>CM062817.1:656828376-659228376 GCA_031772625.1 Pinus tabuliformis
GAAGCCGAAAAGACTAAGCAGTCCAAGAGACCTTGGGATCTGAAACCCAAGAGTCACATAATGTACTAAAAATGTATATCTGATGTTAATAAAAAAAGGTACTGAATGATTTATCTTTCCTATTCTTTGCTGTCCATGTGTGTTTAACATGGTATCAGAGCAGGGGTATTCCTGCCCTGCATAATTAATGTGAGCTATTTGTCTTATGGCCTTTCTGTGAAGTCATTTTTTTCCATCAATTCTGCATCTCAGGAATATTTTCTCACGAATATTTCTTCAGCTAAATGTTAGCTGCTCCTGGCGCTGTCTAGCACTATCCAAGCAGTTCTTCTGACATGTCTGTCTGCCATAATTTTACCTGCGCTCTCTGTTCATAAGCGTTTCATGCTCTCTCACTGATTCATAAAATGTCTCTGACTTTTCAGCTCTCTCACTCATTCTGCGCCATATTCTTTCTTGCGCTCTTCTGTGGGCTCTCTGCCATAACCGTTGTCTGCCATTAGCTGCCACCTCTGTCTATCAGGTCTGCTACTTACATGCACCAAGCTGTTTCATCTAATTATGTCTCTGCGATTCTGAATCTGCGACTCTGAATCTGCTCTCTGTCTGCCATAATTGATTCTGCGCTCTGTCTACCATCATTATTTCTGTGCCATTTCTGTAATGCCTCAGCGCTGAAAACATTCTGAATCTCCGTTGAATGCCTTGAGGCCGTGCTGCTGCGTTGAATGCCTTGAGGCTGTGTTGCTGCGAGAGTTTACTGAGTTCACTATGTGAATCAAAGCCTCTATCTGCACGAGAGAGTGTTGACGTATTCCAGTGGATTCTCTGATGGTTCAGATCCTAGAGATTTTGGGCACCAGTACCAATGTTACATCACATTGACGAGTTTTGGGTATTGATCGAACAACTGAAACGGGAAGCGCGGTCCTCAGTAACTTCTGGTTGTTAAAGCTTCGGTTGCATGAGAGTTTGTTGAGTTGGATTTGTGGTCTAGCTCTCGCCCAGTTTCGAGTTCAAGAACTGAGCGTGCTCCAAAAAAAAGGTAGCATTTCTGTGAACCAAATCGTGAAATTTGAAAGTGGACAATCCTTGGAGAAGGTCAGGTTGGAATTTCCAAATTTTGTTCCTGGGAATGTTTCCGAAACTGGCAAGAAGCTGAAGTCTTCTGCTAGAGGAAGTGTCCCAGATTTCCAATCGAAGGCATGTTCACGGGCATCTTTGTCTCTGGCTACAACTCTGAAACTGGTGTGGCGGGTTGTGGCTCAGGCTCGCTTGAAGCCACATCAAGCGAGCCTGAGCCACAACCTGCCACACCAGTTTCAGAGTTGTAGCCAGAGACAAAGATGCCCGTGAACATGCCTTCAATTGGCAATCTGGGACACTTCCTCTAGCAGAAGACTTCAGCTTCTTGCCAGTTTCGGAAGCATTCCAGGAACAAAATTGAGAACACTTCCTCTAGCAGAAGACACCAGCTTCTTGCCAGTTTTGGAAGAGTTCCAGGAATTGCATTAAGCATTCCAGAGTTGTTGGTTATCCTTAAACCATCACAGGTTGGACTTCCCTTTTCAGGTTGAAGTTTTACCTTTTACGCCGGGTGAGACCTCCCTTTTATGGTTGAAGGTTTCCCTCTTTAAAACAATAGGATCACTTCCTCTAGCAGAAAACTTCAGTTTCTCGCCAGTTTGGAAGAGTTCCGGGAACTGCACTAAGCGTTCCAGTGTTGGTGGTCATCCTTAAACCACCGCCCTTTTTTTACCAACATTTCATAGAGCACATTCAGCCTAGTGCTGCCATGCATTTTTTCACATTTTGTATTACAGCTCTCTTCTTGACTCATACATAACCCTTCGGATTAAGGGGGGGAATGTTGGACACCTAATCCTAATGGGTTAGTGTGGAACCCGAAAAGACTAAAGCAGTCCAAGAGACCTTGGGATCTGAAACCCAAGAGTCACATAATGTACTATAAATGTTATATCTGATGTTAATAAAAAAAAGGTATTGAATGATTATCTTTCCTATTCTTTGTTGTCCATGTGTGTTTAACACTGGGATATAAAAAAATTATCTTTCAAATCTCCATTCAAGAAATCAATTTTTACATCCATTTGATGAAATTTCCAACCATTTTGAGCTTCCAAGGGAAAGAGAGTCTATATGGTAGCCCATTTTGTTGTGGGAGAAAAAATATCCTTGTAATTGACCACTTCCTTTAGTGCAAAACCTTTTCCCATGAGCCTAGTTTTACGCTTGTCATGTGAGCCATATGCTTTATAATTGTTCTTGAAGACCCACTTGCATCTTATCGATTTGGTTCCCAATGGAGGATCAACCAACTTCCAGGTGCCATTATTTGTCAAAGCATCTTATTATTTCCATATTGATTCTTTCCATTCATCATGAGAGGTGGATTCTTTGAAGGAATTTGGTTTAAAATCAATAATAAAAAAATAGTCCACAATCATACAAAAAATCCATATCAACAGGTGAATCAGAACCATATACATCACCTCCATTTTGTCTAGCATGGCTTCTCTTCCCTGTCTTTTCAACCTCATCAGGACGAACACTTTCAAGTGTCTTTGTGAGACATTTTGGAGGACCTTTTGCAAGATGGCCAAGTCTACTCAGTTAACTAACATGGGGCTGGATCAATATTTATCCTCTCAATTCTCTCAATCACATCACTCAAAGTGTATTCTTGATCAATGATCGGAGCATCATGAGGGGGAGAGAGTGATTTAGAATGAGATTCCACATATTGATCTAGTATATGGATCCCCCCTTCAAGATGTGGAATCTCATTATCAAATTATTGAAAATACTTTGCATGCTCGAATTTTTCGAAGTGATTAAGCTAACACTCAACAACATTATCATTCTTAGAATATTCAAGAAAGATCACATCTTTATATATTATAAACTTATTATTTACTTCATCATAGATACAATATGCTTCGGAGGTATCTGAGTACCCCAATAAGATACGTTTCTGACTCCTTGCACCAAGTTTGTTTCTCTATTCCTTTGGTATCAAGGAATAACAGGTGGATCCAAAAACCCTGAGATGTCTCACCAAAGGAATGTGGCTATACCACATTTCATAGGGAGTATTATGAGCATGATATGGACATCTATTCTTAATATCTAGAGCACAAAGAAATGCATCATCCCAAAGAATCAACTTAACATTCTTGAAAATCATCATTGAGTGTACCATATCTAAGATTGTCCTATTCATTCTTTTAGTTACATTTTTATGTTGGGGATTATAAGGCATTGTTGTTTAATTCTTGATCCCGTGCTGGAATAGATAGTTTTCAAATTCATTCGAAGTATATTATCTTCGATTATCAATATGGATAGATCCAATATGATATTGTGTATCATTTCCAATCCATGTATGAAAGATTTTGAATGTTTCAAAAGCTTCGAATTTGTTCTTCAATAGATATACCCAACACATTTTGGTGTAGTCATAAATAAATGTTATCTTGTATCTATTACCATTTTTAAAAGGAACAGGCACCGGGCCATGCCAATCAGAATAAATGAATTTAAGCTTTCTATGTGACCTGGAATGATAATCATGAAAAGATTGTTTATTGTGCTTTCCTAAGATACAATCATCATATTGCTTAAGTTTCACCAACTTTTGTTTAACAAACGAAGGTTGTCATAGTTCAAATGTCCAAATCTAGCATGCCATAATAGACTAGATGGAGGTGTACATTCGTCATAGCAAGAATTGTATGAAATTTTTTTTGAATGAGAAGAGGTCCCTTGCAACTTCATAAGCCTTTCTTCCTTTATCACAGTCATGAAAAATCAGAGTTGTCTGAAGACCTCAAATTTGGCATCAAATATGTGAATGGAATTTCCTTGCTAGTGAATATGGAGAAAATATGGCAAGTTTCTCCTCACCTTTGGGAGGTATAGAATATCATGTAGAAGAAAGTCTAGAAGACTAGGCAGTTTAAGCGTAATGGTGTGAAGCCCTGATGGCTTCAGCTTTGACTTGTTTGAAAAATAGATTGCTCCATTAATGTTGTTAGTGAATTATTCGAATAAATATGCTCTAAAATTGATGTGGAAAGCTACTTCGGAATTAAAAAACCAAGAATATTTGCATGAGGAAAATGAAGCATTAAATAAGTCTTCAGTTACTCCAATATTGCAATGTGGCACAACATAATGAGTGGATTTGGGTGCTTTATATTTCCCTTTATCTGATGATTTCCTTGCTTTTCTTGCCTTTCCTATAAAATATTATCCCATGAGTGTTTACATGTGGAAGCATCATGTCCATTTCTATTACACCATATGCAGTGAAGATCAGGTTTTTTTCCTTGGAAATGTTTTCCCCCTACCTATATTATTCCTCCTTCCTCGTCCTCTTTAGCCACCTCTTCCTCTAGAAGAATCATGTGCCTGATTCTTATCTTTCTATGAAAGGCACACAACTTCTTCAGGGGACTGAGCAGTTTTATTCTTCTTCCTAAAATCCTTCCTTCTTTCAGCAAACTTCTCCACAAGAGAGTCAAAGGAAATCCCCTTAAGTTTTCCACTAGCTTGTAATGACTCAAGATAATGGGAATAAGTGGAATACAATTCCTTGACAAAAGTTTTGAGAGGAACATCCATTTTTACACCAGTAGCTTCTATATCCTATATAATGTCTCTTATTTAAGAGGCTAAGGCAAGAGGGTCATCATCCTTCAATTCTAAATTAAACTACTTGATCATTAATTACACAACTTCAAGCTCAGAGTGTGAGTCATATAAATACTTCACCTTCTTTAAGGCTTCAAAAGCATTTGTGAATGGAATAATATAATAATTTTTTTTAAATCTCATTTATTTTACCACTTCTTAAATCCAATCATAGCCATTGGAATCAAATAGTTTCATTTTGTTTTGTTTCAATGGTTTTTTTTTTTCATTCCTTGTCATGTGACATCAATAGATACCCTGGAAACCAGGGCCTCTAAGGGCAGGCTTCCAAATTACTGTTCAGTCAATTATGTATGTAAAGAAGGAATAGATTTGTAAAAATGATCAAGATGGACTTGTTAGCTTAGGGGGTCCTGACCCAGGTTCAGAGTTAGTTGCACCAAAAAGATCTCTACACTACTAGCCCTTTCGGCATCAATCCGCGGTGCGCAGACTAAAGTCTCACCCGAAGCAGTATGAGGGGATGCTGGAACCAAGTTTCCGCACCCAGAGATCAGTGTGATGTCCTTCTCTGACCTAGATCTACCTTCACAGAGATATTTAAGAGCTTTATGGAGTATGGCAGTAACCTCCTTGAATCGACCTCTAGACCTCCGCGAAGGTCTATGACTGGCTTTTGTGGACCCGAAATAGGCGAATTAGCTATTTGTGTGCACCATAGATTACTTTTAGTCCAATATTTACTCAAATCCACCTATGTGTTTGATAACTTTAACATAAAGTGTTATGATCTTCGTGTAATCACTTAACATTAATTGCGTTCAAATAATAAGATGGATCAAGTAAATTCGCACATCAATACATCATTATTTAATAAAGACATCATTCCATCACAACATATATCGCAATCATACATAACAAAAGTAAAGAGCTAAAACATAGGAATTTCTATAGTAATCTTCCTTATTGATCTTCAATATAATTTTATAGACTCTATACTTCCCTGCGCACTCAGTTGTAGGGGTCTGCTCACTCAGTTGTGGACACTACTCTAGGCCTCTGCACACTTAGCGGCAGAGCCTTTCCCTCCTTTAAGACTTATATCTCTGTGCTAGACTTCTTCGCTTGTACCCATAGACAAAAGCATAGATCTGCCTTAGACTCTCTAAGACCCACCTATTTATACAATCCCATGGTCTACAGACCATGGGTAGACCTCAAAAACTGACTCAAATTTACATGAGCAAGGGTAAAAGCCCTTTTCGACTCCTAACTAATTACATGCTCCACATCCACAATTTGTGGAGACTTTACATCTTTTTACATCAAAACTTGGGCTTTTGCCCCAAAACTGACTCCAGGGGATCCTGCCCCAACAAGCCCCCAACACAAAGGTCATGACTCATCCTCGAGTCACTTAGCTAGCACAGTGATCTTGCTACGAAGACCCCCTAGCTCGACTAGTACAACTTCTACTTCAACCGCGCTCTGCATGGCTACCTGCTTGACTTGCTCCACCAATTGTTTTTTGGTCGGTCCTTCACTGGCTCGCTTGATGTTTTGTTGCTTAAGCTACAAGTTCACCAAATTTTCCTATATCTTGCCCGAGATTAGGTAGGCTTCATCGAACCAAGGACCTAACCTAGCCTTATGGACTACTTCCTTTCTTTGTGCGACTTCCACTTGTTTAAGTAGTTTCTTTGCCTCTTGCAATCGAGGCATTGTGTTGTAGCAATGGCGCACGTCGTTGCCTTACTTTGTCATACTGCTACTAGAGCTCGCGGATCTCGGTCTTCAATATATACACGGTGGGATCCTCCTCAGGTATGTGCAACTCCGACACTGTCCTGCATGCCTCTACAACCGCTGCTACTAGCTGGGCGCTCTGTGCCTAGATCGTTTCCTTTGCCTTCAGGGCCTCCGTCTTCTAGGCGAACATTTTCTCATTGTTCACCTGATATTCACTTATTAGGCTAAGAACGTGTTTCTTCCGTGCTCTTAATTCCGCTGTCACACCTGTCTGCAATGTGTGAAGATATTCGTTGGGAGCGCTACAAGGTTGAGGCCTATGTTCTTCAAAGTACTCACGATGACCTTATCATCGGCCGATTCTATGCTCAAGGACCCTTCTAGTAGCGTGACTTCCAGGAGATCCACTGATATGACCATCTCTACAGCCTGGCTGGTCCCTGGTGCTAGGCTCATCTGTGCAGCGCTCACCGGCCCTGCACCCACCTGTATCCTACTAGTCTAGATTTGTAGTTCACGCAGATCCTTTTGAATAGTACTCAACAATTTCAGGTGTTGTTGTTCAAACAACTACAATAGTTCAGCAGTGGTGTTGTACACTTTATCCCCAATCTCATCGAGGTCACCCTCTGTCACCGTAATGGGATCCAGAAATGGCTTAATCACCTTGGACATCTTTCGAGGACCCACCACCGCTTAGCGCTGACTACTCTTCTTCCTCAGTCTGGGGCGAAGGGGATTTACCACTTTGCTCGGAGTCGTGCCACTCTTGTTCAGCCCGTTGGTTTGCAGTGCACTATTTTTGTAATCGGGCCTTCTCCTTGGCTTCTTTCCTTCATTGCATGGCCAACTTATGGACCTCCTATTTTGCTGCCTCTTTATTCTTCTTCTCTATGGAACTCCCCACACCTTTGTTGGTACCCACGGCAAGTTAGATGGAGAATGTCAATCTATTGGCCAGCACTTGATGACCTCTGAAATCACATCCTCTATGGCAAGATATGGCAAAGTGAACCACTTCTTCTTTGCATCCTTCCACGCCCTGATATACACGCAGTGGAAATATGCCTTGAACTCTACGTACTCCCACAACTGCTCGTACACAGTTGGAAACAATTGTGGCCGCAGGTTGATGGTCGTGCGAATGCTCGACTCCATCAAAACCCAAAAAAAAATTGTCTCAATGACCCACGTGGGGTATTTTGTGGCCCAAAGGGAGGAAAACTATGCAAACTTCAGCAAACCTGCCTCCAATGGGGAGAACTGACTATCCTCCGGCAGTTCCCAGTCAACCAGTAGAATAGAGAGAAACAACCACGCGTAGTTGAAGTTCTTGCTCTCATATTGAGCCTCGTGAAAATTCTCAAGGAAATCTCTACAGAGATAGCACAACCAGGTAAACTGCATGCTCTCTGCACACTATGCAGCTAACAAAATCACAGGTGCCGGAACCTCATCCGTGCGACAC
Source organism: Pinus tabuliformis (assembly GCA_031772625.1). Lineage (NCBI taxonomy): Eukaryota > Viridiplantae > Streptophyta > Pinopsida > Pinales > Pinaceae > Pinus > Pinus tabuliformis. The sequence goes on from CM062817.1 coordinate 656,836,271, forward strand.
TTCCTCATGACCTTGTCTGCTAGTATCTGCGTCACAATTTTCACCGCGGGGTCAGTGATGGATGTTATGGTGTACCCGCACAGCTTCTTGACGAGCTCAAATTTCTTCTTCATCTTCTCCGCTAAGTCTCGTTCGCTTGTCTTTATGCCAAACTCCTTGGCTAGGTTCAAGCCTTTTGTTGGTAGCAGCGTGATTCAGTTGATAAGCATATCCATGATGCGGATAGGTGTGCCAAGCCATAAACACCCATCATGCACCAAAGTTAGTAGTTTCTTTATATAGATAATATTGATGTTGGAGCGGTGATAGTGGGGTACCCACAGCAGGTTCAACAACCCCTATTGGTTTACTCCGCGAATCCACTCAACTAGCTCCAACGCAGTTGCACCACATTCTTTGTAATACACCTATTTCATGTAGTTCTCCGTCACGAGGTGGGGGAACCTCTCATGGTCAGCCAAGTCCCACTCCTCCATCTTTAACAGGGGAACCCTCGCCAAGCACAGACCTTCAAAGGTTATACTTTCTGGCAACAAGGGCATGTGAATGCTGAATTTCTCTGCGTCTAGGTCGTTGGTCACGTTCACCTTTCCTTTGTGCGAAGGGATATACTCTAACAACTTGGAGATGGGCTCCACGCCCTCAACGTCGATATCTTCAGCACCCTCTTCAGCCTCCAAGACTACAACCTTATCATGTTGCTTGTCCCTCTTATGTGCCTGGGAAGCAGAGTGCTTTCTAGGTGACTCTCGCACTGGCTTTGGTCTTTTTTGCTTATGTTTATTTGGCTTGTGGGTCTGATGCGCTGGTGTAGGCTTCGGACTAGGTGACCTCAGCACTGTAGGGATAGGAGCCGAAGCCTCCATGCTCATAACTTCTAGAGCTTCTCCTTCAAAGCCAACAGTTCCTCTGTTGCTTGAAGTCTCTCCTGGTCCTGACATAGTAGTGCAAATAAAGTGTTCGGTGTCCTTGGGTAGACTATCAAACACAGAGCTGACGACCAAATGCTCGAAAAACATTGGATTCATGAGCAATAGACATCACAATGTAAAAATTCTAAGGATGCAAAGTGTTCACTGCTGGATGACCACGTGTAATTTATGGGTGATTTTGAATTCAAATTTGACTGTTCCCCCCAAAATCCATCGATTAATGTTGAATTGGTGGCAAATCTCCAAATATTTCAGCCTTAAATGTCAGTGGCCCACTCCTCTTAACTATCTCCTAGCTGTCAAATCATGAACAATGACTCTAACAGTCACTTGCTAGCTACGCTGCACGACATCTCCGTCCATAGCGCAACTCCCTTCACCACTTCTAGCACTGTGAAATCACCCTTTTTCATGCAGCCCCTCTGTCACGTAGTTCCACAAACTGAGCAATGTAGTTTATAGTCTCGTGCTCCCTTGCAGCTGCCTGGAGTACTAAGACTGTCCTAATGTCATGCAGTCATTGAGCCGGATCTCCTACATACATCTTCAACCGGCTCCCATTCACCCTTCGCAAAAAAGGTTCTCCATTTAGCTTTGTAAGCTGAACCGTGCCCCCATCTGTGATTTCTTTAATGACATATGGCCCCAACCAATGCATTAGAAACTTTCTTGGAAATTTAGTGAAATTACTATCATATAATAAAACCAAGTCATTTACCTTGAATTTTCACAGCTTGATGTGTTGATCGTGCCATGCCTTTTCACATTACTTTTGTACTTGTTGATTAAATCTAGCAAAGAAACTGTCCTCTTCGAGCTCCATCAACTACACGAGCCGTTCTTCCAAGGCTTTGCAGTCCGCCATCCCTATGAAGGCTACTATGTTTAGACTAGGCACGATATATTCCATAGGAATCACAACTTCTATGCCATAGGCCAACCGGAAATGTGTCTGACCTGATATTTTTTTGCAAGTAGTCTTGTATGCCCATAATATTGTTGATACGTGCATGTCCCAATCATTCGTTGCACAATGCAAATCTTTGTCAACACATTCTCCAATATCTTATTAAAGGCCTCCACTATTCCATTAGCCTGGGGTGATACGGTGTACTCTACTGATGATAAACCTGTAATTCTTTTATCAATGCGCTAATCATTTCATTGAGGAAGTGCATACCACGATCACTCATCAAAAATTTTGGGCACCCGAACCTAGTTAGCATGAACTCAAACAAACATTTAGCTAGAGTAGCCCTTGTACAATCCTTTATAGGTTTTGCCTCTGCCCATATGGTCAGATACTCTGTCATAGTGATGATGCACTGCTCACCTATTTTCTTACTGGGAGGTTGAATCGGTCCTACAAAGTCAATAGCCCATTTCTCAAATAGCTGTAATGACACCTGAGGATTCAGAGGTAGTTCATCCCTTCACAATGGCTTACCCATTCTTTGACATGCATCACATGCCCTACAATATGCTTTGGAATCTTTATGCAACTTAGGCCACCACAATCCATTACGCAAACTCTTCTGCGTTGTTTCTTTTCCTGCATAATGTCGTCCTATAGCTACTCCATGAGCCTCTGCCACGATGCTGTTTCTTTTGAAGTCGGGCATATACCATTGGAGTATCTCGTCCAATCCCATTTTATACAAATGTCTGGCAATTACTAAGAAATCAGTCGTGCTCACTACCAATTCTTTCTTTTGCTAGCTGGTGTAGCCTTCTGGAGCTACCCTGTGGTAAAAAAATGGGTAATATCTGCAAAGTGGTTTTCCATTATGTGCACCACGAAGATTTGCGCATCGAGCAACCCTTCCTCCAAATTAGTAGGCTCCTCCCCTGTGTCAATGCACGACAAATGGTCAGGTTCTGCATTCAACCTTCCTGGCTTGAAAATCACCTCAAAGTCATATTCTTGAAACAACAGTAGCCATTGGTATATCTTCCCCCCCAACACAGGCTTATTGACAAGGTACTTCAAGGCAGAGTGGTCTGTGTACACCTTGAAATGTCTGCCCAACAAATAGTGTCGAAATTTTTGGAGCGCATATACCATAGCCAATCCCTCGCGCTCTATCATTGAGTAGTTCTTCTCAGCCTTTGATAATTTCCTTCTTGCAAATGCTATAGGGTGATCCATATGTCCTTCATCAGCCTGTGTCAACACTACTCCCATCACAATGCACGAGGCATTAACGTGCACATGGAATTCCTTCTTCCAATTCAGGAAGACCAATATCGGTGTAGTGACCACCTTTTCCTTCGAGACATCCATACTGCACTAAAATTCTTCATCCAAATAGAATGTAGCATCCTTCTTTAGAAACTTCTCCGTGGGTGTGGTAATCTAAGCATAAGCCTTGATGAACTTTCAATAGTACCCAGTATGGCCCAACGTTGTGTGCAACTATTTAAAACTCCTTAGGGCTTCCAAATTGATTATTACCACGATCTTGGCAAGTTCCACCATGAGTCCTTGCTTGCATACCACATGACCTAGGAAAATCCCAGAGGGGACACAAAAAAAGCACTTCTTCAGATTCAGTATGATCTGATACTTTCGACACGTATGCAAGATTAAGTGCAGACTAGCTACATAGCGCTTTACTAGCCCAAACACTCTCTAGTCATCAAAATATACCTCCAAGAAATTGTGAATAAATTCTTTGAACGTCACGATGACTATGCGAGAGAATATCGTCAGCGCATTCTTGAGTCCGAAGGGCATCTCTGTGTACTGAAAACACCCCCATTCAATCATGAAGGTTGTTTTACTCCTGTCTTCTGGCATGATCTTGATCTAATGGTATCCAAAGAACCCATCAGTAAATGAGTAGGCCTCCTGCCCTCCAACATTGTCCAGTATATCATTAGTAAACGGTGTCGGGAAAGAATCGTGAACCCAGACATGATTTGCATATGGTGTTGTCTGGAACTTTGATATCTGGAAGACCACGAACTGCCTGATATTTGCATGCTTTCCTTATTTGTGAAAAGCTTAGATGCCCCAACCTTCGGTGCCATAACCAGTGCTCATCATCCTTGCTCAGATAGCATTGTTGTTGTCCTTCTTCAAATATGTATAGATTATTTGGAGTTCTTTTACCTTTGATCACTGTTTTACTTGTATCAAGATCACGAACAAGACATCCATTTGATCTGAATATCACCTCGGTTCTTTGATCACACATCTGGCTGACACTTAGAAGATTATGTTTCAATCCATCAACATACAAAACATTTCCAGCTTTGACCTTTTCTTTTAACTGAGCAGTGCCTTTTCCTTTTATAGTTGCAGGAGTATCATTTCCAAAAGAAACTTTCTTTCCTTTTTCTAGAGCAGAATATGATTCAAGTTTTTCTTTATCACCTGTCATATGCTTCGAACATCCACTGTCAATGTACCATAGATTTTCCTGTCCCTCTGCATAAAATGCTATCCCACATCTTTCTGTTTGTGGTTCCTTTATTCTCCATGTTTTGGTGCTTGAGGCTTGTTCCTTTGTCTGCTAAAACCTGCTCCTGCATTCAGAATCTTCATGATCAAAGTTATTGCAAATAGAACATTCAACTTCATTTTCAAGAACCGAAAAGTTGTTATAGGTCCTTTTTGTAATCCCGGTCATACTTCTTTGTTTTTGAGCTTCTCTAGTCATGATCGTTTTATATGCAACACATTGAGCTGCTTTGTGACCAAAGTTATGGCAAGAAAAGCATTGTCCATTGAAGAAATTTCTGCGGTTATCAAATCAATTTCTATTGTCATTCATTCTTGAAGCAAATTGAGAGGATTTTACCTGTGGCTGGTTGTAGCTTTTGTTCATCCTTAAGACAGATTGCCCCTGATTTGTCTGATAGTCTTTGTTTGTAATTGGTCCCTGCTTTACTTGGTGATCTCCATTGTGCTTTTGCTCATTCCTTCTTGCTGCATCAAGATAACTCTTTGATGTGGATGCTTGAGAAGTTTCTCCATTATAGCCCAGACCTGTCTTGTTTAGAGGAGAGCGCTGTACATTGATGATCTCATCCAGAGTTTCAGATCCTTTGACAAACTTAAGATTAATAGCCTTTTTTTTCTCAATCTCTTTTCTAAGACCAACAATTTCGCCTTCTAACTTTTCAAGATATTTTTCTTTTTCATCAATTTGAAGTTGTAGAGTATCAATGATCCTATTCTTTTCTTCTATACATGTCTTGAGTCTAAAAATTTCTTCACAAAAGCTATCCACATCTATAGCATCCATGTAATCATCATCTTCAAATGCCATTAAGAGTTTATAGTCATTACCTCGTTCATCTTCATCACTATTTGATAGACCATCACTATCTTCATGTGTGTAGTAGCTTTTCTTATTTGCAATCTGTTTCTTATTCCATCTAGCAGGTTCCTTTCCTTTATCCTTATGAGGACATTTTGCAGCATAATGACCTACTCTTCCACAAGCAAAGCATTTAAAAGGTAACTTACCTCTGAACCTTCCAGTTCCCCTTTGAAGATTTCTGACAAAATTTGATTCTTCTTCTTCTTCTTCTGGCACGTGACTTGCTTCATAATAGTCTCCTTTGCCTGAAGCCTTGAAAGCAGCTTCTCTTCTGTCTGATGGACCTCCCTTTCTCATTTCATAAGCAGTTAGAATTCCGTGTAGCTGAGACATAGTAAGAATTCGTAGATTTTCCTTTTCTTCTATTGCAGACACTTTAGATTCAAACTTAGGGGACAATGATCTTAGAACATTTTCAACCACAATAGCCTCTTTTATTTCTTCACCCAAGTTTTTCATGCAATTAACAATCTCATCTACCCGAAGGAAATAGTTAGCCACACTTTCATCATTATACATTCTGAGATTCTCATACTGAATCCTGAGGGTTTGAAGTTTAGCACGCTTTACCTGCTCATCTCCTTCATAGCTCAAGACAATCTTGTCCCATATTTCTTTTGTGGATTTATATTGCATAACCTTCACAAGTTCTGTTTGAGATAAGCATCCCAGCAGAGTATTGACTACTTTAGCATTTGTTTCATATTTCTTCTTTTTGGCCGTATCTGTAGGAGTAGCTGAAGGAAAAGTGTAGCCTGTATCTATGATATCCCAAACTTCTGTACCAAGAGATTGAAGATAGGCAGTAACTCTTACCTTCCAATAATTGAAGTTTGTCCCATCAAAAATTGGTGGCCTGATTGATGCTTCCCTCTCGTAGTTGCTCATGATGAATGATCTTCCTTCAAGCGATCAAGCTTCTCTGAAGGACCTGCTCTGATACCAATTGTTGGAAATAATACTGAGAGGGGGGGTGAATCAGTATTATCAAGTTCTTTTAATAAATCTTCCTTATTTATTCTTTGAATTATTTTTGCATGTCAGTACCATAAAATAATGAACATGAACAAAGAAAACAGATAGTCACACCAAAGAACACAAGATGTAAGGTGGAAACCCAATGTGGGTGAAAACCACCTACTGCAATATGTCTCTATCTTCTTTCAAATTAGAAAATCCTTTTACAATGGTTTTGTACTGGTGCAGTCATTTACCATTACACAGGCTGCAACCTGCAGAGAGCTACAACTCTCTCTCGTTTTCCAGTCTCTCCTGGAAGGGAGCTACAACCCCCTACTTCTTTTCTTTCAAGGACCACTTTTCATAAATTTTCAAACTGGATCCAAGAACATCAAAAACCCATTAACTACACTTGCATCATCAATCTCTGATTTCACCAAAGCCAACCCGCATACAGATCTGCAAATATTTCCTTATAACTTTGCAGTTGTTACATCAGACATACCCAGATCATAACATGTGTAAAATAAAACATGCATCAATAATTCAGACCCAGATTATTAGATTTATAGATCAAGCGTATGCCACATATCACAGATCAAAATCATATAGAGATACCACTATTCCAGCCTTAAGATTTTGACCCATCAATAGAACTTATCCTTCTCCTTACGCTCAGGTTCCTTCTTCATTCAGATGCAGATCTGCACCAAAACCCAATCACAATATTCCAGATCTAGCACTTTATCAGATATTCGATAAATCAGAAGATGCTTTGCCAAATGATCTCCTTCCTCTTTTATAGTCTTAGGCCTTTCACAATACCACGGGCCAAAACCATAGGATCAAAAAACTGTTGGACTAATACCATGAACCAACCATGAAAGTACGTGAGATCAACACTTTTGGATGCAATACCACGGGCCAAAACCATAGGATCAAAAACTGTCGGACTAATACCATGAACCAACCATGAAATTGCGTGAGATCAACACTTTTGACGAGGTACCATGGTCCAAAACCATAGGTTCAAATACCAAGGACTAACTACCATGGACCAAAGGTAAGTTCTCCAACATATACGCGCTTTTCCTTGCATGAAAGTGCGTACCATGGTCCAAAACCATAGGTTCAAATACCAAGGACTAACTACCATGGACCAAAGGTAAGTTCTCCAACATATACGCGCTTTTCCTCATAGGTTCAAATACCAAGGACTAACTACCATGGACCAAAGGTAAGTTCTCCAACATATACGCGCTTTTCCTCATAGGTTCAAATACCAAGGACTAACTACCATGGACCAAAGGTAAGTTCTCCAACATATACGCGCTTTTCCTTGCATGAAAGTGCGTGAACTTTTTCTCTACATGAAATAAACTTTTCTCTGCATAAAAGTGCGTGAACTTTTCTTTACATGAAATAAACTTTTCTCTGCATAAAAGTGCGTAAACTTTTCTCTACATGAAATAAACTTTTCTCTGCATATAAGTGCGTGAACTTTTCTCTACACTATAATTTATTATCTGAGATGAGTGGGTTGCCATCAAGTACAACATATGTATCATAATGCCAACAAAAACATAAAATGTGATTTGGTAACAAGTTGATGGAATTAGGGTACGGAATGGGTTAAAAAACTAGGGTTTTAGGGTATGAATGGCGATATTGCATTATGAAAACATGGGCATTTTTGAGGCCCATCAACGACCTAGATCTGCCTTCACGCATATATTTAAGCACTTTATGGCTAATGGCAGTAACCTCTTTGAATCGGCCTCTAGACCTTCGCAAAGGTCTACAGCTGGCTTTTTGCAGACCCAGAACAGGTGAATTAGTTATTTACATGCACCATAGATTACTTTTAGTCCAGTATTTACTCAAATCCACATATGTGTTTGATAACTTTAATAGACAGTGTTATGATCTTCGTGTAATCAGTTAACATTAATTCTGATCAAATAATAAGACGATCAAGTAAATTCACGCATCAATACATCATTATTTTATAAAGACATCATTCCATCATAGCATATATCGCAATCATACATAACAAGAGTAAAGAGCTAAGACACGAGAATTTCTGTCATAATATTCCTTATTGATCTTCAATATAGTTTTACAGACTCTATACTTCCCCGCGCACTCAGCTGCAGGGGTCTGCGCACTCAGTTGCAGAAACTACTTTAGGCCTCTGTGCACTCAGCTTCATAGCCTTTCCCTCCTCTAAGACTTCTGTCTCTGCATTAGACTTCTTCGCTCATAACCATAAACAAAAACATAGATGTGTCTTAGACTCTCTACGACACACCTATTTATACAATCCCATGGTCTGTGGACCATGGGTAGATCTCAAAAAACGGCTCAACTTTACATGAACGAGGGTAAAAGCCCTTTTTGACTCCTAACTAACTATGCGCTCTGTGTCCACAATTTGCAAAGACTCAAGGCTTTTTTAATATTATCCCATGAGAGCTTACATGTGGAAGCATCATGTCCGTTTCTATTACACTGTATGCAATGAAGATCAAGTTTTTTTCCTTGGAAATGTTTTCCCCCTACCTCTATTATTCCTCCTTCATCGTCACCTTTAGCCACCTCTTCCTCTAGAAGAATCATGTGCCTGATTCTTGTCCTTTTGTGCAAGGCACACGATTGCTTTAGGGGACTGAGCAGTTTTATTCTTCTTCCTAAAAACCTTCCCTCTTTCAAAAAACTTCTCCACAAGAGAGTCAAAGAAAACCTCCTTAAGTTTTCCACTAGCTTGTAATGACTCAAGATAATGGGAATAAGTGGGATACAATTCCTTGACAAAAGTTTTGAGAGGAACATCCATTTTTACACCAGTGGCTTCTATATCCTACATAATGGCTCTTATTATAGAGGCTAAGGCAGGAGGCTCATCATCCTTCAATTCTAAATTAAACAACTTGATCATTAATTGGACAACTTCAAACTCAGAGTATGAGTCATATAAATCCTTCACCTTCTTTAAAACTTCAAAATCATTTGTGAATAGAATAATATAATAAATTTTATTTAAATCTCATTTATTGTACCACTCCTTAAAGATGATCAGAGCCATTGGAATTAAATAGTTTCATTTCGTTTTGTTTCAATAGTTTTTGTTTCGTTCCTTGTCATGTGACATCAATAGATACCCTTGAAACCAGACCCTCTAAGAGTAGGCGTCCAAATTACTATTCAGTCAATTGTGTATGTAAAGAAGGAAGAGCTTTGTAAAAATGATTAGGATTGACTCTACCTAGATTATTCCGAGATCAACAATTCAGTGAAAAATGTGTTGTAGGAGTGTTGAGACCCGGTATTGAGATTCATGTTATTGACAGAAATGTTCTTATCCATGTCCATTGTGTGAAGAGGAATGGTTAAGCCTAAAATTAATTTTATTTTCATGAATAATTATCGATTTAATCTTTAAAATGAGAATTATTATCATTTAAGAGACAGAAATTGTAGATGTGTAGTTAACAATTGATAAGGCTCATTCTTCTGCAGAACATTTTGAATTGAGTTGGAAAATTTTAAGATTTATAGTTGTAATTTTTTATTGCAGATTTTGATAAACTGATGTCTGCATGAAGAATAAATGTATTTTTCTACACCAAATACTTATTATTCAACAAATTCAAGGAGGTTTGTGAACAAACTGTATGAAATTTTCGAAAAACATAGCTGGCCATCACCTGTGTTTGAGTGTCACGAATGAGGCTTACGTCATGACAACAGGTGACTAACAAGTTTGGTCAAAATATTTTGGTTGAAGAACGGATTTGGAATTTAGTTTTGACTTTATTGTGGATTTGTCTACATTGTTGACATTCTTTGCATAGAATTTGGAGAGTGGAAATAAATGTCTACGGAGAAAATTTCCCGATAACTTCTTCAATGAAGCTTTGTGAGCTTTGAAAGAAGGGAATCTAAGGGCTTAACTATAAATGAGAGCATCATAAGGATAAGTGTATCTTTATAAGTGAGCCCTATGTGTTGTGCCCTATACCTTTTAATATTAGGTTTAGGATTTAACATTGAGCCTAGGAAATATTAATATTAGATTTAGGTTTCATATTAGGTTTAATATTAAATTTGACCCTATTAAATTTATTAATATAAGTTCAATAATGTGGTTTGGCAAGTTATTAAAAAACATAATATTTAATTATCATTTTTTAAGTATATGTGTTACAACAATTTTTCTTATTGATAGATGTTTTCATTTTTGTTCAGGAAAATGAGATTTTAAAATATTTTTTAAAGTAAGTATATATATATAACTAGTGCAAAGAATTTTTATTAATAAAATTGAGTTTACATTCAATTTACTTATTTAGATTTTGCAAAAGATACCCTACTGAGAGTAGAAGTCTTCCGAGTACTACATCAAACATGAACATAGTGGCCACTTGCACCAAAATGAGGCTTCAAAAGTAATTGACATGGACACATTTTACATAGCGGCAAAGTTGCAAGATTGTTTATAAAATTCAAACTTGGTTTTAAACTTTAAGGTGATCCATGGGTTTTTCTTTTGTACCCTTTTTCCTATGGACTTCAATCCATCCTACAGAGCCATGCTTCACAATAGAGGATAATGCCACTTCTTCATTTTGCCGAGAAAGTTCCATAACATCCAGATTAACTGAATTTGATAGATCTTGCTCGCTATCAAAATGATCGGACTCATGGTTCTGCTTCTCCTCACAAATTTTAGGCACAATTATGGTTAAAGATCTCTCATTGTTATTTTCTGAAAGATTTACCTCTTTTATGGGTTGTGTGGATGCAAATGGAGGCTGACTAGAATCATGAGAGGTTGAATGGTAGGGATATTTCTTCTGATTCTGGGGATTTTTCTTTTATTGATTTGCTGTGATTTTTTACTTTGATGCAGCCTTCAGATCTGTCTAGGCGTGATGGTTTCTCTTCTACTGCTTGTTGTAGAAATCCCCTTTGGAATAAGGACATACATTTTGAAGATACCTTGGTTCTTGGCATATTTTTCACTTGAAGGAAATGTTCTCATAGTTCAATGGTTGGATATATTCCTTGCCTTCCCACTGAGGACAATTTTGTCAGGTAACCATTAATTGAGATCGACTTCCACACAAATGTGGATGAAACTTACAAACCCTATGATAATATGTCATTATCAACCTTAAATAATCTTTCTATAGAGTCTCTAATATCCTCCAATATCCCTGGCCTGATCCAATGAAGAGGCAAGTTAGGGAGTCTAACCTAAATAGGAATCGACAAGGATTTCATGATAAGAGGATTAAACTTTGGGAACCATGATTAAATCAAGAGGAAAGCCTGGCCCCAAAACCAGGGCCCTTAGTTGAAAACCTTTTTCCAGACTTCTATACCTTTGAAGAAACCCACAAAGTATCCCTTCGAACAAAATAATCATTCAATATTTTGAGACCATCTCTACTGGAAACAATCTCATAGAGCAGACCACAAAGGCCAAATGCTATTAAAATAACATATAATCGCCTAAATTTTAAAATTAACTATTCTCTTCTTATTAATGACATCATTTACCTTGAGTGCTAGGAATTCTGAGGATTATTCCAACACAAAAGCCTGACCTGCAAGCTCGTTGGGAATCTGGGGATTGGGATTTAGCTTGAAGGCTTCCTTGAATGACATAGGCATAGAAGAAGAAGATGTATCACCTCTCGTGACACATCCATGAAAACAAACAACTAAGGAGATGGCGGTGCCTCGCTTGATGCCATAGTTGTTGAGACTTTTTGACATTTTTTGTTGTCTCACGCCATAGAGGAGTTGCATCTCCCCTACAGGGTTTTATGTCTACAATTGAATGTTGTCTATCAATGCAATCACAACATCCTATGCTCTAATATGGAAATAAAGAGACTCTCCCGACAAGTACCTAACAAAAATTGGAAATTTGGGATTTGAGACTATGAGATCAGGCAAGACACTTTTGTCAAACACTTTGTATTATTTACCATACCTTTGATGGGCATCTCTTTCTGACATTTCAGCGAACACTTTGTTGACATCCTTACCACTCTCTTTCTCCAACACACAGAGAGAAGGCATATAAAAAAGTATCCCCTCATCAAAAATAGAAGAACTAATGCCATTGTTGTTGTGCTGAGGTAGGCCCACACCAAGAAAATATCCTTTGGAATTCTCGCTTCTAATGTCCTTTATAAAACCATCTTCAGCTACCAAAGAAATATTGGGGCACTCACGGATGACATACGAGAAGAGGAATTTTTCCACTATTAGCATTAGACCCCCAACCCCCATGTGAGTTTTTCTATCATAGTTTATGGAGATACCACCATCCAAATTGCAAAAACACAAAACCCTCGCTTTCTTGTGTTCGACGACTTGGGAGAGGAAACAATTGGACATCGCTAACGATAGACCTTCCCCCTCCTGAACTAAATTAACATGGATCATTGTGGCGGTGTCATCAAAAATCTTTCAGAGCCACAAAACTCCTATTTTCCTGTCAATCTCCATCACAACGTTTTTAGCGATATTCATCTACAAGTATGTATATATTGAAATTAAAAAATAAGGTATATATATATATATAAATTGGGTGGAGGTTTTAAATTAAATGATAAGATTAGGCATTTTTTGTTTTAATCTTTATTCTTCAATGTTCTTAAAAATTAAGAATGCGATTGTCACTTTGTTTCCGAAGGGTTAAATGAATTATGTGAAACTGGGCCAAGGATGAACCTCTATCATAATCGAAAGAAAAAGTCTATTGTTATCACAACAATAGTAGAGATTATTGTATTCAGTTAGCAAATTAACAATGAAATAACATATTATGTTCACTTAGCAAATTAACCATAGAAATGTCATTTCATTGATAATGGATGGTTGGTTTCAAATTTTATTTGTTTTGACAAAAAAGATGTTACATAATAAATTTTATAATAAAATAAAATGAGAGATGTTCCGCGATGAACTTGATGATGAAGAACATTTTTCTAATATACGAAGCAAATTTCTAACTAGCTAAAAAGACATATGGCTAAAACATTTAAGTAATATGTACTCATAAAAATAAAAATAATTGAATTCGTTTGGATCAGCCCTTCCTAGGTATTACTGGTGATGAAGTTATCCACTCTAGTGTTCACTGCAGGAACCATTACGTCAGCATTTTTGCGGTTCAGCTACTGCCAAACAATCACAATGGCCGTCCCCACGCACATGTCGATTGCAAAGTAACCTCCTGGGTAGAAAGGTATAGTCATGGCCATCGGCAGGGGAATATACTGTGACACTTTTTTTGGTACACGGTCTCTTATCAAGTTGATTACCATGGCGGCTGCGAAGAAACCATAACAAAGGCAGTGGTTGGGAAGGGCACCAAATCCTTCGACCCCTAGGATGGTCATGTCTCTGTAGATCAGTGCATAGGGGACCGGATATTCTCCCTTTGGGTCTCCCACTTTGAAGGCCTTGTAGAATAACCAGAAGGTACAGGGTGCTATTATGAGTCCCATGGCAGTCCCAATCACTTGACTCGCAAACATAGATCTTGGGGATGACATGGTCAGGTATCCAGTCTTGAAATCCTGCATCAGATCTGAAGCAGTGGCCACTATAGACATCATCACTCCACAGGCAGCTAATCCTGCTAGTACACCACCATCTTCCTTCCCTGCCCATGCTCCAAATATAACTATGGCTAATTTCCCATAAGTTGAAGCCAAGCTCCAATCCGCGAGCCCAGATCCATATGCGTTGCAGAATGCCAAAACTGGTGCCACTATGTACGCCACCAGTACAAAGTACCATTTCATAAGATGAAAAATCTGTGGAATGACCCCTATAGATATAGTAGCAAGGGCTACATACCCTGCTCCGGCCACCCAAAGGGGTATACTGTCCTTCATAAACATCTCGTTCCGCCGCTGCTCATCATAGGGTATTGCTGCATCATTATTGCCGTCACTGTTTCCCCTCGGAGGACCATTTGGAGTCCTCTTTGTCTTCTCCCAACGACCATACATAGTGGTCACAGTGATGTATATGATTTGGACGAAATTATAGAGTCCATCACCCAACATGAGAGCAATAGATACGAATACCTTGTAACATTGGAGACCTTCCATACTCGAGTCATGGGTTATATATATATATATAGAAGTTTCTGTTACTTCCCATTTTTCCATCTCTTTATTGTCAAAACTAGGCGATCAAAACTTCACCAAAAATAATTGTAATGCAGATTTTTCTTCGACTTCAGCTCGACATAGATAGGAGTTGGGATGATCTGTCCTCACTTGGTAAACTTGTCCATATTGATTGGAGCAGTAATCTACTTGGGTCTCATGTGGCCTCCCATTCATAACCAGAAAGGAAACTGGTACACTGCCGATGACTCGACTATGCAGGGTCTCCAAGGTTACAAGGTCTTTGTATATGTTGTTCTCATATTGGGTGATGGACTCTATAGTTTCGTCAAAATCATGTACATCACTGTGACCACTATGTATGGTCGTTGGGAGAAAACAAGGAGGACTCGAAAAGGTGAAAAACCCATTGATATGTAAAGGTGAGGATAAACTAGACTCGGATTATACCGATTTGATCAAGTTCCGACATCTATAAAGTTTCAACAGTAATGTATTCTGCCATTACCTGGTTTGAATCACAGTATTCTCTTGTCTGGTCAACGGAATCTTCAACAACCCGAATTTGTCGAGGAATTTGGTCTATGTTTTGATGAAAAGGAATCCCAGCAATCCAGCAGCAAGATTGAGAGAAGGACCAATTTTATGACAATTATAGAAAACATGATACCCAGCTGTAAGCTCACAAACATTGCTCTGAATGTGATCTGTTCCGACCATAGAGGCACCTTCTTGTCCTCAAAGATCTGCTCTATGCTCACCTCTTTCTCTTCGATCTTCTTCGAGGTTCCATCCTTGTCTTCCCAGTTATCATCACCCATTCTTCGCATGATAAACACGTTTTACAAGCCCTAATTGTCGGCCATGAACATGACCATACTCTACCTCGAGGGATCTGATTTCACAACTGTATTGATCCATATTTGGTCACCACAGAAATCAGAAGAGGAATCGGATCAGGCAGAGCAAAGAAGGTTCTCAATGGAGCAAGCACGCCATGAATTTAATATACATTCCTCTCGTAATATCACTAAAGGTAGAACTTACTTTTATAGAAAACGAATATAATTTTTTAAAATATTCCAACAAAATCTCAAAACAATTAAATACCAGAAACTGTCATGTAGAATTCACCGTTCAATACAGCCTAATTCCAAGATGATTGGGTGTGTGAAACAATCCCATGACTTTTAAGCGGCATCTGATATATGTCACAAGATGCCAAAAATATCAATTCCTAAGAGGCACGAATAAAAACGTAAAATGGAAGTATTTTTATATCCATAACCATCTTTTAGTTAAAGAAGTCGATCATTATAGAATTTATGTTTATTTTAGGATAGAATTTTTAGAATTTTAATTTAGTTATTAATAATTATTAAGTTAATGGTATGGATTTATTCTTTTTAGAATATTCTAAAATATTTTTAATTATTTGAAAAAAACTTTATATCACAAAATAAAAAAGATAACATGTAATATTGGATTTAAAAATAACAAAATAACAGTGACAATAACACATTTCAAAAATAATAATAATTTGAAAATTCAATGTATACCATAAATAAAATACTTCAATTTCCACTTTAATTTTACATAAAATACTTGAAAGTAACAAAAAAAAATTGAATCGACATTTTAAAACTAAAAATCTATGTACTATTTAATTTTGGAGTTGACATTTTCCATGTTAAAATAGTATAATTGATATTATATTATACTTAATTTATTCTATGCTTACTTGGCATGTACTTTTTAAAATAAAAACATATTAATAACAAAAAAATATTTTATTGTTGGCCATAAATAAAATATTTCATTGTCTAAGCTCATAGGGTGTAGAATAGACACTCACTGTTAAGTCACTTTGTGATGTGAAATGAAGGTCACTCCTTGGACAAAAATTCAAACATGTTAAGGGTTGGTGTGACCCACCCGAGTGCAATTCTCAGGTGATTTTGACAGCTTAGATGCTCTCACATGATTTTGATAGCTTAGATGTCCTTGGGTCTTTGTTTTTCAAGCCATAAGTCAACCCGGATGTAATCTATGATGAACTCAAACCACAAAAAAAATCATTGTCCCGATTAAATAACATAGTTTTACATTAAATTCATATTCTATTAATAACTTTTTTAACAAGATTAGTAAGTCATTCATATATATTATTTAAAAAAATCTCTGTGATAAAAATAATTATATATAAAGAGAGAGTTTTATAAGTATATTTTTTCTATTTCTAAATATAAGTGGGGTATGTATTAATATTTTAATATATAGAATGTGAATTATAAATAAAATATTTCAATGTTGACCATGTATAATATAAAATAAATAAACTATAACATTTTATTAGTTTAAATAATTTAATATAGATTATTTTTATTTCATTAATATGTTTTTAAAGGAGATTTGTAATTTTTTATTTTTAAATATGGAGTTGACATATAACATTTTAAAAATATTTATATATAAAAAGAGTCTCCTATGAATATATGTTTCTATATTCAAATATAATTGGAACATGTATTGATATTTTAATGTATATAATGTGAATCATAAATAAGATATTTCAATGTCAACTATATAAAACTATATACATATATAATATTTTTTAAAACATTTAGTATAGATTATATATAAAGAAAGGAAGAATTAATATATTAATAATTTGTTAGGAAGAAAGGAGTTGACATGTGACATTTTAAATATTAATTAGAAAAGTAGTATATATATATATATATATATATATATATATATATATATATATATATATGTTAAAGAGATATATGTTTTTTTATTTTTATATATGATTAGCTCATCTATTAACATTTCAATGTGAATAATAAATAAATATTCCAATATTTATATGTATGTTTGTTTATATATATATAAAGAATTCTTATTCCATTAATAGTTTTTTTAGCTAGATTTGTAATTCATTCATTTTTAAATATGGAGTTGACATGTAAAATTTAAAAAATATTTACAACGAAAATATTTATATATAAAGAGAGTCTCCTATGAATATATGTTTTCTACTTCCTAAGTATAATTGGGAGTATGTATTAATATTTTAATATATAGAACGTGAATCATAAATAAAATATTTCAATGACAACTATGTACATACTCTATAAAACGAGATGTCGAATCCCCAAAGTGGTTGCTCTTTAGTGCAGGAATAGGTCAATGAAAGATAGGTGCACCTCTAACTGTAAAAAATGATCCAAAATAGTTCCAAATGCATGTTTTTTCTACCAGCTAGCATTTCTTTCATGGAAAACTTAAATGATGAAGTGGTCTCTATATACTTCCATTTTGGTGCAAGATCTCTATGGAGTGCAAGAACTGCATTATCAACATTTACTGAACATCAATCCTAAGAAATACATACAACGAAGCTATAAAATGAAAATCAAATGTAAATATTCACTATTGTATGAAACATATGTATAAGTGCAAGATAAAGGTTCATAAACTAGTAAAACAAGGGAATAAACGAGGCATCATATGGGCAAAAAGATGCACTAGATACAAAAATTTTGGGCTTTGACGGATTAGTTGTCCCCCCTTAGGAAGCAATGGTCCCCATTGCGTGCAAAGCCTCTATGAGGTGAGAAAATTTCTGTTGAACCTAGTCCCTGGTGAACCACTTACATTAGTGAAGGAGTTGGCTTGCTTTGACAACTCGATATAGTTAGATCCTTTGCTAGCGAGTGTTATTGATTTGTGTGTCCATGAGCTTATCAATTATGGCCTGCTCGATGCAATGTGGGTTGAGCTTTGTTGGAATCAACTTCTCAGCAATGTCGAATGTGTTAAAAAATAGAGGAAAGTATGGTCACAACCGGTCCATATTGAACACTAGGTGTAGACTAAGGAATGGTGGAATGTTGAGCTCGAAGGTATTGTCCTATACAACCTTGGTGATGGTGTATGACCCAAATCAGAGTGGGTGAAGCTTGCGATGGGGCCCAACAAGGTGCTCCTTTTGCAAATGTAACCAAACTTTATCGCCCAACTGGAACTTGTGTGTACATCGATGTTGATCATGATGATGGTTTTACTTAGTATTGGATTTGTCCAATATCTCATGGACATGTTGGCAGATGTGTTGAATGTGATCAATGAAGTTGTTAGCTTGGTAAACTTCAAACTGGACATGAGTCAAATTTGCGTGAGTAGTTGCAAATGGTATGAGCACGTAAATGGGACCTAGTGGCTGGAATCCCAACCCCACCTGAAAGGGGCTATGGCTATTTGAGCTATGGAGAGCTCTATTATGGCTATGCTAGACATAGGGGAGGCTTTCATCCCATGTGTGTGGATGCTTTGATTTGCACATGTGCAAAATGTGCATGTTCATCCTGTTGACGACCTTTGTTTGGCCATTAGTT
This sequence comes from Pinus tabuliformis, assembly GCA_031772625.1. NCBI lineage: Eukaryota > Viridiplantae > Streptophyta > Pinopsida > Pinales > Pinaceae > Pinus > Pinus tabuliformis. Next base: position 656,855,056 of record CM062817.1, read on the forward strand.
TGGGGGTGGAAGGTTGTGGACATAGCTAGCTTGGTCTCCAACATCAACCCGAGGCTTGACCAAAATGTACTCAAGAACTTGTTGCCCTGATCTGAGATAATGGAATGTGGGATCCCAAAATGTACCCACACTCGTTCAAGGAAGAGCTTAGCAGTGGTTTTTGTTGTGATACTCTACCTGTAGGCCATTAAAATGGCCATCTTAGAGAATCTCTCAACAACCATGAACACGTAATCATTTCCATGCTTAGTAGAAGGAAGGCCCGACATGTAATCCATGGATATGGATTCCCAAGACTAAATAGGAGTAGACAGATGAGTATATAGGCCATGCATATTGATTGTTGGTTTTGCAATGATGTAGTCAATGCAAGATTTGATGTACTTCCCAACATCATGTCAAAGGTTCGGCCAATAAAATACTTTTGCAACAATGCCACTACTTTCTCTACTCTGAAATGTCCAGTGACCCAACCGTAGTGCGCCTCTTAAATTATCTTGGCACGCTTTCTTGTAGGAACATAGAGGTGTCCCATGTGGCATAATAGTGCACACTGGAAGTGAAAATATGGAACTTTATTTCCTTCTAGGAGCATCTGGAATGTGTTATCGAATTTTCAATCGCTCTTGTAAATATGTGGCCACCCCGAAGTTTCGTGTCCACAAGGGTTGAGCACAGTGGTCAATGTCATAACCAGTGGTCGACTACAACAGTATGCAACATTGTTGATGTTTCTATTTTTGTATTCGATGTTCAAATGGAACCATTGTAGCTTTGTGGACCATTTTTTATGGTGATTTGACTTCAACTTCCCTTGTGTCTATATGAACTACAGGGGTCAGTGGTTTGTGTGGATGATCGTTTCCTTCCCCATAATGTAATGCTTCCATTGTCGGCAGACATGCACAATAGAATACCTCTTTGTCATAAGTGGGATACTTTTGGACTATATCTGAATTTGCCTCACTTTGATATGCCACTCGATGCCCCTAATGGGTAAGAACTACACTAATAGCATAATCAGAGTTGTTTGTGTCAATTTCAAATGGTTGTTGTGGGTCTGGTAATGTGAGCACTCATGAAAAGTAGAGGTTACGCTTCAACTTGACAAATAACTTATATTGGGATTTACACCAAAAGAACTTTTCTTTTGCTCTGCCATTAGTGACTTGAATCAAAGGCCATGTGATATGAGAGAATCCCAACACGAACCTATGATATAAATTGGCAATACCCAAAAATATTTGGAGCTCTGTTAGAGTGGTTGGGGCTGGTCAATCTTGAATAAAGTGTATCTTGGTTGGGTCCACTTGCACACCCCTCTCATTAATTATGTACCCCATATTTTGAACCTGGGTCATACCAAAAGTGCATTTCTCCAAATGGGCACACAATTTGCATTGTCACGGGGTTTGGAGGACTTGTCAGATATGGTGTATATGCTCTTCCCAACTCTGGTTGAATATCATGATGTCATCCACATACACTACCACAAACAAGTTGGTAAAGAGCTGCAAGATGTTTTCCATCAACAGCATGAAGGTTGTGGGGGCATTCATTAACCTAAAAGGTGGTGGGCTCCAGTATTGTAGCAATAATGCTACAACTCCTGGAGCTTCCTATCTCTAATTTTATCAACCGGGTAGTTCGTACAAACTTGGAAGCGACGGTGCTGTATGCACAAGTACTAGCTCTTGTCGCAGCTGTCACTTGGTCAGCTGGCACAAGTCCGCTAGGGCTCAAGACAACTTCTATATGCTCTCAGAAGAAGCTTTATGAGTGATGGACGAAAGCTATCTCGAAGGAAGTTAACCTACTTTGCAAAAAGAAACTGAAAGCCAACAAAACATGGAAACCCTAGTAAACCCTAATTTGACTAGCTTAACCCCTACAATGCAAAAATGGGAATGAAACTTCTACCAATGATGCCATTACTTCTAGTGAATTGAAATGCATGAATCTAAGCTACTTGCATCTGAAAAGAACATGTTTTTGGATTTTTTCTTAAGTGGTTGGAGTTATTATGATTGTGCTTTTGACTAGGTTTTGACTGTGCAGGAGTGGTTTGAAGGGAAGGAAAGCTTGGGAGAGGTCAGGAGGGGCTAGGAGAGGTCCCAGGGGATCCCTAGCATCAGTCCACAGAAGTCCACAACGTTCAGGTGCTCGGCAACCGAGTTTGCAGGTTTCTACAGGATGTCTGCAGGGGATCCTACAGGAAACTCAGGAATTCTACAGGAAGTCTGCTAACTTCTACAGGATGTTCGACCGTGGGAGTTTTGGGTGACGGTGAAGTGATGGAGTGGTATGGGTGGATAGGTAAGATGGAGATGGAGCGTGTGATGGCTCAGGGGCAGAGAAATAAGATGGAGAAAGAGTGCATGAAGTTGGTTGGTGGATAGAAGGATGGAAGCAACGAAAGGTCAAGAAAATGGAGCTACGTGAACAGTGGGAGAGTTGGAAGGTAAACGAGCTGAACAAAGGTCGAGTAGGTGGCTTTAGGCGTGGTTGAGAAGAAGAAGAAGATAGCAGAGTGATGCAACGCAGTGTAAATAAAACAAATTGCTTATGTCTTGCACCAAAAACGAGAATTCATTAACCTGTGCTATTAAATCAATGAACAACAATGTGAATTGTGAGGAGAATTCATGCATGGAGTTGGAATGAAGAAGTATGGCTCAAGATCAAAGTGCATGGATGGATCTACAATTAAAGTGACTGTGTTGCAGCTTGCATGAAAGTAAAAAGACTGCGTTTTTTTGGTGGTTGGTACAGACTGCACCCCAATCTCTAAACAGAGATGGCAGTGAAGCACTATCAACCTTTTCTTGGAGCTCTTGATGAATTACAATCCTCCTATTATAATCTAAGCAGCTGAAAGAGAATTAACCATGAACTAATCCTACTTAATCACATTAAAAAGACTAAATCAGCAGACTGTATTTTCGAAATGCATGTCAAAACAAAGAAACAAAGTGCTAAAAAGAAAGACAATAACCATACAAAGAAGAGGAGGTCTATTTCTCTCAGGTTGGGCCCTAACCTGAGAGCTATAGCTCCCTTAAAAACTCAGAATTAGATCCAAATCTGCTTGCCTTTATTCATAATCAAGAGTCTAATGTCATGCCAAAACTGGCTTACAAAAACAAAACACCGAGCTGTAGCTCGTACTCAGAAATTACAATAGTAGTTCAAAAGTTCAAAAAGCCCCTATCAAAGGCTATGGCCTTCATATTTATACATGATGATGATCAAGCAGGCTTCCTCAATTAGTGGAGCTTGGCTGTCCAACTACAAGTGAACTGCTGTTCCTGTAGAATCTGTTGGCTGCCTCTAAGCTCGGTGGGGAGAGCTGTTGGAGCTCGGAGTTAGGGTGGAAATCACGAGGAGGGTCATCAAGACTGTGGACAACCTCCCTAAAAACCAGCAATGCCACCTTGGCTGTCTCCTTGTCTCCATTTGCGTGGTCTTTGCTCCCTTTAATGCCAAAAAAACCTGAAATCATCATGTATTAGCCACATAGATATAATGCCTGCCCTTCTTCCTACAAATAACACGAATATACCAAGAAATGAATGCATAAGTGATAAAAGATGAATGGTTTGAGCAAGGTAAGTAGGCCAAATGAGCCCAAATTGTACCAAAAATTGGGGCTCATCATCACCCCCCAGCTAAAACATTTGCTCATCCTTGAGCAACTTTGCTCCAGCTCCTTGTCCTTGGCCGAGAACTAGGACCCGGAACATGCTCCTTCTTTCCTACTTTTGGTGGCTCTGCCTCTTCTGCCCCTGGTGGTGATGAGGGTGGCGCTTCTTCCCTCTTTTCTGTTTCCTTGAGCCGGGCTTCTGAAGCCGATTGGCCTATCCTTCTTGTCCAGGTAGTTATTTTTGGGCTTCCCCTCTCGGGGGTGACCGATGTTTTAGAGGGGGATCTCCCACTGGGTGAAGTAGGGACATCCTCTATAGTGGTTTGGCTGCTGGGTGGAGGCTGCGGATTGCCCGTTTTTATTCTCCCACTTCTCCTAGCTTCAAAATGTGGAGGGATCTCCCTCTCTCTCTTCTCCTTTGGCTTTGGAGGTGTACTGAGGGCGGCCAGTGCAGCTGCTGCCTCCCTTTCGAGAATGCCAGCCTTCTCTTTCTTGCGTTTTGCTTTCCCAGGGCTCCCTGTAGAAGGCCCTTTCCCTTCTGATTTCAGGCTTCCTGTAGAAGACCCTGCTTTAACCACTTTCGGGCTTCCTGTAGGAGACCCTATTTTGACTAATTTTGGGCTTCCTGTAGAAGACCCTTTTCTGTTTTCGGGCTTCCTGTAGAAGACCCTTTTTCTGTTTTCGGGCTTCCTGTAGGAGCCTGTTTCTGCTTTCCTGTAGACACAGGTGTCACCACCTTTGCTTGCTCTGCTGCATGGGTTTTGCTTTTTGGTTTGGTTGCGGGTGCTGATGAGGTACTTGTGCTGATGTGGACCCTCTCGACTTTGTCCATTTTGCTCTGCAACCTTTTCTCTCTTGCTGACAAGATGGGTGTGTCACCTTTTTCTTTGTCATCCTTTTTCTCGTGCTTCCTCCTTGGTTCTTTCTTCTGCACTGTGGTCGGGGTCTTCTGGCCTGTTTCTTTCTTTCCCTCGGCCACTGATTCTTTTTCTTCACCGCTGGAGGAGCCACTTTCTTCAGTCAGCATCCTTATGTCTCCATCTCTTGTCAAATTCCTGAATGCTTCCCATGAGAGGGGAACCTTATATGAATGAAGCGCATCCTCCACAAGAAGTTTGATCAATCCATGGTGGGCTACCTGATCTGGTATGCCCTCTTTTAACTTTGTGGCACACTCAATTAGAGACTGTAGCAGGAAATAAGGGATGCTCAGTTTCTTTTCTACAGGAAGATCAATCTGGTGCCTCAATTCAGTGAGCAACCTAAAGTGATACCCGTAGATGATGCTATAACGGCCTTCACAGGTTATATACTTCATGATTTGCAGGCTAACTTCATTCCATGGTGGCAGCAAACTGGTTCTACGCACCCCATTTTTGTCCTCCGAGAATTCCTCCTCAGGTGGAAAGAATTCTTTCTTGGCCTGCTGGCTCAACTTCCTTTCTTCCTTATCCCATGGCAAACCCATTGGAAGTTCAGTAATCCGACTGATATATTGCGGGGTGAGCTTGAGGCTTAGGCCCCTGAAGTTCACTGTGGCCAGTGTTTTGGATTTCGGCCTCAGAGCCTGCAAAAATTCTTCGGCCACTTCATCGTCGTAACCCTGCAATTTGTCACAAAAAGATATCCATTGAACCCGTGTGAAGAGCTCCACCACCTCCTGGTTTTCCCTTAACTTGGTTGAATCAGTGGGTTCCCGTCTAATAAACCCACCCGGCATGATAAACACTGTTGCTTTAACTAGAGGTGGCAAATGCGGAAGAGATTTGGTCTACTGAGACAGAGCATGCACATAATCCACAAAACTTATCCCTGAGGACCTTAACACAGTTTAATTACACTGACATCCTGTAGAACGACAGTATAGGCACAGCAGACAACAATTTCACCGATTTCTTTATGACCAGACTGTGGACGACGATCCTGCCACCTTTAAAAACCAATTGCATGAAGAGTTCAGGGTTACCTTTTTAATCTGCCACCTTTTTACGTGAGGAACCCGCCTTCCTGTAGAAACTGCGTTCCTGTAGAAACAGCGTTCCTGTAGGAGCAGCGCGCGATTTTCGGGAAAGACTGTAGTTGGTCTGCGCTCTCGGTGTGCTTCACAAGCGTTCTGATAGCCAAAGGCTCGGCGTATCGAACTGCAGAAAGATCCAGATAGCCACTCGAGTTCAAAACGGTGGTTGATAAATGCATGAGGGCAATCTAGCCAATTAGATTTTGAATCGGCGGAATCCGTGGCGCGGGGGTGAGCTGTACCCGTCGGACCGTTGGGCGACGTCATCCCATCATTTGCCTGCGAGTTCCCTTGCTGCCGCATCAATTCCCGCAGATCCGCCGCCGCCTCTTCTTGTTAAACTCGTTTTTTTCGACGGGATTGCTCTCACGTGCGTGCTGCCCATTCTTTTTGTCATGGCCGCCACCCAAATATCCAACTAGACCATTAACTGGCCGACGTGGCCAGTCAAATGGCCATACGGCCGCTCAACCCATTCACCTTTACACTTTGCAAACAATTCAAAGTAAAATTCATGCAATCTGATGGAAGGAAGGGTCGAGATACTTACCTGCGCGGCTGCACACGATTTTTCGGCTTTCGGACGATGATGAGAGGATCTACCTGCTGCTGGCGAACTTACACAGGCCCGGAGGTGCATGTTTACAGGCTGCCGACGATGGATTGGATGCTTTGGCTGCATGCGCCCGCGCTTCATTGCATATGGCCAGCGCTGTGAATGGTATCCACTCTAGCGGGCTTAACTGTTACAGGATTCCCGCGGGATGTCTTGTAACAGTTCTTCCTCCTTGGGTGCATGCTGCACGACGAAGGATCTGGCCTTTTGATCACGCTCCCGGAGCTTCTGGATGACTGGGATGGATGTGGTATGAGATCTCAGCATTTGTTCATCTTCAAAAATTGCCTTTTCCTTGATAACTCATCGATCTTTTTTTTGCTGGTGCAGGTAACTTTGTTGCATGTCGACAAGGATGGTGGAACAAGGTAACAACAATGTGAAAGGGTGACAACAGTGGCTTGCATGCATCCAAACCGATCCTTAGTCATTAGATCTCCTCATAGAATGAATTCTGGGCCGTCCCGAACTTCTACAGGAAGTTTCCTGTAGAAACACAGAGCTTCTTGTAGAAAGTTCGTGCTTCCTGTAGAAAATCTGCATCTTCCTGTAGAAGACTCAAGCCGTGATAAAATTGCACATACCTTGGAAAAAGAATGAGTATTCTTGGAGGAGGTGCTGGTGAGGTCTCTTGACAGCATGATAAGGACCCTTGGCTTTGAGTTGAGAGGCTTCCTCTCCTCCATAGAACACCTGCAACCTGCATGCAATTTTACAATATTTTTCTTATTGTTTTTTTCTTTTTTTTCTTTTTCTCTCTTTTTTTTTTTTTTTGAAAGATAACAGGGGCGCCTCAAAGAGGTTTTCACCCTTGCCATCTGCCCTGAGCGCCTCAGAGAGGTTTTCACTCAAGGATCTTTTTTCAAATCTTTTTTTTTTTTTTTTGAAAGACAATAGGGGCGCCTCAATGAGGTTTTCACCCCTACCACCTGCCTTGGGTGCCTCAGAGAGGTTTTCACCCAAGGATCTTTATTATTATTATTATTATTATTATTTTTTTTTTTTTTTTTGAATCTTTTAGGGTATGCCCAAAGCAGAGGCAGAACCCTTCTCTATGACCAATACAGATTTCTCCATAGTTCTGATGAACTCTTGTCTTGAGAGAGGTCTCCTGTAGATCTTCAATCGATGCCCATTGACAAGCATGGGGATGGCTTCCTCATCAATGGTTCGAATAAGAACAGATCCATTGTCATGGCATTTTTCCACTGCATATCGTCCTAGCCATCTGGTTCTCAACTTCCCCTTGAAATCTTTGTACCTGGAGTCATACAACAAGGCCCAATCTCCCGGCTGGAATTGCTTGTCATGGAGGTGTTGGTCATGCCACACCTTTCTCTGAAGTTGAACCACTTCTGAGTGAAGGATGGTCTGCATCCGGTGCTCATCCAGTCCATTCAGCTGCAATAACCTTTCTTGCTGTGCATGGCTGAGATCTAGGTCCAGCTGAGCTGCCATCCTCAAAGTGTTGTATTCAAATTCAATGGACAGCAAAGTTTTCTTCCCATAGACCAGCTCATAAGGTGTGAAGCTGGTGGTGGTCTTCCAGGTTGTGTTGTAAGCCCATGTGGCCTCAACCAGGCGATCTGCCCAGTCCTTTCTGCTGCTGCTCACCACTTTAGTCAAGATCCCTTCTAATGCTCTATTGGTGACTTCCACCTGCCCATTTGCTTGAGGGTGATAGGGGGTGGAAGTCCTATGCTTGATCTTGTGATGAGCTAGTAAGTCTTCAACCAGGTTGGATGTGAACTGGCTCCCTTGATCAGTGACCAGCTCTCTTGGGTAGCCAAACTTGTAGAAGATGTTCTCTCTTAAGAACTCGACCACCTTTTCTTCTGTTGCTGCTTTGATTGCTTTAGTCTCTGCCCACTTTGTCAAGTAGTCAGTACACACAATGATGTAAGACCTTTGCCTCGAAGGAGGGTTGATTGGACCCACAAAGTCCATGCCCCACTTCTCAAATGGCTCAAGAGTCACTTGAGGTTGGAGAGGCATCTCATCCCTTTGAGTCGGTTTCCCCATTCTTTGGCATTGGTCACATTGGCTGATATATCTTCTGACATCTTGATGAAGTGTGGGCCAATAGTAGCCTGCCTGCAGGATTTTGAAGGCAGTCCTCTTTGCTGCAAAGTGTCCCCCACAAGGCCCATCATGACAGGTGAGGAGGATATCAAAGACTTCCTCCTCCCTTACACAACGCCTTAAGATCTGATCGGGGCCAAGCTTGAACAGATTGCCCCCGATCCAAGTAAATGAGGCACTTTTTCTGATGATTCTGCTCTTCTCTTTTGAAGATAGGTGCGGAGGGAACTGAGCTGAAACAAGGTAGTTTGCTATATCAGCAAACCATGGAGAGAGTACTGAGATAGCAAACAGATGTTCATCGGGCATCTGGTCATCCACTGTTCCATCCTCATCTGCAGACAAATCCAATCTAGATAAAAAATCAGCAACCACATTTTCTCTACCTGGTTTGTCAACAATGGTCAAATCAAACTGCTGCAACAAAAGTAACCATCTAATAATACGAGCATTCACATCTGGTTTATTCATTAAATATCTAATTGCAGCATGGTCAGTATGTACAAATGTTTGATAGCCAGTGATATAATGTCGGAACTTGTTCAGTGCATGGACCACAGCCAAAAACTCTTTCTCGGTTACAGTGTAATTCAGTTCAGCTTTGGACAAGTTTTTGCTAACAAAGTAAATGGCATATGGAAGTTTTTGTTCAACTTGTCCTAAAGCTGCACCTATGGCTTTGTTCGAGGCATCAGTGTGGATGTGGAAAGGTAGGGCCCAGTTTGGGCCTCTCAAGATTGGTGCTGACACCAACTTGTCCTTCAATTCATTCAAACTCTTCTGACAATCGTCAGTCCATTTAAACTCCACATCTTTTGCCAACAGGCCAAATAATGGCGAGGCTAGCTTGCTGAAGTCTTTAATGAATCTCCTGTAATACCCTGCTAATCCTAAGAAACTCCGAACATCCCTTACCTTTTGAGGAGGTGGAACCTTCTTGATGAGAGCAATTTTGTTAGGATCCACCTGCAACCCTTGGCAAGAAATGGTATGGCCTAGCACGGTCCCTTCAGTCATCAGGAATTCACATTTTTCAGGACTGAGGGACAGGTTCATCTCAATGCATTTGGTTAGGACTTTTCCCAGATTGGACAATGCTTCCTGGAAGTTGGCCCCATAAGGAGTAAAGTCATCCATATAGATTTCCACTGCATCATGGACCAGCTCCGAGAAGATGCTTAAGACAGCTCTTTGGAAGGTAGCAGGAGCATTGCATAGCCCAAAGGGAAGGACTCGGTAGGCAAAGGTACCCCAAGGACAAGTGAAGGTGATCTTATCTTGGTCTTCCGGGCTGATTTGGATTTGGTTGTACCTGCTAAACCCATCCAGGAAAGAGAAGAACTTCTTTCCTGCCAGTCCATCCAACACTTGATCTATGAAAGGTAGAGGGAAATGGTCTTTCTTGGTAGCTTTGTTCAGTTCTCGGTAGTCCACACAGATTCTCCATTTCCCATTTTTCTTGGGAACCAACACCAGAGGGGACACCCATTCACTATCTGAGATGGGGTAGATGAATCCGGCATCCAACAGTTTTTGCAATTCTTCCTTGACAATGTCCTTAAGGGCTGGATTCATTCTCCTCTAGGGTTGCCTAACCGGTTTACAATCCTCTTTGATGTATATGTGATGGGTACAGACCGAAGGATGGACTCCTTTCATCTCCTTATAGCTCCAAGCAAAAGCATCTAAATGGCTGGCCAACAGGCTACACAGCTCCTTTTCCTGGGAAGGAGATAGGGAGGAGCTGATCTTTAATGCTCTCTCAGGGCCGAACTCCACATTCTTGACTCTGGGAGTGACAGGGTTGGTTGTACAAAGATCCACTAAGGTGCTGGCTTGGGCATCCTCCACCAATTTCTCTAAGGATAGTGCACTGGAAGGTGGATTCTGGATCAAGGTCTCGATCAAGTCATCCTCGGTTGGGGGGTCTCTTCTAGTGGTATCTAGGGTGCACAGAGGTGCTGAGTACACCTCGTCTTCTTCTCCTTCCTCCAACCAAAGTGGTAAGTCATGCTCTAAAGAGGGTTGGGCAGGAGGGTATAGGACTAGCTGCTTGGACATAGGACCATTTTTGATGGTCATATTCCTACACAGCAACTTATGTAGGCATCTGCAGTGGCTAACCAAGGCCTTCCCAAAATGAGAGGATATCCAGTAAGCTTTTCCTTTGGTTGCAGAACCAGGAAGTCTGCAGGGTATTCCCAAGAGTCAACAGAGACCAAGACATCCTCCACAATCCCTTCGGGAGTCACAGTGGAGCGATCTGCTAGTTGCAGTACTGTCGAGGTCTTCCTCAAGGAACCCTGAAGATTGAGTTTGAGCATGGTATCCCTGGTCATCACATTAATGGCAGCCCCCAGATCAATCAAGGTGTGAGGTATGATGGTGCCATTGATGTGGACATCTACTACAGGACTTCCAAGATCTAGGTACTTTGGGCAGATGACTTGTCCTAACATAAGGTCAGACAGTTGTCCTATGACATTGATGGTTGAAGCATCTTTCTTCCGCCTGCCTGGGTGTTTGAAACACTTTTCCTTAACCAGTTTGTTGTATATTGGCACATCCTTGATGGCTTGGAGAAGGGGTATTTTCACACACAACTGCTTGAGCTCTCCCAGAAGCTCATCTTCTTCTGGGTTGGGTTGTGTGGTGGCTGCTAGTCTCTCAGGAAAGGGTGGAATAGCCTTTGGTTCACTCTCCTGATTGTCTTCCTCATCCTCTGGGGGAGGAGGTTGGCGATCTGGAAGAGTCTTTCCAGATCGAAGATTGATCTCCTGGATCTCCACAGCATAGGTAGGGCATGATGTTTCCCCAGTATATACCTGCTGGGCCTGTCTATTGTTGGGGTTCGGGTTCGATTGAGCAGGCATTTGAGGTTGCCTTGGAGGAGCAGGAGGTAATGGTTGTGGTTGAAATGGAGTGTTGTACTGGGGCCTCCACCCCGACTGAGGTGCATTCCACTGAGGCTGTGGCTGGGCATGTGAGTGATATGAATGAGTAGTGGGCTAAGTAGGGTACTGAGGTGGATAAGACCATGGAGGAGGCATGGACCAGGAAGGATGAGCAGGGGGACCCCAGGAAGGCATAGGAGTCGATTGGTTGGGGCTGTAATAAGCTTGAGGTGCCCCTTGCATTCCCTGCTGATAAGGTCTAGATCCTTGTGGCCTCCTTTGGTTGATGAAATAGAGAGGTTCGGTGGGGGCTTCTGTCCCTTGGTACATGGCTTTAAACCCAAGTAAGGTTGGACATTGATTTGTGGGATGGTCCTCCTCACAAACGAAACACACTTCAACCGAATGCAATGGGAATTCGTTCTTAGGGTGTCTCCTTGTGCACCTAGGGCAGAAGACAGCCAAGGCTCTCTCAGCTTCTTCTTTCTTCTGCTAGATCCTGAATGTGTCCAGTTGCATGGCAATGGTCTGTCTCACCTCACTCTTAAGATCTTCTAATTGATTTGCAAACTCATGTTATGAGAAAGGAATACCAGCTGAGGGGAGGTTCCCTCTACCTCGTTTCCGGGCTACCCTGGAGTGGTTTCTAAACACAGTTTTGATGTCCTCATAAGGCAGTTGGTAAATATCCCCCCCAGCTAACATGTGAAGGGTATCTAAGAGGTCTTCAGGGATTCCTCGAAGCAGAACCAACTTGAGGGATTCAGGGTCAAGTATGCACCTGGCCCGCTTATAGCTAAGTTGGAACCTTTCCTCATAATCCTCTAAGGACTCATCATTTCCCATAGTCATCTGAAAGATTTCTCCCTTGGTTTCCTTGGACCTACAGTAATCACGGTACTTGGTATTGAAAGCTTGCTGCATCTGAGCCCAAGTGGTGATACTATTCCCAGGTAAGCCCATGAACCAGCGTAATGCTGCATCCTTAAGAGTGGAAGGGAAGAGTTTCAGCTTTTTCTCATCTTCAGTATAGTCATAGGTTCTACAAAGGACAGCAAACTCAAACAGGAAGGTATCAGGATCTTCAGTAGTCAGTCCATGGAAGTGAGGTAAAGTAGAGGGGCTAATGTTCTTCATTTTCATCTCTCCAAGTGTCTCTCGGATGGGGAAGGCACCTTCTATTCTCTCATCTTCTCCCCTATTGTCAGCCATAGCTTCAGATGGGATGGTCTCTAACTCTTCTTCTTCTATAGGATCTTTGCATATCTCAGGATGTTCACCTATAGGTTCTTCTGGATCACTGTCACCAAAGAAGAGAGAAGGGTGACTCAGTGATGTGGTGGGGGTGTTGGGTAGGAATTTGCCTGATTTATCTCGGTTCCTACGAGGCATGAAATGGAAAGACTTCTTTTTGATTGCTTTTGCTTTTTTTTCTTTGGTACCTGCAAAACTGAAACAGATTGATCTACAACTAACTATCTTACTGAAATAAAGATACAGAATTGAATTGAAAGCAGGAAAGAACTAATCTACTTTGCTCAAATGAAATTGCAGGAATGGAAATGCTAGTCTACGCTTGCAAAATGGAAATGCTAATCTACGCTTGCAGAATTGAAATTGCGGAATTGAAATGCTAATCTATGAAAGCAGGAAATGTCTATGCTACTTTTGCAGAATGGAAATGAAATAAACTACTTGGCAGAAAGCAAGAGTAAGAAAGTAGAAGAAAAGCAACAATTACTAATACTCTGACGCTTCCCCGGCAACGGCGCCAAAAAGATGGTGGGCTCCAGTATTGTAGCAATAATGCTACAACTCCTGGAGCTTCCTATCTTTAATTTTATCAACCCGGTAGTTCGTACAAACTTGGAAGCGACGGTGCTGTATGCACAAGTACTAGCTCTTGTCGCAGCTGTCACTTGGTCAGCTGGCACAAGTCCGCTAGGGCTCAAGCCAACTTCTATATGCTCTCAGAAGAAGCTTTATGAGTGATGGATGAAAGCTATCTCAAAGGAAGTTAACCTACTTTGCAAAAAGAAACTGAAAGCCAACAAAACATGGAAACCCTAGTAAACCCTAATTTGACTAACTTAACCCCTACAATGCAAAAATGGGAATGAAACTTCTACCAATGATGCCATTACTTCTAGTGAATTGAAATGCATGAATCTAAGCTACTTGCATCTGAAAAGAACATGTTTTTGGATTTTTTCTTAAGTGGTTGGAGTTATTATGATTGTGCTTTTGACTAGGTTTTGACTGTGCAGGAGTGGTTTGAAGGGAAGGAAAGCTTGGGATAGGTCAGGAGGGGCTAGGAGAGGTCCCAGGGGATCCCTAGCATCAGTCCACAGAAGTCCACAATGTTTAGGTGCTCGGCAACCGAGTTTGCAGGCTTCTACAGGATGTCTGCAGGGGATCCTATAGGAAACTCAGGAATTCTACAGGAAGTCTGCTAACTTCTACAGGATGTTCGACCGTGGGGGTTTTGGGTGATGGTGAAGTGATGGAGCGGTATGGGTGGATAGGTAAGATGGAGATGGAGCGTGTGATGGCTCAGGGGCAGAGAAATAAGATGGAGAAAGAGTGCATGAAGTTGGTTGGTGGATAGAAGGATGGAAGCAACGAAAGGTCAAGAAAATGGAGCTACGTGAACAGTGGGAGAGTTGGAAGGTAAACGAGCTGAACAGAGGTCGAGTAGGTGGCTTTAGGCATGGTTGAGAAGAAGAAGAAGATAGCAGAGTGATGCAACGCAGTGTAAATAAAACAAATTGCTTATGTCTTGCACCAAAAACGAGAATTCATTAACCTGTGCTACCTGTGCTATTAAATCAATGAACATCAATGTGAATTGTGAAGAGAATTCGTGCATGGAGTTGGAATGAAGAAGTATGGCTCAAGATCAAAGTGCATGGATGGATCTACAATTAAAGTGACTGTGTTGCAGCTTGCATGAAAGTAAAAGGACTGCGTTTTTTTGGTGGTTGGTACAAACTGCACCCCAATCTCTAAACAGAGATGGCAGTGAAGCACTATCAACCTTTTCTTGGAGCTCTTTGTGAATTACAATCCTCCTATTCTAATCTAAGCAGCTGAAAGAGAATTAACCATGAACTAATCCTACTTAATCACATTAAAAATACTAAATCAGCAGACTGTATTTTCGAAATGCATGTCAAAACAAAGAAACAAAGTGCTGAAAAGAAAGACAATAACCATACAAAGAAGAGGAGGTCTATTGCTCTCAGGTTGGGCCCTAACCTGAGAGCTATAGCTCCCTTAAAAACTCAGAATTAGATCCAAATCTGCTTGCCTTTATTCATAATCAAGAGTCTAATGTCATGCCAAAACTGGCTTACAAAAACAAAACACCGAGCTGTAGCTCGTACTCAGAAATTACAATAGTAGTTCAAAAGTTCAAAAAGCCCCTATAAAAGGCTACGGCCTTCATATTTATACATGATGATGATCAAGAAGGCTTCCTCGATTAGTGGAGCTCGGCTGTCCAACTACAAGTGAACTACTGTTCCTGTAGAATCTGTTGGCTGCCTCTAAGCTCGGTGGGGAGAGCTGTTGGAGCTCGGAGTTAGGGTGGAAATGACGAGGAGGGTCATCAAGACTGTGGACAATCTCCCTAAAAACCAACAATGCCACCTTGGCTGTCTCCTTGTCTCCATTTGTGTGGTCTTTGCTCCCTTTAATGCCAAAAAACCTGAAATCATCATGTATTAGCCACATAGATATAATGCCTGCCATTCTTCCTACAAATAACACGAATATACCAAGAAATGAATGCATAAGTGATAAAAGATGAAGGGTTGAGCAAGGTAAGTAGGCCAAATGAGCCAAATTGTACCAAAAATTGGGGCTCATCAAAAGGCATGACCAACCATTCAAAAATGCCCTCCTTGGATTTGAAGGCAGTCTTCCACACATAAGAGGGTTTAATTAGTACCTGGTGATACCCAGATTGCAAGTTAGTCTTGCTGAAATATTTTTCCCCCTTGAGTTGGTCTAGAAGGTCATCAATCTATGGGATTTTGTACCTATTCTAGACATTGATCTTATTCAATGCTCGATAGTTAATACATAGTCTCTAGGTGTCGCGTTTCATCTGCACCAACATGATAGAGCTCCCATAGGGTGATAAACTTGTCTTGATGTTCCCTTTCTATGAAAACTTCTGATTCTTCCTCTTAATTTCATCATTCTCAAGAACATAGGATTGATAGATCGGTCCGTTAGGTAGCGATGCGCCCAGGGTCAGATTAATGAAGTGCTTGACTTGACAGTGTATGGGTAACACTGTGGGTGATGTGGATATGTCCCTATACTCTTCGATGACCTTGTCAATATGTTGTTGTCGTGTAGAGGATCCATGTCTGGAGGCTATGGATGTGGCCACAGTCCTCTTCTTTCTCCGAGGGTGAATCATAAGGAAGACAATTTTCACAGTCTGGGAAATGATCTTACTGCATTTCTTCATAGAGATAAAAGAGATGGTTGTAGGCAGTGCTACCTCTGGTATCATGTATAACTTATTCCCAAATAAATGATGACATTGCGAGGCCTAGACTAAGACGCAACATGACGCTTCAACAAGTATGGTTGGCCTAATAATACATCACAAAATTCAAGAGGAACAACATCACACAACATGTCATATGTGAAGGGACTGATGTTGTAGGGGAGGTGACACTATTGGATGACACAAAGATCTCACCCTTGGTTAAACCACCCAATGGTGTACAACAATGAGTGTGGTGTGGTAAGTAGACCCAACCGTTTCATGACCTCTATTGAAATGAGGTTCTTTTGGCTTCCACTGTCAAAAATGAACTGCAACAGAGACCCCTTCACTCACATCTATGAGTGGAAGAGCTACTCCCCCTCATTTGTATCTTCGAGCTCAATATTTTGGATATTGGTGGTGGCAACATTGGGAGTAAGCTCCACATCAATAATTTTCTTCCCTTTGTCATTGCCCTTGTCAGTTTCTAACTAAGAGTCAGATCACGCATCAGATTCAGAAGCCTTCAGCTTGACCACTAGTGATTGTTTGGCTTGACACTCACTTGTGTTGTGAGTGGGGCTCTTACAGGACTCACGCCATTTCCTTGTGTCCTTCTTTGTCTTCGTGGTATTGTTCTTTGCTTGCAGCTTCGATGGGTTGTCCTGGGTCGCCCTGCCTTAGATTTGTCCTTTGTTCTATGGTTTGGGGGTGACTTTTCCTTGCTTTGAATTTGCAGATCCAAAGTATCACTTCTTGTGTTTAAATTTCTTCTCAATCTTAACCATGTATTGATAGGTGGTGCCAAGTGAGGAGATTTCTAGGACCTTCATCTCATCCTAGATGTACTAGTGTAGACAACCATGATACATGAGTACCAAATTACACTCAGAATCCTTGATACCTAGTTTTGTACAAACGGTATGAAACATATTTGTGAACACCAACACATCTTGGTCGCTTCCCTGTCACAACATGGTCCACTTTATGTATTTATGTTCAAATATATCAACAGGCTAATATTGTTCCTTGATGGCATCTCAGAAAGAATTCCAAGTGGGTGTGGCTGAAAATAGTGAGGATTTTGTCTCATCCTTTTGTTCACAGTAGGTTTCCCACCAGTATTTGACATGGGGGGCATCTTTGAGGAGTGTAAAAGTAATATTTTCCCTATTGGAAATTCATGAACCAAAAAAAATCCTTCCAATAGATTCAACCATGTACCTACGATGTTTGAATCTATATAGCCTTCAAATATGGGAATGTCAAATTTAATTTGTACCTTAAAAGGAGTGGCACCTCCAAAGTGGTAGCCGCCGAAGGATTTAGGAAAATTTATTTATCATCGCATTCCTCTGTCACTCAAGGGATTCCTCAAGAAATATTTCGAAAGGATATCCTAAACCCTCATATTTGTTTTCTTCCTCCATGGGAGGTAATCATGGTTTGTGAGGTTGGTCTTGAAAAGGTTCAACTAGTTCGAGCCCTAACTCCTTATACCCTAACGTCGTGGGGGACATGCAAAGAAAAATAGAGAAAGATAAGACCGCTCTAATACCACTGATCCAAACTTATGTAGGAACACAAAGAAATACATATATAAACATAAAAATAGATGTGCAACAAAAATAAAGCATCATTTCATTAATACCAAAGAACTGAAATATGGTTACATACATAACGAAAATAAACTAGCTCGGGTTATGATATCTTATCCTTG
The DNA here is from genome assembly GCA_031772625.1 of Pinus tabuliformis. Classification (NCBI taxonomy): domain Eukaryota; kingdom Viridiplantae; phylum Streptophyta; class Pinopsida; order Pinales; family Pinaceae; genus Pinus; species Pinus tabuliformis. The sequence goes on from CM062817.1 coordinate 656,872,535, forward strand.
AGAAGAGATGTGGTGGCTACATACCTCTGAGCTGTGTTACAGTCAGGCTCAAGGGCCTTTTTATTATTTAACAATAAATTAAAACCCTAAAAAAATGAAGCCCTAACCCCAGGACTTGAAACGCCAAGAGTTTGTGGGCCTTTTTGGGGTTAGTTGGGAAGCTAAATTCCGGGGGTCGTAACTTGGTAATATGACCTTTGTTTCGAATGTATGATACCTCATTGGAAATGTTTTTGCAAGTCCCTACCTATATCCATGGGCCTCTTGCAGAACTCAAGAAAACGCCATCTAGGGGGTCAAAACAGCTTTGGAAGTTCAGGACCTAAAAAACTGCTAAAACTAGTAGATGTTACTATAATCAAGGAAATAGACGAAACTGATTGGAGATCTAGGTAGAAAAGGAAAGTGGCCACCAATATCCACCTAGATCAAGATGAAGGTTCAAATATTAATTATTTGATTTCCATTAGCATTTAAGGATAAGACTGAGCATGATGAGCCTTGAACATTGGAGGAAGTTATTCTAAAGTTGAAGCAATGTTATGATAAGTCTAAGCATAAGTATAAGCCTAAGTGTGATTAGAAAGGAAATGAAAATAGTAAAGGAAAGTAGAATAAGAATCAAGGAGTATCTTGCGATGCGAGTGCCAAGGAGAATGCAATGTTGTAGAAGAAGTTCAATGTAGTTGACAAAGGACATGGGTGTGAGTCTAAGGAGCAGAAGAAGGGTAATGGTAGGAAGCCTTTGTAGTGTTGGAATTGTGGTGGAGAGAATCACATGAGAGATTATCCATGACATTAGGGTGGAAGACCTCATATTTGTATTTATCAGGAGGCACTGAAAATTGGAGATGTTGGACAGAGCATTTCCCAGATTTATGCAACATTGGATAATAGGTAGGTTGATCACCAGGAATATATTATCGAGATGGATGGTAAGATTTGTGATTAATTTGTTTCTATTTTGATTGAACCTAGATAATGATAGTTATATAAGTCCCAACCTGGTGGATAAGTGTTGCTTGAATAAATAAGTGCATGTAGAATCTTGGTTGGTGTAGTTGGCTATATGGACCAAGAAAAGAGCTCATCAATGGGTGAGATCTTGTGCATTTGAGTTGAATGTATGCCTACATTCACACATCTAAATGTACTTCCTTTGGGTTCATATAGTATGATTTTGGTCATGGATTGGTCTTACATTCATAGGACTAAGGTAGATTACCATGATAAGGCTATTAAGTGCTTGGATTATGATGAGGATAAAAGAATTTTACAAGGAAAGAAGAAGCCTACATCAATGAGAATGGTTATAACTGTGCAAGAAAAGTGCAATTATAGGAACCAATGTGTAGTTTTTGTAGTTCATGTTTCTAATGACAAAGGGAAGGATATTGAGGATGTTGAAGTCTTCAATAGGTATCCGGTTTTGTAGTAGTTTCAGGATGTGTTTCTTGCAAATATTTGAGAGTTTCCTCCTCATAGGGATGTGGAATTTTCTATTGAGTTGATACTTGGAGCAACATTAGCATCAAAATCCCCTTAAGGGATGAGCACTCTAGAGTTGGTGGAATTGAAGTTAGAGCTCTAGGAAATGATTGATAAGGGATAGATAAGGCCAAGTATGTCAACTTCGAGTGCACCATTGTTATTCGTGAAGAAGAACGAGGGTACTATTATATTGTGCATTGATTACAAGAAATTGAATAAGGTGACAATAAAGAATGGGCACCCTTGTTCTATGTATTAATAATTTGTTTAATTAGTTGAAGGGAAAAGAAGTGTTCTTGATGATTGACTTGATATCAGGATATCATCAAGAACACATCAAATAAGTGAACAACTACAAAACCACATTTTGTACCAGGTATGTCCATTATGAGTTTGTGGTAGTTCATTTTGGTCTTACTATTGCTTAAGCTACTTTAATGTGTTTGATGAATAGTGTGTTGCATCCTTATCTGGACAAGTTTTTGATAGGGTTAATTGACGATATATTGATATATTATAAGAATAAGGAGGAGCATGTAGAGCATCTGGCAACAATGTTAAGATTTCTAAGAGAGCATTAGTTTTATGCCAGGCTTAGTAAGTGAATTTTATTTCAGACCAAAGTTGATTACTTGCTAAATGTTCTTTCTAAGGAAGGTATTGTTAGGTCCCTATACTACTAGTGTAACCACTTATTGTTATTAGTGCAACCCCCTTATTATATTATTGTGCCCCATAGAGGCCCACTATTGTTATTGTTGTGCCCTTACATTATTATTTTTATGTCGGCTCTTATTATATTATGACCCCTTAGACTCCTATATATAGAAAGAAGGTCTTCTCTTTTGTATCATGCAAGAATTGTTCATTTATGTAATGTAAAGGAGGTTTCTGCCTCGAAGAGGCTGATTTGTAATGCATTTATCTTTCTTTTCTATCTTTGTGTGAGCTGGTTTCATAACATTTGGTATTAGAGCTTTGGATTCTAGGGTTTCGCTGCTTCAAACAGGTCATCGTGGAATTTTCACTATAATTTTTTTTTCTACGACGTTTCAAAAGCTAAATCAAAACCCATTTGATCTAAAATCCCTCTAAACCTCGAGTCTGAATTTCAGATCTTGTATTTATAAATTTGTGGAGATATGATCCAAGGAAGTAAGGGTTTTTGCAGGATCCCAAATTTTATTTAAAATAGGTGACCTGGGGAAAACCGTCATAACTTTCTTTCTGAGAAATAGATTAAAATTTTGTAAGAATTTATAGAAATAGCACAAGCTTTGGTTTTTTGTATATCAGTTTTAGATCCGAAGGTCAAAACAATGACACAAGGAACTTCGTACAACTGCGCTGTACTGAAAAAGTATATAATCAGGTCATCTTGGGATATTGGGCATAACTATTTCTTGGAGAATCTAATTTCGATTAGACTAGTGGTAATGGAAAGAGCATGTTGAGGGTTACCTCATATCAAAATTTCAAACCTTGGAGATCTAAAATTTCAGAGATACAACATATTAAAGATCAAGCTCCTAAAATCAAGAAAAAGATCGATATAAGTATGATGGCAAGGATCTTGTAACATGGATACCATAGATTGAGTAATATTTCGATCTACATGATGTAAAACTATTACAAAAGGTACATATTGCATATTTATACTTAGAACCAAATCAATTTGTATGGTATAGAGGGCTTTGTTCTCGTAAACGACTTGTCACCTGGTCAATTCTCACAGAGGAAATAATAGCACATTATGAAGATACAAAGAGAAACACCTTCTTTAGCCAATTGATAAATCTCAAACAAAAGGGTTCAATGACAGAGCACATTGAGGACTTCCAAAAATTGAATATAAGGGTAAATGATATTCCAAAGAAGCAAAGGATTGATGTCTTCATATGGACCTTAAAGGATAACATTCAACATGAGGTTCGTCTTTGGGAACCTGATTCATTGGAGAAGGCCTTCAGGTTGGCAAGAAAAATTGAAAGCGGAATTATGGAAACAAGAAATCCTACCACTAGCAACTATAAATATGGAAGTGTTTTTTCTCCTAGCCTTCCACAACCTACAAGGTTTACACCACAACAATTGGAAGAAAAAAAGAAAAAGGGTTTTGTTATATTTGTGATAGAAATACACTAAAGGTCATAAGTCTGTTGAGAAGAAATTATTTACATAGATTGTGAAGAGGGGGATGAAAAGGATAAAGAAACATTATAAGAAGAGGATATACACTAGGAACCAACCCTAAAGAAAGAATAAATGAATCCGACCATATCTTGTAGAGCATTGAAAAGAATTACCACTCAAACTCTCAAGATAGAAGGACATATCAAGAAGAAAAAGGTTCAAGAAGTGAAAGATCACATCAAGCATCAATAAATGAATCCAACCATATCTTATAATGCATTGGCAAGAATTACCACTCCTCAAACTCTCAATATAGAATGACATATCAAGAAGAAAAAGGTTCAAGCAATTAAATATCACATCGAGCATCAACAAAAAGTTCTCCAACTTTTAAAGGATAACCCCACTTTGGTGCAGAATCGATTGAAACAACAGGCAGTTCAACATCGCAGTGAAAGAAGTTTTGATGTAGGCAATTCAGTATTTTTATGAATAAAACCATACAAAAAAATGCCCCTCGGGCAAGCTAAGAAGGATAATAAATTATTAGCAAAGTATTGTGGTCCTTACAAGGTGCTGCAAAATATTTGTACTATGGAATACAAATTGGAGCTTTTTGCATCTTCAGGAGTGCCCCCGGTTTTCCATGTTTCATGCTTAAAGAAGGTTAAAGGTGACAAGCTCGCAGTTCAAGCAATATTGTTGGAACTTGCTGAGGAAGGAAAAATCGTATTGGAACCTAAAGAATTCATAGAAACAAGAACCCACAAATATGAAATCGATCAATTTCAGAGTATCTCATCAAGTGGAAGAACTTACCCGCTGAAGATTCCACATGGGAGGATGAGAATTTTATACAAGAGCATCCATAACTACTCAAGCATTGAGGACAACAATATTTGAAGGAGAGGGGCATGTTAGGTACCAATACTTCTAGTGTAACCTCTTATTGTTATTAGTGCAATCCCCTTATTATATTATTGTGCCCCATAGAAGCCCAATATTGTTATTGTTGTGACCTTACATTATTATTGTTATGTCAACTCTGATTATATTATGACCCCTTAGACTCCTATATATAGAAAGAAGGTCTTTTCATTTGTATCATCCAAGAATTTTTCATTTGTGTAAGGTAAATGAGGTTTCCCCCTCGAAGAGGTTGATTTCTAAGGCATTGATATTTCTTTTCTATCCTTGTATGAGATGGTTTCCTAACAGGTATAGTAGTAGACCTAGATAATATTAGAGCTATTATGGAGTGGGAATTTCATAGGAATGTTAATGAGGTCAAATCATTCTTGGGACTAGAAGGTTACTATAGGAGGTTTATCAAGAAATTCTCATGGATTTCCTATCCTTTTATTTAGTTACAGCAAAAAGGAAAGAAGTTTGAATGGAATGAGGAGTGTGCAACAATTTTTGAGTAGTTGAAGAATTTTCTTACAAATGCTCTGGTCTTAAAGATTGCAGATCCTGATAAAGATTTCATGGTATGTATAGATTCTTGCAAGAGAGGACTTGGTGGAGTCCTAATGCATGAAGGGTAGGTGGTATTCTATGAGTTGAGGAAGTTGAAAGAGCACAGAGAAGAACTATGTGACTCATTCTCTCGAGTTAGTAGTTATCATTCATGCATTGAAGATGTGGAGACATTATCTTCTTGGAAGAAGGTTCACCTTCATGAGTGATCATAGTTGGATAAGGTACTTGTTTGACCAACCCAATGAGAATGCTAAGTAATCTATATGGCTGGCTATCCTGAGTGAGTTTGACATTGAGATTAGATACATCAAGGGGAAGGAGAACATGGTTGCAGATGCTCTTAGTAGAAGAGTGCAGGTGAATCATATTGGGACAATGAGTTCTTATTGGACATATTTGCAGGAGTGGATTTTAGAAATAGGACAACTTGATGACTAGTATCAACCTCTAAAGCACAAGATACAATATCAGGGTGAAGGTAATAGGGATGAGGAGTATCATATCATAGTAGATAGCTTGGTCTGATTTACGAACAAGATCTATCTTCTAGATGACAGAGAGCTCAACAAGCTTATCTTGAGGGATTTTCATGTTAAGTCATATTCAGGTCATCTAGGATATCATAAGACATTAACAACAATTAAGAAGTTCTATCATTGGTTGAACTTGAAGAAGGAGGTGGTTGAGTTCGTTGCAAGAAGTATGGACTATCAACAAGTAAAATTAAAGTGTAAGCACCTTGGTGGCCTATTGCAGTCGATTTTGATTCCAAAGTGGAAATGGGAGGTATTTTAGATGGAATCCATTACAGGTTTTCCAAGGACATTAATAAAACATGATTCCATCATCGTTGTGGTTGTCAAGTTAGGTAAGGTATCTCAATTCATTGTAGTTATGTCTACAAATTCAGCGAGTGAGGTAGCTAATATTTTCATCAGGGAGATAGTGAGATTGCATGGTGTTCCCAAGAAGATCATATCGTATAGAGATGTCAAGTTCACTTCCAGGTTTAGCAAGGAGTTCCTTTTCGGTTTGGGGAGAGTGTTGGAATTCAATATAACTTATCATCAGTAGATAGATGGACAGACAGAGAGAGTAAAAGAGATTCTTAAGGACCTGCTGAGGATGCATGTCATGCATTAGTAGAGGAAGTAGGATGAGTACCTTCGACTGATTGAGTTTGCTTATAATAATGGGTATCAAGAATCCTTAAGGATGAATCCATTTAAGGCCCTTTATGGGCGGAGTTATAATACTCCTCTCAAATGGAGTGATCCAGTGAAATGGGTATTGATTGGACTGGATATATTGGCTGAGATGGAACAAGAAATGCATACTATTAAAAGGAATTTAAAGGTAGCATAGGAGAGGCAGAAGGGTTATGTAGATCAAAACAGGGTATTTAAGGGTTTAAGGTTGTTGAGCATGTGTACTTTCACATCAATCCTAAGAAGATACCCTTAAGAATTGGAGCATGTGACAAGTTGGAAACTCGATATTGCGAGCCTTTTGAGATCCTTGAGAGGATTGGACTGGTCGCATACCGACTTGAATTGCCTTCGATAGTGAAATTCCATGATGTTTTTCATATTTCATTACTTAAGAAGTATGTCCAAGATGTTGATCATGTGATTGAATAGTTTGTATTATAGGTGGAACCAGAGGGAGAATTCCAGCCATAACCACAATGCATATTGCAGTGAAAACACCTCATGCTCGAGAACAGAGCAATTGAGTATGTTAAAGTGCAAGGGAAGCACTTTGGGCCTGATAAAGCCACATAGGAGATAATTGATGAGATGCGGGTTTTATATCCTTCATTATTTTATGGTTCAAGCAAATTATATATATATGGATGTTGTTGTAGATGTTGCAATGAACTATGTTATAAAGATCCAATAAGTGGTATGATTGTTATGTTTGTCATGTTGTTCATGGTTTGTGGTAGTTGTTCATTGTAAATACTGCATTAAGCTATGTTATCAAGCTCCATGGGTAGTATGTGTTGTTTTCAGTAGTTTACTAGTCATAGGTGTCCTAGAACACCGAGGACAGTGTTCCCCCAAGGGGGGTTTGTAACAACCCTGTTTTATTTCCATGTAAATAAAATAAGACCAAGGATAAGGGACATGTATTCCAAGATGAATGTTGGGAAAAACATAGTGGTGGGTATTACTTGTGATTAATTAATGGCTATGGAAATTGGAAAAGGCATTGACAAAGGCAAAGGGGCAATAATTGGAATTTTATTTATGAAAATGAAGGAAAATAGGAGAAAAGGGATGTGAAAAGACATAGATTTTCATGCAAGGGAAATTAGTGGAAAAATGAAGAAAATAGAGGCATCAATGATCAAAAGGCTTCAGAGAAACAATTGACAAATCTTTTTGGTTAAGATTTTGTTAGTTCTAGCTTTGGTCAATTCAGTTTTTGGCTCTCTCAGTCATTCTCTCACTCTCATACTCTTGCACACTTTGAGAATTCTTAGAGAATGCTTGGAGAACTTTAGTATTCAATTAGAATTGGGGAAAGAAGGAAAAGGAAAGTAGAGGGCACAAGGAAACAATTGGATCAATAGTTACAACTAGATTTATTTGGAGGTAACCTATTGCATTTGTGATTCCTTGTTTATTTTTGTATGCATGGTATATGCATGTGATATTTATTCTTATGTATTGTCATTGACATGGATATTTTACTCAATTGACAGTGGTTTTAGCCTTACCTAGACATTTCTAGATAGCCATGTTGTTGTGGGTTTTCCACTTCTTCTTCTTCTTCTTCTTCTTCTTCTTTTTTTTTTTTTTATATTTGGTACTTAGGTTCCCTATAACTGTGGGTAGGAACACATGCTTTGTAAGCCCTATAACAACTTGGGTTGAGTTACTAGTCATGGGGCCTTGGTTGGTACAAACGCTTTAGATCCATGGACAACTTGGGTAGAGGAAAATATGTTTGATGCTAGTGATTTCCAGCCCTGACAGGTGGAATCATTGTTATTCAGCGTTGAGGTGGTTTGGCCTCTCAAAGCCCTAGATTGTATTATTTTGGTTTATTCCATGATATGCCACATTCATGCTTAGAATATGGCATGGGGTTGATTGACTAAAAGAAATATTTTGTGTAAGTCAATCTATGGTTAGGTGGTACGTGGAAGTCCCTGACTTGGTTGGTATTTTCATATTTTAAGAAGAGTTATTTTCCTATTGTGATTTAAGAATACTTGTAGTGATTATGTAGGTGATATTATGGTTGATTTTCCATGGTTTCTATGCTAGTTAAATTTTGTTTATAAGCTAGTTAAATGAGGTAATATAATTATGGGTCTTGTTATGTTTTGATAAGTTAATGAATGGTTGATGAATGCATGGTCTAACTATTTGATCTACTAGAGATGGCATTAGACCTTCTCGGTGATTTTCGTATGAAGTTTAGATATTTATACTCATATATGCATTCATGACCTGTAGCTTACATGTTTATCATATGTTTGAAGAAATGTCTAGTGTGTTCTACGTAGTCTAGGTCAGGTTTTGCCTTCAAGTTAGAATGGTTAGCATTCTCGTCATGAAAAATATTATTTTGGAAAGTTACTAGAAGTTATGGGCTGCAGCTTCGAGACTAGCCTAGAAAAGTGGCTTATATCTTGGCACCTCAGGCATAGAACTTGAGATCTTAGGTCATAACCACATGGAAAAAGGCTTGTGAGTGTAGTTGGAAGCTGACAACCGCATGCATATAGTGTCAATTATGTAGTTATAAGTCTAGGTTAGAGAAAAAGGGTTCCAACTAAGGGATTGGTCACCTAGGGTGGTTTTTCAACCTATGAGTGATTTGTGGTTCCTTAGGAAAGTCAGCATTTGTTCAGTTATAGGCCACACTTCCTTAACTAGAACTAGGAGGGTCAGGTCATAGTGATAGTCATCTCATGTTTACCCTTACAAGCTTGTGAATTTCGGTAAATGTGAGAAGGGGTAGTTATGGATTAGTATTAAATCTTCCATGTTCAAATACTTGGACTAGATTAGCTAGGTGTGATTGTTATGCCTAGATGGTTAGTTGTCTATGTGTTTATCATGCACGCATGTTGGTTATTTCTTGTCATGGTCATTGTTACAATTTGTATCATCATGTTGAGGTTGATGATGTTGGTATGTTATGCTGATTGATATGCTGATGTTATATATATTATGCTAATCTATACTGATTTGTGTAGACGAGATAGCCTCTCCTGAACTTCATTGTGGTATGTTCGATTATGTTTATAATTGGTTTATCTAACATGGTACCTTTGGATGAAGAGGATGATAAAAGATGGAAAGAAAGATGGTGGATTACGGTTCACATGACTCTCCTTACAAATTAGTTGAGAAACAAAGAGATGACTACTCTACTTACATAGAAAAAACCTTGAGAAGTTTAAAGGTAGAAATTAGAAGTTGTAAGTCAAACAATGACAAGATAATTGAGTCATGGGAAAGGCTTGCCATACCTCACGAAAAGCAGGCAGAGGTTAATGTCATGATCCTTCAGAGTTTATCCTGATATTTTCAAAGAAAGGGATTGCCATAGATCAATTATGGATAGGAGGAAAGGGAAAATAGGGCATATGGTAGCAAGCCTCATGGAGGACACATGTCATACTGATATGACATAGTCAGAGGTGGAAGATGGATGGATACACCTGATAGGAGAGGTAGTGGTTATGGGTTCTATTCTAGTTCTCATTTAGAGAGACATCATGGTCATCACCACCATCATCCTTATAGGAGGAGTGAGAAGCAGTACTTTCCAAATGAGTTCAAGAAAGCCAAGACTCGTACATTTGATGGAGAGATGAAGAAACCAGAAGATGCAGAAGCATGGCTACCTTGGAGGAAGAAGTTATTTGAGTTGCATGACTATTTAGATAATATGAAAGCCAAGATATCTATTTTTAGTCTCAAATGGAAAGAATATGCCTGGTGGGAATATGTGAAGCATGTCAGATACATCATGATAAAGGAGTTGAGTTGGCATGAGTTCAAAAGAATCTTCAAGAAGAAGTACTTGTCCTAGAGATATTATGGCTGAAAGGCTAAGGAGTTCTATGAGTTGAAGATGTGTTCTATGATGGATGAAGAGTACACAACTGAGTTTCTAGAGTTTTTGAGTATGTGCCATATTTTAAGGATGAAAAGACGAGGTTTCAAATATTTTTTAGTGGATTACCCTTATAATTTAAGGATCAAATTGAGTTTGATGAGCCTTGGACACTGGAGGAATTTATTGGAAAGTTGATGAATTTTTATGAGCAGTCTATGCATGAGTATGAGCCTAAGCGTGATTAGAAAAGAAATGGTCCAAGACTTAAGGAAAGTGGGATAAGAAGTGAGGAAGATCTCAATATGGAGGTAACAAGGAGGATGTAGCATCATACAAGAAGTTCAATACAGTTGATAGAGGACATGGGTCTTAGCCCAAGGAGCAAAACAAGGGTGATGGCAGGAAGCCTTTGCAGTGCTGGAATTGTGATGGAGAGCACTATAGGAGATATTTTCCACAACATTAGTGTGGTAGGGCTCAAATTTATATTTCTCAGGAGGCACATGCCACTGGATATGTTGGACAAAGCATTCCCCCGATTTTTTCAACATTGGATAATAAGAAGGTTGATCATTGGATAATAGAAAGTTTGATCATTAGGCATGTATTATCAAGATGGAAGGTAAGATTTGTGATTAATTTGTTTCTATTTTTTTACCCTAGATTTAATTATAGCTATATCAATCCTGACCTAGTGGATAAGTATTTATTGAATAAAGAAGTGCATGCAGAATCTTGGTTTATGTAGTTGGCCACAGGGGCCAAGAAAAGAGTTCATCATTGGGTGAGATCTTGTGTATTTGAGTTGAATGTTATGCCTACATTTGTGCATATAAATGCACTTCTTTTGGGTTCATACAATATGATTTTGAGCATGGATTGATAGTAAATTGCGAGGACTAAGGTATATTGCTATGATAATTTTATTGAGTGCCTAAATGATGATGAGGAAAGAAGAATTTTACAGGGAAAGACGAAGCCTACATCAATGAGAATGGCTACATCTATGTAGGGAATGCGCAATTATAGGAAAGGATGTGTATTGTTTGTTGTTCATATTTCTAGTGACAAAGGTAAGGATGTGGAGGACGTTGAATTCTTGAAGAGGTATTTGGTTTTGTAGTAGTTTCAGGATGCATTCCCTGCACATATTTTAGAGTTTCTTCCTTGTATGGAAGTGGAATTTTCTCTTGAGTTGATGTCAAGAGAAGCACCAACATCAAAGGCCCCTTATAGGATGAGCTCTCCAGAGTTGGTGGAATTGAAGTTGCAGTTTAAGGAAATGCTTTTTAAGGGATAAATAAGGCTAAGTTTGTCACCTTGGGGTGCACCATTATTTCTCATGAACAAGAAGGATCTACTCTTAGATTCTATAATCATTATAGGAAATTGAACAAGGTGATGGTTAAGAACATGTACCCTTTGCTGCAAATTCATAATTTGTTTGACCAGTTGAAGGGAACACCAATGCTCTTGAAAATTGACTTAAGATATGGATATCATCAGGTACAGATCAAAGAAGAGGACATCTACAAAACCACATTCCATACCAGGGATGGGCATTATGATTTTGTGGTAGTTCCTTTTGGTTTTACTAATGCTCTAGTTACTTTCATTTGTTTGATGAATAGTTTTTGCATCCTTATCTAGAAATTTTTTTGATAATGTTCACTGGCGATATATTGATATATTCTAAGGATGAGGAAGAGTGTGTACAACCCATAGTAGTAGTGTTAATATTGCCAAGAGAGCATCAGTTGTATGTCAATCTTAGTAAGTGCATTTTATTTTAGACATAAGTTCATTACTTGGGACATGTTTGTTGATCAATGGTTGTCATTGATTTCAACCCAAGTAGCACCAAGGGCTACCCCGATCTTGCATGGGAATTTTGACTTGAAAAATCATCCTATTCTAAGTCAAGAATTTTCTAAATGGATTCTACCCATCGATATGTTTCCATTGATATATTCACACCACATAGTTCTTCATGGTTTGAGAGGTATTGATGTTTGAATTTAGTAACCCCAGTTAGTGGGCTAAAACCCCATGGGGTTGTGGCATGACACTCATTATTGGTTGTGGTCATTGAATAGTCAATGATTAATAATGTTTTATGCTCCTAAAATCCCTCCAACATTCACTTGTTAAGGACCCTCTCAACTCAAGACATTTCTATAAATAGTGACCCTCATGTCCTCCTCTAGCAAGCACTTTTCAACGAAATATCTTGTGAGAAGACCTCTGTAATTTTTCAGCCCTCATGATCTTCTAATGCAGGATATGTTGCAGGGACTTTAAGGTTTCATTGAGGTCTAGTTATGGCACAAAATTATGATCAAGTTTGAAGGTCTATTTTGAAGCAAGTTTAGAGCCTTGGATTCTGCGATTTCACTGCTTCAAATAGGCCATCATGGAATCTTCACTATAACTTTTTGTCTACAAAGCTTCAGAAGCTAAAATCAAAACCCATTTGAGATGAAATCTTGATGGACCTCGTGACCAATTTCAGATATTGGTTTGCTATATTTTCTGAGATATGATCTGAGGAAAATCATCATAAATTTCTCTTTGAGCATTGGATTCAAATTTTGTAAATAGTGATAGAAATAGGACAGACTATAGTTTGTTGGATATTGTGTTTAGGGCTGAAGGTCGAGACAATGACACATAGAATTTCGTACAAGTTCTCTTTATTGAACCAATCTATAATTAGGTCATTATGGGAGATTGGGCATACACTTTCTTGAAGAATCCAATCTAGATCAAACTTGTGGGGTTGGATACAGGACAAATAGGAATACCATAGGATGAAATTTCAGACCTTGGAGATCTAAAATTACATAGATACAATAGGTTCAATATTGAGCTCCTAGAAGGCAAGAAAAAGTATGAATTCAAGGATAATTCTAGTAAGGACCACACATCAATAGTCAAGGGTAAGTCTTCTACAACAAGGTATGTATGATTAGTGTTTGCATTTGAATTTTTAGTATCATCTCTAACATATGTTTTTGCAGGACAACGTAAGTATATTATTTTGTATTTTTTGGGTCTTGCCCGTTAATGCATGTGCAGCAAGGATGACACATTTGAACAACTCAGACACATACTAGAAGGGCATGCAATGCCAAAGTATCATTACTTGAAGCAAGCACAACAGTACCTCATCAGCTGCATGCGATCCAAGAAGCAATGTCAAGTCGAGTGTCAAGTTTTGTCAAAAATCCAGTGTTGTAAAAGAGTCATCATTGTAAATTTGTAAAAGAGTCATCATTAAAAGAGTCATTATTATAAAAGAGTCAATATCCTTAGAGTCGAAGAGGCATTGTTGGGAGGTATAAGAGTCACTGTTGGGATGATGTCATGGTTGGGTTGTAGGTCATAGTGTGATTTGGTGTTTGGTTAAGTACAAGAAAGTCATTGTAAATCATATTGTATCATGGAACATTGTCCCTCGTACAGGAGTCCACACTCTTGTCTCAGTTCTGATCATTATAGGGTGATAGGGAGGTGTTGGGAATAATACTGAGAGCGGGGTTGAATCAGTATTAGTAAATCAATAATATTTCATTTCCATAAGAATATTTTTATACGCTACTTTAGCTAAGTGAACCAGCGTGTACACGCGACTGTTATTAAAGAAACCAGCATATATGCAGATAACTTTTGATTTATCCAATTTATCATGCATTGAACTTTAACCAATAAGTCAGATATTAATTATACAGTCCAGTAAAAGCAGAATAAAGCATTACACATAAGCATCACACATGAACACCAAGATATAAGGTGGAAACCCAATGTGGGTAAAAACTACCTGCTGCTGTCATCCCTGTCTTCTTTTCATAATAAGAAAAATCTGTTTACAATTTTGTACTAGTGCAGACTTATACTAGTACACAGGCTTCTACCTGCAGAAGGCTGCAACCTTCTTTCATTTTCCAGCTCCTACTCGAAGGGAGCTACAACCCCCTAGCTCTTGCACTAGCCAACATGTTTACTAGTATGTAGGTGCCACCCTATAAGAAACTCCACTCTTCTACCAGGGACCACGTTTCATAAATTTTCAGACTGGATACTCCTAGAACACAACACCATAATCTGAAGGCCACGTTTCATCCAATTTTCATATTGGACCCATCAACAACATAATAGTTGCAATACAATCATCAAGTACATAAACCAATCACTTAAACTCCTGAATATGATCATTCAGAATAGTATGACCAAAATACAGTCACCAGAATAGAACCAAGATCTCTGTAATAGCAAACAAAAGAACTGATACATTCTTGACAAGGTATACACTACTTCCCTACGTCTAACCAACGTGTGTACACACTTTTGTCAAAGCCAACCAATGTATACATATGTAAATGTTAATTCATAATTTTATAACTATACCAGACTTCAATTATACCCAAATCATAACATTTACAGAATAATATATGCGTCAGTATTCAGATCTAGAATATACATGAGAAAGAACACATAATGATAGTTCATTTACACCTTAAGATCCCAATCCATCATTAGATCTAATCCCTCATCATCCGCTAAGGTTCATCCTTGGTTCAGATCCATCAGTGCACCATAACCCAATAACCTGCATACTAGATCTCACACTTCATCAGATATTCGATACTTGCACACCTTGGCCTAATGATCTTCTCGTCCTTTTATAGTTTTAGGCCTTTCTCAATACCATGGACCAGAACTACTTAGGATCAATACCTTGGACCAAATACTATGGACCAAAAAACTTAGTTTTCCAACATATACACGCTTTTTCTTCTGTGAAAGTGCATTTGTATGTATATGCAACTTGTATACAGTGAACTTGCATGTATATGCAGCTTGGTCAAGGTGAACCTGCGTATACCTCTCTTTCTTCATTCTGTGTAGTATGCTCTGCAATTCTTTGTTGTTAACCTGTTGTACTGTGATCTTTCATTTGAGTGAGTTTCCATCAAGGACAACACCTTTATCAGAATGCCAACAATCTCCCCCTTTAGACTTGATGGCAACAACAACACCAAGTCACTTTCCCCCTTTGAAATCAAGGGCAAAGGGTCACACTCCCCCTTTAACATACATTATGTTGGTCATGCTCCCCCTCAGTACATGTTGAACTCTCTAATATGCTGAAATGTACTGATTGACCTCCCATGATGGAATCCATGCTCCCCCTGAACACAAGCAAAGTCTGCAAACAGGATTTTC
Organism: Pinus tabuliformis; assembly: GCA_031772625.1. NCBI lineage: Eukaryota > Viridiplantae > Streptophyta > Pinopsida > Pinales > Pinaceae > Pinus > Pinus tabuliformis. The sequence goes on from CM062817.1 coordinate 656,887,952, forward strand.
TAAAAGAATAACATGACTCTATACATATATTACAAATGATCTTCCTATCACCAATGACTCATACATACATCCATCTCCCACCCAAGTGGGGATATACCAAATGTTTATACATGACAAGAACAAGAAATATTACATCATCCATCCCATGCATAGTGGGGTTACATATTGGGTCTTTTCATGACCTTTATATGATATTTATAATAAGGACAACCAATCTAAACGAGACCATGATAGTCATCATCAACTATCATAAACCATATACAATCTGCACTATCAGCAACATCAGGATCAACAGCCTGAATGCTTCCATCATCAAAAGAGTCACCTGAATCAAAACAATTATGCTGATCTATACCAAGATCTTCTAAGATAATGCCAACAATGCATTTATTAGAAGCATATACTCCCCCTGAACCTATGCCAGATTTTCACTATCCGAACTGATTATTGCATGCATCATCATGAATCAAATATACATCAAGTTATCAACAACTTATGAGGATCATATTTCCACATGTTATCAGCAGTTTGTAACCATCATAAAACAAAGAAGATAATTGATAGAACCATATCAGACCCCTTTTTCTGAGTTTATCCCATTGCATTTCCTCAAACCAACATATACGCGATTGTGCCCACAAAAAATCACGTATGTATGGGACTATGCTTCATGAAACTAGCGTATAACAACCTTTCTCTGAAAAATAGGATTTAACAACAGGATGATGCAGCAACTTCTCCCAGCTTTTGTCTGAGATATTAAAATGTCTCTCTGGGCAGTGGTTTAGTGAATATATCAACAACCTATTCTTTGTAGGGAACATACTCCAATTTGACCTTTTGTTCAAGCACTTGTTCATGTAGAAAATGATATTTGATGGGTATGTGCTTGGTCTTGGAGTGCATGACTAGATTTTTTGAAATACTGATCGCACTTGTGTTGTCACATAGAATGGAAATGGGTGGAGTGCATGTGATCTGAATGTATTGCAAGGTTTGCATTATCCAAAGTAGTTGAGTGCAGCAAGATGCAACAACCACATATTCTGCTTCAGCTATAGACAATGCAATTGATCTTTGTTTCTTTTTGAACCAAGACACTAACCTAGAACCCATATAGAATGCACCACCACTAGTGGTTTTCTGTCATCAACACTTCCTGCCCAATTTGCATCTGTATATGCATGAAGAGTGAGATCTGTATCTCTAGGATACCATAAACCAAAGTTCTGTGTTCTTTGAAGCTATTTGAAAATCCTTTTGACTGCCTGAAGGTGTGATTCCTTTGGATTTTCTTGGAATCTTCCAACTATTCCTACCGCATGCATGATGTCAGGTCGGGTACCTATTAGATAAAGCAGACTGCCAATCATGGATCTATAAGTTGGTTGATGTACTACTGCTGATTCATCATTTGAGCTGAGACTGCATCCTTTTACCATTGGGGTACATACTGGTTTAGAATCTTCCATGCCGTACTTTTCCAAGATCTGTGAAAGAAAAATATCATCTTTATTTTTTTGAACTTGTAGACCAAGAAAATAGGTAAGCTCACCAAGCAAGGACATTTCAAATTCTTGTTGCATTATTGAGGCAAAATTCTGACTCATGGATTCTTCATTGCTACAAAAAATGATATCAACAACATAAACAACAATTATTAGCAATTTATCAATGTTAATCTCTGTATATAGATTGCTATCTGCTGACCCCTTTGAAAAATCCTGTTGGTGGAGATATTTATCAAGATGGTAATACCAAGTCCTTGGAGCCTGTTTTAGACCATAGAGAGCCTTTCTAGGTCTACATACAAGTTTTGCATCATTTCCAAGAATGAATTCTTCTAGTTGTTCAATATAGACTTCTTCTTCTAAGTCTCCATTAAGAAAGGCAGATTTTACATCCATTTGGTATACTTTGAATTTCTGAAAACTAGAAAGAGCAAGAAACATCCTTATGGCTTCAAGTCTAGCAACAGGTGCAAAAGTTTCTTCAAAATCTATACCTTCTTATTGAGCATATCCTTTACAAAGAAGTCTGGCCTTGTTTCTAATAACTTATCCATTTTTGTTCAGCTTGTTTTTGAATATCCATTTAGTTCCTATGATATTCTTATCATGAGGTCTAGGAACTAATTCCCAAGTGTTATTATTTTCAATTTGCTCAAGTTCTTCATTCATGGCCTTGACCCAACATTCATCTTTGCATGCTTCATTTACATTTTGAGGTTCGATGGAAGATAGTAATGATAGATAGCTTGAGGCTTCTGTAATAGTTCTTCTTGTTTGCACACTTGCCTCCCTTTCCCCTAAAATTTGAATTTCTGGATGATTTTTCTGAACATACCTGGATGGAGTCTTTTCTTCTACCATTATCTCTTCTTCTGGTGCTTCATTGGTTTCTTCTTCATAATCAGTGTGATTTGATGTGGGAAAATAATCCTCATCTTCTTCATTGTCATAATCTTCAGTTTTTATCTGTTTTGGATTTTTGCATGCTTCATCAACCACAACATCAATACTTTCAATAGCTTTCCCAAGTCTTTTATTATAACATTTATATACTTTACTTTGGGAAGAGTAACCAAGAAGAATACCTTCATCTATTCTGGGTTCAAACTTACCAAGTTTTTCATCAGTGCTTTTCATGTAACATTTTCTTCCAAAAACTTTAAAGTATTTTACAGTAGGAGTCTTACCATGCCAAAGTTCATGTGGAGTTTGAGTGTTGTTTACCCGAACATTTACTTGGTTGAGAATAGTGACGGCAGAGAATGCAGCTTCACCCCAGAAGCTTGCAGGAGTTCCAGATTCATCTATCATAGCTTGAGCCATTTGTTGAACAGTTTTGTTCATTATTTCTACCACTCCATTTTGCTGAGGAGTCCTTACGGTGGACAACTGCCTTCTTATTCCATGTTGTTTACAAAAGTCAAAGAATTCATAGGAGGTAAATTCCCCTCCTCGATCAGATCTGAGGCATTTGATTTTGCGATCTGATTCATTTTCAACCAAAGCTTTGAAGGCTTTGAACTTTTCAAATTCTTCATCTTTATGCTTTAGAAGACCTATCCAACACATTCTGGAAAAATCATCAATGAACAATATAAAGTATTCTTCTCCACAAGGTGACTTTTTCCTTGATGGTCCACATAAATCAGTATGAACAAGTTCAAGAGGCTTACTAGCTGACCCTTCTTTTTCAATGAAGTGAGATATGGTTTGCTTACTAAATTGACATGGCTTGCATATTGTATTTTCAGGAATGCTAATATCTAGAAGATCACGAAAAACCTGAAATCTGCATGCTTTTCTTATTTGAGAAAAGATTAGATGTCCTAATCTTTTGTGCCATAGCCAGTTTTCATCATTTTTGCTTAGATATCACTGTTGTTACCCTCCCTTGAGTGTGTATAATTTGTTTGGAGTTCTTGTACATTTGATCACGATTTCTCTTGTATCAAGCTTATGAACAACACATCCGTTTGATCGAAACACCACTTCATTTCCTTGATCACACATTTGATTGACACTCAACAGGTTATGCTTTAGACCATCAGCATACATAACATTCCCAGCTTTAACCTTTTCTTTCAAGAAAACAAAGCCTTTACCTTTTATGACAGTAGGAGTGTCGTTTCCAAATGAGACATTCTTTTCCTTTTCTAAGGCATTATATGAGTGAAGTTTTTCTTTGTCACCTGTCATGTGTTTTGAGCATCTACTGTCAATGTACCATTGGTTTTCTTGTCCTTCTGTATACAAGGCTATACCACATCTTTCTATTTGCGGTTCCTTTTTCTCCATATTTTGGGATTTAATGGAGTTTTCTCCTTTGAGATATTTGCCGAAATTTACTCCTGCATTCAGATTCTTCATGGCCAAAGTTGTTATAGGAACTTTTCTTGATCCCTGTCACATTCCTTTGATTCCGTGCTTCTCTAGTCATGATGGTTTTGTAAGCAACACATTGGGTAGCTTTGTGTCCAAAATTATGTCATGAGAAACATTGACGATTAAAGAAGTTCCTGCGATTATCAAATCTATTGACCTGGTGATTGTAGTTTCTATTCATCTTTGAAGCAAATTGAGTATGATTTACCTGAGGTTGGTTGTGACTTCTTCTCATCCTTGAACCAAATTGAGCCTAATTTACCTGGTGATCTGCTTTATGCCTTTGCTAACAATTGTCATATTGTTCACTGTTCTTTGCTGCATCAAGATAGCTTTTAGTGGAGGTTGATGGCTTCTGTGATTGAGATGCTTCTTCAATATATCCAAGACCTATCTTTATCAGAGGAGAACACTGCACTTTGATAATTTCATTTAAGGTTTCTGATCCTTTCGAAAATCTGAGATTAAGAGATTTTGTTTTCTCAAGATCCTTTCTTAGACCCACAATTTCACATTCTAGTTTTTCATTGTGTTTTTCTCTTTCAGCAAGTTGATATGTCAAGGTATCTATAATCATATTATTTTCTTCTAAATAGATTTTGAGTTTAGAGATTTCTTCATGAAGGTCATCTTCTTCTAAAGCGTCCAAAAAATTATCATCTTCGTAAGCCATTAGAAGTCTATAGTCATTACTATTTTCATCTTCGTCACTATTTGATAAACCATCACTATCTTCATGAGTATAGTAACTCTTTTTACTTACACTTTGTTTTCTATTCCATTTTGCAGATTCCTTCCCTTTATCATATTTATCTTTATGAGTATATTTGGCAGCATAATGATCGACTCTACCACAGGCAAAACATTTGAAAGGTAGTTTACCTCTAAATCTTCTAGAAGCCCATTGAAGCTTCTTGACAAAGTTTACTTCTTCTCCTTTTTCTGAAATATGTCCTGATTCATTGAGTTCTTCTTTTCCTTTTGCTGAAGCTTTAAATGTGGCTTCTCTCATATCTGATGGGCCTCATTTTCTCATCTCAAAGGTAGTTAAGATTCCGTGAAGCTGTGTCATAGTAATAGTTTGTAGATCCTATTTTTCTTCTATGGCAAATAATTTTGATTCAAATTTAGCAGACAAGGATCTTAAATCTTTCTCAACTAAGGTAACTTCCTTTATCTCTTCACCCACATTATTCATGCAATTAACAACCTCATCTATAAATAAGAAGTAACTAGTTATACTTTCATCATTGTGCATCTTAAGAGTTTCATATTGAATTCTCAGAGTTTTCAGTTTACAATGTTTTATCTGAGAGTCTCCTGCGTAGCTTAGAACGATTTTGTCCCATATTTCTTTGGCTGATTTGAGCTGCATAACTTTGACAAACTCTGATTGTGACAGACTTCCCAATAATGTATTGATAGCCCTGGCATTGGTTTCATATTACTTTTTACCTACTGTATTTGTAGGAATTGTTGTTGGAAATGTATATCCTCCTTCCACGATTTCCTAGACATCTATTGCAAGTGATTGACGATAGGCTATGGTTCTTATCTTCCAATAAACAGAGTTGCTCCCATCAAAGATTGGTGGTCTGATGGATCCCGTGCTTTATTTATTACTCATGATGATGGATCCTCCTTCAATCGATCAAGCTTCTTCTGAGGGACCTACTCTGATACCAATTGTTGGAAATAATACTGAGAGGGGGGGTGAATCAGTATTAGTAAATCAATAATATTTCATTTCCATAAGTAGATTTGTATACGCTACTTTAGCTAAGTGAACCAGCATGTACACACGATTATTATTAAAGAAACCAGCGTATATGCAGATAACTTTTGATTTACCCAATTTATCATGCATTGAACTTTAACCAATAAGTCAGATATTAATTAGACAGTCCAGTAAAAGTAGAATAAAGAATCACACATGAACAAAAAGATATAAGGTGGAAACCCAATGTGGGTAAAAACCACCTACTGCAATCATCTCTATCTTCTTTTAATAATAAGAAAAATTTGTTTACAATTTTTTACTGGTGCAGACTTATACCAGTACGCAGGCTTCTACCTATAGAAGGCTACAACCTTCTCTCATTTTCCAGCTACTACTGGAAGGGAGCTACAACCCCCTAGCATTTGTACTAGCCAATATGTTTACTAGTACATAGGTGTCACCCCACAAGAAACTCCACTCTTCTACCAGGGACCACGTTTCATAAATTTTCAGACTAGATACTCCTAGAACACAACACCATAATCTGAAGGCCACGTTTCATCCAATTTTCATACTAGACCCATCAACAACATCATAGCTGCAATACAATCATCAAGTACATAAACCAATCACTGAAACTCCTGAATCTGATCATTCAGAATACTGTCACCAAAATACAGTCACCAGAACAGAACCCAGATCTCTGTAACAGCAAACAAAACAACTGAAACATTCTTCACAAGGTATACGCTACTTCCCTATGTCTAACCAGTGTGTGTACGCGCTTTTGTCAAAGCCAACCAGCGTATACATATGTAAATGTTAATTCATAATTTTACAGCTATACCAGACTTCAATTATACCCAGATCATAACATTTACAGAATAATATATGTGTCAATATTCAGATCTAGAATATACATGAGCAAGGAAACATAATGATAGTTCATTTTATGCCTTAAGATCCTGATCCATCATTAGATCTAATCCCTCATCATCCGCTAAGTTTCATCCTTGGTTCAGATCCAACAATGCACCGTAACCCAATAACTTGCATACTAGATCTCACACTTCATCAGATATTCGATACTTGCACACCTTGGCCTAATGATCTTCTCCTCCATTTATAGTTTTAGGCCTTTCTCAATACCATGGACCAAAACTACTTAGGACCAATACCTTGGACCAAATACCTAGGGTCAATACCTCGGACAAAATACCTTCGACCAAAACCATGGGTCAAAATACCTTGGACCGAATACCACGGACCAAAAAGCTTATTTTTCCAACATATATGTGCTTTTTCTTCTGTGAAAGTGCATGTGTACGTATACGCAACTTGTATACAGTGATCCTGCCTGTATACGCAGCTTGGTCAAGGTGAACCTGCGTTTACCTCTCTTTCTTCATTCTGTGTAGTCTGATCTGCAATTCTTTGTTGTTAACCTACTGTAATCCGATATTTCATCTGAGTGAGTTGCCATCAAGGACAACACCTTTCTCATAATGCCAACAGGAGGTGCTAGGCAGGTGCATGAAGTTGCCTACAGGGTGGATCCTATGAACACTTAAGGGTGGTAGTTTGGTCTAAAATGTTGGGGAATCCATTCAGTTGACTACAGAAGAAACCATAGTGTTGGGGCATCCTTCCAGTGGGAGCCAGAGAAGAATGATTTTCTAGAATTCTAGGAAGTTGTAACTTTCATTTTAGTTGGGTTGAAGATTAAAGAATTTATTAGAAAAATGTTCAGTGGTTTTTGACCCGAAGGGGGTTTTCCACCTAAAATTCTTGTGTCTATTGTGTTGTTTTGTTTACTGTTGTTACTAGATAAACATTAATAATAATTTAAGATTAAGTAATGCTCTGAAAATATTTAAAAGTACTAATTACTAAGGAATACGTATTCACCCCCCGCCCCCCTCAATATTTCCAACAATTGGTATCAAAGCTTGGTTCCTTCAAGAGCAGTCTAACAACTGGAAAGAGATCATGGAATACACCAAGAATAGAGTTCCTTTGTTCAATGGAATTAACTATGCACTTTGGAGTGGAAAAATGCAGGTTCATTTGCTGGCACAAGGATACGAAGTATGGGAAATCAATGAAAAATGCTTCACATTAACCCTGGATGAACAAGGTAAGAAAAATATGGTATATGATGCAAAGGCCAAAGATCTTATTATTAGTGGTCTTATCGAATCTGTCTATCTTAAGGTATTCAATTGAAAAACTACTAAAGAGGTATGGGGCAAGCTTGAGAATATATTTACAGGTGATTCACAGGTGAAAGAAGCAAAGCTTCAAATTTTCAGGGAAAAAATTGACCAAATTAGAATGAAGAAATATGAAGATATTGCTGCATATTTTCAACGTTTTTATGAAACAAAATATACATTGGAAGGTTTGGGGGAACCTGTCCACAATTTTTTTTTGTCTGAAAGATCCTCAAAACCTTGCCAGGAAGATTCAACCCAAAGGTATCTGTCCTGGAGGATAGATCGAATCTGACCAATCACAACATAAATGAATTGCATGGAATTCTTATGGCAGATGAAATGAGGATTGAAGAAGAGTATGGTACATCTCACTTAGAAAAAACATTTTCCTCATCCAATATGAATAGTAAGGACAAGCAGACTCCAAAAGAAAAAACTTGCAGTTGTAACGAGGAAAAAAGGAAGAAGGTGAAGAAGAATTTCCAGATAAAGAATTTACCTACTTTATGTGGAAAATGAGAACAGGTACAGGAAAATTCAAAGGTAAACTTCCATTAATATGTTTTGATTGTGGCAAGGTTAAAAATTTTGCAGCCAAGTGTCTTCACAAAATTGAGGTTGTTACGAAGGGAAAGAAAGGTCTTAGGAAGTACAACAAACAAGGCAAGAAGAAATGCTTTAAGATGAGTTTCTTCTCCAAAGAAGATAGCTCCTCATCTGATGAATATAGTGATGACAAAGAAGAAATCAACGAAAGAATATTGTTTATGGCCAACTACAATAAGCAAGAGGCAATTGACAAAGAAGGAGAAGAAGAGATGACTGAGGTTGAATTTCAAAAAAAAGTGATCAGGGTTACCAAAGAGCTCAAGGCCAAAAAGAAGCACGCCAACACTCTTGAAGAAAAATTAAAGAAAAAAGGGGAACAAGTCCTAAATCTTAAAATCAAGGTTGAAGAATACAAACGAATTGAAGAATTGCTCAGGAAAGAATTAGAGGAAACCAACAAGGAAAGAGAGGAATTGGAAGCTAAAATAGTTTCTTTACAAAAGGAAGTAAAAAATGGAAAAAATATTCAAAACTATGCCAACAACTCAAAGGCATTGGAAGAAGTCATCAGAAATCAGCAATCATGTAGTGATAAGAATGGTCTTGGTTAAAAAGAAAAATACGAAAAGGAATCAAGTCCTTCTATGACAACAAAAGAATATGGATATGCAAAATCTACCAAGCAGGTAGATCTCTCAGCTAAATCAAGAGATCAAGACTCGCAGGAAGAACCATGGAAAACAATTCCTCGAAGAATATTTCCTCCCATGTATCAAACTATCTTTTATGGTCATTGTTATTCATGTGGAAGGTTTGGACATAGAGCTATAGAATTTTTCATATATGTTTGGAATGAATATAGTTCCAGGAGAGATTTCAGATTTGGATATTCTAGAACTCAACCGAATATCAACAGATTTGATCATTTGAGAGCTAATGTCGAATCTTACAAATGTAACAATTTTGGACATCTGGCTAAAGATTGCAGACTTGGAAGCTCTTTAAAGGAATTCTCACAATATTAGAATGAAAAAGTATGGAAAAAGAAGACTGAAAAATGTTCTATTTCTCTCAAGGCTCAAAGAAACATAAATGTTAGGTATGTTCACAATTGTTGCTCAACACATATGGCTAGAGATAAAAATAAGTTCATATCCTTGAAGGAAAAGAAGGATGGAACAATGTATTTTGGAAATGACGGGCCTTCAAACGTCATAGGAGTAGGTATGGTCACACTTGGAAGCAAGGATGCATTAGCAAAGGATTTTTTGTTGGCTGAAAATATGAATGACAATCTTCTTAGTGTTGGATAGATGTACGATCAAGGACACATGTTGTTATTCAACTCTAAGAAATGTGAAATCAGGGAAGGAAAATTTGGAAACATTGTGGCTATAGGAAGCAGAGCTCCAAATGACATATACATTTTGGATGAAACACCTAAAGGGTGATTTTTGGAAAAAGAATATGAAAGTTGGTTATGGCACAAATGACTGGGAAATATAAATTTCGATAATTTGGTCAGGATCAACAAAAAGGAAGCAGTAAGAGAAATGCCTAAAATTTCAAAACCTACCAATATGACATGTGAATCTTGTTGGCACGAGAAACAAACAAAAGTTGAGTTCAAGACAAAGGAACAATTTGTTTCACGTCCATTGGAATTAATACATATTGATCTATGTAGTCCTATGAGAACTAAAGGTTTAGACGATGAATTATATTTTATGCTAATGATAGATGATTACACCAAAATGACAACCATTAGTTTCTTAAAGAAAACATCTGAGGCATTAGAATGTTTCAAAATATACAAGGAATTGGTCAAAAATGAAACCAATTTTAAGATCAAATGTCTGAGATTAGATAATGGAGGAGAATTCATGTCCAAAGAATTTTAGCAATACTATGATGAAAATGTAATAAAAAGGAAATTCTCAACAGCTAGAACATCACAATATAATGGAGTTGTTGAAAGATGTTGGGTGTGGAGCTTGGTTATCTTCTTTATTCAGAGGTATCGGTGCATTGGACCCCATTTTGTAATCTGTCGGCAATTCCACCTGTTATTTGCGCTACAAGGGGGGTCCAAAGCCATTAGTCAACATGGACCATTCATTAGGCGGAAATCTGACAGTAGAAGTTATGTTTAATTTTGGTTTTTTTTTTCCCTAGAAGGAAACCCCTCGCTATATATGAGGGAATTGTATTGCGGCTATGTAGATGTGTATTCTGAACGAGAAAAAGAGAGGATATTGTGTGAGAGAGAAGAGGAAATTACAACAGATCTGTTGTAGGTTGTATCTCTTCATTTTTCTGGATAATATAAAAGGAAGGACTAGCTGTTTCTTCGTGGATGTAGCCCAAATTGTGTTTCTCTTGTTTTATGTATTTTCCATATTTTTTGCAATATTTTATGTGTTCCATTGCTCTGTAATATATCTTTTTCCAACAAAAGAAAAAACAGAACTATACATGAAATGGCTAGAACAATGTTAAGTCACTCAAAATTGGATGATAAATTATGTGTTCAAGCAATTAATATAGTCATATTCATTATAAATAGAGGTCTGCTCAAGAAAAATTGTAGCATGACTCTATACAAACTATGGAAGGGAAGATCGGCTAACATCAAATACTTCAAAATATTTGGAAGTAAATGCTACATCAAAAGATAAGACCAAAAATTGGGCAAGTTCAATTCCTGTATTGACGAAGGTATTTTCATTGGTTAATCATGCAAAAGAAAGGCTTATAAATGCTACAATATGAGGCAAAAACAAATATTTGAAAGAATAAATTTCTTTTGATGAAGATTGTGTTCTAAAGGATAACAATGAGATTGTCTCTGAGGGGTTTGAGGTAGAGTCTATGAAGGATGAAGAAGAAGCTCTAGAAGAAGACTAATCAAATAAGGAAACAATAGTGAACCAAGAAGAAATAAGAAATTATCAGCAGGATGTACAAGAAACTTCTCCAAAAGTTTTGAAAGAATGGTGTCAAAAGAATCATCTGTGAAATCAAATCATAGGCAACATAAATGAAGGAATTAGAATGAGAAGAATTCGATAGCTTCATTCATCACACCAAGCCCACCTTGCTCTTTACCAACTTTTGAGCATAGCAATTTTGAGGAAGCTAGTCAAGATGAACACTCGGTAGCAGCTATGATTGAAGAACTAGATCAAATTGAGAAGGACGACACTTGTGAATTGGTTCCACGACCAAAGGATAAAAATGTTATTGGAACTAAATGGGTCTTCAGAAAAAAATTAAATGAGGACGGACAGGTTACCAGGAATAAGGCAAGATTAGTCTGCAAAGGATATGCACAAGTAGAAGGAATTGATTTTGAAGAAACATTTTTCCCTGTTGCCAAAATGGAAGCTATCGGGATGTTTCTCACTTATGCATGCTCGATAAAAATCAAGGTGCACCAAATGGATGTTAAGTCAACCTTTCTAAATGGTGAATTGGAAGAAGTTTACATTGAACAACCCGAAGGTTTTCTGCTCTCTGACAAGGAAGACTATGTTTGCAGATTAAAGAAGGTACTATATGGTCTCAAACAAGCTCCTATAGCTTGGTATGCTCATCTTGATGGATATCTACATCAACAAGGATTCAAGAAAGGAAGTGTTCACAACAATCTCAATGTGAAAGTGGATCAAGATAACCTAACAATTATTGAGGTATATGTGGATGATATAATCTTTGGAAGAAATGATGATAGATTAAGTAAAAACTTTGCTAGAAAGATGCAAAGTAAGATTGAAATATCTCTACTTTCCGAGTTGACATAATTTTTAGGGCTTCAGATATCTCAACAAGATAAAGGAATATTTACATATCAAACCAAGCACAACAAATAAATGCTCAATAAATTCAAGATGGAATATTGCAAGCCTATCCTTACCCCAATGGAAATAGGTTGCAATTTAAGTTTAGAAGATTCATCGAAGGATGCGGACAGGAGGCTATATAGATCTATGATTGGTGTTATTTTATATTTAACAACTTTTGGACTAGACGTAATGCTAGTAGTTGGACAAGTGGCAATATTCCAAGTAGCACAAAAAGAATCTCATATTATTGTCATCAAAATAATTCTTCGATATCTTAAGGGCACACAAAAATATGGTTTATGGTATCCCAAAGGAAACGATCTAGTTATCCAAGCTTATACAGATGCATATTCAGCAGGAAGTGTTGATGATCGGAAGAGTACTAGTGGAGCAACATTCTATCTAGGTGGTTTCCTTGTTTCATTGTTAAGTAAAAAGTAGTTTTCAATCTCGTTATCCACAATGGAAGCAAAATATATCATGGCAACAACTTGTTGTAATCAAGTTCTCTAGATGAAGCAAACTTTGCAAGATATTCAAGTCAAGTTTTATTATCTTATTTCCATCTTCCACAATAACACCAGTGCCATTAGTATTCTACTTCGGTGGTGCTCAATTCTATAGAATTTTGTTTCATGCTCATACATGATATCGTGGCAGATCCAAGGCTAAAACAATATCCAGATGTAGTTTTTATGTTGATAACATTTCCTACCCAGTTAACATCATTGTATCCATGAGTTGAACATCTCCGGCAAAATATCTTAGGCCAAGTGTGATCGACCCATGCAAGTATCTCAATATGTGTTTGTGTGTTTGGTAGCTATTGAATGTGCATGGAGGGGCTCATTCATGAATTGACTCACTGTGTTTACTACATAGCATATTTTTGGACAAGTGTTCATAAGGAACATGAGATCCCCAATCAATTTTCTATAATTGGATGATTTTCCAGATCGAGTTCTACAAATTCTCCACATAACTTCTTGAAGTTCATTTCCATTGGTTTAGCCATGGATTTGCATTCAGTCATTCCAAATATTTCCAACAACTTTATAAAGTATTTTCCTTGTCAGAGGAAAATCTCACCAGGCCTATTCCACACCTCAAGGCCTAGAAAGTAGTGCAAGAGACCAAGGTCCTTGATCTCAAATTTAGAGGCTATATCCCTCTTACACTCGACCATCAGAGGCTCACTACTTGTCAAGAATATATCATCAACATTTAAAAAAAAAATCAATGGAATACCTTGGACTACCTTGAAGTAGAGGTTGGGATCGTCATTTTTTTTTGTGAATCCCAGCTTCATTAAATAACTGCCAATGCATGCATACCAAGCTTGGGGAGATTGATTCAAACCATACAATTCTTTATTCAACCTACAAACATGTGATATTTGATCTTCCACTTCAAATCCCTATGGTTGTTCAACATATACTTCTTCCTGTAACATGCTATGTAGGAAAGTGGTATTCACATCCATTTGATGAAGAGTTCAACCTTTACTAGCAACAAGGAAACTATCAAACAGATGGTTGTATATCGAGCTACGGGAGAAAATATGTCATAATAATCTTCTCCCTATTTTTGAGAGAATCCTTGAGGTACGAGCCTTTCTTTGTATTTCTCAATATTGTCATCAATTCCATGTTTGATCTTGAATAGCCACTTGAAGTCACAACAGACTTCCTATTCGGTCTTGGTACGACATCCCATACATCATTTTTCACAATCGATTCATATTCCTCAACCATAACATCCTTCCAAGCATGTTATTTTACTACTTCTTCAAATGAGGACGGTTCATCTTGAATCATAGTGTTCATGGCTGCAAAATTTACATGCTACCTACATGGTTTCTTCCTTTCTCTAAATGATATACAAATGGGAACATTTATTTCAACATTTTGTAGAGTATCGTGGAGCCAAAGTAGTCTCTTCCTAGCAAGACAATCACTTGGAGGTGGATATAATAGATCCATGGGCTCCATGGGATCGTCAGCCATATCAGACTCAAGCACAGAAGAACCATCTAGAATATCCTAGTCATCATTCTCTTCCTTGGGTGGCGGAGGCGGAGGAAGATCTCTCACTTTTACAAGAGTTGCATATTCATCGAATGTTACATCCATACTAATTTCAACTTTCCTCTAACCAAGAATATATATTATATATGCTTTAGAATTTTCACAAACCCACAAATGTACCTTTTCTTCCTATAGATTCGAATTTGTTTATTTTTATCCTTCAACACATGAAAATAAATAGGGCATCCAAATACACAAACATGGCTAATATCAGGCTTGAGTCGTGTAAATATTTCTTCTGGGGTATTGTTTTCTAATGGTTGATGAGACAACCTATTTTGAACATATACATCAGTAGATGGGATTCTACCCAAAGGAACTTTAGCACCTTTTGATCATGGAGCATGGCATAGGAAGATTCTAATATAGACATGTTTTTCCTTTCATATAAAACCATTATATTTAGGAGTATATGGCACAATTTTTTCTTTCTTGATCCCATCCTTCTTGCAAAATGCTATGAATTTGTTTGACATGCATTCCCCTCCATTGTTAGACTTGAAGACTTTGATTTCTTTCCTATTTGATTTTTGATCAAGGCTTTGAATTCCTTGAACATTTCAAAGGATTCATCCTTATGTTGAAGGTATTATATCCATGTCTTTCTTGAGAAGTCGTCCATAAAGGTGATGTAGTAGAGATGACCACCAATAGAATGTGCAAGCATCAGACCACATATATAAGAATGAATGGTATGGAGGATGTCATTTTTCTTGTTCTTACTAGAGGGAAATGCTCCCCTTAATTTCTTTCCACATGCAAAACCTGGACAAAATCCATCATGATGAGCTTGAACATCGGGAATACCTAAAACTAGTTTCTTCAATTTTTGAAGAGCATCATAGTGTAAATTAGCCAACCTATGGTGCCATAAATCACACAGATGATTGGTATTATGAACCAATGCTAGAAGTGGCCTTCCATTGACTCTATAGAGTCCTTCAAATCTTGATACTAATATGAATTCATCTCTCATAGTTGAATCATAAGGCCAAGTAAAAACATTAACTTTGATGAAGGGAACCCTCATTCCTTTATCTTCCAATGCATATATAGATACCATATTTTTCAATAATCCTGGTACATAAATAACATCATGGAACCAAATCCTTTCAAGGGATGAGTAGAGATGTTTCAAAGAATGATCTTTATCTTAATCTCCCTCTCTACCAAATTAGAGAGGACTTCCTTGTATCGAGAGAAATGATGACTGGCCCCGCTATCATCCAACCAACTATTCCATGAATTTGGTGGAGAAGGCCTAACAAGGGTAGAAATAAGAATGTATTCAGATTTATTTATAGCATTACTTTCATACCTAGGATCCCTTCACTTCTTTTAAGGAGGATGATATTCTTTACGGTCACTTGAGGAATCTATTCTTATTCTTTCATATCTTCTATCATGGTTATTCCTTTTATTGTCTTTTCTTCGTTTGTTATTGTTATTTCCTTTTTATTTCTAATGTGGTCATTTTCTCTTCTCAAGACAATTGCGTGCATAATTAACTTTCTTGTGGCAATTTAGCATTCAATATGAGATAACGATCTGTCATTCCTTCCCTTTGTATTTTGAGAAGGAGGATTCCTTGATAGACCCCCTTTTTCCTTCTTCCTTTTGTCATGAGTGATATATGCAATGGGATCTCGCTCTTCATGATTTATTTTTGTCCAACTCTCTGCAATTGATCTCTAAGGTGAGAGATCCCCATAATGTAGGATTGATTAACTTATCCTTTGTTTATCTTGGTTTACTTGAGTTGATATTTCAAGGTAATGATCTCATTCAAATTATTGATTTCATACATGTTGTTTATATTGTCATAGATGTCTTTAGACTTTCTTAAATTCCCAACATATGCAAGTAAATGATATTTTAATTCATCAGATATAATTTTCTTTTCTTTGGACTCACATTTCTTGCACCTGTTCTTGAGGTAAGCAGAAGCATTTTCTCGAGGCTCGAGAATCCTTCCTTGAATGTATTCTAGCACATCATTGTTTGATGCATGATCCAACTTTTCTTGCTCCTTGAAGGTGGAGGAAGACATCTTGGCCATGACCAGGCAATCTTGTTTCTGACAATGAGGGCTTTAATGTTTGTCTTCTTTCGGGCTTGTCCTTCACTTTAGCTCTGATAACATGTGAATTTTTTCTAATTGTTCTATGTTGTATCAATTACTTTATGCCAAATTACTTATTCATTAAAAATGCACCCAATTATTAGAAATGTAACCAATCATGAACTATAATTGAAGATTGAAAAATATATGCAATGACAAAGAAGACAAAAACACAACCATAAGAGACAGAATATGTAACACCCTCCTCCCACATCTACCCAAGAAATTGAACAATTAGGGTAAACATGTGACAAGAGGTCTCTATGATATGATTCGACCTCCTAAGTCACATTAAGGAAGTGGAACCAACATAAACACACCATACATACATTCAACATCAGCTACAATACCCCTAAGAACCATGCCAACACTTTAGGCAGCTTTCCCCTGGGTCCCACTGATATTTTGGACAACATAACCCCAAGTTGCTCTCATGTTATAGGCATGCCAACGTCCAAGGACCTTTGGTCACTCTCACAAGCCTGCCTGCTAGTGTCCAAAGACTCTTTTTGTCAGTGTTGTACCAGTTTCCCTGGCATTTGAGCCACTTTTTCAGGCCTAGAGCCTAGGTCACTTCCCAAAATTGAATCATTTCTTCTGAACAGTAAAATAACATGGAAATGACAGTACTAAAGAAAATACTTGATTAAGACCTTGACTAGATTCTTACTAGCCATGATAGGCATTTCATTAAACATATAAAAAATATGTAAACTACATTTGTAAATAACATATCTCTAGCATAGGGGTCTCATACTTAGCTAAAAATAGCTAAGAAACATTGATGTCACAACACATCAACTTCCATTCAATTCATTAGGTCATAGATACATTGATCATTCAATTACAACTAAAAACATGATGAGAGCCATACATAGTTTTTGTTATAAAACACATAAATAACTAGCATAATAGCAATAGAAATATCCATGAAAGTAGAACAATATAGACCACATATAATCAATCAAGATACTCATAGAAATACAAGTATAAATAATATCATGTTAATGATGTGAAAGCCAAACCTGAGATGGGACTTCCACATTCCACCTGATCGTAGAATGGCTGACCCATATCTCTCTTTAGCCATTCACCCATGTGCCATATTCCAAGCATGAATGTGGGATCTCATAGAACACATCAGAAAAAAACCATCCAGGGCTTCCAGAGGCCATCCACCTCAACCCATCAAGCAGTGATTCCACATCACAGTCGGGCATCACAAAACCATCATCAAATTGGTCTCCATCCAAGCCTTTTAGGGCTTCTAGAGAATTTGTCCAACTAAGGCTTCCAGGACTAGTAACTCAACCCACAACTTATAGAGGACTTCTAGAGCATTTTTCCAATTAGAGATTCCAGGACTAGTAACTCAACCCACCAAGAGCTTCTAGACCATTTTTCCATCTAGGGCTTCTAGGACTAGTAACTCGACCCACTAAGGGCTTCCAAAGAATTTTTCCAACCAGGGATTCCGAGACTAATAACTCAACCCAAGCTAAGGAAACATGAGAACCAACCAAAACAAATAAAGGAAAAAATACACAATAACCATGGCTATCCAAGAAATGGAAAGGCTATGCAATCCACTATAATCCCAACCATCCTCCATGCCAATGACAGATCACAACCAACAATCCACATGCATACTCCATGCATGCCAAAACTAGTGAAGAAAACATGCATGCAACTTAGTACCTTCAAGAAAATATGATGTAGATGTTGATCTCGATGCCTTCTTGTGATTTCCTATGCTTCCTTTGCCTCATTTCTCCAAGAATCCAAGTATGCCAAACCCTCCAAGAGGGGTCGAAGAAAAATCTAAGTCTCCAAGAGTATGAGAGAGAGACAGAATAATGAGAGAGCTCTAACACTGAACTAGCAAAAGGTTACCAATTGATCCTTAGAAGCCTTTTTATGAATGAGGCCTTTACTTTCTTAGTTTACATTATTTTCCTTCATTTTCCTCCTCACATACAACGTGTGACTTTCCACATCCCTTTTCTACTAATTTCCATTATTTTCATAAATAAATGTGCGAAAAATGCCATTTTGCCTTTCCAAATCCTTAGTCATTTCCTTTGCAAATTTCCTTAGCCATTAATAAAAAAATGAACACCCACACTAGGATGTCTTGGCTAACATTCAGCTCAAAATAAGTGTCCCATCAGCCGTTGTTATTATTTTTCCTTTATTAACTTTTATTACATGGAATTTTCACCAGCGCTGTTACATAACCCTTCCCCTTGGAGGAACACTATCCTTGGTGTTCAACAACACCTATAACCATAAAAATGTCGTAAGTAAAATATACTATTGAAGGAGCTTTACAACTTAGCTCAATGCAATATTTATAATGATTAGCCTGTTGAGAAGTAAACCAACATGAAGACATGACAATATAACATCATAATGACATGACACCCATACCACTTATTGGTGCTTTATAACATAGCTCATTGTAGTATTTACATCCATATACCTATGTACATATAGAAATGTCACCAAAACATATACAAAAGCATATACCAAAATAGATACCAACACATATGCCAAAACACTGTGCCAAAACTGCTTTTCCTCAACTGAAAACCAAGGAAGGATACATAGGCTGCATATGATCTGATATATCCCATGTAGCTCCATTGGGCTCAAAGTGCTTCCACTACACTTTAACTTGCTCAATTTCTTGATTCTAGAGCATCAACACCTTTTTCTGCAATAGACACTGTTATCAGGAAATCTAGTGTCTATGCAGAGCTGCTAATCCCACTAAGATGGGTAGCTATCTTAGAAACAAATAGATTAAAGTTACTTTCATTTTCCTTTATGAGAAGTAGATAGGAGAGGATCAAAGAATACCAACCTCGATCTTTCGCTCGGTTCTTTGCTTGTTCCTTCTCCTCACCGACAGGTCTTTGCCGCTTCTCCCTTGACCATTCCACTTCAAAGAGTACCTGTAAAGTCAAAGCAGCATAATACCTTCAAAGTGTAGAGATCTACAATCATAAACAACATAGGACCAGATATATATTGACCACACAAATTCATATACTATCAATCATACAAGAATGTGGAGGAAAACTTGAATAGCTTTATTAATATGAAGGTTAGAAGAGAGGATTACAACCCATTGTTTTGACCCAACATCATCCTCCCAGCATGAAAGCTCTTCTTCACCTCACGAAAAGCTTAGATCACCCAACACAATGATATTCCACCAGGAAACCAACAACACTTCCTTACAAGATACAAAATTCCAGCGTCTAACCTCTAGATCTTTGGAATGAGGGATCCATATATAGATGATTGCAGGGAGGTGAGTCAACTCTGGGTTTTTGATTAGTGTCATTCCACTGATAGTTCTTGGTTCCATTTGGAGATCTCATTGATCTCTTACTCATCCTTAGGCGATTCTGAGAGGCAAGTGTCAAATGAGAAGTTTCTAGAAGATTCCTTGATCATCCACTTAGCAAACTATCTCGACCACTTGTCTATTCTTGCTCATCGCACCCTATAGAAGGACTTTTCAGTATGCATCGCACCTCCCGTGTGTAGTAGGTGCGACGCATCGCACCCTTAGCACTGAGCAATCAGTATGGTCTAGTTTTGACCATTTCTGAGTAGTTTTTCATGGAGAACTTCTGGAAGATGATGTAATCAGCTGAACTTGTTCCTTTAAGGTATGAAACAACACTTTTAGGGACTTAGAAGCCCTTGGTTTATGGAAATATGTGATTGGGGTTGTAGTGCCCAAATATGTCTATAACAGTTGCCCCCTAAAGCATGAGGTTGTTAATCTTTTGATGTCGGGTGAAATGCTTTATCATGAGGATCCAAGGTTTTTCGAACTGGATGGCGACCTGTAATAAGATACAATACCATACATTATCTTCATAACATTTTCATGATCTAGTTGAGGCGGGCATTCCCATGCTTAGCTTTATAAATTCATTTTCATGTACATAGGACAGACAACCATCTGTGTGGCAGACTGATGATTCCGATAGAGCCATCATCCTTCGATTCGGATGATCATCTGTGTAGCAATGATGTACATTTGATGTCTTTATTTTCCTGAATATATCACAGCCCGGATGGATGAAACTGGATCCGGGGTCTTCAAACTCGTCCGATCTTTGCCCGAAGTACAAGTCGATCCATGTGAAAAAATGTTCTGGAGTCGAACATGGAAAGACATCGCCTGATTACCAGCCAATGATGTAAGTTGTTAACAAGCGCGAGAGGAATCATCGATAATGATGATGACCCTCAAGATATGACAGTACAATTTGCATGGTGTGAAAATGGGACTTGGTGTCGAACACCATGCAAAATCTCTCCGTCGAAGGCCATTGATGTAAACCTGTCGTCGAAAGTGAGAAACTTGCCATTGAGGCATGCAAGCTTCAAAGTACTGAAAGGGTTGTTCCTAGGTCAATTTCTTGGATAATGGGCTGATGTCGACAAGAAGTGACCCGTCGTAGGAGGGCCTTAATGAACCCCACATCTATGACACAGAACGGAGCAAATGACTTTTGGAGGTGAAAATGATCTGATGATACTGGGTTCAAGGTGGTGGTCATGAAAGAATGAAGCGTAAAGGTATTGCAGCAGATGAGACACAAGATGGGTTGGTGAATTCTCTGATCGACTTCTCTTGAACATATCGGCGACACCTGAAATGGATTAGTAGCATTAACCCCAAGGATGGATGGTACGGTGGACCAATGGTAATATGACCGGTGAACGGAATAACCCAACCCAACTCAGACATGGAGTGAAAGTGTCATGTTCAAGAGCGACTCACTACCAATAAAGTTTCTTCAAGTTTTCTTCCCAATTTTTCCACAGTCATTGCTGACCAATACCTCTTTATTTTTATCAAGCTTGAGGAGGATAACATATGCTTGTTCTATAATTTTCCCTTCGGGCAAACCCGTTGCTATGTTTTAATGAGCCTAGCGACAGTGAAACTCGTTCTTGTCTATATGGACAAGTTTTTCGCTATTGGTTTTAATGAGTTTAATGACAAAGATAACTCGGTCCTTTTTCAATTTTAGAGAGTCTGAAAAGGGACGTAAAGGAAACTCTAATAATCCTTTTTTGTCATATAATCCCTTAAGTCCGAAAAAGTATAAAATAATACGAAAGGGATGAATTTTCGATAATTTTAATGAGCCAAAAAAACAAGAGCTCGATCTTTTTGCGTAATAATCCCTCAGGTCCAAAAAGATTAAAATCTAGAGGAGGGATAACACTCCCAGTAGCTTTAACAAGCTGGAGAGGCCAAATGCTCTGAAATCTTTTCATATTTTACGAGTCAGATGAAAAGAGCTTAAAGGAGACTCGTTTTTTGAGGAACGAGTGATAATTTTAGGTAGCAGCTGATTCCAGGTAAGGTTTGGAATTTTCCAATCACAGCAGTGTCACAAGGATGGCTAACAAGATCACTCGACGCAGATGTTCCTCAAAAGGGGTAAACAATTAAATGGAGGCATATGATTGGCTAAAACAAAGTGGAGGTGATGATGAGAACACGACCAAGGCTCAAAAGTTGATTATAATGCATTCACAATGGTTATTTACCAGAGATTGGTTCATTTTTTAATGAGCTTAAACTTTGGGGGGGAACATTTGCTCATTGCATAGGTTTAATTTTTAACGAGCTTGAACTTCGCGTAAAAACTACTCATGCCACTCATATAATAAGGACATGTCATCGATAGATTCCATTTTTGTGGAGGCTGCACCTTTCGAAGCTTTGCTCCGTTGCCTCTCGTATGCAAGATAGGAATGACCAACTACACTCCTCTACTTAACTACCAAGATCACTACCAAGGTTAGGTAGGAAAATTTTTCCTTTACTTTGTCGGTGCCATTTGGCCCCTGCGAAGACGAACGGTCGATTTGACCACTCACCCAACTTAGGCAGTTGAAGTCAGTGGAACCATAGAGTTAGCATTATGCTGGTCACTTCTCACTCGTGCACAAGAGGTTTTCATGCCCCCAGGTATAGCGAAGTAGAGTTTCTAGGTTACCCTTTAATTTGCAAACAAAAAATTTGTTCTATCGAGAAAGGCCTACCTTTTAACGGAGGTATCTTATTCCAGTCTAACTCCCTCTTCCTATACGGATGGGCGTCGGACCAGTCATATATCCTTCGCAGAAACCTACCCTATACCTAAAGTTTCCCTGCCAAAGCAGACCAGGGTGCATGCCCCCTGGGTTTCAGTCATATCCCCCAAATTACTCGCATTCTTCGGGTGGGCGGACTGGAGATTGATGAGACATTCCTTGCATGAAAAGACCATTTAGGGATGGAGTTTGACTATTTGCTATGTGTGAGCCAGGGAACGAAAGCTGGTCTACGAGCTGGACCATTCTGCCTTCATGCGGAAAACACATTACTCGAAAGAGTGAGGAGACAATGGCTCCCATGCAATAAATATAGTCGCGCCCAAGGAGTAGATTATAGTCTAGAGGTCCTTGGACTACCATTACGTTCATATAAACAATTTTCCTTCTCAATGTTATAGGCACATTGGGAAGGATCCCTAACGATTGACTGGTTCATTTGTCAAAGCCTGTCAGATTTCTCATCTCAGGCATAAGCGATGGCGAACCAAGCGCTTTCCAAGCAGTCAAGGAAAGGATACTCACAGAAGCCCCTTCATCTATGATGGTACCGACCATGACCATTTTGTAAGCTTGTACAATGATTCAGAATGGTACATTAGCCGGTAAACAGGGTCTGCCTAATAGATTCCAATCGAAGGAAACGACTAGGCTGCTTGGAGGTGGGACCGAATAGACGGCCGGATATGACTCTGACGAACTTCCTTCCTGTAGTAAAGGAATGGGTAGATTGCCCCCATGTTCATCGAAGTCTGTGTTTATGAAAATAATTTGAACGGTGTCATTCTCATTCTCTTCGGTGATTGTATCATCTGAAGATGGACCTTCTGAGGACAAGACCGGGTCGACTGCCACCTCAACCTTTTGACTTTCGTCTAGTATGGATTCTGCAGGTTTATCTTCAATGATAGATGCTTCGACCAACCACAATGGCGTGTCAGTCGGATTTTCAACTAGTGATGGACTCAGCAAGAGTTTCTTGTATCCAGGAGGAAGCTGTAGCGATGAAGCAGGACGGTTATCCAAGACTCTTTTAGCTTCATCAAGGAAGGGACAACGGTGGACGACGTGATCACCTTCACATAGTTTACAAGGAAATTTACATTTCTTTTCTGTCCAAATGCTTCGATTTCACTAGTTGATGGTGTACTTTCAACATGATCTTCCAAGGTTGATGACACCAAATTGTGCAAATGAGGAGACCAGTCCCTTAAGATCCGAGGGATGCAAGGACAATCTCGATGATAGTGGTCTTCTTTGCAAATGACACATGGAGATTTAGGCTTGGATGGTGTAGTGTGCGGATTTTCCCTAGACGACGCACGGTTACCCCTTTTTGCCTTTGGCTCCTTCTTCTTTTCTTTCTCCTCCTTCCCCTTCTTCTCCTTCTTAGTTACTTGATTTTTGGCTTTACTAGCTTCATCAAGTGAATAGGAAGGAGGAGAGGGAGAATCAGACGAAGTAGAAGGTTGGGGGGTAACTTTAGTATCATCTAGTTGCTGACTTGATTGTTTAGGAATCATGGTGTTCTGAATGACAGAGGTCGAGAAGAGCCATATTGGCAAGCCAATCGTCAATCCTGGAAGTGACAATGTGGTCATATGAGGTGCACCAACATCTCCCCAAGAGGAGAAAGGACTAGGTTTTCCTCCAAGGGGAAATCCTTGGTTGGTGGACTCAATTTTCCTCAACCTAAGACCAACGTAGGAATAGTGATATTGTTCCAATTAAAATAAATTTTAGGCGCTTTGACACAACTTGTTTTTTCAATTTTTAAGAGTCGAGAAAAAACAAAAGATGACTCTAGTCGCCTTTGATTTTTAATGAGCCTGAAGTGACAAGTGCTTAGATGGACATTTTCCTTTAAGGAGTCTTAAAAGGAACGAAAGAGACTACTCTAGAAATCTAGACAGAGGGATTACCAAACTAATCGCAAAACTGCAGAATACTTTTTACAGTATGGCAGTCAATCTTCTTGAATGCTATGTTCAATGCATTGTGATCGATAGGGCGGCAGACACGGCTTCCTATGGATAAAAGATATAGCCTATTATGGTCTCCCAATATATACTCAATGGTACATGGGAGCACAAGTCCATACCAGCACTTGTCATCTCAAAGAGGAGGAATCACCCAACCAACAATGAAAGCGATAGTTACCAGGCTTTACAATGCCAAAATACGTCTCTAGCCTAGACTTCTAAATGTTGTGGGTTAGGTTCCAAAGCATTTTTATGTTCATTGAATTTATTTTATAGTTGATCTTTCTTAAGAAATTTTCCTTTCAGGTTCACCACATGATGTAGATATAAAATTCCTAAAATGCAATCTAAGATGATAAACAATCGTTTAATCTTCTTTTTGCAATGAGAATCCTAGCTACTAAAGAAAGAGATATGATATTCTTTCAACATGGAGTAGAGAGCACACACTAGATGCACTGTCCTAAATCAAACCAACAAGCAGTCTAAATGCAAATGCACATGCATGTATTTGTTTTCAGCCTTTTTAATGTGTGAATGACAAGAAGAATGCTAAGTACAAATCTGAATTATCTTTTCAAAGCGATAGTACTAACAAATTTCTCTTCAAAAACGAAAGGAAGATAATGACGACACTTTGCGAATTTGAATTGAAAACTGCTTTCGACACTTGAAAAACTACTAATTCAAATCAAATACAAGAGTAACTGTATAATCGACCATCAAGAACAATAGAATTCTTTTCTTTGACTGAAAACGACACTTGCGACGCTTCCAAATCAAAAGAAGACAATTTGATTACGCTACTTTTTGTAAAACAAAACTGTAAATGGCGCACAATACATAAAAAAATTCACAATTCTTTGTACTATGGAGGCAGAATCATGCAAAGGAAGGGAGTTTCCACAGTGGTATACTGATCATAGACAGCAAAACTCCTGAATAAAGCTGAAGAGAGTGAACAAAGAAACCAAAATCTGAGAGCAGAAGAGGTCTTATTTAATCAGCGCACCTGCAACACAGGGAAAGTGCGATGCAACACACCTACAGTACACGGGAGGTCTGATGCATCCAGATTCCCAAGAGGAGAAAGTGTGATGGTCAAGGGACGAGACTTCAACTTGGTTCTGGGTCACAGTTTGCAGCTTAGTTAAGGGATTTAGGCTGAGCAAATGATAGTTAGTAAATAGAAATCACAAGGGCTGATCTAATGAGGTTACTAGAGCCACCACTAGGGAAATTAGGATGTTTGCAAATCGATTGTTCAGTTTATAAACAAAACCCGGAGATAGACTGAAGCAGCATTGACCTACTTTGCACTTGCATAACAAATGCAATTCGAAGGCTAGCTAGCTTAACTTTAGGCTCCATCTGTAAGTTTATAAAGTAAACAAGTATAAACAAGCAAACAAGCTATTCGCTCCCCAGTGGAGTCACCATTTTGTTATCGGGAAATCTAGTGTCTATGTAGAGCTGCTAGTCCCACTATGACGGGTAGCTATCTTAGAAACAAATAGATTAAAGTTACTTTCATTTTCCTTTATGAGAAGTAGATAGGAGAGGATCAAAGAATACCAACCTCGATCTTTCGCTCAGTTCTTTGCTTGTTCCTTCTCCTCACCGACAGGTCTTTGCTACTTCTCCCTTAACCACTCGGCTTCAAAGAGTACCTGTAAAGTCAAAGCAGCATAATACCTTCAAAGTGCATAGATATACAATCATAAACAACATAGCACCAGATATATATTGACCACACAAATGCATATACTATCAAACATACAAGAATGTGGAGGAAAACTTGAATAGCTCTATTAATATGAAGATTAGAAGAGAGGATTACAACCCATTGTTCTGACCCAGCGTCATCCTCCTAGCATGAAAGCCCTTCTTCACCTCATGAAAAGCTTAGATCACCCAACAATATGATATTCCACCAGGAAACCAACAACACTTCCTTACAAGATACAAAATTCCAGCCTCTAACCTCTGGATCTCTGGAATGAGGGATCCATATACAGATGATTGGAGGGAGGTGAGTCAGCTCTAGGTTTTTGATTAGTGTCATTCCACTGATAGTTCTTGGTTCCACTTAGAGATCTCATTGATCTCTTACTAATCCTTGGGTGATTCTGAGAGGAAAGTGTCATATGAGAAGTTTCTAGAAGATTCCTTGATCATCCACTTAGCAAACTATCTCTGCCACTTTTCTATTCTCACTCATTGCACCCTATATGAGGAATTTTCAGTATGCCTCACACCTCCTGTGTGTAGTAGGTGCGACACATCACACCCTTAGCACTGAGCAATCAGTATGGTCCAGTTTTGACCATTTCTGAGTAGTTTTTCATGGAGAACTTCTGGGAGATGATGTAATCAGCTGGCCTTGTTCCTTTAGGGTATGAAACAACACTTTTAGGGACTTAGAAGCCCTTGGTTTATGGACATATGTGATTGGGTTGCAGTGCCAAATATATCTATAACATACACTAAGACTCCAGCTGGAATTCTCCATCTGGTTCCCTCTGTAATACAGACCAGGCAATCACATGATTAACATATTTAACATACTTCTTAATCAATGAGACATGGAAAACATCATGGAATTTCACTGTCGAAGGTAGTGCAAGTTGATAGGTTACTAGCCCACTCCTCTCAACAATACTGAAGGGTCCAGAAAACCGTGGTGCCAGCTTGGCACATGATCTAATCCACAAGGAGCTCTTCTTCAGCTTGATGCACAAGTACACCTATTCCCCAACCTAGAACTCCTTGAAGAACTTGTTCTAATATGCACAACTCTTCTTCCTATCCTCTGTTGCCTTTAGATTCTTCTTTATAGCCTACATTTCCTGTTCCATGTCCACCAACATATCTAGTCTAATAAGTACCCTATTCACTATATCACTTGAGCTAATGGGATTATTACAACTCCGTCCATACAATACCTTGAAAGGACTCATCCTCAATGACTCCTAATAACCATTTTTGTATACAAACTCAGCCAAGGGAAGATACTCCTCCCACTTATGCTATGGATACATCACATACATCCGTAACATGTCCTCGAATATCCTATTGACCTTGTTTGTTTGTTCATCTGTTTGCAGATGATAAGTTGTATTGAAGGCCAACTCTGAGCCTAAACCTGCAAAAAATGCCTTCCAAAACATGGAAGTGAAATTTTCATCTCTGTTTGGCACAATCTTCTTTGGAACACCATGCAATATGACCACATCTCTGATGAATACATATGCCACATCACTAGCTGAGAATGTAGACTTCACTGGGTAGAAGTGTGCAACCTTCGTAAACCTATCCACAACAACCATTGATGGAATCATGTTGTTGCAATGCTGTCAGAAAACCTGTGATTAATTCCATGGAAATGACTTCCCATTTCCACTCTGGAATTGCAATCGACTATAGCATTCCACCTAGATGTTTGCTCACCACCCTCATGTGTTGATAATAAAAACATCTAGCCACAAACTATGTTACATCTCTCTTTAGATTCGACCAATAATAAAATATTTTCACTACTATTAATGTCTTTTGATAACTTGGGTGACTTGAATAAGGTTTCGTATGAAACTCTCTCAAGATCACTTTCTTGAGCTCACTGTTATCCGACACATATATCCTGTCTATGAATCTAACCGAACCATATTCCATAAGGAAATAATCCACATCTTGTGCACCTGCACCTGTACCTGTACCTATACCTATACCTATATTGGCACATGTACTTATACCTCTACTACCACTTATACCTATACTAGTACTCTACTGCAACCTGTTCACAATCTCCATATACCTAATATCCTGCTAACATACTTGGAAGATCCTATCCTGTAAGTTTGTCCCATATAAGCTCATAGCTGCCAAGTGTTTTACTTGTATCTACCTTCTAATAGCATCTGCCACTTTGTTATCTTTACCTTTGATATATAGGATTTCAAAATCGAACTCATTGATCATAGCCAACCACCAAGCCTGCCTACTATTTAGATTCAGCTAGTCAAATAGATACTGAAAACCACTATGATCACTCATTAATGTAAACCTCCTTCTTAGAAGATAGTGTCTCCACATATTCAATGCATGTATAATCACCGCCAACTCAAGATCATGTGTGGGATAGTTCTATTTGTGCTCATTCATTTTTTGCAACTCATAGCATACCATCTATCTATCCTGCATAAGGACTCCACCAAGTCCTCTCTTCCAAGCATATGTGTATACTACAAACTTTTTGTCCAGATCTGCAATATTTAACACTGGTGCATTTGTCAACAATTGCTTAAGTTGCTCAAAACTAACCTCAAAATTCTTTGTGCATTCGAAGTTCTTACATTTCATATACAATGATGTAATAGGATAAGAAATTTTTGAGAAGTTCCTAATGAACCTCCTATAGTAACTAGGAAAACCCATGAAAGATATTGCCTCATCCACATTCTTGTTAGAAAATTATA
This sequence comes from Pinus tabuliformis, assembly GCA_031772625.1. Lineage (NCBI taxonomy): Eukaryota > Viridiplantae > Streptophyta > Pinopsida > Pinales > Pinaceae > Pinus > Pinus tabuliformis. The sequence continues at coordinate 656,916,979 of CM062817.1, forward strand.
TATTACGGAGCAATGGAACACATAAAATATTGCAGAAATATAAACACAGAAAACGCACAAAACAAGAGAGACACAGATATACGTGGTTCACCCAGTTTGGGCTACGTCCACCTCGAACAGCCAGTCCTTCCTTTCTATTATCCAGCAAAATGAAGAGACACAACCTACAGCAAATCCGCTGTAATATCCTCTGTTTTCTCTCACAGTCTCACCTCTCTGTTTCTCGCTCACAGAATACACATCTATCACACAGCCTCAAATACAATACCCTCATACAAAGAGAGGGGTTGCCTTCTAGGGCAAAAAACGCTAAACTAAACATAAGTTCTACCGTCAGATCATCCGCCTAATGAACGGCCCAGATTGACTAGAAATTACTATACTTTTACAAGGCAATTTTACAGCTGTTTTTAGCTTCGGGGGCACTGCCCCCAAAACCCGCCGCCAGGGGGGGGCTCCCAAAGGTCGCAGTCGCCCCCCCCTGGACACCTCCTGTAGCAAATATTTTACGGGTGGCGTTGCCGCCCCCATTTCGAACTGGGGTCCTATGTGGCGATACCTTTGAATATAGAAGATAATCAGGCTCCACACCCAACAATCTCCCACTTGGAGACTGATTGTATTAACTCCACCGCTGCTCCATTTGCTGGACAATGACTCCTCTTTGGACCTGGCTGTTTCTCATGTTCATCGTCATCCCTGAAGACCAACTGAAACTGAGCATATTCTCAGTTTCTCCCTGGTTACAACTTTTGTTAGCATATCTGCAGGATTCTGGCTAGTGTGTATCTTTTCCAGCTTCAACTCTCCATCTTCCAACATTGATCGTATCAAATGGTACTTGAGCTGTATGTGTTTAGTCCTGGAATGAAATGCTGAGTTCTTTGCAAGATGAATGGCACTTTGGCTATCACTGTATAATTTGCCCATATCATGCTCCTTACCCAATTCACCCATAAACCTTTGTAACCAAATCATTTCTTTACTAGCCTATGTAGTAGCAACATACTCTGCTTCTGTTGTTGAAAGTGCAACAACACTTTAGATTTTTGAAACCCAACTGACTGTTGTTCCTCCAACAGTAAATACATATCCTGTAGTGCTCCTCCTATTATCTCTGTCACCTGCCATATCTGCATCAACATATCCTTGTAGGCAGATGTTTGAACCACCAAAGCATAATGCTTGATTTGTGGTACCTTTCAAATATCTGAGAATCCATTTCACTGCCATCCAATGTTCCTTTCCTAGATTGTTCATGTACCTGCTTACAACTCCCACTGCATGTGCAATATCAGGCCTTGTGCAGACCATTGCATACATTAAGCTTCCAACTGCTGATGCATATGGAACTTTAGACATATAATCCATGTCTTCTTGGGTCTTTGGGCACATTTCCTTGCTAAGTTTGAAATGGATAGCAAAAGGTGTACTAACTGGTTTTGCATTGTGCATGTTAAATCTTTTCAACACCTTTTGTATGTACTCATTCTGAGACAATGTTAATTTACGATTTTTTCTGTCTCTAGTTATTCTCATACCAAGGATTTGTTTTGTAGCTCCCAAATCCTTCATTGCAAATGAATTTGCCAATTTTCTTTTGAGCACATTTATTTCCTGCATGTTAGATCCTGCAACAAGCATGTCATCTACATACAATAACAATATAATATAGCTGCCATCATTTTGCTTTTTCAAATAAACACAATGGTCAGAGTGACATCTAGTATAACCTTGTTCAGACATAAACTTGTCAAATTTTAGATACCACTGCCTTGGAGCCTGTTTTAAGCCATACAAGCTCTTCTTCAACCTACACACTAGTTTCTCCTTCCCTTTCACCTCATATCCTTGTGGTTGCTGCATATATATCTCTTCCTCCAAATCCCCATGGAGAAAGGTTGTCTTTACATCTAACTGCTCAAGATGAAAATCTCAGCTGCTACAAGACTTAAAATAGTTCTGATTGAAGTCATTTTAACAACAGGAGAAAATATTTCATCAAAATCAATACCTTTCTTCTGTGCAAACCCCTTCACCACAAGTCTAGCTTTATACCTTTGTTTTCCTCCATCTTCTTCCTTCAGCCTGTAAACCCATTTATTCTTCAATGTGGTTTTTCCTACAGGCAACCTGACTAAATCCCAAGTCTGGTTATGCATTAAGGAGTCCATCTCTTCTTCCATGGCTACCTCCCACTTCTTCCTGCTTTCAACCTGCATTGCTTCTTCATAACATTCGGGTTCACCAGAATCAGTCAACAATAAATAATATAATGAAGGAGAGTATCGTTCAAGGGGTCTACTTATCCTGGTAGATCTTCTAACACCACTTTCAGGTGTTTGGGGTGCCTGTTGTTGTTGTGGTGGTTGCTGTTGTTGTGGTTGTTGATTATTATTATTTTCAGGCACCTTTACTTTTTCAGTGATTTCATCAAGAACTGTGTATTCCTTGTTTTCCCTTTCTTGTTTCTTTTCCTGCAACTGATTCTTATACAAGACCTTTTCATTGAATATTACATCTTTGCTCCTAATGATTTTGTGATTTTCATAATCATATAAGCGATAACCAAAATCATTAACACCATATCCAATAAAGGTACATTTCTTTGACTTTGCCTCAAGCTTTGTTCTATTTTCTTTATCAATATGGACAAAGGCCTCACAACCAAAAGGCTTTAAAATAGAGTAGTTTACCTTTTTAGCTATCCATGCTTCCTCTGGAACACCACCATCCAAGGAACTTGAAGGCCCTCTATTTATCAGATAAACAGCAGTGTCTACAGCATCTGCCCAAAACTGTAAAGGCAATCCTGCATGCAATCTCATGCACCTTGCACGCTCCATGATTGTTCTGTTCATCCTTTCTGACACACCATTTTCTTGTGGTGTTCTTGGAACTGTCTTCTCTCTGTAAATTCCATGCTCTGAACAGTACCTATCAAACTCTTTGCTGCAATATTCACCTCCATTGTCTGATCTAAGACACTTTAATTTCTTTCCTGTCTCAATCTCAACCAAAGCTTTCCATTTCTTGAAAGTATCAAATACATCAGATTTATTCTTAATACAATAAATCCAAGTTTTTCTAGTTGCATCATCAATAAAAGTAACATAATAACGAGAGCCACCGAGAGATGATACCTGAGCAGGTCCCCATACATCTGTATGCACAAGCTCTAATTTTTCATTCAAATCTGACTCTCTTCTGTTTTCCATAAATGCAATTCTCACAGAAGTCCAAATCAACATTCTTCAAACCTGGCAACATATTCCTTGAGTGAAGAATCTTCATCCCCTTTTCACTCATGTGTCCGAGCCTATGATGCCATAATGCTGCATCTGCTCCTTTGGAAGTTAAAGCATTAACAGAGTTAGAAATACCATTGCATAAATACAATGTACCAACCTTTTCGCCTTTTGCTATTACCAGGGCTCCTTTGGTGACTTTCCAAGCTTTATCTGTGAAAGTTGTGACACAACCTTCACCGCCTAACTACCCTGTTGAAATTAGATTTTTCTTTAGATCTGGAACATGCCTTACCTCCTTTAACAGCCATTGGTTTCCATTCTGCTGTTTTACAAGAACCTTACCCATTCCAATGATTTTACAGAGTTTATCATCACCCAGACAAACTTGTCCAAAATCTCCTTGAACATAGTCATGAAAGTATTTCTTATCAGGTGTGGCATGGAATGAAGCCCCTGAATCTACCACCCAAGAATCAATAATATTTTCGAAAGAAAGAATCAAAGCATCTTGTAACACCTCACCTGTCACATTTGCTTCATGATTGTTTTCTTGCTGTGCATCTCCTTCTTTTCCCTTCCGAGATCTACAGTCTTTCTTTAGGTGTCCTTTCTTTCCACATTTCCAGCACACTATCCCCGATCTGGACTTTGATCCGCCTTTCCTTGATTTACTGCGATATCCTGAGCTCTTTCCTCTTTCCATTTTTCTTCCTCTAGACTCTGCACTCAAAGCATTTCCCAATGTCTCACCGGAGCTTTTCCGTCGCATTTCCTCGCTAAGGATAGCACCGACGACATCATCAAACTTTAAAGTACTAGATCCAGAAACGGAGTTACTAATGGCCATTACCAAACCATTCCAACTTTCTCGTAATGAGCACAAGAATAACAGAGCTCTAACTTCATCATCAAAGTTTACCCCTACAGAACTTAACTGACTTGTAACTGTATTAAAATCATTTAAATGGTTTGCAACAGATCCACCTTCTGACATATTCATATTAAGTAACCGTTTCATAAGAAATACCTTGTTTGAGGCCGAGGGTTTTTCATATAGTTTCGACAACGTCTGCATCAAACCCTCTGTCGTGGTTTCCTTCTAAATGTTGAAGGCGACTGATGCAGCAAGGCACAACCGTATTGTTCCGAGTGCCTTTCTATTGAGAAGGTTCCATTCTTCGTCTTTCATACCCGTCGGCATCTTTGTTTTTCCGCCCAATGGTAGGTATAGATCTTTCTGATACAAATAATCTTCCATCTGCATCTTCCACAGCGAGAAGTTTTGGCTGTTAAATTTCTCGACCCTAAACTTACCATCTTCCGCCATTGCTCCCACTCGAACTAGGAACCCTTCTTTCCTGCGAGTTTATCAGCCAAATAGACCTTCGGCTCTGATACCAGTTGTTAGAAAATTATATATTACGGAGCAATGGAACACATAAAATATTGCAGAAATATAAACACAGAAAACGCACAAAACAAGAGAGACACAGATATACATGGTTCACCCAGTTTGGGCTACGTCCACCCCGAACAGCCAGTCCTTCCTTTCTATTATCCAGCAAAATGAAGAGACACAACCTACAGCAAATCCGTTGTAATATCCTTTGTTTTCTCTCACAGTCTCACCTCTCTGTTTCTCGCTCATAGAATACACATCTATCACACAGCCTCAAATACAATACCCTCATACAAAGAGAGGGGTTGCCTTCTAGGGCAAAAAACCCTAAACTAAACATAAGTTCTACCGTCAGATCATCCGCCTAATGAATGGCCCAGATTGACTAGAAATTACTATACTTTTACAGGTAATTTTACAGCTCTTTTTAGCTTCGGGGGCGCTGCCCCCGAAACCCCCTGCTAGGGGGGGCTCCCAAAGGTCGCAGTCGCCCCCCCCTGGACCCCCCCTGCAGCAAATATTTTACGGGCGGTGTTGCCGCCCCCATTTCGAACTGGGGTCCTATGTGGCGATACCTTTGAATATAGAAGATAATCAGGCTCCACACCCAACAATTCTTACGAGCTACCCACTCCATGGTGGCTCTTATCTTTTGTGCATCTACTGCAATGCCTTCCTTGGAGACAGCATGTCCCAAGTAGTGTACCTTAGTCTAAAAGAAACTACACTTATTGAACTTAGCATACAACTTATTCTCCTTCAACAACCTCAACACTACTGCTAAATGATCGACATTATCTTCCTCATTTTTAGAATATACCAGTATATCATCAATGAAAACAATAACAAATTTATCCAAATACAGATGCAACACATCATTCATCAAGTGCATAAAAGTAGTTGGAGCATTAGTTAAGCCAAATGGAACTACAACAAACTCATAATTCCCATACCTCGTTGTGAATGTAGTCTTGTAAATGTCATCTTCTTTGATGTATATTTGATGATATCCGAATCTCAGATCAATCTTTGATAAGACTGATGTTCCCTTAAACTGATCGAACAAGTCATCAATCCTCAGTAATGGGTACATGTTCTTGATGGTCAATTAGTTCAACAACTTGTAGTCAATGCATAATCTAAGAGTTCCATCTTTCTTCTTCACAAACAATAGAAGTTCACCCCATGGTGATACACTTGGCCTAATGTATCCTTTGTCCAACATTTCCTTCAGTTGTAGCTTCAATTCTACCAACTCAGGGGTGGTCATCCTGTAAGGTGCTTTTGATGTTGAAGTTTCTCCTGGCACAAACTCAATAGAAAATTCTACCTCCCTGTGAGGTGACAACTCAGAAATATCCTCAGGAAATACATCCTTGAACTACTGTAAAACTGGGTACCTTCTCAAAACATCTTCATCCTCAACTTCCTTACCCTTATCACTAGAAATGTGCATTGCAAATAAGTTACATCCTTTCTTGTGATTGCGCTTTCCTTGCATAGTTGTCACCATCCTAATTGATGTGGCTTTCTTCTTTCCCAATAAGACTCTTGGTTCCCCATTGTCATCCAAACCCTCAATATATTTATCATAACAATCCACTTTGGTTATATGAAGATACAATGAATCCATGCCCAATAACATACTTTATGATTCCAATGGTAATACATTCAAATGTGTTGCAACATGCATACAATTCAAATGCACAAGCTCTTACCCAATGATGAACTCACTTCTTTGTACCTGTAGCCAAATACACTCACCAAGACTCTGCATGTAATTCCTTAATCAAACCACACTTATCCACTAAGTAAGGACCAAAATAGCTATAATTAGATACAGGGTCAATCAAAATAGAAATAACTTGATCGCAGAGCTTACCGTTCATCTCAATGATAGATGCCTAATGATCTTCCTATTTGTTATCCAATGCTACATAAATATGTGTAATACACTAATCAACATCCCCAACAGTATGTGCCTCCTGTGCACTATATATCTGAGGTCTATCACCTTGATTCTATGGACAATCTCTCCTATGATTATCTTTTCCACAAGTCCAACACTTTATAGGCTTCCAGCCTCCATCCTCATTCTGCTCCTCAGATCGATGTCCCTATCCTCTATCTGATGCATTGAACCTCTTAGGTGGTGCAACATTCTCCTTATTATCTGTACCCTATGGTCTTGCTCACATCTTGTCCCATTTTCATTTATTCATTACATTACCATTCCAGTCTCGTTTAGTCTCAAATCCATGCTTTGATTTTTCATAGCAACGTTTTAGCTTTCGAATGGCCTCCTCCAATGATGTAGGCTCATTGAACTCAATTATGTCCTTGAATGCAACTATAATCCACTAATGAATCTTTGAATCTTATCCTTCTCCTCCTTGAGATAAGGCACATACCTTAGTAGCTCCAATAACCTGCTAGTGTACTCATCATTTGTCATATGTCCCATCTTTATTCATAGAATTCCTTTTCCTTGTCACCAAAGTAGCTCTCTGACAGAGAGTTCTTGTTGAATAGCTGCACAAATTCACTCCAAGTCAATTGTTGCTCATTTATACCTCTGACATTCTTCACATCTTCACACCAAATGTCTCCTTTACCTTTGGGACTAAATGTAGCTAGTCAAGCTTTCATGTTGTATGAATAGTCATGCAAACTGAAGAACTTCTTCATGCTTAGAAACCATGCCTCTACATCTTGTGATTTCTTTACGTCTCCATCAAAGGTAGGTGGATTTGATTTCTTAAACCCATCTATAAAATACCCCATTATTACTCCTCATGTAAGGATGATAGCAATGACGATCATAGTGCCTATCTAAAATAGAACTAGAATAATACATGTTTCTATCCCCTCTCTTATTCAGAGTGTCCAACAATCTACCATATCTAATTGTGTCATCTATATCATATCTATGACCACCATGTACCTACTACCATATGCCCCATTAGTTCTATTTTCCTTCTCATAACTGATCTGACGTGGTCCCTGTCACTGCAAGTCTAACAAACTCTAAAGTATCACTGCATTTACCTCTTCTTGTTTCTCATGTGCCTATATGATTCTATCATTATCTGCCTTACAACTCCTTATTTCTTCCTTCAAGCTTCTCAGTGAAACTGACAAATTGGAAGAGTTACCAACACCATAATATTCTTATAAGTGATAGGGTTAGTCTTTATAATCAACCATCTTGCTAGCCATTTGATATGTCTTCCTGTAAGGTATATCATTTTAGCTAAACCAATTCACAATAAACCAATGTACCTGATCTGAAAATCACTTGTGAGTGATCTCAGTTAATTAATTAATGAATGAAGGTATTACAGACGCATGTGTTGGTGTGTGTCTGTGTTATCTTAGGCAATGGATCGATAAGATTGTAAAATACACAGACACTGGAAAATGGAAAATAGTAAGAGAAACAGAGTAAACAAATACAAGAACACAACAAATTAATAAGGAGTTCACCCAATCCTCCCGGGCTACATCTCCGGTCTAGCTTTCAGTGGTGGCCCTCTTTATTATGTCTTTAAAATAGAGTTTTTACAATGAGGAGCTCAATTTGAATCTCCTGAAATAGATGATGCTTAGCAGGGTGGCTCTTGGATTCCCCAATCCACTAGAGTGCACAGACTCTTCCTTACCAAGTCTTGACCTCAACTGGTCTGAATGGGATGAGTCCAATTTGGTACTCGGTTCCCGACAGATATCCTCATGGTGATTACTTGAATCTCTCAAGCCTTCTATTTGCCCGATGTTGCCTTAACTCTATAGGTTAGCTCAGCTCTCTGCTTCTTGCCTCTGTCTCTTCTGTCTCACTATCTCATTCTTCTCTTTTGTCTCCTCTGTTCTATTCTTTGTCTGTTCATGGCTTGAAGCCAATCCATCTCATGACTGTTCACTTCCTCTTCCACCTCTTTGGATCACCTGCTGCTGTTCGCTTGGAGTTCCCTGCCTCTACATCATCGCCACTGTGTAACGTCTCACAAGGAAGTGGCCACTTGTCCTCTCACGAACTGTGCCAGCTCTTCCTCAAACAGTTCGGTATTTCAGTTACTCTATGTAATGATTCATCTGCCAACTCAGCGGTAAAAATAGACTTCAACCTTATATATGCCGTGGCTTATTCCTCCCTCTAGATCCGATCATCCATCGGGTGCAATCTCCATTGTTAGATTTGGAGCCCCCAGATCCTACGGTGTTTTCTCTTATCACACGGTTGACTTGTGGACATTAGCCCGCAATGAGGGGTGGTTTTCTTTCTCATCCGCTGGACACGTGTCAATCAACATATGGAATCATTGGGTCCTCTGAAAATTCTGCTTACCGCCCAAAATTCCTCCGATATTCCGCCAGTTTTGGAGCGCGGGACCGGCCTTTCACTTTAGCGCTTTTCCCACGGTTTTCAGCTTCCCTTGTGACTGAGTGCTTGGGGCTATTCCTTCTCGAGGAGTTTTGTCAAGCGCTAATCGCACATCAGAAACGGCCTCCATTTTTTGATCTAGACTTCCTAACTGCTAGTTTGCATCCTGTGTGGTCTCCATGGGCCTCGGTCAGCGCGCTTTGACCAAGGTCCTCGTCATTCCTTGCTGGCTACAAACTGCCACTGTCCAAAGGTCTTCCTGACAGCTCATTGTTCACAAGTTTTTGAAGTCTTTCATGATTTTATACAGTCATAGAACTTTGATCATTTTCATGGATCCAATTCGGATCACCACCTTCCCACTGAAAAATATTTTGGACCACCAAAAGTTGATTTTCCAGCATCGACTAAGTGAGGATACAATTGTCTTACTTGTCCAATCTCTATCCACTTTGCACTGCTCGGCTTTGAACCCTTGAGCCAAACTCTGAGGTACTCAACATCTCCCCTGCGCGTCGTTCTCATTTTCCTGTCCAGTACTATGTCTTCCTGCAATTCATTAAGATATTCAGGTAACAGGTCATCAATAGAAGGCAATTGACTCTGCTTTTCGGGATCCTCAATTAGTGAAGGTTCAAATAATCTCAAGCAATCTTCATTTACGACTGAGTAGATGTGCATGTAAGCTGGTAAATCAAGGTGAAAATCATTCTCACCAATCTTCTCAAGTATCTCAAAGGGTCCATACCTGATAGGCTTTAGCTTTTTATGTTCACCTTGCATTCTATCCTTGCTGATGTACAGCCAAACTTGGTCACCAACTTGGAAACTATGCTCCATCCGATGCTTGTCATGCCTTGCCTTGTATTTGGCTTGGCTCCTTTCCAGCTGTTCCTGTACTGCCTGGTGGATCTCTTGGATTTGTTTAATGAACATAGTTTCCCTTTCCACATCGTTGTGTCCCTCAACTGTGGTGTCTTTACCAAAGACAAAATCCAAAGGAGACCTTGGTGTAAAACCAAAACAGGTCTCAAAAGGAGATCTCTGTGTAGAAGAATGTTTTTTTCTATTATAAGCATGCTGCACATAACACAAATGTTCATCCCAAAGCTTAGGATGTTTGCTGCAATATCTCCTGAGTAACTGGATCACTGTCCTGTTGACTACTTCAGTTTGGCCATCGGTTTGTGGATGGAAAGTTGTGCTTTTCTTCAGTTTGGTGTCCATTAGTTCCCACAAACTTGACCAAAACTTCCCCACAAATCGGGTGTCTCGATTAGATACAATGGAAGTGGATAATCCGAAAGGAACCCATACATGTTGAAAGAACATTCTTGCAGTTTGTTCAGCTATAATCTGTTTATTACAAGGTATCAAAATACACATTTCGCTCAACCTATCCACAACAACATACAAATAATCATGACCTTTCCTAGATTTAGGAAGCCCTCCAACAAAATCCATGGAAACACTTTCCCAAGGATGAGAAGGAACTGGTAATGCAGTGTACAAGCCTAGTTTTCTATTGTTGGGCTTGCTTTTAGCACACATAGTACACCCTCTTACATATCTAGAAACTATCTCATTCATTTTTGGCCAATAACAAAATCTTTACAGCTGTGCAACTGTTTTACTTACCCCAAAGTGACCTGATATTAGAGAAGTGTGTGCTTCTCGAATTATCTTTACTCTCTCAGTTTGTGGAATGCATAGCTTCCCACAATGATATAGGAGTCGGTCCTTTACATGATAATCCAATTCTTCTACTCGTTTGCCTTGACTTAAAGTTGCATATACATCTTTGAAATCTATATCTTGAGCATATTGTTCAATGTAGCTCTCATGTAACACAAAATTATGCTAAAGTATATTAGATGCATTTATAATGGGTCTAGATAACATATCTGCAACCTTATTGTGTATGCCCTTTTTATATCTGATGACTAAATGGAACTGTTGTAGAAAACCCATCCACCTATAGTGTCTTGATTGCTGCAACTTAGTTTGGGAGTGTAGATATTGAAGTGGTTGATGATCATTATGTATTACTGTCTCTTTGCCCATTAAGTAATGTTTCCACTTTTTTGCACTCTGTACTAATGCATACAATTCTTTATCATATGTAAGATAGTTAACTACTGTAGAATTAAATGTCTCAGAATGATAACATATGGGTTTACTATGTTGTGTCAACACTGCTCCCATGGCATAGTCATTGGAATTCATTTGGATCTCAAATGGTATTTGAAGGTCATGCAGTGCTAGTACTGGTGTTGTACTAATCTTTTCTTTCAAGGTGTCAAAGGATTTCTGCTGTTTGCCTCCCAACTGAAACACCTTGTTCAATCCTGTTAAATCATGTAAGGGAGCTGCAATTAAGGAAAAGTTAGAAATGGACTTTCTCCAATATTGTGATGCTCCTAAGAAACTCCTAACTTCTGTAGAAGATTTGGGTTTAGGCCAGTTCACAATGACTACCACCTTAGAGGGATCTATCTTCACACCACCCCCTACTATATTTCCCAAATAATTCAGAGATGTTTTTCCAAATTCACATTTTGAGAGTTTAACATAAAGTTTTTCTCTTTTAAAAACATCTAGTGTCTGCTTAACATGCTTTAAATGTTCTTCCCATGTTTTGCTAAATATCAAAATATCATCTAGATACACGATAACAAAATCATCAAGAGAAGGTTTGAGTACATCATTCATTAATCTCATGAAAGTAGCAGGAGCATTAGTTAAGCCAAAAGGCATAACCAGCCACTCATACAATCCCTGCTTTGTTTTGAAAGTAGTCTTCCATGCATGTTGTTCTGCCACTCTGACCTAATGATATCCACTATGCAAGTCTAAATTGGAAAAATAAACAACTTCTTTCAATTGATCTAACAGATCATCTATGCGAGGAAGGGGATAATGATTTTTGATTGTTATCTTATGCAGTGGTCGCTAATCAATGCACATCCTCCACGAGCCATCTTTCTTTCTCACCAAAACGATTGGTGACCCACATGGTGATGTGCTAGGTTTGATGAAACCCTTCTCGAGCAACTCCTACACATGCTTCTTGATTTCAGCGTTCTCTAAAGCGGACAACCTGTACATTCCAATGTTAGGCAATGGACCATCTTGCTGCAAAATAATATCATGCACTATTTCCTTTTTGGGTGGCAGACCTTTAGGTTCTTGAAAGAAGATATCATACTATGAAACAACCTTTTCTAAATCAGCTTGATGTTTAGCATCACAACCCTCAAATACATTGGTTTTATCAGGTTTCTTTTCCTTTTCAAGCATCAGTCAGAATTGTTTGCATGAATTTATCATTCATTTCATTTTCCATGAGTTTATGAGAGTATAATTATTCTTGAGCTTATGAGCTCTTACAAAGTATTCGATTCCATCTTTAACGAGTAGATACCTATTCTCAGCTCTATAGAAAATATCTTTTCTGTCATACAAGTAAGGACTTCCTAAAACAATTCCACATATATCCAAAGGAATTATGTCTAACTCAATCTCATCTACAAATGTTGGCCCAAAAGAAAACTTGAGTTTGCATTGTCTAGTCACTTGTAGTTGTGCTTTATCATTTAACCCTCCTAATGGGTATGGTTTCTTGTGAGGTGTAGTCACTAATCCCAACTTCTTTACAATTGCTTCGGAAATTAAATTTACTTGTGAGCCACTATCAAACAAAGTATCAATCTTTTGATGTTTGGAAATAACTCGAATATGAAAAAGCTCATGTCTTTTTCTCTCATTTTCTTCATCAATAGTAGATTGTGAATAATTACTAGTAGATGCTTCAGAATTCTTACCTCTTATACCTATGGCTGCAATAGTTGTTTCATCTCCTGAGTTTGACCCCAAATCTTTTTGAATAGCTGCAACAGTCTTCTTCTTCTTGCCCTCGAACTTCTTAGGTCTCAGCTCCAGATACAAACTCCAACAGTGCTCATCATCATGCCCATCCTTCTTACAGTGAGTGCATGAAGCCTTGCTTTTCTGTGCAGTGTTAGCCTTCCTTGATTTCCATTTCTGTCTTCTTTTCTCCTTATTCTTGCTTGCAGTGGGTTGGAATGATCCCCCAACTTCTGGACTTCCATTCTTTCCTCTAGCTTCTAGATGAGTAGCTTGTATAGATACCTCATCTATACTAGTGGGATTAAACATGAGGATAGTGTGTCTCATGTAGATGTGTAGACCACCGATGTACTTCAACAGAGTCTTAGGTGAGTCCAATGAGATTCCTAGAATCAATGCTCTCTTCCTAAATTCTTGGGTGTAACCTTGTACACTTTTCCCTTTCAATTGTCGAAGAGTTTGCCTGCTCATCGTGGTTTGCTGCATGTAGGCCAATGGATAGAACTGCTTCTTGATTGCAGAAACAAATTCACTCCAGAAAAAAATGGTCTTACCATGTCTCTTCATGTTAGCTTGGGTCTTGCCTTCCCACCAAACCAAGGCAGTGCCTCCAAGGTGTAGGCTTGCCAACTGAATCTTGCTCTTGTCTGAATCAATACTCTGCACTTTGCAATAAACATCAATTTATCTAATCCAATTCTCTAGCTTTTCAGCATTCAACTCTCCATCATATATAGATAAATCAAATTTAACATCTACTTTAATCAAAGATACCTTCTTTCTATGTTCAGGGCTATTAGGAGGTGTTAGAAAGCTTTCTTCTTCCCCTTTGCCTTTTGAGTGGTCATGGAAGTGAGACTCTTCTTCTCCTTTATCTTGTTTGGAGCCTGATGAGTTTTCATCTTTATGTTTTCTAAAGTCCTTATACATTTCCTCTACCATGGACCTTATGGCTAGGAAACTATCTACGAATTGAGGGTCTGGCCCCACAAAACCTTCCTTTGACATTGTCTTCTGAGGATAGACTCTCCCAATTTCAGGATTAGTTTTGACCAACCCTCCTTCTCCTAATTTGGGCTTTGATCTAGCTAGCATTCAACAGCTAAATCCAACACAAGATTGTCTAACCTTAACAGCCTAAAGCTCTAATAGCACTTGATCTTGAAATCACTTGTGAGTGATCTTAGTTAATTAATTAATGAATGAAGGTATTACAGACTCATGTGCTGGTGTGTGTCTAAGTTATCTTAGGCAATGGATCGATAAGATTGCAAAATACACAGACACTGGAAAATGGAAAACAGTAAGAGAAACACAGTAAGAAAATATAAGAACACAACAAATTAATAAGGAGTTCACCAAATCCTTCTGGGCTACATCTCCGGTCTAACTTTCAGTGGTGGCCTTCCTTATTGTGTCTTTAAAACAAATTTTTTACAATGAGGAGCTCAATTTGAGTCTCCTGAAACAGATGATGCTTAGCAGGGTGGTTCTTGGATTCCCCAAGCCACTAGAGTGCACAGACTCTTCCTTACCAAGTCTCGACCTCAACTGGTCTGAATGGGATGAGTCCAATTTGGTACTCGGTTCCCGACAGATATCCTCATAGGGATTAATTGAATCTCTCAAGCCTTTTGTCTGCCCGATGCTGCCTTAACTCCGCAGGTCAGCTGGGCTCTCTGCTTCTTACTTCTGTCTCTTCTGTCTCACTGTCTCCTTCTTCTCTCTTGTCTCCTCTGTTCTTTTCTCTATTTGTTCATGGCTTAAAGCTAATCCATCTCATGATTGTTCACTTCCTCTTCCACCTCTTTGGATCGCCTACTGCTATTCGCTTGGAGTTCCTTGCCTCTCCATCATCGCCACTGTGTAACGTCTCACAGGGAAGTGGCCACTTGTCCTCTCACGAACTGTGCCAACTCTTCCTCAAACAAACTGATATTTTGGTTACTCTGTGTAATGATTCATCCACCAACTCAGTGGTAAAATTGGACTTCAACCTTTTATATGTCGTGGCTTATTCCTCCCTCCAGATCTGATCATCCATCGAGTGCAATCTCCGTCGTTAGATCTGGAGCCCCCAGATCCTATGGTGTTTGCTCTTATTGCACGATTGACTTGCTCGAACATTATCCCTCGATGAGGGGTGGTTTTCTCTCTCATCCGCCGGACATGCGTCAATCAACGTATGGAATCGTCAGGTCCGCTGACAATTCCACTTACCACGCAAAATTCCTTTGATATTCCACCGATTTTGGAGTGCGAGACCTGCCTCTCACTTTAGCGCTTTTCCCACGGTTTTCAGCTTCCCTTATGAATGAGCGCTCAGGTCTATTCCTTCTTGAGGGGTTTTGCCAAGTTCTAATTGCACATCAGAAACAACCTCCATTTTCTGATCCAAACTTCCTAGGTGCTAGTTTGCATCCTGTGCGGTCTCCATGGGCCTCGGTCAGCGTGCTTTGACCGAGGTCCTCATCATTCCTTGCTGGCTACAAACTGCCACTGTCGAGAGGTCTTCCTAATAGGTCATTGTTCACAAGTTTTTGAAGTCTAACATGATTTGATACAGTCATAGAACTCTGATAATTTTCATGGATCCAATTCGGATCAGTACCTTAGCATAGCTCGGGGAGGATACCTTGTCTGCAAGATCAACAAATCATGTACCTATATAAAATAATCATGACAACATATAGAAACATAACATCTAAGCATATAACCATGCAACCACCATTCTAGCTAGGGTCCAGTCATCAATGCATGATCTTAACAACAACACATACCACAACCTCATGCATGACAAGAACCACTAGATCGTTGTACACATGACCACATGCAAATATTAACATGCGCAAGAAATACATAACCACACATTCTATAACCTTATGCATGATGACATAAACATACCATTGTATGTGGAAAATACCCAACCACAATTTAGACAATACACCAGCCTACATGCGAACAACACTCAAGCATGAATATGGGCCACATACACACACATAACACATATAATCAAGTATAAACAAACACTTGCAGCAACATGTAGAAATATGTAACCAAGCATGCAAGAAGGTAACCAAACACACAAGAATGACATATGTAGAAAAACATACAATAATCTAACCAATCGTACCAAATGATACATGTAATTGACATAAAACCAGTCATACATTCCCAATGATGCATCCCAAAATAAACACATTAAGTTCCAAATGACAACATCACTACAACAATGATCAACATCATGAAAATGAAACAAACATATGGAATGCAAATGTGAGATACACACTTGCAACTGACATGCATGCATGACAACACATAGCCCATCTAGTTAGAGGGGTGAACCATGCTCTAATACCACTGTGTCACACCCTCCTCCCACATCTACCCAAGCAACTAGCTATACGAGGTAAACATGTGATGAGAGGCCACTATAATGTGATTCGACCTCCTAATTCATGTTAAGGAAGTGGAACCGGCGAAAACACACCATATAAACACTCAACATTAGCTACAAGATCCCTGAGAACCATGCCAACACTTCAAGTAGCTTGCCCCTGGGTCCCAATAAGATTTTGGACAACTTAACCCCAAGTCTCTCTCATGCTATAAGCATGCCAACGTCTAAGGACCTCTATTCGCTCTCACAAGCCTACCTACCAGTGTCTAAAGACTCTTTTTTCAGTATTGTGCCAGTGTCCCTGGCATTTGAGCCACTTTTTTAGGCCCAAATCCTAAGTCACTACCCATAATTGAATCATTTCTTCATTATAGTAAAATAACCTGGAAATGAAGTACTAAAGAAAATACTTGAATAAGACCTTGACTGGACCCCTACTAGCCATGACAGGCATTTTGTCACGCATATCACAAATATGTAAACTATAAGTTTAAATAACATATATGAGCATATGAGTCTCATAATTAGCAGAGAATCACTAAGAAACATTGTTGCCTCAACACATCAACTCTCATTCCATCCATTAGGTCATAGATACATTGATCATTCAATTGCAAGTAAAAACATGATGAGATCCATACATAGCTGTTGTCATAAAACACATACATAACCATCATAATAGAAACATAAATAGCCATGAAGGTAAAACCATATAGACCACATATAATCCATCAAAATACTCATAGAAATATAAGTAGAAATAATCTCATATTAGTGATGTGAAATCCAAACTCGAGATGTGACTTCCATGTTCCCCCTGATTGTAGAATGGTTGAGCCAAGTATCTCTTCAATCATTCACCCTCGTGCCATATTCCAAGCATGAATGTGGGATCTCATAGAACACATCAATCAAAAACCATCTAGGGCTTCCACAGGCCATCCATCTCAACCCATCAAGTAGTGATTCCACCTCATGAATAGACATCACAAAACCATCATCAAATTGGTGTCCATCCAAGCCTTCTAGGGCTTCTAGAGTGTTTTTCCAACCAATAATTCCAGTACTATTAACTCAACCCACATCTTATACATGGCGTCCAGAGCGCTTGTCCAACCAGGGCTTCCATGACTAGTAACTCAGCCCACCAAGGGCTTCCAGAGTTGTTGTCGAACCAGGGCTTCTAGGACTAGTAACTCAACCCACCAAGCGCTTCTAGAGCATTTTTCCAACTAGGGCTTATAGGACTAATAAATCAACCCACCAAGGACTTCTAGAGCATTTTTCCAACCAGGGCTTCTACAACTAATAACTCAACCCAAGCTAAGGAAACATGAGAACCAACCAAAAGAAATCAAGGAAAACAAACCCACAATCACCATGGATATCCAAGAAATGGAAAGGCTAGGAAAATCCACTATAATCCCAACCATCCTCCATGTCAATGACAGATCACAACCAACAGTCTACATGCATATGCCATGCATGCCAAAACTGGTGAAGGGAACATACATGCAACTCAGTACCTGCAAGAAAATCTGATGTAGATGTTGATCCCAATGCCTTCTTGCACTTTCCTATGCTTCCTTTTCCCTCTTGCTCCAAGAATCCAAGTATGCCACACCCTACAAGAGTGCTCCAAGAAAACTCTAAGTCTCCAAGAGTATGAGAGAGAGAGATAATAATGAGAGAGCTCCAACACTGAACTGAAAAAAGGTTACCAACTGATCCTCAGAAGCCTTTTTATGAATGAGGCTTCTATTTTCTTCATTTCCATTATTTTCCTTTATTTTCCTCCTCACATGCAACTTTTGACTTTTCACCTCCCTTTTCTCCTAATTTCCATTATTTTCATAAATAAATGTGCCAGAAATGCCATTTTTCCTTTGAAAAACCTTAGCCATTTCCTTTTCCAATTTCCTTAGCCATTAATAACCAAATGAACAACCACACTAGGATGTCTTTCCCAACATTCAACTTGGAATAAGTGTCCCATCAACCATGGTTATTATTTTTCCTTTATTAAATTTTATTACATGTAATTTTCACTAGGGTTGTTACAGCATCTTGGTCCAAGACCAGGGGAAAACCCCACAAGGGAGAACCCTTTCAAATCTTGTTCTTTAATATATCGTCATAAAAAGTTTTCATTAGAGATTACAGTGAGCCTAATACATATATTTGCAATGGATATTTACAAAACATATATACAAATCTACATAACAACAGAGAGAAACACATATCTACTAGATCACTGAAGCCAACTATCAACCCAAGTTCAAAACCCTGGATGCTCTCAACAAGACTGATTGCATGCATCTGAAACTCTGCAGACGCTCTCTCGAACACTATGTAAGGGTGTTTGTGACTGCTCTGGCACTCTCAGGAAGACTTTGTGCATGCGTTTGGGGTCAATCACACCCAAAACCCCCAGACACTCCCTTCTAGTTACTGTGTGTGCATCTGGGACTGCTTGGACACTCTCAAGATTATGCTGTGTAGGTGCCCAGGACTAATACAGCTCGATCTATCTCTGAAATCCTGGATGCACCCTTAGGCTTTTGTGCCAACATCTAGGGCTTTCTAGACATTGTCTCGACCACTGTGTGCCAGCATCCAACGAATAAAATTCCAAGTTCCATGTCAGCATCCATGAATCAGAAAACCCTAGATCTGTGCAAGCTTCACACCTATTATTTCAAACCCTTGCGTGAAATCCTTCCATCAGACCATGTGAACTAAGACAAAAGTGAAGAATATAAGATTGCTTGATCAATGTGATGAAATGAGCTTGAGGTTGCTTCTATTTATAGGATTTTTTGAGGATCCACTTGGGGTTGAGGGTGACCTGAACAATTTCACATGTGCATAGGGCCAAACCATTCCATTATACATGAATGAATAAAATAATTCAAAAATCAACTTTCGCTTGACCAAATAGGGTGATAGTTAGGTTGATTTTGGTCCTCTTGAGAAGAGGAGTTTAATGAAACCATCATATCAGTCATATGAGTTTTCCAAGGTATAATTTAACCCTAGCTACAAAAATTAACACATGGGCGAGGGAAGGAAGCGTTTGCAATGTTGGACTCATGGCAAGGATCATTGTAGGAGAGATTGTCCACAGTATCAAGGTGGAAGATCACAAATTTACAGTGCTCTGGAGGCCAAAAAGTTGGGGATGTTGGAGAAATTATTCCTTATATTTATGTAGGATTGGATAATAGGGAGGATGCTCATCAAGCATCTATTATGGAGATCGAAGGTAAGTTTTGTGATCAAGTTGTTTCTATTTTGATTGACCCTCGATATTACTTGACCCTCGATCTAACTATAGTTATATCGAGTGTGACCTAGTGGATAAGTGTTGCTTGAATATAGAAGTGCATGCAAAATATTAGTTAGTGTAATTGGCTACAAGCATTATGAAAAGAGTTCATCATTGGTTAAGATCTTGTGCATTTGAGCTTAAAGGTATGTCCACAATAGTGCATATAACTGTGCTTTCGTTGGGATCATATAGTATGTTGTTTGAGATGGATTGGTTGTACATTCACAAGACTAAGGTGGATTTATATTATAAGGCTATTGAGTGCTTGGATGATGATGGAGAGAAGATAATATTGCAGTGTAATAAAAAGCCTTAATCAGTGAGAGTGGTTATAGCTATGAAAGAAAAGCACAGTAGAAACAAAGGGTGTGTATTGTTTGTAGTTCACATTTCAATTGACCAAGGAAAAGATGTTGAGGGTGATGAATTCTTGAATAGGTATCTAGTTTTTCAGTAGTTTCAAGATGTGTTTCCAATAGAGATATCATAGTTACCACCTCATAAGGAAGTGGAATGTTATATTGAGTTGATGCATAGAGCAATGCCAACATCAAAGGCATCGTACATAATGAGCACTCTAGAGTTGGTGGAATTGAAGTTGCAGTTGAAATAAATGGTTGACAAGGGATACATTAGGCCAAGTGTGTCGCCTTGGGGTGCACCCGTATTATTTGTGAATAAGAAGGAGGGTACTTTTAGGTTGTGTATTGGTTACAAGTGGCTAAACAAGGTGACAACTAAGAATAGATAACCCTTGATGTGGATTGATGATTTGTTTAACTATTTGAAGGGAGCAACAATGTTCTCAAAATTTCATTTGAGATCAGTATATCATCAGGTACACATCAAAGAAGAGGACATCTACAAGACTACTTTCTGGACCAGGTATGGGAATTATGATTTAGTTATGGTTCCTTTTGGTTTGAGTAATGCTCCAACTACTTTCACGTGTTTGAGAAATAGTGTGTTTAATCCTTACCTGGAAAAGTTTGTGATGGTATTCACTGATAATATATTGATATATTCTAAGAATGGGGAAGGGCATGAAGAAATCGTAGAAGTAGTATTAAGATTTATGAGAGAGCATCAATTGTATGCAAAACTTAGGAAATGCAATTTCTTTTAGACAGACGTCCATTACTTGGGGCATGTGGTTTCCAAGGAAGGTATAGGAGTGGACTCGAAAAGATCAAAGATATCATGAAGTGGGAAACTGGTAGGAATGTGGATGAGGTCAAATAATTTATGGGGCTAGTAGCTTATTATAGAAGGTTCATTAGGAAATTATCACAGAGTTCCTATCCTATTATATCTTTACAGAGAAAAGGAAAGAAATTTGAATGGACAGACGAATGTGTAGCTAGTTTTGAGCAATTGAAGTAGTTGCTTGCAAATGCTCCAATTCTAAATATTTCAGATCTAGATAAAGAGTTTGTGGCATGCATAGGTTCTTACAAGCGAGTACTTGGTCGAGTCCTGATGCATGAAGGACATGTAGTATGCTATGAGTCAAGGAAATTAAATGAGCACGAGAAGAAATATGTGATGCATGATCTTGAGTTGGTAGCAATTATTCATTCTTTGAAGATGTGGAGATGCTATCCTCTTGGCCGGAGGTTAATTTTGATGAGTGATCCTAGTGGGTTGAGGTACTTGTTTGACCAACTTAATATGAATGCTAGGAAATCTAGGTGGTTAGCTACGGTCAGTGAGTTTGACTTTGAGATCAAGTACATTAAGGGTAAAGAGAATACGGTTGTGAATGCTCTTAGCAGAAGAGTGTAGGTAAATCACATTTCCCCTATGAGTTCTTATCAGATAGACTTGCAATAGAAGATATCATAGGAAGGAAAACATGATGGCAGGTACTAGCAACTTAAGCATAGGCTACAAAACTAGGGTATAGGTGAAAATGATGTGGATTATCATCCCATGGTAGATGGCTTGGTCATATTTAGGGATAGGATCTATGTTCCAGATAACAATGAGATCAAGAAGCTTATATTGAAGGAATTTCATGTTGAACCATATTCACGTCACCTAGGATATCAAAATACATTGAAAGTGGTTAAGAAATTTTAACATTGACTGAACTTGAAGAAAGAGGTGGCTAAGTATGTTGTGAGATATTTGGATTTTCAGCAAGTAGAATTAGAGTGTAAGCATCTAGGAGGTTTACTGCAATCAATTCAAATTCCAGAGTGGAAATGGAAGGTCATTTCCACGGATTTTATTATAGGCTTTCCAAGGACATCTAGATAGCATGATTCTATTATGGTTATGGTTGGGAGGTTGACCAAGGTATATTAATTCATTCAAGTGAAGTCTATGAATTAAACTCGTGAGGTAGATCATGTCTTCATAAGGGAAATAGTAAGATTGTGTGGTATTCCTAGGAAGATTGTGTCAAACAAACATGCCAAGTTCACTTCCAGGTTTTGGAAGAAGTTATTTATAGGTTTAGGGACAAAGTTTTCCTTTAGTACAATTTATCATCTGCAGACAAATGGACAGACTCAACAAGACTCTTGAGGACATGTTGAGAATGTATGTTATGCATTGGAAGTAGAAGTGGGCAGAATATATTCCACTGCTAAATTTTGCGTAACAATGGGTATGAGGAGTTATTGAAGCTGAATCCACAAAGGCACTTTATGGGTGGTGATGTAATACTCCCATCAATTGAAGTGATCTAGTGAATAGGTTATTGATTGGATTGGACATGTTGGTAGAGATGGAATGGGAAATGCATGTCATTAAGAAGAATTTAAAGGAAACACATTAGAGGTAGAATAATTTTGTGGATCAACAAATGGTATTTAAGGAGTTTCAGGTTGGGGAGTATGTGTACTTGTACATTAAGCCCTATAAGAGCTCCTTGAGGATTAGATCATGTGCCAAGATGACACCTTGGTATTTTGGGCCTTTCGAGATCCTTGAGAGGATTAGACCAATGGCCTACTAACTTGCACTACCTCTGACAGTGAAGCTACATGATGTTTTCCATGTTTCATTGCTTAAGAAGTATGTGAAAGATGTTGATCATGTGATTGATTGGTATTTATTGTAGGTGGAGCCAGAAGGATAATTCTAGCTAGAACCTCAGTGTATTTTTCAGCGAAAGATGCTCATGCTCAAGAATCGAGCAGTCGATCAAGTTAAAGTGCAGTGGAGGAACTTTGGGCCCGATGAAGCTGCATGGGAGATGACTAATCAGATGTGGGATATGTATCCTTCTTTATTCATTGCTTGAGAGGATGTATTATGATATATGTTTTTATGTTGTGTTTTAGTTATGTCTATATATACATATGTATGTAAATACCACATCGAGTTTTTTTATAAAGCTCCAATAAGTGGTATGGTGTTCATGATATGTTGGTTACGTCTTTAGCAATATGATATGATGTAAATGTCGCAACGAGTTGTGTTATAAATCTCCATGGGAAACATGTATTTTGTTAGTTTATAAGTTTCATTAAACACCTAGGATGGTATCGCCCCAAGGGGGAGGGGTTTGTAACAACCCCTGGTTGATTTCCTATGTAAATAAAATTAATCATAACCAAGGTCATGGGACACATATTCCAAGATGAATGTTAGGAAAAGAATAGTAATGGGGATCACTTGTGATTAATTAAGGTCTATGGAAATTGGAAAAGGAAAAATAATATTAATTAGAATTTGTTTTATGAAATAAAGGAAAATAGGAGAAAAGGGAGATGAAGGGTCACAAATTTTCATGAGGTAAATTGAAGAAAAAGTGAACGAAAATGAAGAAAATAGAGGCCTCAATTATAAAAAAGTTTTTGAGGATCAGTTCATAGCTTTTTTCAATTGATATTTGTTCTATTAAGTCTTTAGATATCCCACTCAATCTCTCATTCTCTCATACCCATGCACACTTAGCGTTTTCTTGGAGAATTATTTGAGTACTTAGGCATACTTTGGATTTGGATAAAGAAGTAAAGCATAATGGAGCAGGTGGATCATCAGCTATAATTGAATTTTTTTGTACGTAACATGTTGAATGTGTGATTTCCTCACTGATTCATGGATGCATGATATATGCATGTGATTATCTAGTTATGTGTTGTCATTAGCATGGAGAATTTATTAGATTGATAGTCATTTTAGAATTGCCTTGCCATTTACTGGATAGCCATTGTGTTGTGGGTTTTCCATTTGATTATTTTTTGGTTGGTGCTCATAATTCCTTATGGTTTTTGGTTGGAACAAATGCTTTGGAAGCCCTGGAACAAGTTGGATTTAGTTACTAGTCCTGGAGCCTGGGTTGGGACAAATGATTTGGAGCCCTGGAGGGTTGAGTTAATAGTCCCTAGAGTCGAGTTAGACAAACATTTTGGAGCCTTGAACAGTTGTGGGTTGAGTTACTAGTTCCTAGAGCCCTAGACAGCTTCGGTAGAGACCGAGCTAGTTGGTGTTAGTGATGTCTGAATGTGAGGTGGAACCATTGGTTGATGGTTAAGGTGGTTTGGACTATAGAAACCCTGGTTTGGTTTTGTTTGGTGTATTCCATGAGATCCCACTTTCACACTTGGAATATGGCTTGGCGGTGATTGGCTGAAAGAGAGATTTGGTTTAGCTCAATTTATGGTCAAGTGGTACATGCAAGTCTCTAACTTGGTTGTCTTTTTCATATGTTAATAATATATTTTTTCCTATTTTATTTTATGAGTACTTTTACTTAAGATTATGTGGCTTTGATGGTTGTTCTATCATGGTTATTATTCTTCTTATATGATGGTTATAAGCATGGTTCCATAATAAGTTCTAGCTATGGATCTTGATACATTTTGATTATTTGATGAATGCTTAATGAATGCATGAGAAAAATGTTGTTACAGCTATTATGAGAGGGAATTATACTTTCTTGGTGATTCTTAGATAAGTTTTAGGCCCCTATGCTTAATATGTATTCATGACCTGTAGATTACTTGTTCACCATATATTTGACGAAATCACTGTCATGGTTAGGCCTAGTTAGGTCAAGTCCTTAATTATGTTTTGTATGAATGTCTTTTTCCTAATGTTATTTATCATTATGAAAAGTCTCATTGAGTTTTAGGAAGTTTTCTGTAGGCTAGTGTAACACCCCTCCATTTTCTATGTTAACAATTGTTTATTTTTAGATATGGGTTGTTTTAGATTGAATGGCTAGGAAGCCATGATAGACTTGTGAAGTGATGTGATCAATAAAGTTATTGATATGTAATTAATAGATTAGTATCAATAAGTAAAATGTTGGAAATTGCTCAGGAAAGAATCACTAGAGTTACGAGATTCTTGCCAAGTTGGAAATAGTTATTGGTGGTTAAATTTCAAGATAAATCTTCCCCTAAATATATCCTAAAAAAATTCCTTAGAGAAGGTTTTGTTAAATCACTTAGTTGAAGAAAGATGCTAAGTTGGGGTGAGCAAAGAACTACAGGAGAGAAAAGAAAGCTTTAAGGGAAAAGGAAAAGAACCTTTTTCAAAAAAAAAAAAAAACAAAAAGGCCTACACAAATTGATTGGTAGACCCAAAAGGCATGACGCTTCTAAGAAAATCTATTGGGATGGAAAATTACAAATGAAATCACTAAGGAATAAATTCCACTTTTGATCCATTGGCAATCATATCTCAACTCAGGGGGAATTGTTGAAGGAAGCTCATGGTTGGGAGGAATGTGATTCGATCCTGAGTAATGGTTAGAATTCTAGTTATACTATTTTATGAACGTTCTTTGAGAACTTTTAGGAATATTTTATATGTTTTATTTATTATTTTTATATGATCATTCGTAGATAGATGTGGATTCTAGAAGTTCTATAGTATATGTATTAGATCAATGATGCATGCATACTTGACACCTTCCTTAATATGTTTTGATGACTAGTATGTAATTATGGGTTATAAATCATTACTTGCTGTGAATTTTCTTTATTTCGTTACATACATAGGTGCGTGTATTGAAGATTAAATTGTTTTCTATAGAATTTGACAGGGATCAAATAAGTTAGAGAAATATTATTAGTATGTGATTATATCAAGAATTGTTGTGTATGCATACAATAGGTCTGAAGGATTTAACATCTCTTGGACATGGTGTAATTCTACTAGGACTTAAGATTCATGAGAATAGCAATTATCCCCTTTAGAGGTAGGTAGAAGTTAAGAGAAAGGAGGGTCAGGTGATAAATTAACCCCACAGGAATTCTGAACTATGTGTTCAACATTCAACACATGACAAACCCATCATACCCTTAATAACGACTACGCTTAATATTGGACTGCATGATTGTGTGTTGAGATAATGAATCTAAATAAAATAGACGAAACCTCTATATGGTGCAAACCAAAAATATTATGGATTTCATGACCGAAGAAAAAAATAGGTCTGCAATTTGTTACAGTAAGTAACCAAACTTACCGGAAGACAAAACGCTAGTTGTGGCATACTACCAGCATAATGAATATAAACTTTCCTCATGTTCTACCCTGTAGTTCATATGTAATGCAAATAATCAGTAAATGATGTGTGCAAACTTTGTGAAAAAGAGAATGTAACAGAAAATATTGGAAAACTAATACTCAGTCACTCTAACAACTATGGGCACAAGAAAATGGTATAGAAAAAGGTAAATATACTAGTTATGAAAGTATCACCAAATACATTTAGGGCATATTTCCAAATTATTGTCCAGAAATAGCTTACTATCAACAATAATATTTATCAAGAGTCAGTTTCTTGTTGGTGCTAGTAGTAATGAAAAGCATAATTAAACCAGTAATTTCATTTAAATACAAAACTCATAACACATAGTATAATTGTTCACTGGGTTATAAAACCCCTTTTTTCAAACATTCCCAAATACATGTTTGAATACCATAGTCAGAATTGGATGGATCCAATTGAATAATAGAAATACACTTTATACACACAACCCACTTTAACCATACTCATTCCTAACATTTTGAATCCCCAAGGATAGATGTACTACATAAATGTCTAATAGGTGGAGTGAATGCACTATTGAAACAAAGAGAACCTCGACATGTTGGGCCAAACTTGAAAACCCATGAGGAGAGAACTTATTTCAATACATGATTAAATATTAGATCCCTTACAATTCTACTTGATTTGTGCCTTACTAACCAAAACTTTCGTACCTATAGAAAACAAACAAGAGTTTTGGTTAAAGGAAGTTAACCTATGTACAAAATAATTGGTATGTGCATAAAGAGGAGAAGTTATTTTGTTACCTGGGTTGTAGATTATCTTGTCATTTCTGAAGAGCCTATGCCACCAGAGTGGAAAGAAAAAAATGGTCAGCAAATTTCATGCCAAATCTACATATGTAGGCTCGATGAGAAAGAAAATCTTAAAATTGACAAGTAGAGATAAGTTGTACGAATTACAAGAAGCTATGATTTAGAGAAAATAACTGAGTAAAATAACAAATTTCTTTTCTATTTCCCATAAAAGGTTGGTGCCCCACCTTGGCAACAACATAATTGTGTTTGTTTCTCACTAGGATGAATTGGAATAAAAACAAATAATTTATAATTTCCCTTAGAAGCGGGTATCAAATTGCCACCCCAAACTAGGAAAGGAATAGGGGAGAAATAAGAGAAAATACCTTAAAATGAATGGAAGAGGACGCGTTGTATTTTTGGTAACACACAAATGAAAACCCATAATTTCCAAAGGAAAAATTGCAAATTATTAAATGTAGAAAGAATTATGGTAAGTACCAAAGTGGAATTCCAACCCATACAAAATGTGATTCATGTCGTAGTGCTATAATACTTTCCTAGAAAAAAATATATACAGGGAATTAAAGACATGGTTTGAAGAATATATGTATTCATTAAGCTAAAGAAGCCTCCATTCCACTGGAATAGAAAAAAAAGGGTAAATCTCAAAAGCCCTAGGTGAACCTCATGAAAAAAAACACATAGAAGAAAAAGCAAAGAAACTAATCAAACCCAAGTGGAAGGTGAAAAAGAAACGAAAGAAAGAAATACAGTAAGGAAAAGGAAAAAACACTTGTAAGTGAAAGAAAAGAAGCTAGTCAATCCTAGGTGGAAGGATAAAAATAAAGGGAAAAAATTAATACAATCAAGGTAGTAGCTAGAGCAGTCTATCGAAATACACATTTCACAAACTTAAAGAACCAATGTAGAAAGAAATTTATAATTTATACTGAATTCGTCATGTGATAGTTCTGAAGACTACCAAGTTCTAGAACATTATCTTTCTAGGTGGTAGGGAAGAAAATATCCTCTATAATATATCACAATTGCAAAAAAAAAACTCTTTCCCTATAACGATGCTCTGCAGCATTAAAATAATGGAATAGAGGGAAATGAGCCTCAGGAAAACAAATTTGGGGTTAGATGGAAACCCCAAAAATGACCTCCTCCATTGGATGCAAACTAGATCATCCTCACTATTGATTGGAACCATGGGTGGGAGGGGCATGTGATCATCACGTGAATGCTAGGGATGGAGCCAATTAGTAATCCTCGTTTGTGCCATAGTACTAGTATAGGGTCAATTAAAATAATAACTCACGTAAGATCTAGCATGATTTATTTCATTTTCAAATTAGTGCTATGTATTATTAAGTGAAATAGATGAACGACCCATAAATTATACAATAGTATCATTCAACATAACCCGTAAGACAAATAAAAACATCAAAGCAATAAACTTGTCATGTAGCTAATCATTAGGCTAGGGAAATAAATGAACATGATACCCTAATTTGAATTTCTTTCCATTAGTCATAAACAATAAAGAAATTAATGCAACACCATTTCCATTTCACCAAATAATCTTTGTGATAGGTATGGGTCAAAAGAATAAATAAATAAATAAATAAAATTTTAGAGAATGGGGACATGACATATGATATGAGAGCTCCAAGTTTCAAAACTGAGCTTACAAAGAACCACCATAATTAAAATTATTTGAATAGTATTGTGAATCAAGTTTGAAATGGGTATAATAATGCTGATCTGTGTTGAATTATAAGGTGCTCAAGCGAAGGAAGGTTACAACCTAGAATGGCGGATGATTCAAATTTACCTATGGTAGAAGGAGAAGAAATTTATGTTGAATTAAGAGGAGGAAATGCCCAACCTCCAACAAAATTTATAGAGATCATAAGAGGTCTACAACAAGAGCTAGCTCATATCAAAACCATTAATGAGTGGTTGTTGAAGGATATTGAAGAACAAGAAAGGATTATAAGGGATTTAAATGAAAAATCTAGTCCTAGAATAATAGAAGCATGAGAGGATGGAGGAAAAACAGAACCACTGAAAAGAAAAAATGTTGAGACCGAAATAAAAAATAAAAAAATATGAAAGTGGAGATGAATCAAACAAAAATTGTCCATAGACACATGGAAGAAGAAAGTGGAGTTGCAAGGGGAATTCAAAATAATAAACCCCCTACATTTGACGGTGAAAAGGAGTAGGATGTTGTTGGGCCTATAAATTACACATAAATTAAGGTCTGTCTAACATTTACTAGGCACATAGAGGGTATATTAATCTCTGTGTCTACACTTAATAATGCTTTTTTAGCTTTAATATGTTGTTAGTAAGGTTTAAAGATAATTTCATATTATGTGCCAATATTATTTATTTTTGAAGAATGTTGAGAGAATATGGAGTAAATTCTCAATGAGATAATATAACAAATTTATCCTTACTATAGGATGGACCAAGATTGAATAATAAATGAACTAAATATCATGAAATTATTGACAAATTTTGGAGCTACACTTATTGAGAAAATTTCGGAATGTGTTTCTTGTCATTTAATGAAGATTCCTAGTGTTGGGAACGAGACCCACTTTTTTAGGGATTTGGAAGGGAAAGCTACCTCCTTTCATGGATAATGCTTCCTCATCGCTTTGTATAAGAACCAATTAGAATTAGCATCTAGAGGCATGTATTTCTTAGTCTTTTGGTCGAGAAAACTTGTTATTCAGTAGCTCCACTTTCATTTACAGTAGGGATGTACTTGGATTGATTCAAATAATAAAGTTATTTAGTAGCTCCCCTCCTATGAAATCACAAGTAAGGAATATCATCGCTACAGGTAAGTCGTCTCTGCTTATGTTTTCTCGAAAATTCTATGCAAATGGGTAGAGATGACTTACCTGTAACGACGACATTCCTTACTTGTGATATCAAAGTTGAACGTTATTTGAATTCCACTAACCGCAACAAAGTTTTAGGGATGACTCTTCACCCAAGCATAAGCTTAGTTGAACACAATCTTTCTACAATAGACCAACCCCAAACCCTGAATCAACGTATCAATGTGAGGGAATCCTTTGTATCAGAACATGTTTCTCCCAAGAGAATGGATGAGGGAATAGATGAATCTCATCCTCCTCACCATCCATTAAATAGACCAAAAAATGGAAAGGGATCCACATACACACATTCCATGTGTCAACATGCAACTTTTATTTTTTATTTTAAGTTTTACTTAATTTAATATTTTCTTAATTTAACTCTTTCTTATTTTATTTCTTTTTACTTTTTGTTAACTTTACTTATTCTTACTATTTTTATAGTTTACTTTTTTAAATATTTATTTAGAACTCCAATTTATTATTTTCTATTTTATCTATTTCTTATTATTGTATTTTCTTCATTATTTATTATTTATTTACTATTATTATATTTTCTTTATTATTTACTATTTACCATTATTATCTTTTCTTCATGGTTTACTATTTATTTACTATTATTATCTTTTCTTTAATATTTATTATTTATTTACTTGTATTTTAATATTATTTTATTTTATTTACTTCTTATTATTTTATTATTATTAGGGGATATTACAAGAATGTAAATTCTTTATATCACGTTGTAATAGGAATTATTCCTTGCTAGTCCATGGTTGCAATTTTTTTGCACTACTTTACCAGAACCCTTTGATATATGCACTCATTGACACATGCAACCACACACAAACACACATATATAAACACATATATAACTAGAAATGTATTAGTACTCTATGGAAGTTGAAGAAAATAATTGAATAGGTGTAACAAGATTCCATTCATGTTCACAACATGCCATATATGGTTCATTTAAGAGCATATATTCCTAATGCTCAAAATGAGAAACCCTCTGATAGTTGTAGCATAGTTAGCCATGAAATTTCATACACCTTAACAACTCAACTACATTCTTAAACAGACATCAAGAATAATGAAATAATCAATGGTATATCAACATTTACTGGAATATATTGATTCCCACATTCAACACATACAAAAATATTCATGCATCACATCCTATTGCAAACGCATGTAGGAAGATTCATTCCACTATTAACATTGCCAAAACACTCTTGGCCATAGAATGTCATTAACTACAATTCCAATACAACAAGATATATAGGGAGCATGAGTAAATTGTTATCTCTAAAATATTAGCAACCGAGGGAGGGCCTTCAACTCTCCACCTAACTGTAGGCACGTTGCAACCCAATCTTTCTTGTAGCTAACCACTCACGAGCTAATTGATGGCCCATGGGAGTGCCTCTTCAGGGATTTCTAATTCAAACTTTGTTGGGGTATTTCTTATATTTCTAGGAGTGAATATTCTCTCTCTGGGTGGTTTATTAGCTGTATTTTCAAGGAAAGCACTACAGAATCAATGGAACACTATATGGGTGGTTTATCAGCCTACCTGGCAAGCATTAGGTGGTTTATCAACTTCCTCAACAAGCATCCAATGGTTTATCAATCATTTCCATAAGAACCCCATTGATTTCCACCTTTGTTAGTGGTTTATAAGCCTTACAACAAGCACCTGAGTGGTTTATCAACCTACTGACCAAGCAATCTACACCCAATCCTTCTATGAGCCTCCACTAATCTCTTCCAACTTGGATGCCACAATGCAACTGCTTTGATGTATTATTTTTTTGGATAACACTTGGTGCAACTCTTTACATAAGAGTTCACTAGCCCACCCCTTGCGCTCTAGTTCTCTACTTGTATTCTCCTTCTTGAGTTCTTCTCTTCTTGAATACCCCCCTTTGCTTGTCTCCTCACCTAATTTTCCTAGAACTTCTGTCTCTCCATGTCATGGATTGAAATCAAGAAAATTAAACATATAGATTTTCCATCTTTCCATCATTTTTTTTCTAACTGTCCATTGGTGGGGTGTCTTGTCGCACCAACACATCACTTGCAACTCTCCTTGA
This sequence comes from Pinus tabuliformis, assembly GCA_031772625.1. Taxonomy (NCBI): domain Eukaryota; kingdom Viridiplantae; phylum Streptophyta; class Pinopsida; order Pinales; family Pinaceae; genus Pinus; species Pinus tabuliformis. The sequence continues at coordinate 656,948,867 of CM062817.1, forward strand.
ACCATGGATCTATCAGTCTCTCCAACTTAGGCCATCCAATCAAATTTCATTACATTTTTATATTTACAAAAGAATCTAGCCAGTTGTGATCCTACATGCTTGCATCACATAGTTACTTACAATTACAAAAGCTTGGAACACCATAAATCGTGTTACAATTGTGAGACGTGTAACTAAGAAGAAAGCAAGTGGATATGGAAAGGTAGAAGATGACTATAGATGCAAGCTCTTAAATGATTGGTGAGGGTGTTCAGGGTAACAATCAGGCTTTAGGTCTCTGATTGTCAACCTTACATCTTCTTCATTGCATTAAACTCGTAGCAACTCTCTCTAGGATTTTTATACTAATTCCATCAAAGTTCGTCTGTTAGTGGTGCATTTTGGCCTTTGGTAAAATACTTTTGAAGGTGTCTATTTTTGTTCTTTTACTTTTGATTTTGGGGGCCTCTTTTACTTCAGAATTGGTTTATTATCAGGGATTTGTTTCTCCTGAAATTGGGTATTGGGTGCTCCGTCCCATGGATTTATTTTATGGGCTAGCTCTTCAGAGTCATGCATACTAATGTCAGTATTTGAGTCTATGTCAATAGTTTGGTTGCTTAGTTAGTCTTCATTTTGTGGCATTCTTAGGGAAAATAGTATTTTGCAAATATTTTACTATATTGTTCATTTCGAAGGGGTCAGACTCCTTTTGGGGTTTTTAAAGTTGGTGGGATTTTTGCTTCTAGCTTCATATTGGAATATTGGTTATTGTCGACTTCATGTTGTGTTAACAGATGAATGGTCGTTATGGGGATAATGGTCATGGCCAACAAAGTCAGTGATGTGTCCAATTGCAGAACTAAGAGGTGACAACTAGATACTACCCACTAACCTCTATGAGTACTTGGGAGGATATTCAATGACTTAAGAATCATGTTTATGAAGAGTATCATGCCTGTTCATATTCAAAGTTATTAGAGGATGTTTCTCACTAGCTTCCGGACCCTTGTCACACCAACAGAAGAAGAAATCAGTACATGCATTCTATAAATCTTCTCTAGTAGCTAAAGACTTGTTAGGAAGAGTTATAAGAGAGAAACCTTTGGATACGAATGACATTATGACATCATTTCTTTCTTGAATGATATTCAAAGGATTTAGTGGAAACAAAATGCATGCCTTGACAGATTGGAAGCTCTCTTAGTTCACATGGAAAGTCATATCCAATGCAATTTTAAACCTGTAGTGCCATTTGGCTCGAGCGCAAAACATTTGACTCCTTTGACATCATCAAACACCTAATTTGGCTACCATGTTTTGGCTATGTCAAGCAATTCCCTTTTGGTTTTATGATATATTTGGGTAAGTATTATTCCCTTGTTTCTAGCAGATAGTTAGCATTTTGATATACCAGCTAATAAATTCAGTTTTCTATATGGTAGAGTAAGGCTAATATATATTTTTTATTAGTAATGTAATCTGTTTTTTGAGACAATATAATTAACTTACAAGAAAAAACAAAAATAATCATCAAACTACTAAACTCCAAATCCAGTATCTTTGAAAAATAAAATAAACTTAATTTTACATTAAAAATAACTGCATTTCAAAATTTTTGATGATCCACCTATTTAAATTTAAAAATAAAATAAAAATAATTTATGTATTCAAGCAATCACACTTGGTTCGAACGCGTTGGCCAAAAAATTCTCTTGAAGGTTTTGCTGAAAATGAAAATAATTTATACTATATCAATATTAAATCAAAATAAATTTTATATATAAAAAATTTTATTATAAAAAATATCTTTAACTCACTTCCTTATTGTCTAGCCATGCTCTACTGTAATAAAAGATATATTTCTCTCGATATTCCAGTTATAATCTGACGCGTGTATTAAATAAATATATCTAAGTAAGAAACCCTTTTATTATTATTTTTCAAGAACAAACATATTATAATATTTAATTAGCAAATTGCTGCAATTTTGACGTAAAGTGTTACTGTAATTTGCCACCGCTGCTTCAGGTTTGTTTCCGGAAAAGATATGTATACGTATATGCACATGCATTATGTTTACACTATATGTATGTATATATATATAATTGTTTAAATTTTATGTTTACATTATATATTTATGATATGTGTAAGTATTTATATATTGAAATAGATAAAAAAATAAAAAAAAATGATAAGTGTATGTACATATTGAAATTGTAGTGAAAGTTTTAAATTGAATGATGAGATGTATTATTTTTATATTTAATTTTTATTGTTTAATATGATTTTATTTGAAAAATAAAAATGTTATTTTAAATGAACAATTGATTTGTCACTTTATTGTTAAAAGGTCAAATAGATTAGGTGAAATTAATACAATTCTCAAAAAATAGACATTCATCATAATGGAAAGAGAAAGTCTATTACTGTCATGGTAGTAATAGAAATTATATATTTATTTAGCAAATTAACTGTAGAAATGGCATTCCATTAATAATGGTTTGTTTGTTTCCATCCCTTCCATTAATAATAATTTGTTTGTTTCAATCCATCTTTAGAGAAGAGATATTTTACCTAATAAATTTTACAACAAAATAAGATGAGATATGTCAAGCGATGCACTGCCCACCGATATCAAAGAAAGGGCATTTCTTCCGAGTTGTGGTTCATTGGAGGCTTTGCTCGGAGTATTTAACATGCTACGCTGGATCTGTTTCTTCGACTTGTCGTGACGATGAACCACACTGTTGGTTCGAAACGGATAAGCAAATGATATTTCATGTGATTTTCGCTGAAAAATCTTTTATAAAATATTTGATAGTTTTTATGGTTCAATGTTTTCATTGCAGGCAGCTGAAGGCTTACGGAGAATTTGGCACAATTGGGCGAAGGACTTCCAATGGCTGTTTCTACGTATATTTTTAGCCTCAAGTTTTAAAACATTTGCCTTCCTATGCAATTTTTGAGCCTTTGAACCGAAAACGGATAGATCTATTGCAGATCTGAAAGACGATGGATCCGAACCAGCGACGCCTTGTTTTTGGGTCTGGTAATTTTTCTGTATGAGATGTTGTATGGGAAAACTCCATTCAAGGGCGCCAACAAGGAGACCTACCGACGGATCCTGTGGTTGAGGCCTCAGTTTACAGGCCGACACTCGCCTCTCCATGATCTCATTCTGAGGTTGGAAAGACTGGGATCCCACAACGGGTCCTCAGATGTGAAGGCTTATGTTTTCTTCGCATGCTCCAGTGGAATTCTATCGAAAACCTCTGCAGGCCGCCCTTCGTGACCGACAACGACCCTGTGGCAGCCTAGACTGAAACCACTTTTGTAACATTTGACATCGAAAGTTTTGTTCTAGCTAGTCGCAACGGACCAGAGCACGAAGACACGAGTAGTGACTCAGAAGTAGAGGGACTGTTCTAATCATTGATCGACTCCCATTAATCATTGGACTTTCGATTCGAGGTTAACAAGCAGCAGGCTTTCTGAGCCATATTGCCCTGCCCTGTTTTTTAATCTCTGGTCCATGATTGGGGGCTCAATTCATGTCTTATTTTTCGCATTTGTCTTGGGATGTGGCAACGGTGAGTGATTTTGGTGGTAAACAATGAGACTTGCTGCTATTTTTTTGATTTTTAGTGTTGGAATTTGGTAGAAAAAATTGAGGTGAAATTATGATTTGTGTTATTTAAACTGGTTTTTTGATTGTATATATAAATTCATCATCGTTAGAATTGTGCAAGGATTACCCATCAAACTCAAATTCAATCAATTCCAGTCAAATTTTAGAGAAATTAAACTAGAAAACTCACCGAAAAAACATTCAAAAAATTACAATCCTCCACGAAAATTTAAAAAGTTTGCTCAACTCCTAAACAATGAACCACGCATGCAATCGTGAGTTCTTTCTCAAGGCCCCACAATAATTTAAAAAGTTTGCTCATTATTTCTAATTTTCCCGTTACTGCCTCCAAGCCGATCAGCTATCAGGCCCATGGGGAACGTATTTGAATTGCAAGCAAGGACAGTTGGATATGCGCACTAGTATTTGTGGGAACAAGGCTGCATGGTAACTATTCTGCGACATTAATTTTGCTTTCGCTGGACCTGTACGTGGGCATGTGGTGCCAATGGTTGGAATGGAAATCCGCTTGGCATGGAATTTCTGTTTCATGAACTATTTTCTAATTGAATGAAAAAAATTGCCCACTCTTTAATTCCCACAAACAGCTGCACGCAGATCGTGGTTTCAATCTCCACTTCAAGCTTGCATGTAATCCATAACTCATTTTTGCCAGCATTTTTCAGTTCAACATATGACGCGCATGATCGACCGCCATAGATTGCTCAAGATTTGTTTTCCTACATACACTTTTAGAGAGATCGTAGCCCCCATGTCCACGAGCACCACCTTATCAAAATTTAATTTTTCGGCTGAATTCATTCTGGGAGTGGTTATTTTTCACAATTTTGTTTTTTTGGATAAGTTTTAAGGAGATATTAATCCCTAAATTTTTTTTGGAGAATGGCTACATACTTATTTCCTTGTTATGAAAAGCTTGCTTTTTTTCTAGTGGTGCAAAGGTTGTTGAATTGATGTATGTTTTGAAGTGTAAAACCATTTCTTTTTGTTTTAAACAAAGTCTTTCGGTAAAAATCACATGAAAGAATTTTTTGGCTGACGTGTTTCGAACCACCAAGTGTGGTTCATCATCAGGACCAAATCTAGTCTTGATTATGAACCACACTTGTTGGTTCGAAACGCGTCGGCCAAAAAATTCTCTCATGTGATTTCTACCGAAAGATTGTTTAATTCATTATGGATCACAGAAGCTTGAATACAGAAATTTCCTTTTGTCATCATAAATTTAGTTTTGTAGCAACTTTTTAAATTTTCCAACTTGGTTTTTTCAATATGGGTAAAACATTACATGAGCTTCATGAGAAGAAGGCAAATAAAATTCGTAAAAAAGTCTTTCAGTTGCAATCAGTGATCATTGTTTTGCAAGCAGAGAATGAAACTCTTAAGAATAGGTTGCAAACCTCCATAGCTAAAAAAATCCAAAAGATTGACCATTTAGAATCAACCATGGGAAAATATTTCCAAATGCTTGGAGACGAATTCCAAGGGAAGATTGACCTCCTTTATGACTTGCAGGAGGACGCTGAGTATTTTTTGACTCAAATTTGAAGAAGCAAATGGAAGAGCAAAACAATCAACATGTTTGGAGATTATTTGTTTAAAGGAAACAATGTTGGAACAACATCAACTTTTGTCTCAACAGCTAATTGAGAAGGATGAGGTTATACAAACGCTGCAAGATTCTAAGCAATAACTTTAATTAAAGGTAAGTCGTCTTCGGAAATCTACGATAGAGACAACCAATCTTGAGTTTCCAAACTCATCTTCTTAAACACTTGATGATGTTAATTATCAGATGGATGATGCAGATGATCATGAATCATTACATGTTATTATCTCACCAATTTTAAAAAGCACACTACTAGTATTGGATCTTGATTGCTGAGTAAAATGGAATATACTGGTAGAGGACTTGGGAAGAATGGACAGAGAATTTTTGCTCCTATTAACCCTGTAGTGCAAACATTAAGAGAAGGTCTTGGATATGATCTTGCTACTACCTCATCACCTACATCCCACTGTGAGATACTTCCAGATGAAAATGTTGTGGCACCCAACTTTGAGTCTGCAAAAACAAAGATTGAGGCATCTCCACATCCTCATCAAAGGAAATCGTCCAAGCCACAACATTCTTGGTCACATACTAGTCCTGCATTTGGATCATTACAGAAGAGACGTGAAAGAATGAATTATAGACCAATGCCAACCATCAATATCATTTGTGGATGGATCGATGGATGGTCATGGCGTCATTTCAACCAATGCTTGAAGACTTCATATCGTCATGTTCTATCAGTTGTTCATTGTTGATTGCCACTATTCCCTCAATTGTGTTTTAGGGGGGCATTTAGATGGTGACAGATGTTGTCATTGCTTTATTGAGAGTGTTCATTATGTGATGATGATAGTGTTCAAACAACTCCAAGAGTGTTGTTGTACGATGTGTGAGTTGAGTTGCCATATTTGCATGCCTCATTGGTTGTTTGTTGGTTGATTGTGTTGCTTATGTTTGAAACCTTTATCCCAGTTCTTTACAAGCACCAAGTTTATTTGAAGCATTTTTTGGAGAAGTTTATAGTGTTTTCTACCCTTATGCCTTTGTAACAGTCCTACTTCAGAGATCGACTGACCTCTTTGAGGTTTCACAACCCTCATCTTCAGAGTTTTGGTACTTCAACATTTCATACTTCTTGATTGGAGCACACCTATGTTCTTGACATTCACTGGATTGTTATGGTATCTAGAACTTCAACTCCATGATAATTTGAGCACTCACATCTTTCTCTCTTTTGGGGGGGGAGTTTTTTCCTACGGGTTTTTCTCTCTTTCTCCGCTAATGAGAGTTTGTACATGGGTACCTAACTAGGCCTCATTGTCAGTGTTGTCTCTTAAGAAACCAATTTCTTCACTATTGAGAAATTGTGCTCAAGACATTAAATTTTATTATGCATGTCACTTATTTGTATAATGTATCTTCATGTGAAGGACTTGAATGACCTGACTTTGAACCCTTAATATTTAGCTAATATGAAAATCTCAAAATTCCATGTGATGTTGGATATAAATGTTGTGTGAAGAATGTCTTGAGAAATTAAAGATAATATGATGTATTTGACAGGAACTATTATCTGTAACTTAGAAGAAATATAGAGGTAGAAGCTTTAAATATGGGAGTGCTCTTTTAAGGAATTTTAACTTTATTTACATTAGTAAACAAAGAATTTCAGCTTCATTACCATACTTAAATAAAGGAAGAAACATAATGACACATAATAGAGAAATAACGAAATCATACCCAACACTATGTGGAAAACTCCTGATTCTTTCATTAATCATCAATTTATCAAGTATACAATAGCATAGTCTTTAGGTTCTTCAAAATTCAGACCTTTTTTCTATAATTTTGCCTCTTTTTATACATCATGGGACAGTTGGTAACTACCAAAATTGTCAAACTGCTTAACTACCTTTTAACTAACTAAAGTAAAAGTCATTATAAAATATTACATTAGAGGGAAAAAGACACCTCATTTTTCTCAAGAAATAAGATAACATGAAGTAACAGAAATTTAAGTATGATCGGTGATTGCTACTCGTTGTTTGAATCTATGGCTTGAGTAGATGGTCCTACTGATGCATCTTTGGTCTACTCTATCATCCATTGTTTGCATTTCCCCCATAATGGCACATTTGAATTTGGTGCTTCCTCTAACTTGTCAAGTACTATTCTGCAAGATGTAATCCTACTATAAGTAGGCTTATATGTAAACAAAGTATTCACCATCCAGAGAAGCTTAAAATCTTTGTTAAGGTAGTTCACAATGGTGGCTCCCTTTAATACTGCTGCCTTTTCATGACTGTTATCAACTTTGCTCTTTGCCTCAACTAGCAAAGTCCCATATGTCTTCCATGGCAGCAAGTTTCCTTATAGATCCTAGCAAGAGGGAAGTCCAGCTCTGACTCTTTTATCAAACAGGATGTTAAACTTGGAAACTACTTCCTTCATCTCATTTATCTTCTTCTCAGCAGTATTCCTATAAATATTTATGACAATCATCTTATTGAAATCTATTGCACATAATGTTCTGTCTGGCATGTCATGCTCCTTCAATTCTGTAGTAGATTTAGAATTAATGAAATCTATCATCCTGTTAGCAAACTTTGATCTATCTAAATCTTTTTGTTTATTTTTCATGACCACCTCTTCCATGTCTCGGACTAGTGTTTTCTCTTCAAATATAATAACAAGAAATTCCTAAATGCCCTTGATAACCTCGATGACTTCATCCCATAGGATTTCCCTGGCTTGAATCAAGGACATATTACCCTTCATTTTTTCCTTTAACCATTAGATTTCATATTCAGCCCTTAGAAGATCTTCCCTGTGCTTCTTTGCATTTTCTTTCTCCCTTCTTGCTTCTTCTTCACTCAAATTCAATAGCTTGCAAGTTGTTTCGAATTCTCTATGGGCTTTCTTTACATCATGCTCAACCATTTAAGCTCCGTTCCCAACTGTAAAACCTGTGCTGCTGGATCATTTGTGTTGGTTGGCATTACTATTGTGCAAACATGAGTGTCTACCAGTCGTTGCAGCTTGTCCAAAGATTATTTAAATAAAGAAACTTCTTCAGTTTTCTGCAACACATCCTCTAGGATATTTTCCTTTTCATTTTCCACTTCATCTATCCCTGCAACAATGGGATGCTCACCTATTGGTAGATTCAACTTCTTTTTCAAAACACCAATCTCTGGCTTAGTAGATTGCAATAATCTAAATAGCAGGTTGGTCATCAGGATTGACACCTATTTTAATGATAATTTTCATTAGCTCATCCACCTAAGCATTCAAAGCTCTGGAGTTGGATTTCTCCAACTTTAATTGTTGAATTAGCTTATTTAGCATTTTTTTTGCCTTGACAGTTGCTGCATTTGTCTTATGTAAATCATTTACGATAAATTGCCCAGTTTGCATGTGAAAATTGATCTTGTCAAGCATTGGAAGCTTGTGAGTGTCAACAGTTAAATTCACAGTCTTGAAATTATTAGTGGACCCCACCGATATTTTAGTAGTATGAGAAAAAACAATTTTAAGTTGGATCCTCTCCAAATCCATAGCAGATAGAAATCTAGTTTGTTCAGGGGAAACTTGAGACTCAGCTTGAGCTTTCATATTTAGCTTCATGTTCTGGTTTCTCTCAGCTATTTGAGCAAACGTACTTTGAATTAAAGGAACCTGACCATGAACAGGTTCTCTGGAAGATCAAGAAGCTGGGGCTCCTTCTGTTTCTCCTAACTGAATCACCAAACCAGGTTGTGTTGAAGACGTTGCATCCATCAGCTTAGTCCTTTTTGTTGCTTCAGATTCTTCCTCATCTAAATCAATGACTTCTTCTCTAACCCTCTTGACACCTTTTTCTGTGATACTAGGGGTTTCAATCTCTGTCCCCTGAGTGTTTTGCAAACCTCAATTTGTCAATTTATCTGTTTCAAGTCTACTTTCATGTACAAAGGCTGAATATCCATTCTCCAACCTTCTCTTTGAAATAATCTAATGAGGGTCATAAGCCCACTCAACCACCTTTAAAAGACAGATATCATTCAATAATTTCTCAACCTCCTGGGCAACATGTCTAATGTTCACAATAAAGGGTCCCACTGATTTAGGAGACTTAAAGAAATAGCCTTTCTTCATAGCAACAAAATGAACTTGCTCTACATTCAATCACTGTCTGATAAATTAAAGGGAAAAAATCCTCATTGGCACAAATTTTGGTAACCTGTAAGGCTTGACAGAGGCTCCATAAAGCCTAATATCTGCATGTTATTCAAATATAACCAATCTCCACATCTCACATCCTTACTCAATTGAAGCAATTCATGAGCTTTAGGAAGAAAAGTTGGGGGCAAGGTTCCATTCAAGATTTTATAAGCCACTGGAAGGAATAAAGAAGTGAACTCAAATAAACCACTATCTCCTGGATCACCCCTTATCAGGTCTGTCCAGAATACCATTGAATGCTTCTTTTTATTGTTGTCAACAACATTTAGTCCCAAATCTAAAAAATGTTTAGCATTTTGGTACAGAAATAAATAAGTGATAAGTGAACGAAACTTGAAGGACCCAGTGAGAGGCAAAGTCATAAGTTGGGTATTGATAGTATCTACCCAGAATGCTGGCATGTCTAGTACTATCTTAGGCTTCATCATTAAAGAGAAAAATCCCAGTACTATTTTATCAACCTGCTTGCAGTCTTCTTTTCCTAGAATCTCATAAATTACTTGCAAAACAGGTCTTATATCAACTGCAAATATTTCTAAAGAGAAGAGATTCCCATCTAGGGAGAATTGACCAGATTTAGGTGCCAGGAAAGAGGTAACATGAGAAAGTTCCTAAGGATACATGTTATCATAATATGAAACCAGAGACTCTTCATTAAAAGTGGTGTAAGTTCCAGATACAGGATAATTCAAAGCTTGATGTATTAATTGTGAGGTTACCTGACAAACACTCTCCCTTGACTAATTCATTACAAAACACTTCTTGGGGTACATTGTTGAGGCTAGCCATTGAATAAATTCAGGGAATAAATGAGTCATGGGGAAAAAAGAAGCTAAAACACCTGACCTAACCATCGCCATGAATATAGGAGACTCTTTATGGTTCAGAATGACCTCTTGGTACAGTGAAAGATGCTTAATTGTGCAGAGGGTATCATAAATACCATGTTCAACATCCATTAACAGGATATGGATGACTGACGAAGAACTTACATGTTTGGCCATGGTGTCTCTAGATGACAGTTCCTGGTGACAGTTGCTGATGACAGTTGCCGGGACAGTTGCTGACTCAAACTGCTGAACTGGATGCGAGGTTGCTTAGTACTAAAAGAGGAAGACTAATGCAATGGGGTTTTACTTTTCTTTCGTATATATGATAATCAAAATGGAGGTAAATCTTGTAATTAGTGTAACTAATTAATGGAGTGGCAGATGAGGTGACAGGGTACGGTGGGTAAGGTGGATGGTAATTAATGAGGGTGGCGGATGACGTGGAGGAGATGAGATGGAGTGAAATGATGGGGGTGGCCCATTGTGGGGGTAGGGATTGTACAGGAGGTTCATCAGGGTTGAACACCCACAGTGATTTCAGGCCGTAGATCTCAATCAAATACCTTGACGTCATGGTCAACTGCAGGGGTTGAGCCTGAGTTGTAACTCATGCTCATTATTCCCCCGCAGAGCACTTTACTTGCCTCTTGATCCCTCTCTTGCTTATATCTCATGATATTGCTTGAAATTTAATATTTGGGTCGGGGCCCCACCTTATATCAGATTTGAGTAACGTCAATAATATAAAATAAATCACTGTTTTTGGACTTTCAATCTCTCTTTTGATTTTTAAACATAATATTTGATTTTTTTAATTTTTTGTGATAATATTGAAAATGAAATTCAAATAACGATGGTTGCTACAACATCTGGCTCCACCTGGGGATAGTGCTTTTGCCATGGAAGCTCTAAGAACCGCATATTAATGCCTTCGCCTCAGGCATGGATTGATATATGTCTTTGCCAAATTAATTCTATGGAAATTGTACAATGAATTCACTCTGGTATCTACAATGACAGGATGTTTGTGCTTCAAAATTGGAAATAATGTTTGAAGTACTGCCCATTGATAGGCAGTTGTAAAGTTTCACCATCAAAATTCTCTAAGAAGAATGTATTATTTGCCCTTACTTCTATAATCCTGAATAGGCCCTACTAGACAGGATCAAACTTCCCATGTTTTCCCTTATCTTCTCTTCTAGTATCCCACCTTAACACCAAGTCTCCAACTCTAAAATCAATTTCTTTGGCTTTTCTGTCAAAAATACCCTTCAATTTTTATTGATACATAATCAAATTAGTTCTTACATTATCTCTGCTTTCACCCAACTCCACTACCTTACGCATCCTTCTTATTAGAGCATTAGGTTCTTCTTTTGCCTCCTGAATCATTGAAATCATAGGTTTCACAAGCGGACTAGGAAACAAAGCTTGCGTTCCATACACTAAATCAAAAGGTGATTTGCCTATAGATCTTTTCGTAGTCACTCAAACAGCCCAAAGAGAAAACTTTAATTTTGAATCCCAGTCTTTATGATTCTCTGCAATAGTTTTCTTAAGAATTTTCATCAATGTTTTGTTAGTGGATTAAGCCAATACATTTCCCTGAGGAGGATAACCTATTGAATGAGATAAAATGACATTATACTTCTAACAAAAAGCAAAAAAATTAATTGAACTGAACACTTGAGCATTGCTAGTTATGATTTTGACAGGGCACCCAAATCTGCTAAAAATGTTTTCTTCTAAAAACTTCATCACCACCTGGTCATTTTCCTTTTTAGTAGGTATAGCTTCTACCCACTTGGTGAAATAATCAGTAGCTATAAGAACCCTCTTGCACTATCCACTTGAAGGTGGGTTTGTTTCTCCAACAAAGTCTAACCCCCATTGTATAAATGGTTCTTCTATGAAGACTGGGATCAATGGCAAGGGAGATAACCTCTTTTTCTCAGCAAAAAGCGAACACTTCTGATAGCGTCTAGCAAACTTGTATATATCACCAAATAAGGTGGGCCAATAAAATCTTGCCTGGAGGATTTTGTGTGTAGTAGCCTTCCAACTGTAATGTCCACCACATAACTTCTCATGATAGTCTTTAATTGTCTCTATAGATTCATCTTCTGTCAAACATAGCAATAAAATTCCCACAGGATCTTTCCAATACAATCTGCCCTCCACAATCACATATGGTTGTGCCTTGATCTTTAATGCTCTATATCTTGTTCTATCCAATGACTGGGGACAAGAAAGAAAACATAAATAATGAACTATGTGCTTGTACCATTCTGAACATAAAAATTTATACCGGATCTTCATACCTGGATTTGATTTTTCTTCACCCTCTTCAATTATTTCTTCATTTACAGGTGTTAGCAAGTTGATTCCCAATGCCTGAAATTTTGACTCTGTCAGCATCTTTGCCAATCCCTGCCCTTTCACCAGCTTGGTGGGCTTTATGTCCAGGTCATAGTCTTAGATCTTCGCTATCCATTTTCCTCTTTTACCTTCCACATCACTCTGGACTAGGACATCCTTCACTGCAGCATTTGGCACATAAGAAATGATCTATGACTGTAACACATAAGTCCTGAAAGCCTTTAGGGCCTTTACCAAGGCATATATCTGTTTTTGAAGAACATTGCATTTGAGTTCAACATCTCTAAGAATCTTGCTAAAGAAAGTAACTAGCTTCTCTTTTCCTTCATCATTTTTCTGTAACAAAACAACAACTATTAAATTGAGTGATGCAAATGAAAATATTTGAAAGGGATTTTGATAATCAGGGCTAATCAAAACTGGAGTTGCTTGTAATGCTTCTTTGATTCTAGAAAATGACTCTCTAGCTTCCTTGGTCCAATGTACTTCATTTTCCTTCTTCAACATATTGGTAATCTCCTTTACAATTTCAGCGTAATTGGACACAAACCTCCTTAAAAAAAATATTTTCCCTAGAAAATTTTTAATGTCTTTCTTACTCCTGGGCAGGGGTATTTTTTTCACAACTTTTACCCTTGTTGGATCTATATTTACTCCATCTCTAGCAACAATGTGCCCCAATAGTTTTCCTTCTTCTAGAGCAAAAATAGACTTCTTAGGATTCCAAGAAAGCCCAAATTTTCTGCATTTCTCAAAAGTCTTTTTAAGATGGTCCAAATGCTCCTCATCTGACTTAGAGAAAATAGTGATATCATCCACGTATATCACTACAAACTTATCACCCACAAATGCAATGTCTAGAGCCCTCTGAAATGTTGGACCTACATTCATAAACCCAAAGGGCATTCGAGCATACATGAAGGTTCCCCAAGGAGTTGTGAATGTCGTCTTTTTCTAATCTTCTTTATCAACAACCACCTGGTTAGACTCAGAGAACCCATCCAACATTGACATTCTGAATGATCCAGTTACCTTATGCAGCACATGATCCATTTTAGGTAATGGATAGTTAGCTTTTAAGGAAGCCCTATTCAGATTTCTAAAATCCACACATAACCTTATTTCTCGATTTTTCTTCCTTACAGGTATTAAATTGGCCACCCAGTCAGAGTATCAGAGTGGAACTGTTATCTTGGAATCAAGAAGCTTCTTAACTTCTTTCTCAATCAATGGTAAAAGCAAAGGATTGATCTGCCTGAGTTTCTGCTTGAATGGTTTAATCCCTTCTTTCAAGGGAATCATGTGTTGAATAATGCTTACATGATATGTCTTGAGATCCTCATAGGACCAAGCAAAAACATCAGTGTACTTCTTGGAAATCTCAATATATCTCTCTTTATAATTAAATGGAACTCCCTTAAACAATTTGACTAACTTGGGCTCTTTCTGGGTTCCAATATTGTGATCTTGAATCTGCTCATCCTGTGAAACTTTCTCTAAACTAACAGCTACATCATTAGAGTTAAAAAGTCTTTCAAGAGGGACAAGTCCTCTTGGCAGAATATTATCTTTCAATTGAATAATTTTCTGATTAACTATGGAATTTTTAAAACCACTTACTTCTGCACCTTCTGTTGTTTCATCTCCATCTTGATCAATTTTGGTGCCTTGAAAATATTCAATCATAGTCAAGAATTCCTTAATCTACTGATCATCCTCAAAAACTGCCAGTGTTTTATGTTATCTGGAACAGATGGCCTGTGCCTCATTTCAACATCATATCTCAACCTTGGATTTATAGGAGGCCTAAAGGTATTGGCAGCGACAGCCAAGGAGTCTGCTAACATGTTCCTGTCTCTTGGGATGAACTATATGTTGAAAGCCTCAAAGAAATTCTCGACTAAATCCCACACTTCATTTCTATATGCCCTAAGCCTAGGGTGTTTTGTTTAACAGTGATTCCTAATTTTCTTTATAATCAACTCTGAATCTCCAAAAACAGAAATAGACTGGACTCCCATTTGTTTTGCTATTTGAAGAGCAATGATTAAGGATTCATATTCTGCCACATTGTTAGTTGCTTCAAACTCTAATTTAAAAGAAAATGGGATCATGTTACCTCCAGGTGTAATTAATAGGAAACCAACACCTGTTCCTTCCTTAGAATAGGCTCCATCAAAGAAGCACTTCCACACCCCTTCTGTTTGCAGCTCTATATTTACACAGGTTGAATTAAGCTGCCTCTGATTATCTTCAGCTAACTCTGCATTGTCATGCAGCATGAAACAAGAAAAGTCATCTTTTTATTGGCTGTACACAGGTGAATTACTTGCTCCATTCTTTGTGATTGTTTTAACAAATCTTGTTTCTCTGTACAACCTTCTCTCCTCTCCACCAAAAATTGGTATGATAGCATAAGTAAAATCCAACTTCAGAACTCCCCCCAATTTAGCCCCCCATGACCTAGATAGAAACATTCCAAACCTAGCAGGGATATCTGCTACCACTACATCCATTACCAAACTTCTAGCTGGGATTTGGGCTAATGACACCACCATATCCTTAATGACCATGAGACACTTGACTTTATTTGAATCAAAAGAATACAGGTCTCTGTAAGGTTTAGTAACTTGTAGGTTTAACTGTTTCATTACTGATAGTGGCATAAGGTTGTGTGAAGCTCCTGAATCAAACATAAAATTATGCAAGAGGATGTCCGACCAGGAATTAACTCCTCAAAAACAATTCGTTTATTTTCATTCAGGTTGGTCTTTATTATATACATGAGGGAGAGACTGTTCATTTCATCTCCTGGTGACTATTCATATTCTTTATTATTTATTTACATCAATTTTAGTTATTCACCCAATCCTGATGATTAGGTGTCAACATTCCCCCCCTTAATCTGAAGGGATGTTGGTGAGTCCAAGCATCGTTCTGAATATTTCAAGCTTTTCTCTTCCAAGCGCTTTGGTGAAGATGTCTGCAATTTGCTCATTAGTGGAACAATGGCAGAGATGGATTGTTTTGGCCTCAACATGATGTCGAATCAGATGATATTTAGTATTGATGTGCTTCGTTCGATCATGGAACTTTGGGTTCTTGGCCAATTTTATTGCCGAGGTATTGTCAATCATGATTGGAGTCGATTGTACTTGTTTTACCTACAAATCTTCAAGAATTTTCCTGAGCCACACAATTTCTTTTGTTGCCTCAGCTACTGCCACATATTCTGCCTCTATGGTGGAATCTGCTGGAACTGATTGTTTGTGTTATCTCCAGGAGACAACTCCTGATCCAAGACTCATAGCATAACTTAAAGTAGATGCCCCAGTTTCTTTGTCTCCATCGAAGTCCAAATTAGAGTATCCAATCAAGCTGAAGTTGTCCACCTGTGTATACTTGATTCCAAAGTCTTGAGTTCCCTTCAAGTACCTTAGAACTCTTTTTGCAACAGACCAATGTCCCTCACAAGGCTTTTGCATAAACCTAGAGAGGATTCCAATAGCAAACAAAATGTCTGGTCTGGTAGCAGTTAGGTAGTTAAGACTTCCTACAAGCTATCTATACTTTGTTGCATCCTCAAATTCTTTTCCTTCAATGGATGTGAGCATTAAGTTTTGTTCCATTGGAGTAGTAAGAGGATTGCATTTTGTCATGCCAAACCTATTCAACAGATCTCCAATGTACCTTTTTGGGGAAAGGAATATGGTCTTTGGATGTTGAGTTACTTCAATACCAAGATACTAATGAACATATCCCAAATCAGTCATTTCAAAACCTTTCTTCAGTTCCTTCTTTATGGATGCAATGTAGCTTTCATTGTTCCCTGTCATCAAAAGATCATCTATATATACCACAAGATATACAACTATTTTGCCAACTTTCTTGACAAATAAAGTTGCATCATCAAGATCATAATGTTTTAAATTCAGTTTCAGAAGATGCTCAGTTAGTTTTTCATACCAGGCTCGCAGTGCTTGTTTGAGGCCATACAAGGATTTCACAATTTTGCATACTTTATGTTCATGTCCTTTCACAACAAATCCTTCAGGCTAGGACATAAACACATTCTCTTTTAGATCTCCACTCAAGAAAGAAATTTTTACATCCATTTGATGGACTTTCCAACCGTTCTGAGCTGCTAGGGAAAAGAGTGTCCGGATGGTAGCCCATTTTGCTGTGGGGGAAAAAGTCTCCTCATAATCGACACCTTCCTTTTGTGCAAAACCTTTTGCCACAAGCCTGGCTTTGTGCCTGTCAAGTGAGCCATCTGGTTTATACTTGTTTTTGTAGACCCACTTGCAGCCAATTGGTTTGGTTCCTAATGGAGGATCAACCAGCTTCCAAGTGCCATTCTTTATCAGGGCATCATACTCCTTTTGCATCGCTTCTTTCCATTCATCATGAGAAGCAGCTTCTTTGAAGGAAGTTGGTTTGAAATCTGTAGACAAATTCAATTCACAATCATAAGAAACATCCATATCAACAGGTGAATTAGAGGCATCTACATCACCTCCATTTTGTCGGTTTGAATTTCTAGTTCCTGTCTTTCCAACCTCATCAGCATGAACACTTTCAAGTGTCTTTGTCAACCACTTTGGGGGACCTTTCTCAAATGGTTTAGGCTGCTCCATTGATTGGGTTGGGACTGAATCAAGATTGACTCTCCCAATTCAATCAATCACATCACTTAAAGCATCATCCGTTGTTGAAGTTTCATGTGGGGGAGAGTGTTCTTCATAAGAAGATTCCACATGTTGATATAGTATAGGAATCCCCCCTTCAAGATGTGGAATCTGATTATCAAATTCTTGAAATGATTTTTCATTTGCGAATCTATCCAAGCGATCAAGTTGCCACTCAACAACATTGTCAGTTTTCGATGATTCAAGAAAAATTACATCTCTAGATACAACAAACTTTTTATTGACTTCATCATAGAGACGGTATGCTTTGGAGGTACTTGAATACCCCAGGAAGATACACTTACGACTTCTTGCACCAAGTTTGTTTCTATGTACCTTTGGTATCAAGGCATAACAGGTGGAACCAAAGACCCTGAGATGCTTTACCAAAGGAATGTGCCCATACCACATTTCATTGGTAGTCTTGTTTCTGATAGCATTAGATGGACATCTATTCTTTATATATACAACACATAGAACTGCATCAGCCCAAAACATCAATTTAACATTTTTGAAAAACATCATGGAGTGCACCATATTTAATATTGTCCTATTCATTCTTTCAGCTACACCATTCTGTTGGGGATTATAAGGCACAGTTGTTTGATGTTTGATCCCATGTTGGCGAAGATAGTTTTAAAATTCATTTGAAGTGTATTCTTTTCCATTATCAGTGCGAATAGAGCCAATATGATATTGTGCATCATTTTCAATCCATTTATGAAAGTTCTTGAATGTTTGAAAAGCATCAGATTTGTTCTTCAATAAATAAACCCAACACATTCTGGTGTAGTCATTAATAAATATCATCATATATTTATTTCCATTTGCAGAAGGAATAGGCATTGGACCACATAAATCTGAATGAATGAGTTCAAGTTTTCTATGTGCTCTTGAAGCTGAATCATGAAAAGACTGTTTGCTATGCTTTCCTAGAATGCAAGCATCACATTGCTTAAGTTTCCTAGGAATTGTAGGCAAACCAACAAAACCATTTTTCTTCAACAACCGAAGGTTGTCATAGTTCAAATGTCCAAATCTAGCATGCCATAATAAACTTGATGGAAGTGTACCTTCTTCATAATGAGAGTTTAATGAGAAATGTTGTGCATGAGCAAAGGTACCCTGCAGCTTGAGAAGCCTTTCTTCCTCTATCCTCCTCATGACAAGTGAGTGGTCAGATGATTTTCTCACCTCAAGCTTGCCATTAAACATATGAATGGAGTGACCTTGCTGGTGGATGTGGACCAAGAACAACAAGTTTCTCTTCAGCTGTGGGAGATATAGAACAGGATGCAGAAGAAATTCTGGAAGACCAGGCACTTTAAGCCTGATTGTGCCAAGCCCTGATGGCTTGTTTTTTTGCCTAGTCTGCAAAGTATACTGCTCCATCAACATTGTCAGTAAATTCTTCAAAAAATATTTTCTATGAGTCATGTGGCAAGTTGCTCCTGAATCAAGCAACCAATCATTTTTCCAAGAAGCAAGTGAAGCATTAAATAAAGCTTCATTTACTCCGATATTACATTGTGCCACAACATAATGAGCGGATTCAGGTGCTTTACCTTTGTCTGTGTCATTAGTTTTACCTTTCTGTTGGTTTCTTTGCTACTCAATTTTGTCCCAAGGTAACCTGCATGTAGAGGCATCATGTGATCCATTCTTTTTGCAGCGTATGCAGTTCAAATCTGACTTTTCTCCTTGAGAGTGTCTGCCCCCCTGCCTCTGAAATATCTTCCTCTTCCTCTTTGACCACCTCTTCCTCTAGAATAATCTTGAGCAAGATTCTTTTCTTTATGAGCAAGGCACACAGCCTCTTCAAAAGAGTCAAAGGTTGTCTTCTTTCCAAAAGCTTTCTCTCTTTCAGCAAATTTTTTCACAAGAGAGTCAAAGGTAATATCTTTGAGATTTCCATTTGCTTGCAATGAATCAAGATAATTAGAGTAAGTAGGATAAAGTGCCTTGAGAAAAGTGATAAGAGGAATATCCAGTTCAACCTTAGTGGCTTTGATATCATGCATTATAGATTTTACTTCGGATGCAAGAGCAAGAGGATCATTATTTTGTAATTCAAGAGTGAAGAGTATAATCATGAGTTGAACAACTTCAAGTGCAGAATGTGAGTCATAGAGTTCTTTCAGATTTTGTAAGGCTTCGAAAGCAGTTGAAAATGGTGAAATATGGTGACTCACCTCTTCACTTACAAATGCTGCAATTAATGCATAGGCTTTGTTGTTCTTATTTTCCCAAATGGTGAACTCTTTGTCTGAGGTAGGTTGTTCTGGCTCTTTGTCTCCATCTCCAATACACACTCCTTTCCACAACTCATTGAAAATGAGGGTGTGTTTTATCATCCGAGACCACTCGGGATAGTTCTCCTTGCCAGTGAGAACTATTCCTACAATGGATATGATTGAATGCATTGTAAAATCTGAGTGTTGTAAAAAAAATACTTTTAGAAATATACTGTAAAAAAAATTGTACTTCTGGTGGAAAACTATGTTTTAACTGGTGGAGGGAGTATTCAAACAACAATGTATATTAAAACCAGCAATCTTAAATATGCCAGCACATATGGATAGAATAGGAAGCGATATGTATTAAAATGAATAGCAAATCGCATATGACAACGCGGTATTACCAGTATATAAATGTTATATAACTGCTGAGAGTGCACAAATAAATGTTATATAACTGCTGAGAGTGCACAAATAAATGTTATACCAAGGATGGTTTCCAGGAAGAAGCATTCTCCATAAACTTCAATGCCACGCCATTCTTTCCTGCTTCATCAAATATTTTGACAAGCATATTTCAATTGAGATTCTCCAAACTATATAGAGGTCCTCATTTTCATTGTCTCTATAGAAGACTTTGCGTAGCTTTCTATCTTACAATTCCAAATTGTTTCTCAGATTTTCATTGGCAATGGTTACAGTGTGTAGTAGATAGGCATAGTAGAGCAGATAGTAGAGCAGAGAGAGAAGCCAGAGGTTTGACAACGGAGTTCTACGTATTACCAATGCGTATTGTTGGGAGCAACAAAGGTCTTAGTTCTGGTAATGGAACGCTACCAGTAGTGTAATACCAGAACGCCAAACGCAGTGTATTGGGAGCCAAACGCAGCTAAAAAGATTAGTATCTAAAAGGGATCTGAAAAATGTTTTATGTAAATGAACCTAGGGTTTGGATCCTGTAGGGAATCGAGACTAGACTAAATTTTATATGGCGAGACTCATGTAGGGAATGGATACTACAACAAAATTTGATATGGCAAGACTCCTTTGTTCACCGCAGATAAAGAATTTTCAGCACTGAGCATTTCACACATGATTTGACAAGATAGATAGTGTAGACACTGTGCGAGGCTAACTTCCATTCCTGTAGCAAGTATGCATGCTCACCGATTTCTCGACATTTTCCTCACCATAGATTTCACAAACTACGCTGATTCGACATAACATAGAAACGATACGGATGCCATTGCAATGTGGTGCTAGGAACGATTGAGAAATCTAGAAAAAAAGGTCTATGAAAAGGAAGACATTGTAACTATGCTTGTCCAAATCAAGGGCAATATTGTTAATTGATCAAAGTATGATACCATGTGATATGATATGGAGGCCAGCAACGTGGAGAGAGCAGTGTATCAGAGCAGTGTTATTGGACTAGTCAAAGGAGCGTGGGAGGTTACAAAATTGGCAAAAAAATGCAGGACAAACTGACAAACTTCTAAAGAAATGATAGAAGGGAGTTACAATGGCAGATAGAAGCCAAAAATGGCGCTGGCTCTGATACCATGTCAGACCAGGTAGTAACTCCTCAAAAACAATTCGTTGATTTTCATTGAAGTTGGTATTTATTATATACATGAGGGAGAGACTGTTCATTTCATCTCCCGGTGACTATTCATATTCTTTATTATTTATTTACATCAATTTTAGTTATTCACCCAATCCTGATGATTAGGTTTCAATAGAGGACATCATGAATCAATAAAGAAATGTAGAAAGGAGGTGTTGAAGAATCTACCTCCTCCACATGTGGACCAAAAACTACTACTGGTTTATCTTCTTGTAGATTCACAGTGTCATTTATATTCACATTTTGAGAGAGGTTGATAAACTCAGCAATCTCTCTTTGATAAACTGGTGTTTTGACCAACTCTGTGAGGGGCACCTGAATTCTGATTTTTTCTAACTCTTTAGTGAGACTAAGGACATGGACCTATTTGGTTTTATTTTCAGTTTCATCTTCACTTTTCTTCATCACTGAAATCTCTTGTGGAATGGAAACAATTTTTTCTAAAGGAATTTTATCAATTTTATCTTGGGAAGACTCACCTTGAAGTATCTGAGTTTTGCTATTTGTATTCTACTGTTGCTTTCCTTTATTTAATTGTTTTGTAGGTTGTGGTTCTTGTGGAGTCACCTTTTTAGGGGAGCAGGAACTCATTGCTCACCTTCATTTTCTTGAATTCTAGATCTTTTCCTTGATCTCAAGTCATATTTCTTATGCAATTTTGCCTGCATAAAATCAGTAAATTGCTTCCAGTATTCATTAATTTCATTTTCATCATAAATGGCATTTGTTTTAGTATATTCTTCTCCCTAAACACCTATTTCATCTTCATCTCCTGCATACAATGTGGAAATATGATCATCATGATCCTTGGAATGCTCTGGTACTTCATCAAGATCTGCCTCTAAGTGGTGCTTGAACCTGATCTTGGTCTTTTCCTTCCTTCTGCAAAATTTGCAGAGGTTGTCTTCTATATCGGGGAATTAAAGTTTCTGTTTTCTTGCACTTGCCTTTGAGAATTCTTACTCTCCAACTCCAATTTAATCAATTTGCTAGACAAACTTTTAATCACATTATTCATATCCTCTAATGTTTAACTTTGAGAGGATTCCACTTTGGCCTTTCCCTTATCTTGGGTAGGTTGTGCCTCTGGTGCTTTACCTGTAGCCACCAATTTTGCTTCTATTTCTAAAGCATTAGTTTGGATCTGATCAAGGGTTGTGGATCTTCTTTCCCTTAATGTAAACCAAAAATATGATTCAAATGCCCCTGCAAAAGTTATTTTTGCACTAGTAGGAGGGGGCTTGATCTCCACTCGAAGACTATTGTAAAGTTTATTATACCTTTTGATGAACTCAACAACACTTTCATTAGATTTCATTTTAACAGAGTTGAACTCTGTAAGTCAATACCCATGATCTTGTTTCTCTCCCCATCTCTGGGTGAACTGGCACTCCATTTCTTCCCATGTAGGAATAGAGTTATTAGGAAGCCCTTTAAACCACGTTCTTGCTTCACCATCTAAGGATTGCACAAAATGTCTTAAAACAACATCCAGGTGTCCAACATTGAGATTTTATGCAAAATTACAATACACTGCTATATGCTTCTCTGTTGTTTGTTCATCTTCCCCTAAGAAACAAGGAATAATTTTTAGATATTCTTGAGGCATTGGATTCAACTGTTCAAGCAACTGAATAGGTGCATACCTATTCAACAATAATGCAGGTGCTACCATGTTTGCACCTGAACTTACTGAACCTTGAGTACAAACAGATGTAGAACCTGTCTGAGGGGTAAATGGAGTATGAAAAGGTGGCAATGTAGATATAGGTTCAAGTTGAACAACTATAGAAGATATATTTTCAAATACTGAGAAAGATACAGACTCTAAAGACTGTTCTTGACAGTTAGGTTCTTGAAATGAAGTGGATGTAAAAGGTAGTTCTTGATCAATAAAAGGTGAATGTTTGGATGAAAGATGTGTTGAACTGCTGCTAGGTGCAGACAGTGTAGGACTTGGTGTAAATGGAGTTTTTGGCTTTCCAACCCTCTTGGAAACTAATCTCTCAGGGTTTGAAAGGACTTGAGCTTTCTGCTGTGAGGTATCTAACCTTGTATGAGGCCTTTTTGAAGCCAGAGTTGTTGTTTTATGTTTAATACAACCAAATATTTCCTCCTCACTGGACAACTAGAGGAGCATATTAAAAACCCACGGAAAAACGTTCTTGCTTTCGTTCCCCGGTAATGACGCCAATTAATGTTGTCTCTTAAGAAACCAATTTCTTGGTTCTTGAGAAATTGTGCTTAAGACATTAAATTTTATTATGCATGTCACTTATTTGTATAATGTATCTTCATGTGAAGGACTTGAATGACTTGACTTTTAGCCTTTAATATTTAGCTGATATGAAAATCTCAAAATGCCATGTGATGCTAGATATAAATGTTGTGTGAATAATGCCTTGAGACATTAAAGATGATATGTTGTATTTGACAGGAACTATTATCTGTAACTTAGAAGAAATATAGAGGTAGGAGCTTTAAATATGGGATCACTCTTTTAAGTAATTTTCACATTAGTAAACAAAGACCCGCAGCTTCATTACCATATTTAAAGTAAGGAAGAAACATAATGACACATAACAAAGAAATAACGAAATCATACCCAACACTATGTGGAAAACTCTTGATTTTTTCATTAATCATCAATTTATCAAGTATACAATAGCATAGTCTTTAGGTTCTTCAAAATTTAGACCCTTTTTCTATAATTTTGCCTCTTTTTATACATCATGGGATAGTTGGTAACTACCAAAACTGTCAAACTGCTTAATTACCTTCTTACTATCTAAAGTAAAAGTCATTACAGAATATTACACTAGAGGGTAAAAGACACCTCATTTTTCTCAAGAAATAAGATAACATGAAGTAACAGAATTTAAAGTATAATCGGTGATTTTTGCTCACTGTTTGAATATGTGGCTTGAGTAGATGGTCCTGCTGATGCATCTTTGGTCTGATCTATCATCCATTCTTTGCATTTCCTCCATAATGGCACATTTGACTTTGGTGCTTCCTCTAACTTGTCAAGTGCTATTCTGGAAGCTGTAATCCTACTATAAGTAGGCTTATCTGTAAACAAAGCCTTCACCATCTAGAGAAGCTTAAAAACTTTGTTAAGGTAGTTCACAATGGTGGCTACCTTTAATACTGTTGTCTTTTCATGAGTGTTATCAACTTTTCTCTTTGCCTCAACTAGAAAAGTCTCATATGTCTTCCATGACAGCAAGTTTCCTTGTAGATCCCAGTAGGAGGGAAGTCCAACTCTGACTCTTTTATCAAACATGATGTTAAACTTGGAAACTGCTTCCTTCATCTCATTTATCTTCTTCTCAGCAGTATTCCTATAAATATTTCTGAAAATCATCTTATTTAAATCTATTGCACATAATGTTCTTTCTGGCATGTCATGCTCCTTCAATTCTGCAGTAGATTTAGAATTAATGAAATCTATCATCCTCTTTGCAAATTTTGATCTATCTAGGTCTTTTTGTTTATTTTTCATGATGACCTCTTCCATGTCTTGGACTAGTGTTTTCTCTTCAGATATAATAACAAGAAATTCCCAAATGCCCTTGATAACCTCAATGACTTCATCCCATAGGATTTCCTTGGCTTGAATTAAGGACATATTGCCCTTCATTTTTTCCTTTAGCCTTTTGATTTCATCTTCAGCCCTTAGAAGATCTTCCATGTACTTCTTTGCATTTTCTTTCTCCCTTCTTGCTTCTTCTTCACTCAAATTCAATAGCTTGCAAGTTGTTTCCAATTCTCTTTGGGCTTTCTTTACATCATGCTCAACCATTTTAAGCTCTGTTCCCAACTGTAAAACCTATGCTACTGGATCATCTGTGTTGGCTACCATTACTATTGCGAGAACATGAGTGTATACCTATTGTTGTGGCTTGTCCAAAGATTCTTAAGTAAAGAAACTTCTTCGGTTTTCTACAACACATACTGTAGGAGCTTTTCCTTTTCATTTTCCACTTTAGCTATCCCTACAGCAATGGGATGCTCACTTGTTGGTAGATTCAACTTCTTTTTCAAAACCCCAATCTATGACTTAGTAGATTGCAATAATTTCTGAATAGTAGGTTCGTCATCAAGATTGATACCTATTTTAATGATAATTTTCTATAGTTCATCCACCTGAGAATTCAAAGCTCGGGAGCTGGCTTTCTCCAACTTTAATTGTTGAATTACCTTATTTAACATTTTTTTTTGCCTTGACAACTGCTGCATTTGTCTTATGTAAATCATTTACGATCAATTGCCTAGTTTTCATGTGCAAATTGATCTTTCCAAGCATTGGAAGCTTGTGAGTGTCAACAGTTAAATTCATAGTCTTGAAATTGCTAGTGGACCCAACTGATATTTCAGTAGGATGAGAAAAAGCAATTTTAACTTGGCTCCTCTCCAAATCCATAGCACATAGCAATCTAGTTTTTTCAGGAGCAACTTGAGACTTAGCTTGAGCTTTTATATTTAGCTTCACCTTCTGTTTTCTCTCATCTATTTGAGAAAACATACTTTGAATTAAAGGAACATGATCATGAATAGGTTCTTTGGAAGATGGGGACGCTGGCGCTCCTTCTGTTTCTCCTAACTGAATCACCAAACCAAGTTGTGTTGAAGACATTGCATCCATAAGCTTAGTCCTTTTTGCTGCTTCAGATTCTTCCTCATCTAAATCAATGACTTCTTCTCTAACCCTCTTGACACCTTTTTTTGTGATACTAGGGGTTTCAATCTCTGTCCCCTGAGTGTTTTGCAAACCTCCATTTGCCAATTTCTCTATTTCAGGTCTACTTTCACGTACAAAGGCTAAATATCCATTCTCCAGCCTTCTCTTTGAAATAATTTGATGAGGGTCATAAGCCCACTCAACCACTTGTAAAAGACACATATCATTCAATAATTTCTCGACCTCTTGGGCAGCCTGTCTGGTGTTCATAATAAAGGGTCCCACTACTTTAGGCAACTTAAAGAAATAGCCTTTCTTCATAGGAACAAAATGAACTTGATCTACATTCAAGCTCTTCCTAATAAATTCAAGCACAAAAAGCCTCATTCGCACAAATTTTGGTAACCTATAAGGCTTGACAGAGGCTCCATAAAGCCTAATCTCTACATGCTCTTCAAAGATAAATCAATCTCCACATCTCACATCCTTACTCAATTGAAGAAATTCTTGAGCTTTTGGAAGAAAAGTTGGGGGCAAGGTTCCATTCAAGATTTTATGAGCCACTGGAAGGAATCAAGAAGTGAACTCAAATAAACCAATATCTCCTGGATCACCCCTTATCAGGTCTGTCCAAAATACCACTGACTGCTTATTTTTATTGATGTCAACAACATTTAGTCCCAAATTTGAAAAATGTTCAGCATTCTAGTACAGAAATAAATAAGTAATAACTGAAGGAAACTTGAAGGACCCAGTGAGAGGCAAAGTCATAAATTGGGTATTGATAGTATCTACCCAGAATGCTGGAATGTCTAGTACTATCTCTGGCTTCATCATTAAAGAGAAAAATCCCAGTACTACTTTATCAACCTTCTTGGAGTCTTCTTTTCCTAGAATCTTAGAAATTACTTGCAAAACAGGTCTTATATCAACTGCAAATATTTCTAAAGAGAAGAGATTCCCATCTAGGGAGAATTGACCAAATTTAGGAGCCAGGAAAGAGGTAACATGAGAAAGTTCCTGAGGAGACATGTTATCATAATATGAAACCAGAGACTCTTCAGTAAAGGTGGTGTAAGTTCCAGATACAAGGTAATTCAAAGCTTGATGTATTAATTGTGAGGTTACTTGAAAAACACTCTTTCCTAACTAATTCATTACAAAACACTTCTTGGGGTACATTGTTGAGGTTAGCCACTGAATAAATTCAGGGAATAAATGAGTCTTGGGGACAAAATCAGCTAAAACACTTGACCTAACCATTGCCATGAATATAGGAGACTTTTTATGGTTCAGAATGACCTCTTGATACAATGAAAGATGCTTAATTGTGCAGAGGGTATCAGAAATATCATGTTCAACATCCATTAATGGGGTATGGATGACTGAGGGAGAACTTACTTGTTTGGCCATGGTGTCTGTAGATGACAGTTGCTGGTAATAGTTGCTGATGAAAGTTGTCGGGACGGTTGTTGACTCAGACTGCTGAACTGGATGCAAGGTTGCTTAGTACTAAAAACAAAAGACTAATGCAATAAGGTTTTATTTTTCTTTTGTATATATGATAACCAAAACAGAGGGAAATCCTGTAATTAATGTAACTAATTAATGGAGTGGCAGACGAGATGACGGGGTACGGTGGTTGAGGTGGATGGTAATGAATGAGGGTGGCGGATGACGTGGATGAGATGAGATGGAGTGAAACAATGGGGGTGGCCCGCTATGGGGGTAGGGAGTGTACGGGAGGTTCGTCAGGCTTGAACCCCCGCATCAATCTCAAGCTGTAGATCTCAGTCAAATACCTTGACATCATGGTCAATTGCGGGGGTTGAGCCTAAGTTATAACTCATGCTCATCGTTCCCCGCAGAGCACTTTACCCGCCTCTTGAGCCCTCACTTGCTTATATCTCATGATACTGCTTGAACTTTAATATTTGGGTCGGGGCCCCACCTTATATCGGATTTGAATATCGTCCATAATATAAAATAAATCACTATTTTCGGACTTTCAAACTCTGTTTTTATTTTTAAACGTAATATTTGATTTTTTAATTTTTTTTTTTGTGATAATATTGAAAATTAAATTCAAATAAATATGGGTGCTACAACGGTCGAGTCCCATTCTTTGTTTTATTTCTTCTTTAGTTACTCACTATGTTTCACCTAAGGGAGGTTGTTGGAGCTTTTCTTTTCTAACGCTTCATTTCCCTATGAGCTACATATGGTGAGTTGTAAGCTCACATAGGAACTTGTATCTACCTAGTTGTTATAGCACCATTTACCACCAATGGAAGATTTGATGCTCCATGATATGGTCTAGGCCAATCCTTCTCTACCAGACTTGGTCCATTTTCTAAAAACCAATGTTTAAAATCCCATACGCGATTATGCCCTATCTAAAGCACATGTACCTGCGGGTCAACCTATACCCAACTAGTGTATATGTGTTAAAAAATTAAAAAATATATAATCTCCCTTAATTCAGGCGGGGTTTACGGGTTTGACCGGATACCCACCTACTATAGCCCGTGGCCCAACTGTTTTCCAACTGAAAAAAATAATTTGGAGAAGTATAAATACATCTCCATGGGAAGGCCTAAGGGGAGGAGGAAGGATTAGGTATTGATATTATAGTTGATTACATCCCTAATCAAGTCTGAAGATATCCTGGTGCCTTCTTCAATCCTAGTCATAGGAAACCCCTATTTCCTTTTTGAGATGTTCATCATCCCTTCATGACATCATTGTGTATACTTATGGAGGAGGATTGTTGAGGCCTGGGCAAGATGGATCTGGAGGAAAGTTTCGCTTGGAGACGTGTTGATGGTGCCAGACCCACCAACATGTCAAGGGGATCTCCCCAGTAAGAAGTCCCAATTAGACCTCACACCATTTGGTGTAAGAGTCCCAGTAGTGGGTCATAAGGTAATGCCTTGACCACGATGTTGTACAGAGGCAATTAAGATAACTATGTCAGTAGCAAGGGTGTGACTAATGCAGTGAGTCAAGGAATGAGTATGAGAGGTTCCAACACTTCAAAGGGGGAAGGAAGATGAAGGTGAGTTCCAGGTTGAAAGGGATCAGTCCCAACTCTGCTAGGAACACCCCACACAAATGACATGCACAGCGTCTAGTAGAGCAGTTGACACGAATGCGGCAGTCCCAATATACAAGGTAAGATAACCTAAATAGGACTCACGGATCAGTTCGAGACAAGTGTGACAATTTATATAACAAGTTTCAGGGAGAGGTCTGTCTAGTGTCCGTCAGAGCAGTCGACATGGATGGTGACAACTTTAACAATATATGCAACACATTAACAACAAGATTCATATAATTTCATGCGAATCGCTTCATACACAAGTACATAAGTTAAACAACATATATCATTAAGGCAACCAGAGAATTCCAACTTCAATAACAACATATGCATGAAAATGTGTTGGCTTTTATTATATAAAGATGTGTAATTCATAATCATACAATACATCATGTAAACCTGCTAGCCCTATCAATAGAACGTTATAGCCACATCCACCTGCTCCTCCAAAGAGATGTACTAGCTCCGTGCAGTGGAGAAGCCAAGGTGCATTACAATACTGTCCAAGCCTTCTTCAAGATAGTTTTAGTAGAAGGTTGGCTGACCAAAAGCGTATACAATGAGTTATGAGGGACTATTTATAGCAAAGCGTGGGGTGACCCTCGACATTCCCATTTGTGACAGTTCAACTACCCTCATGACTCTTCACCTACTCTATGACTGTTACATCCAACTATTGAAACTTGAATTACACTTGAAATGACTCAACATTACAATGCACATGTACTCATGTGAAACAACATGGCTTGAGAAAGCCTTGCAAGACATCACTGACACTCGATCCGTTGTGGTGAGACCAACTCTTTGACATGATTGTGATAGTGAAGTTGGTGAGCTGATGCCAAGCTTGGTCGTCTGTGATGGTGTGCATGCACCTCATGGTGACATCTTGTTGAAGCAAACTCTTGCCTCCATTGCAACCGGTGCATTGGTTTGGTCCCTTCATCCAACTCGTCTGCTAACATACACATCGTCTTCTTGGGTATGGTTGAACTAGCAACACACTGATGCATAGTATCCATGGTGATCTTCAAGTGTGTGTTGGTAGTCATGCACATCAACTTGTCGAAGTGCATGTTCAACCCCAGTTGGACTTGTCTCCTGTCTTCACCTTGGTGAGTGTGTTGGATGGGTTGGATTGCATGCATGCGCTCAATGACATGCATGCTGTTGGATCCTTTGCATGCGATGAAAAACACTGCTCGCCATGTTTTCTCTGTGTCTGCTACTGGGATGGATCCATAACTTGTACTGGTGTAGTTTAATCCATGAATGCATGTTGTGCCCACTGTTGTTCATGTTCCTACTGCAACTCACGAACAGTCTGTGCAACTTCATGTTCTTCCTGAGTTGCTACTTCAGCACATGTAACTCCTTCTTTGTTCCATCTTCTACCTTTGCATGATCTTCATGCTGCGTCGTCACTTCATATTCTGAGTCTCTAAAATTTCTTTCATTATCATTGGATCTGCTCAATCTTGCAACTTTGCTCCGCCTCTATGTTGTCAACAACCTTCCTCTTGCATCCGCTGGGTTCATTGCATTCATTGCGTTTGTTGCATTTGGTATGCTGCCTTTAGTTGCGGTTCATGATGTTGCTCACTCTGATGTTGCTGCTTGATTTCCTTGTCCATGAACAACTTGATGTCTTCGTGAGTAGGTAAGCCCATGGACACTTGATCGACTGCATCCCCAAGTGTGCTCTGAACGATGTCTTCATCTCTGCTCTCTTGGAAACCATTGTACCTATACTGCTGAGAGGTAGATGAACACCTATGATACCTGGAGACATGGAAACACTCATAGCAAGCAATCTGTTAGTCGAAAACCAAAATGAACATGAGAATTGACCTGCAACATACCTGGGTGAATGATCGTGAAGGTTGCGCAATTTTGACCAGGAGGTCAGGAGACCGATTGCCAAGACTTCACAAGGCATAGTCCGAGCTACTGGGAGACTAACTGACTGTTGGAACTGCAAAATGCACAATCCAGTTGGGCAGTTGGTTGCTGGGATTGCAGAATGCATGATCCTAGCTGGGAAAAACTGTTGGCCCAGGGATAGATTTGCGCAAATTTTTGGGCCAAGCAGCCACTAACCTCCAGAAATGCATAATTCAGTCTAGGAGGCCAGTGTTGGGCCAGATTGTGCAAATCTAGAGAGCAAGGTGAGCCTTTCTTCTCCAGATTGCCTAATGCAGCCTTGGTGAAGGCAAAGACTGGGCTAAGGTTGGACCGACTCACCAACGGGCAACTGAAAGCAAGTAAGTTGATGAAATGCATGGTGACACTAAGTGATAGAAGAAGTGATAAACAGTGCATGCAAAACATGAATGGAGGATTGAGCAAATAGATCATCATGCATGTGGGTGAAGTCGTTCGCTGGTTGGGCGAACGTCTGTGCAAAACAGTTTCATGCATGCGATAGCAGTGAGATTGCAACGAAAATTGAAGTAGAGCTAGGACAAGCTAGAATATATGTAAACGACAGCAGGTGTTCAAATAAATCAAACAAACAACACTCATAGAAGCGATTACACAAAACGCGACAGAAATGCAGCACAAGGCATTGGAAGTGAGCTTATCTCATAACAACTGAGTTGAATGTGCCAAATGATCCTAGATGTGATGTGGGATGTTAGAGCTACAAGGATGATGTGAGGAATGGGCTTTGCAGTGTCCAGTTGATGAGTTTTGATAACATCAAGGTTATGATGCTCATGCCACAAATCTAGGAGGAAGTGACACTTGGAGGGAGATTTCGGAATTACTCCTTGCATGTAGCCTCCAACTACTAAACATAGATCCTTGAAACAAGAGATGCCTTTGCATGCTACCTTGGTAGAAGCAACCTATGCATGCAAGTTTATTTTGCTCGGTCCTGGAGGGAACCGGTCAACTCAGCTGCACATGCAAGAGACTGCTCGACTGTTGGAGAAAAATGCGAATTTCTGACTGTAAGATGGGCCAATTGCCTAAGGGGATTGCACAATTTCTAGGCTGAGCAGCTGACTGCTACCCAGGATTTGTGCAAATCCTGGGTTGAACTGCCTGTTGATGGGAAAAATTGCGCAATCCCTACTGAGAGGGTTGGCTGGCAGGATTGCGCAATCCTGGAGACTAACAAGTTAACAGAGAGGATTGTGAAATTCCTGGAGGGAACTACAGGTTGTCCTTCAGGAATGCACAATTTTCAAGGGGAAGTTGGTCATCCTGCAGCTGGACCAATTCCAGGTAAGCAGCCTATGAGGGGAATGGATCGACTGTGTTCGACAGACTACCTTTGTGCGAGGAAAGTGCGGAAGCTTGAGTAATTGATGAAGCAAGATAAAGTGTTGTGTAAGGTTGGTCGGGAGGTGTTGTTGGGAAAAGTATCCATTCGGAATGCCCCTATCCCACTCTAAGGTGTGATAGTGCCTTAGCAACAAACACGGAAAACTAATTGAGTATTTCTTCTTTATGAAATGTAAATGAGGAGAAAGGATGTAACTAGCCTGTGTCTTCCGCTAGTTTGTTGATCCAATCACTCCTCTCTTCAGTGGCTCTCAGCTCCTTGCTCCTTCACCGGCCCAACTTCACCGAATTCCTGCAAGATCACAAGAGAGAGAAACTACACGAAGATATAGATATACATTCATAAAAAGCTCAAGATCAGATTAAGCTAAACATGTAAGCACAACAAAACATCATTGGTACACAGCATGTAGGAGAAACTCAAATAGTTTATTGATAGAATAAGAAAGTCCAAGAGGAGATACAACCAAGTGAGTTCTGATCCAGCATCTACCTCCCAGAAAAAGAATCCCTTCCTCTCCTCCAACAAAGCATAAATCACCCAATGTACTAATCTCAATCTCAAACCAATAGCAATTCTCTGCAAAGTACAAAATTCCAGCCTCTGGATCTCTGGGATGAGGGATCCATATATAGATGTAAGCAGAGAGGATGAGTTAGCTTATGTTTTGACTTGTGGCTTCTCTCTGTTAGTTCTTGCTTCCACTTGGAGGTTCAGAGCCTCTTACTCATCACTAGTCGAATTCATTGAGGCAAGTGTCACTGGAGAAGATTCTGGAAGCTTCCATGGTCTTTCCACCTCGTTGAATGAGCTTGCTATTTGTCATTTCCCACTCAACGCACCCTGGTAGTGCATCCAAGTGCGTTGCAATGCACCTAGCTAGTGCATTTGGGTGCTTTGCAACGCAGGCAGCTAGTAGAGCATCTGAATTGATGCTGAATTGACTGTTTCTGAGTGGTTTTTGGTGGAGAACTTCTGGGAGAAGCTGTCATTGGTTGACCTTGTTCCTTTAGGGGCAGGAACAACACTTTTAGGGAATTTGGATCCCTTGGATTATGGACATTTCATGCTTAAAGCTGTAAGGCACAAAAATGTCTATAACAGTTGCCCCCTAAAGTATGAGGCCGTTTATCGGGTGAAATGCTTTATTAGGAGGATCCGAAGTTCATTCAATGCTGGGAGGAGACCTGTAATAAGATACAATACAATACATTATTTTTCATACTGTTTTCATGATCTAGCTGAGGCGGGCATTCCCATGCTCAGCTTTATAAATTCATTTTTATGTACATAGGACAGACAATCGTCTGATGGTAGACTGATGATCCTGCTGAAATCATCATCCCTTTGGTAGGATGATTGTCTGTGCTGCAATGTTGTACATGTCAATGTCTTTATTTTTCCTGAATATATATCGCAGCCTAGATGGATGAAACTAGATCGGGGTCTTCAATCTCGTCCGATCTTCACTCTAAGTACAAGTCGATCCACGTGAGAAATGTTTTGAAGTCGAACATGGAAAGACATCGCTTGATTACCAGTCAATGATGTAAACTGTTAACAAGCGCGAGAGGAATCACCGATAATGATGATGACCCTCAAGGTACTGCAGTACAATTCACGTGGTGTGAATAAAGGACTTGGTGTCGAACACCAAGCAAAATCTTTCGGTCGAAGTTCATTGATGTATACCTGTCGCCGCAAGTGAGAAACTTGCCATTGAGGCATGCAAGCTTCAAAGTACTGAAGGGGGTGTTCCTAAATCAACTTCTTGGATAATGAGCTGATGTCGACAAGAAGCGATCTGTCAAAGGAGGGCCTTGATGTATCCCACATCAATGACACGGAACGGAGCAAATGATTTTGATGGAGGTGAAAACGATCTGATGATATATGGTTCAGGGTGGCGGTCATGAAAGAATGAAGTATAATGTATGGTAGTGGATGGGACACGGTTGACTTCTCTGGATGACTTCTCTTGAACATGTCGGTGACACTTATATGATGGATTGGTAGCATTTACCCCGAAGATGGATGGTATGGCGAGACCATGGTGATGTGACCGGTGAATGAAACAACCCAACCCGACTCAGGCACGGAGTGGAAGTGTCATGTTCAAGAGCGACTTGCTACCAATAAAGGTTCTTTGAGTTTCTTCCCAATTTTTCCCCAGTCATTGCTGACCAGTACCTCTTTATTTTTGTCAAGCTTGAGGAGGATAACATATGCTTGTTCTATAATTTTCCCTTCGGGCAAACCCATCGCTATGTTTTAACGAGCCTAGCGATAGTGAAACTCGTTCTCGTCTAAAGACAAGTTTGTCGCTATTAATGTTTTTAACGAGTCTAACGACAAAGATAACTTGGTCCTTTTCATTTTTAGAGAGTCTGAAAAGGTACGTAAAGTTAACTCCGAAATTCCTTTTTCGTCATCTAATCCCTTAAGTCCGAAAAAGTATAAAACAATACAGAAGGGATGAATTTTCGATAGTTTTAACGAGCCGAACAAAACAAGCGCTCGATCTTTTTGTGCAATAATCCCTCAGGTCCAAAAAGATTAAAATATAGAGGAGGGATAGCTCTTCCTGTCGCTTTAATGAGCTGGAAGGCCAAAACTCGGCAATCTTTTCATATTTTACGAGTCAGATCAAAAGAGCTTAAAGAAGACTCGTCTTTTGAGGAACGAGTGATAAAACGGATAGCAGCTGATTCCAGGTAAGGGTTGGAATTTTCCAATCACGGCAGTGTCACAAGGATGGCTAGTGAAATCACTCTTCGCAGCTGTTCCTCAAAATGGGTAAACAATCAAATGGAGGTGAATGATCGGCCAAATGAAAAGTGGAGGTGACGGTGCAAACACGACCATGGCTTTAATGGCTGATAATGTTACATTCACGGTGGTTATTTACCGGAGGATAGTTCATTTTTTAACAAGCTTAAATGCAGGTTGAAACACTTGCTCGATCTTATGTTTATTTTTTAACGAGCATGAACTATGTGCTAAAACTGCTCGATGCAGGTTTATTTTTTTTAATGAGCTTGAACCCTGCAGTAACACTGCTCGTGATAAGTTTGCATGCCCCCAGCATAATAACACAAATCGAGGTGCATGCCCCCCAAGCTTCATTGCATTCAACTCAGTGGTTGGAATGAAGGTTTACCTTTGAGATTTGAAAAGGGGATTTGTTTCATTTTTTAATGAGGTTGACACAGTAAAAGAACTATCCTCATGACTCCTTGTTTCATTTTTTAACGAGGTTGACATGAGATAAGAACCGTCCTCGGAGTCCAAATCCATTAGATATAGAAGGTTTCATATTCCACTGTGGCCACTTCCGCCAAATTACTCGGAGGCGGTAGGGCAAAAGTACCCATTAAGGTAGGGTCTTTTAGGAGACCTACTCCGATATTTTGGAGCGAATGATTACTTCCATGGATCATTGGAATGCTTCCAGTAACTTGAGAACCATTGGGGAGGAAGTTTTGCTGATTGACGATTGTAATCCCTCCTTGAAAGGGAAATGCAATCTTTCTGAAATAGGTCGACACAACAGCTGCCATGGCATATATCCATGGTCTTCCTAGTAGGATGTTGTAATCAAGATTCCCATCTATGACTTCAACATCTATTTCTACTGT
Source organism: Pinus tabuliformis (assembly GCA_031772625.1). Lineage (NCBI taxonomy): Eukaryota > Viridiplantae > Streptophyta > Pinopsida > Pinales > Pinaceae > Pinus > Pinus tabuliformis. Next base: position 656,984,755 of record CM062817.1, read on the forward strand.
TTGCCCTCCTAGTTCAACTTTCAAGTTATTTAGGATACCATATGGGGTATATGTCCTTCCGTCGAATGCTTTTAATGTCGTCGCAGACCGCGACAAGGTTGGAGATCCTAAAGTTTTCCAGCAACTCATCGACATTATAGATGTAGATGCCCCCTCATCAATAATTGTTCGATGAACAGTTTTGTTGAGGGCTTTCACTTGAATAAGGAAAGCTAGTTGAGCTGGTAACTGAGGGTCATATCCTTTATGATCAAAGGCCACAAGATTGGAATCCATTGGGTTGATCCCACCTATTGCTGATAATAAAGCTTGCTCTTGGGAGAGGCAATTTTGCGGTACCTCAAGTGTCGACATAGCGGACGGCGATTGGGCCAGGTCCTCTATTATATTATAATTCTGTGCTATTTTTGCACGAGGATTAAATGTCGATTTGTGCACTACTCCCTTTGGCGACTTTATCATTTGTTCAGGAATGACGGGTGGCACAACTTTCGTCAAAGTTGTTGTCGAACTACTAGGTTGTTCATTAGCCTTGTTATTCGACACCTGTGGATTCCCGTAATCTTTATTCCTTGACAAAGCATCATTTTGCTGCTTTGAGATAGACAACATAAGCACTTGGGATCGGGAAGCATTTTGATTAGCAACCAGTTGGGTTCCCGGGCTTGGAAACGGATCAGTCAATACTGCTGAGGTTTTTGAACTCTTAAAGAGTTTCTTTACTTCAGCTATATGTGGACAATCTCTCGTCCAATGATCCTCATCGCATATATGACACCCCGCAGGGGGTTTCCTTTTTCTACCTTTCTTTTTCTTCTTGTCCCCTGGTTGCTTCAGTTGTTTGCCCTTGTCGGTCGACACGGCATTTACTTCTAAGGCAAGAAGTTCCTCATTTGCATTTTGATTGGAAATCTTACGGGCCTTTTTAGATGTAGCCTTTGTCGATTTCGTGTCTGTTGCGCCAATCACGCCATCGACGATGTGAGAGTCATTGTTTAATTTAGGAGGAGGAGGAATTGAGAATTCCGGTCTAAGGGCGTCAGGTATTTTGTCGTAGAGCGTGCCGGACTAAGTATAAATCAAGTCCAGATATTGCGCACGAGCTATAACTTGCAATTCCGTTATGACTCCCCCCTTTGCCACATCTTCCGTGATGGAAGGTAATAACGACTTGATAAACCATTCAGCTAATAGCTGATCGGGAACGTATGTTTTTACCATCCTGCGACGACGTTGCCACTCATGTATATGATTAGATATGTGAGTGGCCATTGTCTACTTGAAGTTGGTAGGGAGTTCTGTTCCCGTTTCATACCTTATTGGTAATTGAAAATGGGTTAAGAAAGTCGTGGCTAAGGTACTCAAGTTGTCGAACGAATCTCTAGGCAATTCAACATACCATTTTGCCGCTGGACCCGTTAACGTCCTCTGAAAAAGGCGAAGCCTAATCGAATCATCGTTTAGGGTGTTTGATGAACACCACAGATGAAATTTCATCACATGATTCGACGGATCTTCACCCGGATTTCCATTAAATTTAGGAATATCTGACGGAAGTTTATGCGGAATCGCTGGCCACCAAGGGGCATAAGCAATTGGATCATTCGTCAGCCGATTTAGATCTGGTAATTCTAGAGTTGCTACAAAGGGAAACTGTTGATTCAGGTTAGGCGAAGCATACCCAGGATAAGATGGAATCGCCTGAGCAATGGGTCTTTGCATACCAGCATAATGTATTTGATGTTGGCAACTTTGACAAGGTTGATGGGCATAACCACTATAATATGGTTGTTGATAACCGCTTTGGAAATGTGGTTGCCCATTACTTAAAAAGACTTGTTGCTCAGGTCCTTGATATGATTGCTGGAATGGAGGTTGTTGAGTTTGAACCAACTCTGGTTGTTGGACCATTTGATGTTGACCAATACTGGATGATTGACCATGATGAGGAGTCACAGTACTTGTTTGATCCTGATTCGCTCCAGATAAGGAGGCACTAACCTGAGGTTGTGATTGAGTCGTTGAGACAAGAGGCTGTTGTATTGCAACCTGAGAAACTTGTGGTTGACATACAACAGGTAACGCTTGTACTTGCGATGCAGTCACCATAGCAGGTATAGTGGGAGTATTCGACACAGGGTGGACTGGTTGCATTGAATATACAACCTTTGGTTGCTAAGGTAGTATTGGTACCCAACTGTTGGATGTAATTCCAGTTTGACCTGAACTTTGTTGTAAACTCTCATATGGTTGTTCTCTGGGAGGGAATAATGAAAAGGCATACTGCCCTCCATATGGTGGCAATCCAGTACTTAAAGGGTAGATTGGCCTTTGAAGACACATTGGATCAATTTGTTGAGTTTCAACATAAGAAATACCAGATGATAATCCGGATGAAGAAATAGGAACTAACCATGTCGTCGAAGCAGTCCCTAATTGGACTCCGGCTTGTTGTTGATAAGTTGTTGGGATAGGTGGTATACCATCGAACATCATTGGGGTAGCAGCAGGAGGCTCTGCCGCTGCTGTGTCGGATGACACAGTCCTGGATGTCGACGGTTTTTCAAACATATCTAGTCTATCCAAAAGATTTTCTAACGATTCTACAAGAACTTACGATGAAAAGAGACTAACTTCGAAGATCAACGAGGGAATGGTGATAATTATTCCGTTTAAAATAAATTTTAACGACGCTTGGACACAAATTGCTTTTTCAATTTTAAAGAGTCGAGAAAAAGCAAAAGATGACTCTAGTCTCCTTCGATTTTTAATGAGCCTGAAGTGACAAGTGCTCAGATGGACCTTTTCCATTAAGGAGTCTGAAAAGGAACGAAAGGGACTGCTCTGGAGTTCTAGGTAGAGGGTGTGCCAAACTTTTCACAAAACCGCAGAATACTTTTTAAGGTACAGGTGGTCAATCTTCCCGAATGCTGTGTTTAGTGCATTGCGATCAGTAGGGCGGCCGACACGGCTTCCTATGGATAAAGGTTTTATGCCTATAAGGGTCTCCCAATATATACTCGACGGTACGTGGGAGCACAATCCGTACTGGCACTTATCGTCTCTCAGGAGGAATCACCCAACCATCAGCGAGATTGACAGTCACTAGGTTTTACGACGCCGGAACACGTCTCTAGCCTAGACTTCTATGTTGTGCGTTAAGTTCCAATGCATTGTTAAGTTCATTCAATTTATTTTAGGTTGATCTTTCTTAGAAGTTTGCCTTTATGGATCACCACAAGATGTATATACAATTCCTAAATGCAGTCTAAAGATGATAAGCAAGCATTTATCTCTTTTCAACAATGAAAATCCTAGCTACAAGGGGAAAAGAAAGACACAATCTTTTCTCAAAGAGCAAAGAGCACACTGTAAATGCACTTTTCCTAAATCAGGACCATACAAATTATCAATATTCAAATGCACAAATGCATGTATTTGTTTTCACTTCCTTAATATTGATGCCTAAAAAGAAAGCTGTTGTACAAATTTGAATTCGATTTCAAGTGAAAACACAAACAAGTTTCTTTTTGAAATCAAAAAGACGATTACGACACTTTATGATTTTGAAGTAAACACTTGTTTCGACACTTAGAAATTCACAAATTCAAACCAAAAGACAAAAGTAAAACCGTAATCAACTGTGAACAACAAACAAACTCACTCCTAAGATCAAAACGACACTTACGACAGGTCTAGATCTAAGGGCGACAGTATGACTAGTTTACTTTTGTAATGGGAAACTGCAAATGATGTAACAAATACATAAAAACAAATACAGTTTCTTTATACAACTGAGGCAGAATTAAGGCAAAGAAAAGGGGTTTCAGATAGGTACACACATTGATAACAGGCTGCAAAAAACAGAGACAAAACTGAGCAAAAGGAAGCAAGGAACCACAACTGCACAAGGCAAAGGCTGATCAGCACACCCTCAGCACAGAGCAACTGAACTTCAGCACAGGTAGCCCTCTCGGGACCTGCATTGAACTGTAGAACCTCTTCACAGAGCCTACGCTGAAGCAGAAATGAGAATTGTCTCTGGGTTCTAGGTCATGGTTTGCAGTTTAATCTACAGTTTTTGGCCGGATAAAAGCTATCAATTAGGTACAATTAGGAGGATGATTTAAAGGAGGACTAAGATCTATCACAAAGGGTTGTTAGAGCACTTGTGGATCAGCTGTTCAGATCATAAAAACAGGCCCAGGGAGTGGACTAGAGTGGCAGATCTCTACTTTGCATTTGTAAATGGCAAATGCAGTTCGATTCGGCACTCCTGAGTTTATGAGAAGAACAACAATAGAAACACAAAATAAACTAACTAGATACGGTCCCCAGTGGAGTCACCAATTTGTTGTTGGGAAAAGTATCCATTCGGAATGCCCCTATACCACTCTAACGTGTGATAGTGCCTTAGCAACAAACAAGGAAAACTAATTGAGTATTTCTTCTTTATGAAATGTAAATGAGGAGAAAGGATGTAACTAACCTGTGTCTTCCACTAGTTTGTTGATCCAATCACTCCTCTCCTCAGTGGCTCTCAGCTCCTTGCTCCTTCATCGGCCCAGCTTCACCAAATTCCTGCAAGATCACAAGAGAGAGAAACTACACGAAGATATAGATATACATTCATAAAAAGCTCAAGATCAGATTAAGCTAAACATGTAAGCATAACAAAACATCATTGGTACGCAGCATGTAGGAGAAACTCAAATAGTTTATTGATAGAATAAGAAAGTCGAAGAGGAGATACAACCAAGTGAGTTCCGATCCAGCATCTACCTCCCAGCAAAAGAATCCCTTCCTCTCCTCCAACAAAGCATAAATCACCCAATGTACTAATCTCAATCTCAAACCAACAGCGATTCTCTGAAAAGTACAAAATTCCAGCCTCTGGATCTCTGGGATGAGGGATCCATATATAGATTTAAGCAGAGAGGATGAGTTAGCTTATGTTTTGACTTGTGGCTTCTCTCTGTCAGTTCTTGCTTCCACTTGGAGGTTGAGAGCCTCTTACTCATCACTAGTCGAATTCATTGAGGCAAGTTTCACTAGAGAAGATTCTGGAAGCTTCCATGGTCTTTCCACCTCGTTGAATGAGCTTTCCATTTGTCATTTCCCGCTCAGCGCACCCTGGTAGTGCATCCAAGTGCGTTACAACGCACCTAGCCAGTGCATTTGGGTGCTTTGCAACGCAGGCAGCTAGTAGAGCATCTGAATTGATCCTGAATTGACTGTTTCTGAGTGGTTTTTGGTGGAGAACTTCTGGGAGAAGCTGTCATTGGTTGACCTTGTTCCTTTAGGGGTAGGAACAACACTTTTAGGGACTTTGGATCCCTTGGATTATGGACATTTCATGCTTAAAGCTATAAGGCACAAAAATGTCTATAACAGGAGGCTCCAAGACAAACTAAGGAAAAATTTTGGAGGATAGTTGTAGCCACTACAACAAGACGGTGGATGACTTAGGTTGTAGTTCTTCTGTATTTTCGTTACTTTACATTAATAAAGAGTCTTTGTCTTGTTCCTAATGATTATGGTCTTTATCCATTAATTTATGTCATGATTTTCTTGTAAAATCTAACGTTAATGCTTCTTTTCTTACATGTTTATATGATCTAACCCTGATATCATGAACATGCTTTCAATTATTTTTGGTGTATATGCTTCGCCTTCAATGATTTGTAGGTCTTAAAGCACAAGGAAGGAACAGAGGGTTTGAACCCTATGGGAATGACCTCAAACCTAGGACCTATGGGTAAGACCTTTTGTACCAAGTTTAATTGTTTAAGTATTAGGACTGCTTGTTTTTGTGTCTCTTTATGTTGTATGCCCTCCACTCTGTTGGGGTTCCCAACCCAAGACCTTAGTGTGATTCTACCCATAACAAAATTAACGACTCCATTGGGGAAAGCATTCTTGTTTTTCCTAGATTGAGTTGTTTCTTCTTGATCAGAGCTTGCTTGATTGATTTCTTGCTTTACAATGTATGTGACATGTTTTCTTCCTAGGAATCAAGTCTAATCTTTTGGATCAGTTCTAGGTTTTTTTTTTCTTTATTGAGCTTTATATACGCGCTTTTCATAGGATACAGTAGCGTATACACGCTAGTTTCTTCCAAGAAACTAGCGTATACATGAGTTTCCTTTGTTTTAGTTACGTATACACACTTCCTTTTGTTTTCACAGTCACATATACCTTATTTTGAATAAATTTTTCAAAATCTTGGACCCAACTAAGATTGTTTCCTAGTGGTTTTTGTTGTTTTCTGGTCATTCACTGTCAGTAAATATTTGCTTTCATGCAATTTTTCAGTTTCTAATCTTCTTCTTGTTGGAAAACCTAGTCAACCTAGGTTTATTTTGAGTAAAGTTTAAGTTTCGGATTTGGGTTCAAGGCTTCTTGTAGAAGTTCCTGATTGTTATGACTTTGCAAAACAAGAAATTGGTTGCAGTTTTGTTTATAACCCAACTTTTGGATTTCTTTGCTTGCTTTCCTTTTTGGTTGACCTATTCTATTTTTCATGGTTTCTGAGTGCCTCTTTGGAAATCTTGAAAGCCTTTCTTGATGTTCTTTTGGTTTGATGAAGTCCTTTATACTATTGTTCAGATAAATCTATGCAAGTGTGTAGTCCTTTGTCGTTTCAAGTTTTATTATATTAATGATGTGCTTAACTTACGAATTTTGGGACTCTTTATGCTTGTTTTTGTTCTTGGAATTTTAGTAGTCTTTATGCTCTCAAAAAATTCTTTGGGTTCTTTAAAAAAAAAAAGACAAAAACCTCATTCTTGCCTTTCTTTTTCTTTTCAGTTTTTTTTTTTGGTTTCTTCATTGTTTTTGAGCAATTGCGAACTTTTTCGATTGGTTTTTCTTGGTTTCGAGGGAAGTTTGTCATTGAATTTGTACCCTCCTTGTAGTCAAGTTGGCCTATTGATCTCGTGAAGGAACACATTTTCTTATTGTATGAGCATCCATAGAATATTGCACCATAATTATAGTTTGCGTTAAGTTAGTTTGCACTACATGCATTTTAGCATTTTTGTTAGATTTTGAGTGTGTGGAGTGTGTTTTCTGAAAAAGAAAAAAAATTGCCTTTACAAGTTTATTCGTAGAACCTTATAGAAATTTATTTTCATCAAATAAAAATAGATTCATTTGCATATATCTAAGTTTCTATTGATTTCTTTTGTGTCAAAACACCACAAGTTGCACTCTCATTTTACCCGTGACCTAAAGAACAACCTTTTAAAATCAAGCACTTAATTAAAAAGAACTAGAACATTTTTTGATTTGTCATTAATTACATCAACAAGTCTAGCTCTTTAGGGCCTTGGAATAGATGAGTGGAGAGTTAACTCTCCAAGGCCACTCAAACTATTAAACATATATGTTGAATAATGAGTGAAATCCAATGTCATTAGAAAGACTGGGAAAGCTCCTTTCTATTGGGATTCAAGCACGAGGGAGAGTGAAGACAAGGAAAGAGAGATACCCCCTCTCCTACTTGGTTGATCCCACCCCAAGACTGTTCCGCCCAGCTTTTGATAAGAACTTGTGTCCATAGTGTCTATTCCTAGGGATCACATAGGTCATTACAGAGGGGAATCCCGTGACACCTGAGGCAGATGTTGCATCATGTTCATTAGTACTTTTGGAGGGTACCCTTCCGAAGCTTGGGTACTTTCACTGGCAAAGGATTTTGTCTGGGGGTTAGTGTAACTGTTTCTGTCACCTTCGCTGGTAGGCTTGGGCTGTCATTATCTTAAAATATCTTCGGAAGGTCCTTGATTTCACTTTCTTGTATTTTGGTGTCCGGTCCTCATCACCTAGAACAAAAATACTTGGAAGTTTCTTGATTGACTGTATCTTCTAGGGACTTTGTTAGAGAGTGCTCTTTTCTCCTAGTTGGCCATAGCTTTATAATTTTTTTGAGTCTTTAATTAGTTCTCTTAAATAATTAAAAGTGGTCGATCGACCAATTCGCCAGTCTAGGAGGCTTCATGGGATTTCACCTACGAGTGCAGATCCTTATTCCAAAAGGCATAGGAGCAATTATGTCGTTGATTTCCAACTAGTCGCAGTGGATGAAATATAGATTGATCCTCCAGTTCAAGCTATTGTTTCACATAAAAGACCTATTGTAAGTCGAGATTTGGAGGAGGAACACTCCAGTCCTTTCTAGAGTCCATTTCCAATCAGAAGACATTATAGAGGTTGAAGAACTCCCTAAGTCTCCTGTGACTCCTTCTTCTCCTCTCCCTCCAAATTATCCAGACATTCTATTATATGTTGAAACCCCGATCCACATGCCTTCGAGCCCTGGTCTATATTGGTTTTTTCCTTCTGTGGCCACTCCTGGGCGCATGGTTTCAACTATGAGTGCTACTAGTGTGCATACTCCTTTCTCAGTACAAGGAGGAGGTACAGTTCCCATACCTTCAATCACTCCTATCACTACAATCTTTGGCTCTACCTCCATTCCATCTTCGAGTGGGATCACCCAAGCTTTTGCCTCCAACAATGGTTCTATCCTCTTTGGAATCCATTCCAGCATAATTCCTTCGATTCCCTTAACTTTTCCATCCGCTGCTTCCACGTCTATGACTTCCATGGCGAGTGGGTCAGCTTCTTTTCAGAGTTTCCCTTTTGGAGTGGCCATATACCACATTCTAACCCATCTCTAGGATCAATACCTTTTCCCTCGAGAAGTCAATGTTATAATCCTTTCCCAAGGATGGACTAATCCAGCTGTTAGCAGCTTGGGAGCCGGGAATTAGTTATCTTTCGGCCAATAGGGGAACATTCCATACTCCTTCTTGAGCTCATTTAAGTGTTTTTCTCCCTTTGCTAATGCATGGAACCCTTACCAAGGGCTCTCTTCTCCATTTAATACCTCACTAGGGGGAAGTTTCACTGGATATGGTAACTTTTCGGTAGGCATTGGACAAACTCTGATTTCTTTTAGGCCACAAGGTTTTCCTTATGGTTCAGGCACTTCTACGAATCACCTCAGGCAACTTGGTGCCTTCACAGATCAAGGAAATTATTTTCATAACATTGGGAATTCTGCCCAGATTGGGTGGAATCCTCAAAGTCCTCCATTCTTACCTTTCTTGGAAACTTTAAACTTGTTAGATCTATTAAAGTTAACTAACGATCCTATCCAATACAACTTTGTTTAGCCTCCAATTCCAACCAAACTTCCATCGGACATACCCAAATTCAAAGGGAACATTGGTGAAGATCCAGATGACCATATAACCACTTTCCATCTGTGGTGTTCGTCGAACTCCCTCATTGATCATTCATTCAGGTTCACACTATTTCAACACCCCCTAACTGGGAATGTGGCTAAATGGTATATTGAGCTTCCAAGGGGAACCTTCGCTTCATTTAGTGACTTGGTCACCATATTTTTAAACAATTTTTAGTTGCCCGTTCATTATGATGTTGGAACTGAGCCATTAGCTAATTTCCAACAAGACCAGGCAACCCACATTTCTAATCACATCCAGGAATGGAGGAGAAGGAAAAGGCTCATTAAAGTTGATATTTCCCAAGAATTCTTCTTGAATGGTTTCTCAAATATTTGCAACTTGAAATTTATAAGGTTGTATTTCTCTCTGTGTATTCACCGAAGAACAGTCTATTTTTGGAGCCCAGCAGCTAGAACTCATATATTCTCAATTTGGGATTCTGGAGAAAAATTTTCCTAGTGCTCCTAGATCTAAAGTTGATCTTTCCAAGTTGAAAATAGGTCCCCATGCCAACGAGCTACCTGGATCAATTGATAATAGCACGGCTAACCTGCTAAACCAATTGCAACAATTGTCTTTGCAAACTGCTTCTTCTATTCAGGCATCACCATCAGTTCCCATGCCTTCTTAACCTTCGTCTATCAACGTCGTTCAAACTTCTAACCCCAAAAGAAATCAACAATCCGATGGGAAGAAGAAATGAAGTAGTAGGAAAAATAATCAGGATGGGAAGGGTAATGCAAATAAGTCTGATAGTGATGTTGGGGAGGGTAAAAAAGAGTCCAAGAAGAAAGTGAAGTTTCCATGCTAGAGTTATGCAATGGTGACCATTTTACTCATCTTTGCCCAAATATTCAGGAAGCTCAGAGCTTGTTGGTTCAAAAAAGGTCTTCTAGCTCCCAACTTGTGCTAACTAACCCTTTTCCCCAAGGGTAGCAGTTGTTATCTTGCGCGAATGCTAGTACTGGTACCCCCACTGGGGGCAACTAGGAAGGGGAAAATCCATGAAATGTTTATATGATGAGTTCACATGTTGACGTTTCTACACGGTCACGTGATTATGGTGAACTAGAATCATCTAAGGCCAAGAGTACTCTTGATGTTTTAGAGCCACTCCATATGAAGAGGTCCGTAGTTGACCCTATACCTCGGATGTCGAAAGGCTCCACAAAACATTCGACAATCAACCCCAATGCCAAGGCAACTTAGAACTACTCCATTGTAGAAGATCTGGCTCAGAGTCCTTGTGCCATGTCAGCATTAGAGGTACTCCAGTCATGCCCAACACAAAGGAGTTCGTTGTTCACTGCAATCAGAGTAGTAGATCCAAATAACTCTCTTATCCTTTCACTAGACATGTTGAATATCAAGAAGAGACTCCCACATCATATGGATTTTCAAATCAAGTCTACATACTGAAAGACAAATATCTTTCAAACTGTAGTTGATGAGGGAGCTTCCACATGCGTAATGTCTATATCATGTTGGAAGGCTATTGGATCACCTCAGGCTATTCCATCACCTACTCTCTTAACATCATTTGATGTTCATTCTCATAGGCCACATGGGATTATTCCATCATTTCTTGTGTTTGTTGGGGGAAAGGTTGTAAATATCAAAGTAGAAATAGTTGATACAAATTTGGATTATAATATCCTTTTGGGAAGAAATTGGGTTTACAAGATGGATGTTATTGTATCATCGTTATTTTGCATCCTATGTTTTCCTCATGAAGGGAGAATTGTAACAGTTAATTAGATGGATTATTCTCCAGGTGAATCTAATGCATCTTCTAAATCTATTGTTCCCTTAGTGAACAATCCTAAGTAGCCTATTGAGAATTTTGGAGTTGGTATGTATTCTTCCTTAATGGGTACCTTTGATTTTCCTACTCCTATTGCTCGAATTAATGCTATTTCATCTTCCAAGGCACCTTCATGAAGAGATTTATTTAGAACTCATTATTTTTCGGAGCCTTGGCCCTTACCCTCTTCTACCACCACATTAGATGAGGGGCAAGTGGCTGGAATGGCATTTCCTATGTCTGCAACTAAAATTTCTTATCAATCTATAGTTAACACTGCAGACTCCAATCCCACTCCTCTTTCACCGGAGGATCTGGATGGGGATGTGGCTTCGACCTGGAATCTAGATTCAACTTCTACTATGGATTGCCTAGATATGTTTTTTCCATCTAAAGAAAAAATTCTAGAAGAAATGACGAGTATTGAGAGGTCGTGTGATGATTCGCATCATCGGTCATATTTCCTCCTTGATTTGCGAGAATTAGAATGAATCTTACCCTATCCTTCATCTATTGGTGATGTTCACGTAGTTTTCGGCCGAAGGTAACATGTCTGTCATTTCAAAAACTATTCTAGTTAACATCTCTAAGAATCCCAACATTATCGAGAATGTGTTCATTGGAGCTGATTGTTCCCCTAAAGAAATTCGAATTTATACCAATCTCTTTAAAGAGTTTTGAGATGGGTTTTCTTGGTCTTACGAGGAAATTCCTGTGATAGTTCCATCTATATTCCATCATGAGATAAAGACATATGAAAATATAAAACCTATTTGCCAAAAGCTTTGACTGGTAAACCCTAGGAAAGCGACATCTATCAAAGTTGAGGTTGAAAAGTTTCTTAAGACAAGTTTCATATACCCTGTTCCTTAATTGAGTGGGTATTGAATCCAATCTTGGTTGACAAGAAGCAAGGAATGATCCGTGTGTGCGCTAACCATGCTTGGTAGATTTGGTGCTCTATGATATGGCCTAGGGCAACCCTTCCCTACCAGATTTGGTCCATTTTCTAAAACACGGTGTTTTAAATCCCATATATGATTATGCCCTATCTAAAGTGTTATGCTCTTAACCTGCAAGATGAGACCAGAATATCAAATATGCGAAGAAATATACCCGGACCATAGAATAGTGAGAAACAACAACAATTATTTTATTATTCAGAAAGCAATGTTCACTTGCCTCTTCGAGGGGGAAACCTCCAATAGAGCAGAGCTCGATTACAAAATAAGACACGATGCTCCTCGCAGGGAGTCTCTATCCTTTATATATGACTCATACATGAAATACCATGGAGAAATACCATGGTTCTTATTAATACCATCTATCTAATACCATGGCCCATTTGCAACTAACTGTGGTCCCGTCATTAAATACGGGTTAACCACTTACAATTATTAATATGGGATTTATTAACTCTTTACTTAACTATAACTATGACTCGATCCTACTACATAAATAAGGGGGTTAGGGTGGGACCCTAACATGCCCTCCCCCTTAAGAATAGCCTTGTCCTCAAGGTTGAAGCTGTGAAAACTGCTGAAGAATAGTGGCTGGTTCCCAGGTTGCATCTTTCGAAGACGTGTCTTTCCATTTGACGAGAACTTCCTTGATCATGTAGCCACGCAGGTTCTGTTCTCGGGTGTCTAAGACCTATTCAGGTTGGAGCCAAATTGACCCTTCTTCATCTAATTCAGGTAGACTGGTTTGAATTCTGCAATTGTTCCCAATCACTTTCTTGAGGCATGAGACATGGAAAACTGGATGGGTTTTTGTAGTGGGTGGCAAAGCTAGCTTGTAGGCCACTTCTCCAATGCGCTGAAGTACTTGATACGGTCCGTAGAATTTTGGAGATAGTTTCTGACAACCCTTGTCTTTGAGTGATGTTTGCTTATATGGTTGTAGCCTCAAAAATACCTGATCCCTTTCTTGAAATTGGTGCTCTGAGTGATGCTAATCTACCTATTGCTTCATGCGGTTTTGAGCTTGATGAAGATTCTCTCTAAGATGGGCGAGCATGGTTGTGCAGTTTTGTAGGAGTTGATCCACTGCTTGTACCTTTGAGCACCCCTTGATATAAGAAGTAGGGGAAGGAGGGAGTTGACCATAAACTGCTTCATAGGGAGTCACTTTGGTGGTGCCATGATAGTTGGTGTTATACCACCATTCAGCTAGAGGCAACCATTGTACCCAAAGATGTTGCTTTTCTGAAGTGAAACACCTAAGGTAGGTTTCTAGATATTTGTTGATTGCTTCAGTTTGACCATCTGTTTGTGGATGATAGGAAGTACTGAGTTTTAGTTGGGTACCTTGTAGCCTAAAGAGTTCCTACCAAAAGTTACTGGTGAAGATCGGGTCACGATCAAACACAATAGAAGTGGGCATGCCATGCAATTTGAAGATCTGATTCATGAAAGATTGAGCGACCAAAGTCGGTGTAAAAGGGTGGGGTAGGGCGCAAAAATGAGCATACTTAGAAAGTCGGTCCACAACACCATGATGACTGACTTGTTTCCTGACTTTGGAAGACCTGTAATGCAATCCATAGAAACCACCGTCCATATTGATGCCGGGATGGGCAATGGTTGTAATGTGCCTGGTGCTTTGACTGTCTCCCCTTTTTGGCGTTGACAAACATCGTATTCCGCTACAAAAGTAAGGATGTCCTTTTTCATGCCTATCCAAAAAAATGATCTTCTAGTGCAAGCATACGTCTTCTGAAAGCCTGAATGTCTGGCAATGGGTGATGAGTGCAACTCCACCAAAATGCGGCTTTTGAGGGTGGATGTTGGTGATATTACGACTCTGTCCTTGTAGCGAAGAATCTCATCCTGCCACGAGTAGCCCTTGGTGGAATTTGGATCTACCTGCAATTGCGTAATGAGTTGGGAGAGCCAGGGATGTGAAAACCATTCGATGCGAGCCTCTTCAATCCATTCTGGAATGGGAAGGGAAATTGCGAGCAGGGTACTTTCCTCCTCAAATTGGCGAGATAATGCACCTGCTACAATATTTACGCGCCCTTTCTTGTAAATGATCTCATAATCATATCCCAACATTTTAGCGAGCCATTTATTTTGTTGTGGGGAGGATAGGCGTTGCTCCAAAAAATATTTAAGATTGTGATGGTCTGTGCGGATTTGGAAACGTCGCCCCAATAAGTAAGGTCGCCAGGTATCTACCACATGTAAGATGGCCATCATTTCCTTCTCATAGGTAGATTGTCCCAGATTCTTCCCACTTAGTTGTTGGCTTGTGAAGGCCAAGGGTCGACCTTCCTGCATTAAGACTGCCACAATACCTGTACCCGAAGCATCACATTCAATGATGAAAGATTTGGTGAATTTGGGTAGTGCTAAGACTGGAGTGGAACACATGGCATTTTTGAGAGCTGTAAAGGCCTGTTGTGCTTCATCATTCCAGAAGAATGCATTTTTCTTGAGGAGTTGGGTGAGGGGCTTCACAATGCGACCATAATTGCGGACAGATTTGTGATAGTAGCCTGTGAGACCCAAAAATCCTCTGAGGCTCTTCAAGGTCTTAGGTTGAGGCCAATCCTACATTGCCTGGATCTTTTTGGGGTCCACCTTAACACCTTCACGCCCCACAATGTGGCCCAAATACTCAACTTCTTCCATGCCAAAAGAACACTTGGACCTTTTAACAAATAATTTATGCTTGCTGAGCAGTTGCAAGAGCAAATCTACATGCTGAAGATGTGCAGCCCAAGTGCAACTGTAGATGACGATGTCATCGAAGAAAACAAGGACAAATTTTCTGAGATATGGTTTGAGGAGGTGGTTCATAAGGCTCTGAAAAGTAGATGGGGCATTACAAAGACCGAATGGCGTGACCAGGAACTCATAATGGCCTTCATGAGTTCTGAAAGCAGTCTTTGGAATGTTGACTTCGTTCATGCGAATTTGGTGGTAGCCTAAGCGAAGATCCAGCTTAGTGAAGAATTGAGCCCCATTGAGTTCATCCAACAAATCATCAACAACCGGAATGGGAAATTTATCTTTTACTATCAACTTATTGAGGGCCCTGAATTCTGGACACATACCCCATTCCCCATCTTTCTTGAGCACCATGACCACCGGTGATGAATAAGGACTAATGCTGGGACGAATGACGCCTGCTTCCAAAAGTTCCTTGATTATTTTTTCTATTTCATTCTTTTGGGTGAACAGATATCTGTATGGGCGCACATTTGGTGGTTGTGCCCCTGGGACCAAGGTGATGCTATGATCATGTTCCCCTCTCGAGGGTGGAAGCTCATGAGGCTTGTCAAACACTGGCAAATGGTTATTTAAAATCTGTTGCATCTCAGGATGAATTGGCAGAGAATTGGGTTCGACGGCCTGGATGGCATTAAATTGAGCTATAACTCCATGATGGCCCTCTTTTAACAATTTTTCCATCCTATGTGAGCTGATGATAGAGGGGGTTCCCGCCTGGATTCCGCGGAGGGTATGTGTGGACTTGTTCTACTTAAAGCTCATATATAACTCCTGGAAATCCATTGTGATTGGCC
Source organism: Pinus tabuliformis (assembly GCA_031772625.1). NCBI lineage: Eukaryota > Viridiplantae > Streptophyta > Pinopsida > Pinales > Pinaceae > Pinus > Pinus tabuliformis. Next base: position 657,000,350 of record CM062817.1, read on the forward strand.
CAAGTGTGCGCAGCCATTCAGCATCGAGGACAATGTCGCACCCTCCCATGTGTATGGCAAACATGTGGGTCTTCAACTGATAATCCCCCATTTGAAGTTTGACATTTTCGCAGCAACCTTCACATTTCTTTGTTCCCCCATCCGCAATTTGGACTTGGAAGTTAGAAACGGCTCGTACAAAACAATGCACTGCTTCCGTGACTCTTTGATGGATAAAATTATGTGTGCTTCCACTATCAATCAAGACTACTACTGGGCGGTGCTTAATAAAACCTCTGATTTTGAGAGTTTGAGGTGAAGAAATCCCTACCAAAGCATGTAGCGAAATAACTGGTTTGTCAGGGACATTGTCCTTCTGGTTGTCCTCTTCATCCTCCTCAGGTTCCTCAAGTATTGGGGCTTCCTCCGATGAGCTGTAATCAGTAGCATCAATTTGAAAGTGTTTGGGCTCCTTGCATTTATGACTTGGGGAGTCTTTTTCATCACAATAGTAACATAATCCCTACTTTCTTCTTTCTGCCATTTCTGCAGGTGACACCTTTTGAACCTTAAGTGTTTGAGTAGTGCTATGAGCTTGTGGGAGGCGACCCTTGGCGGTGAAATTTGGGCGATTGGACTGGGCCGCTAATGCACATTCAACTTTACGAGCTACGCTACAAACCTCTGACCATGTGGGATGGTGGTGCAGTCGGTCGTGAGCTTGTATGGCCTCTTTAAGACCACTGATAAAACATTCCATGTAGAACGCATCTTGGAGACCCGTAGTGCGGAAAGCTAAGGCTTCAAATGCTGTAATATATTCATCCAGTGTGCCAGTCTGTCGGAGCTTAGTGAAAGGACCGAAAAAAGTAGAGTCATGATCAAAGCGCTCTACAAGAGATTTTTTTAAGGTGTCCCAAGTCAAGAACCTTCCATTGCAACGTTGATGCCATTGCCACCATTGCCATCTTTCATTGTCCAAGTACATGCTTCCCACCATAAGTTGAGTCTCATTATCTAAGATGTAATTCAAATTGAAATACTGCTCCATTTGTGCTACCCATGCTGCCGGGTGAGAACCATCAAATTTATGCATGTCCAGGTTGGGTGGTCGCGAACGAGATTGTTGGTGGGTGCCCCAGAGGTGAAGAGAGTGGCTAGACTCACACTCATTGTGTTCATTGCCAATATACGCCTCCTCGCGGGCTTCTGCCTTGCCCTTAGAGAGTGCAGTAGTTACTGCCCTCAGCTCATCTTGGAGCTCTTTCAAGGATTGTTCAAGTTTGTCGATCTTCTCATTAGCCATAGCTTGAGCTCTAGTTGCTACCATGCACCGATCCGATGTACTTGAAATTTGGGACCGCCCGATTTTTTTTTTTTGGCACTAACAATTGAATGGTACCACTTTGCTCAGCTCGTCGTCTTGATTCTTATGGGCTAGATCACCAATAAGCACCTCGGGGGGTCTCAGGTTGCAAAGGAGCTAGGGGGCTTCCGATATACCCAGAGGGTACTTGGAAGACAGTCCGTGCGCGGTTCTGTCTAATGCGCTACTACTCGAAGGGGTACCCACAAGAGTTACAAGGAAGTCCAACAAGCATGACCACCTCTTGTATTTCCTGCGTGCATGCCTCCCCAAATCCGCAGGTTTATGCGCTCAACGACAGATCCCGTGGTTTAAAGACATCGGAACACGTCTCTAGCCAAAAAAAAAAAAAATTGCTAAGAAATGGAGATCCCACCAGCCCTGGAAAGTGCTCTGATACCACTTGTTATGCTCTTAACCTGTAAGACGAGACCAGAATATCGAATATGCGAAGAAATACACCCAGACCATAGAATAGTGAGAAACAACAAGAAGTATTTTATTATTCAGAAAGCAATGTTCACTTGCCTCTTCGAGGGGGCAACCTCCAATAGAGCAGAGCTCGACTACAAAATAAGACACGATGCTCCTCGCAGGGAGTCTCTATCCTTTATATATGACTCATACATGCAATACCATGTAGAAATACCATGGTTCTTATTAATACCATCTATCTAATACCATGGCCCATTTTCAACTAACTGTGGTCCCGTCATTAAATGCGGGTTAACCACTTACAATTATTAATATGGGCTTTATTGACTCTTTACTTAACTATAACTATGACTCGATCCTACTACATAAATAAGGGGGTTAGGGTGGGACCCTAACATAAAGCACATGTACACGTAGGTCATCTTATACCCAACCCGCGTATATATGTTAAAACATTTAAAAATATATAATCTCCCTTAATTCAGGCGGGGTTATGGGTTTGACTAGATACCCACCTACTATAGCCCATGGCCCAACTATTTCCCAACTGAGAAGACTAATTTGGAGAAGTATAAATAAATCTCCATGGGAAGCACTAAGGGGAGGAGGAAGGATTAGATATTGATATTATAGTTTATTACATCCCTGACCAAGTCTAAAGATATTCTTGTGCCTTCAGCACTCCCAGTCATAGGAAACCCCTATTTCCTTCTTGAGATGTTCATCATCCCTTCCTGACACCTTGTTGTTATAGACATTTTTGTGCCTTACAGCTTTGAGCATGAAATCTCCATAATCCAAGGGATCCAAAGTCCCTAAAGATGTTGTTACAGCTCCTAAAGGAACAAGGTCAACCAATGACAGCTTCTCCCAGAAGTTCTCCACCAAAAACCACTCAGAAACAGTCAATTCAGGATCAATTCAAGTGCTCCACTAGCTTCTTGCGTTGCAAAACACCCCAGTACACTGTCTAGGTGCATTGCAATGCACTTGAATGCACTACCCAGGTGCGTTGAGCGGGAAATGACAAGTGGCAGAGTTATTCAACGAGGTGGAAAGACCATGGAAGCTTCCAGGATCTTCTCCAATGACACTTGCCTCACTGAATTCGACCAAGTGATGAGTAAGAGGCTCTCAGTCTCCAAGTGGAAGCAAGAACTGACAGAGAGAAGCCACAAGTCAAAACATAAGCTGACTCATCCTCTTTGCTTACATCTATATATGGATCCCTCATCCCAGAGATCCAGGGGGCTGGAATTTTGTACTTTGCAGAGAATTGTTGTTGGTTTGAGATTGAGATTAGTACATTGGGTGATTTATGCTTTGTTGGAGGAGAGGAAGGGATTCCTTTGCTGGGAGGTAGATGCTAGATCGAAACTCACTTGGTTGTATCTCCTCTTGGACTTTCTTATCATATCAATAAAATTATTTGAGTTTCTCGTACATGCTGTGTATCAATGATGTTTTGTTATATTTGCATGTTTAGCTTAATCTGATCTTGAGCTTTTTATGAATGTATATCTATATCTTTGTGTAGTTTCTCTCTCTTGTGATCTTGCAAGAATTCGGTGAAGCTGGGCCGGTAAGGGAGCAGGGAGCTGGGAGCTATTGAAGAGAGGAGCGATTGGATCAACAAACTAGTGAAAGACACATATTAGTTACATCCTTTCTCCTCACTTACATTTCATAAAGAAGAACACTCAAATAGTTTTCCTTGTTTGTTTCTAAGGCACTATTACACCTTAGAGTGGGATAGGGGCGTTCTGCATAGATACTTTTCCCAACAACAAATTGGCGACTCCACTGGGGACTGTATCTAGTTAGTTTATTTGTGTTTCTATTTTTGTTCTTCTCATAAACTTAGGAGTGGAGAATCGAACTGCATTTGCCATTTACAAATGCAAAGTAGAGATCTGCCACTCTAGTCCACTCACTGGGCCTATTTATGATCTGAACAAGCTAATCCACAAATGCTCTAACTGCCCTTTGTGATAGCTCTTAGTCCTCCTTTAAATCATCCTTCTAATTGTACCTTATTGATAGCTTTTATTCGGCCAAAAACCTCAGATCAAACTGCAAACCGTGACCCAGAACCCAGAGACAACTCTCGTTTCTGCTTCAGTGCAGGCTCTGTGAAGAGACTCTGCATTTCAACGCAGGTCCTGAGAGGGCTACCTGCACTGCAATTCAGTTTCTCTGTGCTGCAGGTGCGCTGATCAGCCTTTGCCCTGTGCGGCTCTGGTTCTTTGCATCCTTGTGTTCAGTTTTATCTCTGTTTTTGCAGCCTGTTATCAGTGTGTGTACCTATCTGAAAACCCCTTTTCTCTGCCTTAATTCCGCCTCAGTTGTATAAAAGAAACTGTATTTTTTTTTTGTGTATTTGTTACATCATTTGCAGTTTCCCATTAAAAAACTAAACTAGTCATACTGTCGCCTTTAGATCTAGACCTGTCATAAGTGTCGTTTTGATCTTAGGAGAAAGTTTGTTGTTGTTGACAGTTGATTGCACTTTTACTTTTGTATTTTGGTTTGAATTTATGAATTTCTAGTGTTGAAACAAGTGTTTACTTCAAAATCATAAAGTGTCGTAATCATCTTTTTGATTTCAAAAAGAAACTTGTTTGTGTTTTCACTTGAAATCGAATTCAAATTTTGTACAACAGCTTTCTTTTTAGGCATCAATATTAAGAAAACGAAAACAAATACATGCATTTGTGCATTTGCATAATGATAGTTTGTATGGTTCGATTTAGGAAAAGTGCATTTACAGTGTGCTCTATGCTCTTTGAGAAAAGTTTGTGTCTTTCTTTTCCCCTTGTAGCTAGAATTTTCATGGTTGAAAAGAGATAAAAGCTTGCTTATCATCTTTAGACTGCATTTAGGAATTGTATCTACATCTCTTGGTGATCCAAAAAGGAAAACTTCTAAGAAAGATCAACCTAAAATAAATTGAATGAACTTAACAACGCTTTGTAACTTAACGCACAACATAGAGGTCTAGGCTAGAGACGTGTTCTGGCGTCGTAAAACCTGGTGACTGTCGATCTCACTGATGGTTGGGTGATTCCTCCTGAGAGACGATAAGCGCCAGTACGGATTGTGCTCCCACGTACTATCGAGTATATATTGGGAGACCCCTATAGGCATAAAACCTTTATCCATAGGAAGCCGTGTGGGCCGCCCTACTAATCGCAATGCACTGAACACAGCATTTGGGAAGATTGACCGCCCGTACCTTAAAAAGTATTCTGCGGTTTTGTGAAAGGTTTGGCACACCCTCTACCTAGAACTCCATAGCAGTCCCTTTTGTTCCTTTTCAGACTCCTTAACGGAAAAGGTCCATCTGAGCACTTTTCACTTCAGGCTCATTAAAAATCGAAGGAGACTAGAGTGATCTTTTGCTTTTTCTCGACTCTTTAAAATTGAAAAAGCAAGTTGTCTCCAAGCGTCGTTAAAATTTATTTTAAACGGAATATTCATACCCTTTTTCCTGCATTGATCTTTAGGTTGAGAAAATGGAGCCTACCAACCAAGGAACTCCCCTTGGTGGAAATCCTAGTCCCTTCTCCTCTTGGGGAGATGTTGGTGCGCCCCATACGGCCACATTGTCGCTTCCAGGACTGACAATTGGCTTGCCGGTCTGGCTCTTCTCAACCAATGTCGTTCAGAACACCACTATTCCTGAACAGTCGAATCAGTAGTTAGACCAATCCAGAGTTACCCACCAGCCTTCTACTTCCTCTAATTCTTCCTCTCTCCCTTCCTCTTCGCTTGACGGAACTGGTAAAACTAAAAACCAAGTTCCTAAGGAGAAGAAGGAAAAGAAGAAGAAGAAGGATCCAAAAGCGACTCGGGGCAAACGAGTGTCGTCTAATGAAGATCCACACACTGCACTGACTAGGCCTAAATCACCATGTGTCATATGCAAGGGAGACCACTTTCACAGAGATTGTCCCTGCATCCCTCGGATACTAAGGGACTGGTCTCCCCGTTTGCACAATCCGGTGGCGTCAACCTCTGATAGCCATGTTGAAAGCACACCGTGAACTAGCGAAAGTGAAGTCCCAGGACAAAAAGGGAGAGCTAAATCTCCCTGTAAACTGTGCGAAGGCAGTCACGCCATCCACCATTGTCCCTTCTTAGACGAAGCTAAAAGAGTTTTGGATGATCGTCTGGTTTCACCGTTACGACTCCCTCCTGGATATAAAAAACTCTTGCCGAGTCCTTCGTTAGTTGAAAATCCAGCTAGCCTGCTCAAGTGGTCAGCTGAAGCGCTGGTCATTGAAGATGAACCAACTGAATCCATACCCGACGAAAGTGAAAAGGTCGAGGCGGCAGTTGACCCGGTCTTGCCTTCAGAGGTTTTATCTTCGAATGATACAGTCACTGAGGAGAATAAGGATGATACCATCCAAATTATCTTCATCAACACAGACTCCGACGAACACGGGGAGAATCCACCCATTCCTTTATCGCAGGAAGGAAGTTCGTCAGAGTGATACCCGGCCGTCTACTCGGTCCCACCACCAAGCAACCTAGTTGTCTCCTTCGACTGGATTCAACTAGGCATACCCTGTTTGCCAGCAAGCATACCATTCCGAATTATCGTCCAAATATACAGAATGGTCATGGCTGGCACCATCATTGATGAGGGGGCATCTGTGAGTATCCTTTCCTCTACTGCTTGGAAAGCGCTTGGTTCGCCATCGCTTTTGCCTGAAATGAGAAATCTGACAGGCTTTGATAAAGGAACCAATCGACCTTTAGGGATCCTCCCCAATGTGCCCATAACATTGAAAGGGAAGACCGTTCAAATGAACATGATGGTCGTTCAAGGACCCTTGGATTATAACCTACTCCTTGGACGAGACTATATATATTGCATGGGAGCCATCGTCTCCTCACTCTTTAGAGTAATGTGTTTTCCGCACGAAGGAAGAGTGGTCAAGCTCGTGGACCAGCTTTCATTTCCCGGATCACGCATCGCAAATATTCATATACCATCCCTAAATGGTCTCTTCACACAAGAAATGTCTCAGCCCACGGTCCATCCTCCCGATGAGCGCGAGTAATTCGGAGGGATATGACTGGAACCCAGGGGGCATGCGTCCTGGTCTGCTTCGGCAGGAAAACTTTGGGTATAGGGTAGGTTTCCGCGGGAGAATATGACTAGTCCGTACCCCGTCCGTGATTGGAAGAGGGGTTGTTCTAGAATAAGATTCTTTTGTCAAAGTTATGTGAGTTGGCGGGCATCGTCGCTCACCTTTGTTTATCTCGGTAGACATCGCCGAAGAAGTGTTTTGTTTGAAAGATTAACAGAACAATCTTTGGGTGACCTGAAAGAGGTAGGCCTCTCTCGGTAAAACAATTTTTTTGGCGGAAGTGAAGTAGAGGTAACCTTGAAATCGTACTTTATACCTGGGGGCATGCAAACCTTTTGGAGTGCAAGCAAGGGGCGGCTATTTATTTTTTTAAATTTTTAGGTCCTCCCTTTAAACCTGTAGGTCTAACCCTTTAAACTCGTAGGATTAGTCGTTTCCGAACTTGCATAACGAAAGGATGCGGGGCATAGCTTTGTAAGGCACAAGCTCCATAAAAAATGGCATCTTACATGAGACATTCTTATCATATGACTGGATTAATCGAGCAGTTTTAGCACATAGTTCATGCTCGTTAAAAAATAAACATAAGATCGAGCAAGTGTTTCAACCCGCGTTTAAGCTCGTTAAAAAATGAACTATCCTCCGGTAAATAACCACCGTGAATGTAACATTATCAGCCATTAAAGCCTTGGTCGTGTTTGCACCGTCACCTCCACTTTTCCATTGGTCGATCATTCACCTCCATATGATTGTTTACCCATTTTGAGGAACAGCTGCGAAGAGTGATCTCACTAGCCATCCTTGTGACACTGCCGTGCTTGGAAAATTCCAACCCTTACCTGGAATCAGCTGCTACCCATTTTATCACTCGTTCCTCAAAAGACGAGTCTTCTTTAAGCTCTTTTCATTTGACTCGTAAAATATGAAAAGATTGCCGAGTTTTGGCCTTCCAGCTCGTTAAAGCGACAGGAAGAGCTATCCCTCCTCTAGATTTTAATCTTTTTGGACCTGAGGGATTATTGCACAAAAAGATCGAGCGCTTGTTTTGTTCGGCTCGTTAAAACTATCGAAAATTCATCCCTTCTGTATTGTTTTATACTTTTTCGGACCTAAGGGATTAGATGACGAAAAAGGACTTTCAGAGTTAACTTTACGTACCTTTTCAGACTCTCTAAAAATGAAAAGGACCGAGTTATCTTTGTCGTTAGACTCGTTAAAAAGATTAATAGAGACAAACTTGTCTTTAGACGAGAATGAGTTTCACTATCGCTAGGCTCATTAAAACATAGCGATGGGTTTTGCCCGAAGGGCAAATTATAGAACAAGCATATGTTATCCTCCTCAAGCTTGACAAAAATAAAGAGGTATTGGTCAGCAATGACTGGGGAAAAATTGGGAAGAAACTCAAAGAACCTTTATTGGTAGCAAGTCGCTCTTGAACATGACACTTCCACTCCGTGCCTAAGTCGGGTTGGGTTGTTTCATTCACCGGTCACATCACCATGGTCTCGCCATACCATCCACCTTTGGGGTAAATGCTACCAATCCATCACACAAGTGTCGCCGATATGTTCAAGAGAAGTCATCCAGAGAATTCAATCATGTCCCATCCACTACCATACATTATACTTCATTCTTTCATGACCTCCACCCTGAACCATATATCATCAGATCGTTTTCACCTCCATCAAAATCATTTTCTCCGTTCCATGTCACTGATGTGGGATACATCAAGGCCCTCCTTTGACGGATCGCTTCTTGTCGACATCAGCTCATTATCCAAGAAGTTGATCTAGGAACACCCCCTTCAGTACTTTGAAGCTTGCATGCCTCAATGGCAAGTTTCTCACTTCCGGCGACAGGTATACATCAATGACCTTCGACCGAAAGATTTTGCGTGGTGTTCGACGCCAAGTCCTTTATTCACACCACGTGAATTGTACTGCAGTACCTTGAGGGTCATTATCCTTATCGGTGATTCCGCTCGCGCTTGTTAACAATTTACATCATTGACTGGTAATCAAGCGATATCTTTCCATGTTCGACTTCAAAACATTTCTCACATGGATCGACTTGTACTTTGAGTGAATATCGGACGAGATTGAAGACCCCGGATCTAGTTTCATCCATCTGGGCTGCGATATATATTCAGGAAAAATAAAGACATTGACATGTACAGCACTGTAGAACAGATAATCATCCTACCAAAAGGATGATGATTTCATCAGAATCATCAGTCTATCATCAGACGATTGTCTATCCTATGTACATAAAAATGAATTTATAAAGCTGAGCATGGGAATGCCCGCCTCAGCTAGATCATGAAAACAGTATGAAAAATAATGTATTGTATTGTATCTTATTACAGGTCTCCTCCCAGCATTGAATGAACTTCGGATCCTCCTAATAAAGCATTTCACCTGATAAACGGCCTCATACTTTAGGGGGCAACTGTTATAGACATTTTTGTGCCTTATAGCTTTGAGCATGAAATGTCCATAATCCAAGGGATCCAAAGTCCCTAAAGATGTTGTTATAGCTCCTAAAGGAACAAGGTCAACCAATGACAGCTTCTCCCAGAAGTTCTCCACCAAAAACCACTCAGAAACAATCAATTCAGGATCAATTCAAGTGCTCCACTAGCTGCCTGCATTGCAAAGCACCCAAGTACACTGTCTAGGTGCGCTACAACGCACTTGAATGCACTACCCAGGTGTGTTGAGCGGGAAATGACAAGTGGCAGAGTCATTCAACGAGGTGGAAAGACCATGGAAGCTTCCAGAATCTTCTCCAATGACATTTGCCTCACTGAATTCGACCAAGTGATGAGTAAGAGGCTCTCAGTCTCCAAGTGGAAGCAAGAACTGATAGAGAGAAGCCACAAGTCAAAACATAAGCTGACTCATCCTCTCTGCTTACATCTATATATGGATCCCTCATCCCAGAGATCTAGGGGGCTGGAATTTTGTACTTTGCAGAGAATTGCTCTCGGTTTGAGATTGAGATTAGTACATTGGGTGATTTATGCTTTGTTGGAGGAGAGGAAGGGATTCCTTTGCTGGGAGGTAGATGCTGGATCAGAACTCACTTGGTTGTATCTCCTCTTGGACTTTCTTATCATATCAATAAAATTATTTGAGTTTCTCCTACATGCTGTGTATCAATGATGTTTTGTTATATTTGCATGTTTAGCTTAATCTGATCTTGAGCTTTTTATGAATGTATATCTATATCTTCGTGTAGTTTCTCTCTCTTGTGATCTTGCAGGAATTCGGTGAAGCTGGGCCGGTAAGGGAGCAGGGAGCTGGGAGCTATTGAAGAGAGGAGCGATTGGATCAACAAACTAGCGAAAGACACAGGTTAGTTACATCCTTTCTCCTCATTTACATTTCATAAAGAAGAACACTCAAATAGTTTTCCTTGTTTGTTGCTAAGGCACTATTACACCTTAGAGTGGGATAGGGGCATTCTGCATAGATACTTTTCCCAACAACACTTGTGTATACTTATGGGGGAGGATCGTTGAGGCCTGGGAAGGACAGATCTGGAGAATGGTTTCGCTTGGAGTAGGCAGACGACTTAGGTTGTAGTTCTTCCATATTTTCTTTATCTTACATTAATAAAGAGGCGTTGTCTTGTTCCTGATGATTATGGTCTTTATGCATTAATTTATGTCATGATTTGCCTATAAAAGCTCACATTAATTATTATTTTCTTACATGCTTATATGATTTAACCTTGATATCATGAACATGCTTTCAATTATTTTTTGTCTATATGCTTTGACCTGAATGAATTGCAGGTCTTAAAGCACAAGGAAGAAGCAAAGGGTTTGAACCCTACGAGAACGACCTCAAACATAGGACCTACGAGTAAGACCTTCTATACCAAGTTTAACTGTTTAAGTATTAGGATTGCTTGTTTGTGTGTCTCTTTATGTTGTATGCCCTTCATTCTGTTGGGGTTCCCAACACAAGACCCTAGGGTGATTCTACCCATAACATGAGTTTTCGTAGTTGTCCTTATCCGACACTAATATTCTTCCATTTTTATATAATGGAGGCTTTCTATGTGCTTTAATACAACAATGTGAGTAATAAAATACTCTTACAGTAACAGAAACGATGACGTAGGATCTACTAAGGAGATATTCTACAAAGCTCATACAAATTTAGGTTGACTTGCCGTTCTCTACCAAGATGATGTGGGTTTCTCCAGATCCGAAACAGAGGAAGCAGAGTGGGTTGATACTGATCCCATTCCTGGATCATTTGTTGTTAATATCGGTGACTCTTTATAGATTAGCAATTAAACTAATTTTTTGTTTTGTTTCCTAGGCCATTAGAATTGGGTTGTAGGGGAATATTCAAACCAAGAATTGGTTTGCAGGGGATACTCAAATAATAGTTAATATAAATGTGAATGGAAGGTACCACAGCTCAGAGCGTCAAGTGGTTCATGGCAGATCGAAAAAGAATAGATTATATACAATCTTCTTTTTGTTATCTTCAAAGGGAGCAAAATTTTTTGGTCCCCGAGAATTGATCAGCAAGGAGCATCCCAACTATACAGAGCAGTTGTAACTCAAGATCTGAAGTTGCATGTCGTGCAAGAGTTGGCAGATCCTTAATTGTGAACTGCTTAAGCATTAGTGTTTCAATCAATCGTGATGTTAACATAAGGGTGTGGTATATGATCATTGTACTTATGTTTTTATCTTTACAGTCTCTTATATATGGATTGGGATTTTTTTAATAAATTTAGGTGTTAATGTTTAAAACTTATTATTTAATTATTAATATTTTTAATAAAATATAAAATAATATTGGATATTTAGTATATGTTAAAAAAATAAATAAAATCAAATAAATAATTAAATATTGAGATAGGAGAAAAGAAAATTCATTTACCTAAAGAGAAAATTAGTAATTTAGATAAAAAAGGTAAAAATTTAAAATAAAAAGTAAATAACAATTTTAATTAAGCCCATACACATAGATTTATCTCCAACATAGTTTTGCACTTTTTATATTTTTAATTAAATTGATTAATTTAAAAAAATGTCATATGGACTTAGTTATGGTTTTTCAGGCATGTGGTATTGATACAAATCCTATTTACAAATTAAGAATCTCCATGATAAAGAGGGTGCATTTCCATGAAAAGAATCTAGTTCCATGTTTTTTTGTATATTTAACTTGTATATTAATTCTATTTATTATTTAATAATACTAATAATAATTTAAAGTAAGCTTGTAATTTAGTTAGTTTTCATGACTTTTTAAAAATTTTAACAATGTGAAATGTATCTTGTAGTAAGTGTTATGATGTTGGTTAATGCCTATAGGTGTTTACCAACCATTTAATTTATATGGATTGCTACTCTTAAATAATGTGAAAGAGAAAGAGAGATTAATAATTTATAAATGGAAAATGGAAAGTATAATTAAAGACTTAGAATAAATTCAAATAATAATTTTATTTTGCATAGTTTAGAGATAGTTAATTAAAGATGAAATATACAACAAAAATATTTCGAACTTTATAATTTTTTGTTTGAGAAAGAGAATGAGAATAAGTTAGCACAAAGTTTGTGTTATCTATAAATATGACACGCTCACTAAACGATTGGGGATATTTATAAAGGAATACCAGATGAAAATAAGGGAGGAAGTTTAAAAGGTAAAAGAAATAGGGAAGTTTAAAATGTAAAACAATTAGGAATATAAAAGCATATCTTAAGTTGGATCTTGAGTGAAATTCTCTATCTTATGAAATTTGGGACCATGATAAATATAAGGTTCATCAAGTGAAGTAGAAGGATTTATGTTGTGGCCACTATGGAATGAAGCATATCACCATCAAGAGATTGAAGACATAACTTTTTACATAAAACAAACAATTTTCATCACATTAGGCTTAATAAAGACCATTCAATCAATACACATGGAAGGGGATTTCACATATTAATGATAAGTATATTATATAACAATATACTATTTCACACCTATTATTTCTATTTTTGATAAGAAAAACAATCTAGATAAAAATGATCCTTACAATGACTTAAAACAAGATATTTATAGTATGAGAAATGAAGGTGATATCTTCTTACTAGAAAACGTTAATGATTAAAGAACTAGTGAAGCTATTATTTTAGACAATTATTCTAATACTAATTCTCTATGATTAGATGTGGACTTTGTTATAGCTATCATATCTAAAAGAAAATCCAAATACATGGTTGAGAGTTTGTTTGCTACTGAGGAAATAAAGTTTTGTATTTCTCAAAATCTAATAATCTGCAATGCTCTAATGAAGTCACAAATCCATTTGGATGAGTTGTATCCTTACATGTCTCATAGATTATGTAATATTGATATCCCTATATCCATGAATACAAAAAAATAGTGTAATATTTGGTACCTTAAACAACCATGAGCCAAACTTTGGTCATAGACCTTGAATCCCAATTCCTTTATTATGCACAAAATCCCCAATGAATATAATTATAGTAATAAAGTATCCATATAATAGAATTATGATAGTAAAAAGCAATTGATATTCTACAAACATAAATCTAATATTTTTTTAAAGGATTTAAATAGTGAATTAAATATCCTATTAAATAAGGACAATATTAAAGACCTATATGAGATTTTATCAACCACTCTCTACTTCCATTACCAAGTTCTCTAATGTGTTCTGTCAAGAATAAAATAGAATGAGTAACACTTATTGTCATAAGAGTACAAGATTTCTAGAAAGACCATTAGGAATGTTTCTAATGAGTCCTTAAAATATGAAAAAATAAATAGATTTAGATCCCTGATTAAAATGAAAAAGCAAACAATATTATATAAATAAAAACCAAAGGAAGCTTTTGCACCTATTTAAGCTAGATTCTAAGAAATTATAAAGGAAACTTCTAATTAATAAAACAAAAAAGAATAATCTGAATGCCTTAAGGGGTTGGAATTTCTATTTTAAAAATATTTATGAATCCCCGATGTTATAGAAAATAGTTAAATCATTTTTACAAAAAGGAATTTTTCTATAAAAGAGAGAGTTTTAGGTGAATTGGTTTTACAAAAGGAAAACTAGGCATCTTGAAAGCTACCACGTAAAAATCTTAGAAATTGGAGGGCCCATCTTCATCCATGAAATCCACAGGCTCTTCAATTTATAAATTAAGGGATTCTGTAAGCCCTAAAAACAATGCTTGTTATATCTTGTTTTCTATAAAAAAAAAGAGTTCTAAAAAATCAAGTCCATGACTACAAAAAACTTTAAAAGTGAACATTTTTTTAATGTTTTTTTTAAGGTTAAAATTATACCTCATTTGAAATCATAGCCTAATTTTTTTTTGGCTCATTGTAACCAAAACATGAAAATCAACTATCAAATTGAAGCACCCCTTTTCAATAGGGTATTAAAATTGTAACAATTTTTCTAACTATGGTTTAGAAAGTCATAAATACATAATGTCATGATAATATTGCTACAAATATTTTTTAACATTTAATCAAAATCACAATAGTGATTTCATTGAGTGAAACATAAATTATTTCTCAAAGTTATTGTTGCATTGTTGATATTCAAAACAAACAAATTATTCATAATTAAAAGATATAACCCAATAAACATAGAAATGACTCATAAATTCATGTATCATATGCAAGTAAAAAAATATTTCCAATTTTCTATGAAAACATCATATTGATCAATATTGCATAAAAAATTTATACAATTATCCAAATTGACTCATAGATTCTACCACACCATAAGAATCTACATCATTTTAAGATGAGTGACTAGATGAATATGTAGATGACCCATATTTGTTTCTATTATAATGAATGCTTTATCTAATATACATGTATATCCAACATTGCATATTTCAAAAGCCTTCTAGGTTTATGGTTGGTCTCAACAGATTCCCATCTTGCCACTACTTCTTGTTGTAGCAACCTCTTTATAATCTCTATGGTTTTGAAGTAAAGATTTTTGTTCTTTGTCGAATTCAAGTCACAAACAACTATCGAGATCCTCTAATTTTATGAGGTTAGTTCAATAATGATTTTTATTTGGACCTTTCCTTTTTCTCTTTCTATTGAATTTTTTCTCAACTACCATATCTCACTTGTACACACCCTTGGATGGTTGTCTATCTATTGCATACAAATATACTTTCATTTTTGTAACATCATTACAACATTGACAACCTAGAATGTATAACCATGTAGATCTCCATCTCCTAACACTATAATCATACAACCCTCTTTAATATCTTGTACAAAACATCAATAAAGGTCTTGCATGACTTCATGTTTTGCATATGATCTTCTAGAACCAATACACATTTCTCTTTCCTCTATATCTGAAGACTCAATAATGCCTTGCAATTGTTGTTGTTAAATAATTTTTCTTTTCTGATATTCATTTCGCATATTTTGCGGCCAAATAAATGGAGTCTTTAAAAATGTATCCATTTCTTGAGCTTGAAATTATGCCCACTTCGATCATTGAAAAAAGAGTCTCACAAAAAATAATCAACGATATCAAAACACTCATATGTATCTTTAATGGAGTTTTTAAATTTCTTATAAGTATTCATAATAATATACACGTCACTTATGACATTGTGCATTATGGATTTTGGAAATTAATTGTAATAAAAATAAATTTGATGCAAATATTGGACGATATGGAATGAACTTCAAAAATGCTAATCTTGATGAAGGCCTCCATTCTGCGAAAATTGAATAATTATTGCACCATATAAGTGTTTTTTCCCTTAATTATTTTGATATAGAGTTGATGTTGGAAGCTAATGTTATTAATTTATTCAATGAATTTTCTTTCACCATGTGATCTCAAAACCAATATTCGCATGCCAATAGTTTCTTCCACTATGTGAAAAATAAATTATGTAATGTATGATTTTTTAATATATTTGATTAATGATAGTAGGTTTCCAAAATTCTTCCTCCTCAATGTTATCGAAAAGAAAATGAACATTTGATCAATATGGTCATGAGTGTGTCCAAAAATAAGGAAACCAAATTTTACCTTTTAAAATATTTTTAATTCAATAAGAATGCTTAGATATCCAAATACATTTTTTGTTTTGTTTTCATGGCTATTGATCTCTAATTATAGATACACAACTCAAGGAATATTATAACTAGATTAATGAGCGAGTATATGATGAATTATGGTGATGGAAATATTAGCACCATTATGAATATTTTGAGTTGTGAAGTAATTTGTTGGATACATTTTCTCATTAATATCCATACAACCAACCAAATCAAATTGAATAAAATTCCCCTCTTGTAAATTTTTTGGTGTGTGTAAAAAATGTAGTAGAAGTATTTTCTTCTGGTTTATACCATCAATTATCAAACCTAAATATTTATTTGGGATATCATAAAACTTATTTGGATTCTTGTACATTTTTTTCCCTCCACTTGATTATTGATTGCAATGCTCTTGAAGTGATTTGACAATGGATTCTACACATAACATTAAAAATATATATATATTAATAATAAACTTTTATAATTGATAATTATTTAATTAAAATAAATAATGTTGTAAATGTGTACCTATTTATACCCCTTCACATTTATCTCTTTTTCATTTAAGAGAGAACAAGTACTATAAACCTTTCATCCTTGACTTCTTAATAATACATACATTTTTTAATTGTTTCTTGCATATCCTTATAAAATATGCATATGTAATAAAATTGCCATTTCATTTAAAACCTTCTTCACATTCTTTGAATAAGTTGTATATTTCTTAATTTGAGAAATTATCTAGAATATGTGTTGTGTATCTATTTGGAAAACACTTTCCATGTTTCAAAAAGAAGTTTTAAATCTATGAAATGTAGAGTTTTTTTATGGTCCAACCTCTCATCTATGATTTTATTTCAAGTTTTGAATAAAATGTAGGACATTTTTCCAATCATAGAGAAACGCATGGGAGATTTTGCAAATGAGCTCAAAACATCATTGACATCAACCAATTTAGGGTTGGAACATCTAGCTGGTCCATCTTTTAAATAAGTGCAAGATGGATTTGGAAATAGACTAAGGCATGAAAGAGATGTCTTGGAGAGGATGGCAACTCGTAAGCATTCATATACATCATCTAGATCTGCAAAGTTTCCTCCCCTAACACAAGGTTCTATAAGGAAAACAACATTTTCTAATGAGCTTGAAGGAGAAGCTACATGAGAAAATGAAATAAATACAAACATGTGAAGGTTAATCTCAATTGTTTTATTTAAAACATGTTTCATCTAAACTTGCAAATCAATGCTAGATAATTTAATGATCTGATGGTTGATAATGCAAGATCTAAAAAGTTTGTTAAAAATTGCTTCAATTGGAACACCTAAACTGATAATTTTGACTTATGTACCAACATATATTATGTTCATCTTTTTGTAAACTTTCCCATTAAAGAGAAGTAAAAAAAGAACATGAATTGGGCAATTTAGAGGAACTATTTGAAAGAAAATTATTCCTTTATAGAAATTTGAAGAAAAAACCAAAAGTTTAATCAAGTGCATTCTTACCTTACCTCATCTTATCTTATCATCAAGCATCCTTCCCTTTCCTTATGATGATGACTCATGTTTCATATTCAACATTTATTCTTTTTTGAGAATTTTTTAATTGATTATTATATGTAAAATTATAAAGTAGATTAAATTTATTATGTTTTTAGGTTCGTAATGTGTTTGTCTCCTTCCTTAGGATGGTCATGTTTCATATGCAACATTTATTACTTCTTAGATATTATTGATTGATTATTATATGTAAGATTGTAAAATTATATTAATTTTGTTATGTTTTTAGGTTGCAACAACTTTTTCTTATCATAATATTATAGCCATGTACTCCCTTTGAAAATATTCAAATGAAGAGGAATTTTAATATAGCATTCCCTTTTAATTTGAGGGAATGAGTTATTATTTATATAGTCCGAGATAATTTTCTTATAAGCTAACTAAATTAGGGAATTCCCAACTTCAAGAACATAGGCTATGCCGCCTTGTAACAATGTTCTAATTGTAATTAATACAATTAATACATGATCCACAAATATTATGGATAAAATTGATATGAAATCATTTACCCCTTATAATTAATTAAATGCATGGCTCATTATTTAGATGCACTATATTTGCAAGAAGGCTAACGGATATTGTCTTTTAGCTTTTTGTTATATGTAGAGTCATTTTATGTTTAGAATTTTGTTTAAATTTTTAAATCTTGTTAGTGCACTAATATGGAAGATTTGAATATTTATTGAAATAATTTAAAATATTCTTCAAATTGTTGCAATTAAAAATATTCAAGTTTAAAAAAGCCTGAATTTAATATAAATGTTAATTTATATCATTTTTTTAATTAACTGCATGATTCATTATTAGATGCATCATATTGTTGGAAGGCTAATGGTTACTATCATCTACTTTTTTGTATTTGTAAAATCATTTTAGGTTTAGAATTTTGTTTAAACTTTTGAATCTATGAGTGTGAATATGGCACATTCAAATTAAGTAATTTAAAATTGTTGTAATTAAAAGTATTTAGTTTTGAAATATAATTTTTATTTTATGTATAACTAAACATTATATTTAGTTTTTATATTAATTTTTTTTTTTTTTATAGATATATGTGAATTATAAAAGATGTTACATTTAACATTAAATGAAATATGGTTTATTTTGCTATACTTTAATTATTTTATGTTTTATTTTTTTCTTTACAATTTGTTAATATATTTTTTTAGTGAGATGGTAATTTTTCATTATTCAAATTGTATTTTAGAATGCACAAATTCATTAAAATATTAAAAATTGTAAAACATTTGGATTATGCAAAGTATATGACTTATTTTTGCAATTCTAATAGATCCCTAATAAATTGAAAAAAAATTAATTCAAAATATATTTTTTTGGAATTAAACTATGCTTCTCTCTCTCTCTCTCTCTCTCTCTCTCTCTCTCTCTCTCTCTATATATATATATATATATATATATAATCTTTTCTTTATATAGAAGTAACTAATAAAATATCTTGTGATAAGGTGTAAGTATCTCAAGGAAAGATTTTGTTATGTGCAAGGTGTAAAGGTTTACAACATTACAAGGGTTTTTTTCTCTATAAAACTCAACTACCTTGTTCTCAATGTGTTACTACATTCTAAAGATGGGAAAAGGAGAATTTTATTGTTACATTATTTAAATATTATAGTGATATTATTAGAGAAATTGAAGAGGGATACACATTTCTATTTTCATTTTATGTGCACTTAATGATGAAGGATTTTGAGGAATCCCCTTTAAGAGTTTGAATTATTATTTTGGAAATTTTTCTCTTTCATGTCATTGAAGTATCTTGTAATTTTTGTTAAGAATTAGAAGAGAGCCTTCATTTTGGCATGTGTAGTTAGCTTTGTATCAACATAGGTTTTTCTTGAAGTAATTAGATTCTAGTAAATGTGTCATCTATTACAACTTCATGTTTTCCTGAATTCATTTAAGCAAATATGATTAGATTTGACTTCTTTTTGAAAGATTTGAATTTATCTAGGTGATTCAAGAAGATTTGAGAGCTTTAATGGACAATACCACATCTTTTAATTTAGTTCATTACTACAAGTAAGGTTATCAAGAATTTGTGAGAACTATTGTCTAGAAATCCATTATCATTCTCTTAAATTCTTTGAATTCTATTATTTCCTTCAAGAATGAACAACATTGAACCAAAGTGGCTATCTCAATTCCCTCTAACATATGAAAGCATGCAATATGAGGGTATGTAGCATGCAATATGAGGGCATGTAGTTGGATGGTCTGATCACGCTATATAATTATGGAACCTAGGTCTCTACCAATTGTTTAGCTTTGTGATTATGGGGGTGGGATGATAGTTTCGAGTTATATTTTCTTCCATTAGGGATAATCCATATTGTGCCAAGCCTTATATTGATAAGAAAGGCAATGAAAAAAATGATAACATGACATAGACAATAAAAATATTTATAAAGAAATAAATATAGAAAATTTGTCTTTATAGAATTCAGGCCTCAATATGAAAAAAAAAAAATTATATAATTATGATATTTCTAATTTTAATAAGAAAATTTATTTTTTGAAAATTAAAAAATACATTAAGAAAAACTATATCTTATACATCAATTTATAAAAATAATAGAAAAAACTTAAAATCTTCAAATAAAAATGGTTTAATATTTTTTAACATTAAAATATACTTAGATGTTTATAAATGATTAAATAACATTTTATATATATTTAAAAATAAATTATTATTATTATATTTAAAAATAATATATATATATAAAAGAATTATCGGGTGAACAAACAAAATTTTAATATGCTATTTAAAAAAACACATACTTCGGTTATGTGTAGTTAATCCAAGCTTGGACCTTCCTACATATTTATGCATTATGCCTCGAGCTCCTTCTGAAGGGTGTAAGGACAATACCAGCTGTAAGACGTGACGTGTTATGGATTCGTTTCAGTCTGCGCCATTTTCAGGTGATACATAATTTCGTTATCAACGTTAAAGTCTGTCAATATCCGAACAAACATATCAGCCTGTTAAACGAATCTGAAATCGGGATAAGGGTAATTTCCACCTCACAATGGCTTCCATTCTCATATAGCACTGGAACAAGATAACCATGTGATTCTGATCTTTTTGGATCCCTTCTTGATAAAGGCATCCACTTTAGTGTTCACGCTTCTGGACAGGAATTTCATGCAGATGGGAGGATTGACTTTAGCCAGCGCCAGAAACGAGGAAGGAGGATTTCTCCAAATATGAGACCAGCAGCCACTGCAGGAAACATTACGTCAGCATTTTGCGGTTCATCTTCTGCCAAACGAATACAATGGCCGTCCCCACGCACATATCGATGGCAAAATAAGGTCCTAGGTAGACAGGTATAGCCATCGCCATCGGCAGGGGAATATACTGTGACACTTTTTTGGGTACACGGTCTCTTATAAATTGATTCCCATGGCGGCTGCGAAGAAACCATAACAGATAGTGAGGCGGTGCTCGGGAAGGGCACCAAATCCTTCTACTCCTAGGATGGCCATGTTTCTGAATATCAGGGCAAAGGGGGCCGGATAGTCTCCCATTGGATCTCCCACATTGAAGGCCTTGTAGAATAACCAGAAGGTACAGGGTGCTATTATGCATCCCATGGCGGTCGCAATCACTTGACTCACTAACATAAATCTTGGGGATGAGAGGGTTAGGTATCCAGTCTTGAAATCCTGCATCAGATCTGCAGCATTAGAAACTATTGACAGCATCACTCCACTAGAAGCTAAGCATGCCAGTACACCGCCATCGTTCTTCCCTGCCCGTTCTCCGAAGATGAAGATGGCTAGTATCCCATAAACTATGGCAAGTTCCAATCCGTGAGCCCACTTCCATATGCATTGCAGAATGCCAAAACTGGTGCCACCATGTAGGCCACAAATACAAAATACCATTTCACAGGATGAAAAATCTGTGGGATGACCCCCATCGATATGGCAGCAAGGGCCACATACGCAGCTCCGGCTACCCAAAGAGGTATGATGTCCTTCATAAACATCTCGTTCCGCCCCTGTTCATCATAGGGAATTGCTGCATCCACTGTTGCCTCATTTCGATCAATGGTTACCACTGGAAGTCCATTTCGTGTTCTCTTTGTCTTCTTCCATCGACTATACATAATGGTCACTGTAATGTACAAAATTTTGACGAAATTATAGAGTCCATCACCCAATATGAGAGCAATAGATACAAAGACCTTGTAACCTTGGAGACCCTGCATAGAAGAGCCATCGGCAGTGTACCAGTTTCCTTTCTGCTTATGAATGAGAGGCCACATGAGACCCCAAGAGATGACTGCTCCGAACAATATGGACAAGTTTACCAAGCGAGGACAGATCATCCCAGCTCCTATATATGCCGCGCTGAAGTCGAAGAAAATTCTGCAACACCCCTATTTTTGGTGAACTTTTCATTTCCTAGTTTTGAAAATAAAGAGATGGAAATTAAAATGTATAGTAACGGAAATACATACTCTTGATCCCGCGCTTTTAATGCAAAAGCAGGAAATTCAGTAAAGCCACAGTCGTCACCAGCTGTAAAAAACCACTGGAAGAAACCCCAGAGAAAACTGATCGTAAAGCATTTTCCGAGAACTCTGACATATTACCTGCAATACACTGTAAGGTGAGAAGACCATTGTAAAGGTGAGGATAAACTAGACTCTGATTATATTCATTCATCAACTTCATAAATTTGTAAAGTTATATATTCTGACATTACAGTAGCATTACCTTGCTTGCTTGTCTCCCTGAGGAGTGTGGAATCCATTTATGAGAGTAGCTATTGCTGTACCACTTGGATAGGTGAGTTTATAGTCTATCACCATTATCTAAGAAGCAGCCAGGAAACAATGAAATCCATAGGCACTCCAAAGAAGCCCAAAAATAAAATACGTAAATCGCTTATATCAAAACTTATACCAAATCGCGTAAATCGTAAATGATTCCAAACTTCCTTTCCTTCCGAAGAGGCACCACCGATAACAGTCCTACGAAATTCACGGTGAAAAGAAAACCAATGATCCGACTAAGACTTAGATCTTTGATATTGTCTGCAGTATTCCCAGCAATATCTGTGCCTGCCTGTTCATAGATCTTTCTGCTCATAGCCAAAATATATGACCGAAAGCCCCCTGCCATTATACCCAATTCAGAAAACCAAAATCACAGAATAATTCACAATAAAATGTTTTAGACTGAACTCATACATACCGTTGTATGCAATCCCATAACAAGCCACCACACAGGTTTGAATCACGGCATTCTCTTGTCTGGTGAACGGAATCTTCAAAAACCCAAACTCGTCGAGGAATTTGGTCTTTGTTTTGATGAAAAAGAATCCCAGCAATCCCGCAGAAACATTGAGAGAAGGGATTATTCCGGTGGTGAGGCTCAATTTCATGACAATTATACCAGACATGATACCAATGAGCATGCTCACAAACATTGCTCTGAACGTGATCTGCTCCGACCATGGAGGCACCTTCTTCTCGTCAAAGATCTTCTCTATGCTCACCTTTCTCTCTTCGATCTTGTCTTCCCAGTTAGCGTCACCAGAGCTTAATTCTGCGCCATTCTTCATATGATCGACTCGTTGTACGAGCCCTTCTCTACCATTAACATGATCATCCTCTACCTCTAGCCACCTGCTTTCAGAACTGAGTTGATCCATTTGGGCAGGACAGAAATCAGAATAGGAATCGGATAAGCCAGATCTAAGAATGCCCTAGATACATGTCGTCTCTTTGTATCACAATATCACAAAAGTAGAATTTACTTATATAGAAAAGGGATATAATTTTAAAAAAATATTCGGACAAAGCCTCAAAACAATTAAATACCACAAAATAGCATGTAGCATTCTCCATTCAGTACCAGTAATTCAGTACCAGTGAGTTAGTTTAAGTGATTCAAGATTGCTGGAATATTTTGGGATCCGACGAATATGGGTGCCGTCAAAAAATTGATCGGGCCATGTCCATCCGATCCCAGAATATTCCAAAAATCTACAATCGACTTAAAGATAGCCATTCAATACAACATAATTTCAACTTAAACGAAACAATCCCATGACTTTTAAACGGCATCTGATATATATATAAATATAGATATCACAAGATGCCAAAACTATCAATTACTAAAGAGTAACGTACGGTCCTGAATCTGTATCTAAAAATAAAAGAATCTTTACTTGGAACTTGGAAATCTATAAATAATAGAAAGGGAAGCATATTCAATCTCTATCTTATTTTTATTTTTCCAAAAAAAAGCATATTCAATCTTTATCTCATTTTTTTCCCTATATTAATTTAATTTCGAATTAGTTTTAAAGATTTCTTTTATAAATAAGAAAAACTATTATAATTTAATCATCAAACTAATAATTAAAATAACGCCCAAATACAAGCTAACTAAATATCAAAGTATTATTTCAAAAATAAACATTAAAAACAATTTTAAATTATTTTATTATATTTATTTAAATTATTTTATTATATTTATCATAAATTTTATTAGTTGTGAACTTATTTTTCTTATTCTATAATCATTACTCGTTTGTACTGTCCTCCTCGATGGATCGCTGTACAATACAACCTTCACCTAGATTCATGGATTTTATGAAATCCCTCAAATAGAAGGAAGGCACATTAAAGTGAAAACCAATCTGCATTAGAAAATGTTCATAACATATACCAATGTTATCTATGTTGAAAACCTTGAAATTCCATTGTTATCTATGTTTCTAAATGTTCATTTCACTCATCATTATCTATGTTTCTAAATGTTCATTTCACTCATCAGTGGTGTTTTTTTTCAGTTGAAAAAGTTTCACTTGCTTTATTCCATCTTTTATGCAACAAAGAACCAGCATTTTTATAAAGTTACTAGACTTTATTTGGCTTGGGACATGTTTTGGTTCACTATTTAAACTTGACTCAAAACTCGGTAAAGATTTGCCAATCAACCTGGAAATGACTCGGCATATAGAAAACTAGAAAAATTATAGCTTTTCATGAAAAATAACTTTTTTGCTTTCAATTTAGAATTTATTAGCCCCAATTGAATCAAACTAGTCCAATGGGTAGGTCAAATGTGTCTTGGCCAGGTCGTCCCAGTCAAACTTGGGTTTGGGTGGTTCGGTGATGCGGGAGCATGTGGCTCAGAGGGGAAAAATCTTCCAACTTATTCCAAAAATCCAAAAAA
This sequence comes from Pinus tabuliformis, assembly GCA_031772625.1. NCBI lineage: Eukaryota > Viridiplantae > Streptophyta > Pinopsida > Pinales > Pinaceae > Pinus > Pinus tabuliformis. Next base: position 657,025,098 of record CM062817.1, read on the forward strand.
ATCTACAGGCAAGGGAGTGGGGTCCTTTAGCCTGCAATTTCCATGTTTTTTTAGTTAAAAATAGGATAAAGTAGAGAATAAAACATGCTATTTATGTCACAGATAGATAAGCTGTAATAAAGCTTTTACGCTTTAAATCATTATGTAAAGCATGCTTTTGTAATGGATAAGGACCGAGAAGGCCTATCCTTAATTATAAATAAAGAGGCAAGCGAGACTCTCAGCAGAGAAGAGAGGAGCGAGTGCCAGAGCATTATTATACTTAAAACTTTTCTCTCGGCGTTCTAATAAATGATTTCTGTCAATATGTATGCGTAGCTTATCTCACTGTGTATTGAGAGTATTAGATTGCTTTACTGTTTCCCGCATGATGCAATTACTGTGTGGTTAATCATTTAGGGCCGCTTTCTTTTTATTGTGGCGATTGTCGAGCCTTTATAGTCACTTTGATCAAAGAAAGAGGAGAACTCTGTTTACACAGAGAAATTATAATATTTTCCCTTAAGCGGAAGTGGGCGGACGTGAAATATTATCAATATTGGTTCCAACCCTTATCGGGTCCGAACCAATATCGCAGCGCATCGGAAGACTTATTAACAATGGATGTGTAAGCTCCGAAATCCCGGAGCCGATTTATTATAGGGCGCAACGTATAAAGTCTTTCGGGTCTGAAAGGAGCCCGTAGTACGACGGAGTGGGCAAGCTCCGAAATCCGGAGCCGAATTATTATATACAATAGTTGAAGGGGCATCGGGTCCGAAACCTCAGAACTGTACGTTCCGAGAACCGAACCCGAAATACTATATATTGCAGTTAAGGGGTTTCGGCGGGTCCGCAAGATCCATTATATTAACGAACCGCCGACGGGAACCGCCGATATATATCGGACCCGAACTCAGTATAGGGGGAGTATAAAGACCGTCGGGTCCGCAGCATATCGGAGGCTTTGCTCCATAGAACTCCGCCGATAGCGATCGCCGATGCGATATCGCATCGGGGGAAAGGAAAAAGGAAAATATAAGGCCGCGACAGTGTTATAAGGTAATTCTTTTAGAATTACCGTGCGATAGTGTAAAGCCGCCAATATTGGGGTTTGGTTGTATAATCCCTCTTTAAAGCGCCGATTGTGTTTTAAAGTAATTCTTTTAGAATTACTGCTCCAATAGGAGTAAAGCCACTGTTTTGCCAATTTGGAAGGTTTAAGGAATTCGGAGGGATAATGAAGCTATCAGTTTAATGACTGATACGCCACAAGGAACAGAAAAAGAAGTTGAGGCTGATATAGAGGAGATTGCTGCCAGATTGGGAAGATTGTCCCTAACGCCTGCACCCACGCCATCAATCGGAACTAACCTGGTGTGGTTTGGGTGGTAGGTTGGGTAGAAGTGCCAGTTCTAAGTTGACCTAGTAGGGTCTGGTAACTATAAATCATGTATAAAGATTTATCAAATAATGTTAAAGTTTTAAACACAACTTTAGTTACACTTTTAGAATCCAATCATTGTATAGTGCATGGAAAAAAGATTGTTTTTTCTATCTATAGTTTGCCTTAACAGAACCTTATTGTTTTGTTCTGATGGTCCAATATCTATCAATTATTATGTTTACGCTTAAGTTCTCTTTATCAATGGAGTTACAGTGTGCAGGTTTGCTAAGTGTTTGATCTTCACTTTTTGTGTTTATTGTATCTTTTATTATACCCATTCATCTCAAAACAAGTGGTTTTTGGCTTGGTGTCACTTATAACTATACACTCCAAACTGCCTTGTACATTTCTAGTACATACCCTATTCAGAAGAGTTTGATGAGGTTGCCATGATGTCTGAGTGACAAGCTCTATTTGCATGCCTTTTACTCTCCAAAAAAATTCCTGGCATATGGTGATTAACTGAAAGGATTCAGTTCAACTTCTTTGTTAGGTGTTTGCATGCAAAGTAAGTTGAAGTCTTCATCAACATATCTAACTCAAGCAGATGCTCAAATGAACTCTAGGCTTTATGCCTTCTATATATTTCAAAATTATAAAACTTTATTGTGTTCAGTAACACAGATCAAGCTTACCGTCTATGGTTGGTGTTTGCAACTTTGCATGCATTCATGTTGAATGTGATGTCTTAATAGAAAAAATTCTCTTGTGCAGTTCTCGAGTTCAACTCCTTCTGCTTGCATGCATGTGTGTATTCTGACCTTAAACATGCTTAAGCTAAGGCAGTGAGAAAATACACTCGAGTGGTTAGATTGTAACTATATTTTTCTTTCTTGCACATGCTTAAGCTACATATTTTTCTTTTCTTGCACAAGAGCATAGTATTTAGTTGCTTTATGCCTTATCTTCTTAAGTTTTTTATGAACTTCGTAAATGCAAATTGCAATGGAATCATTGCTAGCGGTTCTTTTGAACAGATTGTTTGTCTGGGGCTCCACAATAACTTTTCTCCTATTACAATACATTTATAGTGGATGTTGAAGACAACCAGTTGCTATATCTACATACTATAAATATTTTGAAGACACTTTTACATGGTAACTTCATTTTGTATTGTCATGCGGAAAGAGTCAATTTTGCGGACAAAACCGACCTCCCTAGAAGCTAAGGCTTTCTAGTGACAAACAAGACAATTTAATCCTATCTTTCCCTAAATATGCATTAAAAGACAAGCAATCAGGTGTTTTGAAACATACCTTTAGTCCAACGCTTGGTTGTTGTAGTCCAGCCTCGTCGATCCAGATGAGCTCCTCCTTCTCTTCGAAGCCTGCGTTCACCAACAAGCAAACAATTAAATAATACCTGAATAACTCATAAAACAATACATATTCATCATACAGACCAAGGAGTATATGAAACAAACTATATGAAATAACTCGTTGAGAAAAATGGACTGAATTGTATTAAAGTGGAAACAAAGAAACCATTACAACCAGGCCTTGGTGTTGTGCAGGTCCCTCCTAGGGTCCAGCAAGAGTTCTCCTTTACATTGATAAGCTCACCCACTTCCAAATGAAGCTAAGAAAGGATGGGTATCTCTCCTCTCAAGCTCTATAAGGGAGTCCTAATTCCAGCAGCATCTACCCTTAGGAATGTTCAGCTTTCAACCTCCCCTCCCTCTGGCCCAACACTTGTATTTATAGTGCTTGGGAGGAAGTTAATCAGGTCCACCATGAATGGGATAAGCCCCTCTTTCAATGGGATAGCTCCCCTCTTCATGGGATAAGTTCCTCCTTTATTGGGGTGCATGAACCATCTGGAGGTGCTCCATCCTCGTCAAACAAACTTCTAGAATGCTCTAGAATCAACCACAAGTAACTTTTTTGGAGTAAAACTTGTGCCTTTTGATCTTTACAGGAGTACACACCCATGGCTTTACATATAGAGCGTACAAGTACGCAGGTCTTGTGAACTTGGGGTGCGTACCCGCAGGTAAAGATAAGAGAAACTGCGTAACCAGAGTTTTATTGATTTTGAGGACTTTTCTCTCTTTCTTGGAGTTTGACATGAGGAGCAGAGGTATAAGACTTGGCAAGGAGGATAGTATGACAGTTGATGGAGCCATACCGACTGCAAATAGTCATGGTGACAAATTTTAGTGTAACATGTATGCCTTTTCTTTCTGGTCCGAGCTTTCATTGCTTGACTTTTCTTGTTTTGAAATTAGAGTTTTATGTTGGAAGAACAATGATTATAAATAGGTGCATTGATGACTATAAATATACAATGAAACCAGCTATTCATATGATCAAAACATTCTGAAATGGTCTTTTTGTCATTCCCAATATAGCAACTAACAAGAAAAATGTGCTGCCTGGTTAACGTGTTAGGATAAATGATCAATGGTTAATTGAAGCATGTCTGGGTAAGTCAAGACATTTTCTTATTAATACTTAATGTTGATTTTGGTATTCAAGATCATTTATTGATCACAGTCACATTTTGAGACGTTGAAATCTCTTAAAGCACAAATACATCTTTGAGCATTTTCCTTGGTAGCTGAACGAACTGCTTGTAGGCTGCAATGTCAGTCATATATTCTACCCTCCCAAGAGTTCATCTATCTTGACCATCTTTACCAGTGGGGAGCCACTGTAAGCTACAAGCTTGTGGTATTGGCCGAGTTGGTTTAAGTAGGCAAACTACAAAGTTTCCACACAATTGAGTATATTTGTTGCTGCATATTTAGTATTTAGATTTCATGTCCCCCCCTTGGAGTAGGTGGCTACCCAGGAACTCACTTCTTTCCAAAACAAAACAGTTGTATAGCTGTGTAAGTGCAAAAGAATTTTCTGATTGGTGCTATCCCAGAAGAAGAAATTTAGAAATGCTGATGCATATTCTTTAGTCAGATAACCCAGTGTGCTTGCTTGCATACTCATAAATATTTTGTTTAAGGTGAAGTCACCATAAGCAAGTTGATGCATCAACTTGTGGCATCTTATTAGCTAATGAACTATTTATGTCAAGGCTACAAGGGTGCTAGAAAATCATCCTTATCTGTTTCTGTATGAGTGTCTCTGCCATCCTTTTTTCGATTGAACCTTGTGCAAGGTATGAGCTGATGTCAGTGACTAAACTAGTTTGTGGTTGCAAAAATTCTACATTAGTCTTTAGAAAAATATAAGTATTAGGCTATTTTTGGGATTTAAGTCTCAACAGTCTTGCCTATTTAAGGTTGCTCCTAACTGAGCAGTAAACCCCTTTTTGTTAAATAGAAGGGTCTATGCTGATGCTTCATCTTTGTAGAAACCTTGTTTGTATGGGTATACTAGTCTGGAAATGATTACAATGAGGGGTTACCTTTACTCAATGAAGGTTCAGATGTTTCACTTCTAGCTTCCTCCTCAGGAGGCATGCATTTATGGATGGATATACATGAGTACTTTGCCAACTTGAAATGCTGGAGACTAAACTTAAACAGATTTGAGATTCTTTCATACACTTATCCGCACCAACATTTCTTTAATTCATCATTTTTTTTCTTAATTTGGTGTTCTCACAGTAGCTGGTTATAGTGGCTAATTTGTTCCTCTTATCATTTTTCTTGTATGCCAATTAAACAATTGTTTTATCCAACTGGCAGGTAGTGTACGTGACTCACACCTGGTCATTCAAGTGTTTTTTCCATGCAAACTAAACAACTATTCTGTTTATTTGAGACGGAATAGAATAGCTTTTAAATATCCTGAGCACAAGCATTCAATAGCTTTTGAAAAATATGGTAATGTTACTGGGAAATATAATTAGTGTACCAAAACATTGAAAAGCAATCTAGGATGGAATTGCAAAAATGTTCGTTGTAACTTTCGAAAAATATCCTAATGTTACTAGGAAATATTAGTACCAAAACATTGGAAAGCAATCTAGGATGAAATTACTAGAATGGAATTGCAAAGAAGTTCGTTTCAATTAGACAACAACAGAGTTTCAGGGTGTGTGAACTTAGATAACAATGGAGTTTCAAGGTGTGTGAACTTTTATAATGAACAACATTTCTAAAAACAAGTGTGAACTTTTATAATGAATAGCATTTCTAAAAACAGCGACTGCAATCTCTATAATATAAGAGTTTTTAAAGTTTTAAAATGTTTTTTTTTAATTAGTAATTATGATATATATAATTGAAAATAAGTAAGCAGTAATTTTAAAACAAGTGTGAACTTTTATAATGAATAGCATTTCTAAAAACAACCACTGCAATCTCTATAATATAAGAGTTTTTAAAGTTTTAAAATGATTTTTTTTTTTTTTAAATTAGTAATTATGATATATATAATTGAAAATAAGTAAGCAATAATTTTAATTATATCAATAATGATGATATATTATAATTTTGTGATGGAGGAGTTTGATGAGGACAAACTGCAATCAAGATATACATTTAAAAATAATTGTAAATAAATTTTAATTAATTAAAAAAATATTAATTAATAATATAATAATATAATCAAATCGTTTTAATTAAATTTAAATAGTGATTTAATATTAAAATGATTTAAATGGTGGTTTCTAACCTTCTCTATTTTTAATATTTTGTTATAACTATATAAATTAGTATTTTTTAGTTTTATCCATATATATATACAACTTATTACATATAATAAACATTCATAAAACTAAAATATCATTTTTTACAATATCTATATAAAATTTAAATTTGCCAATACATATGGTATATGGCATACATAGTTACAATTATTATCCTCACACCATTTTTTCAATTTTTATACTGTTTTTTCAATTTAAAAAATCTATCCACCTCTCTTTGCACCTTTTGGGGCAATTGCTAGTTTATTCTATGTTTAGGTGACATGCAATAGTTAAAATTATAATACATTAATAACCAAAAAATATTTCACTATTAACCATAAATAAAATATTTCAACGTCTATATTAAATAACTAATTTTACATCAAGTATATTTATAACAAAAATATTTATATATAAAGAGAGTCTCCTACAAATATATGTTTTGTATTTCCAAATATATCAGAGACACGTATTAATATTTTAATGTATAGAATGTGAACCATAAAATATTTCAATGCAACTATATAATGAATTTATATAAAAAGAGGTAATTCTTACTCTATTAATAGGTTTTTTAAGGATATTTGCAATTCATTATTTTTTAATGAGTTGACATGTAAAATTTTAAATATTAATGAGTTTTATGTGTGTGTGTGTGTTTTATTTCTAAATATGATTGGGGCTCTATTAACATTTTAATTTGTAGAATATAATAATATATATATATATATATAAAGAGAATTCTTATTCCATTAGTAGTTTTTAAGGAAATTTGTAATTCATTCACTTTTAAATATGGAGTTTACATGTAACATTTAACATTTTAGAAAATATTTGTATATAAAGAGAGAATCATATGAATATATATTTTCTACTTCCAAATATAATTGGGGGCATGTATTAAGATTTTAATGTACAGAGTGCGAATCATAAATAAAATATTTCAATGTCAACTATGCATATACTATATTAAACCTTATCTTTTGTCGAGGTAAGGTTTCATGTACATGCTACTTTTAAAAGTTGGTAGTGATATATCAATGTAAAAGAAATATTTGAAACTTTTCTCAAGGTATAGTTTCATGTACATGTTACTTTCAAAAAGTTGGTAGTGATATTGACATTTTTGATGCTACAATGAAAATTCTTTTGATGAAATGTCAATAACCATTTTATTGTTGAATTTACGCTTTTGTGATCCATATCAAATTTTTAAGAAGATTTCTTCAGCGGAGATCACATTATAATACTTTTGTCGACGCATTTCAAACCAACGAGTGTGGTCCATCATTAGGACAAGTTGAAGAATCAGATCATGGTTGTATGTTAAATAGGGAGAGCAGATCTTCTAACGATTCAATTTTACTAGGAAGCAACTACATTGGACTAGGTGATTTCACCGAAAAATGGTGAAATTTGACTGGCCAATCTGATTGGACTGAGGGAAAGGGACAGGAAAATAATAATAATAATCATATATATATATATATATATATATATATATATATATATATATATATTCCTGTCCCTTTTTTTTCTTCAACTTGTCATGATGATGAACCACATTGTTGGTTCGAAACACGTCGACAAAAGTATTATAATGTGATCTTCGCCGAAGAAATATTCTCAAAAACGATTTTATTATTCATGTTTTTTTATTTGTTTGTCAAGTTGTTTGTGTTCCTCTAGGCTTGACCTGTGGCTTGAGAAACTGTGACCCTGGGGCATCTAAGCCGACAAAGTCACTCGGGGATTGCACTTGGCTTGGGCCACACCAGCCCTAAGCTGACTGGATTTTAGTGTGTCTCCTCTCCCTAGCACAAGCACAACAACCTCTGTGAGGTTTGATCCTGGGTTGCCTTGCTAACGAGGCCCATCCAGAACCATTTGTGCTAGTGGGACTTGACATTTTGTTATTCATGTTAAAATTAAAATGATAAATATAATATTTTATTATTATGTAGATAGGTATACATATTTCAAGTTGTGTATATGGGCTTGAGGAATTTTGTTTTTTTAATAAACGGATGGTGTAACATCCCTAGTGAAAATTCCATGTAATAAAAGTTAATAAAGGAAAAATAATAACCACGATTGATGGGACACTTATTCCAAGCTGAATGTTGGACAAGACATCCTAGTGTGGTTGTTCATTTGGTTATTAATGGCTAAGTAAGTTGGCAAATGCAATGGCTAAGGCTTTGGAAATGAAAAATGACATTTTTAGCACATTTATTTATGAAAATAATCAAAATTAGGAGAAAAGGGAGGTGAAAGGTCATAGGTTGCATGTGAGGATGAAATTGAAGGAAAATAATGGAAAATGAAGAAAATAGAGGCCTCATTTATAAAAAGGCTTTTGAGGATTAGTTGGTAACCTTTTGGTGAGTTCAGTTTTGGAGTTCTCTCATACTCTTGGATACTTAGAGCTTTCTTGGAGCACTCTTGGAGGGTGTGGCATACATTGATTTTGGAGCAAGAAAGAAAGGGAAGAGAAGGAAAGTGGAAGAGGACATCGGGATAAGCAACTACAACGAATTTGGATTGCATGTACTAATTTTCATGTATGTTTTCCTCACTAGTTTTGGAATGCAAGGCATATGCATGTGCGTTATTGGTCATGACTTGTCATTGGCATAAATGATTTCCTAGATTGACAGTGGATTGCCTAGCCATCCCATTTCCTTAATAGTCATGGAGATTGTGGGTTTACTTCCTTGTTTTGTTTTGGTTGGTTCTCATGTTTCGTTAGCTTGGGTTGAGTTATTAGTTCCTAGAAGCCCTCGTTGGACAAATGCTCTGGAAGCCCTTTAACAACTTGGGTTGAGTTATTAGTCCTGAAAGCTTGGTTGGACAAACACTCTAGAAGCTCTTGGTGGGTTGAGTTGCTAGTCCTGGAAGCCCTGGTTCGACAAACACTCTGGAAGCCCGACAACAGCTGTGGGTTGAGTTACTAGCGCTGGAAGCCTTGGTTGGAACAAATGCTCTGGAAGCCATAGAAGGCTTGGATAGAGACTAATTTGATGATGGTTTTGTGATGTTCAACCATGAGGTGGAATCATTGTTGATGAGTTGAGGTTGGTGGCCTCTGGAAGCTTTGAATGGTTTTGCATTGATTTGTTCTATGGGATCCCACATTCATGCTTAGAATATGGCACAAGGGTTAATGGTTGAAGAGAAACTTGGCTCAACCATTCTATGGTAAGGTGGAATGTGGAAGTCCCATCCTGCGTTTGGATTTTGATTCATAAATATGAGTTTATTTTTCCTTGTATTTCTATGGGTATTGTACTGGTTTATATGTGGATCATATGGTTGTAACTTCACTGGTATTTTTTTTGCTATTATGTTGGTTATATATATATCTGTTTTATGACAGTACCTATGTATGGTTCTCATCGTGTTTTTACTTGTAAATGAATGAACAATGTATCTATGACCTAAGGGATCAAATGACAGTTGATGTGTTGAGGCATCAATGATTCTTAGTGATTATCAGCTAAGTATGAGACCTCTATGCTTAAACCTTTTATTTACACCTTGTAGATTAAATATTCATGACATGTTTGATGAAATTCCTGTCATGGCTAGTAGGGGTTCAAGTCAAGGTCTTATTCAAGTAATTACATTGGTATTGTCATTTCATTGTTATTTTACTGTTTTGAAGACGCCATTCAATTCTAGGCAATGACCTGGGCTCTAGGCTTGAAAAAGTGGCTCAAATCCCAAGGACGTTGGAATAGCACTGTGAAAAATAGTCCCTGGATGTTGGCTTGTAGGCTTATGAGAGCATCTAGAGGTCCTCGGATGCTAACATGCCCATAGCATGAGAGCATCCAGAGGTCAAGTGGTCCAAAATCTCAGTGGGACCTAGGGGCTGGTTGGAAGAAAGGTTGGATTGGCTCACGAGGGTCCTAATGCTAATGTTGAATGTTTGTATGGTGTGTTTTTTTTTGGTTCCACTTCTGTAATGTGACTTAGGATGTCAAATCATATCATAGTGGCCTCTCATCGCATGTTTACCCTGGCTAGCCGATTGCTTGGGTAGATGTAGGAGGAGGGTGTTATAGAGTAGTATCAAAGCATGGTTTACCCCTTAGACTAGATGGGTTGTGTGTTGGTCATGCATGCATTTCAGTTGCGTGTCTGTCTCTTACACTTGCATTCCATTTGCTTGTCGCGTGTGCATGATGTCGATGATGGTTGTAGTGATGTCATCATGTGGAATTTGATGTTGTTATCGTGGAGTGCATTGTCATGAGTGTATGACTGATTACGTGTTGTGATATGTCACTTACATCTACCATTGTTGTATGGTTGGTTACATTCTTGTATGTTTGGTTTCGTTCTCGTATGCTTGGTTACATTCTTATATGTTTTGTTAGATTCTTATATGGTTGGTTGCATGTATCATTCTTGTAGGTTTGGTTTCAAGTATTCTTCGTTTGTGCTTGATTACATGTTTTTATGCATGTTTATGGTTGGTTACACATTGCTTATGCATTTTAATGTTTGCATGTGGTCAAATTTACAATGATGTAGTGATTGTTTTCATGCATGAGTTCATGGTATGCATTGTTGATACAATCATGCATTGATGATTGGACACCCCAACTAGAGTGATGGTTGGATGGTTATATGCTTATGTCTTATGTTTCTATATGTTGTCATGATTATGCTATACATGTATCACACTGATTTGTTGATCTTACAGACAAGGTATCCTCCTTGAGCTATACTAAGGTACACTGGTTTATTGTGATTTGGTTTAGTTGACATGATATACCTTGTAGGAAGAAATATCAAATGACTAGCAAGATGGTATACTACAAAGACTCTTCCTATGAATCAAATGAGTAGTATGGTGTTGGGAACTCTTCCAATTTGGTAAATATATTGAGAAGATTAAAGGAAGAAATAAGGAGTTGTAAGGAAGATAATGACAAAATCATGCAAGCACAAGAGAAACAAGCAGAGGTAAATGCAGTGATACTTCATAGTTTGTTAGATTTGCAGTGACAGGGACCATGTCAAATCAACTATGAGCAGTCGGATGGAACTAATGGGGCATATGGTAGTAGGTCACATGATGGTCACAGGTAAAATAGAGATTATACTTTAGAGATGAAAGACTGTTGGACACTCTAAATAGGAGGAGGGATAAACATAGGTATTATTCTAGTTCTAATTTAGATAGGCACGATGATCACCATCTTTATCATCCTTACAAGAGGAATGATAGGGGATACTTTCCAGATGAGTTTAAGAAAGCAAATCCACCAACTTTTGATGGATAGATGAAGAAAACATAGGATGCGGAGGCATGGTTTCCTGGGATGAGGAAGTTCTTTAGGTTACATGATTATTCAAAGAACAAGAAAGCCAAAGTAAGTACATCCAGTCTCAAAGGTAAAACAGAGATTTCCTAGGAAGACATGAAGAATGTCAAATGTATTCATGAGGAATACTTGACTCAGAGTGAGTTTGAGGAGTTATTCAAGAAGATGTATTTGTCAGAGAGATACTTTGATGACAGGGAAAAATAATTCTATGACCTAAAGATGATATCAATGATAGATGATGAGTATACTAGTAGGTTCTTAGAATTATTGAGGTATGTGCCTTACCTCACAAAGGAAAAGGCCAAGATTCAAAGGTTCATTAGTGGATTACTAGTTTCATTCAAAGACGGGATCGAGTTCGATGAGCCTATTGTTGTTGGGAAAAGTATCCAATTCAGAATGCCCCTATCCCACTCTAAGGTGTGATAGTGCCTTAGCAACAAACAAGGAAAACTATCTGAGTATTCTTCTTTATGAGATGTAAATGGAGAAGAAGGATGTAACTAATCGGTGTCTTCCGCTAGTTTGTCGATCCAATCTCTCTCTCTTTTGTTCACTTCCCGCTGCCTGCTCTTTCACTGGTCCAGCTTCACCCAATTCCTGCAAGATCACAAGAGAGGAAAACTACACAAAAGACATAGATTCACATTCATAACTAGTTTAGGATCAGATATAAACTAAATATGCAAATATAACAAAACATCATTGAAATACAAGCATATAGGAGAAACTCAAATAGCTTTATTGATATGATAACAAGGTTCAAGAGGAGATACAACCAAGTGAGTCCCGATCCAACATCTACCTCCCAGCAAAGGAATCCCTTCCTCTCCTCCAACAAAGCATAAATCACCCAATGTACTAATCTCAATCTCAAACCAACAGCAATTCTCTGCAAAATACCAAATTCCAGCCTCCTGAACCTCTGGGTGAGAGATCCATATATAGATGTAAGCAGAGAGGATCAGTCAGCTTATGTTTTGACTTGTGGCTTCTCTCTGTCAGTTCTTGCTTCCACTTGGAGGTTGAGAACCTCTTACTCATCACTAGTCAAATTCATTGAGGAAAGTGTCATTGAGGAAGATTCTGGAAGCTTCCAGGGTCTTTCCACCTCGTTGAATGAACTTGCCATTTGTCATTTCCCACTCAGCGCACCCTGGTAGTGCTTCTACCTGCGTTGCAGTGCACCTAGCCAGTGCAATCTCTGCATTTCAGCGCAGACAGCTAGTGGAGCCTCTGAATTGATCCTGAATTGACTGTTTCTGAGTTGTTTTTGGTGGAGAACTTCTGGGAGAAGCTGTCATTGGTTGACCTTGTTCCTTTAGGGGTAGGAACAACTCATTTAGGGACTTTGGATCCCTTGGATTATGGACATTTCATGCTCAATGCTGTAAGGCACAAAAATGTCTATAACAGTTGCCCCCTAAGGTATGAGGTCGTTTATCGGGTGAAATGCTTTATTAGGAGGATCCGAAGTTCTTCCAATGCTGGGAGGAGACCTGTAATAAGATACAATACAATACATTATTTTTCATACTGCTTTCATGATCTAGCTGAGGCGGGCATTCCCATGCTCAGCTTTATAAATTCATTTTTTTGTACATAGAACAGACAATCGTCTAATGGTAGACTGATGATTTTGATGAAATCATCATCCTTTTGGTAGGATGATTATCTGCTGCAATGCTGTACATGTCAATGTCTTTATTTTTCCTGAATATATATCGCAGCCCGGATGGATGAAACTAGATCCGGGGTCTTCAATCTCGTTCGATCTTCACTCTAAGTACAAGTCGATCCATGTGAGAAATGTTTTGAAGTCGAACATGGAAAGACATCGCTTGATTACCAGTCAATGATGTAAACTGTTAACAAGCGCGAGAGGAATCACCGATAATGATAATGACCCTCAAGGTACTGCAGTACAATTCATGTGGTGTGAATAAAGGACTTGGCGTCGAACACCACGCAAAATCTTTCGGTCGAAGGTCATTGATGTATACCTGTCGCCGGAAGTGAGAAACTTGCCATTAAGGCATGCAAGCTTCAAAGTACTGAAGGGGGTGTTCCTAGATCAACTTCTTGGATAATGAGCTGATGTCGACAAGAAGCGATCCATCAAATGAGGGCCTTAATGTATCCCACATCAGTGACACGGAACGGAGTAAATGATTTTGATGGAGGTGAAAATGATTTGATGATATATGGTTCAGGGTGGCCGTCATGAAAGGATGAAGGATAATGTATGGTAGTGGATGGGACACGGTTGACTTCTCTTGAACATATCAGCGACACTTGTGTGATGGATCGGTAGCATTTACCCCAAAGGTGGATGGTATGGCGAGACCATGGTGATGTGACTGGTGAATGAAACAACCCAACCCGACTCAGGCACAGAGTGGAAGTGTCATGTTCAAGAGCGACTTGCTACCAATAAAAATTCTTTGAGTTTCTTCCCAATTTTTCCCCAGTCATTTCTGACCAGTACCTCTTTATTTTTGTCAAGCTTGAGGAGGATAACATATGCTTGTTCTATAATTTTCCCTTCGGGCAAACCTATCGCTATGTTTTAACGAGCCTAGCGATAGTGAAACTCGTTCTCGTCTAAAGACAAGTTTGTCGCTATTAATGCTTTTTAATGAGTCTAACGACAAAGATAACTCGGTCCTTTTCAATTTTAGAGAGTCTGAAAAGGTACGTAAAGATAACTCCAAAGTTCTTTTTTTGTCATCTAATCCCTTAAGTCTGAAAAAGTATAAAACAATACATAAGGGATGGATTTTCGATAGTTTTAACGAGCCGAACAAAACAAGCGCTCGATCTTTTTGTGCAATAATCCCTCAGGTCCAAAAAGATTAAAATCTAGAGGAGGGATAGCACTTCCGGTCGCTTTAACGAGCTGGAAGGCAAAAACTCGGCAATCTTTTCATATTTTACGAGTCAGATGAAAAGAGCTTAAAGAAGACTCGTCTTTTGAGGAACGAGTGATAAAACGGGTAGCAGCTGATTCTGGTAAGGTTTGGAATTTTCCAATCACGGCAGTGTCACAAGGATGGCTAGTGAAATCACTCTTCGCAGCTGTTCCTCAAAATGGGTAAACAATCAAATGGAGGTGAATGATCGGCCAATGGAAAAGTGGAGGTGATGGTGCAAACACGACCAAGGCTTTAATGGCTGATAAATCTACATTCGCAGTGGTTATTTTCCAGAGGATAGTTCATTTTTTAACGAGCTTAAACACAGATTGAAACACTTGCTCGATCTTATGTTTATTTTTTAACGAGCATGAACTATGTGCTAAAACTGCTCGATTCCAGTCATAAGATAATAATGTCTCATTTAAGATGCCATTTTTTATGGGGCTTGCACCTCATAAAGCTTTGCCCCGGAATCTTTTCGTTATGCAAGTTCGGAAACGACTAATCCTACGAGTTTAAAGGGTTAGACCTACAGGTTTAAAGGGAGGACCTAAAAATTTAAAAAATAAATAGCCGCCCCTTGCTTGCACTCCAAAAGGTTTGCATGCCCCCAGGTATAAAACAGAGTTTCAAAGTTACCCCTACTTTAGTCCGATAAAACATTTGTTTTAGCGAGAGAGGCCTACCTCTTACAGGTTACCAAAGATTGTCTCATTTGCGCAGCAAACAAAACATTTCTTCGGCGATGTCTACCGAGATAGACAACGGTGATTGACTCAGTTCTGTCAAACACATAACTTTGACAAAAGAATCTTATTCTAGAATAACCCTCTTCCAGCATGGGCGGGGTACAGACTAGTCATATTCTCCCGCGGAAACCTACCCTATACCCAAAGTTTTCCTGCCGAAGCAGACCAGGATGCATGCCCCCTGGGTTCCAGTCATATCCTTCTGAATCACTCACGCTCATCGGGAGGACGGACCGTGGGTTGAGACATTTCTTGTGTGAAGAGACCATTTAGGGATGGTATATGACTATTTGCGATGCGTGATCCAGGAAATGAAAGCTAGTCCACGAGCTTGACCACTCTTCCTTCGTGCGGAAAACACATTACTCTAAAGAGTGAGGAGACGATGGCTCCCATGCAATAGATATAGTCTCGTCCAAGGAGTAGGTTATAATCCAAGGGTCCTTGAACGACCATCACATTCATTTGAACGGTCTTCCTTTTCAATGTGATAGGCACATTGGGGAGGATCCCTAAAGGTCGACTGGTTCCTTTATCGAAGCCTATCAGATTTCTCATTTCAGGCAAAAGCGCTGGTGAACCAAGCGCTTTCCAAGCAATTGAGGAAAGGATACTCACAGATGCCCCCTCATCAATGATGGTGCCAGCCATTACCATTCTGTATATTTGAATGATAATTCTGAATGGTATGCTTGCTGGTAACCGGGGTCTGCCTAGTTGGTTCCAGTCGAAGGATACAACTAGGTTGCTTGGTGGTGGGACCGAGTAGACGGCCAGGTATCGCTCTGACGAACTTCCTTCCTGCGATAAAGGAATGGGAGGGTTGCCCCCGTGTTCGTCGGAGTCTGTGTTGATGAAAAGAATCTGGATGGTGTCATCCTTATCCTCTTCAGTGATTGTATCATTCGAAGATAAATCCTCTGAAGGCAAGACTGGGTCAACTGCCGCCTCGAACTTTTGACTTTCGTTGGGTATGGATTCAGCTGGTTCATCTTCAATGACCGGCGCTTCAGCTGACCACTTGAGCGGGCTAGCTGGATTTTCAACTAACGAAGGACTCGGCAAGAGTTTTTTATATCCAGGAGGGAGTCGTAACGGTGAAACCAGATGATCATCCAAAACTCTTTTCACTTCATCTAAGAAGGGACAACGGTGGATGGCGTGGTTGCCTTCGTACAGTCTACAGGGAGATCTAGTTCTCCCTTTTTGTCCAAGGACTTCACTTTCGCTAGTTGACGGTATGCATTCAACATGGCTATTAGAGGTTGATGCCACCGGATTGTGCAAACGGGGAGACCAGTCCCTTAGTATCCGAGGGATGCAGGGACAATCTCTGTGGAAGTGGTCTCCCTTGCATATGACACATGGCGATTTAGGCCTAGTCAGTGCTGTGTGTGGATTTTTGTCAAACGACACTTGTTTGCCCCCAGTCGCTTTTGGCTCCTTCTTCTTCTTCTCTTTCCTAATATTGATGCCTAAAAAGAAAGCTGTTGTACAAATTTGAATTCGATTTCAAGTGAAAAACACAAACAAGTTCCTTTTTCGAAATCAAAAAGAAGATTACAACACTTTATGATTTACTTGTTTCGACACTAGAAATGCATAAATTCAAACCAAAAGACAAAAGTAGAAGCTAAGTCAACTATGAACAGCAAACAAACTCACTCCTAAGATCAAAACGACACTTACGACAGGTCTAGATGTAGGGCGACAGTATGACTAGTTTACTTTTGTAATGGGAAACTACAAATGATGTAACAAATACACAAAGAACAAATACAGTTTCTTTATACAACTGAGGTGGAATTGAGGCAAAGAAAAGGGTTTCAGATAGGTACACTGACTGATAACAGGCTGCAAAAACAGAGATAAAACTGAGCAAAAGGAAGCAGGGAACCACAGCTGCACAAGGCAAAGACTGATCAGCGCACTCCCAACACAGAGGATTTGACATTCAGTGCAGGTAGCCTTCACAGGACCTGCGTTGAAATGCAGAACCTCTTCACAGAGTCTGCGCTGAAGCAGAAACGAGAGTTGTTTCTGGGTTCTGGGTTACGGTTTGCAGTTTAATCTACAGTTTTTGGCCAGATAAAAGCTATCAATTAGGCACAATTAGGAGGATGATTTATAGGAGGACTAAGATCTATCACAAAGGGCTGTTAGAGCACTTGTGGATCAGCTGTTCAGATCATAAACAGGCCCAGCGAATGGACTAGAGTAGTAGATCTCTACTTTGCATTTGAAAATAGCAAATGCAGTTCGATTCAGCACTCTTGAGTTTATGAAATGAATGGCAATAGAAACACAAATAAACTAACAAGATACTCTCCCTAGCGGAGTCGCCAATTTGTTGTTGGGAAAAGTATCCAATTTGAAATGCCCCTATCCCACTCTAAGGTGTGATAGTGCCTTAGCAACAAACAAGGAAAACTATCTGAGTATTCTTCTTTATGAGATGTAAATGGAGAAGAAGGATGTAACTAATCGGTGTCTTCCACTAGTTTGTCGATCCAATCTCTCTCTCTTTTGTTCGCTTCCTGCTGCCTGCTCTTTCACTGGTCCAGCTTCACCCAGTTCCTGCAAGATCACAAGAGAGGAAAACTACACAAAAGACATAGATTCACATTCATAACTAGTTTAGGATCAGATATAAACTAAATATGCAAATATAACAAAACATCATTGAAACACAAGCATATAGGAGAAACTCAAATAGCTTTATTGATATGATAACAAGGTTCAAGAGGAGATACAACCAAGTGAGTCCCGATCCAGCATCTACCTCCCAGCAAAGGAATCCCTTCCTCTCCTCCAACAAAGCATAAATCACCCAATGTACTAATCTCAATCTCAAACCAACAACAATTCTCTGCAAAATACCAAATTCCAGCCTCCTGAACCTCTGGGTGAGAGATCCATATATAGATGTAAGCAGAGAGGATGAGTCAGCTTATGTTTTGACTTGTGGCTTCTCTCTATCAGTTCTTGCTTCCACTTGGAGGTTGAGAACCTCTTACTCATCACTAGTCGAATTCATTGAGGCAAGTGTCATTGAGGAAGATTCTGGAAGCTTCCAGGGTCTTTCCACCTCGTTGAATGAACTTGCCATTTGTCATTTCCCGCTCAGCGCACCCTGGTAGTGCTTCTACCTGCGTTGTAGTGCACCTAGCCAGTGCAATCTCTGCATTTCAGCGCAGACAGCTAGTGGAGCCTCTGAATTGATCCTGAATTGACTGTTTCTGAGTTGTTTTTGGTGGAGAACTTCTGGTAGAAGCTGTCATTGGTTGACCTTGTTCCTTTAGGGGTAGGAACAACTCATTTAGGGACTTTGGATCCCTTGGATTATGGACATTTCATGCTCAATGCTGTAAGGCACAAAAATGTCTATAACACCTATATCATTTTGAGGAGGCCACTTAAAAGTTAAGGCATTGCTATGAATAATAGAAACACAAACTTGAGACTAAGCCATATTGGAAAGGTAATGCAAAGAACAAAGGAAAATGGGACAAAAATGAAGCAAGACCTTAGGATACATGTAACAAATAGAATGCAACACCATCTAATAATTTCAATGCATCAAACAAAGGACAGGGACATTGATCTAAGGAGTAGAACAAGGATGCAGGCTGGAAGCCTATAGAGTGTTGAACTTGTGGCCAGGATCATCATAGGAGAGATTTCCCACATAATCAGGGTGGTAAGCCTCTGATATATAGTGCACGTGACACATAGAATGTTGGGGTGTTGGTCAGAGCATTCCTCATATTTATGCAGTTGTTGTAACGGCTACAACCATCCTCCAAAATTTTGCCTTAGCTTCATTTTGGAGCCTCCATACCAGCCATCCTTGCAACATGTCTTGCACTGTCAATTACATAGGCTTCAGTGTTTTTTTAGCAGCTTGCGAGCCTGTGCATGATTGTTTGATGCATGCCCCTCACAGGCTACCGCTTCGGACTTGGGCCAACTGCTGGCTGAGCAACTCCCTCAAAAACTTACGCAATTCTAGAGAGGAACTAGCCTTCCCTCCAGAAATTACACAAATCTGTTGGGCAACCTGTTGGGCCTAGAAATTGCGCAAAACAGTCAAACAAATTTCCTCAAGAAAATTGTGCAGTATAGCCCAGCAGTGTAGGTCAGCCTAGAAATTGCACAATTCTGGGTAGTAGTCAGCTGCTCCTCCCAGAGATTGTGGAATCCCTTTCGATAGTTAGCCCAACTCCTCACAGAAATTGCACAAAAATCTCTCTCTGTCAAGTAGGTTGTTGCATGTGCCCTTAGGTTAATCGATTCCACCCAAGACCCAACAACTTGACTTACATGCATGGGCTTATTTTTCTCGAAATAGACAAAAGAAACATGAAAAAAGCATCCCTAGATTTTAGCCATCTATGTTTAGCAGTTGAAGGTTACTTGCAAATATTGTTTCAGAAACTTTCCTCCAAGTGTCACTTTTTCCTAGATTTGTGGCATGTGCATCAAAAGCCTCAAACTTTTTTATTCGTTGCTTCAGAGCTCATTCTTCACATCAATCTTGGATCTTTGACATCCCACAATACATCCAGGAGTCTTCGGCACATCTAGCTTAGCTATTTCTCGGTAAGTCCGCTTTACTTGTCTTTTGCAGCATTTTTGTTACTTTTTATGTTTTGGCTTGTGTGAGTGATGCTTTCTTGATTTTTGTGAACGATCATTGTCGTTTGCATGCATGTTAGCCTGTACGAGCATTGTTTTAGTTTTCGTTTGCATCTCACTGCTATCACATGCATGACACTATTTGTGCGAATGGTCGCCAATTCAACGACTCACTTCACACACACACATGTTTTTCCCGTTTTCTGAATATTGAATTTGTTGTTTTCATGCATGATCATTCACCTCTACTTACGCTTAGTATCGCCATGCATTCACAGCTTCATATGCTTTCAGTTTCCTGTCAGCAGGTCTGAGCAACCTTGGGCCAGACTCTGCCTTGCCCTGACAGCATTGTGCAACTCTGATAGGGAAGGATCTACCTTCCTCCCAGAAAATGCGCAAATCTATCTAGACAGTGTCCTCCAGTCTTGCTATGCACAATTCTGAGAGGCACTGTCTACTGGCCCAGAAAATTGCGCAATGCAGTCCCTGGGCTTGCATCACTTGTCGACTGATAGTGCGCAATGTGCAATCCCAATACCCAGTAGGCCAGTATGGATTGTGAATTGTACAATTCCAGCAGTCAACCAGCCTCCTGACAGTCCAAGCTTCATTTTGCACAGTTTCGGCAGTGAGTCTCCCGACCTCCTAGTGAAAATTACGCAATCCTTGCCAACAATTCCCAGGGTATGTTGCATGTCACTCCTCAAGTTTGCTTTAGTTTTAAATGACATATTTCTTGCCATGCATGTCACCATGTCTCCGAATATAGCAAGTGTTCGTTCGTCTCTTAGCAGTTTAGGATCAATGGCCTCCAAGAGAGCAGGGTCAAAGGACACCAACGGAAGCACAACTGGAGATGTAGTTGATCGAGTGTTTATGAGTTTGCTGATTTATCAAGATACCAAGCTGATTGTAGACAAAGAAATCAAGTTGAAATGGTAGGAGATCAATGATACATTCTCAGGCACATTTGGGGAAGATCTTGAAGATCACAAAGTCTAGGTTAAAACTCACAAGTCCGGCTTGTACTAGATTGCATGTAGGTATCTCACGTTCCCATGCGCAGATGATATATTGGATCATCTCTCACATTGACCCCGAGACAATGGTATTGAGCAATGTCAGTGGGACAAAGATTGCTACCTTAAGGGCACAGGACTATCAGAAGATGTACCTCTTGCCGAAGCCAGTGATCACCATGGAGACACCCTTCAGCATACCCAGCAACAATGCCAACTCCATGGATATCTTGAAGAACTAGGTGAAGGAGCCAGCCAAATTTAAGATGACACCCAACCAAATTTACAAGACGAAGATACTGTGGAAGGCGTATCAGTACTTGATCATTTTTTCATGTCGCTTGTATGGCCAAGAGAGCATGAAGACCTTCCCATAGAGTTGGGTGATCGCGTCGGAGCAACTGGCCAGTGAAGGTAAAGCATGCAACTAGTCCAACATATTGGCTCACAGGCTGAAGGAAAAGGTAACAGTAGCTCGACAATGCCCAAAGGTCAACAAGAAGAAATTCACATGTCCAGATACATCTTGGATGCAATCTGTGCCCATCGGGAATTCCCATGCATGAAGTGGGCATACACGTCAGTGAAAACCTTTGTGAACACTTATTGCAAATTGTTTTCCGAATGCAGCTTCCGCGGAGTCATCATGCAGTTGTCAAACCATTTTTTCACCCCAATGTACAAGATGATATTTGAACAAGATCCACCTTGCATGTTGAAGGCACCAATGGAGGCATTGATCGACATAGCTGATTGGCACACCTCACCTTTTGGCACCTTCATATGGCTGTACAGTGCGGAGAAGCCTCCCCATGTTTTGCCGAAGTTTTCCATGGATGGCCCCGTCATGCAAGAAGTGCCATATCACATATCAGCAGAACTGTCAGCTAGAATTCATTGGAAGAAGGAGGCACCCTGGCCCACTCTTTCATTGCGGATTGGGTTGTATGAGATACAGAATCTCAAGCATGTGAATGTCGAGACAGAAGAGTTCAAGAAATTTACTTTCGCCACTAGAAGCTTTAATCCCTATGACCCACATTGCTTTGTGAAGGTTCACTGCGCGAGACTACAATTTCCGTGGATCCATGGGCCATGTCATTGGGCTGAGGAAGACCCATGGAGATATTGTCACAGCTTCTCCAGGCCTAATGAACTGGTCGACATCGTTGTGGAATGGTTAGCGAAGCAGCGTCTAGGAGAGTACCAACAACAACAACAGAGATCAACATACCTATGCATGACAAAGGAAAGAGAAAGATTGTCAACATCATAGAGACAGAACAAAGGTACAAGTTCAAAGAAGACCCACTTTTGGAGAAATCACCTTTGGCGATAGAGACAAAGAGGAAACAATGCGACAAGAGGACCGTGCAAATGTAGAGAGAAAAACAGAGGATGGAGGAAACAGTGAAGGAGTTGCAAGAGTTGAAGGAGAACTCCAGAAGGAACAGGAGCTACACAGACAGGAGAAGGAAGCGTAGTAGGTATAGGTACATCAAGGGGCGCAACATGTACAAATTGACAAAATTACACCTGTTGTACCTATGAGATGATAATGGTCAATTGATCATGCCAGAGAATCTAAGATATTTGTTTTGGGGTTTTGGTTTTTATGGAGGAACAATACATAGAACAAACAGTAAGAATGATGTATTTAACTCTTTTAGATAGCACTAATAAATAACCAAAGGTCTTCTATTTAACTTCACACAGTGATTTAAATTTATAAGGTGTGCAGAAAGAACAGTAAGGAGATATGATTGCTTTAAATTTCAGACAGAAAGATAAATCATCATAAGTGGGAAAAATTTGTCAAATGTTCAAAAGTTAAACAAAACATGCTTTAAAATTACATAAGATACTGACAATTTTATGATTTAGAGGGAGCCTTTCAAACAGACAGTCCAATATCTCAATCTCTTTATGATAATAACTTTAGAAGGAATTTTAAGAATAATTGTAACAAAATTATTCTCACCTGATATCTCTGTAAAACTTAAGCATATGCAGAATTAATAGAATGAATGAAACACATGAAAAACTTACAGAAGAAAATGAAATTGTATGATACCAAATTCAGAATCCTTTGCTTTATTATCAGTGATCTAGAAAAAGCTTGTACATCAATGCTTTACAAAATTGCTTATGGAAAGGTACCACCCTTTAATAACTCATAGAAGAGAGTTATTTATACTAGTTTAGATAGTAAACAAAATATCCTAAAATGATTACAAAACAAGCTGAAAGAAAATAGGAAAATAAAATTGTTGAATGATGTGTCCCTATTTTGTAGGAAGTTGTTGATGACTGTTCCTTCAAAATTTATTGTGTTGTCTTCTTGTTGGAATGGAAAGTTAATCAATTGTTTCACACAATTGATCCCACCTCTTCTCACTCGGTATCTTTAGATTTACCATCCTTCTAAATATTTCATCAACTTCAGTATATCTTTCAAAATTGGGTTTAATGAGAAAAAGATGTCCAACTTCATATTTAATTGTGAGGTTAGGGCTCGAAACTTCCAAAAACTCTTTGCCAGTAATCTGTCTTTTTATCCTTACAAATTGACTATTGTCTGCTACAATAGTATATAATCTTTCACAGTAATCCTCCAATTTTACTAGCTGATCATTTGATGACACTAACTCTGGTAAACCTTTCTTATGAAACATACTGACTGTAGTGTTCAAAGCTTCACACTTTGTTTTCAATTGAGTTAATAGATTTTTCTTCATTAAGACATTATTTATCTCCAAAATAGTAGTTGTCCTATCTAGAATATTTTTCTCTTCTAACTGTTGCCTAGTTTTAGAGTTAGTACCTTGATCATCCATGCTACTTCTTTGGGTTTTGTGCCCAATTTTGCCTCTTGATTATCTATCTCTGTCTTGCATCTAGCAATCAATTCTTGCTACTAAAAAATAATTTGAATAGATGGCCATATTTCTGTTATGGAGTGGCTGATATCTAACCAGATGTCCTCTTTGGCCTGTGCCAAAGTGTTTGCCATTAGAGTTTTACTCTCTAATTGTTTGACCCTTTGTTCTAACCTGTGTGATTTTTTCATTTCTTCTACATACAAGGTATCATTCTTTATGTTCTGTGACTCCAGGGCTTGGAACTTCTGATGTAACTTTTCATTATGTAGTTTTTGTGCCTGTAACTCCTGTGATATCCTTGTTGTTTAAATTGTTGTTGAAGATGAAGCAATGTTAGTAGAATATGAGCTTGGCTCTCTACTTGCTATGGGAATTGCTGTCACTGAGGTCATGACAAGATGTGATGCCTCTTTTTCCTTGAGCAATCGTTCTATTTTCTCTTCTATTTTCTTGATCTGTATGTTTTGCTCAATAATGAGCTTCAACATATCCTCCCTGTATTGTTCATTTTCTGCCATCTTTTTGGTTTGGGGATCCTTAGTTGAAGGCGGTTTCAATTGTTTCTTCAAAGTTGTTATCTCTATATTCTTCTTCTGGAGTATTCTTCAATTGCTTTACAATATTGGGGATCCAATTTTGATAATAATATCTTCTAAAGACTTTAATTTGTTATCTTTAGCTAAAGATGACAATTTTTCAATCTTAAGTTGTGACTGCACATTTGACAAGGCAGTTCTGAGCTTTGAAAGAGACATGGCAGTTGTAGTCATTGTTGAAAATAACATTTCCCCTGATTGCCTATGCAAATCCATTTGGTCAATAGGATGTATCTGGTTTACATCAAACGAAAATATGGTCTTCTTGTAATCTGTTGTAGATTTGGGAAATGGAATTTGAGCTTGCAAAAATTCCATTTGCATCCTTCCTCTTTCACTGTCAAAGGCAGAGAGAAGTTTGTGCTGAGAAGTGGATGTCTACTTCCAAAACTGACTATACACTTGTGATTTAAGACTTTCATTTTTCTATTTGATTTCCAAAAATGTTGAGAAGATATTAGTATCTTTTGCTGAGCTGGTCTTAGTTGACTGAATAATCTCCATTGGTTGAGTTGAAGAAAGAGTTGAATAAGTATAAGGAGGTTTGGGATAAATGGTCACTACTAATGAAACATCTTCCAATTCTCCAAGATCAATTATTTCTGGTGGCTTGCTCCCTATTGATAGTGACAATCCTGTATTCAATTTCTTTTGTAGTATATAGTACTCTTTAACTGATTCTGTAGCTGACTCAGTTTCCTCTCTGACTCTTTTGTGTTGAGTACTTTGAGTGTCTAGAGTCTTTACCTATGGAGTGGATATAAGTTGTTCATCCGCTTCTGTGAGAGTTCCTTCAGACCACTGCTCATGCTTCATAAAATTATCCAATTCAGGCCTCGGAGTATGGTTGTAAGGTGTTTCCTTCAACTGAATTCTTTGGGCTAAAATGATCCCAAAAGGATCATACGACTAGGTGAATATTGGCTGGACATTCATACTCTTCAATAATTTGTCTGCCTCTGTACCTGTAGACTTAGTATTACAGATAAATGTTCCTACCTTGACCTTGAGCTTGAACCATGACTTTTTCTTGCTTGAGTCAAAATGGACTTCATCCATATTTATCATATGCCCGATGTATTCCAGTGAGAATATCCTCATTGACATATACTTAGGCAGTTTGTATGGAGCCAACTCACTGCCATATATCCTAATCTCAGTGTAGTTCTGGTAGAGGTACGAGTCACTAGTCTTGGTCTTCTCCGATAAGTGCAATGTCTTCTTAATCTCTTCTCCAATTCTGGGCTCTTCCTTGCTATTAAGTAATTGAAGAACTGGATGTACAAAAGAATGTATAAACTGAGAGAAAGTAAACTTTGATGATGTTGCTTTCACTATCTCTGTCAAGTGAATCACTGATTGATTCCCTCCCCGCTCATCTTGTCTGTTAAGGTGAATGGGAAATGAATCTCCCCGCTGAAACAAAATCAAATGAATTATGACTAAGCTATATCTGAAAACTCCTTGAGTGGTAAAATTCATAAATTGTTCATGTATATTATCAGCCAAAATTGGTTATGATTATACATGAAAGCAAGTTGATATTCTTTGCTGAAAATGGAAAAGAATCCAAGGATGGATTCATCAAATCATTTTCATAGCCTAGGAGGTATGATAGCAGGGAGATAATATGTCTAGTGGCTTCAGGGAACATAGAAGATGGATAAGGTGGATTTCTCTTAGGTAATTCAACGTCTTCTGGTAGAAAAAGTTCAAAGATAAGGGCTCTCTGTGGGAAAGTGAGTTTATTGTAAAGGTCCATGAGAGCTGTTGGTGAGAAAAAGCTGAGGGAGTCAGATGGAGGTATCATTAACATTTGGTTTATGCTTTGAGAAGTAATGGTGATCAGGGTTTTCCATCCTGAGTCATCACTGTTCTTTGTATAGGATCATACTTGGCTTGACACCAAGTGATTAAATCAGGGAAGTGATGAGTCTTGGGAAAGGAGTACAATGGAAAAAGTGTCTCCCAGAAATGAATGGGGTCCTCTTTATCAACATATTTATGCTTTAACCATAAATTCAATTCATGAAAATCGAATTTGCATTCATAATCAGTAGCTTTGAACATGGAGCCTACAAGGGGAAGGTGATCTAAATCAAGCAATGTTGCAGATGGATTTCCTTATTTGACAGCTTTCTATGTTTTAGCCTTGGGAGCCATTTTTTTGTGGGTGATGGATTTGGAAACTGCTTTAATTAAAATATGGATGAAAAGGGAAAATACGCAGAGCAAAAAAGGCTTTAGGTGATAGGACGGAAGTAGAAAAGTGGTAAAATGTGGAGCCATGGGGTATTTATAAATGAAATCGGTCTTAATTTTCCATTTAAATATAGTTGTAGGTGATTAATTTGCAGAGGAGCTAGAATTAAAGTTTAACGCAAGATTAAATGGTTAACTGAGGCTGGTAATGGCTTTGGAGTGTAGGGCGCAATGACTTTGCATCGTGGCGAGTGGTGAATGGGTGAGATATAACAGACTAGCGACGTGGAGGGTTGTGAATGGAGGAAGGGATAATGAGTCTATGACATGGCGCGAGAACAAGGTCAACAATTGGATGGAGGAAAACCACTGGTAGGATTTCGAGGGGTGGGGAGGGTGGTGGGGTGGTTTTCGGTTTTGAGCTTTGTGGGCTCGAAATGCTACGGGAATGCCACGTAGTAAAAAATGGCAGGCATTAAAACTGCTTTTCGGTCCCCCGCCCCCCCTCTCGCGTTAAAGAGAAGCATTCGAAGGGGGGCTGAAAAGCTTCCTTCGCCAATGATCCAAGCAGAGTGAATCCTATCCATTGAAAGGTGCTCAATGGTTATTCGGTGCTTGATTTGACTTTTTGTTTTTTCCGCCATTTACAAAAACATCATATTTATTGACTATTTGCAAAGTGATGATGTTTATTATAATAATTTAAACCCTGATTAAGGATTTAAACATTATTTTTAAACTAAACAACAATTTTAAAGGCGCGTTTGAACTAGCAGCCTTAATTAATTTTTCTAAAGCAAATAATTTCTTTTATTGCTTATCTAACAATTTTTATTTTCCTGAATGCTCTTAGTAACTTTACGAGGTTAATGAATAAATGTCACTAGAGGGAGGCGGGAGATGGAGTCTGCGGCTCGTGACAGTTATGGTTAGGGTTCCGGTCTCGCGCCTGCAGCTCACTGCGCCCGTACCCGGTTAACTCATCCGGTACCCGCTCCTACTTCTCCGTCGCGCCTACGACTCTAATACCATACGCTTTTTTCCGCAGCTGCTGCCTTTTGCTGCAACCTGTTATCCCACTGTTCGATGCCCCCCTACCGTTACGATTCACTGCCGATAACCGCATCTCACCCGGATTACCTGTGCTCCGAGGTTTACTCCGTTTCGAGGATCCGCTAGCTGGAACCATGGAGGACCTAGAAGCTGTCGATTACTCTGAAGATCCGCTGAGCGGGGTCTCCATCTGGCGTACCCCCTCTTTCAGCTCACCAGGTATGTATCTCCCGGCACCCTCGAATGATTTTGCTGTTTTCTCTGCCGGAGACTCCCCGCAACCTCCCGTTATTCTCCCGGATATTCCCCCCACTTGGCCTGCTCTGTCTACTCCCCCCCTCTCGCCGGCCTCCCTAGGGTTTGTAGCGGGTTGCCTAAACCCTAACCCTAGTTCCTCTCATACTGTCGCGTATCAATGGCCCTTCCCTGATCCCGTTCCATCATCGAATCCTGTCCCCTTCACCGGTGCTCTTTCAGGTTGTTTCACCGCTATCCCCCCGTTATCAGACCCCCTCCCCATCTCTGGGCCTCTCCCCCCTCCCCCCGCATCCATTGCTGACCCTCCCCTTAGTCTTCCCCCCCCCCCTGTTACTTCCCCCCCCTTGCCTCCTCCACCGAGATCCGGTACGGGAAAAAAACCCCGTTGCTTCAAATCCAGAGAGGCGGACACCTTCCTCCGGCTCGAAGAGGACATACAGTGGAGCGACATCATGGAATTTGCTGACAGGGTTCTGGTGGGTCGCATCAGAGGCCGAAATTACTCGGCTGCACGTTTAAAGGCTTGGGCTACAGAAGTTTGGGGACAACACTTGGTTGACATTCCCTTC
Source organism: Pinus tabuliformis (assembly GCA_031772625.1). Taxonomy (NCBI): domain Eukaryota; kingdom Viridiplantae; phylum Streptophyta; class Pinopsida; order Pinales; family Pinaceae; genus Pinus; species Pinus tabuliformis. Next base: position 657,053,346 of record CM062817.1, read on the forward strand.
GTGCAAACCTTTGTGAGGGGATGGTTTGCATTACGTTTCGCACGCGCTGATCACACTAATTGGGTACTCTCCTCTTACTGGCATTTTGAGCATGCTCCAGTACTTCTGAAGCGCTGGACTCCCATGTTCGATCCGGCTACGAAACAGATCGGAATTGGCCCCACTTGGATCAGACTACCAGGCCTACCTCTGCAATATTGGTCCGAAGACATTTTTCGTAGAATTGGCAATGCAATTGGGAGCTACATGGATTATGATAAGTCATATCTCCACACAGGAATGATGGCATACGCGCGGATCCTCATCAATCTGGATACCAGGGGGGGGCTTCTGGAATATATTACTATACAATGGAGGGACTTCTCCAGGAAGCAGATCATTGACTATGAGGGTATCCCTTACAGATGTCGCCGTTGTCACAAGGTTGGTCACCTCTACCGTGACTGTCCACTACTGAGAAAAGGGCCGGTACCAGCTCAGGGTGCAGCTCAGGATCGCCCCTCCCCACCACCTTATCAAGCACCGTCTGCGGTCCATGCGGAGCCCCAGATACATGAAGAAGCTGCTCCTTCCAACCAGACTGGGACACTGGCGGAGGAACCAACCCGTGCATCGCCTGATCCTACCCCAGAAGCTCCTATTCCGGCGGCCGACGATACACCGGGTATGTCAGCTGTCTCATCCCCTATCATGCTCTCTTCTTTGCATAATCTGGATACATCTGAGACTCTACATCAGGCTATTATCACTACTTCTCCCGCATATGTATCCTCTTCACTACATTGCCCCATCCCCCCCCCCTCCCTGCGAGTCGCCTTGTCCACCATCTCTCCCCCCGATGGCGACCGATCCAGGAGCCGTCTCCCCGATCCCCCCTCGGTACTCCCTCCGTCCCCGGACTAAAGCAAATGGTACTGATGCTATCGGGCTAGTCATCGATCCTTCCCCCTCTCATCAGAAGCTCTCGCGAGGTCGACCTTCGCGCCTTACTAAAGCTAGACATGCGGCTGATACAGAAGTCGCTCTTGGTCATCAACAGACCATCTTCAGGGCCCTTAGAGCAAAAAGCCCTGTATCTCATCCGACATGAAGATCCTATCCTACAATTGCAGAGGGTTCGCTAGTACACCCAAAAAACTAGCCCTCCGGAGACTTCTCTCCCTTTCTCTTTCGGACATCATCTTTTTGCAAGAAACGCTCTGTAATGCAGACTCCCTCATCCCAACCCTCGAGGCCTAGCTACCCAACTGGACCTTCCACGCCATCGATGCATCTGGAAGATCTGGGGGTCTGGCTATTGGGATCAACAACAGAGCGCTGAGAATAATAAACACCTGGGGTGGCAGAGGGTTCATAGGCATCGATGCCTATGTACAGTCTATGGAAACAGTGCTCAGACTCATCAATGTATATGGCCCTTGCTCTGAGAGAGCGACCTACTGGCACTCTCTCTTGAACTCTACTCTCTTACAACAGGATAACATTATCCTGGGAGGGGACTTGAATTTCACAATGGGATTCTGTGAAACATGGGGGCATGCTGCCAGGATTGACCCATTCTCGGATACCATATCCACCCTACTGGAGGAGCACCACTGGATCGATACCCCCATGACAAAATTGCAATACACATGGACCAACAACAGGAGTGGTGAACAGAGCCTGGCCAGAAGACTCGATAGATTCCTTATTAAAGAATCCCTCCACAACAGGATTGCTCGTATAAGGCAATGGGTGGGAACTGGGGGCATATCTGACCACAGACCAATATATTTGGAATTCTCAGACATTCATAACAAGATCAAAAGCCCATTCAAGTTCAACTCCTCCTGGTTGAAAGACCCATCCTATATTCAGATGGTCACAGATTACTGGCAGAGCCACCCCATCGAGGAGGAGGAACACTTCGTTGAGGGATTCATCAGGAAATTATCAGAGCTCAAAAGGATCTCTAAGGTCTGGGCACACCAAAAGAGACTCCGTGACGATCATGCCTTGCGGGAGGCTGAGGACTTCATTGCTGCTCATGAAGAAGAGGATGGAGGCATTTTTCCCACCCAGGAAAGAAAAGACTTATATATGTCACACATTCATAAGAGATCCCAGATTCTGAAGGACAGAGAGGAAAGCTGGAGACTCCGCAGCCGAGCCATTTGGCTCACTGAAGGAGATGACAACACCCGATTCTATCATAGATTCGCCAATGGGAGAAAGGCTATCAACACTATATGGGAACTGAAAGACGAACAGGATCGTGTGGTCACCACCCAGAGGCATCTATCTAAGCTCGCCACTGACCACTTCAGGAACATTTATAAAGCTCCCCGGGAAGCAAACATACTTGAAATCATGAGAGTGGTTGAGAAATTCCCCAGATTTGTCGATCTGGGGGAACAGGATGAACTCACAAAGGAAGTGACATTAGCTGAGCTAGAAGCAACTATCAAATGGTTCAAAAAGGATAAAAGTCCAAGCCCTGATGGTTGGACCATTGAATTCTACATTGCCTTCTTCGACTTGCTGGCCAATGACCTATTGAAAGTCATTGAATTGAGTAGACAATCGGGCAGGATCTCCACAGCCATCAAATCCACCTTCATCGCCCTTATCCCCAAAGCTGATCAGCCTGCTACCTTCAATGACTTCCGTCCCATCTCTCTCTGCAATTGTCTCTATAAGATTATTGCAAAGATTATAGCCAACCGTCTGAAGCCTATATTATCTCGACACATCTCATCTGAACAATTTGCCTTCCTTGAACATCGCCAGATTCACGAAGCTATTGCCACTGCTCAGGAACTCCTTCACTCCCTCCATACTAAAAATCTCAAAGGACTGATCCTCAAAGTCGACCTCACTAAAGCATTTGATAGAGTAAACTGGTTATATATTAGATTACTCTTGACACACCTTGGCTTTCCTTTCCCCTTTATTAAATGGGTCATGTGCTGCATTACTGAGGTTGCCTACAGTGTTCTTCTCAATGGAGAGGCCACTCCCTTCTTCACTTCAGAAAGAGGTCTCAGACAGGGTTGCCCCCTCTCCCCTCTTCTTTTCCTCCTGATTATGGAAGGCTTGAGTCGACTGATCTTATCTGCCAAAGATAGACTACAGCTCTCGGGTATTTGCATATCCAATGACTTTCATCTCACACACCTACTGTTTGTAGATGACATTCTCATTTTCCTCAACGGTGGTCTGCGTGACACCACTACACTTCACAATATTTTTCTACTATTTCAACTTGCTACGGGTATGTTGGTCAATGAAGGCAAATCCACCATTACGGCTGTGGGTTATTCTCTACACGAAACTACTTTCGCATCCCAGCGATTCCCCTTCACCTCATCCAAGCTTGCTGAGGGCATCAAGTACTTGGGGTACAGGCTAAAACCCCTCGGATACAAGATTGCAGATTGGACTTGGCTTCTTGCAAAGGTGGAAAAGAGACTCCATATCTGGTATCATAAATACCTCTCTAGAGCTGGGCGCCTCACTCTCATTAAAGCTATCATCGAAGCCATGCCAGTATACTGGATGACACTGGCCTGGATACCCCGTGGAGTACTCAACAGACTATAGAGCATATGCACCAGATTCTTATGGAATGGTTAGCAACCTGGGAGAATATTCGCCTGGGTGAAATGGGACACCATTGCCAGTCCTAAGCGATGGGGTGGTTGGGGTATCAAGCGCCTCGATCTATTTGCAAAAGCCCTTGCTGCAAAACTAGGCTGGCTACTCCTCACATCAGACAGCCTCTGGTCTCGGGTGGCACAAGCCAAGTATATCAGACCCCTCCATCTCATGGACTGGTTCCGACAACATCACCGCCCTGGCCCCAACACCTCAAACATATGGAAGGCCGTTTTACTCTCTCTGCCACTTCTCAGGGAAGGTATCACTTGGCGCATCAAGAGTGGACAGGACGTGAGAATTGGAATTGATCCCTGGGTCGGATGCGGCAACCAACACAGACTCTCTGATGATCTTATCAGACACCTACATGACAGGGGAATAACTCACATTAACCATATAGGGGACAATGCTAATACTGTTTTTCTATATCAGGCCTGGCACTCACCAGCGGCCTTGGACATTCCGATACAGTGGCAACCTGAATGGATCGCATTTACCGAGGCCCTCACTCAGGCCAACATCAGATTATCTGAAGGGCCCGATGAACTCATATGGGCCATCGCTAAACACGGACATTATACTCCTAAAGAGGGATATCTGAAGCTTATGGAACCGTATAAGCCCCCGGACATCCTCCCTTATGGGAACCTGATCTGGAAGCTTCAGGCTGCGCCCCGATGCCGCTTACTAATGTGGAATATCATACATGACAAAATCCCCATGGGATCAAACCTCTTGAAGAGATCTTTCCACGGCCCCTTCAGATGCCACCTATGCTGCTGTGAAGAAGAGAGCACTGATCATCTCTTCATCCGCTACTCAGTCACACAAACGTTCTGGCACAGCATATCTGCTCATATACCCGATCACAAGGACTGGAATGGCTCCACCTGCAAGGAAGCCTGGAGCACCTGGACCAGAGACCACGCGGGAAAACTCACAAATCTTCCCCTTCTCGTCTGCTGGGCCATTTGGATTGCACGTAATCGCATCATCTTTGATAATCGACCCCCAAATTGGCCATCCATCCTGAGCCACACCATTGCTGATTTCAATTTACTGCCTTCGACAGAGAAGCACAGACCTACCCGAGCTACTGCTCCCCCCATCATCGATCGATCAAAGCCTTGGGCCTTCTTCGATGGCTCTGCCCAGAACAACGGCTGTGGTGGGGGTGCTATCTTATACCTGAACGAATCCCATTGCTTTAAGATTCAGATCAAATACCATATGGGCACAAATAACTTCTCTGAACTCAGCACAGCCAAACATATTATATATTTTGCAATACAAAAACAGTGCAGACATCTTCAACTATTTGGCGACTCTCAGATTGTTTGCAATTGGATAAATTCTACAGCTCATTGTTATACTTTTTCTTTGAGAAATATCCTTGACGAAGCCAAAAGACTGATCACTTCATTTGAATCTTTTGACTGTCGTCACATCTACAGCGAGCAAAATGAAGAAGCGGACAAACTGTCAAAAGAAGCAGTGAACAACCATCTAGAACAATGGCAGATATAGGAACAGATCAATGGAACCATCCATCAATATTACCACCGGCCCTATATAGATCATAACATGAATGGGTCACCATCCCATTCATAACAATTGACATGTTTTTGTTTATCTTTTTTTGAAATATGGTTACATATGCTACTGTTTATCATGACTGTTACAGTGCTCCCTGCGTGGAGTAAGTAATTTTGATATTTAAAATTCTGTATATATATCATAGAGACTCCCTACGAGGAGATCTAGAACACTCAGGTATATTTTGATGAACTCTGGCTGGCCAAAGGCCACATATGAATATGCAACATGCATCTGCAAAATGTAATTTCTCCCTTTTTAATAGAAATTACGACTTTTTCCTAATGGAAAAAAAAAAAAAAAAAAACAATTTTTATTTTCCTTCCTTTTTTAGAGAAACCACCCTATCATTTTTTATGATAAATAATAAGAAATCCTAACATTTTTTATTTTTTATTTTGTTTTTTGGTCCATATCCTAACTTATCTTTTTAATATAGAATTTTGATTTTTTTTCAACTAATGGCTAACTTATCAAAAATAAAAGAGCTACAACATCGGCTCCAACTGGGGACTGCTTTCTCCTATAGAATGCAGAGAACTTGCAGATCCATGTGTCTTCTCCTCGGGCTATGGAGTCTTTGCTATAAAAATAATACTGACAGTTGAAAAGTAAAATAAAACTGGACTTTTTACAATGATGATAGTAAAATCTACTTTAACTTTTCAATACTAAATATAATGCTTCATAAATCTTCCATTAATAGGAAATGTGGAATATTGTCCCTCTAGAATTTGTAAGACAAAAGTGTTGTTCCCTTTTACTTTAGCAATAGCTAGAGGTCCAAACCATAGATTGTCAAACTTTCCATGTTTTCCTTTGTCTTCTCTTCTGGAATCCCATCTTAGAACCAAATCTCCCTCCTTGAAGTCCCTTTCCCTGGCTCTTCTATCAAATAGGCTCTTCATTTTATTCTGATATTTTTTCAATTTGTATTGGACTTCATCTTTGTTCTCATTTAGTTCAATGATTTGATTTATCCTCCTTGAAAAATCATCAGGTTCATCAGTTGATTCCTGCAGAAACTTTAAAACAAGGAAAGCCAAGTTGGTAGGGAAAATTGCATCTTTCCCATAAACTAATTGAAAAGGAGATTTTCCAGTAGATCTCTTTGGAGTAATCCTGTTTTCCCAGACTGCATAAATTAGATGAGTGTCCCAACTCTTTTTATGATCTGCTAAAGTTTTTCTGATAACCTTTACTAGACTTTTATTAGATGATTCTGCGAGACCATTACCTTGAGGATAATATGGAGTTGAATGGTGTAACAAAATCTGGTATTTTTGGTAAAACCCAATCATTTTAAGACTGGAAAATGTTGTGGCATTGTCAGTAACAATCTAGCTTGGGAGACCCAAACCTGGATAAAATGTTTTCTTCAATGAATTTGATCACTACTTCATCAATAGCATTTCTTACTGGAATTTCTTCCACCCATTTAGTAAAGTATTTTGTTGCAGTGAGGATCCATCTATGTTGATTTATTGAAGTGGGATGAATCTCCCCAATAAAATATAATCCCCATTGGAGAAAAGGTGTTGAGACTAGTGCTGGGATTAGTGGAAGAGATGGCAGTTTTTGCTTACTAATAAACATCTGACAAGAGACACAACTTCTAACCTTTGCTCCTACTTGTAAGAACAATGTTGTCTAATAAAATCCTGCCCTTAATATCTTATATTCTGTTGCTCTACAAGCATAATGTCCTCCAAAAAATCCTGCATGAAACCGATCAATGATCCCTTCAGTCTCTGATTCTGTTAAACATAATAACAAGATATTGAGTGGGTCTTTCCAGTACATATTTTCATTTATGATACAGTATTTGACTGCTTTCAACTTGAGAGTTTTACATTGACTTTTGGAAAATGATGCAGGACATTCAAAATGAATCAAAAAATTTACAATATCTTGATACCAATTTGACAAAAGAAATTTGTCATTAATATGTACAAAAACGGTCTATTCTGAAGGTAAAGGTTCTTGTGGATTCTTTTCTTTAGGATTCTAGGAAGGTTCTTGTGGATTCTCCTTGTTCAAATTTTGGGAAGGTTCTTGTGGATTCTCCCCTTCTGCATAGACAGAAGGTTCTTGTGGATTCTTCTCATTTGAATTTTGGGAAGGTTCTCGTGGATTCTCCCCTGGTATTTCCAAAACAGAGTTGATGCCTAGCACTTTACAATTGGACTTAGCTAGAAGCTTAGCTAGTCCTTGACCCTTTATTAGCTTTGAGGTTTTGATAGTTAGATCATACTCCATAATTTGAGTGATCCATCTATCCCTCCTCCCATCAGTATCTGGTTGGGTGAGAACAATTTTAATAGCATTGTTGGGAACATAGGCTATGATGGTTGAATGTAGAACATACATTCTGAAAGATTTCAAAGACTAGACTAGTGCATAAGCCCACTTCTCAATTATGTCATATTTGGGCTCAACATCTCTCATGACTTTGCTACAAAAGGCTATAGGTTGGTCATGGGAATCTTCATTCTTTTGTAGTAAAACATTAACAAGGGTTGTTTCATAGGCAAAGGAAAAGATATTGAATGGTTTGGTATAATTAGGATTGGCCAAGGTTGGAGCTTCAAAAATAGCTTTCTTGATTTGATCAAATGCATGTCTAGAAGAGACAATCCATTTAACTTCATGACCCTTCTTAAGCATATCAGTTATATCTTTGACAATTTCAACATAATTAGGTATGAATCTTCTTAAACAGTTGATTTTACCAAGAAAAGCCCGAACTTCCTTTTCATTTCTTGGTAATGATAATGTCTGAATGGATGATACTCTGTTTGGATCAATGACTACCCCATTTTTATAAATTATATGGCTGAGCAATTTCCCTTCTGTGATAACAAATAGAGACTTCTTTGGTTTCAACGACATTCTAAATTTCCTACATCTTTCAAAAACCTTCATCAAGTGCTTTAAATGTTTTTTATCAGAATTAGAAAAGAATGTAATATCATCAAGATAAATAACAAGAAATTTATTTACCTGGCCTACAAAGGCTATATCCATAGCTCTCTGGAATGTAGCTCCTGCATTTGTCAAACTGAAGGGCATCCTAACATACATGAAATTACCCTAAGGTGTTGTGAAGGCAATCTTTTCCCTATCATCCTTGTCAACCATAATCTGATTATAACCAGAAAAACCATCTAACATAGAAAGTTTGTTAGCTCCAGAAACTTGTTGAAGTAACTGACCCATTTTAGGTAAGAAATAGTTATCCTTTAGTGATCCTTTATTTAATTTTCTAAAATAAGCATAGAGTCTAATTTCACCATTAAATTTCCTGACATGTACTAGGTTGGCAATGTAATTAGAATATCTTAGTGGAAGAATAATTTGTGCATCTAACATTTTCTTAAGCTCTTTCTCGATAGTTGGTAGAAGAACTGGGTTAATTCTTATGAGTTTTTGCTGGTAGGGTTTAGCTTCAGTTTTTAATGGGATCTTATGTTCAATGAGGGATGTGTCAGAAGTTTTAAGATCAGAATAAGACAAAGAAAAAACATCTTTGTATTTTTTAAGTAACTTAAGATATTCATTTTAAACTTCTGGGGTTAAAGATGTAGAGATTTTTTTATTTTGCACAGGTTCTTGGGTTCCAATATTGATTTTTTCAATATCATCTTCAGGAGAAATGGATGGAGGGTTTCGAGGAACATCATTATAATCGAATAATTTCTCTAAAGGAATTAACCCTTTAGGAATGAAGTTGTTTGATAATTGTATGATGTCATGGTCTGCAATCTTGCAGTTTAGTTTTGGATCATCATTAGCTTGATGATTACTAATGTCAAGATTGTCTTCATCAATTTGTAGAAGAGAAAATTCACCTACAAGTTGAAGGAAAGATTTTAGTTGTTCATCATCCTCAAATACCTGCCAATGATTTTGTTTATTTGGTATAGATGGCCTATATTTGGCCTGGATTTGGTATAACACTTGTGTTTTATCAGAATCTTAAATGAACTCGCAGAGACAACCAATGAATTTGCATGTATATTTTCATTTCTAGGGACATAAGTTATATTGAAGGCATCAAATAAATTTTCAATGGAATCCCAAACCTCATTTCGATAAGACCTAAGCCTAGGATGTTTTGTTTGGTGAATATTTCTAACTTGTCTTACAATGAGTTCGAAGTCAGTGAAAACACCTAGGTTATCTACCTTTAAACTATTGGCTAACTATAGTCCTAGAAGGAAAGCCTCATATACTACTACATTATTGATAACTTCAAAATCAAGTTTACATGATTGTGTAATGTCTTCCTTTTCTGGTGAGATTAGTACTACCCTAGCCCCTGCTCTATATTTTGTACAAGAACCATCAGAGAACAACTTCCACACATCAATTTGATTTGATATAGGGTTTTCAACTACATCTTCAATTTTTACTTGAGATTCATGTATTTGATTTGAAGAGAGTTGAAAGAAGCCAAAATCTTGATCAATAGCATAGATGGGGTGGTTCTTTGGTTGATCTATTTTTCATACAGTGTGCACAAATCTAACTTCTCTATACAACCTAAGTTGTTCTCCCCCATAAACTGGAATAGTGGCATAAGAAATGTCCATCTGAAGAGTTCCCCCTAATTTGGCACAACAAGACCTTGAAAGGAGCATTCCAAATTTGGGAGGGATATCAGTGACAACTATATCTAATACTATACTCTTTACTGGGATTTGGGTAAGAGTGACTACTAAATCCTTGATCAATCCTAGACAAGGTACCCTCTTGGAATTAAAGGTGTATAAATCATGATAGGACCTAGTTAGGTCAAGATTTAAATGATCCATGATGGTTTTTGGCATGAGATTATGTGATCCTCTAGAATCTAGCATAGAGGTGTATAACATATAATCATTTGCCTTTAATGTAACATAGAAAGGGGGTACTATTTCATCTATCATATCTGAGCTAGGACCAAACATAACTACTGGTTTTTCATCCTGAAGGCTAATGACATCGCTTTCAGCATCAACAGAGGTGTTTTGTATCCATTTGGAAACTTGATTTTTATATCTAGGGTTTTTTGAAAGTTTTGAAAGTGGTATAGGGATCTTAACTCTTTCTAACTCCTTTTCAACATTGAATGTAGTTAAAACAGTTTTATCAATTTGAGCTATATCAGTTGACTGATTTAATGGTCAAATAGTAGTTGTCTGCGTTTCAATAGCTTTGGTATGAGGTTCAATTATTGGAGGTTCCTTAGGAGGTCTTCTAGGGCCAGGTCTAGGTCTGAGATCATATCTTTTGTTTAGCTCTGCAATTAGGAATTCAGAGAAGGCATGGTATTTGGAAACCTGTGAGGATTCTTGATCTTCTTGAACTTGTTTATTCTATGAAAGAGGAACAATAGTGGTGTGACCAGAAGAGGTATCCATATTGTTAATGTCTTCAATGATAGTCATGGTATTGTCATTAGGTTGTTGATCATCTATCAACAAAGGAGTTGGAACCTGTTGATCATTACTAGGTCTTTGAAGAATTTGTAGTTGTGGAGTTCTTTTGTATTGACCTTGATTCTGATTTTGAGGTCGAGTGACTGTCTGTTGAACTATTCTGGGTTTAGTTTCAATCTTAGAAATTCTATTTGATAGGTTTCTAAGAAGTGAAGTGATCTCACCAATTTTGGAATCTTCATTTTTCATTTTTGAAGAAGTAGAGGCCTCTTGACTAGATTTAAGCTTTCTTTGGGCCTTTTCCTCTTTGGCTTTTAAGGTGGCCGAGGTAGCCCTATTTGCTTCCACCTCTATTTCATTAGTCTGCATGTCTTCAAGAGTCCTAGAAGTTCTTTCTCTTAACGTTACAACAAAATCATCTTCAGAGGCTTTTGAAAACCTAGATTTGGCTGCTGCTACAGGGGGTTTGCAATCAGGGGGCATATTATGGTAAAGTTTGTTGAACCTTTTAATAAAATCAACTACAAGTTCACCAAAGTTTCGTTTTAGTTCTTCAAACTCAGTTAAAAATTAAAGAGCATATTTCTTCACACCCCATTGGTTTTTGAATATATTTTTTAACTCCTCCCAAGACCTAATGGAATTTGCAGGTAACTGCCTAAACTAGGTTCTCACATTTCCCTCAAGAGATTGGACAAACAACCTCATATAAATATTTTCTTGTTCTATGTTCATATTATCTGCAAAATCTAGAAATGCTTGAAGATGGTCCTCAACTGAGGAACCAGTTTCTCCATTATACCTAGGAAGGTGTTTTAAATATCCAAGAGGGAATGCATCAAGGTTTTGAGGAAAAACTAAAGCTGCATATCTAGCCTGTATAATAGGTTGGAATGTCATAGTAGAAGATGGTGTATGAGATGTTTGTGTGGATGATGAAGAAGAAAAAGAAGAAGATGGTGATAGAGAAGGTGTATATCTGTGTGGAGGTGAAAAAGGAGGAGATCTCCTAAATGATTTTAAGGGAGTCATAATAACTAGCTTCTGAACCTATGAGTGAATGTCCTCTTTTGTTTCAAAGAGTGGGTTTGAGTCTACAGAGAAGGTTTCTTCATTTTGTTTAGAAGTAGAAGGGAATGGATAGGTAATGGGGGATATGAAGTTTGTAGGTTTGTATTTAGGTAAATGAACACCCAATTTAGCCTCAGATTTAGGTGATCCTAATGGTAGTGTGGGTTCTTGACATGTTTCAAGTGAGTGAATAAGGAAAGTTGATTTAAAAACAACTCCCCTATCTAAAAGTTTAGAAACCCTAGGTGATAATTGTATCTAATTTGGATTGGATGGAATGTTGCTAAAGTGATCTGATGACAATATATCTTCAGACTGCAGGGCTGAAGAAGAAGAAGATGGTTGAAGTCTTCTTTTGGAATTGGCCCTTCTCAAAAGTTTTTCTGGATTTGACATAGGACTAATTGTGTTAGATTCATAATGGCATCTAGTGTGCTTAAAAGGTGCCAGTTTGGCACAATGGAGTCACCAGGTGAAGAATTTTGACCTATCTAGACCTTTAGTCAACTTTAAAGGAATAGGATTTATATCATTGTCCTAGGAAAACTAATCAAATTCAAGTCCCCGACAATGGCGCCAGATTGATGTTGTACCTCTGAGATGATAGTGGTCAATGGATCATGCTAGAGCATCTAAGATATTTGTTTAGGGGTTTTGGTTTTGGTTTTTATGGAGGACCAATACATAGAACAAATTGTAAGAATGATGTATTTAACTCTTTTATATAGTACTAATAAATAACCAAAGGGATGCTATTTAACTTCACACAGTGATTTCAATTTATAAGGTGTACAGAAATAGTAGTAAGGAGATATGATTGCTTTAAATTTTAGACAGAAAGATAAATCATCATAAGTGGGAAAACCTTTGTCCAATGTTCAAAAGTTAAACAAAACATGCTTTAAAATTACATAAGATACTGACAATTTTATGATTTAGAGGGAGCCTTTCAGATAGATAGTCCAATATCTCAATCTCTTTATGATAATAACTTCAGAAGGAATTTTAAGAATAACTCTAACACATTAATTCTCACCCGATATCTCTGTAAAACTTAAGCATATGAAGAATTAATAGAATGAATGAAACACACGAAAAACTTACAGAAGAAACCGAAACTGTATGATACCAAATTCAGAATCCTTTGCTTTATTATCAGTGATCTAGAAAAGGCTTGTACATCAATGCTTTACAAAATTTCTTATGGAAAGGTACCACCCTTTAATAACTCATAGAAGAGAGTTATTTATACTAGTTTAGATAGTAAACAAAATATCCTAAACTGATTACAAAATAGGCTGAAAGAAAATAGGAAAAGAAAACTGTTGAATGATGTGTCCCTATTTTGTAGGAAGTTGTTGATGATTGTTCCTTCAAATTCTGTTGTGCTATCTTCTTGTTGGAATGGAAAGTTAATCAATTGTTTCACACAATTGATCCCACCTCTTCTCACTCGGTATCTCCAGATTTACCATCCTTCTAAATATCTCATCAACTTCGGTATATCTTTCAAAATTGGGTTTAGTGAGAAAAATATGTCCAACTTCATATTTAATTGTGAGGTCAGGGCTCAAAGCTTCCAAAAACTCTTTGCTAGTAATCCATCCTTTTATCCCTGCAAATTGAATGTTGTCTGCTACAATAGTATATAATCTTTCACAATAATCCTCCAATTTTACTAGTTGATCATTTGATGACACTAACTCTGGTAAACCTTTCTTATGCAACATATTGAATTTAGAATGAAACCTTCTGACTACAGTGTTCAAAGCTTCACACTTTGTTTTCAGCTGAGTTAATATATTTTTCTTCATTAGGACTTTCTTAATCTGCAAAATAGTAGTTGTCCTATCTAGAATATTTATATCTTCTAACTATTGCCTAGTTTTAGAGTTTAGTACCTTGATCATCCCTGCTTCTTCTTTGGGTTTTGTGCCCAATGCTGCCTTCTGATTATCTATCTTTGTCTTGCATCTAGCAATCAATTCTTGCTGCTGAAAAATAATTTGAATAGATGGCCATATTTTTGTTATGGATTGGCTGATATCTAACTAGATGTCCTCTTTGGCCTGTGCCAAAGTGTCTACCATTAGATTTTTACTCTCTAATTGTTTGACCCTTTGTTCTAACTTATGTGATTTTTGCATTTCTTCTACATACAAGGTATCATTCTTTACCTTCTGTGACTCTAGGGCTCGGAATTTTTGTAGTAACTTTTCATTCTGTAGCTTTTGTGCCTGTAACTCCTGTGATATCCTTGTTGTTTCAACTGTTGCTAAATATGAAGAAATGTTAATAGGAGATGAGCTTGGCTCTGTATCACCAAGATGTGATGCCTCTTTTTCCTTGAGAAATTATTCTATTTGCTCTTCCATTTTCTTAATCTGTATGTTTTTCTCAATAATGAGCTTCAACATATCCTCCCTATACTATTCATTTTCTGCCATCTCTTTGGTTTGGGGATCCTCAGTTGAAGACAATTTCAACTGTTTCTTCAAAGTTGTTATCTCTATATTCTTCTTCTGGAGTATTTCTTCAATTGCTTTACAATCTTGGGGATCATATTCAATTTTGATAATAATATCTTCTAAAGGCTTTAATTTGTTATCTTTAGCTAAAGATGACAGTTTTTCAATCTTAAGTTGTGACTACACATTTGACAACGCAGTTCTAAGCTTTGAAAGAGACATGGCAGTTGTAGTCATTGTTGAAAATAACATTTCGCCTGATTGCCTATGAAAATCCATTTGGTCAATAGGATGTATCTGGTTTACATCAAACGAAAATATGGTCTTCTTGTAATCTGATGTAGGTTTGGGAAATGGAATTTGAGCTTGAAAAAATTCCATTTGCATCCTTCCTATTTCACTGTCAAAGGCAAAGAGAAGTCTGTGCTGAGAAGTGAATGTCTACTTCCAAAACTGACTGTATACTTTTGATTTAAGACTTTCATTTTTCTATTTGATTTCCAAAAATGTTGAGAAGATATTAGTATCTTCTACTGAGCTGGTCTCAGTTGACTGAATAATCTCCATTAGTTCAGTTGAAGGAGTTGAAGAAGTAGAAGGAGGTTTGGGATCAGTGATCCCTGCTGATGAAACATCTTCCAATTGTCCAAGATGAATTATTTATGGTGGCTTGCTCCCTGTTGATAGTGACAATCCTGTATTCAATTTCTTTTGTAGTATATAGTACTCTTTAACTGATTTTCTAGCTGACTCAGTTTCCTCTCTGGCTCTTTTGTGTTGAGTAATTTGAGTGTCTGGAGTCTTTACCTATGGAGTGGATATAAACTCTTCATCTACTTTTATGAGAGTTCCTTTAGACCACTGCTCCTAGTTCATAAAATTATCCAATTCGAGCCTAGGAGTATGGTTGTAAGGCGTTGCCTTCAACTGAGCTCTTAGGGCTGAAATGATCCCAAAAGGATCATAAGACCAGGTGAAGCTTGGCTGGAGATTCATACTCTTTAATAATTTGTCTGCCTCTGTACCTGCAGACTTAATATTACAAGTAAATGTTCCTACCTTGGCCTTCAGCTTGAATTGTTACTTTTTCTTGCTTGAGACAAAATGGACTTCATCCATATTTATCATCTGCCTGATGTATTCCAATGAGAATATCCTCATTGGCACATACTTAGAGAGTTTGTATGGAGCCAACTCACTGCCGTATATCATAATCTCAGTGTAGTTCTAGTAGAGGTACCAGACACCAGTCTTGGTTTGCTCTGATAAGTGCAATGTCTTCTTAATCTCTTCTCCAATTCTGGGCTCTGCCTGGCTATTGAGTAATTGAAGAATTGGATGTACAAAATAATCTATAAACTGAGAGGAAGTAAACTTTGATGATGTTGCTTTCACTAACTCTGTCCAATGAATCATTGATTGATTCACTCCCTGCTCGTCTTGTCTATTAAGGTGTGTAGTGACAAACCTAGGGTGCTAGATTAGGCTATATTTATTATCGACCAGGGTAAGTAAACTTCGAGGCATGCGTCTAAAATATATAGACATAAAGGATTCCTAACTAAGTGTTCATTGTGGTAGGTTACAATACTTCTTTACGGAAGGTTAAGATATGCTCCCTATCACCTTGACACTCAGGTCACTCAACTCATTTAACTGTCCTAAAGACACTGTGTATTACTAAACTGAGATTTTGGTCCCCTTACAAGGACACTGTGCATAAAAACTCTGTCTAGTGAACACTCAGCATTTAACACTCAATATTCATGAAGGATTAAAAGCATACTGAAATCAAAAGCACACTAAAATTCAAATGCATGGAAAACAAGGTCTATGAGGATGCTTTAAAAATATAATGAAGGATCAGACCTCTTACGAGATACAGTTCAATGATCTTAACGATAAATCCTTTAAGCTATCATCATAAACATCATTCAGAAGGATTGCTAATTAAATCAACGAAATCACAAGCATAACTCTAATGACTGTGCATGCTATTCAATATTCAAAAGCTGCTAATGAAATAAAAATGACAGTATACCTGTCCACGCAGGGCCCATCCGCATTTCAACGGTATACTAAAATGTGCGCAAGCAACTAAGGTGTTAACGCATGAACAAGGTTATAATGAAACCGTGACTGTAATCGAGTTATGGTATTAAGTTCTGAAGAGTATACAAAAGCTCTGTTCTCCAAATGATATACAGAGATCAACAACAACAACGTAACTGTATCTACATCCGTCTTTTAAAAAAAAACTAATACACCGTTTACATTTGGATTGAATGTACATTACATATGCAGCTGTTGCCACTTTTAATATGGAATGATTTTTGGGTCATTTCCATTCAAAACCCGATTTCCAAAAAGAAACAAAATGAAACCGGTTTGGAAACTTATGGTTGTTGCTGCGTTTGTCACCAAAAGGCTGGGGCTTTGACCAGCGTTGACCGCATAACAAGGAGTGTTGGATTCGCTGTAGGATCGATGTTTCTCCATGCTTGTACATTCTAGTTTTCGTTCCTATCCCTTGCTTTAGCTTACCTGTCATGCCACGTGTCAGATGATGAAGCATTTACAGGATGTTGTAACTTCCTGTAACCTTTTTATTAAAAACTCTTAATTTCTAACATAAAAACTCATAAACTAACTTTAATGCAAACTAACAACTAAAATACTGTTAACTAATCAATTTCAAGGAATATAAGGGATCTATGGAGGGAAAAAGGTAGACAATTGATGTGTTTCAAGAGAAAAAGGAAGGTCATGGAATGGTACCAACAAGGTGAATGGGCAATGAATCTCCCTGCTGAAACAAAATCAAATAAATTATGACTGAGCTATATCTGAAAACTCCTTGAGTGGTAAAATTCATAAATTGTTCATGTATATTATCAACCAGAAATTGGCTATAATTATACATGAAAGCAGGTTGATATTCTTTGCTGAAAATGGAAAAGAATCCAAGGATGGATTCATCAATATATTGATCATTTTCATAGCCTAGGAGGTATGATAGTAGGGAGATAATATGTCTAGTGGCTTTAGGGAACATAGAAGATGGATAAGGTGGATTTCTCTTGGGTAATTCAACATCTTCTAGTAGAAAACGTTCAAAGATAAGGGATCTATATGGGAAAGTGAGTTTATTTTAAAGGCCCATGAGAGCTGCTGGTGAGAAAATGCTAAGGGAGTCAGATGGAGGTATCATTAACATTTGGTTTATGCTTTGAGCAGTAATGGTGATCAGGATTTTTCCATCCTAAGTCATCATTGTTCTTTGTACAGGATCATACTTGGCTTGACACCAAGTGATTAAATCAGGGATGTGATGAGTCTTGGGAAAGGAGTACAAGGGCAAAAGTGTCTCCCAGAAATGAATGGGATCCTCTTTATCAGCATATTTCTTCTTTAATCATAAATGCAATTCGTGGAAATCGAATTCACATTCACAGTCAGTAGCTTTGAACAGGGAGTCTACAAGGGGAAGGTGATCTAAATCAAGCAATGTTGTAGATGGATTTCCTTCTTCGACAACTTTCTGTGTTTTAGCCTTGGGAGCCATTTTTCTGCGGGTGAGGGATTTGGAAACTACTTTAATTGAAAGACGGATGACAGGGGAAAATACTCAGACTGAAAAAGGCTTTAGGTGATAGGACGAAAGCAGAAAAGTGGTAAAATGTAGAGCCATGGGGTATTTATAAATGAATATGGTAAAATGTAGAGCCAGGTTGTGAGTGAGCACTACTCTCAATATCCATTGGTGCAGGTGCATTAGATTCTGGTTGGTCTTCTTGTAGCTGAGTCTTTTGTGCCCTCCTGGATCTTATTGTATAGGTAGTAAAAATTTTATCTTGCTTTGCTTTCTGGGCATCCTCTTTTCTCATTTTCCTTGTCCTCACACTACTAATGGGTGGAGGTACATTGCTTGATTTGTGTGCAGGAATCTCTTCATCAATGTCACGCATGAATCCTGAATGTTCTTGCTATTCTTGCTTATCCTCTTCATCTTTGATTTGGTTGGAAGCCAAGAACTCCTTCCACGTTCTTCCTCTTCTCTGTAATTCAGACTCAATAAGAATTTTAATTAGCCCGAAATGATATAAGCTCTTGTCCTCGTTACCTTTTTGCTTTTGGATGGTTTTCAACATTTTGGTTAGGCTCTGCAAGAGGAAGTATGGTAAGCTAATAGTGCACTGCCCTTTCAAATGTAACAGTAGTTTGATGTGGTATAAGTAGACGATGTTGTAGCGGCCCTCACAAGTTACAAATTTTTGGATGATATACACCCTCTCGTCCCATGGATGCATCAGCCAGCTCCTAGGGACACCTTTCTTCCAGTTAACGGATGAGACCCTCGATCTGGACATGAATTGGGTCCATGATTTTTCTTTGAATTGTTTTGTCTTGAAGTATTTCTCCCCTTCTGGACTGATCCATAAGGACTGTGCTATCGTGTCTTCTGAAACCCTGAATGAAAAATTACCTATCAAGGCTTTCTCCCCATTGAAGGTAAAGGCAAATTGTTTAGTGACTTCCTCACTATTTCCATGAAACTTCTCTAAAAAGGGTAACCACTGTTTTTCTTTTAAAATCACAATGCAATCATCTTGGTACTGCGAGCTGTCAAATGCGCTCGGCTCTACCCTATTAGTCATCTTAACAAAGAAATATTTTTTTTTCTTAACCCTCTTCGTTTATGCCTACGAATTCAACAAAGGTATTTTGTTTTGTTACCTTTGTCTTCTGCTCCACACTGCTGACCTGGTGGCACCCTTTGTTCTTCGAAACTAGCTCCTTCAGTGACTTAAGCGATGCCCAGTTGACTATCTTGTAATTATGGTGGAGGTCGAAACTTGTAAACCGAGATGACTGTGTTTTCCTTCTTTTTTTTTTTTGTAGCGCTGGCTACTCTCAGTCTTTGCTATTGAAATCACAGAACTCGAATTGCTAATATAGAACACTGAGAATGAAATGAAATTTTTTTTAATAACCGACCTGACTCAATTCATAGCATAGTCATATTTTATGATAGAGGAGTGGTTGTACCGGGATGTATATATACCATCATGAGAATGCTGGAAGGATATGTGGAGTACTGGAGCATGATATCAAACAGTCGTTTGCATCATTTGACTTCGTCGGGTGGTTATGTCATAATTCTGTCGATTCAAACATAATGAACAAACCATATAACATTTGGCTTTCTAACAATTCTCCACATGTCCTCCGTTCATTGGTACCTGGCCGAATAGAGATGTTGGATCGGCAGTAGGGTTTGGTTGGCTTAATAACAAAGGCTGGAAGGGTGATATAGGAGGGGATTGAGAAATCATATAGAGAGTATGGGGATTTTAAAAATCGTATTAATATGGGATAGGCTAGAGTGTTGGGAGATGATAGGGATTAAGAATATGAGAATATGATAAGGGTTGATAGGTATGCAGGTGTTTTTGAAATTGATCGTAGCAGTCATAGTCATCACATTTAACATTAAAAATTAATCTAAGAATTTAAATGTTAAAAATAAAGAATACATTACACTTTTATTGGTTGATCAATCGTTGAATTGGCAGGCTAGGTAGGACTAGTCTTTCTTGACTAATCTTTGCTGTTCATGACAGGTCCCTCTGAGATAAACTTGAATGCAACAGGTCCCTCTGAGATCTGGAAAATGTTTGTGCAGCTTCTTTGAAGTCTGGAAAGGAACTATATGTGTGCAGGTTCCTTGATATTTGGTGTTTGATGAAGCCTAGGTGACAAGCAACCTTTGAATCTCTGTTGAAACTTGATGAAGCTTTGTTGAAGTAACTTGAGATAACAGTCTCTGTTAACCTCCTATACCAATAGGTTTTCATTTTTCATGATTGACAGTGGAAGTGCCAAAAATGTTCTTCTTCCATGATACAAAGGTTCCATTTTTGTGAAAGAAACAGACTGTTAAAAAATGTAAAGAGGGTATGCCTTAAAAGAAAAATCAAAAGGAAATAAAATGAACTGGTCAGAGAAAATAATTGAAATGAACCCCAAAGAAAGACCAGGAAAGTGGCCAACCAAAATGCCACTGCTATCTTGATGGGTGACCCAACAGTTCAAGCTGGGCCATCCCATGTTTTAAATTGCCTGTTCTAGACTAGAGAAAGAATACCTGCTCAAACAGTTCAAGCTTGGCAGATGATTAGCTGGATAGAGAAAGGAAGGAGCCCAACTGCTTAATCTGGGCCCTTGGAAGACATAAGGGTAGATTTAGATAGGAGGGCAGCAAAAAGAAAAGAGGATTATCAGGGTTTGCAAGGCTAAGTGCACCCATCCAAAAGAAGAAAAAATGTTAGGCCTATTAGGCAGGGTAGGTAGTTGGAGATTGCAGAAGCAAGGTCTGACCACATGATATATTGAAAATCACATCTTATCTCATCAAAAAGAGCAGAACAAGAACAATGGTCTTTATGGCAAAACTATCAATCATGTCTAACTTCCCTCATTCCCTCCAAAAGCTTTCTTACTAACATCTCCTTGAGGACTTTAGGATCTGCCTAAACAGTCCTCCTTGCATTTCTCCTTTGTGAAATTCATGACAAGTTGTGACCTTCTTCTCCGAAAAGAAGCCACATTTCTTGTCTAAAATCATTTCTCACTCTCATCTGCTTCTAAATCTAAGTTTACTCCTTAAACTTAGCTCTTTGTTCCTCTTTCACATCCCAAATCCATATTAACTTCTAAACTTACTATATAGCTCCCTAAGTGCCCCCTCCCCCTACTATTATAGCATTTTATGCAAAAACCCAAAAAATATGTAAATATCCCCCCCCTTTAGCATTATAGCTAAATAACATGTCATGGGAGACCTTAGCCCATCTGGGACTATAGTCAACCCTTACCTTGGAATTAATCTAACCCCTGGTTAAGATTAATAGCCTATGACTAAACCCTTACCCACCTAAACCCTTGAAAAAATTACCCCCGCTGTTAAAACCCTAATGTTCGAATGTTAAAAGGTTTTAATGTTTTTTATTAAACATTATGGCGCAAAAACCCACCCGAACCAAAGTTTAAACCCGCAACAATGAAATATTATTTTAATAACGGGCTGGTCCCGCTCCCAAACCTACTCGCCATACAACAGGCCCCGCCAGCCTTTGATCTCCCGCCGCGCCTAATCCAACGGTGGGCGGGTGATCTGGGCCGCGGATGTGTCGACACTTAACGTCCGGGGAGCGGGCGGTTTTGCCCCCGTACACGGGCCACGTTTCGGCAGCCCGACGTGTTCGCAGGCCTCCCCCCCGAAACAACCTCTCCCTAAAGGCGGTGCGGGGAAACCAGAAACCACCTCCCGCAAACCGCCACCCCCGTTACGTCAGCCCCCCGTCACTGTGACGTCACACCCAAGGCCCCCGCCACTGCGCCACATTGCCCTCCACGCTGTCTTTGCGCCCCCACTTTATGCCACCGTGTCCCGCCACGCTATCATCCCAGTCAGCATCCACGTCACCGTCCGTACCCGGGGCCCGCTGATGACGTCATGCTGACGTCATCGCGGGAAAGCGCCAAAAGCCATATGCGCCAAATTTATCGTTAAAAACACGGAAATGGACCGTTTTGGGTCATTTTCATTGGAAAGTTCGAGTGCGTTGTTCTGCTCGTTTATGCCAAATTGCCTCCATATTTCAAATTTGAACGATTCGGACGCCGCCACCTGCAAATTCGACCTTAGTCCTCGCCCGTCAATCAACCTGGCGGCCGTCGGCGCTAGTTTATCCAGGTATTTTGCCAAAACCAACCCGTTTGCCGAGTTCTTCCCATTCTCTATAAATTTGCCACTGAATTATCTAAAAGACTCCTAAATTAATGTTGTTGGCCTGTTAATGATTAGCCTAAAAAGATCTAAAGCACCCTTTGTTCAAAATCCACTGTTGCACAGTCGTTCTCGGGCTTAATTTTCGAATTACTCCCTCAACTGCCCGGCATTGTTCCCTTTTGCCGAATGTATAATTTAAAGACTTCATTACACTAGGTTGTAATCCTGCTCTCCTCTGCAATTTGCCCTCACTGTCCATAAATCCTGAGAATTCACCAGAAGAAACCAGAGTTAAGTCAACTCCTCCAAGTTGCTCCTTCCAAAAGGCAAATTTGGCCCCAGCTGCATTCATTCTGCCACTTCACATCTAAGCCTCATAAGCTGTCATATTCAGACTGATTATACTGAAGAACTGCACTCTAAAGTCAACACCTGAAAGCTTTCCAATGGCTACACCATCAGCTCTCAGTGTCACTCCTATGAATCCACCAAACAAGGAGCTTGAAGCCATGCCTCTTGCTGACAGAGATTACCTTATCCAAGATCTTGTTGGTGACAGAAACCACTTGCAGACCTTCCGCCAGTTGAGAGACAGCTATCTAAGTAACAATGACACATATGGTATATGGGAGTCTAATCTACCTTATTATTTCCTCCCATATGTTAATATTTTTCCAGAGATCATCCGCTTATGTGCTGAGAACTATGACCCAAATCAGAGAGCTGTGAAGTCTCCATCTGGGAGCATACTTTTCCACATTAATCCTGACTCCATCAACCAAATGCTCAATTTCAAGCAGACTCAGCTGTTGTTTCCCTTCTCCATGAACTATTTGCTGGATGCAGGCGCCAAACTCTCCAGTGCTGACATTGCAAGGATCACCAAGACATTCATGAGGGCAGACCGCCAGCCTACAGGGCCACCTCCTTTCTTGTATGTCCATTTCACTAATGTAGGCAAGCTCCTAGTTGACATGATCTCCTATGTGTTGGGCTACAAAACTAGTGAGCACATTGATGAGACAGTGCTGGCATTATTAGCTGCTTATAGCCCAGGCCAGCCTCCTGCTTACAAATATAACTTTGCCAAGTTTATAGCCAACAAAATACATGACCAGCTCTTGAAATTGGATAGGGAGGGTGTGCTCAAATATTCATCATATATCTACCACTTGTTCATGTATTATCAGTCTGAAGTTTTTCAATGCCCCATCAAGAAACTGGATTCTAAGGGAGAGAGGTGGTCTGTTATCTTCTGGTCATCAGTTTTCCACCAAGTTCAAGACTCTCCATACTCTTACTGTGAGTTTGTTGACCAATTTGTTTACCCAGTCTCTTGCCTTTTAATGAGATCCCCTCCTCCCAGACTGTCATTTGAGATTCAGAAGACTTTGCAGTTGTCTAAGAGTTATAAAATAGGTGATTGGTACCTATATCAAAACCATACGGTCATCAGAATCTATGGCTGTGAGCTCTGTCCTTACAGGCTTCCAAGGTACGTACCGATGAGGTTGTTCGCCTTGGAATACTATAGGCAACTCATTAGTTCTGACCTCACTCACTTTTATGATGCCAAAAAGAAAGCCCATCTCAAATTCAAAGACCATCTAGGCCCCTTCATCATGAACAAGAAAGAAGGTTGGCAAGATGCTGATCAAATTCTCAGGGATAAATACAAACTGAAGAGGAGCTTCTGGTGGGTCCCTTATGACCCAGAAGGCTTCCTCAGTGCTAGAAGAGTCAAATACAGGCTGCTAGCTTATGATCACTGTAGATATCCAGAAATTGAACAATATGCCAGCCAAGATGAGTGGTTGCAAGGCACATTAGTTGAGGAATTAACTCAAGAAGAAATAATGGAGAAAACTGTCAAGGATTTAGAAAAAACTCTTGACTTAGATTCTGTGCAGTAGGTAACTTTCAAACATCCACATCAAATTGGAGAAGGTACATCCACTGCTGCAACCGCACCAGCCGCCCAGGGGCCATCTACATCAGCAACAGGTACAGAAAAGGGCAAGGGGATAATGGGTGCAGAAAAAGAAGTAGTCGCAGAACAGCCTGCCTCTTCAATTAGGCAACAGCAAGAACAAACTCCTCCACAGCAGACAGAGGCACCAACAGTGCCTGCCTTGCAGACCCCTGCACATGAGGAAAGGGGCAAAAAACGAGACCGTGAGGAGTCCACACCTGCTAGTGGATCCGCTCAGCAACCCGAGGCCAAAAGGCAAAAGGTTGATTCTCCGGTTATAGAAGAAATCAGTGAAGAGATCCTTGGAAGCCCAAGGAAAGACAAAGAAGACAGTCAACAAACGGCCACAAGCTCTTTTCAATAAGAGCAAGAAAAACAGCATGGCATGGAGGTGTCCTCTTCCACTCAGCAAAGCAAGAAGCCATCCAGCACCAAGGCCTCCTTCAAAGAAATTAAGGCACAAAATGAGCTGCTAAAAAAGCAGATATATGAACAATTTCTCAAGGCAACACCTGCCAAACAAGAACGGTTGATGGCAGCATATGACATCAAAGAGGAAAAGATGATCCTCACCCATTTTCAACCCAAGGTACAGCAGCCTTAGTCGGCTGCGGATTTTGTTAAAACAAAGTTGGAGGTTATGGCAAAAGACATTCACCCCATGGATCAGATAGAACTGCATAAACAAACAGGGGAAATGGTCTATGCCACATTGGTAGACAGGGCCACAATGGCACATGAATTAAAGGAATCACTGAAGAACACTAATACTCAGCTTGATTTAGAGAGAATGTCCTCCACAGCCAAGGATAATAGAATCAAAACATTGGAGGACATTATTGTGGACTTAGGACATGATCCTAAGGATCCTAAGGGTGTGAGGGCCCTTATGAAAAAGAAGGATGACGACATTGCTGCATTAAAGAAGAGATTGAGATTGCTTCCTACTGAACACCCTCAAACAGGAGAATTGTAGAAAGAAAAGGAAGCTGAGGATCAATTGGATCTAATAATGAAGCTGAACCAAAGAGTAATTGATCTAGAAGGGGAGCTGGAGAAAGCAATGCAAGACAAACAAGGAGAATCAACCTCCCAACTGCCTCTAACTGCTCCAACCACTACAACAACTACAGCTCCTGAGTCTAGCTTAAACATGGATGAATTGACAAAAGTTATCAAAGAGCTGGAGCTTCAGGAAACAGAGATCAAACAAGCCAAAGAAAAATTGGCTGAGCTGGAAACAAAATATGACAAATCCAAAATAACAGTTGCAGAGCAGAACAAGAGATTAAGGCCTTAAAGGACAGAATAAAGGCCTTGGAAAAGGAGCTGAATTTAGAGAAGACTCTGGCTGAAATAAGGAGAATTTTGTGGACCCAGATTGACCACTCTATTACCAGACAGTGGAAGTCAATCAAAACAGTGCATGAGCAGATGGAATTAATAGGCCAAGCACAAGTTGAAAGCCAACAGGCCAGAACAGCACTAGGGAATAGGCCTGAGCAGGCCAACAGGATGATACATTTCCTCAATAATCAGACCAAGGAGGAGCTGGCAGCCCTAAACATCATTAACAGAACAGATGTTGTCCTAACAGTTAAAAAAGTGCTGACCCTCAGAAATTTTGTGCAAACTGTGGAGAGAAAATGTCATGAAATGCAGGCTGGGGTGGATGAATACAAACTTAAAATGGGAACATTGCAAGGCAAAGGATTGCCCAGCCTTTTAACCAGCGTAGGAAGACTGCTCACCCGTGAGCAATATGCCACTAGGATGACCAATTTCATTGAAGATCAGATCACAGCATCCACCAGCACTTCTGAGGAAACAGGACCTCCATCAGGGCAGAGCCTCTATGACAAGCTTGAAAATCTATTCTACATTGAGTATGAGATTAATCACTTGTTTGAGGTCCCACCAAATTTTTACAGGTATACAGAGGCAGATGAAACTTTGATAAAAATACGAAGACACCAACTGCCCAAGGAAGATTGGTGGCAAGCGATGCTGCAAATTCTGCCTCAATAAACTCGGTTTGATCTATCCTAATCAGCTTCAGGTCAACCAAAGTCAAAAAGCAACGTGGAGACAGCAGGCAGGGCGGATAAAAGAAGTGACTCAGCATGATACTACGACAGCAAGCCAAGACAAAGGAAACGCGCGGATTTTGGGCAACACGGCTCCAACCGACTCAGTGGGTCACAAAGTCAACACTTTCTAACAAATTTGGACAGCTAATACACTAAGCAGTTATTACGGCATTTACTCTCTCAGCTGCAATTCTTCAGGAGTTGGCACAATATTTATGAGCCATTAATTCATCAGCTAGATATTTTTGTATCTAAATTTTGTATAAATACCTCCCCTTGCAATGTATTTGGGGTTGGTGATTTTCTCTCAGAAACACTGTGTTGTATATTTTCAGATTATCTAATACAAATGGCTGGAAAAATTCATGATCTCTACATTGTCTGATGTCAAATTGATGATCTGCGTTCTGCTACAGAATTCAGTGTTGTTTGATGGATCAATAAGTTATTCTAAACCATGTTTTGTCTTTCTGTGTTTACTTAATTCAAATATATGTTTCATTAGCTTAGCAAAGAAGAAAAAGAATAGTTGAGGAATTGTTTGAATACACCCTCTGCTCAATCTCTGTTGCTAAATATGTTTTCTTCAGATTCAATCATAAACATGAATTCTTAAATGCTCATGTTTGTATTTGTTCTATCACTATGAATGTTGTTCAGGAATTCTTAAATGCTCCTAAGTAATGTTCCCACCATTCCCTCTATCAGTTTAGTGAAAGATCCTTAGTTGCCTTTCACTCTCTGATCACATCTCATCATATTACAGATTTGAAAGATTGTTCCATATACACCTGCCTGGCTCTGTAGCATAACCTTTTCTTCAAAACACATATTCAGCAGTTCACCATCATCGACTCCATGCCCAATGGCCTAGTTTATTCTGCAAAAACCTACCTGTTCTGACTGAAATCATCACCCAACAAATTCAAAACAAAATTCTGTGCACCATAACTAGCCTAAAATCACATCAAAACAAAGATAAATCAGAAAGAGAGAGCCCTCTCTGGTTGCAGGTAGGCTAGGACCTGTAACTAAAGGTTGGTTAGTGGTTACCTCAGCCGTATTCCCTTTGGAGTCAAAGGGAACAACCTGAGTGATAACAGTCTCTTAACAGGTCCCTTTTATGTATGCTGAACAGGTCCCACTACTGTTGGTGTTGGTAACATGGTCTTTTGGACAGAACAGGTCCCACTGCATAGTGTTTTTAAACAGGTCCCTCTGATTAGAACAAAAACAAAAATAACTTCTTTATTGAAATCTGGAGTGCTGAAACAAACTCTTTGGAAATTTACAGTGAGGAGATAAGGAAACAAAAACAAAATGCTGATGCTTCTCCCCCACTAAAGCGTTGACTTGTCCTCAAGTCATTATTCAATTGATGAATCAAACAGGAAACAAAAAGAAAAGGAATTCTTACCAGCCAACAAATTGGTTTTCAAGTAAGAATTCAGGGTTAGAGTGTGCAGCGTCTGGTTTTCACATCTAACCCATTTTTATTTTTTTTTTAATTTATTTATTTATTATTATTATTATTATTATTTAATTTCTTTTGAATTTCTAAATCGAAATGAAATGAATTAAGGCAAAGATACTACAGTTGAAGGCTGCAATATCTCAACCTCTCTCTGTTGAGATACAGTTTGAAGAAAATTTTGCTTGCTGATGGGCTTATTGTAAAGTTTCAAGCGATGACCATTGACAGTAAAGGAGTGGCCTTCTCCATCAATAGTGATGAGCTTGACTGATCCATTGTCATAGACTTGAATGATTTCGTATGGGCCCATCCAATGTGTAGTAAACTTGGCTTTATGATCTCTGAATTTAGAATCAAAGAGTAAAGCCCAGTCTCCTTCCTTGAACTGCTTCTTCTTGATATGTGCATCATGCCACTGCTTCCTTTGTTTTTGCATGAGGATTGTTGTTTCCTCTGCTTGCTGCCTCATTTCATCCAGCTGGTTCAACTGCTGAATTCTTTCTTGTTGTGCTTCATTAAGATCAATTTCCAAATCTGCAGCCATCTTAAAAGTATGTATTTGAAACTCAATAGGAAGCATTACCTCTTTGCCATACACCAACTGATATGGTGTAAATCCTGTAGTATTCTTCCACGTGATTCGATAAGCCCAGAGTGCATCTTTGAGCTTCTCTTCCCAGTTCTTTCTATTCATTGCCACCGTCTTAGTGATAATTCCTTCCAAAGTTTTATTTGTGGATTCCACCTGGCCATTGGCCTGTGGGTGGTAAGGTGTACTTCTTCTGTGCTTGATTTGATATTTTTCTGTGATGTCCTTAACTAACTTTGAGATAAACTGAGTACCTTGATCAGTCACTATTTCTCTTGGCACTCCATACCTTACAAAAATCTCTTCGAAAAGGAAGTTTACCACTGTTTGTTCAGTTGCTCTGGCTAGTGCTTTTGCCTCAGCCCATTTTGTTACGTAATCAGTACATACTAAGATGTACTTCTTACCATTGGAAGTTGGATTAATGGGCCCTATGAAATCTAGAGCCCATTTTTCAAATGGCTCTAGGTGCACTTGTGGCTGAAGTGGCATCTCATCTGTAGCTGTTGGCCTGCCCATTGTTTGGTAGCTATCACAACTCTTCACGTACTTCTTGGAATCCTTAAAAATGGATGGCCAGTAGTATCCAAGGCTAAGAATCTTGAATGCTGTTCGCTTAGCTGCAAAATGCCCACCACACGGTTCATCATGGCGGGATTTTAAAATATCAATTATCTCATCATTTCTTACACATCGTCTAATAATCATATCATAACCAGTGTAAAATAAATCGCCATTAATCCATGAGTATCGAGCACTTTGCTTGACTAGCCTCTTCTTTACCTTTGGAGTAAAGTATGGAGGTGTTCTTCCTGTGGACAAATAATTGGCCAAATCAGCATACCAAGGATTCACTATTGAAATTGCAGATAGATTTTCATCTGGAAAAGAATCTTCAACCGGAACAACCTCACCTTGATTTTGCAGTCTAGAAAGAAAATTCGCCACCTGATTCTCTTGACCTGGTCTATCTAACACTGTGATGTTAAATTCTTGTAACAATAATAACCATCTGGTAACTCTGCCACTAGTTACTGGTTTATTCATTAAATGCCTAATGGCAGAATGGTCAGTATGTACAAAAACTTCATAACCAGTTATATAATGTCGGAATTTATTCACAGCATATATGATGGCAAGCATTTCTTTTTCTGTGACTGTGTAGTTTAGTTCTGCAGGTGTAAGATTTTTACTGATGAAATAGATTGCATAATGACAAGACTCCTCTTTTTGGCCTAAGGAGGCACCTACTGCAGTATCAGATGCATCTGTAAAGATATGAAATGGTAGGTTCCAGTTAGGTCCCTTTAAGACTGGTGTGGTTGACAACTTCTTTTTGAGTGTTTCAAATGCTTGCTGACAATGCTCATCCCAATTGAAAAGTGTGTCTTTGGCTAGAAGCTTAAACAAAGGTGAAGCTATTTTACTGAAATGTTCAATAAACCTTCTGTAATAACTTGCATACCCAAGGAAACTTCTCACCTCTTTTTGAGTCTTCGGAATTGGCAAATTGACAATGATCTGGATTTTCTATGGATCAACTTTAATGCCTTGAAAAGAAATATAGTGGCCTAATACTATCCCCTCATTTAACATCATAAAACACTTTTCATTGCTTAAGGACAGATTAGCTTCAATACATCTCTTCAAAACTTTTTCAAGATTATCCAATGCATGCTCAAATGAATCGCCATACACTAAAAAATCATCCATGTAAACTTCAACACAATCATGAACTAAATCAGAAAAAATAGCTAATACAGCTCTCTGAAATGTAGCTGGAGCATTGCAAAGTCCAAATGGAAAAACATTATAAGCATAAGTGCCCCAGGGACAAGTAAAAGTGGTTTTGTCCTGGTCCTCTAAGGCTATCCTGATCTAGTTGTAGCCACTGAAACCATCAAGAAAAGAGAATGATGATTTCCCAGCTAATGTGTCTAGCACTTGGTCGATAAATGGTAGTGGGAAATAATCGACACAAATCCACCACTTACCATTTTTCTTGGGCACTACTACCAATGGGGATACCCATTGACTGTCAGAGATAGGATAGATAAAATTAACTTTCAACAGTTTTTGTAATTCCTCTCTAACAATATCCTGAAGCATGGGGTTCATTCGTCTCTGTGGTTGCCTCACTGGTTTGATAGTACTATCGGTATAAATATGGTGAGTGCATGTTTCAGGGTGTATCCCATGCATATCGGTGTAGTCCCAGGCAAATGCTTTCTGGTATTTTCTCAATAATTGAATCAATTTGTCTTGCTGAGATGAGTCTAGGTGAGTGCCAATATTTAGAGTTTTTCCTGGACTAATATCTATGGTCTAAGTCTGTGTGTTTGTGATGGATTGAATGGGAAAAATATCGTGGAATGTTGTTTGCAAAGATTGAATGGTACATGTTTCCTGAAAATTTTGGGCTAAAAGTTCATCTACAGCATGATATTGGTCATTTCTCAGATTTTCGGAAATATCAGGTTGAGAAAGAAACAACTCTACCAAATCATCATTATTATGCTCTTGAAAATCATAGATTTGGTTGATGCTAAAAACAGATTGAACTTATTCTTTGTCATTGTATTTATCGTCAAGCCATAAATTGTGTGCTACTGCTGGTGATTGTGCTGATGGGTAAAGAGTAATTTGTTTTCTCTCGGTTCCTCTTGAAATAATCATGTTACCTGATCGACATCCTATGAATGCATCAGCAGTTGCTAACCATGGTCTACCAAGAATGATAGGGTGCCCTCCTAAATTGGATTTGGGTTGAAGAACTAAAAAATCCACTGGATACTCCCAAGAGTCCAGCGAAACAATTATGTCCTCCAAAATCCCTTCAGGAATCACTTTAGACCTATCAGCGAGTTCTAAAACAATTGTTGTATGCTGCAAATTTGTGAGCTGGAGTGTTTTCATGGTTTCAAGAGTCATGACATTTATTGCAGCCCCAAGATCAATTAAGGTGTTTGGAATATGTATGTTGTTAATGATTGTAGTGACTTTGGGAATACCAGGATCAACATATTTTTCCATTGAGATGGTGTTTGTCATAAGGCCAGCTAAATGTCCAATAACATGAATGGTTTGTGGATCAACTCTTTTCCTAGGGGGCTTCTTAAGACACAGTTCTTTGATTGCTTTAGTATATATGGGAATGTCTTTTATGGCTTGCAGTAGTGGAATTTTTATATAGACATTCTTTAGCTCATCTAAAACATCAGGCTGTGGTAGAGACATTGGAAGCTTTGTTTGGACCAGTCGGTCTGGAAAAGGTGGTGGATGCAACGGTTGCATTTGTTTATTTTTGGTATCATCACTTTGTTTCTTTTGAATTGAGGTTTCATTTTCTTTTTCTTTGTTTTCTTCTTGTGTATTAGCTGTTAGAGATTCTTTGTGAAGTACCTTACCAGACCTCAAATTGATATTTTGTAAGGGCAATGTGGGATATGAGGTTCCCTCATCTACATTGTAAGCTGGTCTCTCTGCTCTGTTATTTGGATTTGGTACAGGTTGAGCAGGGATTTGTGTAGGTCTGGGAGGTTGTGAGTTAGATGGAAGTTGTAATTGTGGTGGATTTATTGGTGGAGGAGCAGGCAATGCTTGCTGAACGGGTTGAGGTTGATGTGGGTAAACAACTTGCTGCTGAGGATATTGCTGATATGGTTGAGGATGTGGCGTGTATGGCTGCTGATATTGTTGATATGGCTGTGAATATGGTTGGTATGGTTGAGGATATGAATGATATTGTTGAGAGTATTGCTGAGAGGGTCTCCATTGTTGCTGTGGGTAATTTTGGTGCTGCCATGGCATGGGTACATTCCACGAATTCTGAGCATACATTTGATCATGTACAGGAAATTGTAGATTCTGGTTTGGGAACATACCTTGAGGTGTTGTTCTTGGCTGCCATGGTCTCTTTGCGCCCAAGTAATACACATTTTCCATATCTGCATGCAATGAGATATATCATGATTTTCAGTACAAAAGGCACAGACTTGAATATTTTCTAATGGGCAGTCTTTTAAGGCATGTTTCTTCTGGCATTTTGGGCAAAAGATAGCCATCATCTGATCTTCCTCTTCTTGTCTTTTCTTAGCTTTTAGAGTGTCAATTTGAGTGCCTAAGGTACTTAACAGATCTGTTTTAAATTCCTCTAACAGATTTCCTATTTCAGCCCTTGTGACACTAGCTGAAGCAGATTTTGTGGCTTTGGATGATATGGTTCTTTTTCCAATTTTGGCTTTGCTCCTAGAATATTTTTCACATAGCTCAGCAATTTCTTCAAAAGGTAAAGTGGAAATGTCACCTTTGCCCATCAAATTAAGATCATCTAAGTATTCCTCTCGGATGCCTTTCAAGAATATTGTTCGGACCAGATCAAGAGGCATGGTTCGGTGTTTTGATTTTTGTAAATTGTAAACAAACCGCTCTAAGTACTCCTCTAAATTTTCATCCTCCTGTTGGTTCATCCTAAAGATATCATCTTTGGAATCTTTTGATCTACAATAAGGTTGATATTTCTTTAGGAATATTCTCCTCATGCCATCCCAATTAGTTATCGCATGTTCACCAAGCCCCATGAACCATCTTAATGCTAATGCTTTTAATGTTGCTGGGAAGAGTCTAAGCCTATGGGCATCATCTGTGTAACCATATGTTCGACATACAATGTCAAACTCAAACAAGAATGAATCTGGGTCTTCTGAAGCCATGCCATAGAAGTTTGGTAGCACGGATGGGGGTATGTTTTTCATTTTTATTTCATCGTCCTCCTCTGGTTCTTCGATAGGAAATTTAAAAGTTGACTCTTCCTCTTGACCTTGATTTGGTCCTCTCTCTGATCCATGTCTTTCTTCAGCCATTCTAATAGGTTCCTCTGTTGATTGTTCAGTGTCACTTGTTTCAAAGAGAAGATTAAAGAAAGAATGTTGAGTCACTGTGCTACTTTCTCCTTGTATAGAGGATCCAGGGAAGTGTTTCTTCTGTGATTTGTGTGCTAATAGAATTTGCCTCTCGATGAGTGTGAGTCTTTGCCCTGATTTTTGTTTATCCTCTAATTCTCGTATGGTGACTTCCTCAGCTGGTGTTGTGTGTTCAATGTTTCCTAAAGGGTCTGCTCCTCATGGTAGGTTAGTTTTTGGATGGGGGATTTTTGTCAATCTACCTTTATTATCTCTAGATCTAGGCATAAGTAAACATGACTTCTAAATCTATATTTTTGCTTGTTTTTGTTTAAAAAATTTTCGAAATCCTCTAACTACGCCTCCCCGGCAACTGCGCCAAAATGTAGTGACAAACCTAGGGTGCTAGATTAGGCTATATTTATTATCGACCAGGGTAAGTAAACTTTGAGGCATGCGTCTAAAATATATAGACATAAAGGATTCCTAACTAAGTGTTCATTGTGGTAGGTTACAATACTTCTTTACGGAAGGTTAAGATATGCTCCCTATCACCTTGACACTCAGGTCACTCAACTCATTTAACTGTCCTAAAGACACTGTGTATTACTAAACTGAGATTTTGGTCCCCTTACAAGGACACTGTGCATAAAAACTCTGTCTAGTGAACACTCAGCATTTAACACTCAATATTCATGAAGGATTAAAAGCATACTGAAATCAAAAGCACACTAAAATTCAAATGCATGGAAAACAAGGTCTATGAGGATGCTTTAAAAATATAACAAAGGATCAGACCTCTTACGAGATACAGTGCAATGATCTTAACGATAAATCCTTTAAGCTATCATCATAAACATCATTCAGAAGGATTGCTAATTAAATCAACGAAATCATAAGCATAACTCTAATGACTGTGCATGCTATTCAATATTCAAAAGCTGCTAATGAAATAAAAATGACAGTATACCCGTCCACGCAGGGCCCGTCCGCGTTTCAACGGTATACTGGAATGCGCGCAAGCAACTAAGGTGTTAACGCATGAACAAGGTTATAATGAAACCATGACTGTAATCGAGTTATGGTATTAAGTTCTGAAGAGTATAAAAAAGCTCTGTTCTCCAAATGATATACAGAGATCAACAACAACAACGTAACTGTATCTACATCCGTCTTTTTAAAAACAACTAATACACCGTTTACATTTGGATTGAATGTACATTCACTATGCAGCTGTTGCCACTTTTAATATGGAATGATTTTTGGGTCATTTCCATTCAAAACCGATTTCCAAAAAGAAACAAAACGAAACTGGTTTGGAAACTTATGGCTATTGCTGCGTTTGTCACCAAAAGGCTGGGGCTTTGACCAGCGTTGACCGCATAACAAGGAGTGTTGGATTCGCTATAGGATCGATGTTTCTCCATGCTTGTACATTCTAGTTTTCGTTCCTATCCCTTGCTTTAGCTTACCTGTCATGCCACGTGTCAAATGATGAAGCATTTACAGGATGTTGTAACTTCCTGTAACCTTTTTATTAAAAACTCTTAATTTCTAACATAAAAACTCATAAACTAACTTTAATGCAAACTAACAACTAAAATACTGTTAACTAATCAATTTCAAGGAATATAAGGGATCTATGGAAGGAAAAAGGTAGACAATTGATGTGTTTCAAGAGAAAAAGGAAGGTCATGGAATGGTACCAACAAGGTGAATGGGCAATGAATCTCCCTACTGAAACAAAATCAAATAAATTATGACTGAGCTATATCTGAAAACTCCTTGAGTGGTAAAATTCATAAATTGTTCATGTATATTATCAACCAGAAATTGGTTATAATTATACATGAAAGCAGGTTGATATTCTTTGCTGAAAATGGAAAAGAATCCAAGGATGGATTCATCAATATATTGATCATTTTCATAGCCTAGGATGTATGATAGTAGGGAGATAATACGTCTAGTGGCTTTAGGGAACATAGAAGATGGATAAGGTGGATTTCTCTTGGGTAATTCAACATCTTCTAGTAGAAAACGTTCAAAGATAAGGGATCTCTATGGGAAAGTGAGTTTATTGTAAAGGCCCATGAGAGCTGCTGGTGAGAAAATGCTGAGGGAGTCAGATGGAGGTATCATTAACATTTGGTTTATGCTTTGAACGGTAATGGTGATCAAGATTTTTCCATCCTAAGTCATCATTGTTCTTTGTACAGGATCATACTTGGCTTGACACCAAGTGATTAAATCAAGGATGTGATGAGTATTGGGAAAGGAGTACAAGAGCAAAAGTGTATCCCAAAAATGAATGGGATCCTCTTTATCATCATATTTTTTCTTTAATCATAAATGCAATTCGTGGAAATCAAATTCACATTCACAGTCAGTAGCTTTGAACAGGGAGTCTACAAGGGGAAGGTGATCTAAATCAAGCAATGTTGTAGATGGATTTCCTTCTTTGACAACTTTCTGTGTTTTAGCCTTGGGAGCCATTTTTCTGTGGGTGAGGGATTTGGAAACTACTTTAATTGAAAGACGGA
Source organism: Pinus tabuliformis (assembly GCA_031772625.1). Taxonomy (NCBI): domain Eukaryota; kingdom Viridiplantae; phylum Streptophyta; class Pinopsida; order Pinales; family Pinaceae; genus Pinus; species Pinus tabuliformis. The sequence goes on from CM062817.1 coordinate 657,088,904, forward strand.
TGACAGGGGAAAATACACAGAGTGAAAAAGGCTTTAGGTGATAGGACGGAAGCAGAAAAGTGGTAAAATGTAGAGCCATGGGGTATTTATAAATGAAATCGGGCTTAATTTTCCATTTAAATCTAGCCGTAGGCAATTAATTTGCAGAGGAGTGAGAATTAATGTCTAACGGGAGATTAAACAGTTAACTGAGGCTGGTAATGGCTTTGGAGCGTAGGGCGCAATGACTTTGCGACGTGGCGGGTGGCGAATGGGTGAGATATAATAGACTAGTGATGTGGAGGGTTGTGAATGGAGGAAGGGATAACGGGTCTATGACATGGTGCGGGAACAAGGTCAATGGTTGGATGGAGGAAAATCATCGACGACATTTCGGGGGGGGGGGGGGGGGGGCTGTTGCAGTGGTTTTTGGTTTTGAACTTTGGGGGCCCGAAACACTATGTGAATGCCACATAGCAAAAGATGGCAGCCATTAGAACTACTTTTCGGACCCCTCCACCCCTTGTGTTAATGAGAAACATCCAAAGGGGGGCCAAAAAGCTTCCTCCACCATCAACATCATATTTATTGGCTATTTGCAAAGCAATCATGTTTATTATAATAATTTAAACCTTGATTAAGGATTTAAACATTATTTTTAAACTAAACAACAATTTTAAAGGCACGTTTGAACTAGCAGCCTTAATTAATTTTTCTAAAGAAAATATTTTCTTTTATTTCTTATCTAACATTTTTTATTTGCCTTCCTTTTTTAGAGCAACTACCCTATCATTTTTTATGATATGGACCTAAAATAATAATAAATCCTAACATTTTTTATTTTCAATTTTGTTTTTTGGTCCATATCCTAACTTATCATTTTTTCTATGGAATTTTGATTTTTTTCAACTAATGGCTAACTTATAAAAAATAAAAGAGCTACAACAACACCCACACAGGTGCTAGACTTATCTGAGCAGCTGGCACAAAGCAGACATGGTGAGTAGCTGTAGGAGCAGGACATCACTCAGGAGATTGAACAAGTACTTGAGCAGATGGATATGAAGATGGAGCAGCCAAAGTTAGAGCAAGACATCGACCTCATGCCTTACAACTAAGAGTTAGATCCATTGGATTCACCAGATCCAGAAGCAGAGTAGGTCCCAAGCGACCAACGAGATACTAAGATCCTTGTGGACAATCCAAAAGAAGAGATGCACAACATATCATTCAACAAGTCGCAACATAGAGTTATGCAATCTCGCAGAGTGTCTACTCCGGATGACCATACATTTCCTGTGGAGTTTAAGGAACAAGTGATCATACCTGACATGCACAAGCATCCAACAACATTGGCTAATGCTACCAAAACATATGCCAAAGCCACTAGCTCGAGCGTTTGCTTCTTGATAGCAGAGAACGAGTGAATGGATAAGGAGTTATAGATAGGCAAGCAGGGAGAAGAACTAGTTATAGCATCCTCCCGAGTGGAGTTGAAGAAGGCCATACTAGATTAACTGTTGTCCCTTCAGACAATCATGTGGGCATTTTATTCTGGATTTGGTACCGTGCATAATGCAGTTGTCCATCTCAATGGTTTGCAGTGTAGAAAATATATTATAGGTTAACCCGATAATGCAATATAAATCAAAGCAGAATACTATAACCTACTTCTACTATCAATTTGTGGAAGCTTAAAGATTGAGCTGAACAATATAACCAGAAGAAGAAGAATCAATGGCACAATACACATTAAAATACTTTGGGGAAAGCCTCAGCTAAAAACCCATCATTATTGTATTATCATACATGGTGGAAATACATAGGAATTATACAAAGCCTTAGCTCTCCCAGCTAGCCAGGTCTTAGTACAATCCTCACAGATGCTCACAAGCAATCTTGGCTTCTCTCTAGCCTTCCTCTCTGCCCTCCAAGCTCCTATTTCCTTGCGTTGTTCCTTATGGATGATTTTCCTATTACCAAGTGAAAAAACATCCTTTAAAACTGTGCAATCCTCAAGGATGAATCCTTGACTACATGCATGAGTTTTCTCCATGAGAAGACACATGCAACTGATAGTACATTGTCCTTGAAAATTAATCTCAACTGGGTCTTTCTCAGAATAGACATGCATGAGTTTCTGATGAGGGAATCTTCAGTTAATTGGAGTAGCACTAGTTGATCTGAAAATGGAATGTACTTGTTTAAGGGTGCAAGGTATCCATTTCCAATAATTTCAACTGTGAGCTAGACACTCCAAATGACCTCTAAAAATGTATAAACTTATTATTTCTTATACAGAGATAGACTGTAGGGGCATTCACAGGACATGTCACCTCTAAAAAGAGGATGAGTTCCAGAGGCTACCTGGCCCTCTATAGGCTCTGCCTAAAGAAATAACCATGTAAACACTTAGAAGTCTTTGACATACACATACTGGAAGTTTAAGGTCTTGCGGAATAAGACAAGTAACTTTCTGCAGCTGAACATGTGATTATGTGTGTATGCAAGTTATATTTATTTGCTGTTTAATACTTTATATCAGTTTTGTTTAGCATATCATCTTTAGCAAATAAAGACATCAAAATGATAAAGCAGTTCACTCCCCCTCTGGGCTACATCTGCTGGACCAAACCTCTCCAACTAGGCTTGTCCTCTTGTATTAAAATTGCTACAAAGACTAATACAAGAATATGGGTGTCTCAAAGGATAGATCTGACTGTAAATACAGAATCAGAAGATAGGAATTAGCCAAACATGCTCTTTCCCAAACACTAAACAGTGAATTTTGTACCTTATACAGTACTTTCCCCAATTGGCCCTGGTGGCCCTTCAAACTTGCATGGAGAATTTCGAGGTGAAGATGACCTCAATTGGTTCTGAAACCTCGGCCATTAGACTCAGAAGATCGAAAATAGCAGACATAGGCTGTTGAATCACCAAAAACGGATGAACATAGCCCCCAAACAGCTCCAACACTGAAATGGCCCTGGTGGCCCTGAAAGCTTCCCTGAAGATAAACAGTGAGAAGAATGCCTAAGAAGGCAAAACAAGCTGTAGAAATGGATTCAAAAGGCTGGAAAACTTCAAGAATGACCTTCGTTCCACATTCACTAGCTGCACAATTCCCAATGCAGCTCCCAAACTGATTTGGCCCTAGTGGCTCCGGGAACTTCCATGAAGCAAAAACACCTGAAAATGACCTCAGATGGCTGTGAAACCTATGCCAATGGCTTCAGAAGGTCAAAGAGACCCAAAATCAAAAACAAAATCGTCCAAAACAGACTTTCCTAGCCAAAGTTATGGCCATTTACTCCCAACTGCCAGCTTGGCCTAAAAAAACTCCTGTTAACTTTAGTTACGGCCAGTTAGGCCCGCCAAATATGGCGGGACCGCCAAATTTGGCGCCACTGCCAATCTAATTGCAGTTTCATTAAATGCGCATGTGACCAGCTGCCTCGGATTGCGTGCCCGGCGGTTAGTGTGCTGGCGGTTGAGGACAAGCTCCCGGTTCTGCAAGCCATGGTCATATGGGTGGGGGCTGGCCCCCTTCATTTCCTGCCAAGAACCAGATTTAAACTTCAAATACAGTTTGTTCCATCCACATAACAACAGTTGCTCACGTGGCCCAACGGTAAGTTGTTGTGTTGTGGTAGACGAGGTCGTGGGTTCAAACCATGAAAGTGGCAAAAAATTTTAAATGCATATGCGCCCATTGTTGCTGACGTCATCCAGGGTCCACGTGGTGCCCTCTGGGCCTGCCACGTGGCAGCTTCTGATTGGCTGATGAAAAGGGAATATTCCCTGGAATATTCTGCAGAATATTCTTTTTTTTTTTTTTTTTTTTAAATTCAAGTTTCTAATGTTATTGAGCCAATTATTATTTTTGCCATATCTTCCTCATACGGCGACCATTTTTCAAAACATTTGCGGCGCCGGAATCAGGAGGACGAGCACTTTACAGTCGTTTAGGTTCCAATCAGTTCTGAGCACTTTCATTTTTGACCATTTTACGACACTTGGTCCTGAGCTCCTGATCACTAGTTGAGTGCATTAATGCATCAACTGACTGTTAACTCATTATTAGTTCCTCAAACATTTTGGAACTAATTTAACTGGAATTAACTCAGTGAACTAAGTTAACTAATTACAACTCAAATATAACTCAATCTTATCTCCTTAATTGAAGTGATAAATCTTGCATGACTTCACAAAGACTTCTAACTTGAATTTCCCTAACTAATTAATTTAAAATAAATAAATTAATTATTTCCAAGTAGTTGTTAAGACTAAATTCGATTTTAATTCACAATTTAATTCAAGGACAAATTAAATTGGAATATTCTTGTTGCCATATTTCAACACTCTCTCTCAACAAGAAAAGGGATTATTTTCCACCCCGATCCTATCTCTATGGAACTTGAATTTACACTTTGTCAATGCCTTTGTCAAAATATCAGCATCTTGCTCCACTGTCGAAGTATACTGCAGCAGCATTATCCTCTCGACCTATGAAAGGCCACAGGTAACAAATCTTGCCTTATGCTTCTCCACACTACCATCAGCAGCTTCCTTTACCTTGTAAAGCCAACGGGAACTCACAACTGACTTGTTCTCCAGTCTCAAAAGCACGTCCCATACACTGTTACGAACTATGGAGTCATACTCCTCCACCATAGCATCAACCCAAATCGGCTGGTGCACTGCTTCCTCAAAGGAAGATGGCTCGGTCTCAACACATTCCCCATCAAGGGCCATGTATGGAGTGTACCTCTCAGGTGACCTCCTTTGTCTGCGCTAAGAAGATGGTGCTCCCACATTCTCTCTCGCATCCTCCAACAATCTGTCAACGTCTCTTGTGTGCTTACATCCATCTCTAGAAGACTTTTCTTGAGTGGATGTCTCCACTCCTGGAACCTCTGCATGTGGCTACTTTGCATTAGTCTGAGGCTCCTCCTCCTTAGGACCCACCAGTTCCTCCACAACTTGTAGTTGGAGCTCCCTCTCAAGGCAAACTTGCATGGCCTTCTGCTCATGGCCTTTTGCTTATCAAACATGAGAACTCTACGAACCACTGTCCTCCGACTGGTGGGCAAGTACACCCAATAGTTGTGAGGTGTATCAGTGTACCCCATGTTATCACTCAGGTTGTCCCCCAGTTGGAGCAAAGGATACGGCCGAGGTAACCACAGACCAACTTTGGATTGCAGGTTCTAGCCCACTTGCAATCAGAGAGGGCTCTCTCTTTTTGATTTAGCTTGGCTGAAAAGGATTTTAGGCTAGTTATTTAGTTCAAGGGGTTTTGTTTTGATTTTGGTGGGAAGATTGATGTTTTCAGGTAGAGAGGCAGGTATAGCATGAGGGTTTCGAACCATTGGGCATGGAGTCGAGGAGGAGGGCTACTGGTGCGTTTTCTTGGTCACAAGAGAGAAAAATGGAGCAAGGTAGCTGCGCATGGAGCAATGTTTCAGGTTTAAAGGACGGAATGAATGCTAAGGAATGAGAGGCAATCAAGAATCTCTCGTTCAGCTTAACAGAGGGGGTAATAGAGCTCTACCTAGGGGCATTAAAGAATCCCTAGATAATTTGCAAACACAGGTGAATTGGGGTAAATATGAGCCAGAAGGAATTCATATTCATTACCATTTCATTCAGATGAAAACATAAAGAAACAGCAGAAATTGAGCATAGAGTGTATTTAAACAAATTCTAAGCTAATCTTTCTTTCTACTATTTAGATAGTGGTGAAAAATAAAACAGAGGTAAGAAGCACTTATTGTTTCAGGTTGCAGCACAAGAATTCCATCTTTAAGTCTCTAGAAACTGTTAATAACACATCAGACAGTCTATCTCCCAATTTTCAGCAGTCTTTGATTATAGAAAATAACTCAGGTATACAGTGCGAGTCTCCAGTGAAAAATACCAATCGACCAACCCTTGAAACAATATAGAGGGCGATATATATAGGGAAAAACTCTCCAAATTTTGTTTATTACATTTTGACCTAAACAGGTCTAAAAAATGATTAATTTGACCTAAACCTATCAGAAATAAATGCATGAAAATATCCTCAGGCTACGTTGAGGGCAGCCGTATCAAAACTAAGTAAATGCGTTGTCCTCGGTGGCTTGGTGCAGTGCTTTTTTGCAATAACTGAGCATGGGCTTGATCTATTGCTGTCGGCGGCATTAAAAGCTTTAACTGTGATTTGAGAGCAGGGATGGGCTTACGCTGCTTGATTTGACTTTTTAGGGGGCTCATTAATATTCAGCTGCTTTGAGCCCCTAAAAAATCTTGGCTGATACTCTTTGACTCTTCTTCTTCCTCTGATACTCTTTGACAAATGAATTGGGCTGCTTCTCTGATGTGCTGTGTGTTAAATCAAAATTTAATGGCCGTTGTTTGGCCCTCAGTCTCCTTCAGAATTGTCTTTTGCTCCTTTCTAATGCTTCGCGAAGAAAAACGGGTCATTCTGTGCCTTTCGGGCTTTCTGGGTGCTGCGCGATGAGGGGCTTTCCATTTTGGACCATTTCCCATAGCCATGCGCTAATCGCGCATGAAAAACTGCCTCAGAAACTGAATGCGGGCTTCCAAAGCACGATTTTCGCCTTTCGCGCCAAAATTGATGATGACGTCAGCAGGTGGGACCATGTACAGCAGATGACGTGGCAGGATGACGTCAGCACGTACGGAGGTGACGTGGCAGTACGGTAGAGGGACACGGTGGCAGGGTGACTGGGCAGGGGGCTGACGCAGGCAGATGATGTCACTGGGCAGCAGGTGGTAAGTGGTTTCGGGCGCACCGCCTTTACACATAAGTGGTTTTGGAGGGAAGGGCTCCGCCACACCCGGGAAGGTGACGCATGGCAGGAGTATGGTGGCAATACTGCCCATCTCCCGGACGCTAACCCTCGGGCTCTTGGCATATGGGAAGGCCCGCCCACCGTAGATCTCGGGCGGGCCAGATCTGACGACTGGCAGGATGGACGAGGCGGCGGGGAGTTAAAGGACGTGGACGGTGGAATATTCGAATTTTAATGCGGCGCGGTGGGGGGGTTTTAAACTTAGGAAAATGGGTTTTGGGTTATGTACAAACAAGCGGGTTAGTATATTTACACTTGGGACTTTGGCATAAGGGTGAAACATGGGTTTTTGAGGGTTAGGACTAGGGAAAAAAGGTTATTAGTCGGACCAGATGTCATACTAACTCCTGTTAAGACTTGGATGGGCTAAAAACAGCCCCAGATGGACTGTTTTTCCCCGGACTTTAGGGAAATATGGCTATAGTGCCAGGGAGGGGATATTTAATATTTTTAGGGGAATTTATACATAGTTCTAGTAGGGGAAGGGGAAACAGATTAGGGAGTTAGATAATATAGTTAGTAATTAATATGGAGGTGACCAGAAAGCGCTAAGGTAAGGGACCTTAGGCTATTTGGGGAAAATGACTCATAGAGTAAAAATGGAGATTCCGTGAGTAAAGCAGATCTTTATCAAGGCAACTGATATGGAGAATGATGAGACTAAGAGGAATCAAGCAGATCTTGACCTCTTTGGGGAGGTTAGTGAGTAACTTGGGGAATGAGAAGAAGGGGAAGTTAGTTATGTCTAGCTTGAGCTCCTCCGGATGAAAACTGCATCATGACTGTGATCTGAAAATATACAACACTTTGAAACACAAAATTGATCATAAATCATCATTCTGCAACCTCACAGCTACCTACCCAGCCTACTTTCCTAACATTTTTTCTTCTTTTTGGTGGGTGCACTTAGACTTGCAGACCCAGCTTTACAATTTTTTCTTTTTTCTGTTTTCCTATCTAAATCTACACTTATTTCTGCCAAGGGCCCAGACTAAGCAGTTGGGCTCCTTTGATTCTCTACCTATCTACAAATCTGCCAAGATTAAGCTGTTTGGACAGATATCATTCTCTATATTCGAAAACAGGAAATTGAAACCTAGGGAGACCAAGATTAGACTGTTTGGACCTCCCTTGACCGAAAACTCTTCAAAAATGGAATATAGCAGTAGCACTTGGAATAGCACATCTTCTTTGGTCTCTTCTGGAAATATGGAACACTGTAGCATGCAAAGTGTGGCATATTTGGCATGTAAAAATGTCAATCATGAAAAATGAGCACCTGTTGCAACAGGAGGCTAACAGTGGCTCCACTTGGGGATGGCTTTTCCTTGTGAAAAGCCAAGAACAGTAGGTCAGACTGCCTTGACCTTTTGTTGTTGTTGTAGACTGAAAATTTCTTTGTACAGGCTACTAAAAATGTAAAAACTTTGGAATCTGAACAATTCTCTCCTCAACTGGGTTATTGTGGATTGTATAGCATCGCCTGCTTTCTTCTGTGTGCTTGATAATTATGTACAATGCTGCTGGAGCATGTCCTCTGAAACAGTCTCAGAACATGGACTAAACTGATGTACTTCCTCTAGCTCTGGTCCTAAAACGGTTACTGAACAATTTCTTCGCTCTTATTAACATTTTCTTGACTGAAGATTGCAAGCTGCAACAACTTCTTTTTACCATGAATTGTTATGATGTGACCATGCTCCTCTTGATGTTTTGCTGAAAATACTACAGAGACAGAGCCTCTAAAACTGGACTACTTGCATCGACTGTGTCTTCACAAAATTTACTACTGTTCCTTAAACAATCGGCCTGCTTATACAAAAATAAAAACAAAGTGCTGATATATACAAATAAGACTGTACAAAGATATATACAAAGCTTGTATTGTCTCCCTTAAAAGGGGTCATGGTAATGTTTCAGCATACGGCCATTAACAGGGCCTTCTTCAGCAGTATTTCCCTCTAGCGATTTGAGAAAATATGTGTTATTTCCCTGGACAACAGAAACAACAAATGGCCCTTTCCATAAAAAATCAAACTTAGCATGTTTGCCCTTGTCTTCTCTTCTTGAGTCCCACCTTAGAACTTTGTCACCAAACTGGAAATCCTCAGCCTTGGCTCTCTTATCGAACATCTTTTTTAGCTTTTCTTGCAGGATTTGAGCTCTGTCATAAACTTGTTCCCTGGTCTGCTGAAGATGAATGGTCTGATTGATTCTTCTTTGAATGTCATTTGGTTCAGCCTGAATCTCCTGTAAGAGTCTGATAGTAGGGATGCCCAAGGATGAAGGGAATCTGGCCTCCATGCCATATACTAGCTCATAAGGGCTCATCCCAATGGATCTTTTTGTTGAAAGTCTATCTGCCCATAGGGCATTTACTAGCTTTTTGTGCTAGTTCTTCTTATTTTCTTCTAGCACCTTCTTTATGATGTTGATGAGGCTCTTGTTAGATGATTCGGCCAAGCCATTACCTTGAGGGTAATAGGCTGTAGAGTGGCCCAGGGTAATATGAAATCTGTGACAGAAATTGATCATCTTTTTGGATTTAAAAACAGCGGCGTTGTCAGTGATAATCTTCTCAGGGCAGCCAAATCTAGAAAGGATATCGCACTCAAGGAATTGGATAATGATGGTATCATTGGCTTGCCTACAAGGAATGGCTTCAACCCACTTAGTGAAATAGTCGGTGGCTGTTAGGATCCATTTGTGCTGGCCTGAGGAAGAGGGATGGATTTCCCCAATGAAGTCAAGACCCCATTGTTGAAAAGGTTTTTCGGTTGAGATGGGTTTCAGGGGCAGGGGCAACATCTTTCTTTTGCCCTCAAAAATTTGGCACTTGTGACAGGAAATGGAAAACTTCTTTACATCTGCAAAAAGAGACGGCCAATAGAAACCAGCCCTTAAAATTTTATCAGCGGTGGACTTCCAATAAAGATGTCCTCCACAGTCACCTACATGGAATTCTTTCATGACATTGTTAGTTTCATTCATGGTCAAACAGTTAAGCAATATACCTTCATGATTTTTCCAAAATAATGCACCATCTATAACACAAAACTTCAAAGCCTTCATTTTCAAAAATATTTTCTTGGTTCTGGACAATCCTGGGGGAGCAAACAGGTTTAACAATACAAAGAAAATATCAGCGTACCATGGGGATTGCAAAAAGATTTCACTGATCTGTGGAGTCGCCAGCTCCTGTTCATTGTCCAGCTGGTTAATGTCTAAGGCTTGAAAGTTTGCTTCAGACATCAGTTTAGCTAAACCTTGTCCCTTTACGAGCTTGGTTGGTTTTATTTCTATGTCATACTCAAGGATGTTTGCTATCCACTTGCCTCTTTTGCCCTCTAATCCCTCTTGTGTTAATATGTCTTTTACAGCAGCGTGTGGGACATAGGCAATCACGTGTGAATATAGTATGTACACTCTAAAATCCTTGATGGCCTTAACAAGTGCATAGGCTTGCTTTTCCATGATTGGATACTTCAAAGGGGCGTCTCTTAAGGCTCGGCTGAAGAAAGCAATTGGCTTTTCAGCTCCCTGTTCATCCTTTTGCAAAAGGACAACAGCGATTGTGTGATCAGATGCAAATGAAAATATGATAAAATCTTTGTCAAACTGTGGGTTTGTGAGGACAGGGGTTTGGGGTAAGGTGGATTTTATGCTCTCAAATGCTTGTTTGGTTTCAAGAGACCATTTTACCTTGGCATCCTTCTTTAGCATGTTGCTTAACAGTCGTATCAGTTCAGCTAGATTTGGAATGAATCTTCTTAAGAAGTTGATTTTCCCAAGGAATGCTTGTAGCTCTTTTATGTTTCTTGGATATGGGATTTGGAGGATGGCTTGTATTCTTTCGGGATCAATTCTAATCCCATCTTTTGATATGATGTGGCCAAGTAACTTGCCCTCTTCAAGGCCAAAGAGATATTTTGTGGGATTCAAGGAAATGCCATATTTCCTACATGTCATGAAAATTTGCCTGAGATGCTTGAGGTGCTCTTCATCAGATTTGGAAAATGGGGTTATGTCATCAAGGTAAACAACTAGGAAATCATGTATTTCTTTGGCGAATGCAATATCCATTGCTCTTTGAAAGGTGGCACCAATGTTTTTAAGTCCGAATGGCATCTTTACATACTTAAATGTTCCCCACGGTGTAGTAAAGGTTGTTTTGTCCTGGTAGTCTGGGTGAACGAGTATTTGGTTGAAACCTGAAAATCCATCTAGCAAGGAGATTCTAGATGACCCCACTACCCTTTGTAGGATGTGGTCCATTTTGGGCAAAGGATAGTGGTCTTTTAAGGAGACTTGATTTAAATTTCTGAGATCTACACAAAGTCTGATTTCACCTGTCTTTTTTCTCATAGGAACAAGATTGGACACCCATTCAGAAAATCTGATGGGTGCTATTATGCCTGCTTCAAACATCCTCTTTACTTCCTTCTCAATCGGGGGAAGAAGCATAGGGTTAATTATTCTAAGTTTTTGTTTGAAGGGTTTCTGGTTTGGTTTCAAGGGAATTGTGTGTTGGATCACCGAGGTGTCATAGGATTTCAAATCTTCATAACTCCAAGCGAATACATCTTGGAATTCTTTGAATAAGTCAATGTACTTGGGCTTTTGATCAGGTGGCAAATTTTTGGACAGTTTGATCATTTTTGGATTCTCTGCTGTCCCAATGTTGTGCTCTTCTATATCAGAATTCAATGGCTACATTTTCGGTTTTTTGGGAACATCATTTGCATCAAACATGTCTTCTAGTGGAGTTAGGCCGGCAGGCAAAAAGTTATCTTTTAAGTCAATGATCTCGGCCTCTGTTTTGTCTATTTCTTCCAAGTGCATTTGTTTCAGCTGTTCTATGTTTGCATTGTCAAAAACAGTTGGGTTTAGGATCTGTTTGGCTGTTGCAGCTGTTACAGCTTGCTGATTTTCCTGCTGATTTTCAGTTGTTAGCTGTTGGGAATCGTTCATAGCATCCATGTCTATGTTAATATTTGAAAACTCATGCTCAAGGGTAAGGAAATTATTAATCTGGGCATCGTTTTCGAACACTTGCCAATCTCTAATGTTATTTGGGACAGCGGGCCTATGTTTTATCTCAGCAGTGAAGTGATGATCGGGTCCAAAGGGAAGCTTGCATGTACTAGCAAAAGTGGCTAGGCTGTGGGCATGAATGTTATGATTTCTTGAAATCTTATCAAGCTTGAATTCCATGAATGCATTGAGTATATTAGTGGCAACAGTCCTATAGGCTCTCATTCTATTGTCATTGGTAACAAAATTACCTTTCATCTGTTGTATAATTAAATCAGAGTCACCTAGGATAGACACTTTTACAGCTCCTAGAGCTTTGAGCAGTTTAAGGCCTAAAAGCAGAGCCTCATACTCTACCATGTTGTTTGTGCATTTGAAATTCAGTCTGTAGGCATGTCCTTCTGCATGATTGTTATGTGTATTGTGAATCCAGACACCTGCCCCTGCTCCTAACTTGTTGACAGAGCCATCAAACTCTAAATACCATGTGATTTCTTGCTTGTGGATAGTGTTAAGAGTTTCAGCTATCTTAGGATTGGGCAGATTTGAAATTTCTGTTTGGGGAGGTTCTTCTTGTATGCTGGTTGCATCAGCTGTTTTGACAGTTTCTTCAATATGGGCAACCGATTCTTCATTGATATGTATGTCTGGTTCTAAAGCCAACGACTTATCATCAATTTGGAAATTTGTTTCATCATTAAATAAAATAAAAGAATCCATATCAGAATGGATTGAATAAATGGGAAAATTTTCAGGCTTGCTCTCACTACTCACCACATATTTCATGAGCGTTTCTCTGTACAGTCTCTTTGGTTGCCCAAAGACTGAGATAGTGGCATAGGAGAGGTCTAATTGAAGGGATCCTTGGAGCTTTGCTCCCCATGATCTTGATAGGAGCATACCGTACTTTGGTGGGATGTCAGCCACCACTACATCCATGAGGATGGTCTTGTTGGGATATTGGACTAAGGAGACACACAAGTATTTGATGAGGCCTAAGCATTTGACTTGACTTGAGTCAAATGAGTATAAATCTTTGTAAGGTCTTGTAATATCGAGGTTCAGTTTTTCCATAACTGCTTTGGGCATAAGATTGTGCGATGCCCCTGAGTCAAACATAGCGTTGTGCAAAACTTTGTCATGTATATGCAAACTGATATAAAAGGGAGGAACAGATCCATGTGTTGATTTTCCGTTAACTTCAGGACCAAACAGCAGTTTAGGGGAATCATCCAAAACATTTACATCATCTTTGTTTTCTGGCATTTGAAGTGACCTTTGAATTTGTTTCCTATAGACATCGTGTTTGGCAAGTTCTGAAAGGGGAATGGATACCTTGAGTTTTCCGATCTCTGCCTCTAAGTTAAAAGGATTCTCCAATGGAGTCTTGGTGTTGATAATGGCAGTTTTTTCTTTTTCATCTGAATTATCTGCGTTTTGCTCTTGTTTATCAGCGTTATGGGAAGTTTTTGCTTGCGGTTGTACAGTTTCAGGAGGGCTTTTTAGAACGCTGTTCGATTTTTCTTTTGAGGAAGAAGGTGGCAAAGGCTGATCTTTAGAAGGCTGTGTTTCTGTTATGTCTTCTACAGTCACTTGATGCGGGTTTGGGACAGGCATATCAGCTGGTTCTGTTATAACAACTTTGCCTTTAGTCTTGTTGGGCTGTTTGCCTTCCTTTGTCTTGTTAGGATCAAAATGTCAATGGTCCTAGTTCTCAGCTTATATTGTTTGTGTACTTCATACACAGCAATATCATAACCCTGTTTAAAATCAAAGGACTCACCAGATTTAGTGTGAAACTGATTACAGTCATGTTCATTTTGGTCTTCTTGGGACAGGAAAGTTTGATGCTCACCCTTTAGATCCATCAGATTCATGTGAGTGTCTTCTATGGGTTGACTAGAAGTAGATCCTTCAACATAGTTATCTTGAAAAGGGGGTCTTATGTCATGGTCTGGGGTAGATCTACCAGCATTTGTGTTCTGTGTTTTCCTGTAGTTTGGGTTCCTTATGGTATTGGATTGTTGTCCTTCCCATGATGCTTTTCTCTCAACATTTTCTACTCTTTCTCCTAGCCTCTGCAGGCCATTGATAATAGCGTCAAGCTTTTGGTCAAAGGATAAGGGTTCTTCCTTAAAGGTGGTTCTTCTTTCCATTCTGGCACTGTTTATTTTGGCAATTAAGTTGGCTTCTACAGTAATAGCAACATTTTGCGCGTCTACAAGGGTTTGAGGAGCTCTTTCTTTTAACTGGTATGCCATATCTGGGTCAAAACCATCAGGGAATTTGTATAAGGCAAGGTCAGTGGAGGCCTTAAGTTCTGTGGTATTGCATTATAGACATTATTGAATCTTGCACAGTACTCCAAAACAGTTTCTTGAGGACCTCTTTTAATTGTATCATATTCAGCTAGTATGTGCAAGGGGTCTTTCTTTTTCTCCCATCTATTGGTAAAGGATTGGTAAAGCTCATCAGGAGTGGTTATGGAATTTGCAGCAAGTGATCTGAACCAAGTTCTTACATCACCTGTTAGACTCTGAACACAAATTCTCATTCTGATGCTATCATCATCTATTTTGTAGTTTTCAAAATAGTCTTGCATTTTTTTGGTATGCTGAAGGGCTGTGAAAGGACTAGTACTATCAAAATAGGTGATTTTAGATTGGTAATCTTGAGGTAAAGCCCCAGGATTAGCAGGTAATTGCAGGGGTGCATATCTATTAGCCATATTGGCAGGGATAAGTGGAACAACGGGAATAACAACTGGGATGACCGGGATAACAGGAGTAACTGGAACGACAGTAGTGGTAGTATGTGCAAAGAATGGAGGTGTGGAAGGAGTGCTATGGGATGTGGATGATGAACAAGGGGAAACAGGGGTTGAACGAAATAAAACCTTGACTGGGGTCGGAATACAGCTTGGATGAGTTGTTTCAGGAATATTATCAACAAAATCTTCTTGTGTTTCTTGCTTCCTAAGGATCTTTGGGATTAGGTTCAGATTATCAAAAGCAGCTGAAGGGTTTGGGTCTGGATTTGACCTTGTATGTCGTGGATTCTTTTTAGGAGCCAACTTCCGAATCTGTTTTTTGGTATTTTCTGTGAAAGTTGCCTAGAATTAGCAAGGAACTAATCAGGTTTTAGAATAGTTGTGTATAATTTAAAACTAGCATGAAGATTGACTGAAGCAGCTTTTATCTACTCTTGTAAATGTAAAACAAAATCAGTTTCAAAGGCTTCCTGGCTGACATTTAGGCTTCATCTGTAGTTTTAAGGAATATACAACAATTAGAAAATCGATTATTCAAGTGGATTTTTCCAACCTTTTATATGAAATTAACTGAGGAAAGTCCCCAGTGGAGTTGCCATTATGTTATCACTCAGGTTGTCCCCAGGTTGGAGCAAAGGATACGGCTGAGGTAACCACAGACCAACTTTGGATTGTAGGTTCTAGCCCACCTGCAATCAGAGAGGGCTCTCTCTTTCTGATTTAGCTTGGTTGAAAAGGATTTTAGGCTAGTTATTTAGTTCAAGGGGTTTTGTTTTGATTTTGGTGGGAAGATTGATGTTTTCAGGTAGAGAGGCAGGTATAGCATGAGGGTTTCAAACCATTGGGCATGGAGTCGAGGAGGAGGGTTGCTGGTGCATTTTCTTGGTCACAAGAGAGAAAAATGGAGCAAGGTAGCTGCGCATGGAGCAATGTTTCAAGTTTAAAGGACGGAATGAATGCTAAGGAATGAGAGGCAATCAAGAATCTCTCGTTCAGCTTAACAGAGGGGGCAACGAGCTCTACCTAGGGGCAGTAAAGAATCCCTAGATAATTTGCAAATACAGGTGAATTGGGGTAAATATGAGCCAGAAGGAATTCATATTCATTACCATTTCATTCGGATGAAAACATAAAGAAACAGCAGAAATTGAGCATAGAGTGTATTTAAACAAATTCTAAGCTAATCTTTCTTTATGCTATTTAGATAGTGGTGAACAATAAAACAGAGGTAAGAAGCACTTATTGTTTCAGGTTGCAGCACAAGAATTCCATCTTTAAGTCTCCAGAAACTGTTAATAACACATCAGACAGTCTATCTCCCAATTTTCAGCAATCTTTGATTATAGAAAATAACTCAGGTATACAGTGCAAGTCTCCAGTGAAAAATACCAATCGACCAACCCTTGAAACAATATAGAGGATGGTATATATAGGGAAAAACTCTCCAAATTTTGTTTATTACATTTTGACCTAAACAGGTCTAAAAATGATTAATTTGACCTAAACCTATCAGAAATAAATGCATGAAAATATCCTCAGGCTGCGTTGAGGGCAGCCGTATCAAAACTAAGTAAATGCGTTGTCCTCGGTGGCTTGGTGCAGTGTTTTTTGCAATAACTAAGCATGGGATTGATCTATTGCTGTCGGCGGCATTAAAAGCTTTAACTGTGATTTGAGAGCAGGGATGGGCTTACGCTGCTTGATTTGACTTTCTGGGGGGCTCATTAATGTTCAGCTGCTTTGAGCCCCTAAAAAATCTTGGCTGATACTCTTTTGACTCTTCCTCTTCCTCTGATACTCTTTGACAAATGAATTGGGCGGCTTCTCTGATGTGATGTGCGTTAAATCAAAATTTAATGGACGTTGTTCGGCCCTCGGTCTCCTACAGAACTGTCTTTTGCTCCTTTCTGAATGCTTCGCGAAGAAAAACGGGTCATTCTGCGCCTTTCGGGCTTGCTGGGTGCTGCGCGATGAGGGGCTTTCCATTTTGGACCATTTCCCGTAGCCATGCGTGAGGCGCTAATCGCGCATGAAAAACTGCCTCAGAAACTGAATCCAGCTTCCAGAGCACGATTTTCGCCTTTCGCACCAAAATTGATGATGACGTCAGCATGACGTCAGTAGGTGGGACCATGTACGGCAGATGACGTGGCGGGATGATGTCAGCACGTACGGAGGTGACGTGGCAGTACGGTAGAGGGACACGTTGGCAGGGTGACTGGGCAGGGGGCTGACGCAGGCAGATGACTCGGCAGATGACGTCACTGGGCAGCAGGTGGTAAGTGGTTTCGGGTGCACCGCCTTTACACATAAGTGGTTTTGGAGGGAAGGGCTCTGCCACACCCAGGAAGGCGACGCGTGGCGGGAGTACGGCGGCAATACCGCCCATCTCCCGGAAGCTAACCCTCGGGCTCTTGGCGTATGGGAAGGCCCGCCCACCGTAGATCTCGGGCGGGCCAGATCTGACGGCTGGCAGGATGGAGGAGGCGGCGGGGAGTTAAAGGACGTGGACGGCGGAATATTCGAATTTTAATGCGGCGCGGCGGGGGGGTTTTAAACTTAGGAAAATGGGTTTTGGGTTATGTACAAACGAGCGGGTTAATATATTTACACTTGGGACTTTGGCATAAGGGTGAAACATGGGTTTTTGAGGGTTAGGACTAGGGAAAAAAGGTTATTACTCAGACCAGATGCCAGACTAACTCCTGTTAAGACTCAGATGGGCTAAAAACAGCCCCAGATCGACTGTTTTTCCCTTGACTTTAGGTAAATATGGCTATAGTGCCAGGGAGGGGATATTTAATATTTTTAGGGGAATTTATACATAGTTCTAGTAGGGGAAGGGGAAACGGATTAGGGAGTTAGATAATATAGTTAGTAATTAATATGGAGGTGACCAGAAAGTGCTAAGGTAAGGGACCTTAGGCTATTTGGGGAAAATGACTCATAGAGTAAAAATGGAGATTCGTTGAGTAAAGCAGATCTTTATCAAGGCAACTGATATGGAGAATGATGAGACTAAGAGGAATCAAGCAGATCTTGACCTCTTTGGGGAGGTTAGTGAGTAACTTGGGGAATGAGAAGAAGGGGAAGTTAGTTATGTCCAGCTTGAGCTCCTCCGGATGAAATCTGCATCATGACTGTGATCTGAAAATATACAACACTTTGAAACACAAAATTGATCACAAATCATCATTCTGCAACCTCACAGCTACCTACCCAGCCGACTTTCCTAACATTTTTTCTTCTTTTTGGTGGGTGCACTTAGACTTGCAGATCCAACTTTACAATTTTTTCTTTTTTTTTGTTTTCCTATCTAAATCTACACTTATTTCTACCAATGGCCCAGATTAAGCAGTTGGACTCCTTTGATTCTCTACCTATCTACAAATCTTCCAAGATTAAGCTGTTTGGACAGATATCATTCTCTATATTCTAAAACAGGAAATTGAAACCTAGGGAGACCAAGATTAGACTGTTTGGACCTCCCTTGACTGAAAACTCTTCAAAAATGGAATACAGCAGCAGCACTTGGAATAGCACATCTTCTTTGGTCTCTTCTGGAAATATGGAACACTGCAGCATGCAAAGTGTGGCATATTTGGCATGTAAAAATGTCAATCATGAAAAATGAGCACCTGTTGCAATAGGAGGCTAACACCCCACAAATATCCCCAACTCTGTTGTTGGCTCAAGCTTCTTTCGTGCATCCTTTGTCACATGGAAATATACCGATGAGCCAAAAATCCTAAAGTGACCCACATCTGGTCTCATATTGGAGAAAGCTTCCTTTGGTGTCTTCATTCCAAGTATGTGATACGGGCTTCTATTCTGCAAATAGACCATTGTGTTGCATGCCTCATCCCACTAGTGAAGTGGTAGGCCTTGGTCATGCAGCATTGCCCATGCTGCCCATCCAATATTTCTATTCTTCCTCTCGGCCACCCCATTCCGCTGTGGGTTATGAGGTGTTGTCAACTCTCATTTAATTCCTTCCGCTGCACAGAAGTCCTTAAACTCTTGAGACGCATATTCTCGACTGTTGTCACTTCTCAAGGCCTTGATATTCTTCCTTGACTCTTTCTCGACCAAAGCTTTGAACTCACAAAACTTTGTGAAAGTTTGGTCCTTCTTCTGCATCCAATAGATCCAGCATTTATGAGAATAGTCATCAATGAAAATCACATAATACCTTTGCTTCACTGTGGATGCTGTCGAGAATGGCCCACACAAATCAATATGAACTCACTCTAAGATAGCCTCTGTTCAACTCTCTCTATCATGAAAGGAATACTTGGTGTACTTTCCCAAGGTACAACCTTTGCATGTGTCAACTTTCTCAAGTTTACCTTTGGGAAGTCCTGTAGATATCTGTTGCATTATCTTCAAAGGCCCATGATGCAAATGGCCCAACTGCCTATGCCACAACTCGCCAATGTCTTGGCTTTGCACCAATTCTTCTTTCGTACTCAATGATACAAAATCATCTACCTCTAGTTTATAGAGATTCTTCACCCAAATCCCTATCCTCTTGGTCTGACCCGTGGCTATGTGTCTTAGGAATGCGTTTCCTTTACTGAAGACAACATCGTAGCCTTTTTCCTCCAACATTGTGACTAATACCAAGTTCTTCTTCAGTCCAGGGACATACATCACATCTATCTAAGTGAGAGGAGCTCCATGCTCCCTCTGAAAAGCAACCGTGCCCACTCCTGAAACACTATACCTTCCATCGTCACCCATCTCTATGCGCATCTTGAGGTCTTTCTCATCCAAGGCACTGAATAAACTTTTATCACCGGTCATGTGAAATGAGGCTCCACTGTCAAGATACCAGACACAACCCATCATCCACGACACCATGCATACGATGAGGGTAAAGTCCATTTCGAACTAAGAGGCTAATGCCTCACCTTCCGATCCTTCCGAGGATCCCTTCTTGGACTTCCTCGATGGGAAATTAGTTGCATAATGTCCCATCTTGTGACAATTAAAGAATCTTAGTTTAGACATGTCACTCTTCTTCCCTCCATGGGAAGAATTTGATTTGAAATGGGAAGCCTTCCCCTTCCCTTTCCTTGCCTTACTTTCTAAGGTCATATTTTCTTCACCATCATTATTGGATGAAGAACCATCTTGTGTGCTCCTCCTGATCTCCTCCTGCATAACCTCTGACCACAATCGTTCCTAATCTGGTAGTTTCTCCCTTCCATTCACAGAGTCTTGGAAGCTATTCCAACTCTTTGGAAGGCCAAGAAGAGCGAGGCTTACCATATAATCATCGAAAGTAGTTATTCCCACACTACTAAGATCATCTCTATAGGTGGTGAGCTTGTTCAGATATGTGGAAATAGTATCGCCCTTCTCCATATTGATTCTTCAAAGCTTAATATCCTTGAGTGCCAATTTCCTCTGGTCACTACTGTTCTGGTAGAGGTCCTTCAATGTCTTCCATGTTGAAAATGGAGTATCCTTCCTGTGGAGAGTCGAGACAATATGGTCTCTAACTCCGTCAAGGATGATCCATCTTGCCTTTGCCACACATTTATTCCACTCAGCCAACTCTTGTGCATTAGTTGAAGTTGGCTTTGGGATTTCTTGATCAATGAATTCCTTCAAGCCATTATCTTCTAATACAGCCTCCATTTTATCTTTCCATGCTATGTAATTCGAGCTACCTTCTAAGGCATACTCGAGTCTCAAGCCATAGAATGCCATTGGCCAACCTTGAAGTATGATACGAATTCAATTTGCACCTACAACCCTAAAATTCAAACTTCGAATTCTCTTCTCAGTATACTATTCACAGCTTTGATACCATGTAGAATATCTGCTATAGGTTAACTCGATAATGCAATATAAATGAAAGCAGAACACTATAACCTACTTCTACTATCAATTTGTGGAAGCTTAAAGATCGAGCTGAACAATATAACTAGAAGAAGAAGAATCAATGGCACAATACACATGAAAATACTTTGGGGAAAGCCTCAGCTAAAAACCCCACACTATTGTATTATCATAAATGGTGGAAATACATAGGAATTATACAAAGCCTTAGCTGTCACAGCTAGCCAACTCTTAGTACAATTCTCACAGATGCTCATAGGCAATCTTGGCTTCTCTCTAGCCTTCCTCTCTATCCTCCAAGCTCCTATTTCCTTGTGTTGTTCTTATGGATGATTTGCCTATTACCAAGTGAAAAACCATCCTTCAAAACTACGCAATCCTCAAGGACAAATCCTTGACTGCATGCATGAGTTTTCTCTATGAGAAAACACATGCAACTGATAATACACTATCCTTGAACATTAATCTCAACTGGGTCTTTCTCAGAATAGACATGCATGAGTTTCTGATGAGGGAATATTCAATTAACTTGAGTAGCACTAGTTGAGTGCATTAATGCATCAACTGACTGTTAACTCACTATTAGTTCCTCAAACAATTTGGAACTAATTTAATTGGACTTAACTCAGTAAACTGAGTTAACTAATTACAACTCAAATATAACTCAATATTGTCTCCTTAATTTAAGTGATAATTTATTTTAAATTAATTAATTATTTCCAAGTAGCTGTTAAGACTAAATTCGATTTTAATTCACAATTTTATTCAAGGACAAATTAAAATGGAATATTCTTGTTTCCATATTTCAACATGCAGTAGTGGTGTGCTAGGAGAGAACGTATCTTGTCAAACTTGCATACTACTGTCGACTGCATGCAAACATGGACAATGAGATACAAGGGAGACTTATTACAGTTGCCCAAGATGATGAAGTCCAGAGCGGTTGATTTGAAGGCATGCATCCAAAGTTAGATCTGAAACTATGAAGAACTCTCATAGCTCATCACTAGTTTGCAGGATTCCCATGCACGAGTGTTCAGAAACTTGGATGTTGTTTTGTGCGCACATGCGATCCCATCTATTAGGACACTCACCGAGGCAAAGACAAGGGGACAAGTCTGACTGGAATTAGACTCATACTTTGATGAGTTAATGTGCATAGCCACCAGTGTAGACTTAGTGAACAATGTTGACACCATGCATCAATATGTCGTTGGTCCAACCGCAACCAAGACAATGATGCGCATGTTATCAGACGAGTTGGATAGAGGAACTAAAGCATTGTACCTGGATGCTATAGAGGCAAGATTTTGTTTCCAGAAAGATGTCACCACAAAGTACATGAAAACCATCATGGACTATCTAGCTTGGCATCAATTCGCCACTGTCGACCATCATGAGCATGTCGAATCGTTGGTCTTCCCACAGTTGTCTGAGTCATAGTGATTTCTTGCATGGCTTACTCAAGCCTATTTTGTCTCACATGGGTACATGTTCAGATTGTATATAATAACTTGTAAAGTGGAATTACAAGTGTCAATAGTTGAATGTAATAGTCATGTAGTAGTTGAAGAGTCATGAGGGTAGGTGAAGAGTCACAAAGGGGAATGTCAAGGGTCACCCCACCTTTTGCTATTTATAGAACCTCATAAGTCATTGTAGAGGCTTTTGGTCAGCTTGCTTCTGATAAAAGTATCTTTGAGGAATCTCGGAGAGTATTGTAACGAGTATTGGCTTCTCCACAGTGCAAAGCTAGTACATCTCTTTGGAGGAGCAGGTGGCAGTGACTATAATGTTCCACTACTAGGATTAGTGGTTGGTCATGGTTGTACTGTATGATTGGAACTTTCACTTTTAATATAATAAATCCAGCATGTTTCATGCATATGTTGTTATTATAGTTCATCTATCTTGGTTACTCTAATAATATTTGTATATGTTTGCTTACGCATGCATGTATGGAATTTTTCTATATAAGTATGTATGAATCTTACTGAGATGTGTTATTAGTTTAACCATCACGTTAGATTGTTAGCTAACTTTATTTACAATTTGTGACGCATCTTCACTCGTGTGTTCCCTTCCAAGCAATGTGCTTCCACACGTTTCCAAGAGGCACACTCACCTCACTTTCCATGTGTTAGAACCGTTCATGCACCTTTCTTGGCTTGCTCTGACTATCACACCCTTGCCACCAACAAGGAAATCTTACTTTCCTCTGTGTGCAACCACGGTCAAGGCAATACCGTACGACCCACTGTTAGGACTCGTACACCAAACGATATGAAGTCTAGTTGGGACTTATTACCGGGGAAATCCCCTGACATGTTAGTGGGTCCAGCACCGTTAACGACAACATTAGATAACAAACAGGCATACCATCAGGCATATATCATTGAGATGGATGGTAAGATTTGTGATCAAGTTACTTATATTTTGATTGACATTGGATCTAATTATAGCTATGTTAGTCCTGAATTGGTGGATAAGTATGGTTTGAGTAAGGAATTTCATGCATAATCTTGGTTAGTGCAATTGGCTATAGGTACAAAGAAGTGATTTCATCATTGGGTAAGAGCTTGTGCATTTGATTTGAATGGTATGCCTACCACAACATATTTGAATGTATTATCATTGGGATATTACAACATATTGTTGGGGATGGATTGGTTATACCTTCATAGAACCAAGGTAGATTGTTATGACAAAGAAATTGAGTGTGTGGATGACAATGGAGAACCCAAAGTCTTATGGGGTAAGAAGAATGCCACATCCGTTAGGATGGTGATGACTATGTAGGAAAAGCGTAGTCGTAGGAAAGGGTGTGTGTTGTTTGTAGTGCACATTTCTAGTGACAATGGTAAGAAAGTTGAGGATGCAAATTTTTTGAGGAGGTACCTAGTTTTATAAGTTACAGTTCAAGGATGTATTTCCTAAGGACATTACAGAGTTTCCACCTCATATGGAGGCAGAGTTTTCTATTGTTTTGATGCTAGGGGTAGCTCCAGCATCAAAAACACCTTACAGGATGAGCACTCCAGAGTTGGTTGAGTTGAAGTTGTAGTTGAAGGAAATGTTGGACAAGCGATACATTATACCAAGCGTATCACCTTGGGCTGCACCAGTATTGTTTGTGAAGAAAAAGGTTGGTACTCTCAGATTATGCATTTACTATAGGCAGTTGAACAAAGTAACCACCAAGAACATGTATCCGTTGTTGAGGATTGATGACATGTTCGATGAGTTGAAGGGAGCAATAGTGTTCTCAAAGATTGATATAAGATATGGATATCATTAAGCATGCATCAAAGAGGAGGACATTTTAAGACAAGTTTCCAGACCAAGTATGGGAATCAAGAGTTTGTTGTAGTTCCATTTGGCTTAACTAAAGCTCCATCTACATTTATGTGCTTGATGAATAGTGTATTGTGTCCGTATCTGGATAAGTTTATTATTGTGTTCATTGATGACATATTGGTATACTCTAAAAATGAGGAAGAGCATGTTGATAATTTAGCAACAGTGTTGAGGTTGTTGAGAGAGAATCAGTTGTATGCTAATCTCCACAAGTGTAGTTTCTTTTTAGACTGAGGTACAGTACTTGGGACATGTTGTCTCCAAGGAGGGAATTGCAGTAGATCCAGAAAATATAAGGGCGATCATGGAGTGGGTAGCTCCCAGGAATGTGGATGAGGTGAGATCTTTCATGGGATTGGTAGGTTATTATAGGAGGTTCATCACGAACTTCTCATAGATTTCTTATCCTATCACATCACTGTAGAGGAAAGGTAAGAAGTTTGAATGGACAAAGGAATGTGAGACTTGTTTTGAGCAACTTAAGTAGTTGACACATGCATGAGTGTTAAATATTAATGATCTGGACAAAGAGTTTGTGGCATGCACAAATGTTTGCAAGATGGGACTTGGTGAAGTCCTTATGTAGGATGGATAGGTGATACGTTATGAGTCACAAAAAATGAATAAGCACACGAAGAACTACCCGACACATGACCTTGAGTTTGCAAGGATTATACAAGCATTGAATATGTGCAGACACTATCTTCTAGGCATGAGGTTTACATTGATGAGTGATCACAGTGGTTTCCGATATCTATTTAACAAACCAAATCTTAATGGTAGGTAGGCTCGGTGGTTGGCTACAATTAGTGAGTTGAATTTTGATATCAGGTACATCAGAGGCAAAGAGAACAGAGTGGAAAATGCACTTAGCAGGATGGTACAGGAAAATCACTTAGCAGCTATGAGCTCCTATGGGACAGACTTATAGGATAAGATCTTGTAGGCAGGTCAGCAGGATGTCAAATATATGGAGATTATGCATAGGTTGCAACAGAGTATTGGTATAGATACAGGTGGTAGTACAGGTATAGGTACAAGTGACAGTACAAGTATAGGTATAGGTAGTGGTACACATATAGGTACATGTGCAGACACACAGGATGTGGAATATTTCCTTAAAGCAAATGGATTGGTTAGGTTCAGAGACAAGATATATGTGCCAGATAGTAGTGATCTCAAAAAGGTGATCTTGAGGGAGTTTCTTGGGAAACCATATTCGGGTCACCTAGGTTATCAGTAGACACTGACAATAATGAAGATATTTTATTATTGGCTGAACTTGAAGAGGGATGTAGTAGAGTTTGTGGGTATTTTGATTGTCATCAGTAGAAAGCAGAGTGTAAGCATCCATGTGGACTGCTAACCCAATTATGATTCTGGAATGGAAATGGGAGGTCATTTCTATGGACTTTATCACATGATTTTCGAGGACAGTGAGGCAGCGTGATTCCATCATGGTTGTTGTGGATAGGTTGACAAAGGTTGTGCACTTCATTCCAGTGAAGTCTACAATCTTAGCTAGCGATGTGGCACATGCATTCCTCAAAGATGTGGTCAGATTGGATGGTGTTTGAAAGAAGATTGTGTCAGACATGGATGCAATGTTCACTTCCATGTTTTGGAAGAAGTTGTTTGCAGGTTTGGGCACAGAGTTGGCCTTCAGTACAACTTATCATCAGCAGACAAATGGATAGATAGAGAGGATCAATAGGATATTGGAGGACATGTTGAGGATGTATGTGATGCATCAACAACGAAAGTGGGAAGAGTACCTTCCACTGGTAGAGTTTTCTTATAATAATGGGTATCAGGAATCTTTAAGGATGAGTCTTTTTGAGGCATTATATGGGTGGATTTGAAATACTCCTATTAGTTGGAGTGGTCTAGTTAACAAGGTGTTGATTGGACCAGACATGTTAGCGGACATGGAACAGGAAAGGCAGGTAATCAAGAAAAATATAAAGGCAGCACATGTAGGCAAAAGAGTTATGTAGATCGAAACAAGTTGTTTAAGGAGTTATAGGTTGGGAAACATGTGTACTTGCACATCAAACTAAAGAAGAGCTCCCAACATATTGGATCATGTGCCAAGTTGGCACTGCAATTTTTTTGACCACCAGTATTGTCAAGAGGATTGGGCCAGTAGCTTATCGACTTGCACTATCATCGACAGTGAAGGTCCATGATGTTTTCCATGTGTCATTTCTTAAGAATTATGTTAAAGAAGTTGATCATGTGATTGACTGGCTTGTATTGCAGGTGGAACCAGATGGAGAATTCTAGGGAAAATTTTAAGGATGGAAATTTATCTCAAAGTTTAGAAACCTTGGCAAATCCCACTAGTCCATAATATGAAATCTATAAAAGGTTTGGAGATAATTTTGTAAAAATATTCAAATTTATAATATTTTTATATAGTCTATATATAATTTTTTGGTGATTTTTAGGGTAAAATAATTTCATTCTATAAAATTTGGGCGAATCATTTTGACAAAAGAATGGAAATTAGCGAAGCTTTTTTTTTTTAAAGTATAGAAAAATAGGCCATGGGTGAATATTAGCCCCTAAAATTTTCCCTGGAGAATTCCAGTTGGAACCTCAGTGTATATAGCAGAAAAAGGTGCTCGTGCTCCAGAACCAAGAAATCCAGTAGGTTAAGGTGCAATGGAAGCACTTTTGGCCCGATGAAGCTACATGGGAGATGGCAGATTAGATGTGGGCTATGTATCCTTCCTTGTTTGCTTGAGGTAAAGAAATTTTGGTATGGTGTTTTGGTATATGTCTTCGTATATGTTTTGGTATATGTTTTGATGATTTTTCTATATGTACATATGTATATGGATGTAAATACCACCATGAGCTATGTTATAAACCTCCAATAAGCGGTATGGGTGTCATGTAATTATGATGTTATGTTTTTTATGTTTTCATGTTGGTTTTCTTCTCAGTGAGATGATGATTGTAAATATTGCAACGAGCTAAGTTATAAATCTCCATTGGTAGTATGCTTTTCTTACAACATTTTTATGGTTATAGGTGTTGTTGCACACCGAGGATGGTGTTCCCCCAAGGGGGAGGGTTCTGTAACAACCTTGGTGAAAATTCCATGTAATAAAAGTTAATAAAGGAAAAATAATAACCACTGTTGATGGCACACTTATTCCAAGCTGAATGTTGGGAAAGACATCATAGTGTAGGTGTTCATTTGGTTATTAATGGCTAAGGATTTGGATACGAAAAGTGGTATTTTTAGCACAATTATTTATGAAAATAATGGAAATTAGGATAAAAGGGAGGTGAAATGTCACATGTTGCATGTGAGGAAATTGAAGGAAATAAATGGAAAATGAAGAAAATAGTGGCCTCATTCTTAAACAGGCTTCTGAGGATCAGTTGGTAACTTTTTGTCAGTTATGTTTTGGATCTCTCTCATTATTATCTCTCTCTCATACTTTTGGATACTTAGGGTTATCATGGAGAACGCTTGGAGGGCATGGAATACTTGGAGTTTGGAGCAAGAAGGAAAAGGAAGAGAAGGAAAGTGCAAGAGGACACTGGGATCAACAACTACAACGGATTCCGCTTGCAGGTACTGAGTTTCATGTATGTTTTCCTCACTAGTTTTGGCACGCATGGAATATTCATGTGAATTATTGGTCATGATTTGTCATTGGCATGGAGGATTTCCTGGATTGACAGTGGATTTCCCAGCCTTGCGATTTCCTAGATAGCCATGGAGATTGTGTGTTTATTTCCTTTTTTGTTTTGGTTGGTTCTCATGTTTCCTTAGTTTGGGTTGACTTATTAGTTCCTGGAAGCCCTCGTTGGACAAACGCTCGAGTAGCCTTGTAACAACTTGGGTTGAGTTACTAGTCCTAGAAGCCTTGGTTTGAAAAAGGCTCTGGAATCCCTTGATGGGTACAATTACTAGTCCTGGATGGCCTAGTTGGACAAGCACTCTGCCAACCCGACAAAAACTGTAGGTTGATTTACTAGTCCTCGAAGCCTTGGTTTGAAAAAATTCTCTAGAAGCCATGGAAGGATTTGATAGAGACTAATTTGATGATGGTTTTATGATGTCCAACCATGAGGTTGAATCACTGTTGATGGGTTGAGGTGGATGGCATCTCGAAGCCCTGAATGGTTTTGGATTAATGTGTTCTATGATATCCCACATTCATGCTTGGAATATGACATGAGGGTGAATGGATGAAGAGATATTTGGCTCAACCGTTGTATCGTCAGGTGGAATGTGGAAGTCCCATTGTAGGTTTGGATTGTTTATCATCAATATGAGGTTATTTCTCCTTCTATTTCAATGAGTATTATACTGGTTTATATGTGGATCATATGGTTGTGATTCCATTGTTATTTATGTTTCTATTACGCTGGTTATATATATGTTTTATGACAATAGCTATGTATCACTCTCATCATGTTTTTACTTGTAAATAAATGAACAATGTATCTATGACCTAATGGATTAAATGGAAGTTGATGTGTTCAGACATCAATGCTTCTTAGTGATTCTTAGCTAAGTATGATACCCCTATGCTCAGATATGTTGTTTACACTAGTAGATTACATATTCGTGACATGTTTGACAAAAACCATGTCATGGCTAGTAGGGGTCCAGTCAAGGTCTTATTCAAGTAATTGCATTGGTACTGTCATTTCCTTGTTATTTTATTGTTCTGAAGATGTCATTAAATTCTGGGCAGTGACCTGGGGTTTGGCCCTAAAATAGTGGCTCAAATCCCGAGGACGTTGGTACAACATTGTGCAAAATAGTCCCTCGATGCTGACTTGCAGGCCTATGAGAGTGTACAGAGGTGCTTGGACGTTGTCATGCCCATATCATGAGACAAATAATGTGAAAAATAGTCCCTGGATGTTGACTTGCAGGCCTGTGAGAGCATCCAAAGGTCCCTTAACACTGGCATGCCCATAGCATGAGAGCGTCCAGATGTCAAGTGGTCCAAAATCTTAGTGGGACCCAGGGAATGTTTGGTAGCAAGGTTGGATTGGTTTCTGCGGGTCCTAATGCCAATGTTTAGTATTTGTATGTTGTGTTTCCATCGTTCCACTTCCTTAATGTGACTTAGGATGTCGAATCATATCATAGTGGCCTTTCATTGCATGTTTACCCTGACTAACGGGTTGCTTGGGTATGTGGGAGGAGGGTGTTATAGATGGACATGATTTGATTTCAAGAGAATATTCTTAGTAGTATACAACATCTAATAGATGATATGAAAAGTATTTGAATAGTTTGTCAGTTTCAAAACAAACAATAATAGATTAATTTAGATATCATTTATTTCACCACCTATTAAAGTCAATCAGATCCATTTGAATTGAATATTTTCATTTCATTTTGTTTCAATGGCCTTTGTTTCATTCTTGTCCATGTGACAACAATAGATACCCTTTAAACTAGGACCTCCAATAGTAGGCTTCCAGATTACTGTTTAGTCAATTGTGTTAAACACACATGGGAAACATAAAATAGGAAAGATAAATCATGTGAGTACAATTTTTATTAACAAGAGATATACATTTATAGTACAATATGTGACTTTTGGGTTTCACATCCCAAGGTCTCCTAGACTCCTTTTGTCCATTCGGCTTCCACACTAACCCATTGATGATTAGGTGTCCAACATTCCCCCCCTTAATTCGAAGGGTTATGTATGAGTCCAAGAAGAGAGTTGTAATACAAAATGTGCAAAAAATGCATGGCAGCACTAGGCTGAATGTGCTATCTGGAATGTTGGTATAAAGGGCGGTGGTTTAGGGATGACCACCAACACTGGAACACTTAGTGCAGTTCCCGGAACTCTTCCAAAACTGGCAAGAAACTGAAGTCTTCTGCTAGAGGAAGTGATCCTATTGTTTTGAAGAGGGAAACCTTCAACCATGAAAGGGAGGTCTCACCCCGCATAAAAGGGAGAACTTCAACCTGTGATGGTTTAAGGATTACCAACAACTCTGGAATGCTTAATGCAATTCCTGGAACTCTTCCAAAACTGGCAAGAAGCTGGAGTCTTCTGTTAGAGGAAGTGTTCTCAATTTAGTTCCTGGAATTCTTCCGAAGCTGGCAAGAAGCTGAAGTCTTATGCTAGAGGAAGTGTCCCAGACTGCCAACTGAAGGCATGCTCACGGGCATATTTGTCTCTGGCTACAACTCTGAAACTGGTGTGGTAGGTTGTGGCTCAGGTTCGCTTGATGTGACTTTGAAGCTTGTAGATGACCATCATTTCCCCCCATGTTAGATACAAGGTGAGATGATGGAAAAAACTCAACTACAAGACTATACAATACTCTGGAACAAGTTCTGACATGTGTTTGGAATATCTTCTTGGTTGTTGATGCCCATTGCCAAGAAGCGATCCATCCAAGATGAATCTTTGTTCTTGCAAGACGTTTGTTTCTGAAGCATCTGTGTGAAGAATGGTTGGTTTTATGACAGTGCTTACATGGATGAAGATCAAAACAGTGATCTTTAAAATGGCCAACTCGGTCATAGTGTTGGCATTTCACAATATGTTGTTGTTGTTGTTGTGGAAGAGGGGCAGGATCTGGAATAGCTGAAGCTAAACTGTCATGAGGAGCAGGTGAACTGTCATGAATGAATCCAGCACTCTGAAACTGAATGGGCTTTGAGTAGTCTGGAATATGAAAGGACATGTCCTTGTCATATCCAAGACCAGTTCTGTGCTTGTTGTGGACAAGCTGTTCCTAAGGTCTGATGATGGGCTTAGGAAGTGCAGACTGAGTTTCTGCATCTGCATGTAACCTTGCTGCTTTATTGGGCACTGGATCTGAATGAACTTCAGCAATATTGTCTTGCTATTTATGGGAGTCTGTTTCATTGTTCTGAACAGAAACAGGTTCAGAATGATGACTCCTCTGTTTTAATTCTTCTTGCTGTAGCTTTGTCTCAAGCTGCAAAAACTCAATATTCTCCTGTGCATTTTGTAGACATATTTTAATATTGAATAGAGAGGTTTTGTTGATCTTAACCATCTCATCAACAGTGGAATGTATCAGAGTATTTAACAACTCTAATGCATTATCAAGTCTGGTCATTTTCTTCATTATCTTATACGTTAAAGAAACTGATCACAACTATCAACTAGTGAAGAAGAAGCAACAATCACTCACAATTCAATGTCACTGCAATATCCTTTATAAATGTCAGCAAATGATTAGTGTGCAACATAAAATATTACAATCATCTCACCAAACTCTTTATGCAGCAGTGGAATCAAGGAATCAATGCACTATAATGAGTTTTAAATACAATGCTACACTGGAGCAGCAGCAACTGCAAACTTGCTTGGATCCTTCAAATACTCGTTCACTCTTCAACGTATATCAACACTTCAGTATCAGCTAGTGAGAAGAATATACAACCACACAAAAATCCTCTAAATGGCATCCAAATTGTGACAAACTTATTCTGGTATGGTAGAAATTGACCCAGAATACCAACAGACCAACCAGCAGCAATATATTAAGTAACTCGATAACTGTGTTTGAGCTCCTCCAAGTACCACACACAAACACTTTATAATTCGGCTCAGATCAGGAAGATGAACTGTGGAACCAATTAAAAATTCAATTCATATACCATGAATAACTCAATGTTTCACCACACACTAAATTTGTTCTGTTCATGCATATTCTTCATCTCCATTTGATCTGGTTTCAACCTTCAAATTTTGAATCCCTGAGATGAAAGGCACAGATTTGCTAGGGCCTTTTCTCTTCCACAAAGAATTGAGGCCACCTCAGATCAGGAAGATGAGTTCAGCGAGGCGAGCTGTAGTTTTGAATCGGAAACGGGGATTCAGAGAAGCCTTTAGAGATGGAGATTCAGTTACCATTGCATTGTCATTTGGTAAATTATGTAGAGGAAGAAGCCAGATAATCAATTCGGTGCAGAGGTTCAACAAAGTACATAAGAATGCTGATATATATAGCAGTGGCACCCATAAATAAACTTTTTCTTTTTAATCTGAATACACAGTCAACAAATAGAAGTACAGAGGTCGTTTTCTTCCTAATAGTGGCCAAATAAACAAGGTGGATAAAATATTGGAACCTGGTTGCTTAGCTTAATTTGCAGCCCGTCTATCTCTTCAAACTCGGCTTCTTTACACTAGCAATCTGCCCAGAATTTATCTCTGATGTAACACACAGCCACTCTTTCAAATTAAAGCTAATAACCTTTGGTTCATCTCTTTATGGTTTATGAAAACCATATCCTCATCACACAAGGTTCTTCACATTTCAATTAAAACTCATCCAGAAACTTATCAAAACCCCTCATCCATAACCAAACATTCGGAAGCTTACCAAACAATCACAATAACTCTCATTCATATATGGCCGGATTCAATTAAAGAGTGCGCCCTTGCCTTTAAACCCCAATGTTTAATTCTCATATGTTTGCCAACAAACACATTACATTTGGTTTAAATCTCAAACATCAAACTACTCATGAAGTTTTCATTTCATTTAACATTTATTCCCAACCTGCACATATGGTTTTTAATACGGATTTTCAAACAAATATCCATAAACAAAAGTGCCCATGTGTTAAGACTGAGTCTGGAAATCATATATCATTTTCAGGCATTATAACTTTATGCAACCGCCATCATATCTTACTCGTTCAAATTCCTGCAATAATCTCAAGATCGCGCCTTCAGATTCTGGATCTCACCAGCAATCGAACCATTCGATTCATGAGAGTTATCTTATTTCAAAAGACCGTTATTATTCTGTCGAAATAAAACATACCTGTTTATCAAAATGCTGTCAGCACGGCTTTGCTGTGGTATATAAGTTTGCCTCTGTCAAAAAATGGTTCTGTTTACAAAACCAAGAATTGATGTCTCTGCGTTTTCCTCAGATCGGACCATTCATCCACGTTCTGCCTCTATGGTTAATACTTCTCAGTTTCTTCACAGTAGCGCCTTTTGCCATACTCGAATCCTCCAGGACGGGCGTTTTCATCGACAGTCCGCATGGAACAAAGAGAAGACCACAAAACTCATGGTCAGGAAGGCCCCACACCCGTGGCTCACAAGATTCTGGTACCAAAATCCTCCACCGCAAAACAACGAGAGGAATAGGACTGTGCGTAAACCAGGATTTGGCTAATAAAGATGGTAGTCTCCTCTTATTTCAATAGACAACGTTCAAATGTCAGGCCAACAGGTAACCCAAGCAGACAAGGGATTTTGGTATGGGTGTAGGTAGTCGAGTCGTAGTTGTTTGGAGGGTCGATAGCGGTGGCTATGGGGTTAGCCTATGGAGGTGCGTAGGAACAACATAACATCACATTTATAAGGAGGACTCTGCATCCAGCATCGTTCTCGACAAAGCAGAGCGTATGGCAGTCAAAGCAGCAGATACATATGGGAGTTGATGCGTTTTGTATGCAGGTATGGTGCAGCGACAGGAGCTGAAACGTTCAACTCAAAACATTTTATGTGCTGTCAGGCTTAGCCAGAAACCAATTGACTGTTATTTCGACTCCTCATGCAGCAAAAACGTACACAGTGACAGAGGTTATAATTAATGAAATGGCCAAGCGAACAGTGGACGTTGCAAAGAAAGAGCGCTGACAATGGCAGAGAATGCCCAAAAATGAGAAAACGCCTTTCTGACAGAGCCCAAATTAGTGGAGCGTTAAGATTCTTACGGACAGGTGTACAATGAGGAATAGAACGCTCAGTTATGATAATCAGATAGGGCAGCGCTGCATGCAACAGAGACCATCGCTATTCAAGGAGACAGAGAATCGACAACGCTGAGTAAATGTCAGGGTTGGCAGGGAATTTCATGGTAGAAGACCTAATGCATAAATGGTGAGATAGAAGACTACGCAATTAGAGGTTGAGAAACCCATGCAAAAGGCCACACATCATGGCTCTGATACCATGTTAAACACACATGGGAAACATAAAATACGAAAGATAAATCATGTGAGTACAATTTTTATTAACAAGAGATATACATTTATAGTACAATATGTGACTCTTGGGTTTCACATCCCAAGGTCTCTTGGACTCCTTTTGTCCATTCGGCTTCCACACTAACCCATTGAGGATTAGGTGTCCAACAAATTGCATATGTAAAGAAGGAAGATATTTGTAAAAACGATCAAGATGGAATCTACCTAGATTAGTCCAAGATCAACAATTCATTGAAAAATGTGTTGTAGGAGTGTTGAGTCCCCATATTTAGATTCATGTTGTTGATAGAAATGTTCTTATCCATGTCCACTGGGAGAAGAGTAATGGTTAAACCTAAAATCAATTTGATTTTCATGAATAATTATCAATTGACTCTCTAAAATTATAATTATTATCTTGAAAAGACATAGCAACTGTAGATGTGTAGTTGACGACTAATAAGGTTCATGATTTTTATGAACATTTTGAATTGAGCTAGAAAATTTTAAGATTTATAGTTGTAATTTTTAGTGCATATTTTCACTAACTGATGTTTGTATGAAGAATAAATGGATTTCTCTACACCAAACTCATCTTGGATACTTATTCCTTTTATGTTGTTCAATTTCATGGCAACAAATTCAAGGAGGTATGCAAACAAAATTGTATGAAATATGTCAAAAATAAATTTGGTCGTCACCTATGTTTGAGTGTTAGGAATGAGGCTTGCCTCATGATAGAAGGCGACTCACACGTTTCGTTAAAATTTTTGGTTGAAGCACAAATTTCGAAGTTACTATTGACTTTATTGCACATTTGTCTACATTGTTCAGATTCTTTTCATATAATTTGAAAAAGTCAGTGGAAAATAAATGTTTATGAATAAAATTACCCAAGATTTAACTGCTTCAATGATGCTTTGTGAGATTTGGAAGAAGGGAATATGACGAATTAACTCTAAATGATAGCATGATAAGGATAATTGTTTATATTTATATGTGAACCCTATGTGTTGTGCCCTAGGCTTTCGAATTTTTAATATTAGGTTTATGATTAACATCAAGTCGAGGAAATATTAATATTAGGTTTAGGTTTCACATTAGGTTTAAGAATATTTGGTTTAATACTAGATTTGATAATATTAGATTTATTAATATAAATTTAATAATGTGGTTTTTCTAGTTATTAAAAAAACATAATATTTGATTATCAATTTGCAGGTACACATGTTACATCAAAGTTTCACTAATAGATGTTTCATGTTTGTTAAGGAAAAGGAGATTTTTAATATATTTTTTAAAGTATTTATATTATGTAAGTTATATATATATATATATATATATATTTGGTGCAAAGGATATTCATTAATAAAATAGAGTTTACATTGAATTCACTAATCAGGATTTTGCAAAAGATACCCTACTGAGAGTGGAGGTCTCCATAGTACTATATGAAAAATGAACACAATAGTCGTAGGCACCAAACTAGTGATTCAAAACTAATTGATGTGAGCTAACACACTTCACATTTTGCATATTAGTGAAGTTGCAAAATTTGTTATAAAATTCAACCCTGGTTTTAAACATCAGGGTGATCCATGGGTTTTTCTTTTTTACCCTTTCTCCTATGGACTTCAATCCATCATATTGAGCCATCCTTCACAAAAGAGGATAATGATGCTTATTCATTTGTCTAGGAAAGTTATATAGCATGCAGATTCTCCGAATTAGTATATCTTTCTTGCTATCATAATGATTAAACTCATGGTTACTCTTTTGCCCACAAATTATAGACATAATTATGGTTAAAGATATATCATTGTATTTTTCCAAAATATATACCTCTGCTGAGGGTTGTGTTGATGAAAACGGGAGTTGCCTAGAATCCTAAGAGGATGAATGGTTGGGAGATTTCTTCTAATTCTGGGGATTGTTCTTATGTTGATCTGCTAAAATTTTCGACTATGATGTGGCCTTTGGTTCTTTCCAGATGCTATGTTCTCTCTTTAGCTCCTGGTTGTAGAAATCCCCTTTGCAAGAGGGAGACACATTCTAAAGATACCTTGGGTGTTGGAATATTATATACTTGAAGGCAGTGTTCTCGTAGTCCAATGGCTAGGTATATACCTTTCCTTCCCACTGAAGGACAATTTTTTTGGTAACCCTTCACTAAGATCCACTTCCACAAAAATGCAAATGAAACTTACAAAAAATGATGATAATTTATTATTATTAGCCTTAATGAAGTTACCTATAGAGTCTCTAATATACTCCAACATCCTTGGATAGATGTAATGAAGTGGCAAGTTAGGGAGTCTAAACCAAATAGAAACCAAAAACTTGGATTTCATGGTAAGAATATTAAACTTTGGGAAACATGGTTAAATCAAAAGGATAGTTTGGCCCCAAAACTAGGGCCCTTGGTAGAAAACCTTCTTTCAATATTCAAAATATTTGAAGAAAATGACAAAGTATACCTTCGAACAAAATAATAGTTCATTATTTTGGGATGAGTATTGGTGGAACCAATATTGTAGAGCATATGTCAAATGAAAAAATCCATTAAAGCAACATATAATCTCCCAAATTTCAAAATCAACTATTCTCTTCTTATTAATGGCCACATTTACCTTGAGTGTTGGGAATTCTAAGGACTATTCCACCACAAGAGTTTGAGCTACAAGCTTCTTGGGGATTTGGGGATTGGGATTCAATTTGAGGGCTTCCATTAGTGACATGGGCCTAGCTAAAGAATATGACTTACCTCTCCTAGCACCTCCTTGCATACCAACAACTAAGGAGATGGTAGTGTCTAGCTAGATGCCATAGTTGCTGAGACATTTTGACATTTTAGTTGTCTCCCTTAGTAGAGGCACTCCATCTCCCTTACAGGAATTCCTTTCAACAATCGAATGTCGTCCACTAGCACAAGCACAACAGCCTATTCTCTATCCTAGAAGCAAATATACTCTCCCAACAACTATCTAACAAAAAATGGAAATGTTTGGAGATGTGAGACCCCAAGACTAGATAAGAGACATTTTTCAAACGCTTTGTATTTCTTACCAATACCACTGATAGCTATCTCTTTATGGAATTTCAGAAAAAACTTCGCTGACATCCTTACTACTTTCTTTCTCCAATTCACATAGAGATGGCACAGTAAAAAGTATCCCCTCATCACAAATAGAACTAATGCCATCGTTTTTGTGTTGAGGTACGCCCGCACTAGGAAAATAAACTTTAGAATTTCTGCTTCTAATGTCCTCTATAAAACCATCTTCAGTTGCCACATAATTATTGGGGCACCCACAAACGACATAAGAGAATATGCATTTTTCCACCATTTTCATTAGAACCACGATTGTGAGTTGTGTTGTCATGGATTACGGTGGGGGCACTGTAAAAAATCTTACAAAAACACAAAAGCCTTGCTTTCTTGCATGTATCAACTTGGGAGAGGAAATGTTGGGCCATCATTAATAATAGAACTCCCTATCTCGAACTGAATTAACATGAATTACTATGGCAACGCTGTTAAGAATCTTGAAGAGCCACGAACCTCTCATTTTCCTCTCAGTCTCAATCACAACGTTTTTAGTGATATTCATCTACAAGTACGTATCTATTGAAATTAAATGGAAATTTTGAAATTAAAAGTTAAGGTGTATGTATATATTAAAATTGGATGGGAGGTTTTAAATTGAATGATTATATTGGGCATTTTTTGTTTTAATCTTCTCTATCCAATATTAAACTTTCTTAAAAAGTAATAATGACATTTCAAATGAGCAATTGTCACTTTGTTTCCAAAGGGTTAAGTGATTATGTGAAACCAGTGTCATGGCCAAGGATGAACCTCCATCGTAATGGAAAGAGAAAGTCTATTGTTGTCATAAAAATAGTAGAGATTATTCTGTTCACTTAGAAAATTAACTATGGAATGGAATATTGTGTTCACTTAGAAAATTAACTATAGAAATGTCATTCCATTGATAATGGATTTTGGTTTCAACGTATTGATTGAGAAAAAAGATGTTACATAATAAATTTTATAATAAAATAAAATGAGAGTTGTTCCACAATGAACTTGATAATGAAGAACATTTTTCTAACTAATTAAAATATGCCACATTTCTTACCATACCACGGATAGCTATCTCTTTATGGAATTTCAGAAAAAACTTAGTTGACATCCTTACTACACTCTTTCTCCAACTCACACAGAGATGGCACAGTAAAAAGTATCCCCTCATCACAAATAGAACTAATGCCAACTTTTTTGTGTTGAGGTACGCCCGCACTAGGAAAATAAACTTTAGAATTTCCGCTTCTAATGTCCTTTATAAAACCATCTTTAGTTGCCACATAATTATTGGGGCACCCACAAACGACATAAGAGAATGTGCATTTTTCCACCATTTTCATTAGAACCCCCATTGCGAGTTGTGTTGTCATGGATTACGGTGGGGGCGCCATAAAAAATCTTACAAAAACACAAAAGCCTTGATTTCTTTCATGTATCGACTTGGGAGAGGAAATGT
The DNA here is from genome assembly GCA_031772625.1 of Pinus tabuliformis. Taxonomy (NCBI): domain Eukaryota; kingdom Viridiplantae; phylum Streptophyta; class Pinopsida; order Pinales; family Pinaceae; genus Pinus; species Pinus tabuliformis. The sequence continues at coordinate 657,127,274 of CM062817.1, forward strand.
TGGGCCATCATTAATAATAGAACTCCCCGTCTTGGACTGAATTAACATGAATTACTACGGCAATGCTGTTAAGAATCTTGCAGAGCCACGAACCTCTCGTTTTCCTCTCGGTCTCAATCACAACATTTTTAGTGATATTCATCTACAAGTATGTATATATTGAAATTAAATGGAAATTTTGAAATTAAAAGTTAAGGTGTATGTATATATTAAAATTGTATGGGAGGTTTCAAATTGAATAATTATATTGGGCATTTTTTGTTTTAATCTTTACTATCCAATATTAAACTTTCTTAATAAGTAATAATGACATTTCAAATGAGCAATTGTCATTTTGTTTCCAAAGGGTTAAGTGATTATGTGAAACCAGTGTCATGGCCAAGGATGAACCTCCATCATAATGGAAAGAGAGAGTCTATTGTTGTCATAAAAATAGTAGAGATTATTCTGTTCACTTAAAAAATTAACTATGGAATGGCATATTGTGTTCATTTAGCAAATTAACAATAAAAATGCCATTCCATTGATAATGGATTGTTGGTTTCAATGTATTGATTGAGAAGAAAGATGTTACATAATAAATTTTATAATAAAATAAAATGAAAGTTGTTCCACAATGAACTTGATAATGAAGAACATTTTTCTAACTAATTAAAATATACCACATTTTCTAATGAGCAAATTTCTAACTAGCTAAAAATACATATGGCTAAATGTATTTTATGCATTGAAACAAATGTTGGTGAATACCGTGTAGTTTTGTTGATTGTTGGTGAATAACTATTCATTATTTTATATTGAAGTTTACTTGATATTTACTTATCCATCTTCTTTGATCTTGGGTTAGTAATACGATGTTTTTTGTACTTAATTTTAAAATCCTAATTCTTTTATATTGAAGTTTACTCGATACTTGACTTATCCATCTTCATCAATATTCGGTTAGTAATATAATTTTTTTTTATACTTAATCTTAAAATCCTAACCAAAGTTGTTAAATTTTAATGGAAAAAAAAAAAAAATTAAAGCATATACACTCTCAAAATATTTACACGGAGGGTGTACTCTTTATTGGATTCGACTCGACAAACATCGTTCATCCCAGCCAATCCAAAATCTTCATTTTCATCATCATCAATCGAATAACAAACTGACACGTGGAATCATGGCTATTGTTGTTCCCGTCGACTTCTTCTCAGGTGATGTCAAGTCATGGCTTCCCTACATGCGCTCATCTCGGATTTGAGCTACCGCACCATAGACTGTGACCTTGTTGCCGTGGTCGGAGATTAATGGATTTTCCAGGAAATCCCCATTGTGCTAAAACTTTGGTGCTCATTTCCTTAACGACTAGCTGCTAGCACTGTCAGAAGAGTTTGATTGACTTCCAGTGGAAAACTGATCCGATGATTTTTCTTCATATTCTTTCCCATGATTTTTGTAATGATATAGCTTTGAAAGTTCTAATTCAGTTGTGATATATTTCTTAAATGTGGGAATATGAATGGATTTGATCTTTGAAATTTCTCATTCAGCGCTGAAAGATTTCTTAAATGCCGGAATCTAAATGCATTTAAGCTTTTTTTTTTTTTTTAATAAATGTATTGTTGACTTAGGATGATCTTCTAATTCGTTTCAGGTTTTTAGGCTGTGCGGGAAGTGTTCTTCTTGGGGCAATTTTTTTTGCCCATAGTTATGGGAGGTTTATTTCTATGGAGAACTAATATAGAGTCAATGGAAGAAACATGCAAGGCAACCAAAAAACATATATAAAAATGTTACATAGTGGTGCCCGTGAGAGCGCTAATGGTGGTTGGAGGTGTTGTGGAGGAAAAAATGACCGTTCTTTTTCTTTTGTATGAATTTCAGTATTAGTATGTTATCGTTTTGTTGTTTGTTGAGTGTGACAACGTCCCTTGGGCTTGTTTTTCACCTTACATTTCTGGTAAGATTCTGAATCATTCATTTTATTTGGCATGCAACATGTTATATGTCACCTCGATCCTATCTCAATTCTTGAAATTAGTTTGAGCTATGAACTTCACCAAATCAAAGTCAAATCCAGACCCATAGTGCCCATAGGTCCATTACATCTGCATTATGTTGTTTTATGCAGGGTTTTGATCCTCAATATTATTTGTTTGATGTCATTTTCAGGCCCTAACACTCTTACCCTTTGGTATTTGTGATCTGTATTTGTTTTCCCTATTTTAATGTGTTCGGAAGACAATCTTGTCATATTGTATATACTTTGAATTCTGCGTTGTTTGCAGGGATGGAATTACTGTGAGAAAGGTTTGACATCTAGCAAACGCACGAGAAACCATAACCAATTGCTACGTAAGGAGGAGGAGCATTTTAGTTGTATATTGCTTTGATATAATGATATGGAATAAACCTAATTTGAGTAATTCACCTGCATATAAAATGAAAACTAAAAGAATGGTAAGAATTATTTGGTAGAAATGCATTAAAATTTTGATTGCATTACTCCTTGTGAAATACTGTATAATTCTTGTGGTGCCCGTAATTACTAAGAAATGTCATCCTGTAGGTTAACATGTTATTATCCTATAGTTTATTAAGAGGCACTCAAATTTTCGTTGAATCATTACGAATGAAGATCTGAATGAGATTTTGTACTTTCTTGATACTATCAGCAATTGAAAAGATTTAGGCTCCATTTGGGCTTTGAAATTCTCGTTGAATCATTACGAATGAAGATCTAAATGAGATTTTGCACTTTCTTGATGCTATCAGCAATTGAAAAGATTTAGGCTCCATTTGGGCTTTTTGAGAATCTGATCCAGCATGATCAAGAATCCCAAAGCCACCTTTATCTTGGTAGTTGTTTTTCCTCGTCCATAATTTTTTGTGGAATGGAGACAATGTATATAGGGAAAGATTAAGTTGCAAGAGAATATGTTAGAGAGTCCAAATAGGTGGATCCGATAATTGTATAGAAATTGGCAAAATATAAGTTGGGTAGGAATGAAAGGATGAACCAAAGCAATATAAAATAGGAGGATATGGAAGAAATAGCCTCAAAAATTCCTCTTTCATCTCCTTAGCGGCATTCAATGACCAAGGTCACCCAAATGTATTCAAAAGAAGATTAAAATGTGGGTTTAAGTGAAGGTACAAGGATAAAAAGTTGAACCAAACCACTATAAAGTATGAGGATATAATAGAAAAAATATAGGAAACTTCATTTGCCATCTCTTTAGTGGCCTTCAATAACCAAAGCTACCAAACACACTCAAAAGAAGCTAAAAATATGGGATTAAGTCTGGGTATAACCTTGCTTTAACGTCACAAAAGTCTATTGAATCTATGCATATAATATGGGATTAAGTCTGGGTATAACCATGCTTTAACATCACAAAAAAACCTATGCATATAGGGAACATCAACTAAATTTGGAGCAATAGAGAGAAGATTACCATGGCCTTTCAAAAATGATCATACAAGAAAATTGAAAAATGGTCTAAATTTTAGGGGAATGGGTCGAGTCTTAAGACGAATAGTGAAGAACGACAAGTTCCAATCTAGAAGAAGGACAAGTTCTATTCTAGAGGTATCTTTCAGTAAATTAAGATGTTGGTGTAAGATAGTAGCACATACTTGTCAAGTGAAAGAAACCTTAGGAAGCCACACAACACTATTAGACATTGAGCATTGAAGGCTGATCTTTTCGAAACAGTGATGAAATAACAAGTTGGGGAGGTTGAACAACATAGAGTGTTTCAAAACAATAGAAGTAGAGAGTGAAGACCAAAGCCATGATTAATTGCACCAAGGATGATGACGAACCTACAATATTTCATTTTGAATATTTAGAAAGAAAGCATGGATAATAAATTATTCTCTGCTATGAACCAAGCTCAAGGAGATATGATAGTGAATAAAAACGAACAGGAGATGTTTGCACTAGCTATTAAAATAACAAGTGATTAACCAAGGCATTGATTATAAACGTTGTACTTTTTATAGACTCTCAATTTGAGAGAAGCCTCTTATTAATCCTTTATAGTAAGATGAGTTTTCCAATCTTATATAGGGCATGACTAACCAGAAATCTTTAAGGATGGACATAATTTAATTCGAATTTGACAAAATGTTATAGCTTATGGTTTTCTATCAGGCAAAATCCATTTTAGATATGTTGTTAATCCTTTGGGGATTTTATTATGACAAACTTTATGGATGTGGAACTCATTGAGATTATCCAAAAAGTTCGAAATGGCGAATTAGTTCAAATAGATAGATTTATACATATTTATGAGCAGGGAAAATTTTAGGGGCTAATATTTGCCCATGGGCTAATTTTCTATACTTTTTCCAAAAAAAAGATTTGCTAATTTCCATTTTTTTGTAAAAACGATTCGCCCAAATTTTATAGAATGAAATTATTTTACCCTAAAAATCGCCAAAAAATTATATATAGAGTATATAAAAATATTATAAATTTGAATATTTTTAGAAAAATATCTCCAAACATTTTATAGATTTCATATTATGTACTAGTGGGATTCGCCAAGGTTTCTAAACTTTAAGATCACTTTCCATCCTTAAAATTTTCCCTGTTTATGAGAACATGCATATTTTTACATTAGTGAAGATAGAAATGACATTTGTATTACATTAATGATTAATCATTCAAGCATTGACTATCTAGAGTATAGATTCTAGCAATTAGAAACAAACATACATTTTTTTAAGCCACAAAAAAGAAATTAGTCTATTAATTTATGAAATGAAGTAGGTTATCCAGCCACTATCAACAACAATATGATCAAATAGTTATGTTTACAAAAAAGGCCGTTTGTGCACTGAAGTATGAAGACTGAAAGGTCCAGTCACTCCAAACAATATGTTGAGCTAGTTGCTAAATACCTCTTTTGAGAAGGAATGTTCACTAATTTGGAAAGAAACCATGTTACCAAATGCTGTAGCTATGGGGTATCATCGGCATGCATGCTCCATTACTCCTTGACAAGCAATGTTCCACCATTTCTTCTATCGGGATCCTTAGCATTAATATCATTCTTCATTATAATAAAAAAAAGAGTTACATGTTCGTGCATCTATATTACAAAAATGTCTCAATACAACAATTGTTTCTTTAAAGAGAGATCTCTTTGTAAATCATTGATAGCCAAAACTAATTATCTAGAAAAACAAAACATAGAAAGTGCACTATGCAATTGTCAATTTGTTTTTCCAAAAGTACTCCTAAGAAAAACTTCTCCAAGGACCATAACCACAAAATACTTAAGATACTTGAAAGCCAAAAAATAAATAAATAGAAACAAAACAAAAACGAAGTCTGAAGAGTTTCATTTGTATTTCCCTAGTCCATGAAAATCAATTCAGTGGCTTTGACAAAAGGTCCACCCAAATTTTCAATTTTTGTGAATCTTATTTCTTCAAACATATATCCTTTATAATCTCTACCATATTGCACAATTCTTTATATCTTTGTTGGTGTAATTAATATTTAAGACTAAAGACATTTCTCCTTTCACAATTCACAAATTGTTTTGATGACTAGATTACTTCTTTTGAATTTGAATCAGAATTAACATGATAGGTCTCATACAATTAATATCTAAGACTAAACACATTTCTCCTTTCCCAATTTGTTTGGATGAATAAATTACTACTTTTGAATTTGAATAAGAATTAACATGATATGATTTTGAATTAAAATTTATGTTAATAAAGAATTTAATTTCAATTACCTTAGTTTAAATTGGTTTATTGATGTACATATGCATGTTTAAAAAGGTTTAATCATTTGAATAGTATATAAGTTAAACTATATATTTATTAATAATAATATAAATATTTAATAAACCTATTATATAAAATAATGATTATATGTTGGTTAAGAAACATATTTAATTAAAAATATTATACTTTTAATAAATAGTTATCTTCAATTTAAGAAAAGTAATGAAATTTATTAAGTCTATCAAAAAGTTATATAGAATTTAAATTTAAATAAAAAATAATGATGAGTTATATAGTTGATTTCAATATTTTTATGTCATGATTTATAATTTATAGTTTTAGTTTTATCTTAAAAATTATTTAATATTTAAAGTTATAGAGGTCAATGAGATAAAGAAGATAAGAATTAATATATATCAATTTATATAGAAAAAATTCAAATGAATCATGAAAAAGTAAGACTTAATAAAATATATTGAATTTTGATAAAAACGCTGAAAGAAAAATACATAGATATAATGAGTTTTTATCTAAAAAATTATAAGTATTAAAAAACATAGATAACAAATAGTTTCATTTTTGAATTTATAAAAATATAAATAAAATGATTTTTTTTCTTTATAATTGACTATTGTGTTTTGATAATTTTTTATTTTGTTAACATTTTAATATTGGATGTTGTGTTTTAATAAATTTTTATTTTGTTAGCATTTTAATATAGGTTATTATATAATATATAATGATAAGAAATTACTCAAAAGTTAATAATGATTATATGTTTTTTAAATATTTTTGAATAACAAAATAGTAAGATAATAGATTCAAGGTGGAGTTACATTCAAGAGTATGTTACCACTTTTTAATGAAGGACCTTGCTTTAGCTCTTATTTAGATTTCTATTATTACCTACAAATTTCATGTTACCAGGTTTAACAATGCTTTTCCAACCCTACCATGATCTCAAGTGGGAAGACCTACCATAGTTTTTCCTTTTATAGTGAGATAAGAGGGGCATTGCACACTCAAGAGAATATAATTTTCAATTGGAAAATCATTATAACTAGAAGAACATCTAATTGAAGAACATTAAGAGTACTTATTTAAAAGAACCAACTTGAACGTAGTAAGTTTGAATACATTTCAATAATTGAAGCATTAAACTAGTTTTATTTTTCTAATGACTGGGAAAATAAATTGTTTGACATTGATGAAAAAAGTATTGTGTTAGAAAATTATATATTATAGAGCAATGGAACACAAAATTATTACAGAAATATAAACACAGAAAAAAATAAAACGAGAGAGACACAGATATACGTGGTTCACCCAACTTGGCCTGTGTCCATGGAGAAACAACCAGTCCTTCCTTCTATATTATCCAACAAACTAAAGAGATACAACCTACAGCCGATCCACTGTAATACCCTCTTTGCTCTCACACAATCTCCTCTCTCCTTCTCACTCAGACTACAGATCTTCATAGACGCAATACAATTCCTTCATATATAGTGAAGGGTTTCCTTCTAGCGCAAAAGACCCTAAATGAAACATAACTTCTACCATCAGATCTCTGCCTAATGAATGGCCCAGATTGACTACGAAATTACAACATTTTACAAGGCAAATTTACATCTATTTTTAGCTTCAGGGGCACTTCCCCCGATCTCCCGCTAGGGGTGGGGAGGGGCTCCAGATAATCATCGTCGCCCTGCCTGTACCCCCCTGGCGGCATACATTTTACGAGCGGCATTGCCGCCACATTACGAACTGGGGTCCAATGTGGCGATACCTCTAAATAAACAAGATAATCAGGCCCCACACCCAACAATCTCCCACTTGGATACTGATTATAGCAACACCACCACTGTTTCATTTGTTGGAAAATGACTCCACTTTGGACCCAGTTATTCCTCATATTCTTCATCATACTTGAAGACCAATTGAAACTGAGCAGAATCTCAGTTTCTCCCTGGTTATAGCTTTTGTTAACATATTTGCAGGATTCTGGCTAGTGTATCTTTTCCAGCTTCAACTATCCATGTTCCAATGCTAACCATATGAAATGGTACTTGAGCTATATATGTTTAGTCTTGGAATGAAATGGAGAGTTATTTGCAATATGTATGACACTCTGGATGTCACTGTATAACCTGCCCAACTCCTGCTTCTTACCCAATTCATCCATAAACCTTTGTAACCAAATCATTTCTTTACTAACCTCTATAGCAGCAACATACTCTATCCGTTGTTGAGAGTGCAACAACACTTTGCAATTTTGAGACCCAACTGACAATTGTTCCACCTATAGTAAACACATACCCTATGGTGCCCCTCCCGTGATCTCTATCACCCTCCATATCCACATCAACATATCCATGTAGAGCAATGTTTGAACCACCAAAGCATAATGCTTGATTTGTAGTACCTCTCAAATACCTAAGAATCCACTACACTACCATCCAATGTTCTTTTCCTGGATTATTCATGTACTTGCTTACAACTCCCACTGCATGTGCAATATCAGGCCTTCTGCAGACCATTGCATACATTAAGCTTTCAATTGCTAATTCATATGGAACTTTAGACATATAATCCATTTCTTCCTGAGTCTTGGGACACATTTCCTTACTTAGTTTGAAATGGATAGCCAAAGGTATACTAACTGGTTTTGCATTCTGCATATTAAACCTTTTTAACATCTTTTGTATGTACTCGCTCTAAGACAATGTTAATTTGCGATTATTCCTGTCTCTAGTTATTCTCATACCAAGGATTTGTTTTACAGCACCCAAATCCTTCATTTCAAACGAGTTTGCAATTTTCTTTTGAGCACATTTATTTCCTACATATTAGAACCTGCAACAAGCATGTCATCTACATACAATAACAATATAACATAGCTGCCATCATTTTTCCTTTTGAGATAAACATAATGATCAGAGTGACATCTAGTATAACCTTGTTTAGAAATAAACCTGTCAAATTTTAGATACCATTGCCTTGGAGCCTGTTTTAAGCCATACAAGCTCTTCTTCAACCTGCACATTGGTTTCTCCTTCCCTTTTACCTCATATCCTTATGGCAGCTGCATATATCTCTTCCTTCAAATCCCCGTGGAGAAAGGTTGTCTTTACATCTAACTGCTCAAGATGCAAATCTTCAGCTACTGCTAGACTTAAAATAGTTCTAATTGAAGTCATTTTAACAACAGGAGAAAATATCTCATCAAAGTTTATACCATTTTCCTATGCAAACCCCTTCACCACAAGTCTAGCTTTATACCTTTTTCTACCTCCATCTTCTTCCTTTAGCCTGTAAACCCATTTATTTTGCAATGTCGTTTCACCTGCAAGCAACCTGACTAAGTCCCAAGTTTGGTTATGTGCTAAGGAGCCCATCTCTTCTTTCATGGCTTGCTCTGACTTCTTCCTGGTTTCTACCTGCACTGCTTCTTCATAACATTTTGGTTCTCCAGAATCAGTCAACAATACATAATGTAATGAAGGAGAGTATCATTTAGGGGGTCTACTCTTCCTAGTAGATCTTCTAACACCACTTTCAGGAATTTGAGGTGCTTGTTTCTATTATGGTTGTTGTTGTTGTTCTAGTTGTTGATCATTATGATTTTCAAGCACCTTCACTTTTTCTGTGATCTCATCAAGCGTTGTTTATTCTCTGTTTTCTTTTTCCTGTTTCTTTTCCTGCATCTAATCCTTATACAAAACATTTTCATTGAATATGACATCTCTGCTCCTAATGATTTTGTGTTTTTCATAATCATAAAAGTGATAACCAAAATCATTAACACCATATCCAATAAAGGTACATTTCTTTGATCTTGCCTCAATCTTTGCTCTATTTTCTTTATTAATGTGGACAAAGGCTTCACAACCAAATTTTTTTAAAAATGAATAGTTTACCTTTTTACTTATCCATGCCTCCTCTGGAATACCACCATCCAAGGAACTTGTATGCCCTCTCTTTATTAGATAAACAACAGTATCTACAACATCTACCCAAAATTGTAAAGAAATCCTGCATGCAATCTCATGCACCTTGCACGCTCCATGATTGTCTTGTTCATCCTTTCTAACACACCATTTTCTTGTGACGTTCCTAGAACTGTCTTCTCTCTGTGAATTCCATTCTCTCAAAAATATCTATCAAACTCTTTGTAGCAATATTCACCTCCATTATCTGATATGAGACACTTCAACCTTTTTTCCTGACCCATTTTCAACCAAAGCTTTCCATTTATTGAAAGTATCAAATACATCGTATTTATTTCGAATACAATAAAGCTAGGTTTTTCTAGTTGCATCATCAATAAAAGTAACATAATAACGAGAGCCACCAAGAGATGATACCTGAGCAGGTCCCCATACATCTATATGCACAAGCTCTATTTTTTCACTCTTCTTTTCTTTCCCAACTGTGAGGAATCTGACTCTTTTTTGTTTTCCATAAACACAATTCTCATAGAATTTTAAATCAACATGCTTCAAACCTGGCAACAAATTTATTTAGTGAAGAATCTACATCCCCTTCTCACTCATGTGCCCAAGCCTATGACGCCACAATGTCGTATCTTCTCCTGTAGAGGTTAAAGCATTAAAGAAATTAGAAATACCATTGCATAAATACAATGTACCAACCTTTTCTCCTTTTGTTATTACCAGGGCTCCTTTAGTGACGTTCCAGGTTTTATCTATAAAGGTTGTTACATAACCTTAACCTCCCAACTGCCCTGTTGAAATCAATTTTTTCTTCAGATATGGAACATGCCTTACCTCCTTGAACAACCATTGATTTCCATTCTACTATTTTATGAAAATTGTACCCATTCCAATGATTTTACAGGATTTGTCATCACCCAATCGAACCTTTCAAAAATCTCCTTTAACATAATCATGAAAATGTTTCCTATTAGGTGTAGCATGGAATGAGGCCCCTAAATCTACCACCCTAGCATCAATAATATTTTCTAATGAAATAATCAAAGCATCTTGCAACACATCATCTGTCACATTCGTTTCATGATTGTTTTCTTATTGTGCATCTCCTTCTTTTCCCTTCCAAGACTTGCAGTCTTTCTTCAGGTGTCCTTTCTTCCCGCATTTCTAGCACATTATCCCTGATCTAGACTTGGATCTGCCTTTCCTTGACTTACTTCAATATCCTAGGCTCTTTCCTCTTTCCATTTTTCTTCCCCTTGTCTCTGTAGTCAAAGCATTACCTAATGTCTCGTCGGAGTTTTTCCATCGCATTTCCTTGCTAAGGATTGCACTGACAACATCATCAAACTTTAAAGTGCTAGATATAGAGACAAAGTTACTAATGGCCATAACTAAACCATTCCAACTTTTTGGCAATGAACATAGAAATAACAAAGCCCTAACTTCATCATCAAAAGTTACCCCTACAGAACTTAACTGACTGGTATTTGTATTAAATTTATCTAAATGATCAGTAATAGATCCACCTTCTGGCATCTTCATGTTGAATAAACACTTCATAAGAAATACCTTATTTGAGGCCGAGGGTTTTTCATATAGTTTGGCCAATGCCAACATTAAACCCTCTGTTGTCATTTGCTTTAAAATATTAAAGGCTACTGATGCCGCTAGGCATTGCCATATTGTTCCAAGTGTCTTTCTGTCGAGAATATCCCATTCTGTGTCTGTCATACTCGTCGGCTTCTTTGTCTTTCCACTTAATGGTAGGTACAGATGCTTTTGATATAGATAATCTTCCATCTGCATCTTCCACAGCTGGTAGTTTTGGTCGTTTAATTTTTCAACCCTAAACCTATTGTCTTCCGCCATTGCTCCCAATTGAACCAGGAACCCTTCTATTGTGTGAGTTTTTCAGTCAAATAGATCTTTGGCTCTGATACAAGTTGTTAGAAAATTATATATTACAGAGCAATGGAACATATAAAATTATTGTAGGAATATAAACACAGAAAACACATATATACATGGTTCACCCAATTTGGGCTACGTCCACAGAGAAACAACCAGTCCTTCCTTTTATATTATCGAGTAAACTGAAGAGATACAACCTACAAAAGATCCACTGTAATGCCCTCTTCGCACTCACGCAATCTTCTCTCTCTTTCTCACTCAGAATACAGATCTACATAGACGCAATACAATTCCCTCATATATAGCGAGGGGTTGCCTTCTAGGGAAAAATACCCTAAATTAAACATAACTTCTTCCATCACATCTCTGCCTAATGAACGGCCCAGATTGACTACGAAATTACAACATTTTACAAGGCAATTTTACATCTATTTTTTGCTTCAGGGGCGCTGGCCCCGATCCCCCACTAGGGGGGGCTCCAAATAATCACCCTCACTCCCCCTTGGACCCCCCTGAGGGTGTACATTTTACAGGTGACATTGCCACCACATTACGAATTGGGATCCAATGTGGCGATATCTCTAAATAAAGAAGATAATCAGGCTCCACACCCAACATATTGAAATGTTGAGAGATGAATTTTGAAATGGACATGTCTTTTATTTTCATGCAAGGCTACCACATGCAAGGTTTTTCCCCAAGTTCCAAGAATGTGTGGATACAAAGAAAATAAATTTTCACTTGTTCAAATCACATAACAAAGCTCTTTGGTTATGCTTGCTCTTGCATTAGATCCTTCATCAAAAGAAAAAGTCAAATTTGTTTATCTAGATGTTTTTCTTCCCATGTCATGTACATCATGTGCTAATGTCCTTTTATGGCTATAAATACATAACAATAAACTAGCATGACTAGTGGATTGAAAGTATTAAAATAGAAATTTGAGGAATATAAAATTAATAAGATTAGGTTTAGCCAAGTTCACTCATATAAAAGTGGAATAGTTTTGTTACATTTGCTTCACATATATTAGAACTAAACCGAGCCACCATTTTCATCATACTTGTGTGAGGATAGTAAATGTAACATATAAAATTTAATTATTGAATATTTTAACAATTTAGCAAGGAGGAGGGAGTTACACACACACACATGATTTTGAAATGATTGTAAAAGTTGGAAATTCATATTTAAACTTGAATAATTTAATTTTGTTTCTTTATCATGATGTACTTAATATAATTCTTTCATTGTCCAATCTTTCTAAAAGAAATATTGGAATAGGAGAAGAAGACATAAATGAAAGAATATATCAACACTTTAAAACATCTTACCTATCACTACTATAGAACCAACACAATAAGAAAAACAAAATGATAAATATACTAAAAATATTATGTCGAACATAAACTTGATGAATGAATGAGACATATAAAGATTGCACAGAAAAAACAAAGAATGTTATTTTTATAGATTTCCCAACATGTATATTGCGCCATCATGACCATATTCAAGCTACCTCACTTTTTTGCAAATGGATACTACTTGTAGTTAATCATATCCTAAAATTCATACCATTGGATTCCCCAATGGACATATCTATAATTGAGGTCATAATGAAGCTAATGAACACTAATTCTATAAAGAGAATAGTATGAAATCCGGGGACGAACCCAAGTCTAAAGTCTTTGTCACTTACACAAATAATTTTTTTGTACACTCAGACCCTCCCCCCAATCTCATTATATGTTATAATAGCTATGGACCAATAATATCTTTTCAATGTTTCTAACTTTATTTTGTACACAATAATATAACGCACCACCGATAATATCTTAAAAATTAACACATAAATTTGTAATTAGTAATTGCATTATAAGGTTTCAAGTTGCACATGCATGGGGTTTTTTATAACATAACCAATCTCTTGGAGTGTTTCTTCCTCTAATTTACAAATACTTAGAGGTAAGAAGAATTGCAAATTGAGAAAAAAATTCAGATATTATTAAATTTGTTCATTTGAAAAGCTGAAATTTAATTATATAAAGTAATTTTGTTTTTGATATTTGAACAACTTATTAACACATAATGGTTTAAGGGAAGAACTAGAAATTAAAGGTATCTAATAAAGCAATAACAATCAATTTAAAAGCCATATTCAAAATGATAAGCATAACTTTTTTTAAAATGAAAGTCATGGAGATGAAATTACCTAGGTTGATTGAAGTTGAGGATGCAACTTCAAAGCATAAAAATAACCCTAAAAATGAATGGCTCTATATGAAAATTCAATGCAGATGCTTAAAAATCATTTTTCCAATCTAATTAACAAGCGTTGAGATATGTAAAGAATAAGGAAATCAATGACAACGATAAAAGTATACCATGTCATCTTACTTTTAAATATACTAAATTCTTTTTAACATTTTTTTATAAATATAGATGGAGATATTATCAATCTTTATATAAGAATTTTCATATTTACTAATTTGTTTTTTTAAGATAATCTTTCCAAGTATTTTATTCCTTCAATATATTTTTACACCTTTAAAAATAATAACTAATATATATTTTTTATTTTATTTTTTAAATATACAAACGAAACCTTTTTCCACACACAAAAAGTAGACTTCCTAACTCACACATTGGCAACCTAGATATTAAATTCTATTACATTAGAAACTTAAGAAGAAATTTGTCTTTTACATCCTTGTATAAAAATAGTGAAATTAGACCCATATGTGCGTGCAGCCTATATCATATAGTTACCAAATTCGGTTGTATCGGCAAAAGAAATTCGAATATACGAGAATTAGTTTGGTTTGCCGAATTATTATAAAAAACCAATTCATTTTCTGATACCTAATTATTACTCCTCACAACGGAAGATAGGAGATAAAAGTGATTTAATACGAGTTTTAGGGCCACCCAAACCGTAAAAAGAATATTAAATTGTTGCTTATATTCATCAGAAGCCACAGAGTGGTAGCAGTCGGCATGGCAAGTAAAACTAAGAATCAACCTTAGATTATTTGTATATTTAGTAGATTATTTGTAGATTTAGTAGATTATGAAATATTTAGCTAAATATTTCGATATATATTAGCAATTTTTTTTCCAAATAAAATTATTTTGGTATTCGAATCCTAATTCAAACGTGGTAACTATGACCTATATTATATATGCCCTATATTATATTACATTTCAGTCTGACTCAAGAACTTCAATAGTCTTGCATATAGCAGATCCTAATTATGATCTGTTTGGATCAACCCTTCCTAGGTATTACTAGTGATAAAATTATCCACTTTAGTGTCCAAGCTTCTAGACAGGAATTTCATGCAGATGGGAGGATTGACCTTAGCCAGAGCCAGAATCAAGGAAGGAAGACTCCATATGCCATCTCCACATATGAAACCAAAAGCCACTGCAGGAACCATTACATCTGCATTTTTTCGGTTCATCTTCTGCCAAACGAGTCCCCGCACACATATCGATGGCAAAGTATCCTCCTAGGTAGAAAGGTATAACCATCGCCATCGGCAAGGGAATATACTGTGACACTTTTTTGGGTACACGGTCTCTTATCAAGTTGATTACCATGGCGACTATGAAGAAACCATAACAGATAGTGAGGCATTGGTTGGGAAGGGCACCAAATCCTTCTATGCCTAGGATGGCCATGTTTCTGCATATCAGGGCAAACGGGGCCGGATATTATCCCTTTGGATCTCCCACATCGAAGGCCTCGTAGAATAACCATAAGGTAAAGGGTGCTATTATGAATCCCATGGCGGTTCCAATCGCTTGACTCACAAAAATAGATCTTGGGGATGATAGGGTCAGGTATCCAGTCTTGAAATCCTGCATCAAATCTGAAGCAGTGGACACTATAGACATCATCACTCCACAGACAGCTAATCCTTCCAGCACACCGCCATGGTCCTTCCCTGCCCATGCTCCAAAGATGAAGATGGCTAGTTTCCAATAAGTTGTGGCCAAGTTCCAACCCGTGAGCCCACTTCCATATGCGTTGTAGAATGCCAAAACTGGTGCCACTATGTAGGCCACAAATACAAAATACCATTTAACAGGATCAAAAATCTGTGGGATGACCCCATCGATATGGCAGCAAGGGCCACATACACAGCTCCGGCCACACAAATGGGTATGTTGTCCTTCATAAACATCGCGTTCCGCCACTGCTTATCATAGGGTATTGCTGCATCCATTGGTGCCTCATTATTGCCATCATTGTTTCCCCCTGGAAGACCATATTATGTCCTCTGTCTTCTTCCGTCGACTATACATAGTGGTCACAGTGATGTACAAAACTTTGACGAAATTATAGTGTCCATCACCAAATATGAAAGCAATTGACACAGGCCTTGTAACCTTGGAGGCCATGCATACATGTGTCAGCGACGATGTACCAGTCTCCTTCGTGGTTATGTATGAGAGACCACATTAGGCCCCAAGAGATGAATGCTCCAAACAATATGGACAAGTTTACCAAGGGAGAGAAGATCATCCCAGCTCCTACATACGTCGTACTAAAGTCGAAGAAAAATCTGCAACACGCCCAATTTTGGTGAAGATTTCATTGCCTAGTTTTGAAAATAAAGAGATGGAAAAATGTATATTAATGAAGATACATGCTTTTGATCCCTAGATGTTAATCCAAAAGTAGGAAACTGAGCAAAGCTACAATTGTCAACAGCTGTAAAAAACCACTGGAAGAAACCCCGGAGAAAATTGACTGTAAAGTATTTTCCGAGAGCTCTGACTTGTTGAAACCCCAGAGAAAACTGACTGTAAAGTATTTTCCGAGAGCTCTAACTTGTTTCCTGCAATACACTGTAAGTTGAAAAAACCATTGATATTGAAAAGTGAGGATAAACTAGACTCTGTTTATATTCATTTGATCAACTTCATAAATTTGTAAAGTTTCAATAGTTATATATTTTGACATTACAGTAGCATTACCTTGCCTGCTTGTCTCCCTGAGGAGTGTGGAATCCATTTATGAGAGTCGTTGTTGTTATACCACTTGGATATGTGAGCTTATAATCTATGACCATTATCTAAGATGCAACCAAGAAAGAATGAAATTCGTAGTCACTGCGAAGAAGCCCAAAGATAAAATACTTAAATCGCTTATATCAAAACTTACACACTCTAAATTATTCCAAACTTCCTTACCTTCTGAAGAGGCACCAAATATAATAGTCCTATGAAACTTACGGTGAAAAGAAAACCAATGATCCAACTAAGACTTAGATCTTTGACAGTGTCTGGAGTATTCCCATGAGTGAGTACCAATTCTTGCCTGCTCATAGGTATTTCTTCTCATAGCCAACAAGTATAACCCAAACCCCCTGCCATTATATCCAATTGAGAAAACCAAAATCATAGGATAATTCACAATAAAATGTTTACGACTAAACTCACACGTTCTGGTGAATGCAATCCCATAACAAGCCACCACACTGTTGGAAAGGCAGAGAATACAAAGCATGAATTCACACATAAAACAAGAGTTATGGCTCTTCTATTGATCACACAAAACGTGATGATTACAATGAGCCCGGTGAAGGGTATTTATCATTTTCCAACTAGCGACTTGCCTAAAATATCTTGACATGCAACCACACACTAAAAGTCATCTATCACTTAACTTGAATTGAATCAACACTCAAACACTCAATCACTCAGTTAACTGACTCTCTATGTTTAGCCAACTCCTCATGCAGGAGTAATTATCTTATTTTAACACTCCCCCTTAATTACGACTGCTAAACTAAAACATGACTCATGACAACTCAAACATGCCTACTGGTCTATGTCTCAGCTAGGCTTACAACACCCAAGTTTCTTCTATGAAAATCAAACACGTCTTTTGCTAATGACTTGGTAAATATATCAGCCAATTGATCACTAGATTTACAAGGCTTCAAGTGAACTTTTCCATTGCTCACAAGTTCTCTGATAAAGTGATATCTAGTATCAATATGCTTTCTCTTTTGATAAAACCCACTATTCTTGGATAATTGCTGAGGTGTTGTCACAGTATATTGTTGTTTTTACTTGAGTCCATAAAATACTCTTCTTAACTACACTACCTGACATGCTTCTAATGTGGTTGCTACATATTCGGCTTCTGCTGACGAAAGTGTCACAATCGGCTGCTTCTTAGATGCCCATGAAATCACACCTGAACCAAGATGGAACACGTAACCAGAAGTGTTCTTCCTATCATCCAAACTACCTGCAAATCAATGTCTGTGTACCTAATCAAATCTTTCTTTTCTGGGCTTGCATACATTATGCCATAATCTCTAGTTCTTACTATGTATCTCATAATTCTTTTTCCTGCACTCCAATGTGTGTCTTTTGGAGTCTCCATAAATCTAGAAATCAAACTCACTCCTTACATGATATCTGGTCTTGTAGCTATGAGATACATAAGGCTGCCAACCAATCTTTTGAATAGAGTTGGATTGACGTCTGATGCGTCATCATCATTGCTTAACTTTGTACCTATTGCAACTGGTGTAGGGACATGTTTGTAATTTTCCATCCTAAATCTTTTCAACAAATCTTTGGCATATTTACTTTGACAAATAAAAACTCCCTTTTCAGATTGCTCAACTTCTAGGCCAAGAAAATATTTCATGAGACCAAGGTCTGTCATCTCAAATTCTTTCATCATGTTTGCTTTAAATTCATCTATCTCAAAATCACCTGTAAAAATCATGTCATCAACATATAAGAAAACAATCAAAATATGTCCATGCTCATTTACCTGTGTGTACAAGGTAAGTTCAATGTTGCTTTTACAAAATCCATTCTTGATCTTGTAGCTATCAATTCTTCTATACCAAGCTCTAGGCGCTCACTTCAGTCCATATAGCGCTTTCTTCAACCTGTAAACTTTATCTTCGTTACCTTCATCTTCATAACCTAGAGGCTGCTGCGCATAAATTTCTTCTTCTAGAATTCCATTCAAGAATTTTGATTTCACATCCATTTGATATACTTTCCACTTTTTTTGAGCTGTTGTGACTAGAACTGCTCTTACAGTGTCCAATCTCGCTATTGGAGCAAACGTTTCTCCAAAATCTATTCCTGGTTGCTACGAGAATCCTTTTGCTACAAGCCTTGCTTTAAATCTGTTAATTTAACCTTTCTCATTCTGTCTTGTACACCCACTTCTCACCAATGAGTTTTTTTTCCTTTCGCAAATCAACCAAATCCCATGTATCATTCTTTTCAATAGCTTCAATTTCTTCATCCATGGCTTGCACCCAATTTTCATCTTTGATTGCTTCTTCAAACGAAGAAGGTTGGAAAGACAACAATGCAAAATTTGAACTAACATCCAAATCATCATAAATATCTTTCAAACTTCTCATCTTTCTCTCACCATTGCTTGTTATTAGGTTGAAAATTGACATATATTATAATGTGATGTTATTCATTTATAAAATTAAAATATTTTTAGTTTCTTAAAATTATGTTTGTAAAAAATAAATAAATATAATTTTTTAAAAATTTGAAAGTATTTAATTTGTAATTTTGATCATTTTTCAACTTTCTTTTAAATAAAATTAATTAAAAATGTGGTTGGAAAAATCAAAAATTAAATTTAAAGTATACTTTTCAACGTTTTTTTTTTTATATGAAACTTTTTCTAAATTTAATGCAATTAACTCATCAAAGCAATTAACTACAATTAAAATTTATATTATATGTGTAATCCAATAAAAATAACAATTTATTTTGGGTTGGTCAAGATTTTTTAAATATTAGTTATTTATTTTTAATGGCTTCATTCAAAAAGTTAATCAAACTAATTTGGTCTTATTCACTACTTTTTATTTATTTATTTACTTTAATTTGGTTATATCTAAACTAAATTACAGGGAGTGCTAGCTATGCGGCCTTTTATCATGTTTCTATTCATGTTTATTTTGGAGTAAAGCTTCCAACATTTCAAGTTGATTGTCAAAAGTATTAAATGAATGGTATGATTTAAACTTGTAAAATATTTCAATATATCTTTAGTTTTTCATAGAGACACTCTACAACACAATATTACAATATGAGAGAGATGTTATCACGTAACATTAAATTTAAAAATAAAAATAAAAATAATACTTACAATAACAAATTAAAAAATAATAGTAACAAAAAAATCAATCTTGACCATAAATAAAATACTTCAATTTCCACTTTAAATTTACACCTATTTTATCTAGAGATAAAGTACTTGAAAGTAAAGAAAAAAATGAATTTACATTTAATGATGATGAATATCATGATGATTAACGTCCATAAAACCAATATGGTATATTAGACCTTAAGAAGGTAAGTGGGGGCTCCTTAAAAGTTTATTGCTATGATAAAAAAGAAGGAGAGAAGCATTCTAAAATCAGTGTAATTTTGCTAAATTAACAAGTCAAGAAGTTTGGTAGTATGGAAAATGTTTTGAAAAGGAGAACGGATGTAAGTTAGGACTTGAGAAATAAAGTTCTTTTCATCTTCAACTCACTTAGTATGGAAAAAGGGGAAGATTATTTCGTCCCAGTGTTTTACAAATAGCCCAAAGTATGATTTCACTCTAAAGCTCATGAGAATTAGTTCTTATCTTTGCAATGTTCATTTTCTTCTTAGCACTCGTGAGACAAAAAGATAATATTAAAGAGATATGTGATTCCCTTACTATTTAATATGGTGTTGATAAGTTCCATGTAAAAATATAATAATTTATTTTACATGATATGTAATTTATTACATGTTTAGTTGGCATGTAATAGTTAAAATAAAAATATATTAATAAAAAACATATTTTACCATTAACCATAAATAAAATATTTCAATATATATATTGAATAACATCATTTTACATCATTTTTTTCTTTTTTTGTAAGTCAATAGAACAACCTTACATTACTATAGAACAAAAAAATACATCATATCCTACTGGTCTACCATATTGGAAACTAGACCAGCTGCAGTAAAATATAGTCTTGAGCATAAACTTAGCCAGACATGCCATAAGGTTTTATTGTCTATGGTATCTCCTAGGCATATCTACAAAAAAATTTCTTCTTCTACTGCTACTTAGCCAATTACCACTCGAAGGCGGTCTGTCTATAAATCTATCTTTCTGTTCTAGACCTACATACCTACCTATCTTCATAATACTATGAATTGGCCTACATAAATAATCGACAAAATTAAACAAAATTAGACACAAAATCATGATAATTTATCGAGGGACATTGAAGGAACTTCCTCCCTACCTGATCCAAACGAAGGTGTCGTCTTCTCTACTAGAGTTGTTGTTGTAACCAATCCTGCTCTCTGCGTTTTCGGTTGCTTTCCTCTAGCTCCAGTTGCTTCTTTAACCTTGTATTTTGTTAGTTTGGCCGGCTCGCCCTATCCATGTCCCAGTGTGATATCTAGGTCATGGATATATTTTAGGTAAATTGAGAACATTTGGTTAATATATATGATTCTATCATCTTGCAGACGTTCTATGTTAACCACCCTTCAAAGTGCCTCCTCTACAACCCACAGTCATTGTTCAATTTCCTTCAGTTATAGCTGGTGTTCCGCTTGCCTCCTAGTTCTTTCTTCTGTCGAATCCACTTGTAGGTTTGTCACTAAGGTTTTAATGTGCCAAGTTGTCTCCAGAGTTCTCTGATTAACCATCTGCCTTGCTCAGGATTTCCCCGTGTCTATGATCCAGTCGATCTCTTCCTTAATTTTGTTATCTGGGACGCTCCTTCACAAGCGTCTCACTTCGTTTTCCCAGATTTGGATAATTTATTTTCCCTTCTCAGGGATAGTCGTGTGATATATTAGTGATTCGTCCCTATTCGTATCCTCCATTCTAGTCCACTTACTAGCCAAAGAGCTCTGAGCATCTGCTCTCGACCTCCCTCATTGCCTGCTACTAACATTTCTCCCCTTAGCCATTATTGTCTTGGAGGCCTCGCTTCTCTGAGGAACAAACTCTCTCTTGCTACTTCTCCACCTTGTAACCTTCACCCTTAGCACTATACAACTGATGCATTTCCCATATTTAGCATATAAAGGAAACATCCAACCCAAATCCTTATACCCCATTCGATGAGCACCTTTCCCTCCTATTTCTAGCAACTTCCACGAACCGATGGAGTTGTTGTACATTCATTCGAGGATGGGGCTATCTTCCTCTTCCTTCACCTCTATAAATGGTTTGTGCATGCTCATTATTTCCACCGTCATGTTCCAGTACAAATCCGCATTGGCCATTGTCCTTCCCCACTCCTTAAACTATTCTTTACAATTAATGCGACCTCTCGATGGCCTGTTGAGTGATCGAGGGTTCTGCCCCTTCCCATCAGCGACTATCATATCCTTCCTATATTGATGACACGTACCTCCTTGATCTCACCTAATGGCCACAACTTGTCGACTCATTAAGCATGTTAAACATTCAGCTCACCAGGCGGGGCACTGACCTCATCCTGGCCCACCCCATGCCTTTTTCCTTATCTATCTGACATTGAGTGATCTTGCTCCACCAGCACTCGACAGTCTTCCTTTAGTTTTCTATCCACCATGTCCTCCCCAGTCAGTTTAGTGATCAACCTTGTACTCTTGATCCCTTCGTTTGCTAATTTGTCCACCAACACATTATCCGAGCGTCTCACTAAGGGAAACTCCATTGCTTTCAACTCCTCGAGGTGTTCCTTAATCCTTTGGATTATTTGAGCAAGGCACCAATTATTCATGAGCTTATTCCTCTGAGAAACACATTGCACTCTACATGATGCTTGGATCGTTAATGTAAAATCCCCCTCCACTATTACATTCACCCTTCTCTCTCGTCACTGCATTTCCAGACCTTGCTCTAGGGCTTGGAACTCTGTTGTATTATTTGTGGCTTGGATTATGTTGATGAAGTATAACCTTTGAATTTTACCTATCCAGTCTCGAATGATTCCTGTGGCTCTAGCCTTACCTAGGTTTCCCTTGGATGCTCCAACAAAATTCAATTTCCAAAATCCCTCCGGAGGAGCCTTCTAGACTATAGAGCCCAACTTTATAAGACTTTCTATAGGTCTATGGATCATATCACTTAGGTATTCCAAGTCAAAAATCTCTAAAATTATCATTTCCTGAGGGGATGGTTGTTCCTCTGAGGTTTGAATTCTTCTATTGCTAATGGTTTCCTTAATATGACAATGAATTTCTTCCATAAGGTTTGTGAGTGGAAGATTTTTATCATGAAATATTTGTCTGTTGCGTTCCCTCTAGATTTACTAAATGATAAATTTCGGGATGAAGCTCCAGGTCATGTTCACCACTTCATTCTTAGTATATTACAACCTCCAATGTTTAATTGTTTCCTGTATGATTTCCTTATTTTTATTCATTTGTCTGTAGGTGATGATTAGATAATGTGATAGATCTTTCGTGTATATACAGTTATTTAGAAGGTGGTTAGGGATTTCTCCTTCCTTCTCACATAGGAAGCGCCATGATGGGCCAATAATCCCTCACTTCACTAAATTCTCCTAGGTTAACACCTTTATGTGCAAAATTAACCATAGAAACATTTTAATTTTTGGCTAGTGAGAGGCCACCCCGATTTTACTCTAAGATGGGTCACTGGATTAGAGATTTTCAGCTTGAAGGCAAGTCTTGGCTTCCTTGAGACTGAAATCTCCCCCTTCTCATTGTCCCCATTGGCGTTGGTCCTCATCATCATTCACTAAAATTTGTCTTTGGTTAAGCTCCTTTGTAATATCTTGTATGACTGAAACACTCAGATTTTCCTCGCGGAGGATGTTTAGGTTCCATCATCTCCATTTATTATTTTCGAGATCTTGAGCCCATAATTGATGGACTTCCTTGTCCCCCTATCTCTCCATGGATACCTGTAGGCCTTTCCATTATGCTTTTTTTAATTTCGGTTGTTGTTTCCAGGAAACCTCCTAGAATAAGGCGTCCTTTCCATTTCTTATTTCCCAAAAGCTATGCTTTTGTATAATATCTTTGTTAGTCCATGCCAGGTTCCATATAGTTGACCCTTGTATTCACCCCATGAGTCTTATTATCTCTTTTAGATGGAAATTAGGGGCATATTTTTCTTTCCATGGTCTCGCCCATAATGTCTCTCATTCCTTTAACCATCTCCACCATATCTTGGCCCCATTTTCTCTATTAATTATTTCAGAGTCTTGTAGCCGAAGGCCTCCTTCCTTCTTTGATTTATAGATTGTGTTCCACGGCACTAGTTCCCATTTCCTTTTTTCCTATTCTCCTCGCCACAAGAAATTTCTTTGGATCTCCTATATTTTTTGGAGCACTCCCTTTGCCATAGGAACAATAGACAACATATACCCTGGGATATCCTAAAGCACCACCTTTACTACCACCATTTGCCCCAACAAATTTAGTGTTGTCATCGTCCATCTTTTAACCCTATCTTCTAGGTTAGAGATTACTCTCTCCTACTTGGATTTCTTCCAGGATTGCACCGTTATGGGTACCCAAAAATACTCAGAAGGAATGGATTTCCTTTGGAAACCTAGAATAGTTGATAGGATTCGATTGATAGCAATGTGAGTGTTAAAAAAGAAAATCATAGAGTTTGACAGGTGTAGCTCCATACCTGATGCCTTCATGGAGGTATCCAAAATTTCTTTAAAATTACATGCCTCCTTTATCGTGGGTACGCCATGAAGCATTGTATCATCCACAATTTTCTTATGAGTGGTTGTCTTAGCATCCTCATGTAGCTTAAGTCCTTTGATGTCTCCACCTCTATTAGCTACTCCAATCACCCTGCTTCCATCATTAAAATAAACAGAAATGGATACAATGGGTCTCCTTTCCTAATTCCTTTGGATGGGATGAAAGGTTTTAATGGGGCTCCATTAATTAAAATTGAATAGCTGGGTGATGATACCATTGCCATATTCCAATTGATTCAGTGTTCATCAAAGCCAAATTCGTGTAGCACCACTATAATGTATCCCTAGTTGATCTTGTTGTAAGATTTAGATAGATCTAATTGAATAAGCATACAAACCTCTTTCCGGGTCTTCAGCAAATGAGCTACTTCATGCACTAGTATTATATTATCCAAAATCTATATTCCCTCAATAAGACATGATTGTTCCTCCAAGATCAAATAAGGAAGAATTGATTTCATCCTATTAGCTGCTACTTTGGATATGATTTTGTATAAAATGTTGCACATGGCTATTAGCCTAAAATATTATGGGGTACTAGCAAATTCTTACTTGGGAATGAGGGCTATAAAATTCAAATTCATGGCTTTGAGTAATTGATGCTAATTCTTGGGAGTCTACGACCAACTCATGTATCTCATATTTGAGAATTTCCCAACAAGATTTAAAGAAATTTATAGTAAAACCATCCGGTCTAGGGGATTTTCCATTAGCCATTTCATTCACTACTAATTTCACTTCTGTTAGTGCAAAGAGTTACTCCTATACTGCAAAAGGACTAAGCCTTACACATCATGATTTCATTTCAAAATTTAAAAGGTTTTTTTCAGTGGTGGGATGGCTTCTGAAGGAGTTTTGAAATGATTGTGTTCCTCTTTAACTTTTATGCATTTGGCAAGTTGTGGCAAGCATAAATTGTATGGTTAAGTGAGTAGTATAGGGGAGAAGAGGAAAGACAACAGGTAGCTAAAACTTATCCTAAGAAACTGAGTATCTTAAGATAGTTACTTCAACTACGTAAATCCTTGTAGCAAATTCTGTTTTTTGACAAGGAGAATAACAGTTAGAAAGTAGGAAAAAGTATAAAGTATTTCACAAATCCTTTGTGAAACCTTCACTAACAATTTCTACTTAAACTGATATTATGATTTACAACAAACTGGATAGTAGATAAGTCATCATTAGATCCTCTTAATGATTCTCACTCATACTATACTAGCTGCTGTAATTTATCATTAGAAAGATTAAAACAGGTTTGACAAGGAAAACAACAATTAGGAAGCAAAAACAGGTATAAAGTATCTCACAAATCCTTTGTGAAACCTTCACTAGCAAGTTCTACTTGAACACATATTACAATTTACAAAAAAATGGACAGTAGATAAGTCATCATCAGATCCTCTTAATGATTCTCACCCATTCTATACTAGCTACTGCGAATTTATAATTTAGAAAGTTGAAAACAGGAGATAGACAAACCACACATTAGATATGACTTGAATCATAGAATCCTCTAGGATGAACTATAGAAAAAGCTATTTTATTAAGCTGAGTCTTCAGGTGAACCAAAATCCAACCCTGAAGTGATATTTACAAAAGGTATATATAGGGAGAGAGGCACCAACTCCAACTCTCCTAAATTGGTGGTTCCACTATATTCTTGTTACATGAGTGTCTTTTAGACATTAAGATCATCTCCCATTGAATTACAACAGAAAGTATAGGTGTAGATGAGAAGAAGGGGAAGAATGACACTTTGCTACTGGAAAACTAACTGGCTGCCCCTTTTGCTGCTGAATTTTCTCTTTATGGTCTTGCCTATTGAATGACCATATGTCTTCATTAAACATAACCTTCAACAACCTCATAACTATCTCATATCCATCATCTTTCTTATCCCTATCGTTATGAGTTGTTGTCTTCCAAAACTGGCCCAGAGGTTTGCTGCTGATAGTTGTATATTTCTGTTGTGATAGGTGCTACCGGAAATTCCGGTAATACCTGTAATGGCAAAAAACTGGAAACACTTCGAAACTTTTGGTAGGATAATGTTTCCACTTCAAAATTTCAACAAAAATGCTTCAAAATACCCTTTCATCCTATGTGAGCTGCAGCCTCTACAAGCTTATCCAAGTTGGTTTTAATTCTAGCAAATTTAGACCTTGTGATTTTTGTTGTGTCTTCTTTGATGATGGCCTCTCTCTTTTCTGCTTCTTTTTGGATCTTTTTTCTTTTGGAATACTTTGATGGCTGGTCCATGGGAGATTTGTCTCTTTGTTTCTTCAAGGATCTTCTGATTTCTGCAATTGAGGGATCCTCAGTCTGCAGCTCTGTAGGCTGTTCTTCTATAACTATTACTTCAGTTAGAAAACTAGGGTTATTTAGGGCCTTTGATTTCAGTCTGTATTTGTTCTTTTCCCTAGTATGCCTCCTCCTAGTTCCAGCAACTAGTTTTAGCTCTTCCTTCTTATTTTTACTGGTTCTTGTATACCCTGCTTCCTTCAATATTTCCTCATCAGAATCAAGAGGTTGGTCTTCTTGTTACTGTTCATGTGCTTTCGGAATTTTAGGAAACACCTGCGCTTTAGATTTCTCTTCAGCTACAAGTTTTCTTCTCCTAGTTCTTATGTAAACCTTAGGAAAAGGTCTAACAGGAGGAACCATTTTTGAGCTTTCAATTTTCTGGGCAGAAGAGCTTTCTCCTTGCTCCTTTTTATTTTCAGTTTTAGTAGCTGAAGGCTTCTTTTTTTGCTTTTGGCACCTCTGCTCACACCTTCCCTTCTTGTCTTTCTTTTGGAGTTTCCCTCAGCTGATGCAGTTGATGTCCTCTTTGTTTGAACCCATGTTGAAGAAGGCTTATCAGTTTCTTGGGGTTTTGGTGTAGGTTGGCCTGCTCTATAAAACAAGAAATGGTCCAAAGTCTAGTTCTTCTTTTTCAATTCGTCTTCAACGAGAACCTTGATAATTGCTTGATGATACAGGCTGTACTCTGATACTTGATGTGTTTGAATCCTGACTACCATTTTGGTTAGGCTTTTTAATATAAAATAAGGCAGATTAAGAGCCCTCATACCTGCAAAATGAAATAGAAACCTCATGTGGTATAGAAAAACTATTGTATATCTTCTCTCACAAGTGAGGAAGATCTTAACTAGCTTGACTGTTTCTTCCCATTCTTTCTTCAGATAACTGTTGGGAATTCCTTTGGCCCAGTTGGGATCTTAGTATTCATCTCTAATAAAAGCATTGAGATCTCCTCCTATGATAAGTTGTCCTTTGAACCACTTTTCTCCTTCTTGGGGAAGGTTAAAAGCCTGTGCAATAGATTTTTCTAAAACATGCAACTGAAAACCAAAAATGGTAGCTTCCTGTCCATTGAAGGTTTGAGAAAATTCACGGGCTACTCCTTGATGTGAGTCTCCTAACCTCATGCAGAGTGGAGACCAGCTTGCTTGAATGAACAACCTTTTGACCTTCGGATTAGCATCGAATAACTCAACTCCTTGGGGTTCAATTCTCTTGAGCTTTCCACCTTTCTTAGATTTTTGTGCCATAGAATATCTGCTTGCTGATTATGAAGAATAGGTGCCAAAGTGTGAAATATTACCCAGCAGTTGTTGCGACTATTTTGAATTAGGCTTCATGGAAATCTCAGATGTGTTCTTAAACTCCTTAATCAATGTTTGCTTAGCTACTCTTCATAAATTCGAAATGGTGACATTCCCTTCACTTTTGAATATTTGAGATGAGGATATGGTTCAATCTCCCATGCATATAATCCTTCATGATTACACAAGATTTCATGTCATGATAGACAGAATGTAGTTGTAATGATGAAGTCGAGTTGCCTTGGAGAGTCCAGTTGATCTGCTACAGGTGGCTGTACGAGAATCTTGCAAATCTGGCAATTTTCCTGCATTAATTCGAACTGGCTGGAAATTCCTGTAGTGCATTACGTAGAACAGAAACAATGACCGTTGGAAATTAAATATCTAGCTAAGACTGACACCACAGACACGCTATAGATTTTGGGAAACCCAAGTTATTTAAGATGGGTGGGGTAGAAAACGGTTGGCTATGGCTGTGGTTGACACCTAGCAAACATGATCAACCAAAATGATTAATGACTACCACTTGACTTGACTTGGGGTTTGTGACCTATCCAATCACGAAATCTCATGATTTGGATTTGATATTCCACTATCATGACACGTGGACAATCGGAAATGGTTGTGTTTTTGAATTTATTTTTAAAAACGGGAAATGCTACTGGAAATTCTGGCAGTATTGGAATTTTTTTAAAGAAGAAATAACACAAAAAACGGAAATATTGTCCGAAAAACAAGGGAGACTGTCTGAACGAGAAAATCGGGCGCTACCAGAAATTCTGGTAGCGTATGATTTTTTTTTTAAATTTACAAAATTAATCCTAACAAATAAAAATTCCAAAACCTACTCATGACTTAGCCTAGAACTGTGCTAACATTGGCTCCACAGGGGATAGAGCTCTCCCTGCAAGGCTCTAAGAACTTTTTTGCAGTTTCAGTGCCTTGTCATTGGGCTATGGAGTCTTATTATGAAATCACACCGGTATTTACAGTGAACTCAGGCTACCAACAACCTTAGTAAAAGAATTTTTTGAGAAAATGCCCATTAAATGGGCCTCCATACAGTTCTGTCCCATCAAGATTCTGCAACTCAAAAGTATTGTTTTGCAAGACATTTGAGATTTTGAAAGGACCAAGCCATAAAGCATCAAATTTTGAATGCTTACCTGGATCTTGGTGTTGTGCATCCCACTTCAACACCAGATCTCCAATCTGAAAATCTTCTTTTTTAGTCCCTTTATCAAAGACTTCCTTCACAGCTTGCTGATATTTTCTTACCAAATCATATTGATGTTCTCTCTTTTGCTACACTTCTATGATCTGATACATTCTTCTGGTCATGTCATTTGGTTCAGCTTCATGATCTTGTAGTAGTTTGGCTACAGGAATAGCTAATTGGACTGGAAAAATAGCATCAATCCCATAAACCATCTGAAAAGGTGATGTATTAATAGACTTTTTGATTGTCACCCTATCAGCCCATAAAGAAAACTTGAGTTTTGAGTCCCAAGCTTTCTTGTTTTGCTCCAACAACTTGGTGATGATTCTTACCAAACTTTTATTAGATGATTCAACTAAACCATTCCCTTGTGGATAGTAAGTTGTAGAATGAGTAAGCTGAATACCATAATATTCACAGAAATTTACCAATGGTGTGGCTTTAAAAGAAACTACATTGTCTACTACTAGTCTTGATGGACATCCAAATCTGGTTATGATTCCTCTAGAAAGTTAATAATAACTTTATGAGTGGCATTCTTGTTAGGTATTGCTTCGATCCATTTGGTGAAGTAATCAGTAGCAACAAGAATCTAGTGATGCTACCCACTTGAAGGTGGATGAATTTCACTAATGAAATCTAATCCCCACTGCTAGAAAGGTATAGAAACAATTATGGGTTTGAGAGGTAATGACTTCAGATGCTTTTTACCAGTGAACCTTTGATATTTTTCACATGTTCTCACCTCAGCATATACATCAGAAAATAAGCTAGGCCAAAAATAGCCAGCTCTCAATATTTTGTATGCAGTAGTTCTCCAATAATGATGACCTCCACAAACACTACTATGCATTTCAAATATGACCTTTTTAGATTCCTCTGGATCAATGCATCTCAACAGAACTCCTGTAGGATCTTTCCAATATAAATAGTTATC
This sequence comes from Pinus tabuliformis, assembly GCA_031772625.1. Taxonomy (NCBI): domain Eukaryota; kingdom Viridiplantae; phylum Streptophyta; class Pinopsida; order Pinales; family Pinaceae; genus Pinus; species Pinus tabuliformis. The sequence goes on from CM062817.1 coordinate 657,157,396, forward strand.
CTTGATGCAATACTTAATGGTTTTCAACTTCAAATATCTCACTTTGCTTTTATCATACTTTGGAGGGGGTTTAAAATATTTCAAAAAATGAAGAACATCTTTGTACCAACTAGACTCAGCAAGCTTTGAATCTACTATCATATCATCAAAAAGTTCTGAAATTTGCCCTTCTAGATTATCATCCATGAAGTTCAAACCCAACACTTTACAATTTTCTTCAACAAGTAGTTTAGCTAATCCTTGACCTTTGATTAGTTTAGTAGGCTTTATTTCTATATCAAAGTCAAGAACTTTAATCACCCATTTACTTCTATTTCCATCAATATCAGGCTGAACCAATATCTCTCTAACAGCAGATGAAGGGACATAGGCTATCACTTGAGCATGCAAAATATAAACTCTAAAAGCTTTCAGAGCTTTAACTAATGCATAAGCATGCTTTTCCAACATTTCATATTTTATTTCTCCATCTCTAAGAGCGCTGCTGAAAAAATCTATTGGCGCTTCTTTATTTTCTGAATCTTTTTGTAACAAAACAGAAGTAATGGTGTCTTGAGAAGCAAATGAGAAGATTAAGAAAGGTTTTGAATATTCAGGACTTACCAATTGAGGTGCTTCAATGATATCCTTTTTTATCATCTCAAATGAATTTTTGGATTCGACTATCCACTTGACTTCTTTGTCCTTCCTTAGCATACAAGTAATATATTTCACCACTTCAACGAAATTTGGGATGAATCTTTAGAGAAAATTGATCTTACCAAGGAAAGATTGAATCTCTTTCTTGGATCTTGGAAGTGTTAAATCTTGAATTGCAATCACTCTTTATGGATCAATCCTCCATTTTTAGAGACTATGTGACCTAGCATGTTACCTTCTTTGAGAGAAAAATGAGACTTCTTTGGGTTAAAGGATATACGATATTTTCTGCATTTAACAAATACTTGTCTCAAGTGCTGAAGGTGTTCTTGATCTAAAGTTGAAAAAATAGTAATGTCATCCAAATAGATGACCAAGAACTTGTCCTTTTCTCCAATGAATGCAAAGTCCATAGCACGTTGGAAAGTAGCTCCAGCATTCATGAGCCTAAATGGAATCTTTGCATACATGAAAGTACCCCAAGGAGTAGTGAATGCTATCTTTTCTTGATCTTCTGACCAAACAGACATTTGATTGTACCCAAAAAAAACATCTAACATGGAAATTCTATCTAACCCAGTCATATTTTGAAGAATATGCTCCATCTTCGGCAATAGATAGTTATCTTTCTTGGAGCTTTTGTTAAGATTTCTGAAATCCACACACAATCTGATTTCACCACTTTTCTTTCTTACTGGCACTATATTGGCAACCCAATCTGAGTATCTCAATGGAATAATGATTTTAGCATCCAACAGTTTCTTCACTTCCTTTTCCATCACTGGTAGCAATAGTGGATTGATTTGCCTTAACTTCTGTTGGAAAGGTTTAGTACCATCTTTCAATGGTATTCTATGCTCAATGATAGATGTATCATATGTCTTAATATCTTCGTATTTCTAGGCAAAAACATCAACAAATTCACAAAACAGCTTGTGATATTCCATCTTTCTTTCATCTAGTAAATCTTTTGACAACTTCACATACTTTGGTTCTTGTGTTGTATCCAAGTTGAAATCTTCTAATTCAACATTTGCTTCTACTAACTGTGGCTTGACTGCAACATCATTTTGATCAAAAAGTTTCTCAAGTGGAATTAACCCCTTGGGAATATGATTGGTAGGAAGCTATATGATAGGCTGATCAGCAATCTGTTTTTCTAGATTTCTGGAATCTTGATGATCAGCATCAACTTGTGGTAGGTCTTCTTCCTTATCAACATTTAGAACAACAAACTCTTCAGTAACTTCAATGAATTTTCTGATCTCCTGGTCATCTTCAAAAAATTTCCAATGCTTAACATTATCAGGAATGCTAGGTCTAAACCTAACTTCCACTTCATATTTCAACTTTATAGGCATTGGAATTTTGAATGAGTTGGTTGAAATAGAGAGTGAATCTGCTAGAATATTACTTTCTCTTGGAACAAAAGAAATTTTAAAGGCCAAGAAGGAGTCTTCTACAATGTCCCATACTACATTCTTGTAATCTCTGAGTCTAGGATGCTTAGTTTGATAAACATTTCTGATTTGCTGAATAATAAGTTCAGTGTCTCCAAAAACATAAATTTTTGATATGTTCATATCTTTTGCCCTCTTTAAACCAATTAAAAGAGCTTCATATTTAGCCACATTATTATTTGTCTCAAATTCAAGTTTGAAAGAAAAAGTGAAACTTTCCTTCAAAGGAGAAATAAGAACAATCCCTGCACCAGCACCTTCTTTGGAACATGAGCCATCAAAAAAAATTACCATACCTTCAATCCCTCATGGCTGATTTGATTTTCAGCAGGCTTTAAAATCTAAAAATTTTCTGTAGGCAAGGCAGATTCAACCATATGTAGAATTCTTGAACCAACTCCAGTTGTTCTAGCATATATCGGATGATTAGTAGGGTCTTTGTTGTCACTAATGATATATGCCAGTTGAGATTCTCTGTAAAGTCTTCTTTGTTCTCCTCCAAAAATAGGAACAATAGCATAAGTTAAATCCATTTGCAAGGTTCCTCCCAACCTTTTAATCCATGACCTAGAAAGTAACATACCAAATCTAGGAGGGATATCAGCTACAACAATATCCATTACCATCCCTCTCATAGGTAACTGAAAAAGACTTACTGCAAGGTCTTTGATGACACCAAGGCATTGGACTTTCCGGGAATCAAAAGAATAGAGATCTTGGTACTCTCTAGTTATCTCAAGACCTAGTTCATCCATAACTACCTTGGGCATTAGATTATGTGAAGCTCCAGAGTCCATAAGACAATTATGTAGGGTCTTTTCATGAATATTCAGAGATAGATAGAAGGGAGGGGTAGAGTCATGTTTTTCTTCTACCAATGGACCTAAAATAACAGTGGGCTTATCATCTTGAAGGTTAACAAAATCAGAGACTACTTCAGTAGGTGAAGGCTGCAAAGCTTTCATAAAAGTATTTTTGAAATCTTGATTTTTCATGAGTTCAACAAGGGGAACAAGAATCTTGATCTTCTGAATCTCATTTTCAAAATTGAAAGAAGAGTATGGTTTCTGAGCAATTTTTACCTCAAGTGAAGGCAAATCAGATGCTACCGGAATTTCTAGTTTGTCAGGTTCGGTCACTTGTTTCTCTATTGGAATATCAGATGCTACCAGAATTTCTGGTCTGTGAGATTTTTCCGCTGAAACTTTAACTGCATCTTTATTCTTCTTTGGTTGTGCAACATGCTTAGAAGTATCATCATTTTTATTTGATCTAAGAGTGTATCTGCTTTGATGATTAGCTATAATCATGGAATGATTATGACTCACTTCATTATGCTGAGTATATGACATGAAGTCTTCATACTGTGCTTGTGTAAGATAAATCATCCCTTCTTTGTCTCTAAGACAATTTATATCAGCACCTCTTTCCAACCCTTCAGCTTCTTCTTCATCTTCAAATATAACATTCTGCAAAGGAGGCTGCACCTTTTGATCATCAGCATCTCTTCTTTCTCTCTGTAGAATTTGAGGAGCATTAGGTCTTCTAAACTGTTGTCTATTTGGCAAATCAAATGAAACATTTCTAGTAGTAGATGGTCTTGATTCCATCTTCAACTTAGACATATCAGTAGTCAATGATTTGACCATCTTGGTAAGCTCATCTAGCTTAGGATCTATGTCAGAAGTTCCTGAAGTAGAAACTTCAGCTTTTTGCTTTCTTTTTTCTCTGTCAATCCCTCCTCTGAGTCTATTAGCTGCTAATATATTTGATTCTACCTCCAGTGCATTGTCCTGCATTTTTGATAGCGTAGCAGATCTTCTTTCTCTCAACAATAAACAAAAGTCAGGATCAAAAGCACCAGCATAAGTGATTTTAGCAGAGGCCTCAGTAGGCTTGATTTCAGTAGGTATCTTGCTATACATTTTATTGAATCTTTTAGAAAAATCAAAAACTGATTCTCCTTCATTTATTTTGATTGCACAGAATTTTGTGATATAATACAAAAAATCTTTCTTGTCACTCCATTTTCTTAAAAATGTATCATCTAGGACTTCAATTCCAGTGATGCTACCAACTGTCAAAGATGTGAACCATTTCCTTACATCACCCTCAAGGCTCTGAACAAAAACTCTCATCCAAACATCTTCATGCTCAATGTTAAAATTATCAGCATAAGCATAAAAATCAGCAAGATGTTCTTCAGCTATTACCTCCCCTTCACCATTAAATTTAGGCATATACTTGAGATAATCTCCTGCAGGTAATGCATTCATAGGCTGAGGTAAAACTAAAGGAGCATACCTAGCAGCAACAATTGCATCCATTCGATTAGGGGGTGGATTAGGACCTGCCATGGTTGGAGTTACTGGGATTTGTGGAATAACAATTTGAGGATTTTGAACAGTAGATGAGGAAGCACCAACACTCGATGTAGAGGTTGTTTGTTGACTAGAAAACGAGAGAGGTACATAAATTTTTGTAAAATCAGGAGACATAATTTGTTGTACTTTTTTAGGAATAGCTTTTGAAAAAACAGAAACAGAAGAAACAAGCTTTCTCTTACTCTTTTTCTTGATTAGCTTCTCAGGATCAGGGACTTGGTTTTTCAAAGGAGAATATGGGTTTTCCCTAGTTCTAGCCTTTCTTGGAGCCAAAACTTCAACAATGGAGTTGCCAATTGTAAAGCAATCTAAAAAGACAGTTGGAATTGTACACCTCAGAACCAGACTTATAACTTTGTCATTTACCTAGGGATAAACTTTAATTCGCCTTCCCGGCAGCGGCGCCAAAGATGTTAGTGCAAGGAGTTACTCCTAGACTGCAAAAGGAGTAATCCTTACATATCATGATTTCATTTCAAAATTTAAAAGGGTTTTTGAGTGGTGGGATGGCTTCTGAAGGAATTTTGAAATGATTGTGTTCCTCTTTAACTTTTATGCATTTGGCAAGCTGTGGCAAGCATAAATTGTATGGTTAAGTGAGGAGTATAAGGGAGCAAAGGAAAGACAACAGGTAGCTAATACTTATCCTAAGAAACTGAGTATCTTAAGACAATTACTTCAACTACATAAAGCCTTGTAGAAAACTCTGTTTTTTGACAAGGAGAATAACACTTAGAAAGTAGGAAAAAGTATAAAGTATTTCACAAATCCTTTGTGAAACCTTCGCCAACAATTTCTACTTAAACTGATATTATGATTTATAGCAAACTGGATAGTAGATAAGTCATCATTAGATCCTCTTAATGATTCTCACTCATACTATACTAGCTACTGTAATTTATCACTAGAAAGATTAAAATAGGTTGGACAAGGAAAACAACAATTAGGAAGTAAAAACAGGTATAAAGTATCTCACAAATCCTTTGTGAAACCTTCACTAGCAAATTCTACTTGAACACATTATAATTTATAGAAAATTGGACAGTATATAAGTCATCATCATATCCTCTTAATGATTCTCACTCATATTATACTAGCTACTGCAAATTTATAATTCAGTAAGTTGAAAAAAGGAGATAGAAAAGCCACACATTAGATATGACTTGAATCACAGAATCCTCCAGCATGAAGTGTAGAAAAAGCTATTTTATTAAGCCGAGTCTTCAAGTGAACCAAAATCCAACCCTAAAGTGATATTTACAAAAGGTATATATAGGGAGAGAGGCACCAACTCCAACTCTCCTAAATTGGTGGTTCCACTATATTCTTGTTACATGAGTGTCTTTTAGACATTAAGATCATCTCCCATCGAATTACAATAGAAAGTACAGGTGTAGATGAGAAGAAGGGGAAGAATGACACTTTGCTGCTAGAAAACTAACTGGTTGCCCCTTTTGCTGCTGAATTTTCTCTTTATGGTCTTGCCTATTGAATGACCATATGTCTTCATTAAACATAACCTTCAAAAACCTCATAACTATCTCATATCCATCATATTTCTTATCCCTATCATTATGAGTTGTTGTGTTCCAAAATTGGCCCGGAGGTTTGCTGCTGACAATTGTATATTTCTATTGTGACAGGTGCTACTGGAAATTTTGGTAATACTTGTAATGGCAAAAAATCTAGAAACACTTTGAAACTTTCAGTAGGATAATGTTTCCACTTCAAAATTTCAACAAAAATGCTTCAAAATACCCTTTCATTCTATGTGAGTTGCAGCCTCTACAAGCTTATCCAAGTTGGTTTTAATTCTAGCAGATTTAGACCTTGTGATTTTTGTTGTGTCTTCTTTGATGATGGCCTCTCTCTTTTCTGCTTCTTTTTGGATATTTTTTCTTTTGGAAGACTCTGATGGCTGGTCCATGGGAGCTTTGTCTCTTTGTTTCTTCAAGGATCTTCTGATTTCTGCAATTGAGGGATCCTCAGTCTACAACTTTGTAGGTTGTTCTTCTATAACTATTACTTCAGTTAGCAAACTAGGGTTATTTAGGGCCTTTGATTTCAGTCTATATTTTTTCTTTTCCCTAGTATGCCTCCTCCTAGTTCCAACAACTAGTTTTAGCTCTTCCTTCTTGTTTTTACTGGTTCTTGTATACCCTACTTCCTTCAATATTTCCTCATCAGAATCAAGAGGTTGGTCTTCTTGTTGTTGTTCATGTGCTTCCGGAATTTCTAGAAACACTTGAGCTTTAGATTTATCTTCAGCTACAAGGTTTCTTCTCCTAGTTCTTATGTAAACCTTAGTAAAAGGTCCAATAGGAGGAACCATTTTTGAGCTTTCAATTTTCTGGGTAGAAGAGATTTCTCCTTGCTCCTTTTTCTTTTTAGTTTTAGTAGCTGAAGGCTTCTTTTTGCTGCTTTTGGCACCTCTGCTCACACCTTCCCTTCTTGTCTTTCTTTTGGAGTTTCCCTCAGTTGATGCAGTTGTTTTCCTCTTTGTCTGAACCCGTGTTGAAGAAGGCTTATCAGTTTCTTGGGGTTTTGGTGCAGGTTGGCCTGCTCTATAAAACAAGAAATGGTCCGAAGTCTAGTTCTTGTTTTTCAATTCTTCTTCAACTAGAGCCTTGATAATTGCCTGATGATATAGGCTGTACTCTGATGCTTCTTGATGTGTTTGAATCCTGGCTGCCATTTTGGTTAGGCTCTTCAATATAAAATAAGGCAGATTAAGAGCCCTCATACCTGCAAAATGAAACAGAAACCTCATATGGTACAGAAAAACTACTGTATATCTTCTCTCACAAGTGAGGAAGATCTTAACTAGCTTGATTGTTTCTTCCCATTCTTTCTTCAGATAACTACTGGGAATTCCTTTGGCCCAGTTGGGATCTCGGTATTCATCTCTGATAAAAGCATTGAGATCTCCTCCTATGATAAGTTGTCCTTTGAACCACTTTTCTCCTTCTTGGGGAAGGTTAAAAGCCTCTGCAATAGATTTTTCCGAAAACTGCAACTGAAAACCAAAAATGGTAGCTTCCTATCCATTGAAGGTCTGAGAAAATTCACGGGCTACTCCTTGATGTGAGTCTCCTAACCTCATGCAGAGTGGATACCAGCCTGCCTGAATGAACAACCTTCTGACCTTCGGATTAGCATCAACTAACTCAGCTCCTTGGGGTTCAATTCTCTTGAGCTTTCCACCTTTCCTAGACTTTGGTGCCATAGAATATCTGCTTGTTGATTATGAAGAATAGGTGTCAAAGTGTGAAATATTACCCAACAGTTGTTGCAACTATTTTAAATTAGGCTTCCTGGAAATCTGGGATGTGTTCTTAAACTCCTTAATTAGTGTCTCCTTAGCTACTTTTCAGAAATTTGAAATGGTGACATTTCCTTCACTTTCAAATATTTGAGATGAGGCTATGGCTCAATCTCCCATGATTATAATCCTTCATGATTACACAAGATTTAATTTCATGATAGATAGCATCTAGATGTAATGATGAAGTCGAGTTGCCTTGGAGAGTCGAGTTGATCTGCTACAAGTGGCTGTACGAGAATCTTTGCAAATCTGGCAATTTTCCTGCATTAATTCGGACTGGTCAGAAATTCCGGTAGCACATTATGTGAAACAGAAAGAACGACTATCGGAATTTAAATATCTAGCTGAGACTAACACTACAGACACGCTATAGATTTTGGGAAACCCGAGTTATTTAAGATGGGTGGGGTAGAAAACGATTGGCTATGGCTCTGACTGCCACCTAGCAAACATGATCAACCAAAACGATTAATGACTACCACTTGACTTGACTTGGGGTTTGTAACCTATCCAATCACAAAATCTCATGATTTGGATTTGATATTCTGCTATCATGACACATGGACAATTGGAAACGGTTGTGTTTTCGAATTTATTTTTAAAACCGGGAAATGCTACTGGAAATTCTGGCAGTACTGGAAATTTTTTAAAGAATAAATAACACAAAAAAACAGAAAGACTGTTTGAAAAATAGGGGACACCGTCTGAACGAGAAAATCGGGGGCTACCAGAGATTTTGATAGTGTATGATTTTTTTTTGAAATTTACAAAATTAATCCTAACAAATAAAAATTCCAAAACCTACTCATGACTTAGTCTAGAACTGTGCTAACAACTTCCTCCATTGAGGCCGACTTGTTTATATTCCTGTTGTGCTCTTCAGTGAGCACGTTTGGGATGTGCCTTACAATATTTTGGATTTCTTCCTCCCTCTTCACTTGGGGCTCTTCATATAACTTTTGGAAGTGTTGGACCAAGACCTTCTCAATGTCTTGATGAGCCTTGAAAGTTTCCCCCCTCTCATCCTTTATGCATAGGATTTTATTGGAGTTAATATGTTCAATGGTTGATCAGTCAAAGAATTTATTATTTCTCTCTCCCTCTCTGATCCATAAGCTATGAAGATCCAAGTGCATATGTAGATGCAAGTGAAAGTGTCAATGTCGGTTCTATCCTCCCATTTCCTTAGTAAATTTCTCTCCTCTCCTTTGTTGTCCTTTGAATAACCTTAAGAAATTAGCCATTGTTATAGTGCTTCCTTTTTCTGTTCCAATTCCTTTTTCATGTAACAACCTTGGTGTTATAGACATTTTTGGGCACTGCAACCCCAATCATACATGTCCATAAACCAAGGGCTCCTAAGTCCCTAAAAGTGTTGTTTAATACCCTAAAGGAACAAGGTCAGCTGATTACATCATCTCCTAGAAGTTCTCCACAGAAAACTGCTCAGAACTGGTCAAAGCTGGACCATACAGACTGCCCAATGTAGAAGGTGCGATGCATCCCACCTGCTCAAGTGTAAAAGGTGCGATGCATACTAGGTAGCCCTTCTGTAGGGTGCGATGAGCGAGAGTGGACAAATGGCAGAGACAGTTTGCAAAGTGGATCGACATGGAATCTTCTAGAAACTTCTCCTATGACACTTGCCTCTCTGAATTCGCCCAGGGATGAGTAAGAGATCATCAATCTCCAAGTGGAATCAAGAACTATCAGAGAGAGGACACTAATCAAAAACCCAGAAGCTGACTCACCCCCCTGCAATCATCTATATATGGATCCCTCATCCTAGAGATCCAGAGGTTGGAATTTTGTATCTTGTAAGGAAGCGCTGTTGGTTTCTTGTTGGAACATCATAGTGTTGGGTGATCTAAGCTTTTCATGAGGTGAAAGAATGGCTTTCATGCTGGAGGATGACGCTGGGTCAGAACAATTGGTTGTAATCCTCTTTGCTATTCTTGATATTAAAAAAGCTATTCAATTTTTCCTCCACATTCTTGTATGTTTGATGATATATGCTTTTGTGTGGTCAATATATATCTGGTCCTATATTGTTTATGATCGTAGATCTCTGTTCTTCGATAGTATTATGCTGCTTTGATTCCACAGGTGATCTTTGAAGTTGTGTTGACGAGAGAGGAGCGGCAAGGATCTGTCAGAAGAAGGGAGAGGAACCGAGCAAGGAACCAAGCGCAAGACTGAGGTTGGTGTCCTTCATTCCCCTCTTATCTACTTCTCATAAAGGAAAACGAAAGTAGTTTTAGTTTGTTTGTTTCTAAGACAGCTACCAGTCTTAGTGGGACTAGCAGCTCTGAGTGGACACTAGATTTCCCGATAACAAAATGGCGACTCCACTGGGGAGCGAATAGATTGTTTGCTTGTCTATATTTGTTTGTTTTATAAACTTACAAACGGAGCCTGAAGTTAAGCCAGCTAGCCTTCGAACTGCATTTGCTATGCAAGTGCAAAGTAGATCAATGCTGCTTCAGTCTATCTCCAGGTTTTGTTTATGAACTGCACAATCGATTTGCAAACTTTCTAATTTCCCTAGTGGTGGCTCTAGTAACCTCAGCAGATCAGCCCCTGTGATTTGTATTTACTGATTATCACTTGCTCAGCCTAAATCCTGAACTGTGCTTCAAACTGTGATCAAGAACTGGATCAAAAGTCTCGCACTGTACCATCTCACCCTCTCTTTAAGGATATCAGTATGCATCGCACTTCCCGTGTGCAATAGGTGGGATGCATATTGAATTCCCTGTGTTACAGGTGCGCTGATTAGAAAAGGATAATTTTGCCTCCAGACTTTGGTTTTTCTTTACTCTTTTCAGCTCTATTCAGGAGTTTTTCTATCTGTAGTCAGTATACCTCTGAGTAAACCCCCTTCCTTTCCATTATTCCGCCTCTATTGTGCAAAGAACTGTGAATGTTTTTGTGTATTTTCCGCCATTTTCAGTTCTCTTTTACAAAGTAGTAGCATAACCGAACTGTCGTTTCTTGATTTGGAAGTGTCGCAAGTGTCATTTTCAGTCAAAGAAAATAATTCTATTGTTCTTGATGGTCGATTATATAGTTACTCTTGTATTTGATTTGAATTAGTAGTTTTTCAAGTGTCGAAAGCAGTTTTCAATTCAAAATAGCAAAGTGTCGTCATTATCGTCCTTTCGTTTTTGAAGAGAAATTTGTTAGTACTATTGCTTTGAAAAGATAATTCAGATTTGTACTTAGCATTCTTCTTGTCATTCACACATTAAGAAGGCTGAAAACAAATACATGCATGTGCATTCGCATTTAGACTGCTTGTTGGTTTGATTTAGGACAGTGCATCTAGTGTGTGCTTCTTGCTCTATGTTGAAAGGATACCATTTCTCTTTCTTTATTAGCTTGGATTTTCATTGCAAAAAGAAGATTAAACGATTGTTTATCATCTTAGATTGCATTTTAGGAATTGTATATCTACATCACGCGGTGAACCTGAAAGGAAAATTTCTTAAGAAAGATCAACTGTAAAATAAATTTAATGAACCTAAAAACGCTTTGGAACCTAACGCACAACATCTAGAAGTCTAGGCTAGAGACGTATTCCGGCGTCGTAAAGCCTGGTTATTGTCGCTTTCACTGTTGGTTGGGTGATTCCTCCTCTTTGAGATGACAAGTGCCAGTACGGACTTGTGCTCCCACGTACCATCGAGTATATATTGGGAGACCACAATAGGCTATATAATTTATCCATAGGAAGCCATGTCCGCCGCCCTATCGATCGCAATGCACTGAGCACAACATTCGGGAAGATTGACTGCCATACCGTAAAAATTATTCTGCAGTTTTGCGATTGGTTTGGTAATCCCTCTATCTAGATTTCTAGAGCAGTCTCTTTCATTCCTTTTGAGACTCCTTAAAGGAAAAGGTCCATCTGAGCACTTGTCACTTCAGGCTCATTAAAAATCGAAGGCGACTAGAGTCATCTTTTGTTTTTTCTCGACTCTTAAAAATTGAAAAAACAAATTGTGTCAAAGCATCTAAAATTTATTTTAATCCGAATAACATCACCTTTACCACGTTGGTCTTAGGTTAAGAAAAATGGAGTCCACCAACCAAGGATTTCCCCTTGGAGGAAATCCTAGTCCTTTCTCCTCTTGGGGAGATGTTGCTGCACCCCATATGGCCACATTGTCACTGCCAAGATTGACAATCGGCTTTCCAATATGGCTCTTCTCGACCTCTGTCATTCAAAACACCGTAATTCCTGAGCAATCAAGTCAGGAACTAGATGATACTAAAATTACCCCCCAACCTTCTACTTCATCCGATTCTCCCTCTCCTCCTTCCTCTTCGCTTGATAAAGCCGGTAAGGCCCAAAACCAAGTAACTGAGAAGAAGAAGGAGAAGAAGAAGAAAGAGAAGAAGAAGAAGGAGCCAAAGGCGAAAAGGGGCGACCATGCATCGTCTAGCGAAAATCCACACACTGCACCGTCCAGGCCTAAATCGCCATGTGTCATTTGCAAAGGAGACCACTATCATCGAGACTGTCCTTGCATCCCTCAGATCTTAAGGGACTGGTCTCCCCGTTTGCACAATCCGGTGTCATCGACCTCTGACAATCATGTTGAGAGTACACCGTCAACTAGTGAAAATGAAGTCTCTGGACAAAAAGGAAAGTGTAAATTTCCTTGTAGACTGTGTGAAGGCGATCATGCCCTCCACTTTTGTCCCTTCCTGGATGAAGCTAAAAGAGTTTTGGATGACTATCCGGCTTCACCGTTATGGCTTCCTCCTGGATATAAGAATCTCTTGCCAAGTCCATCACTGGTTGAAAATCTGACTAACACGCCATTGTGGTCGGTCGAAGCATCTATCATTGAAGATAAACCCACTGAATCCATACCAGACGAAAGTCAAAAGGTTGAGGCGGTAGTCGACCTGGTCTTGCCTTCGAAAGGTCCATCTTCAGATGACACAATCACCGAAGAGAATGAGAATGACACCATTCAAATTCTTTTCGTAAACACAGAATCCGATGAACATGGGGGCAATCTACCCGTTCCTTTACCGTAGGAAGGAAGTTCTTCAGAGTCATATCCGGCCGTTTATTCGGTCCCACCTCCAAGCAACCTAGTCATTTCCTTCGATTGGAATCTACTAGGAGGACCCCGCTTACCGACTAGTGTACCATTCCAAATCATTGCACAAATATACAGAATGGTCATGGCCGGTACCATCATAGATGAAGGGGCTTTTGTGAGTATCCTTTCCTTGACTGATTGGAAAGTGCTTGGTTCGCCATCGCTTCTGCCTGAGATGAGAAATCTGACAGGCTTTGAGAAAGGAACCAGTCGACCGTTAGGGATCCTTCCCAATGCACCCATAACATTGAGAAGGAAAACCATTCACATGAACATAATGGTAGTCCAAGGACCTCTGGATTATAATCTACTCCTTGGGCGTGACTATATTTATTGCATGGGAGCCATTGTCTCCTCACTCTTTAGAGTAATGTGTTTTCCGCATGAAGGAAGAGTGGTCAAGCTCATAGACCAGCTTTCGTTCCCCGGCTCACACATAGCAAGTAGTCAAATACCATCCCTAAATGGTCTTTTCACGCAAGGAATGTCTCATCAATCTCCAGTCCGTCCACCTGATGAGCGCGAGTGATTCGGAAGGATATGACTGAAACCCAGGGGGCATGCACCGTGGTCTGTTTCGGCAGGAAAACCTTAGGTATAGAGTAGATTTCCGCGGAGGATATATGACTAGTTTGACACACCCGTCCGTTTAGGAAAATGGGATTAGACTGGAATAAGATTCCCTCGTCAAAGTTATGTGAGTGGAGGCAACCACGCCACTCACCTTTGTCTATTTCGGTAGACATTGCCAAGGAAGCATTTTGTCTGCAATGTGGATGGAAGGCTTTCATATGGTAACCTGGAAATTTTTCGCTATACCTGGGAGCATGCAAACCTTTTTGCATGCAAGTGAAGAGTGATCATTTATTTTTTAAATTTGTAGGCCCTCTAACCCTCTAAACTCGTAGGATTGATCATTCCTAACGTGCATAAAGAAAGGATCTGGGGCAAAGCTTTGAAAGGTGCAATCTCCATAAAAAATGGCATCTTAGATGAGATATCCTTATTATACGACTGGCACGAGCAGTTTTTATGTGGAGTTCAAGCTCGTTAAAAATTAAACATAAGCAATGAGCAAACGTTCCCTCAGAGTTTAAGCTCATTTTAAATAAAAAATGAACCAATTTCCTGTAAATAACCATTGTGAATGCATTATCATCAGCTTTTGAGCCCTGGTCGTGTTCTCATCATCACCTCCACTCTTTTTTAGCCGATCATTCACCTCCATTTGATTGTTTACCCCTTTTGAGGAACAGCTACGAAGAGTGATACAGTTAGCCATCCTTGTGACACTGCCGTGATTGGAAAATTTCAAACCTTACCTGGAATCAGCTGCTACCCGAAATTATCACTCGTTCCTCAAAATACGAGTCTCCTTTAAGCTCTTTTCAACTGACTCGTAAAATATGAAAAGATTGCTGAGCAATTGGCCTCTCCAGATCATTAAAGCGACCAGAAGTGCTATCCCTCCTCTATATTTTAATCTTTTGGGACCTGAGGGATTATTACACAAAAAGATCGAGCGCTTGTCTTGTTTGGCTCGTTAAAATTACTGAAATTCATCTCGTTTTTATTATTTTATACTTTTTCGGACTTAAGGGATTATATGATGAAAAAGGATTATTGGAGTTTCCTTTACGTCCCTTTTCAGACTCTCTAAAATTGAAAAGGACCAAGTTATCTTTGTCGTTAAACTCGTTAAAACCAAATAGCGACAAACTTGTTCGTACAGACAAGAATGAGTTTCACTGTCGCTAAGCTCGTTAAAACATAGCGATAGGTTTGCCCGAAGAGTAAATTATAGAAAAAGCATATGTTATCCTCCTCAAGCTTGACAAAAATAAAGAGGTACTGGTCAGCAATGACTGGGGAAAATTTGGGCAGAAAACTTGAAGAAACTTTATTCGTAGCAAGTCGCTCTTGAACATGACACTTTCTCTCCGCATCCGAGTCGGGTTGGGTTTTTCCATTCACCGGTCATATCACCATTGGTCCATCACACCATCCATATTTGGGGTTAACGCTACCAATCCATCATGTTAGTGTCGCCGGTATGTTCAAGAGAAGTCACTCAGAGAATTCACTTGTGTCTCATCCGCTGCAATACATTCACTCTCCATTCTTTCATGACCGCCACCCTGAACCCTGTGACATCATATCGTTTTCACCTCCAAATCATTTACTCCGTTCTGTGTCGTAGATGTGGGATTCATTAAGGCCCTCCTACGACGGGTCACTTCTTGTCCACATCAACTCATTATCCAAGAAGTCGACTTAGGAACAACCCTTTCAGTACTTTGAAGCTTGCATGCCTCAATGCCAGGTTTCTCACTTCCGGCGACAGGTTTACATCAATGGCCTTCAACCGAAAGATTTTGCATCATGTTTGACGCCAAGTCCTTTTTCACACCATGTGAATTGTACTGTAGTACTTTGAGCGTCATCATCATTATCGGTGATTCCCCTCGCGCCTGTTAATAGCTTACATCATTGGCTGGTAATCAGGTGATGTCTTTCCATGTTCGACTCTAGAACATCTTTCACATGGATCGGCTTGTACTCCGAGAGAAGATTGAACGAGTTTGAAGACCCGGATCTAGTTTCATCCATCCGGGCTGCGATATATTCAGGAAAATAAAGACATCAAATGTACATCATTTCCAAACAGATGATCATCCGAATCAAGGGATGATGGCTCCACCAGAATCATCAGTTTGCACACAGACGGTTTTCTATCTTATGTACATGAAAATGAATTTATAAAGTTGAGCATGGGAATGCCCACCTCAGCTAGATCATGAAAAATATTATGAAGATAATGTATTGTATTGTATCTTATTACAAGTCGCCTCCTAGCTCGAAAAAACTTCAGATCCTCATGATAAAGCATTTCACCCGACATCAAAAGATTAACAACCTCATGCTTTAGGGGGCAACTGTTATAGACATTTTTGGGCATTGCAACCCCAATCATACATGTCCATAAACCAAGGGCTCCTAAGTCCCTAAAAGTGTTGTTTAATACCCTAAAGGAACAAGTTTAATACCCTAAAGGAACAAGGTCAGCTGATTACATCATCTCCAAGAAGTTCTCCATAGAAAACTGCTCAGAACTGGTCAAAGCTGGACCATACAGACTGCCCAATGCAGAAGGTGCGATGCATCCCACCTCCTCAAGTGTAAAAGGTATGACGCATACTGGGTAGCCCTTCTATAGGGTGCGATGAGCGAGAGTGGACAAATGGCAGAGACAGTTTGCAAAGTGGATCGACATGGAATCTTCTAGAAACTTCTGCTATGACACTTGCCTCTGTGAATTCACCCAGGGATGAGTAAGAGATCATCAATCTCCAAGTGGATTCAAGAACTATCAGAGAGAGGAAACTAATCAAAAACCCAGAAGCTGACTCACCCCACTGCAATCATCTATATATGGATCCCTCATCCCAGAGATCCAGAGGCTGGAATTTTGTATCTTGTAAGGAAGTGCTGTTGGTTTCTTGTTGGAACATCATAGTATTGGGTGATCTAAGCTTTTCATGAGGTGAAAGAAGGGCTTTCATGCTGGAGGATGACGCTGGGTCAGAACAATTGGTTGTAATCCTCTTTGCTATTCTTGATATTAATAAAGTTATTCAAGTTTTCCTCCACATTCTTGTATGTCTGATGATATATGCTTTTGTGTGGTCAATATATATCTAGTCCTATATTGTTTATGATCGTAGATCTCTATTCTTCGATAGTATTATGCTGCTTTGATTCCACAGGTGATCTTTGAATCTGTGTTGACGAGAGAGGAGCGGCAAGGATCTGTCAGAAGAAGGGAGAGGAACCGAGAAAGGAACCAAGCGCAAGACTAAGGTTGGTGTCCTTCATTCCCCTCTTATCTACTTCTCATAAAGGAAAACGAGAATAGTTTTTGTTTGTTTGTTTCTAAGACAGCTACCAGTCTTAGTGGGACTAGCAGCTCTGAGTGGACACTATATTTCCCGATAACACTTGGTGAAACTTCCATGTAATAAAAGTTAATAAGGGAAAAATAATAACCACGGTTATGGGACTCATAATCCAAGTTGAATTTTGGGAAAAAAATCCTAACGTTGGTGTTCATTTCGGTTATTATGGATAAGGAAATTGGGAAATGCAATGACAAAGGCTATGGAAAGGAAAAATCGCATTTTTGGCAATTTATTTATGAAAATAATGGAAATTAGGAGAAAATGAAGGTGAAAGGTCGCAGGTTACATGTGAGGAGGAAAATGAAGCAAAATAATGGAAAATGAAGAAAATAAGTGCCACATTAATAAAAAGGCTTCTGAGGATCAGTTCATGGCTTTGGTCAATTTAGTTTTGGAGTTCTCTCTCTATTCTCTCTCTTACTCTTGGACAGTTAGAGTTTTCTTGGAGCACTTCAGCATTGGACTAAGAATGGAAAAGAAGACAAAGTGGAAGCAAAAGATCAAGCAAGATAGACCAGGATCAAGCATCTATAACGGGTTTACTTGCAGATATTGATTTGCATGTGTAATTTTCTTGCTAGATTTGGCATGCATGGTTATGCATGTATGTTCTTAGTTCTCTTGTTTTCATGGGCATGGCTTTTTCCCGGTGTGACAGTGTTCTTAAGCCTTGACTTTCCATTTCTAGATGGCTATGGTGTGATGGGGTTCTCATCTTTTGGCTGAGTTGGATTACTTGATGGATTCGAAGATGAATGAGGTGGATATTTGAATGAAACAACACATGGCCTAGTGATCCTTGAACCAAACTATGGATTGTGGTAAAGCCTCTGGCATAGTTACCCTTGAACTGGACTATGGGTAAATCCAGGTATTATGTGCCTCGATGGGCTTAGGAATCCTCCACTAGTGAATGGAGGGATATATGGTAAAGCCTAGATGTGGTTTCACTTGACCAGACCTAGGAATCCTTGCTAGTGAATGGAAGGATATATGGTAGAGCCTAGAGGGTGGTGTCTCGATTACGGCCTAGTGATCACTGAATCAGACTGTGTATTACGGTAATTCCTAGATACTAGGAGACAAGAAAATTCCTCATGGGGTAGGTGGAGAAATTCAGTGTCATCCATGCTTGTTTATGGCCTAATGATCCAGTGAGGATTGTGGTAAAGCATGATTCTATTGATGAGGGTGAGGTGGTTTAGCCTAGGGAAGGCCTGGTTGGTTCTTTTGGTTTGAGTCCCACATTCATGCTTGGAATATGGCACGGGGGTGATTAGATGAAGAGAGATTTAACTCAACTAATCTATGGTTAGGTGGAATGTGGTAGTCCCATACTGGGTTTTCTTTTGCATTCATTAATAAGAGTTACTTTCCTTGGTATTTTCTGTGTAAAAGTATTGGATTATATGTGGCATTTATGGCTATTGTATCCTCATTATTTTTGTTGTTTATATGCTGGTTATGAATATGCTTATGACAGAGAAAATGAAGGGTTCTCATCGTGCTTTGATTTGTAAATGATTGAGTAATGAATCTATGACCTAATAGATGATAATGTAGCTAATGTTATAAGGCATCAATACATCTTAGCGATTCTCAGATAAGTCTAAGACCCATATGCTCAGATCTATTATTATGAATTGTAGAATGCATATTTGTGACATGTTTGACGAAATGCCTGTTATGGATAGTAGGGGTCCAGTCAAGTCTTTGTTCGAGAATTTTCATTGGCATCATTGTCTCTATGTTTCTTTTTATTTTTGTAGATTCCATGAAGTTTTGGGCAGTGACTCGGTCCTAGCCCTTGAATTTAGCCTTAAATATCCCAGTCGTTGTCCTATCATTGGCAGAAAAAGGCTATTTTTGCAATCAGGTAGGCTCATGGGAGCAATTGGGACCCTAATTCACTTGAAGGGCTTGGAAAGGGAGTGACTGGGGATCTATGTCCTTGAACTGCTGATTTTCCTTAGGGGTTAGTCACTTGGAAAGGTGGGGTAGCTCTTGGAGGTTCTATGGGATGTGTGGATGGTCAATTTTGTTGTGTTTTTTCAGTTCCACTTCTGTAAGGTGACCTAGGAGGTTGAATTATATCATAGTAGCCTCTCGTCTCATGTTTACCCCAGTTTTCCGATAGCTTGGGTAGATGTGGGAGGAGGGTGTTACATTTCACTTTAAAGATGTTTCCAAATTTTGCCTTGTTCCATTTTTTTAGTTTTTACATAATATGTTTTAACCTAGCCCGTAGGGTGAAAATTTTTGAGCCTTTCATTGGGATTCCTTCCTCCAACCATCCTTTGATATTATCCATGAAGCAGGGTGATCTAACCCTAAGGCTTCAAATCTAAAAGGACCATTTTTGGGGGTACCTACTAACAAAATCATTAAGAGCACTAGCCAATGATCCAACCCCCCACAGGAAAAGATATTTACTTCCACATATACCCCTCTCATTAGTAAATCTTTCGAGATTAAAAATTTGTCCAGTCTGGGCACCACTTGACGTTGTCCCCCCTACTTATTACTCCAGGTGAATCATCCATTTGTTGTTTCCATATTAATGAGGTTGGATTCCTCAATGAATTCCTTGAATGCTTCAACATCTCTATCTACTCTTCTTTGTCCACCTTTATTCTCTAATAGAGAGGTTATCATATTGAAATCTCCCCCCATAATCTAAGGGAGATGCCCTTTTCTGATCTTTATCTTTATGAGATCTTGCTAGAGTTTAATATTCTCCTACATTATTTGAGGCTCATAAACATTTGCAAACACCATTGTGCATGGAGCTGCTATCACCTACATTTCTACTTATAAGTATGATCTATTGGCTTCAATGTCCAATAAGATGAAGGATTGGGGGTTCTAGCAGATGGCCAATCCCCCTGCCAAGCCTTGCGCTTCCACCTCCACTATGTCATACCTTCTCCCTAATCTCCTACTTAACTCCTTTATTTTCTCTACTAAACACTTTGACTCTTGTAAAAAAATGATATCTGGTTGTTCCATTTGAATCTTTTTCTTTAACAACCATTGTTTCCTAAGGCTACTAATGCCCCTTATGTTCCATGATAAAACTTTCATGATTTAATTATGGTTTAAGGAGGGTGAGCCTAACGCTCTCATATTACCTAAATTTATTAAAATATCTCCCATCTTCTTGAGGGAGACACTACAGTCTACGCGGCTTCCGCCCCCTTTGTCATTGGCTCTGTTGTGGTACCAGAACCATCTGAGAGCCCATTGTTTTTACTCCCAACATGGATCATTTTGGAGATCCCATTTTTTTCTGGATGTGGTCTTTTTCGCCCCCATAATCTCGTCTCTTCTCTCATTAGGTATGGATATTAGATTTTATCCATTTGATCTACATTAATTACCTCTATCCCCTTTTTCCTTGCCTGTTTCATCATATCCTGGAGGTTGATTCCTTCCTGGTCGATTATCTCCTTTAGTTATGGATCCTTTGTTCCTACTTCAATTGGGGTCATTTCTGTGTCTCCCTCAAAATATTTTGATAGATTTGGGATATCTCCTTGGTGTTCATAGTCATCATTTGGATGGACCAGTTCTTCCTCTTTACCTTCTCCTTTTTCCTCACTATCCTCTTCTTCCCTGCCTTGTCCCTTTAGGTTTTCCTCGACTAGGACTTCAAAGCTATTTCTTTGGGATTTGTGTCCCTGATTTCATTATTGTTGTATTTTTTGAGGTCTACCCCATGGACTGGGTTTGACAAAGCCTTCTTGATCCTTTCATTTTGTCTCTTTGGTATGTTCCTCAATTTTTCTTAAAGGGCATTCCCTTATTAGCTAGCCATATTCATGGCATTTTCTACATCTGAAAGGGGTTTGTTCCTAGTCCACTGGTTTTAACCAAAATTCGTCATGGAACTCTAGTTTAATAGCTTCACATATAGCCCCGGAGACATCCATTTCAACACAAATTTTTGCATATGCTTTGTATCTGCCTTGTAAAGTTTCTTCTGATATTTTTATGAATTTTCCAAGAGAATATCCTATTAGCTTTAAAGTTGGAGGGAGCCAATAGTCCAATGGAAGGGAATACAACCTAATCCAAACTGGGACACGTATAAATGTTTCCTTCTCCTGGGGTAAAATTCTCCATCCATGGTATCATTTATACACTAGTTGAGTCAAAAAATTAAGGACCACCATTAAAGATTCAATATCTATCTTCCATATTGGTAAATACCACTGTGTTTTAGTGTCTACAACATTCCCTCCAAAAATTTCCCTATGGTTCGTTTTTGAGCCTCCCTTCTAAATCACAGTAAATCATATTACACCGATCCAAGTAATTGTGCTTTGATTGAGCCTCATCCTTTGCATCTTGGCTTGTGTTTTCTTACTTGGTTTACTCTCTAACCCACAAGCCGATCTCTTGACTTGGTTTCCATCTAGTTTTGGGCTTGCCTTAGAGAACTGCATAATCCTTGAGGGAAACCAACCTTTCTCTTGGGAATTATGCAGTCCAAGCTGACAGTGAGCCTTCAGCTCAAAATTTACATAATACTAGTCGAAATTCAACCTTCAGTTGGGAAATTGCATAGAGCATGAGAGGCAACCTAGAGCCACTCAAGCCATAAATTGCACAGAAGAATTTGTGCTCAGAAGCTGCTTAGTGCATGAACCAGGGAGTTTCTCGGTTCTCCCTAGAATTGAGCAATCACTCTAGGAAATTCATGGCACCTTTTTGAAAAAAAGAAAAGAAGAAAAAAAGGAAGAAGCATCCCTAGAAAATAGGGATCTATTTATAGCAACCCAAAGGAGGCACTTCAGTTATTTTGGAAACTACCGCCAAGTGTCACTTTTTCCTTGATTTTTGGCCTTTGCGTCATAAACCTTAAATTGACCAAATCTCTTTAATCAACATTGCTAGAGATAATTTTCACATTCAATATTGGAGCTCTAGCATTCTCGAAGAGATCAAGGTACCTTTGGTGCCATCGTCATCGCTTTTCCGGGTAAGTTTTTCTTTTCTAGTCTTTTGCTGCTTTTTCTGTCACTTTTTCTTGTTTAGCTTGTGAGAGTGTTGTTTCACTTTTTTTGCTTAATGAACACTATTGTTTTAACTTGTTTTAGCTTGTAGAAGTGTTGTTTCAAGTTTTTCATTGCCTTTCCCAAGTGTTGCATGCATTACCCTATTTTTTCACTAACAGTTGTCGTTGCGACGACTCTCTTCACATGCTTTGTTTTCATTTAGTTTCATTAATTCCTACACTTTTTTCAATTTCATGCATAATCAATTAGTCATATCTACACTAAAAATCACATAGTCCTTTGAATATGCATGATTTCACACTCCCCTTGGGCAAATTTGGGCTCCCCTTACCCATATCTTGTATTTTCTTGCATGCACTGCGCATTCTGGGAGCTCAAGGCTCTGACTTGGCTTCTCGAATTGCACAGAGGCTACCTTGGGCTAGCTCCAACTACGCACTACATAGTTCCAGAAGCCACCCTCCCAGATAGGCCACTAAGACTCTCCAATGCATAGTTTCTCATAGCCATGGCCCAAGACTAAACTGCGCATTTTGTAGTTCTAGTCAGCAAGCCTTCCCACTGATTGTAGGGACTACACAATGCACAGTTCCAATAGGAAACCAGTGACCTCTATGAACTAGAATTGCATAGTCTATCCCATTATGAGCTCGGTTTGTTACTTGGTCTGGTCTTGAAGTTTCTTTTGGTTTTAAGCTAACATTTGTCTGCCATGAGTGTCCTCTCTATCTCCAGGTACAATAGTTGTTGAGAATTTCTCTAGCACTTACAATTAACATGGCCTCCAAGAGATCTGCATCAAAGGAGATCATCGAGATCAACACTGGGGAAGTAGTTGAGCAGACGTTAGTTAATCTACCAGATTATGTAAACACTCAATTGCTCATTGAGAAGGATACCACATTAACATGGAAACAAATCAAGGATACATTTGTAGAGGAATTCAAGGAAGACTTAGAGGATCAATAGGTTTACCTTATCATCCACCGGTCAGTATTACACAAGGTTTCATGAAGGTACCCCATGTTCCCATGTGCGGACATCATCCGCTGGATTGTCTCACACACATATCCAGAGACTATGACATTGAGCAATTCCAATAGGATAGATCTTGCCACCTTCAGGGCAGAGAAATTTCAGCAGATGTATCATTTACCTTAGTTGGTGAACCACATGGAAACACTTTTCTAAGCCACCCATAGCTTTGTGAACACTAGAGACATTGTCAAGCGATGGGTGAAAGAGCCGTTAAAGTTTAGACAAACACCCAATAATATTTACAAGAAAAAGTCTCTCAGGAAGGCTTATCAGTTCTTGATCATCTTTGCATGTAGAATATATGGTCAAGATAACTTAGAAACCTTTCCTAAAGGTTGGGCAATTGTATCGGACCAGTTGGTGAGTGATGGGAAGCCATTCAACTGGTTGGACTTATTGGCTCAATAGTTGAGGATCCATGTGACTAACGCTCGGAATCCACCTAAGAATGAGCAAGCAAGATTCTACATGTCTCCATAGTTACTTGATGCAATATATTCCTAGTAGAGTTTCTTGGAATGAGCTGGACATGGACACCTAAGGAGACTCTCATCAATGTTTATTACAAGTTTCCTTCCGACGGAAACTATCGAGGAGTGATGGCAAAGCTAACTGACCATTTCATCATCTCGTTGTACAAGCTAATATTTGAGCAGGATCCACCTTGCATTTCCCAAGAAGCAATGGAGGTGATAGTGAACATCGCATATTGGTATGCCTCACTAGGTGGCACCTTCATCAGAGTGTATGGCGAAGAGAAGCCTCTGCATGTTCTACCAAGGTATGCCACTAACAAGTTGTTCATGCAAGAGGTCTCATATCACCTCTCCACAGGGTTGTCAGTAGCACATCATAGGAAGAAGAAGGCACCATGGCCCACTCTTCCTTTGCGAATCAGATTGTATGAGATTAAGAGCTTGAAGGATGTGAATGTCGGAGTTCCGTAGATAGTAGGGTTTGAGTTCGGCACCAAATATTTTAAACTGTATGATCCCCACGGTATTTGCAAGGACCAAAATGTGAAAGTGTACATTCCATGGATCCATGGGACATTTCATTGGCATGAGGAGGACCCTTGGAGGTACTACTACAATTCCTCCAAATTCCTCAAGTCGGTCAGTATAGCAACAACTTGGAAAGCTTCTCTATAGACAACAGCAGGGCAAGAAGCAACAACAAAAGAAGTAACAGGAAATAATTTAGTGCAAGAAAAGGGCAAGAGGAAGATTGTCGAGAAGCCAGAGGCAGATCAAAGATTCAAGATGAGGGCAGATCCTATCATGGAGAAAGAAACTTTGGTAGTGCATGGAAAGAGGGAGAAACAGATAAATAGAGAAGGGTGAAGGAAGAGAGAAAAGAAGAGACTACACGAAGAAAAACTGAAACTATATGAGATGAAGAAGAAGTTGAAGGAAGAGCAGGAGTTGAGGAGGAGAGAAAGAGAAGAGAAACATAAACAAGAGGAAGAAGAAAGGTAAGGCACGATGACAGAGAAAAAAATGCCCATACAGGTTGATGAGTCAAAATAGACGGAAATGGAAGACGACGGTGAACAGATGCAGGATTGGGAGCTTGCTCAGTAGATTGAGAAGCTGATTGAAGTGACATACATGGAGTTGGAGAAGGAGACACAAAACGAAGACACTGACGTTATGATGCAAGCGCGAGAGGTCACCTCTTAGTCTCCACCACCTCCAACGTCAGAAACAATCCCGAGCGAGCAAGGAGAAGTTATTTTCCTTGATGATGATCTAGTCATAGGTGTGTACAATCTAGCATTTAATGAGTTGTAGAAGAATATTGTATAGGCATGGAGGAAGCACTTCACGAATGATCATGCATCACCTGCATTCATGAAGGAAAGGGTGATAGTGTCAGACATCGTAAAGCATCCAACTTCCCTTGTCGATGCTACCTTGGCTTATGGAGGAGAAATGAGCTCAAATTTTAAGTTCTTGGTGGATGAGAATGAACAAATGGAAAATAACTTGTAGGCTACTAGGAAAGAGGTAGAACAACTTCAAGTGTAGAGTGTAGTTTCTTGAATGGGAGAAATTAGGAAAGTGATACTCGCTAAAGTATCAAAACTTGAGACTACCATGCATAAGTTCTATGATGAATTTGTCACCATGCATAAAGAAGTTCTCCTTGTGCATGGATTAGAATAATGGAGCAAAGATTTTATTCAAATTCTTAGGAACATAAATGTTTTCATCACCCATGTGCAAGAGTGGACAATGTGGTACAAAGGGGCCTCGCTTCACTTGCCAAAGAACATAAACCCACAGGAAGAGATGGAGAAAGAAAAGGTCTGGATGTTGATCCAAAAGCATGAGAAGCTCCCCCCATTCATTAGCAACATACATGCCTCATATGCACATTTGTACAAGATTTTGGATGTCATGGTGAGACCGCACAAGATCCCATCAATCAGTTCCCTCACCGAGGCTAGACCCAAAAACCAAGTTCAGCTAGATATCGATGGGTACATGGAGCAGCTAAGGCAAGTGGCCACCAAGGATGACTTGGAGTTGAGAGCATATAACATGCATGAGTACATTGGTGGTCCGGTCATGCTGAACACCATGTTGCACATGCTTCAAGACGAGTTGGATACAGGTTCCAAGACCATATACCCGGATCCTATGGAGGGAAGAGTCTGATATAAAAAAGACACCATCAAGTAGCTTACGGACATTATCACAAAGTACCAATCTTGGCATCAATATGTGACTGAGAAGCACCAAGTGGAGGTTTTTGAGTGGGTCTTTCCCCAAACTTAAGAGTCATAGTGTTTGTCTTGTTAGGTTGTCTCTAGCCTATTTTTTCTTACATGGAAAATGTAATATTATTTGTAAATATGTTGTAAGTGAAATTCCAAGTGTCATTAGTGGAATGTGAAAGGTCATTATGTTATGTAATGAGTTATTTGTAAAGAAGTTGAAGAGTCATGAGGGTAGTCAAAGAGTCACAAAGGGGAATGTCAAGGGTCACCCCACCCTTTGTTATAAATAGAACCTCATAACTCATAGAACAATATTTTGGGAGCCAAGCTTTTGGGTAGGCTTAGGATTAGAAAATTCTTGGGAGTATTGTGACGAACCTTGGCTTCTCCATAGCGTAGAGAAAGTATACTTCTTTGGAGGACTAGGTGTTCTTGACTGTAATGTTCCACTATTGGGGCTAGTGGTCATCAATGTTGTATGTATGGATGGAACTTTCACTTATAATAATAATAATAGAGCCAACACGCTTTCATGCATATGTTGTTATTGTAGTTGGACTATTTTGGTTGCTTTAGAAATGTATGTTGTTTAACTTACACATTTTCTTATGAACTACTTTCTATGCATTTGTACGAATCTTGTTGAATGTGTGTTGTTGTATTAACCCATCACTTTAATTTGTGCACTATTATGCATTTTATCTTGTGATGTCATTCCTCTCATGTGTTCCTTTCAAGGAGCATAGTATTATTGGCTTCTAAGGGGTGCACTTCCTTTTACCTTATATGTGTTACAACCATCATGCATCACACTTAACTCTCCGCAGGGTCACACACTTTCTCTCACCCAATGTTATCTTACTTACCTCTGTGTGCTACTGCGGTAATGGCATTTCACTACACCCACTGCTGGGATTCCTACTCCAAACAATTTGAGGTCTAGATGGGACTTCATATCGAGGAGATCCTCTAAATGTTGGTGGGTCCAATAGTGTCAACATTTATGGTGCTAGAAGGAGGTCCAGATGACAAGATGAGCCCTTGAAGTTTGCTTTGAATTTCTGCACATCTTTCATGACTTATGTCCAAATCACAACCCCAGAATGTTTCTCTAACTTTGTTGATTTTGATGTACCAATGAGCGTTATAGATGACTTTTTCCAAATATAAGCTCAATGGTGATAATGGAACTCCCTTGTTCAGGCACATAGTTGCCTTTGCTGGCTTCTGTGACAAACATGATGTTCCCTTGAACGACATTGCCTGTGGGTTGTTCGCTTTCACATTCAAAGGGAATGAAAAGAAATGGTGTCACTTATTTCCCGTAGCCTCTATACACTCTTTTGATAACATGTTCAGAGAATTATTCCATGCTTCCATTATTTATGATTGTAAATCACTTAATAAAAAAAAAATTACGAAAATCACCTGATGAATCTCTTTAGCATATTCATGATCGTTTTCTTCATTACTGTTATGAATTTCCTGAAGATGAAGTTGACTGGAAATTTTTGGAGGAAATATTTCAGTATCCTGTTCACATTTCTGAGAATGCACACGAGTTAGACTCTTTCGAACCTCTCCCAACATATCTTGGTGTTAAAGATTCTAAATCTAAGATGAATAAGGTTGTTGTCTCAAGTGACCCTCCATCGCCTTCTCATCAAGCAGATATAGCTCCACAGGTTGAGGTGTGAGAAGTTGAGTATCCACCTATTGATATGTCACCATCTCATCCTACCACACCTGCTCAGGATTTCTGTGCAGATTTGGCTAGCAAGCCTAATGGTTGTCATGTGGTCTCATCTCCTCGACCTTCATCCTCTGGTTCCTTTGATCCTCCGGATTTGGGTGTGTTGTGTTCATCCATTCCAGATTCCACATATGATGTTCATGAGGATAAAATTTTGGATGGAGTTGGTGTTCAACAACCAACCTACTCTATGATTTTTTTTATGAGTATTTGTGGGAGTTTGAACAAGAATCTGCGGTGGAGGATGACCTCCTTCTATCCACACCTCGTCTAGTTTATCCTGACATCTTCCACAATTCTTCTATTTATGTTTCATCTTGTGAAAATTCATTTATGAATCTTTTTATTTCCAATCATTCATAGAACATGTAGGAAGTCAATCTTTCATTTGATAGCAGAGAGGACAAATCTCTCTTCTCTGATCCTCCCAATCACTCATCTTACATTTCCAGAAATATAGAGGGCGAAACTTCTCATTTTTCATCATCCCGTATTTATCATTCGTCAAATCATGAGGATGCCTCCATCCATCATCTTGAGCTTTCTGATTGTGGTTGTCACAATCTCTTCATTCATTCATCCGATCACGATTCTCATTTTTCTATCGTTGATATTTGTAAGCCATCAGTCTTTGATGATCCATCTTCTGATGAATTTGAAACTCCTCAATTTGTTGAGGCACTTCAGCCCAAGCTGATGGTTATGTTAGGTTCTTGTAGCCTTGAGGTTAGGTCCACTTCTAATCAGAAATTTGTTGATTCTCCCCAGGCTCCTCATCACTCTATTTTTTACATTGAAAATCAATCTATTTCATAGTTTTTGCATCTCCCAATCAGAATCACATGATCCTATTGTTCATGCATTGAAGGAGTCATACATAGCAATAATTGTTGTGAAATAGAAGTTTTCTTCTTTCTTTATGTTTTCTCGTATTTCAAGTTTGAAGGTGTGTACATGCTTGTCTCCCACGCGCAATGTGATAGTACACCATCATGCATCCACAAAGTGCCTTTCATGTGCTTTCAAGCTCTACTTTTTTGTGGATGCATTCAAGCTTCAAACCTTTTGGTTTACATTATTGTATGTTTCTTACTTGCTTTATTTTCATATCTTTATTGTTAATGATGCTCTCACCTACATGGGCCAAGCAATGCGTCGATGACTGCATTGGAAATATCACTTTACATGAGCTAGCCTACTCTACTTAGGTTAGGAGTAGGAGTCATGTTTTATTTATTGATTTTCTTACTTTATTTTCCCTTGTCTTAGTTCTAGCCTTTGCTTATTTTCTTTTTCACCCATAGGTTAGTTCCGCATGAAACTATTTTTTCCTCTTAGTCAAGTAGGGTGAAATCCAAGAGGAACTTGTACAACTATCAACACTTGGTTATCTGTCTATTCCCTCTCTTTATGTGAATCTTCCCTTTTCTTCCAGTCGATGATACCTTAATGGAAAATATATTCCTTTAAGAGAGATTCATGGTGAAATCACGATGCTTGCACTCTGAACTATTACCACCTACTCTAATCTGTTTTCTATATTCGTTTAACCCTTGTCAACTTAGTTAAGTAGAGTAAAGAGAGGAGGAAAACCTTAATAAGTATTTCAGCGATATATATAAATATCCTTCTCTGAAGGGACAACCTCTTCTACTCTCAATAAGATGGGATCCCTCTTCTGCCTCATGAAATAAATAAGTGACTATGCACAGTTCTTTGAAAAAATGAAAAATGAAAAAAATAAAATAAAAGCTGAAACAAGAGAAAGCATTTTTGCTCATAGAGGTGAAGAAAGTAACTCTACCAAGGTACTATCAAGGCTCATTGGAAGCCAAGCAATGATTGTGTTCCTGAAGTGACTCCATAGGGGTATTGTCTAGGCTTGCTGGAAGTAGAGAAACACCGAAGATTAAACTAAAACTCTGACAATCTATATTACTTTTGCATCTATATACCCCTCATCCCCAATCGAACAAATCATCTTTACTTGTCTTGGTATGTGTGTTGCTGAAAAGGAGAATGGTAGGGACTATATCTTTAACTCAAGCTAGTGAAGAAGCTATAATAATCAAAGAACTGAACAATACTTATGGAAGAGTTCGACTGTTGGGACAGGGTCCCGTACAGGTCAATTTTGGGGCAAAAGCCCAAGTTTTGGGGCAGAAAGCCCAAGTTTTTGTTATGTAAAGTGTAAAGTATATGCAAGTCATGGTTGCGGAGTGCCTAGATAGTAAGTGTCATAAAGGGATTTTTCCTTCATTTACGTAAGTTGTGTCGGCTTGTATAGACCTACCCATGGTCCGCGGACCATGGGATTGTATAAAAGGAGAGTCTTAGAGAGTCTAAGGTAGTAGATAGTTGATGTTGATGAATGTAATGGGTCATTAGAAGTGAAGAGCGAAGAGTCTTAGAGTAGAAGAGAGGCTCTATAGCTGTGTGCACAGAGGCCTA
The DNA here is from genome assembly GCA_031772625.1 of Pinus tabuliformis. NCBI lineage: Eukaryota > Viridiplantae > Streptophyta > Pinopsida > Pinales > Pinaceae > Pinus > Pinus tabuliformis. The sequence goes on from CM062817.1 coordinate 657,187,271, forward strand.
GAGTAGAGTCCACAGTTGTGTGCACGGACCCCTGCAGCTAAGCACGTAGGGTAGTCTTCAGTCTGTAAGAAACTCTGAAGTATCAATAAAGAGATTATTCTGGAAATATCTATGTTTTGTCCATTTACTTATGTTATGAATGAATGTGTTTATGTTGTGACGAATATTATGTTTATGATCTAATATTGTATTGATGCGCAATTCTGCATGGTTTGCATTGCTATATGAACGCAAGTAATAATATTTGTTTACGTGAGGAATATCTTAATACATGTTAAATATATTAGACACTTAAGCCGATCTAGGTAATAATAGACTTAGGAGTAATTACAGAGGCGCGTAAGTGGTGGATTTACCTGTTTAGGGTCTGCAAAAGACAGTTGTAGACCTTCACGAAGGGCTAGAGGTTGATAACAGGAAGTTATATAGATAAGCCTTAAGGGCTTATCGATCTACGCGAAGGAAGGTTTAAGTCAAAAGACGACATCATAATCATCTCTGGATGTGGAAACTTGGCTCCAACACCCCCATACTGCTTCAGGTGAGACTTTAGTCTGCACTTCGCGGATTGATGTCGAAAGGGCCAGCAGTGTAGGGATTTGTTTGGAAAACTTAACTCTAAACTTGGGTTAGGACCCACTAAGCCAACAAACGGTTCCATTGTCGGGACTGGGATCTGCATAAAGAGATGTGTGATGTCGAATCACAGGAATCTAACAAAGAAAGAAATTGAAGACTAGTTGGATAGAAAGATCCACGAATTCGTGGCGCAAGAAAATAGAAATCTGCAATTGATGGAAGAATAGTGGTTGGACAGGTACTTGTACACAGAGATCCATGAAATTTTCTTTTGTTCCTTCCCGGTCGAGCTATAAGAGTGGATTGCTAAATTAGCAGACAAACAGGGAAGGTGGAGGCTTGACGGTCCAATAATGTCGACCCCAGAGTTAGTGCAAAGATTGGAAGCCTCTAAAGATAATATTGCGCACACCATCGATCACTGTTTTTATCGCATCATCAGAGGGTTTGTGAAAAAATTTGCAGTCGATACATCAGTCAGCTACAACGAAGAAGAGCGATGCTTCTTCAAGGGAATGTGAGATAAGTATTTAAGATCTTTGAATACTTGGATTAAAATTCTCTTCTGTCAAAAGTGGGTTATACAATTACCTCTATGTTTGGAGCTATGTGAAGTGGAAATTTATTCAGGGATAGATGGGGAACAAGACCTAAATATAGCCTGCTGATTGAGCTTCCTCTGAGTGACAATGAAGAAGCAGCACAGGCTTCTCCGCAGAGCATTGTCCAGTTAATAAGGAGAGGGTTCCTGCGAATACCCCATCCTCCCACACCATCTCCATCTTCACCTCCACTGCATACACCTTCGCCTATGCCGCCACCACCTCCGTGATTGTTCAATACGACGAATACAATGAAGTTGCATGTTTTTAAGGGCCTGGGAAATGAGGACCCAGACCAGTTCTAGTTCACTGAGAAGGCTGTATGGCAAGCCCAGAACATTACCGATGATCAAATGAAGAAAGCAACATTGGTTACTACTTTACAGGATCGTGTGCTAACATAGTACATTGAGTACTGCATTGATAACCCGACGGCTACATTGGCAAATATTCATACTGTGCTGAATAATTAATTCAACAGACCTAAGTTTGAAGCACAATTGATCGTGGGATTCAAGAAGATCATGATGAAGCCTAACGAGACACCCTAGGAGCTGGATTAGAGATTGAAATGCAAGATTCACAAAGCTAATATGAATCTTATGGATGGACACCACCGCGAATGGTTTGTGGCTTTACGCTTGCCTCATTTAAGGGTTGCCTTATCACATGAAAAGATTGGGACCCATGCGGAAGCCCTGGAGATTGCAATGAGATTGCATGAGACACCAATTCAAGAAGTTGCTTCGGGAGTTCAGTAGATTCACGTGGAGTTGCAGAATATTTACCTGGAATTCCAAAGTATGAAGAAGGATAGAGCAACTCAGTTTGAGGTGCGCGAAGAAGTTTGGTGTTTGAAATGTAAAAGTCAGGGGCATGATAAAGATCATTGCCCTGTCTTTGCAAATTATGTTGCAGGAGGAGCGTCGATGCCTCTAAGGCCGGAAGCTCAAGTAGGGCCAAGCACAGGGCCCGCACTGTGGTGTGCTATCTATCAGGTAGCTGGAAAACATGTGATAGACAATTGTCACTTGCTATAGAAATTTGTACAGACACCACAACAACTCTTCTCCAACTTCTGCAAATCAGTGGGTCACGATAAGTGTAACTGCCGAAGTTATGAGTTGATGATGGATAGAATGCCCACGTATTGGATGTGGACTGAAACTCAACCTCTAGTTCAAGGTGTTGTGGGAGTGCGAGGAGGATATCAGGGGCGCGGATGAGGCTAAGGCGGAGGAGGACCTGCGAGAGTTCCGGGACAAGCTATTTGCAACAACTATGGAGGACAAGGACACTACTCATGAGAATGTATGAACTCGACACACTTGTTGTGCCAATAATGTCCTCAGTTTGACCATGTGACAGAAGACTACTCGATATTAATAGCTAAGATGCATGAAAAGGGGGCACAACCTTAGAAGCCTACTCAAAACCTGTAGATGATGAGGGCTAAACCCCACGAAGAGGATCCTACTGTGAATATTGTGCTGCGTAGCGGAATGACGACTGGTGAAGATAAGGGGAAGCAACCTGAAGAAAGTGAATGGGTCCACAAAGCTCCAGAGAAGGAGGTTGTCTTTGATCTAGAATGTGCAAAAGAGACCTTCATGGAAGTGAAGAAAAGTTTCGTTGAGGCTTCTACCTTAGGGAGTCAGGATAAGCAGTCTGAAGAAATGGACCCATCCATGCTTACTACCTTTTTGGAGACCTGTATGAAGCTACTACGCAATATTAAGGTCATAAAAGGATTACAGGAATTGATCAATAAATGTGTTGGTAAAGAAATTACTCCTGAGGGACTGCGCATGGTCAGGAAAATTGGTAAGCATAAGGTAAGAACAGGGTGTGAGATGAGGCTCACCTTACAAACAGGAGAGTATGAAATGGACCAAGTTATTCTAGATCTTAGGTCAGATGCGAATGTTTTTCCTAAGAAAACATGGGAGAGAATAGGGAGACCTGCGCTACAGTGGTCTCCTATTCAATTGAGGATGGCGAATCAACAAAATATTATCCCCATGGGAAGATTGTAGGGAGTGACAGTAGATATTGAAGGCATGAGCGCATTGGCGGATTTCAAAGTAATAGAAATTGTCGATGAAAACAATCCCTACCTCGCACTCCTTGGGATCGATTAGGCTATTGACATGAATGGTGTGATCAATTTGAAGAAGCAGACGATGTCATTTGAAAGAAAATCGCTCTGCATAGTGGTACCTTTGGACCCTGCAGAAGGACCATGCTATATTGAACCGGTCCGCGATTTTGAAAGCGATGATGATTTGGACCAAATTTATAAGATAACGGTGCGAGATCAAGATTGGGTGAATCCGATAGCTGATGGACGTATTGCATTGGGCCGCGAAAGCTCCTGCACATCAGATTCAAATGAGGAATTGGAACACTGGCAAAATCGATTGCACGAAGTGTCTATGCTACAATGTAACATAATGACCAAATCGTTCCATTGCATACCCTTCCCCCAATCTCATTATATGTTATAATAGCTATGTACCAATAATATCTTTTCAATGTTTTGTAACTTTATTTGGTACACAATAATATAATGCACCACCAGTGATATCTTAAAAATTAACACATAAATTTGTAATTAGTGATTGCATTATAAGGTTTCAAGTTGCACATGCATGGGGTTGTTTATAACATAACCAATCTCTTGGAGTGTTTCTTCCTCTAATTTACAAATACTTAGAGGTAAGAAGAATTGCAAATTGAGAAAAAATTTCAGATGTTATTAAATTTGTTCATTTGAAAAGTTGAAATTTAATTATATAAAGTAATTTGTTATTGAAATTTGAAAAACTTATTAACACAGAATAGTTTAAGGGAAGAACCATAAAGTAAAGGTACCTAATGAAGCAATAAAAATCAATTTAAAATCCATATTCAAAATGATAAGCATACCTTTTTTTAAATCAAAGTCATGGAGATGAAATTACTTAGGTTGATTGAAGTTGAGGAAGCAAATTCAAAGCATAAAAATAACCCTAAAAATGAATGGCTCTATATGAAAAATCAATGCATATGCTTGAAAATCATTTTTCCAATCTAATTAACATGTGTTGAGATATGTAAATAAAACTAAAGAATAAGGAAATCAATGACAACGATAGAAGTATACCATGTCATCTTTCTTTTAAATATACTAAACTTCTTTTTAACAATTTTTTATAAATATAGATGGAGATTGATATAATTTGGTTTTTTAAGATAATCTTTCCAAATATTTATTCCTTCAATATACTTTTACACCTTTAAAAATAATAACTAATATATTGCTTTATTTTATTTTTTAAATATATGAGCAAAATCTTTTTCCACACATAAAAAGTACAAACTTCCTAACTCACACATTGACAATCTAGATATTAAATTCTATTACAATAGAAGCTCTAAGAAGACATTTGTATTTTACATCCTTGTATAAAAAATAGTGAAATTAGACCCCATATGAGCATGCAACCTATATCGTATAGTTATCAAATTCGGTTGTATCGGCAAAAAGAATTTCAAATATATGTGAATTAGTTTGGTTTGCTGAATTATTATAAAAAATCGATTCATTTTATGGTACCTAATTATTACTCCTCACAACTGAAGATGGGAGATAAAAGTGATTTAATACGAGTTTTAGCGCCACCCAAACCGTAAAAAGAACATTAATAAATTGTTGCTTATATTGATCAGAACCCACAGAGTGGTAGCAGTCAGCATGGAAAGTAAAACTAAGAATCAACCTTACTCATATTATTTGTAGATTTAGTAGATTATGAAATATTTAGCTAAATATTTCGATATATATTAGCAATTTTTTTCCAGATAAAATTATTTTGGTATTCGAATCCTAATTCAAACGTGGTAACTATGACCTATATTATATGCCCTATATTATATTACATTTCGTTCTGACTCAAGAAATTCAATAGTGTTGCATGTAGCAGATCCTAATTATGATCCATTTGGATTAACCATTCCTAGGTATAATTGGTGATAAAATTATCCACTTTAGTGTTCAAGCTTCTAGACAAGAATTTCATGCATATGGGAGGATTGACCTTAGCTAGAGCCAAAATCGAGGAAGGAAGGCTCCATATGCCATCTCCACATATGAGACCAGAAGCCACTGCCAGAACCATTACGTCTACATTTTCGTGGTTCATCTTCTGCCAAACGAATATAATGGCCATCCTCGCACACATATCGATGGCAAAGTATCCTCCTTGGTAGAAAGGTATAGCCATCGCCATTGGCAGGGGAATATAATGTGACACTTTTTTGGGTACACGGTCTCTTATCAAGTTGATTACCATGGTGACGATGAAGAAACCATAACAGGTAGTGAGGCAGTGGTTGGGAAGGGCACCAAATTCTTCTACGCCTAGGATGGCCATGTTTCTGTATATTAGGGAAAATGGGGCCGGATATTGTCCGTTTGAATCTCCCACATTGAAGACCTCATAGAATAACCATAAGGTACAGGATGCTATTATGAATCCCATGGCGGTCCCAATCACTTGAATCACAAAAATAGATCTTGGGGATGATAGGGTCAGGTATCCAGTCTTGAAATCCTGCATTAGATCTGAAGCAGTGGACACTATAGACATCATCACTCCACAGATAGCTAATCCTACCAGTACACCGCTATGGTCCTTCCCTGCCCATGCTCCAAAGATGAAGATGGCTAGTTTCCCATAAGTTGTGGCCAAGTTCCAATCCATGAGCCCACTTCCATATGCATTGCAGAATGCCAAAACTTGTGCCACTATGTAGGCCCAAAACACAAAATACCATTTCATAGGATGAAAAATATGTGGGATGACTCCCATCGATATGGAAACAAGGGCCACATACACAGCTCCGACCACCCAAATGGGTATGTTGTCCTTCATAAACATCTTGTTCCACCGCTGCTCATCATAGGGTATTGATGCATCCATTGGTGCCTCATTATTTCCATCATTTCTTCCCCCTGGAAGACCATTTTATGTCCTCATTGTCTTCTTCTGTTGACTATACATAGTGGTCATAGTGATGTACAAAATTTTGACAAAATTATAGTGTCCATCGCCCAATATGAAAGAAATAGACACAAAGGCTTTGTAACCTTGTAGGCCATGCATATGTGTGTCAGCGACAGTGTACCAGTATCCTTCATGGTTATGTATGAGAGACCACATGAGGCCCCAAGAGATGACTGCTCCAAACAATATGGAAAAGTTTACCAAGGGATGGTAGATCATCCCAGCTCCTACATACATCTTACTGAAGTCAAAGAAAAATCTGCAACATGCCCATTTTTGGTGAAGTTTTCATTGCCTAGTTTTGAAAATAAAGAGATGGAAAAATGTATAGTAACGAAAAATACATATTTTTGATCCTGAGCTTTTAATCCAAAAGTAGGAAATTGATCAAAGCCACAATCATCACCAGCTATAAAAAACCACTGGAAGAAACCCCAGAGAAAACTGAATATAAAGTATTTTCTGAGAGCTCTGACTTGTTTCCTGAAATACACTGTAAGGTGAAAAAACCATTGATATGTAAAGGTGAGGATAAACTAGACTTTGTTTATATTCATTTGATCAACTTCATAAATTTGTAAAGTTTCAATAGTTATATATTCTGACATTACAGTAGTATTACCTTTCCTGCTTGTCTCCCTGAGGAGTGTCGAATCCATTTATGAGAGTCGTTGTTGTTGTACCACTTGGATAGGTGAGCTTATAATCTATCACCATTATCTAAGATGCAGCCAAGAAAGAATGAAATTCGTAGTCACTGCAAAGAAGCCCAAAAATAAAATACTTAAATCGCTTATATCAAAACTTACACACTTAAAATTATTCCAAACTTCCTTACCTTCTGAAGAGGCACCAACGATAATAGTCCTATGAAACTTACGGTGAAAAGAAAACCAATGATCCAACTAAGACTTAGATATTTGATAGTGTCTAGAGTATTCCCATGAGTTAGTACCAATTCTTTCTTGCTCATAGGTATTTTTTCTCATAGCCAACAAGTATAAGCCAAACCCCCCTGTTATTATACCTAATTCAAAAAACCAAAATCATAAAATAATTCACAGTAAAATGTTTAAGACTGAAGTCACACATACCAGTGAATGCCATCCCATAACAAGCCACCACATTGTTGGGAAAGCAGAGGAGACAAAGCATGAATTCACACATAAAACACAAGTTGTGGCTCTTCTATTGATCACACAAACCATGATGATTACATGCAACCACACACTAAAACTTGTCTATCACTTGACTTGACTCAACATTCAAACACTCAATCACTCAATCATTCAATTAACTGACTCTCTATGTTTAGCCAACTCCTCATGCAGGAGTAAGTATCTTATTTTAACACTCCCCCTTAAATACGACCACTAAACTAAAACATGACTCATGACAACTCAAACATGCCTATTGGTCTATGTCTTAGCTAGGCTTATAACACCCAAGTTTCTTCTATGAAACTCAAACACATCTTTTTCTAATGACTTAGTAAATATATCAGCCAATTGATCACTAGATTTACAAAGCTTCAAGTGAACTTATCCATTTCCCACAAGTTCTCTAATAAAGTGATATCTAGTATCAATATGTTTTCTCTTTTGATGACACCCACTATTCTTGGATAGTGCAATTGCTGAGGTGTTGTCAAAATATATTGTTGTTGATCCTTGTTTTTTCTACTTGAGTCCATCAAATATTCTTCTTAACCACACTGCTTGACATGCTGCCAATGTTGCCACTACATATTCTGCTTCTGCTGACGAAAGTGTCACAATGGGCTACTTCTTAGATGCCCATGAAATCACACCTGAACCAAGATGGAACACATAACCAGAAGTGTTCTTTCTATCATCCAAACTACCTACAAAATCATTGTCTGTGTACCCAATCAAATCTTTCTTTTCTGGGCTTGCATACATTATGCCATAATCTCTATTTCTTGCTATGTATCTTAGAATTCTTTTTCCTGCACTCCAATGTGTGTCTTTTGGAGTCTCCATAAATTTAGAAATCAAACTCACTCCTTACTTGACATCTAGTCTTGTAGCTGTGAGATACATAAGGCTGCCAACCAATCTTTTGAATAGAGTTGGATTGACATCTAATGCTTCATCATCATTTTTTGACTTTGTACTTGTTGCAACTGGTGTAGGGACAGGTTTTCAATTTTCCATCCCAAATCTTTTCAACAAATCTTTGGCATATTTATTTTGACAAATAAAAATTCCATTTCCAGATTTCTCAACTTCTAGGCCAAGAAAATATTTCATGAGACCAAGGTCTGTCATCTCAAATTCTTTCATCATGTCTGCTTTAAATTCATCTATCTCTAAATCACCTATAAAAATCATGTCATCAACATATAAGAAAACAATAAAAAATATGTCCATGCTCATTTACCTTTGTGTACAAGGTAGGTTCAATGTTGCTTCTACAAAATCCATTCTTGATCATGTGGCTATCAATTTTTCTATACCAAGATCTAGGCCCTTGCTTCAATCCATAGAGCACTTTCTTCAACCTGTAAACTTTATCTTCGTTACCTTCATCTTCATAACTTGGAGGCTACTGCACATAATTTTCTTCATCTAGAATTCCATTCAAGAAGGCTGATTTCACATCCATCTGATATACTTTCCACTTGTTTTGAGCTGCTGTGGCTAGAACTGCTCTTACAGTATCCAATCTGGCTACTGGAGCAAACGTTTCTCTAAAATCTATTCCTGGTTGCTGCGAGAATCCTTTTTCTAGAAGCCTTGCTTTAAATTTGTCAATTTCACCTTTCTCATTCAACTTTGTCTTGTACACCCACTTCTCACCAATGAGATTTTTTTCCTTTGGCAAATCAACCAAATCCCATGTATCATTCTTTTCAATAGCTTCAATTTCTTCATCCGTGGCTTGCACCCAATTTTCATCTTTGATTGCTTCTTCAAACGAAGAAGGTTGGAATGACAACAATGGAAAATTTGAACTAACAACCAAATCATCATAAATATCTTTCAAACTTCTCATCTTTCTCTCACCATTGCTTGATTCATCACCTGATTGATTGACTAGAGAATCTAGATCTATTGATCTACTTGAGGACCCATGTTGTTATGAAAATCTTGGAGTCCTTGTTGGTGTGTCTCTGTTTGGTGTCTTCACTTGTGATTCTTCGTGCTCCTTTTCTGCTATATCATCTTATTCCATCAGTGGCACTTTTGCATCAATTTTTTTGTCTACAGTTCCATTCCATGACTCTTGTTCTTTGAACACAACATCTCTCCTAATTATTGTCTTCTTTATGACAGGATTATACAATTTGTAAGCTTTTGATTACTCACTCTAACCAGTAACTATGCATCTTTCACTTTTATCATCCAATTTGCCTCTTTGCTTCTTAGGCACGTGTGCATAATCTACACATCCAAATACTCTGAGATGAGATATGCTGCAATACATACCTGACCATGCTTGTTTTGGTACTCTGTTCATCACACTCTTTGTAGGAGATCTGTTGATCATGTAAATAACACATGCAACTGCTTCTGCCCAATACTCATTAGACAAGTTTCTGCCTTTCAACATGCTTCTTACCATGTTCATAATTGTCATGTTCTTTCTCTCTGTTACACCATTCTATTGTAGTGTGTACCTGGTTGTAAATTGTCTTTTGATTCCATGTTGTTTGTAGTAATCATGGAATGCCTTTGAGTCATATTCTCCACCATGATCTAACCTTAATACCTTGATATGTCGATCACTTTGGTTCTCTGCTAAGGCTTTGAATTCCTTCAACTTTTCAAAAGTTTCAGACTTCTGCTTCAAGAAGTAAACCCAAGTCTTTCTACTATAATCATCAATGAAAGTGAGGAAGTAAAAACTTCCACCAATCGACTATGTCCTCATAGGTCCACACAAGTCTGTATGCACTAACTCAAGAGGTTGCTTTGCTCTGTATGCAACTCCCTTTGGAAAAATTTCATGGTGTTGCTTTCCCAAAATGCAACACTCACAAGTACTAGCAGGTTCTTTGATGGGAGGTAATCCTCTGACCATATGCTTCTGTTGTAACAATATTAAACCAGAAAAGTGCAAGTGTCCAAATTGAAGGTGTCGTAACCAATAATCATCAGAACATGCAACTGTAAAAGAGCTAACCTGATCATTGTAATTCACAAATAGAGGAAATAGTTTGTTCCTCGTCATCTACACCTTTGCTATGCTCTGCTTGCTTGGGGGCTTGTCATATATAACACATTCTTGACCTTGAAAGATAACTTTGTATCCTTTATGTGTCAATTGACCAACACTTAACAAATTATGTTTGAGACTAGGAACATAATATACCTCTAAGATTGTCTTCGGCTCCCCTTGCTTGGTTAGAATTTTGAACACTCCTTTGCTATCTACTTCCACAGTCTTGTTAGTCCCCAACTTTACTTCTATTTTCACAGATTGATCAAAATTTGCAACCAAATCCTTGTTGCCTGTCATGTGGTTACTGCAACCATTGTCTAACAACCACACTCTAGGAGAAGGTTCATGCATGGTATGACAAGCTAGGAACATGGGGTTAGTACTCTCTGTAGTGACATTAGCTCTCTGGTTCCCTTAATGAGCTATCTTCTTCTTGCAATCACAAACATAATGACCATATTTATTGCAATAATAACATCTCACCTTTGATTTGTCAGCTCTTTGATTATTATTGAAGCTTCTTTAGTTGCTTCCACTTTCATGTTCATGCTCTTCTCGACCATCGCTCTGACCACTATATCTTCTACTTCGTCCTCTGCCTTTCGATCTACTTCTGCCTCGACCTCTATCTCTTGAAATAGAAACCTAACTTTTGTAAGCGGTCTCTAAAGTGGAATCCTTGCTTCATGCGATAGAAGTGATCCCATCAACTCATCAACTATCAATGATGCCAAATCCTTGGCGTCTTCTATGGTTGCTACCACAACATCAAATTTGGTAGACAAAGATATGTGGACCTTCTCAACCACTATTTGATCTTTAGTGTCTTCGCCATAAATCTTTAACTGATTTACGATAGTTATGACCCGATTCATCAAAGAATCAATGTCATATGTCTTCTTCATCTGCAGAATTTCAAAATCTCTACTAGTATTATGCAAGTTAACAATATTGATTTTGGCCATGCCTATATAGTTCGTCGCCAAAATATCCCATGCTACTTTTGTTGAAGACGTGATCATAATATTCTGGAACACTGCTTGGTCCACTACCTGCTGGATAAGCTGCAACACTTGTGCATTCTTCTTCTTGTCTTTCTTCCATTGTTCCCTCTCTGTATTAATGAGAACTTGTTCTTCTTCTTCATTCTTAGGTTCTGAAAATTCAAACTCGACATAACCCCAAACATCATGTGCCTGCAATGTGGTTGTCATCTTAATGGCGCACACGATAATTTTTCCCTGTAAACGGTGGGAACTGGGGCTGGAAATTTAAGAAAGCTATCTTTCTTCAAAAAATTATCTTAAAAAAAAAAAAAAAAACAAAAAAACACCTTTTTTATAAGCTTTGCAAAATTTTTTCTTTTTTCTTTTTAAATACCCCTATCAATAAATCCCTTATTTATTTATTTATATATATATTTTTTTTGGTTTATAAACTTTTTTTTATATATAAAAACAAAAGCTTTATAACAAATGCCTTTTAATAATCTCTTTTCGAAAAAATCCTTTTCAAAACCTCTTATTAAAAAACTTTATGGAAAAATGTCATGAAACCCTTTAATCAAAATTTCAAATCAAATCCTTTTAAAAAAAATGGTCACGGAATTTTAAAAATAAGGTCAAAGGACTTGAATAGGTCTAACCGCGCAGAAAAAAAACTTTCGCATTTGAAAAAATAAAAATTCTCAGCATGAAGACGCGTCCCTTGTGGTGACGGAGAGCGTGCTGACACTGCGGCGGTGATGAAGGAGAGCATTAGTTTTCTAATGCTACACCAACGAGTAACGCGGTTCTCTGCTGAGCTCAGGTGCGTTATAACGCTACTATAAATCTGTATTTTTTCGTTTTTTGTAACTTTGTTCTGATACCAATTTGCTGGAAAAGTAGAGGAGACAAAGCATGAATTCTCATATAAAACACCAGTTGCGGCTCTTTTATTGATCACACAAAACATGAAGATTACAATGAACCCAGTGAAAGGTATTTATTATTTTTTAACTAGAGACTTGCCTAAAATATCTTGACATGCAATCACACACTAAAAGTCATCTATCACTTAACTTGATTTGACTCAATACTCAATCACTCAAACACTCAGTTAACTTAACTGACTCTCTATATTTAGCTAACTCATCTGCATGAGTAAATATCTTATTTTAAGACACAAATATTTGAATCAGGGTATTCTCTCTTGTCCGGTGAACGGAGTCTTCAATAACCTGAATTTCTCAAGGTATTTGGTTCATGTTTTGATGAAAAAGTATCCCAGAAATCCGGTAGAATCATTGAGAGAAGGGATTATTCCGGTGCTGCGGCTCAATTTTATGACAATTATACAAAACATGATACGAATGAGCATGCTCAAAAACATTGCTCTGAGTGTGATTTCTTCCGACCAGGGAGGCAACTTCTTGTTGTCAAAGATCTGCTCTATGCTCAGCTCTCTCTCTTCGATCTTGTCTTCCCAGTTAGCGTCGCTAGACCATTTTTCACATGATAAGCTCGTTTTACGAGCCCTTCTCTACCATTAACAGATCATCCTCTACCTCGAGCCATTAACTGTATTGATCCATTTGGGCAGGACAGAAATCAGAATAGGAATCGGATCAGCCAGATCTAAGAATGTCCTGAAACAAGCGAGCATGCCATAAATTTTAGATACATGTCTTCTCTTTATATCACAAAAGGTAGAATTTACTTATATAGAAAAGGGATATAATTTTGAAAATATTCGGACAAAGTCTCAAAACAATTAAATACCACAAAATATCATGTAGCATTCCCCATTCAGTACAGCCTAGTTCCAACTTAAGCGAAACAGTCCCATGACTTTTAAATGGCATCTGATATATATCAGGATGCCCAAACTATCAATTCCTAAATTCCTATTGAATAACGTACGGTCTTGAAGCTGTGCCTAAACGTAAAAGAATCTTTAGCATTACACCCATCCCAATCTTTTAGTCCAGATACTTGGATCTTGGAAATCTATATATAATAGAAAGAGAAGCATATACAATCCCTATCTTATTTTTATTATCCTGGATAAACGCATTCGATATTGCGTTGACTTGGGATTAGTTTGTTTTATTGTATTTATCGCGGATTTTATTGGCTGCGCGTTTCTTTTTCTTATTTTATAATCATTACTAGTTTGTACTCTTCTGTTTGTACTCTCCTTCCATGGGGATGGACTGCTGTACAATACAGCCTGCACTTAGATTCGTGGAAATTATGAACAAATTTTCGGAGTAAGATTACTATAGCAAGACTGTCCCTGTTCCGGTAATCGTGGACTGATTTTTCGAATAAGAATAACTGAAAAAGGGTCCCCACTCGGCTCCTTAAAGTAGCTGGTAAACGTCAATGCGGCAAAACGACTTTCGTGAGTTTCTAACAACGGTGATCACCCAACAGAAGGTCCAGATTTTTGCTTATGTTTTTTGATGTCGCTTGAGGCACACAGCTACAGTTAGTTATGAACTGATTTTCTAAGCCAGTTTTTAATATATATTTTTAAATTATGCCTTTTGTTTTGTTGACGACAGGAAAATTCGTTTTGTATGAATTGTTTTGCCGGGACCTGCATCCTCCTCGTCACCATAAGCATTTATGTGATGTGACTAAGACGATTTTATTATTGTCTCCACTCTCGATGAATGATGGATGTGACTTTTATGCACAAAGGCAAAGACACTACCACATTATGAGTTTAGTTGCATACTGTTCCCACCGACTCTCCATGCACTTCCAAACTTTAACTCTGCTGCAAGGGTTAAGATATATAGTCTTGTTAACAGCATAGATGTAATCAAGATTTTCATTATCTATTAGTTAGTGCATGCACTTCCATTTTTATGGCAAGTGTTAAAGATGTATCATCTTGTTAACACTATAGATGTAATAAAGACTTGTATTATTTATTAGTTAGTGTTTGCCATATTATTAGTTTAATGTTGGTATATTTTTTTAAAAATTAAGTGGGCTTGATTGTGGGAAAAAATTCTACATTAAGCGCGTTTGAGCTAAAGGCGATATGGGATGGGTGACCTCTCGGGAAGTCCTGGTTACCGGGTGCAAGCCCAGGAAGTGATGATTGACACTATGTGATTCATTTCACTAGTTTCAATCCCACTTCTTCACCCCTATGAGCATCACCTAATGCAATGAGTGCTAAGTGGACTATTAAAAAATCATGATTACAACTACCTCTCATGGAAATGGTCATAGATGAATGACTTACTTAACGCAGTTGAATCCCAAAAAATGATATCTAATATAATGCACTGCGAAAACCCCCAATACTTGATTCAAAAGAGTGAAGGGAACTCCACTTGAATGGTTCATGAGGCACAATACTTGCTAAAGTTTTGCAAATGGGGTAGCAAGCTAAGTGGGCTTGACTGTGGGGAAAAACTCCATAGTTAAGCGCACTTCAGCCAAAGGCGATCTGTGATCAGTGACCTCCCGGGAAGTCCTGGTTACTAGGTGCAACCCTCGGAAATGGTGATTGATGCTATGTGACTCATTTCACTAGTTTCAATCCCACTTTTTCACCCTTGTGAGTATCACCCGATGCAATGAGTGCTAAGTGGACAGTTACGACTACCTCTCATAGAAATGGTCATAGATGAATAACTTACTTAATGTAGTTGAATCCTAAAAAATTATTTATAAAAATTATTTACAGAAAATTTAAAATATGGTAATTTTTTAAAAATATCTAACACAATTATCAATTATAACACTAATTTTGAAAACACTAACCTTAAAACCATTATTTTCTGAAAATTTTAAGCTTTAAATTTCAATCCCTTGACATTGAATTCACGATGTTCCTTTGAGTGGAGAGATAGTTAAGAAATGTGTAAATAAACATATACATATCCTTTATGTCCATCCATGTTTGTGTTGAAATCATACGTCCTCAACCTCTTGAACAACATGAAAGCATACCAAGTAAAATTTGCAAATCGGAAAGCAAGTGTTTTAGATTATAATATCCACGTGGTTTCAAGGTATTGAACACTTATGATGCCGGATCTAGGGTTCAGAGAGAACAGTAAAAATATGATAGGTTTTAGTACGTGATAGTAAGTGGAAACAATATGCAATAATAACATTATGTAGCATTGTAGTTATTTTTTATATGTATTAGTATAGCATTTTAAATTGATATTCACATTAAAGTTAATGGTCATGTGGTTAATTTTAAATATTGGTATTAAAGTTAATAGTCGTGTTAGTAATCTTAGTTTGATCATGTGATTAGTGAAGTAATAAATTATTTTACTATGCATTTAAAATTGAATGTAATGTACAAGTTTTGTAATTTCCAATCATTTATATTAATAATGGTTTTTTTCTACAACATGCATTTTATATAATATCTTCATATTTAACATGATTTCTTCTACATCTCTATCTACCCTATGATAGTAAGTGGAACCAATATGCAATAATAACATTATGTAGCATTATAGTTATTTTTTTATATGTACATTTATTTTTTACTATAGCATTTTAAATTGTTATTTACATTAAAGTTAATAGTCATGTGGTTAATTTTAGATATTGGCATTAAAGTTAATAATCATGTTAGTAGTCTTAATTTGACCATGTGATTAGTGAAATAATAAATTACTTTACCATGCATTTAAAATTGAATGCAATGTACAAGTTTTGTAATTTCCAATCATCTATATTATTAATGGTTTTTTTCTACAACGTGCATTGCATATAATATCCTCATATATAACATGATTTCTTCTATATCTCTATCTACCCAATGACACTAGTGGAAACAATATGCAATAATAACATTATGTAGCACTATAGTTATTTTTTTATATGCACATTTATTTTCTAGTATAGCATTTTAAATTGACATTTACATTAAAGTTAATATTCATATGGTTAATTTAAGATATTGGCATTAAAGTTAATAGTCATGTTAGTGGTCTTAATTTGACCATGTGGTTAGTGAAATAATAAATTACTTTACCATGCATTTAAAATTGAATGTAATGTACAAGTTTTGTAATTTCTAATCATCTATATTATTAATGGTTTTTTTCTACAACATGCATTTCATATAATATCCTCATATTTAACATGATTTCTTCTACATCTCTATCTACCCTATGATAGTAAGTAGAAACAATATGTAATAATAAGATTATGTAGCACTATAGATATTTTTTTATATGCAAATTTATTTTCTAGTATAGCATTTTAAATTCACCTTTACATTAAAGTTAATAGTCATGTGGTTAATTTTAGATATTGGTATTGAAGTTCATATTCATGTTAGTCATAATTTAACCATGTGGATAATGAAATAATAAATAACTTTACCATGCATTTAAAATTGAATGTAATGTACAATTTTTGTAATTTCCAATCATCTATATTATTAATGGCTTTTTCTAGAATATGCATTTCATATAGTATCCTCATATTTAAGATGATTTCTTCTACATCTCTATCTACCCTTCATATTTACATTTCCTTTCCTATTACATATAATTGTTGCCTTATAAAGCTTTTGCACCCCTCTTGTAGAATTATCATTGATATGTGATTTATTTTCATATTTAGAATGTTGATCTCTTAACCTATCTAATCGTCAATGTTTCTCCTATTCATTTATAAATGCACCACTCCTTTTCAGTTTTAATATGGCCTTACTTTTGTTAGTTGGCTCATGGAGATTCATGGACTCCTATAGTAACATGGTATCTTTCTTATGCTAGTTTTATGATTATTGGAGTATGTACTATTTAGTTTGTATGTGCATATATTGATTTCCAATATTAAAAGAAATGATATGTTTGGTGTCTCCAAATACATAGCATAATTTTTTATTCTTGTATTTTCTATGGCATGACTATCCTTTCTCGTTTCTTCATAGCTAATGCAATGTCCCTCAACATTTATATTTCCAAATTTGCAGAGGTGAGAATGAACAAGATGAACAAAGAATCTCTAAAAATAGACATTAATTTTGTAATTGTTGAAATGCCTATTTTTACACAAAACATAAGAGCCTAGAACATTGAAAAATAAAATTAGACTAAAAATAAAAGTGGAGGACAAATTCATATCCATGAGCATTAAAAAATTATAACCAAACTTTTATTAACATGTTTTGCACTAATTTTAATATATTAATTCTAATTTAAGTTATCACCCTAGATCCATAAACTTAAGATCTACCAAGTATGGAGAGGGATCAAATCTCTTGTATGCAAATCTAGAATTAAAATGAATCTAGGTTGGTTTAATTATTAATTTTAAGTAATTATAATTATAATTATTAATTTTATGTTTATTTTATTTTAGTTTTAGTTTTAATTTTATGTAACTTGAGTAAGTAAAATTAATAATTATAATTAATAATTATTTTATATTCACTTAGTCAAAATATTAACCTCATATTACATTACATTCAATATCTCTAGCATATATGGCTAGAGAACATATCTCTACCTAAAAAAATTAGGATAAATAATGTGAAAAAATATATATTATATATTATATAATATTTTTTGTTTTACTCTATTTCTCTAAACCTAAAACTAAATTAAATTTATCGAATTTTCATTAAAAACATGTGATAAATTTGTAATTTTTTTAAAATCCTATTTATAAAATTTAAAATTGCCATAAAAAATTACAAAAATATATTTATATCAATTTATAAAAAAATCCAATTATAGAAATATATTTACACTCTTCTTATCACTAAAATCTAAAAATAACATAACCATAATAGAAGGACTTATTAAAATATATTTACAAAAGTGCATGGCACTAAGCACTACATAATACAATAAACTTTACATTGTGTACACTATTTTCCAAAGGAATAAAATAAAACTTCAAAAACCTAGAGAAAATTGCTTCAAAGTAGTACATATTGGAAGAGGATCCTTCCACCGTTGTCTTGGTAAGTCATGGGTGCCATCCTTATCTATAATATGATGAACCAATTGTTAGTTTAATGGGAAGTGTCCTTTCATTAGTTGCTACCAAACACTTATTTTTGTTAGTTGAATGGCAAGTGTTATTTCATGAGTTGTTACCAAACACATTTTGCATAAGAGGCAAATACTAAGCAATAAGGCTACATATTTCACTCATATTACGTCTGTTTTAATCATTGTAGTTGGTGAACTTTATCATCGATCATATTATAGTATTGTATTTATTATTAAAGCTTATAGTAATAAATGTGTTATTAGGTTGAAAATTGACATATATTTTAATGTGATATTAAAATTTATATTTTAAACATTTTAGTTTTCATTTATAAAATTAAAATGTTTTTAGTTTATTAAAATTATGTTTTGACTAAATAAATAAATATAATTTTTTAAAAATTTGAAAGTATTTAATTTGTAATTTTGATAATTTTTGAACTCTCTTTTAAATAAAATTAATTAAAAATGTGGTTGGAAAAATCCAAAATTAAATTTAAAGTATAGTAACTTTTCAACTTTTTTTTTTAAACGAAACTTTTTCTAAATTCAATGCAATTAACTCATCAAAACAATTAACTACAATTAAAATTTATAATATATATGTGTAATCCAATAAAAATAACAATTTATTTTGGGCTGGTTAAGATTTTCTAAATATTAGTTATTTATTTTTAATGGCTTCATTAAAAAAGTTAATCAAACTAATTTGGTCTTCTTCACTACTTTTTTATTTATTTACTTTAATTTGGTTATATCTAAACTAAGCTACAGGGAGTGCTAGCTATGTGGCATTTTATTATGTTTTTATTCATGTTTATTTTGGAATAAAACTTCCAACATTTCAAGTTAGTTGTCAAAAGTATTAAATGAATGGTATGATTTAATATCGTATAATATTTCAATATATTTTTAGTTTTCCATAGAGACACTCTACAACACAATATTACAATATGAGAGAGATGTTATTATGTATCATTAAATTTAAAAATAAAAAAATAATACTTACAATAACAAATTAAAAAAATAATAGTAACAAAAAAATCAATCTTGACCATAAATAAAATACTTCAATTTCCACTTTAAATTTACACCTATTTTATATAGAGGTAAAGTACTTGAAAGTAAAGAAAAAAAGGAATTTACATTTAATGATGATGAAGATCATGATGATTAACGTCCATAAAACCAATATGGTATATTAGACCTTAAGAAGGTAAGCGGGGGCTCTTTAAAAGTTTATTTCTATGATAAAAAAGGAGAGAAGCGTTCTGAAATCAGTGTAATTTTGCTGACTTAACAAGTCAAGAAGGTTGGTAGTGTGGAAAATGTTTTGAGAAGGAGAACGGATGTATGTTAGGACTTGAGAAATAAAGTTCTTTCATCTTCAACTCTCTTAGTATGGCAAAAGGGGAAGATTCTTTCGTCCCAGTGTTTTACAAATAGCCCAAAGTATGATTTCACTCTAAAGCTCATGAGAATTAGTTCTTATCTTTGCAATGTTCATTTTCTTCTTAGCACTCATGAAGACAAAATGATAATATTAAAGAGATATGTGATTCCCTTACTATTTAATATGGTGTTGATATGTTCCATGTAAAAATATAATAATTTATTTTACATGATATGTAATTTATTATATGTTTAGTTGACATGTAATAGTTAAAATAAAAATATATTAATAAAAAACATATTTTAACATTAACCATAAATAAAATATTTCAATATATATATTGAATAACATCATTTTACATCATTTTTTTCTTTTTTTTTAAGTCAATAGAACAACCTTATATTAATATAGAACAAAAAAATACATCATATCCTATTGGTCTGTCAGATTGGAAACTAGACCAGCTGCAGTAAAATATAGACTTGAGCATAAACTGAGCCAGACATGCAATAAGGTTTTATTGTCTATGGTATCTCCTAGGCATATCTCCACAATTTTCTCTTCTTCTACTGCTACTTAGCCAATTACCACTCGAAGGCGGTCTGTCTATAAATCTATCTTTCTGTTCTATACCTACATACCTACCTATCTTCATAATACTATGAATTGGCCTACATAAACAATCGACAAAATTAAACAAAATTAGACACAAAAACATGATAATTTATCAAGGGACATTGAAGGAACCTCCTCCCTACCTAACCCAGACGAAGGTGTGGTCTTCTCTACTAGAGTTGTCATTGCAACTGCCCCTGCTCTCTGCATTTCTGGTTGCTTTCCTCTAGCTCCAGTTACTTCTCTAACCTTGTACTTTGTTAGTCTGGCCGGCTTGCCCTATCCTTGTCCCAGTGTGATATACAAGTTATGGATATATTTCAAGTAAATTGAGAACATTTGGTTAATATATCTGATTCTATCATCTTGCAGACATTCTATGTTAACCACCCTTTAAAGTGTCTCCTCTACAACCCACAGTCACAGTTCAATTTCCTTCAGTTATAGGTGGTGTTCTCCTTGCCTCCTAGTTCTTTCTTCTATCGACTCCACCTATAGGTTTCTCACTAAGTTTTTAATGTGTCAAATTGTCTCCAGAGTTCTCTGATTAACCATCTGCCTTGCTTAGGATTTCCCCATGTCTATGATCCAGTCGATCTCATCCTTAATGTTATTGTGTGGGACGCTCCTTCATAGGTGTCTCACTTCGTTTTTGCAGATTTCGGTAATTTATTTTCCCTTCTCAGGGATAGTCATGCGATAGATTAATGATTCCTCCCTCTTCGTATCATACATTCTAGTCCACTTACCAGCCATAGAGCTATGAGCATATGCTCTCGGCCTCCCTCATGGCCTGCTACTAACATTTCTCCCCTTAGACATTATTGTCTTGGAGGCCTCGCTTCTCTAAAGAACAAAATCTCTCTTGCTACTTCTCCACCTTGTAACCTTCACCCTTAGCACTATACAACCAATGCATTTCCCATATTTAGCATATAAAGGAAACATCCAACCCATATCCTTCTACCCCATTCTATGAGCACCTTTCCCTCCTATTTCCAGCAACTTTCACGAACCGATGGAGTTGTTGTACATTCGTTCAAGGATGGGGCTATCTTCCTCCTCATTTGCCTCTATAAATGGTTTGTGCAGGCTCATTATTTCCATCGTCATGTTCCAGTACAAATTTGCATTGGCCATTGTCATTCTCCACTCCTTAAGCTATTCTTTACAATTAATGCGACCTCTCGATGGCCTGTTGAGTGATCTAGGGTTTTGGCCCTTCCCATCAGTGACTGTCATGTCCTTCCTGTCTTGATGACACATACCTCCTTGATTTCACGTAACGACCGCAACTTGTCAACTTATTATGAGTGTTAAACATTCAGCTCACGAGGTGGGTCACTGACCTCATCCTGGCCCACCCCATGTCTTTTTCCTTGTCTATCTGATGTGGAGTGATCTTGCTCCATCGGCACTCAGTAGTCTTCCTTTAGTTTTCTATCCACCATGTCCTCCCAGGTCATTTTGGTGATCAACCTAGCACTCTTGATCCCTTTGTGAATTTATCCACCAACACATTAGCCGAGCATCTCACTAAGAGAAACTCCATCGTTTTCAACTCCTCAATGTGTTCCTTAATCCTTTGGATTATCTGAGAGAGGCACCAATTATTCATGAGCTTATTCATCTGAGAAACACATTGCACTCTACGTGCCACTTGGATAATTAACGTAGAATCTCCCTCCACTATTACATTCATCATTCTCTATCGTCGCTGCATTTCCAGACCCTACTCTAGGGCTTGGAACTCTGCTGTATTATTTGTGGCTTGGACCATGTTGATGAAGTATAACCTTTGAATTTTACCTATCCAGTCCCGAATGATTCCTCCGGCTCTAGCCTTACCTATGTTTCCCTTGGACGCTCCATCAAAATTCAATTTCCAAAATCCCTCCGGAGGAGCCTTCCAGACTGTAGAGCCCAACTTTATAGGACTTTCTATAGGTCTATGGATCGTATCACTTAGGTATTCCAAGTCAAAAAACTCTAAAATTATCATTTCCTGAGGGGATGGTTGTTCCTCTAAGGTTTGAATTCTTCTACTACTAATGGTTTCCTTAATATGACAATGAATTTCTTCCATAAGGTTTGTGAGTGGAATATTTTTATCACGAAATATTCATCGGTTGCGTTCCTTCCATATTTACTAGACGATAAATTTTGAGATGAAGCTCCAGGTCATGTTCACCACTTCATTCTTAGTATATTACAACCTCCAATGTTTAATTGTTTCCTGTATGATTTCCTTGTTTTTATTCATTTGTCTGTATGTGATTATTAGATAATGTGATAGACCTTTCGTGTATATATAGTTATGTAGAAGGTGGTTAAGGATTTCTCCTTCCTTCTCACATAGGAAGCACCATGATGGACCAATAATCCCTCACTTCACTAAATTCTCCTAGGTTAACACCTTTCTATGCAAAATTAACCATATAAACATTTTAATTTTCGGCTAGTTAGAGTTCACCCAGATTTTACTCTAAGATGGGTCACTGGATTCGAGATTTTCATCTTGAAGGCAAGCCTTGGCTTCCTTGAGGTTGAAATCTCCCCCTTCTCATTGTCCCCATTGGAGTTGGTCCTGGTCATCATTCACTAAGATTTGTCTTTGGTTAAGCTCCGCTGTAATATCTTGTATGACTGAAACACTCAGATTTTCCCGGTGGAGGATGTTTAAGTTCCATCATCTCCTTTTATTATTTTCGAGATCTTGAGCCCATAATTGATGGACTTCCCTGCCCCCCTATCTCTCCATGGCTACCTGTAGGCCTTGCCATTATGGTTTTTTTAATTTCGGTTGTTGTTTCCAAGCATCCTCCTAGAATAAGGCGTCCTTTCCATTTCTTATTTCCCAAAAGCTATGCTTTTATATAATATCTTTGTTAGTCCATGCTAGGTTCCATATAGTTGACCCTTTTATTGAACCCATGAGTCTTATTATCTCTTTTAATTGGAAATTAGGGGCATATTTTTCTTTCCATAGTCTCGCCCATAGTGTCTCTCGTCCCTTTAACCATCTCCACCACATTTTGGCCCCATTTTCTCTATTAATTATTTCACGGTCTTGCAGCCCAAGGCCTCCTACCTGCTTCGATTTACAGATCGTGTTGCACGCCACTAGTTCCCATTTCCTTTTTGCCTATGCTCCTCACCATAAGAAATTTCTTTGGATCTCCGGTATTTTTTGGAGCACTCCCTTTGCCACAGGAACAATAGACAACATATACCCTGGGATATCCTAAAGCACTACCTTTACTAGCACCATTCGCCCCAAAAAATTTAGTTCTCTCACCATCCATGTTTCAACCCTATCTTCTATGTTAGAGATTACTCTCTCCTACTTAGATTTCTTCCAGGATTTCACTGTTACGGATACCCAAAAATACTTAGAAGGAATGGATTTCCTTTGGAAACCTAGAATAGTTGATAGGTTTCGATGGATAGCAATGTGAGTGTTAAAAAATAAAATCATAGAGTTTGATAGTTGTAGCTCCATACCTAATGCCTTCATGGAGGTATCCAAAATTTCTTTAAAGTTACACGCCTCCTTTACCGTGGGTATGCCATGAACATTGTATAAGCCACAATTTTTTATGAGTGGTTGTCTTAGCATCCTCATGTAGCTTAAGTCCTTTGATTTCTCCATGTCTATTGGCTACTCCAATCACCCTTCTTCCATCATTAAAATAAACAGAAAGGGAGACAATGGGTCTCCTTTCCTAATTCCTTTGGATGGGACAAAAGGTTTTAATGGGGCTCCATTAATTAAAATTGGATAGCTAGTTGATGATACCATTGCCATAATCCAATTGATTCAATGTTCATCACAGCCAAATTCGTGTAGCACCATTACCATGTATTCGTAG
Source organism: Pinus tabuliformis (assembly GCA_031772625.1). Lineage (NCBI taxonomy): Eukaryota > Viridiplantae > Streptophyta > Pinopsida > Pinales > Pinaceae > Pinus > Pinus tabuliformis. The sequence goes on from CM062817.1 coordinate 657,211,552, forward strand.
TTGATCTTGTCGTAAGATTTAGAAAAATCTAATTGAATAAGCATACAAACCTCTTTCCGGGTCTTTAGCGAATGAGCTACTTTGTGTGTTAGGATTATATTATCCAAAATCTATATTCCCTCCATAAAACATGATTGTTCCTTCGAGATCAGATAAGGAAGAATTGATTTCATCCTATTAGTTTCTACTTTGGATATGATTTTGTATAAAATGTTGCACATGGCTATGAGCCTAAACTTTTAAGGGGTATTGGGAAATTCTTCCTTGGGAATGAAGGCTATAAAATTCAAATTCAGGGCTTTGAGGATTGATGTTGATTCTTGGGAGTCTATGACCAGCTTATGTATATCATATTTGATAATTTCCTAGCAAGATTTAAAGAAATTTATAGTAAAATCATCTGGTCTAGGGGATTTTCCATTAGCGATTTCATTCACTGCTAATGTCACTTCCTCCATTGAGGCTGAATTGTTTATATTCTTTTTATGCTCTTCAGTGAGCACCTTTGGGATGTGCCTTACAATATTTTGGATTTCTTCCTTCCTATCCACTTGGGGCTCTTCATATATCTTTTGGAAGTGTTAGACCAAGACCTTCTCAATGTCTTGATCAGCCTTGAAAGTTTTCCCCCTCTAATCCTTTATGCGTAGGATTTTATTGGAGTTTATATGTTCGATGGTTGATCGGTCAAATAATTTAGTATTTCTCTCTCCCTCTTGGAGCCATAAGCTATGAAGGTCCAAGTGTAGATGCAGATGCAAGTGAAAGTGTCAACGTCAATTCTATCCTCCCACTTCTTTAGTGAATCTCTCTCCTTTCCTTTGTTGTCCTTTGAATAACGCTAAAAAATTGGTCGTTGTTGCAATGCTTCCTTTTTCTGTTCCAATTCCTTTTTCATGTAACAACCTTGGTGAAAATTCCATGTAATAAATGTTAATAAGGGAAAAATAATAACCACGGTTATGGGACACATAATCCAAGTTGAATGTTTGGAAAAAAAAGCCTAGTGTCGGTGTTCATTTCAGTTATTATGGCTAAGGAAATTGGGAAAGGCAATGACAAAGGCTTTGGAAAGGAAAAATGGCATTTTTGGAAATTTATTTATGAAAATAATGGAAATTAGGAGAAAATGAAGGTGAAAGGTCGCAGGTTGCATGTGAGGAGGAAAATGAAGCAAAATAATGGAAAATGAAGAAAATAAATGCCACATTAATAAAAAAGCTTCTGAGGGTCAGTTCATGGCTTTTGGTTAATTCAATTTTGGAGTTCTGTCTCTATTCTCTCTCTGTCACTCTTGGACAATTAGAGTTTTCTTGGAGCACTTCAGTATTGGATTAAGAAAGGAAAAGAAGCCAAAGTGGAAGCAAAAATATCAAGCAAGATAGAGCAAGATCAAGCATCTACAACGGGTTTACTTGTAGATATCGATTTTCATGTGTGATTTTCTTGCGGGATTTGGCATGCATGGTTATGCATGTATGTTCTTGGTTCTCTTGTTGTCATGGGCATGGATTTTCCCTGGTGTGACAGTGTTCTTAAGCCTTGAATTTACATTTCTAGATAGCCATGGTGTGATGGGGTTCTCATGTTTTTGTTGAGTTGGATTACTTCATGGATTTGAAGCTGGGTGAGGTGGATATTTGAATGAAACAACACATGCCCTAGTGATCCTTGAACCAAACTATGGATTGTGGTAAAGCCACTGGTGTAGTTACCCCTGAATTGGACTGTGGGTTGTGGTAAATCCAGGTATTATGTGCCTCGGTGGGCCTAGGAATCCTCGAACGGTGAATGGAGGGATATACGATAAAGCCTAGAGGTGGTTTCCCTTGACCAGACCTGGGAATCCTTGCTGGTGAATGGCAGGATATATGGTAAAGCCTAGAGGGCAGTGTCTCAATTATGGCCTAGTGATCATTGAATTAGACTGTGGATTAAGGTAATGCCTAGATACTAGGAGACAAGAAAATTCCTCACGAGGTAGGTAGAGAAATCCGGTGTCATCCATGCTTGTTTATGGCCTAGTGATCCAGTGAGGATGCAGTAAAGCCTGATTCTATTGATGAGGGTGTGATATAGGTAAAGTTCCCTCTACAGAAAGAGGCAACCCCTCTAGCCCTAGAGTGGGTCTAGTCACAACAAGAAAAATACAACAGCTAATTCCTTAAATAGTCATCGTTGAAAGAGCCTACCTTATTTCAGTGTTCGATGCAGTCTTCGTTACGCTGCTCCACCTATGGTTTTCTTCTCCTTGATGAGTGATTCACCTGAAACAACACAAGAGAACAATGAAACACATAATAGAGCACAACAATGAACTATTCACTTACAGAGTCAAGGAACCATAAGCTATCAAATATATTTCATACACGATATAGCAAATAACCATTGATTGTATTAATATGAGCAAAAGTAAAGCTTACAACCATGCCTTCATGTCGCAATCTTCCTTGAAGGATTCAGTCAGTATGTTTCCACAAGCATTCACTCTCAAAAGGTCTCCCAGAAAGGCTGATGAATCTTTCTCTCACCCAAAAGCACTAATATAAGGCTAAGGCAATCCACAACTAATTGCTAGACTATCAACAATTCACACTGCAAACTATCAATCCAACACCAAGAACTAGCTAATTTTTTCACTACCAAAAAAACTAGCTGATCATAGCCATGGAGGATGTTTTTATAAGAGGAGGAGCCTCCATAAATGAGGGAGAGGAAGCTTATCTTCATGGGAGGTTACTCAAAAGGCAGAACCACCATCTCAAATGAGGAAAGGCAAACTTCCTTGACCCAATAATGAGTTCTAGAACCACCCAGAAGCATTCTGTTTAAACTAATTTGCCATATCTGGGTCGTTGCAAGTCAAACACTAAGACGCAAAGACAACATCGTGAGGCAAGAGTGTATTTAGAGCTATTGTCGCAAGCAGGATACTGATGACTTGCGGGGATCCCTAAAATCTGACCGTCGTAGAGAACAGATGTACTCTTGCGATGGTGTCGCGAGGTTCTAGTTCACTTTGGTTCATCGTCGCAGACAGGAAATTGATGTCCTGCGACGATCTTGAAGCATAGGTTAAAAGGGTCGAATTTAGGATTAATGAGCATGGTTGATCTTCTTGAGTGATATGGAAGATGTGGACACATATTTTGATGTATGACACAGAATAGATGCCATTTAGGGACCGACTCTACCCGGGATCAGGGGATGCGGGGTCGGTGAAAAAATACTGTGTAACAGATGCCCCCTAAAGCATGAAGGCTAAGAGAGTGGGAGGGGTGAAATGCTTTACGAAACCATAACTGAACCGGAACACCATCGCAGAGAACCTGCAGATGCAAGTACAACTGATATCTCTGAAAGAAATACACATAGTCGAGGTATGGACGAAGCAATCCAAAAGATAGATAGAACTGGTCTGTGGTATGGACACAACCATCCAGTCGAAAAGACCATATGAAAACATAGGTATGGTCGCAGCCATCCAATCAAAAAAGTCATGTATAAATAATCCACGCAACCTGGACTTATGTGATCTGAGCCCAGGGTCTTGAATCCCCACCTATCCATCGTACAATTTCTAATATGCGAATAAATGTGTTGAAGTCGAGCATACTAGAAAATCGCTTGATTATCGGACAATGATATAAACTGTTGACAAGTGTGAGAGAGACCACCAGTAATGTTAATGGTTCTCAAGGTACTGTTAGTACAATCCACAAAGTGTGAAGAATGATCTGGAGTCGAACACTTGTGGAATCACCCAATCGAAGACCAATGATGTAAGTCTGTCGTCGAATGTGAAGAACTTGCCATTGAGGCATGCAAGCTCCAAGGTACCCGAAAGGAGTCTCTAGATCAACTTCCTGGATAATGGGTTGAAGTTGATAGGAAGTGATCCGTCGCAGGAGGGCCATAACGTTTCCCACATCAATGACATGAGACAAAGGAACAAGATGTAGATGGATGAAACAGAGAATCAAAAGAGGATGTAAGGGTGCAAATTGTAGAAGGATTAAGCTCTTGAACATATGGGCGACATGACTCCAGAATGTGGCAGCATTTTGGCACCAAGGGATTGAAGGTCATGCGGAGAAAGCAGGGATCGAATGGAATGAGGAAAAATGAAGAACCCAAACCCCGGAAGGCCAGTGACAAAGTGAGGATGTCGTAAACCCGACAAGAAGCAACAAAGGTGTTGATGTTTAAGAGCGACCAGCTGCCATAGGTAATCAACAGAATATTTCCAAATTTCCCCCCCACCATTACAGGTGAGTACCCCAATTATTTTTGAAAAACAAGCTTGAAGGGGATAAAATATGCTTATAATATAAGTTTTTCCTTCAGACAAATACAACACAGTGAAATTTTAACGAGCCCTAGGGAGGAGAAGCTCGGATCTCATCATGGCAACAAGTCCAATGTTGTCAGGGTTTAACGAGTCTAACATAGGTAAAACTAGGAGTCTTTTTCATGTTTAGAGAGTTTGAAAAAGACACGGAAAAGAAAACTCCAAAGGGGCCCTTTTCATATGTTTGTGTCTCTCAAACCCGAAAAGGTAGAAAACGATACTTGAGAGAACCGCTTAACCATTGCAGTCAAGGAGTACTTTTCGTAAATAGTGCCCCCAGCCCGAAAAAGTGAAAAACTTACTGGGGACACAACGTTTTGTAACCATTAACGAGCCCGAAACGACAAGGGCTCGATAACCTTTTCACGTTTCAAGAGTCAAAAGAGAGCTTAAAGTTGACTCGAAAAGGGTTTTGTCGGTACTGCTTGAGTATATAAGTTAGAATCGAGCATCACCAATGCTTAGAAAGTCTATCACTACACACAGACAAAAAACGCAAGCATAAGATTTGCAAAAACACGCATATAGGCCAAAACCCTAATTTCAAACCTTAAAAACCCTAAATTTTTTGAAAAAAAGATTATAAAATACCCATTATGGTGAAAAACCATTTTACTTGTGTTTTTTGACTGTGGTAAAAAAACTTCAACATTACGTACCTGAGCGATCGATTCCAAGAAACTCAACGGTCCATTACTTCTCGTGCTTCCTCCAAGTAAATACCCCATCCCTATCTTTGTTTTTCCACCAAATTTAAATGCAATTTCATGTTTTAGACCGGCATTTGAAGAGGTTTTTCGGACAAAATTCCACCTCGGTTGTCGCAAGTTTCCACTTCGGGGTTGCGACGACCGAGAAGTTTACACAGGCCAAAATCGGGATCATTGTAGGAAAGTGATGTACACCTGTGACAACCAGAAAATTTGTGAACTATGCAAATCGGCCCGTCACAGCTATTTTAAAAATAGCTGTGACGAGCGTCGAAACCAAAAACACTTCATTTTTAGACAGTTTTAAGATATGAAAATCATTGAATGGCATTTAATAAAAGGATGTTGGTGCATGCAGGGGTATAAAATGGCTTTCTCTTGGCAAGAATGCACTCACAATGATGATGATGAGATGGGGATAGTCGATACTCATTGCGAAAATATCCTATGGAACTGTGGGCTATTAAAATTCTTCTTAACACCACTACTGAGAGCTCAATTGGATCTCTTGGAGTACCTTATATGAGCGTGGAATCCAACAGAGGGCAAATTTATCATCCATGGGCAAGAAATCGAATTTGATGCCACATACATCTATTTTTTGACTGGATTGTCACAGCGAGGGGAGAGACTACGCATGATGGGTACTGGAGTTACTGGAGACTCACTAGACACTCTTATTGCAAGAGTGTGCTCGGGGGCACGGAAATCATCTTCTAGTGGGAAACTGCAGATTACCTCAATGAATGATTTGTCATTGCAGGTTTTGCTATTCACTATCACTAGGGTAGCTAGCTCCCAAGCCCAGCACGAGGCAACTAAAACTCAATTGTGGTTAGCCTTTGACTGTCTAAATCCCACTATGCTTGATTGGACGGAGGCCATGTCTCTTAACATGAAGAGACAATTGACCTAATGGCATAGTGGTGAGACAAAATAGTTTGGTTATGGCTCAATCTTGGTACTGCTGATGCTGGAGTGAGTACCGATCCTTCAGCTACAGGACATGTGGGTGGGGTGGCCAGGACCATGAGAGACTCGAATTACTCAGTGGGCTCTTGTGATGCCGTGAGGAGGTGGTGGCTAGCCAGTGTCATGGGGTCCTGAATTTATCGAGTGGATAAACTGTCAGGGGATCATAGTCGAGGATTGGCCATACGCAGGGATGGACTTCAGAGGTGACCCAGACATGTTGCTTCCTCCTGGAGAACAGCGTGATGAGAGAGGTAAAATACTCAATTTTACCAACAAACGTTTTGTAATTTTTTTTTGTTGTTTTTGGATTTTAAATATACATGCCAGAGAGGTTGATTTACCACCTCCGGGTGCAGATTCTGAGGAGGAGATAGCCATGAACCTAGAGGACTTGACTGAGGGGATTCTAGATTACAAAGGATTCGAAGAGATCCCTAGACAGTACCAACGACACACTATGGGTGTGTCGAATAGGATACACTAGCTACTTAGACGGGTGGCCTAAGCAATAGTGTGCTATAGAGAGCATCATCCATGGTAGACTTCTAGGTTTTGTTTTCTGCAAATTTTGAGAGACATGTGTCTTGCGATGTAACTTGAACACACATATTTTTTGGACATATACATATATTTTCTGAGCGCCATGGTGCGCAACACATTATATACATCTATCTATGTTTTATTGTATCTTCTTATTGCGTCTGAATACTTGTTTATGATTTTTATAAGTTCCGTAAATGTCAATCTAATACATGGTTTGCTAATGCATCAGTTAACGTATTTAGCCTTCTAGAAATGTGTTGATATGTGATATAATCAAAATTTATTTCTAGTAAGCGAACACATAAATACAACCTTAAAATTTGAGGGCTTATAATAGAATATCACCCGTTAAGTCGAAGAACAACAAACTAGGAGTCTGGATTCACAATCTATGCGTGAATATTGAGGTCAACAGCCTCAGCTAGTAATTCGATGACGACTCTATATTCAGCGACATTGTTTGTGGTACACCCTAGACAAACACTTTGAAGGTCTACTAACTCACTGTGAGGATCGTAGATCACCCATGCTGCGAAGGAAAGATTCTGGGTACTGCGATAGGCACGATCAATGAAATCGATAGAAGGTGCAACAGACATTTGCACAAAAAGTAAAAAGACACAATAAGAGGCAAATTCTTACACACCAAGCCACACATGTACAAAATTAAAAGCACACTTATGTACACAGCAGATGCACGAAAGACTCATGCATAGTATTTTTTAAGATAAAGCCCATTCTAGGGCTTATCCAAAGGGTTTCCTTCATAGTCGATTAGCTCATAGGCCCTTTTTTGGAGAACTTGTTTCACAATATAGGGCCCATGCCCAATAGGTTCGAATTTGCCTACCCCTAGCTTATCATTTTCTTGATCGTATAGCAGGACTAAATCTCCCTCAGTGAAAGAACGAGGGTTAACAATGTGATCAAAGTGAGTTTTCACTCTCTTCTTTTGTGCTTCAATGACTAAAGAAGCAAGTCGACAGGTCTCGTCTAGCCACTCTGGATAAGGAAGGCGTTCTTCCACAGGAGTAGTATTCAGGAGCAGTTCGACAGCTAACTTGAGAGAGGGTATTTCTCATTCAAATGGAAGGGTATCCTCTAGACCATAAACCAGTTGAAATGGTGTGAATCCGGTTGCATCCTTCACTGAGGTATGGTAGGCCCATAAGGCAGAAAACAACATCAAGTGCCAGTTGAACTTGTGCATTCCAATGGTACGCTAAAGCATCGTAATCAAAACTTTTTTGATGGCTTCGACTTGGCCATTGGCCTGAGGGTAATAAGATGTCGAACTATTGTGACGTAAGCCTAACTGGGTTGTTGACTTAGTCATCATGTAACCACGGAAATGAGAATCGTGATCAGTGACAATAGAGTGAGGGACTCCAAATCGAATAATCACATGATTGAATAGGAATTGCGTAGCTGTCTTACCGTCGTTAGAAAATGTAGGTATCACTTCAGCCCATTTTGTAAAATAATCAACGGCAATGATGATATACCCATGCCCCCCGGCCGAGCGAGGGTTACAGGTCCTATGGTAATGAGAGGATGCAAAAGGGAAGGTGGTGCACGCATCTTTTGCTGGTAAATCTGACATGCGTGACAGGAATGGACAACGAGAATGAAATCTTTAAAAATGGAGGGCCAAAAGTAACTATCACAAAGGATTTTTTGGGCAATAGCATAACTAGACATATGACCACCACATGCACCAGAGTGGCAATCACTCAAGACTAGTTCAGCTTCTTCAAAAGTCAAACAACGACAAAGAACTGAATCAACACCGAGATGGTATAAAGTGTCGCCAACAATACGATAAGGTTGAGAATGGTGACGAATACGTAGCTGAACATCTTTAGACAAATGAGGATGGAAGGAAGACATCTGGAGGTAGACAATAATGTCACTGTACCAGGGATTGAGGGTACTGATCAAGAAAAGAGTGTCATCCAGAATGCGATCCTCTATCCGAGAGGGAGCGGTAGCAGATGGTAACGAGCAAATCAACTCAGCGAAGACAAGTGACTTCTTATACTTGGTAGTAGTAAAATCCAAATCAAACTCTTGAAGGATAACAATCCATTTCAAGTACTTTCCCCCCAGCAATTGATGTGAAAAAATGTATGTCATCAGGTTGCAATCTAAAATCACAGTTGTCGTACGCAACAAAATATAATGATGAAAGCGTTGGACAGTGTGGACTGCTACCAAGGCGAGCTTCTCGACATAAGCATATTGAGTCTTGGTGCCAAGAAGGTTGCGGCTGAGATAATAGATAACGTGCTCGGAACCATCGTCGTCGTCTTGAACCAAAACCATACCAATAGTACTATCAGCAACAACTAGATAAAGTGAATAGTCACGATGATAGTCGAGTGGACGCAACAAAGGAGCAGAAACAAGAAGTGTCTTGAGTTGCTCGAATGACCTTTGGGTGATGTCGTCCCAAATAAATGGAGTGTCACACTTGAGGAGACACATGTAGCTTTTAGAAATCTCGACGTAGTTAGGGATAAAACGACGTAGAAAATTGGCCTTTCCCTGCAAAGTCTGCAACTGATGCAAAGAAGTAGGAAGTGAGAGATTCAGTATAGCTTCGATCTTGAGGGGATCAAGATGAATGCCCTCTTTTGAAACAACAAACCCAAGGAGCCTGCCGGATTCGATGCAAAAGACACACTTATGCGGATTGAGACGAATACGATAATGTCTACAGCGAAGAAAAATCTCGCAGAGGGGGTTCAGATGGTCAGAGCGTTTAGCTGAATGAGCCGGAAGGTCATCCAGATATGGCTGAACAATGTGATGGATGTCATGAAATGCGTAGGACATTGCTCGCTGGAAAGTGGCACCAACATTTTTTAGGCTGAAAGGAAGCTTTTTGTAAGCAAAGGTACCCCACGGGAAGATGAAGGCATTTTTTTGTTTATCGGCAGGAAAAATATTAATTTGGTTGTAACCAAGAAGCCGTCTATAAATGAGAAAATATCACTCCCAGAAAATTCATCAATGAGCTAGACTATAAAGGGAGTAGGATAGTTATCTTTCAGACATGCGCAATTGATGTCACGATAATCAACACAAACCCTAATAGTGCCCTGCTTTTTGGTCACAGGGCAATATTAGAGACCTAGTCAATCAGTGGGATAGGGTAAATAAACCCTGCTTTGATAAGTTTCTCAACTTCTCCTTTGATGGCCGCGGCTTTTCTCAGGTGCACGGGGCATAAACGTTTTCGAACTGTCTTTGCACTAGGGTACATAGGTATCTCATGTACCATGATACTTGGATCAATACCAAGCATCTCTTAATATGACCAAGCGAACACATCGTGAAACTCTCTAAAAAGGTCGGTGTAACGCTGAATCCCCTTAGGAGAATAGGTAACTCCAGCGTGAATATTTTCAACAATCCCTGGTTTGACAGAGATGTCGATGGGCATGGTTTGCGTAATATTCCCCATATTCCCTTCAGAAAAAAATCATGAATCAAGATAGGAGTCTGAAGTGGTTGAGGGGGAATACAGGAAGAAAACTTCTCCAGATAGGCAGTCATGGCCCGATGCCTTGGGAGAAACGAGGAACGATGATGATGATCAAACCAGGGAGGGTCCTCAAAAGACACAGTCTCAAGAATGGCTTCATCGGAAGGAAAGGTCTCTTGTAACAGATCCAAAGAAACTGTGTCTCCAAGCCAAGGGGATTGCACATACGCGTTGAGAGATCTGCTCAAAGGAGCAGAGTCAGAAGATGAAACCGAAGCTAAAACATTTTCAACATAGTTGAGCTTGGCAGGACTCAATGGCATAATCTCGCCCCATGAATCTACCTGATCAACGAGGGGAATCACCCAAGGATCAGAACGGGTAGAAATCATATTAATAGAGGTGACATTGGGAGGTGGGAGCGAAAAAACACCCATAAGGGTAGGATCTTTAAAGTGTCCAGCACCCACACTCTCATATGGAATACTGGTATGCTCCACAAATGGAACATTGTCATCCAAAGAAGAAGAAGCAAAGAAGGATAGATGATCGACCGTGATAATTTTCCCTTGATGAGGAAAAACAGAGTACACGGAATAAAGATGAAGCCACTGCATGCATGGCGTAAGTCTAAATTCGGCCTAACAAAAGGTCAACAACTTCGACTTCAACCTCGACTGTCTTCCCTTCCAAGGTGATAGAAAAGCGTGGGGGAATACCAAATGGACGAGAATCTCTTCCATCAAAGGCCTTCAAAGTATTAGGAGATTGACTCAACGACGGGGAGCCGATAGCCTTCTAATAAGCAACAAACATGATGCAAGTGGAGGCACCCCCATCAATAACAGTACGATGAATATTCTTCGAGTTAATGATGACTTGAATGAGAAAAGAAATTTGATGAGGCAATCACGGCACATGGTTCTCAAGATCGAACACAATTGATTCCGAATCGGCCAGGTCAATGCCACCAATGGCTGATAGCAGAGACTTCTATTGGGAGGGACAACTATGGAGAACTTCCAAAGTGGACATAACCGAAGGAGCTTGGGCTAAGTCCTCAATAATACTGTAGTGCTGCGTGGCACAATTATTGGGGTTATAAGAAGATTTCCGGAGGATTCCCTTAGTAGAAGGTTGAATGACAGATTCAGTGCTAGGCCATTCAATATGAAGAGGGCCAGAACTGGACGAAGGAACGCTTAAAGGGACTTCAGGTTCCTTTCCGGTAGACAGAGGATATTCTTTCACTCGAGTACTCACATAGATATGGATAGTCACAGCCATAAAAACTTGGGAGCCAAAAGTGGAAGAGGATTGAGGTTAACCGACCACCATTTGAGTTTGTTGAGAGGGAAACGGCTCTTTAAGTATAGCAGGAGTTCCTGGAGTCCCCTTAAGCAAGAAACTAACTTCAGACTGTCTAGGACAGTCTTTGGTGTAGTGATCCTCATCACAGATAAGACAAGGATACTTAGGTTTGCATTTAGTGCCATCATTGACCGGAGGCTTAGGAGGGTCCTGCTTCGGTGGATTGGCCTTATTTTTTCTTTTCCCTTTTTCTTACCTTTCAAAGCTTTATCTACCATGGTGGACTGGATGTCATTGAATTTGGAGGTTTTACTAGTATTAGATGTGGCCTAAGAAGCACTTTCACTAGGAGCAGTAGACTTTTGCTTCACAGGATTCGTGGAATACTTTCGAGAAGATTGAGCAACGAAACCAATAACACCATCGACGGAGGGCATCGGCAGGGCTTTAGAAGTTCCAGGACGCAGAGCATCAGGCAAGAGATCATAAAGCGTGCCAAATTGGGAATAAACCAAATCAAGATACTAAACACGCATGATAACTTGCTCTTCAGTAACACATGCCCCCATAGCGATATTGTGGGCTATCGGATTGACAAAAGAGGTGGTGAACCAGTCAGTCAGAAGCTAATCAAGGATCTAGAACTTAATCAAATGATGTTGCCTTCTCCATTGATGAATGTGATCAGAGATGTGTGTAGCCGTGTCCTATTTCAAAGAAGTAAGGAGGTATGTGCCCATTTCATAACGAATCAGTAATTGGAAATGAGTAAGAAATGCCATTGCAAGCGAATTGAAGTCTTGGAAAGTTCCACAAGTGAGTTCAATATACCATTTCACGGCAGAACCAGTGAGAGTTTGTTGAAAAAGATGGAGGCAAATAGAATCATCGAGCCATGAGTTAGATGAGCACCAGAGGTGATAAGTCATGACATGCACTTGGGGGTCCTCTCTAGATTTACCATCAAATTTAGGACAATCATCGGGAATATTGGTCAGAACTAGTGGCCAATATGGATTATGAAGGATTGAATCATTTGTCATCTTGGACACATTAGGCGGTTCCAAGGTTGCCGGAAAAGGTAATTGAGGGTCAAAGGAAATCATAGGGATAAAGGCCAGTGTTAGGGTTCCATCCAGATCCTTGTTGCCCACATGGGTTTTGTCCATAAGGATTTTTCCCATAAGGGTTTTGTCCATAACGGTTATAATTAGGTGGGTTAATGCCATAACTTGGTTGTTTTCCTGGATTTTGAACACCAACAACCCATTGGTTACCAGCTTGACCAACATGGCTAGCATAGGGCTGTTGAAAATTTTGATAAGGATTGACCTATGGTTGTTGATAATTTTGATACGGAGCACCCTGAGGTTGCCATTGGGGTTGCTGAAGTACTTGGAGACTATATTGCGGCTGAGCTCCAAACTACGCCTGAGGCCTAGGCTGCATTTGATAAATAGGTTGGGCTTGAAATCCAACTTCAGTTTGGAGACCGGGTTGAGTCTGGAGTCCAGCCTGAGCCTGGAAACTAAGTGGGGCTTGAGAAACGGCTAGTGCTTGAACACCTAGTTGACCGCGAGATGGATTGATTTGATCGGACTGATGTCCTTGTTGAAACTGGGGTTGACCCAACTAGCCAGAAGGCTGGCCTTGTTGGTACTGTGGTTGACCCAACTGGCCAGAAGGCTAGCCTTGTTGGTACTGAGGTTGACCCAACTGGATAGAGGGTTGACCTTACTAGATGGTAGGCTGGCCTTGTTGGATCTAAGGCTAGCCCATTTGACCAGACGGTTGACCTCCCTGGATAGCAGGCTGTCCTTGCTGGATTTGAGGCTGTCCTGCTTGAACACAAGGTTGACCTTGATGGGCAACGGGTTGGCCTAGTTGAAATAGAGGTTGACCTAGCTGTCCAGAAGGCTGACCTGGCTGGGCAACAAGTTGGCCTGGCTAGAAGGAAGGCTGACCTAGCTGCCGAGAGGGCTGACCTTGCTGAGCAACAGGTTGGCCTGGCTGGAATTGAGGTTGACCTAGGTGACCAGAAGTTTGCCCTAGATAAACAAAAGAGGAACCTGTAAGGGCCGAAGGTTGTCCCTGTAAGGGTTGTCCTTGTAGGCCTGAAGGTTGCCCTTGAAACGGATTCCCTTGATACGATTGCCCTTGAAAGCCAGAAGGCTGCCCTTATAAAGGTTGGCCTTGTGGACCATGATAAGTGGTGTGATTCCAGGCAATCGCGAGCAGAACGGAAACCTCAACTGTGGGTTCTGGAGGGAGAGACCCAGTGTGATAAAAATGAGCCCCTCGAGCATCATAATAGTGCAACAGATTATGTGGATAGGACGATGGTTGGGAGCCCAGAGGGTTATGATTCATGTTTTGAAGAGAAAACATGTATTGCTCATATGACCACCCTGCCGGAATGGAACCAGAAGAAAGTGGGATATTACCTATAGGGTGAATAACTCTAGATGCCAAGGATGAGGGACCACTATTAGCAAGCTCAAAAGAGGTCTCGACAACAGTAGTAACCACCGAGGATGCAATAACTACACTAATGGAAGGGGCTGTACAAGCCACACAAATAGTGGGCATTGACGGAACAGACGTGACCGATACAGGCCCTAAAGTTAGAGTTATAGCACGAGACCACACATAACTCTAATTTAGAGATGTGGAACTCATGATGTCAGACAAAGCATGATAGCACAATGGTAATGACACGCCAAGAGGAGTGCTAAAAGGGAAACCTTCCAAGGGAAGAGGAATTTCTCCGCTTGACACAAGGTTCTCTTCACTACTAATGGGACTTGTCTCATCCATGTCGGAAGAAGACATTGCAATCGAAACACCAGGAGGAGTAGACAAGAAGTCTTCTTCTGAAGGATCCCAAAGAGGATTCCAATTGATATCAAAAGGCTCCTCTCCTGGAGCTCGAGAGTCAAGAGGCTGAACACTTGGAACAATGGGAAGGGTACCACCAACAGTCAATACCTCAGAAGAGACAGGGGATGCAGAGTCTCCGTCGCTTGGTAAAGAGGATGGGATCGGTGAGTCCGCCAGGATGGCCTAAACTCAAAATCCGAGAAAAAGAGATAATCGAGTAGGGTTGCAACTCTGCACGAACCAAGAACACGGCCAAGATTAACAGGTAAAATGTGAGCGTGGACAAATAAATTTTATGACATAGGAACGAAACTTGACCTTTTCATATTTAAAGAGTCGAGAAAAAGGACAAAAGATGACTCTAGTCGCCTTCAAATGTTTAATGAGCCTAAAAGGACAAGTGCTCAGATGATCCTTTTACTTTTAAAGAGTCGAAAAGGAATGAAAGTGACTGCTCTAGAGTACTAGACAAGAGGTTTACCAGACAAATCGTAAAACTGCATATACACCTTGGTGATCAAATGAAAGAGAAATGACCAAGGACTTTTCGTACGGCAGTCAATCTTCCCAAATGCTGTGTTCGGTGCGTTACAATTCGTAAGGCGGTAGACTCAGCTTCCTATAGATAATAGGATGATAACCTAGTGGGGTCTCCCAATATATACGCGATGGTACAGGGAGCACAAATCCGTACTAGTACCTATTGAATCACAAAAGGAGGAATCGCCTAACCTTGGTGAAAACAATATCAACTAAGTTTAACGATGCTGGAACACACCTCTAGCCTAGACCTATAGATATGTGAGCATTAGGTTCCAATGTGTTTTTAAGTTCATTCAGTAGATTTTAACAGATAATCTTGAATTAAGTCTCGATTTCAAGGCCCTACCAAATGTATTTCAACAGTTTCTAGGATGCAACTACAATGAGTAAAAATCCATTCCTTTCGATGAAAAACTACATAAATGAGGGTAAGGAGTTCATTTCCAAGTGAATGAAAATAATAACAAGCAAATGCAAGAACAACAGTGCAAGCAAGTAATCCAATCAATAGGAAACACAATGCATCAATTTCCACTTATCTCACAAATACTATGACAAAAAAATGAAAGATGCAAATTTTGCTTTTCAATTCCTAATCATGACGAATCTACTAATGCAAAATGCTTTCACTTTCGCATACTATATGAGTGCAATGTTTTTCATTTTTTGGATTTAATAACAAACAAGCAAATGCAAGCCTGACTGATCAAAACAAATGTAATCTATCTTCGATAGTGAATGGAAATCAAATCAACACAACAAACTAGTTCGATGACCAATCACTAGAGACCAATCAGTAAGGATAGACAAGCAGCTAGGAAACTGCTTCAAACAAGCCAATAAGATGGTTGTGGACGTAGTTCAAAATCTTGGGAGGACAAGCAACCCAAAACAAGTGACTTCGTAATGAAACCTTAAAAGACTTAGGTCACACATCCCAAAAAATCAAGATTCAGACAAACGGAACAAAGAAGGATATGCCTTAGCAAACACAGTCAAAACAAGCTTGATAAGATGTAAGAGACAATAGATGACAAGCAACACTAGCCTATTCAGGAGGTAGGGCTATGAAAAACAACCCTATAGGAATCATCGCAGGGGTTAGACTAGCAACATGAGATGAACGCCAAATCTTCGCAGGCACGACATTAGCAACTAAGTGACGTCGTCGCAAGAGTAGACTTGTCTTCGGCTACGGTCTGATTACAGGAATCGTCGTAGCTGTATGACATGATATCCGTGACCTACAGCTTGGTTAAATATGATAGGAGTGATTCATCACAGCTGTTATGAATTAAACAACAACGAGCTCAACAGACAAGGAAAACAAGGCAAAAGCAACTGAAAGAGACCAGGCTTGTCACTCAGACAGTGAGGTGGAATACCAGAGCTACTCAAGTGATCCAGAACACTAATGATTTAGTCCCAAAACAAAGAGACACTATGTAATTTAACCAAAAATAAATCAAGAGAAAAAATAAGAGACAACACACAAAGGACTCCCCAGCAGAGTCGCCAACTTGTGATGTAGGTAAAGTTCCCTCTGCGAACAAAGGCAACCACTCTAGCCCTAAAGTGGTTCTAGTCATAGCAATACAAATACAGCAACTAATTCCTTAAATAGTTATCGTTGAAAGAGCCTACCTTATTCCGGTGTTCGATGCAATCTTCGTTAAGCTGCTCCAGCTATTGTTTTCTTCTCCTTGATGAGTGATTCACCTTAAACAACACAGGAGAACAACGAAACACATAATAGAGCACAACAATGAACTATTCAATTACAGAGTCAAGGATCCATACACTATCAAATATATTTCATATACGATATAGGAAATAACCATTGATTGTATTAGTATGAGCAAAAGTAAAGCTTACAACCATGACTTGATGTCGCAAGCTTCCTTGAAGGGTCCAATCAGTATGCTTCCACAAGCATTCACTCTCAAATGGTCTCCCAAAAAGGTTGATGACTCTTTCTCTCACCCAAAAGCACTAATATAAGGCTAAGGCAATCCACAACCAATTGCTAGACTATCAACAATTCACACTGCAAACTATCAATCCAACACCAAGAACTAGCTAATTTGCTCACTACCAAAAAAACTAGTTGATCATAGCCATGGTGGATGTTTTTATAAGAGGAGGAGCCTCAATAAATGAGGGAGAGGAATCTTATTTTCATGGGAGGTTACTCAAAAGGCAGAACCACCATCTCAAATGAGGAAAGGTGAACTTCCTTGACCCAACAATGAGCTCCAGAACCACCCAGAAGCATTTTGTTTGAACTAATTCGCCATATCTGGGTCGTTGTGAGCCAAACACTAAGACTCAGAGACGACATCGTGATGCAAGAGTGTATTCAGAGCTATCGTCACAAGCAGGATACTGATGACTTGCAACGATCCCTAAAATCCGACCGTCGCAGAGAACAAATGTACTCTTGTGATGGTGTTGCGAGGTTCTAGTTCACTTTGGTCCATTGTCGTAGACAGGATATTGATGTCCTGCAACGATCTTGAAACATAGGTTAAAAGGGTCAACTTCATGATTAATGAGCATGGTTGATATTCTTGAGTGATATGGAAGATGTGGACACATATTTTGATGTATGACACAGAATAGATGTCATTCAGGGACCGACTCTACTTTGGATCAGGGGATGCGGGGTCGGTGAAAAAATACTGTGTAACAGAGGGTGAGGTGGTTTAGCCTAGGGAAGGCTTAGTTGGTTCTTTTGGTTTGAGTCCCACATTCATGCTTGGAATATGGAACGGGGGTGATTGGATGAAGAGAGATTTAGCTCAGCTAATCTATGGTTAGTTGGAACATGGTAGTCCCATATTGGGTTGTCTTTTGCATTCATTAATAAGAGTCACCTTCCTTGGTATTTTCTGTGTAAAAGTACTGGATTCTATGTGGCATTTATGGCTATTGTATCCTCATTATTTTTTTTGTTTATATGCTTGTTATGAATATGTTTATGACAAATAAAATGAAGGGTTCTCATCATGCTTTGATTTGTAAATGATTGAGCAATGAATCTATGACCTAATAGATGATAATGTAGTTAATGTTATAAGGCATCATTGCATCTTAGCGATTCTTAGATAAGTATAAGACCCATATGCTCAGATATGTTATTATGACTTGTAGAATGCATATTTGTGACATGTTTGACGAAATTCCTGTTATGGATAGTAGGAGTCCAGTCAAGTCTTTGTTCAAGAATTTGCATTAGCTTGATTGTGTCTATGTTTCTTTTTATTTCTGTAGATTCCATGAAGTTTTGGGCAGTGACTCGGTCCTAGTGTTATAGACATATTTGGGCACTACTTATATTTCGATAAACAAAGGGCTCTTTAACCCCTAAAAGTGTTGTTTCATACCCTAAAGGATCATGGTCAACTGATTACATCATTCCCCAGAAGTTCTACCTAAAAAACCACTCAGAACTGGCCAAAACAGGACCATACTGACTGCTCCACTGTCAGGGTGCGATGCATACTGACTGCTACACTAGCCAGGTGCGATGCATACTGATGAGGCCTTCTGTAGGGTGTGATGAGCGAGGATGGACAAATTTCCAAGACAGTTTGCTAAGTGGATGCTCATGGAATCTTCTAGAAACTTCCTCTATGACACTTGCCTCTCTGAATTCACCCAGGGATGAGTAAGAGATCGAAGAAATCTCCAAGTGGAACCAAGAACAACAAGTGGAATGACAGTAATCGAAAACCCAGAGATGACTCACACCCTTGCACACATCTATAAATGGATCCCTCATCTGAAAGATCTGGAGGCTGGAATTTTGTAATTTGCAAGGAAGAGCTAATAGTTTGTCTTTGAGAAGGAGCATTGTATTGTTAGGTGATCTTGCTTTTCATGAGGTGAAGAGGGCTTTGATGCTGGGAGGATGATGCTGGATTAGATAGCTGGATTGTAATTCTCCCTTCTATTTTAATAAAGTTCTTTGAGTCTTCCTCCATACAATCATGTACTTGTGAATCTTGTTATTTGTAAATGCCATTGTATGTTCAATGTATTTCTGATTCTGCATTGTTTATGATATAATAGATCAAGATGCTTTTATGGTGTTTTGTTACTTCGTTTCAATACTAGATATTCTCTAAGAAGGACAAGTAGGAGAGGAGTTGCAAGCTCTATCAAGGGAGAGAGAAATCAAGCAAGGAGTCAAGCGGAAGATCCAGGTTGGTTCCTTTGTTTCTCTCTTATCTATCATACATAGAGGAAATCGCAAATTTCTTTGATTGTTTGTTTCTAGGATAGTTGCCAATCCCAGTGGGACTAGCACATCGAAAAGACACTAGTTTTCTCGGAAACAAAATGGCCACTCCACTGGGGATCGAATAGTTTGTTTGTTTGTTATTGTTGTTTGCTTTATAAACTATAGACGGAGCCTAAAGTTAGCCAGATAGCCTTCGAACTTCTCTTGCTCTGCAATTGCAAAGTAGATGAATGCTGCTTCAGTCAATCTCTAGTTTAGTTTATGATTTGAACATCTAACTTACAAGCATTCTAGGTGCCCTTGTGGTAGCTCAGTAACCTCCCAAGATCATTCCCCTGTACTTTACTCTTTACTGTCCATAATAGCTCAGCTTAACTCACTGAAATCAGCTGCAAATTTGAGCCAAAACCCATCTCAGTTGCGCTCCCTGACCCATCACACTGTCTGTAATTGGAAGCCAGTATGCATTGCACTTCCCATGTGTAGCAGGTGAGATGCATCCCTATTTCTGTGAAGCACAGGTGCGATGACTGAGTAATCCTATTTCTCTCCTTGAAATTTGGGTTTTTTGTCCTTGTTTTCAGCTCTATTTAATTGTTTTTTGCTGCTTATGAACAATATCTCATTGTTGAAGCCTCTTTGCATTACATAGACCAATCTCCATTGATTAGGATTAGTAAATGTTTTTATGTTTTTGTCCATCATTTACAATCCTTCGTCAAAAATTTACGTAAATCGATCTGTCGTTTTGATCCAAAAGTGTCATAACTGTCGTTTTGTGTCAAAAAGAGAAGTGTCGTAAAGTCTTCCTTCTCTAGATAGTCGATTGAAAATTTTGTCGTGTATTTGATTTGAATTGTTAATATTTGAAGTGTTGAAAGCATTTTTCTGTTTGAAATCGAAAAGTGTCGTTTAGTCTTCCTTTCATTTTGAAAAGAAAATTGTCGAAATGTCGCTTTGAAGAAAATATTTCAGATCTATATTTAGTTTTCCTTTTTGGCATTCTTCACATTAAAGGGAACGAAAAACAAATACATGCATTTGCATTTGCATTTAAACTGTGTGCGAAAAATGATTTAGGAAAAGTGCATTTAGTGTGTGCTCTTTTCTCTCTGTTTGAAAGAATCGTAATCTTCTTTCCTTAGTAGCTAGGATTTTCATTGCTAAAAAGTAAACAACGATTGTTTATCATTTTCGATTACATATTTAGGAATTTTACATCTACATCACACGTTGAACCTTGAAAGGAAAACTTCTAAACAAGATCAACTGAAAAATAAATTTCAATGAACTTAACAATGCTTTGGAACCTAATTCAACATAATTAGAGGTCTAGGCTAGGGACGTGTTCCGGCGTCGTAAAATATAGTAACTATAGTTTTCATCGAAGGTTGGGTGATTCCTCCTCTTTGATACGACAAGTGCTAGCACGGACTTGTGCTCCCCGTACCGTCGAGTATATATTGTGAGACCACAATAGGCTTATATCCTTTATCCATAGGAAGCTGTTTCTGCTGCCCTATCGATCACAATGCACTGAACACAGCATTCGGGAAGATTGACTGCCGTACATAAGTCCTTGGTAGTTTCTCTTTAATTTATCACCAAGGTGTATATTGCAGCTTTGCGATTGGTTTGGTAATCCCTCTGTCTAGATTTCTAGAGTAGTCACTTTCGTTCCTTTTTCAACTCCTTAAAAGAAAAGGTCCATCTGAGCACTTGCCACTTCAGGCTCATTAAAAATCAAAGGGGACTAGAGTCATCTTTAGCCTTTTCTCGACTCTTAAAAATTGAAAAATCAAAGTTGTGTCAAAGCGTCATTAAAATTCATTAAATTCGGAATAAAATCCCTGTTCCTTCTTTGATCTTAGGTTGAGATAATGGAGTCTACTAATCACGAAATCCCTTTTGAGGGGAATCCTAGTCCTTTCTCCTCTTGGGGAGATATTGGTGCTCCGTATATGGCCACATTGTCCCTTCCAGGAATCACAATTGGCCTACTGGTATGGCTATTCTCAACCTCTGTCATTCAAAATACCGTAATTCCTCAGCAATCAAATCAATAGCCAGTTGATACTAGAGTTGACCCTTCACCTTCTTCTTCGTTTGTTTCTCCCTCCCCTTCTTCCTCTTCGCTTGGTGAAAATAGTGATGTTAGTAACCAAGTGTTCGAGAAGATGAAGAAAGGGAAAGAGAAGAAGGAGAAGTCATCTAAGCAAGGGGGCAACCATGCAGCATCTTGTGAAAATCTACACATTAAGCCTTTCAAACCAAAAGATCCATGCATAATTTGCAGAGGAGACCATCTTCACCAAGAATGTTCATGTATTCCTCGAATCTTGAGAGAATGGTCCCCCCGTTCACACCAAATGGTGTCATCAACCTCTGGTGATCACGTTGACAACACACCATCAGCTAGTAATAATGGGCAAGGAAAAAGGTCCAAATTCCATGCAAGTTATGTGAAGGGGATCATACCCTTCCCTATTGTCCTTTTCTGGATGAAGCCAAAGGAGTCTTGCATCATCGTCCTGCTTCACCGTAGCGACTTCCACTTGGATACCAGAAGCTCTCCCCAATTCCTTTACTAGTTGAAAATTCGACTGGCATGACTCAGCTGTCAGTCGAAGCACCCTGATTGTGAGTGGCATTTTGACAATATATATACACTTCTCATTGTATTAAACAATCATCTCTCACAGTGTGATATCCATCCAATGAAATGTACTCCCAAAGGCCATTGTGGGATTGAATTTTTTTCTTTCAGTGGACAAGTGGTGATATATTTTCTTAGGCCTTAGTGTTCTACTTCCCTAAGGTTTTGACACTACTCACAGCTAGCACCTTCATTCAACCAAGTGAGGTACTCATCTTGGAAAGTTGAATCATTTTGTCTCCACAATCCAATATGATGTTGGATGAATCTCATGATACTAAAAACATAGGTCATAATAGCGAGGAACTTTTACTGTGGGAAAAAGAATATCCAAATTTAAGGAACATGACTCTTTTAGAACAAGCAATAAGGATATTTTTTACACTAATATTTTTTTTTCCATTTGTTTTCACAAGTTATCTATTGCCTGATATTTTTAACATGTAACTTAGTTGGTATGATTGTGTCTAAGTTTTTATTGAAGGTTGAATAATAAGTTACTAAGGTGTTATTTCCCAAAGGTGACGTTTTATTTTCTTTTTTTATACAGGTCATCTAGCCCCATAGTGGCCACTATCGAATGTTGAGGTATATGTCGTATAAATATTTAATATTCTACTTTAATTTATATTCAAGTATTTATCATCTTTCATGTATTATACTTTGCACTGTATCTTCTTTGATTTTCAGGGGAGTAACTCAATATTCATGGTAAGAAGCAACAATTGAAGAATGAGGAGAACAATAACACTCAAGCAACAAATGCAAAATGAGAGAGAGAAGATAACCTATCTAGTGATACCCTTAGATCCAATATCTTGCATAAGACATACCCATAGAGACTGATAGTCAAACCTTCAGAGTTGGTGAATTCACTTGCAATGCTTTGGCAACACAGTGATAATGTTTTGAAATGATGAAACAATATTTCATGTGAAAATTGTAGTCCAACCGATATTAAGTTGGAAACTCATATTGTAATACTTGATATTTTATATAATAAAATTTATATGGTTGAAATTATTTTTATTTGCACTTTATATTATTTAGTCTTGTAATTAACATATGTAACTTTGCGTTATCATATTAGATAAATATGCACATTGTATGATATTTTTTTTAAATTTAGTTGCAAAATGATACTAATTAATTTATGTTGATTAATAATAGACACATAAAATCAATCTAAAACTACTAAATTAGTAGTTTATATTAATTAATGATGAACACGAATAAAATGAATATATGACTAAATTAGTCGTTTATAATGATTATGAATGAAATTAAATGAAATGAATATAAACTACTAAATCAGTCATTTATATAATGGATATGAAAATACCAAAAAAAGATAAATGACTACTCCAAATGATAATTTTTTTTATTAAAATGAGGACTAAATTTTTCATATATACGACTATTAGTAGCTAATTTACAGTATCTTACAACATGACTAAAATTTAGTCATATTTTTTTGGTCATTAATTGGTTTTAAATTATGACTAAAATTTGCATATATATATCTCTATTAGTAGCTAATTTACAGTGTCTTATAACACGACCAACATTTTGGTCATATTTCTTTGGTCATTGATTGGTTTTCTCAAGGATTCATATAGTAATATATTTTGTTGTATATTTGGTCATTAATTGCGACAATTAATGATTAAACAAATGAAAAATTAATGACCAAATTTATGACTAAATATACTACTAGATGGTAAAATTGAGGAAATCAATTAATGACTAAGCTAAAAATGACTAAAATTTGGTCACGTTATAAGATACTGTAAATTATCTATTATTGGTCACCGACTAAAAAATGGTGGTTTATATGCAAATTTTAGTTGTTTTTTTAGTAACTTATTAGTCTTTTTGTACTGGTGAAATGTGACTTCTGAGACAAATGAACACAACAAACCAAAATCCGGAAGATTATAGGGACCGAAGGAGAGAGGATGAGGAGATAGCACTTAATGGCAATCATCGGAGTTAGAGTCCAAATCTAGGTAGAAAATATGAGCAGGTGGGGTAGGAGAAGATGGTCATAAATCAATAGGTGGATTCCAAACATCTCCCACCTAGACCTGTGAAGATAGAGTTGTTTGATGAGAAGGGGATAGGGGGTCACTTGGGATAGCAACCTTGTCCATCTCAAATTTAGAAGCTCTAGAAGCTCTAGCACCGAGGTATGTTTGGATAGGTTTGAAAGATTCTAACTCATATTAATTTTCTGAAACATGAACAAGATATTGAAATATATCATCTAAGAATTCCCAATCAACTTCATCTTTAGGAAATTCAAAAATGTAGTGAACAAAATGATCATGAAAATCTTGAAGAGATTCATCAGGTTATTTTTGCAACTTTAAAATTTTAGTATTAAGGGCTTTAAGATCATAAAGAATGAAAGCATGACATGATTCACTAAAAAATTGCTTGAAAGAGTGTATAGAGGCTGCGAGAAATGTGTGACACCATTGCTTTGTGCACCCTTTGAATGTGAAATCAAACAACCCACATGCAATATCCTCAGACAGGATACCATGCCTGTCACGGAACCAAGAAAAGTAACTACGTGCCTAAGAAAGGTTATTCCACCCTCGTCATCAAACTTAATTATGGACAAGTCATTTAAAATGATGGTTGGTACTTCAAAATGTGCATAGTTAGAAAAACATGTTGGGGTTTTGATTTGAAAAGAAGTCATGCAATATATGTCGAAATTCAAAATAGGCTTCAAGGGCTCAACTTGTCATTTGGCCCTCCTTCTAGTGCCAGAAATGTTGATAGTGTTGGACCCACCAACATTTAGGGGATCTCCCTGATATGAAGTCCCAAATAGACATCACAGTGTTTTGAGTAGGAGTCCCAAAAATGGGTGGTAATGTAATTCCTTGACCGCAGTAGTGCGCAGAGGAAAGTTTGATAACTTTGGGTCAGAGCAAGTGTGTGACCTTTTGCAGAGTTAAGTGCGATGCATGAATGTTCTAACATACGGAGGGGAAAAGGAAGTGTTCCCCTTGGAATCCCATAATAGTATGGAGCTTGAAAGTAACACATGAGAGAAATGACATCATAAGCTAAAATGCAGAATAATCCACAAGTTAGAGTGATGAGTAAATCCAACAACACAAATTCAATAGGATTCATACAAATTCATATAGAGTAGTACATAATCATATCCATAAGTTAAATAATATACATGTACAATACAACAAGAATAGTCCTACTATATTAACAACATATGCATGAAAGTGTGTTGGCTCTTATTTTATTATTATAAGTGAAAGTTGCATCCATACATATACCATTAAAAACCACTAGCACCAATAGTGGAACATTACAGTCAAGAACACCTACTCCTCAAAAGAAGTATACTCACTCTATGCTATGGAGAAGCCAAGACACTTCAAAATACTCCCAAGCCTTCTCTAAGCCTAAGCCTAGCCAAACGCTTGGCTCCCAAAAGCCTGTTCTATGAGTTACGAGGTTCTATTTATAACAATGGGTGCAATGACCCTTGACATTTACCTTTGTGACTCTTTTACTTCCCTCATGACTCTTCAACTTCTTGACTAAATGAAACATTACATTACATGATGACTTTTCATATTCCAATATTGACACTTGGAATTTCACTTACAATATAATTACAAATAATATTACATTTTCCACATTTACCCATATAAGAAGAAATAGGATAGAGAGAGCCTAACAAGACACAACACTATGATTCTAGGGTAGAGACAACGTGGCATCATTTTGCAGCTTTTCTTTCCCTCTAGATTATCAACAATCTTCCTCTTTCCCTTGTCCTACAATGGATTTCTACCTTCTGTTGTTGTTGTTGTTTCTTCCAGAGTTGTTCAAAGATGACAAAAGACTACAAAAGAAAAAATCACCCAAAAAAGCAACGACAATCACATCGAAGTTTACCTGATCTCCTTGGGAATTCTATAGCTCAAATATTGAGTTTGCAAATGATCTCTAATAGCATCAATTAAATAGATTTTCTCAATTTAGGGTTTATGACGTGCATGCCTAAAATAAAGGAAAATGTGACACTTGGGGGAAGTTTCTAAATGTAATACAAGTGTCTCTTTCAGGATACTAAAAATAGATCCATTTTTTTAGGGGTGATTTTTTCTTTTTCCTTTTTTTCCTTTTCTGGGGGAAATTTGTCATGCACACTATTGGGAAAGATAGCGCAGTTTCGAGAACCGAGCAACTTTCTGACTCGATGCACTACATAGTTTATGAGGTCAATGAGGGTTTCACAATTTTTGGGGTCAATGTTGGGCTGCCCTCTCATGACAATGTATTTCCGGAGCTCAAGGCTCACTGGAAGCCAACATTATGCAATTCCCAACAGCAAATCTAGTTACCCTCAAGAATTGCACAGTTTTATGGGTCAAGACTAGAACTATTGTGGGACAAAGTCAGGAGATCCACTTGTGAGTTAGTAAAATCAAGTAAGTAAGCAAACATAAGCCAAAATAAAAGGATATGTCTCAGTTGAAGTATGGATACCTAGATCAGTGCAAGATGAGATGTTGTGGTTTAGAAGGAAGGCTCCAAAATCAAAGCATAGGAAAAATTTTGGAGGGTGGTTGTAGCTGCTACAACATTGGCGACACACTAGTAGAAATCCATCTCTCTATATGCAAATTGAGTCTAAATCTTCCAGAAGTATTGTTCATTTCTTCGATTATCATAGCTTCCTTACTTAGCTTGAGTTAAATATGTAATCCCTACCATTCTCTTTATCAACAACACACATACCAAGCCAAGTAAAACTGAGTTGTTTCGATTGGGGATGAGAGGTATATAGATGCATAAGTAAAATAGAATGTCAAATATTTAGTTTCATATCTGGTGTTGCTCTACTGTCAGTAGGCCTGGACAGTACCCCAGCAGAGTCACTTCAGGAACACAAGCATTGCTCTACTACCAGCAAGCTTGGACAGTACTCTGCAAAGTTACCTGCTTCACCTCTTTGCGTAGGAAGCATTTCTCTTCTTTCGCTCTTTATTTAATTTTGTTCATTTTTCAAAGAAATGTGAATAGGCACTTGTTTATTTCATGAGGCAAAAGAGGGATCTAGACTTATTGGGAGCATAATAGATTGTCCCTTTAGAGAAGGATATTTATATATAACTCTGACGTAGTTGTTAATTTTTTCCCCCTCTCCTTACTCTACGTGACTTAGTTGAAAAGGGTTAACTGAAAATAGAAAAACAATTAGAGTAAGCGGTACTGGTTAAGAGTGGAAGCATCATGATTGTGTTGACTCTCCCTAAAAGGAACATATTTTCTGTTAGGATATCATCGAATAGAAGAAATGCAAGATTCACATAAAGAGAGGGAATAAACAAATAACCAAGTGTTGATAGTTGTACAAGTTCCTGGTGGACTTCACCCTACTTTTCTAAGAATCCAAACATAGTTTCATTTAAAAACTAACCTATAGGTGCAAAAGCAAACAAAAAAATGAAATAAGTGGGATAAAGCAAGACAAAGTAAGGAAATCAAGAAACAAACAAAGAAGAAAATAAAAACTACTCCTACTCCTAACCTAAGTAGAACATGGTCCAACTCACATAAAGTGATATTTCCAATGCAGCCATCAACACACTGGATGGCCCATATAGGCGAGAGCATGACTAACAAGAAAAATATACATGTAAACCAACCAACAAGAAATATAAAAAAAATGCAAACCAGAGCATTCGAATCTTGAATGCATCTACAAATAAGTAACAACGGAAAGTGCATGAGAGGAATTTTTCAGATGTATCATGTTGTCTTAACACATTACAAGTGGAAGACAATCATATACACACTTTCAAACTTGAAAATTCAGCAAACATGAAGAAAGAAGAAAAAATTTGTTTTGCAACTTTGCTTGCTACATACGAATCCTCTAATGATTGAGTGATAGTATCATGTGATACATATGGAGGGTGCAAAAATTGTAAGATAGATTGATTTTCAATGTGAACAATAGAATGATGAGGAGCCTAGAAAGATTCAATAAATTTCTAATCAGAAGTGGAATTGATGTCAAGGCTACAATAATCTCACATAACCATCAACTTTGGTTGAAATGGCTCGACATCTTGAGGAGTTTCCAACTCATCAAAAGATGGAGCATCCAAGATCGGTAGCTTAGAAAGATCAACAATGGACAAATAAGAATCATGATCGGATGAATGAATGAAAAGATCATGAAAACCATGATCAAAAAGTTCAAGATGACGAATAGGGGCATCCTCATGATTTGACAAAAAATACAAAGGGGATAATGAAAAACATGAAATTTCACCCTCTATGTTTCTGGAGAGGTGAGATGAGAGATTGGGGGAATTAGGGAAGACAAATTTTTCCTCTCCACGTTTAAATCAAAAAATGGCATTCCACGTGTCCTACGAATGGTCGAAAGTAAAAACATTTGAAAATGAATTTTCACAAGATTGAACAAAAATGACAGAATCATGGAAGATGTCAAGATAAAGCAGATGAGGTCCAGACACAAGGAGGTCATCCTTCACCGTAAATTATTGTTCAGATTCACACACATGCTCATCAAAAATGATATCGTAGGTTGATTGTTCAGCACCAGCTACGTCCCAAACTTGATCCTCGTGAACATCAAACACTAGTAGAAAATGATCAATTAGTGACTAGGTGACAAAAAACGTTAGCCACCACAACTTTTCCAGGTGAAGTACTACTAAAAATGAGCAATCTTAAGTGATCAAACTAAAAAAGACTAACATAAATCACTAATTTAGTCGTGGGTTCAAATATGTGACTAGCTAATAAGTAATACAACTAAAAATGACTAACATGAATGACTAATTTAGTCTAAGAACAAAATTACAACTACCTAACAAGTACTACAATAATATGAATCATTTTTTTATGTTAGCCATCTTAATTGTGTCTAGCAATCTAAACTTACAAGTGATAGGGGATTGAAAGACTGTTAAAGATTTGTTGAAAGGTTATCCTTCCTTAAACACTTCTGCATCCTCAGATGGTGTATAGGTGATCCAACTTTGCATTATTTATCTCTAATAATTTGTAATTTTAAAAATATATTTCTTAATAAAAGAATTTATTTTATGTATTTTTTTAAAATCTATTCATTGAATCTAATTGGATCTAGTTCCAATTTGAAATTAATTTCGAAGGGAAAATTCAATCTTTAAGACTATAATATCAAATAGAAACTACTTTAATTTCATATTAACTGACCTAGATCCATCTTAACCTCGGATCTATCAAGTGTCGAGAGGGGTCAAATCTCTCGAGGTGCAAAACTTTTTTTCTAGTGCAGAAATTGAGGAAATGTTTGCACCTCGAGAGATTGGATCCCTCTCGGCACTTGATAGTTATAGGGTTAATATGGATCTAGGTTAGTTATATAATATTATATAATATCTATATTTATATTTGCATTTCTTTCTTATTCCTTCTCTCTATCTCACCCCCCAAATATACAAACACTCTCTCTCCCTCTCTTCCCCTTCTCTGTCTATCTCTTTGTTCTCCTTATCTCCCTCTTTATCTATATCCTTCTCTCTATTCTCTCCCACTCTCCTCTCTCTCTCACTCTCTCTCCGTGACTCCCTTGTCACCCCCCTCTCTCTCCACCTTTCTCCCTCTATGTTTTTCTTGTTCCCTCCCTCTCCTACCCCCTCCAATTCCATCTCTCTCTCCTCATCTCTATCTTCCTTCCTCTCGATCCCTTATCTACCACCTCCCTCTATCTCTCTCTCTTCCTTTCAACTCTATCTATACCTCCCCCCCTCCTTGTCCTTCTCCATCTCTATGTCTCCATCTCTCTCCCTTGCCCTTCTCTCTCTATCTCTATCCTCTCCTCTTCTTTGTCTTCCCTCCTCTCCTCTCTCCCTCACTTTCTCTCCATCTCTCCCTTCTCACTCCTCTCTCTATCTACCTATGTCTCTTTATGTATTTGTTCTTTCCTCCCTCTCTTTCCCACTCCAACTCCACTTCTATCTCTCTCCTCTCTGTTCCTTCCTCTCGCTCCCTCTCTCCCACCTCACTCTCTCTTTATCTCTCTCTCTATGTCCTCCAACTTTTTCACTATCTTCCTCCCTCTCTCCCACCTCACTCTCTCCACCCCCCGTCACTCTCTCTTTCTCTCTCTCTCTGTCCTCCAACCTTTTCACTATATCCCTCCCTCTCTCCCACATCACTCTCTATCCCCCCATCACTCTCTCTTTCTCTCTCTTTTTCCTCCAACTTTTTCACTATCTCCCTCCCTCTCTCTGCCCCTCCTCAACTCTCTCTTGAATTTGATCACATTATAATGTGTTTAAGAAATTATCTAAATTAGAGAAACTTAATTGGTTCTAAAATATTAAACCTATATTTTAGATCAATCATGTCAAAGAAAATAAATAATGAAAAGCTTTAAAAATCAGACACTATATTTAATCTATTATAATTAGTCAAATTGCTTGCTCTCATCCTTTGGGTCCTTAGCTAAGATGGATCTATGCCAATTCTTTATATATATATAAAGAACTGGCATAGATCCATATTAGCTTAATTATATTAAAACCTTAATTTAATTTCTATGGGAATATTTTTAGTAGTCGGGAGGATAGAGGATTTATATATATCTCAAATTGTAACATTTTCCCTTTTAGATTCAACTAAAAAAATGTTGTAAAATTAAATTAAAATAAAAGTCTTTTACTATGAAAATAGTTATGGTATTTTAGCATGTGGTATTGATAAGCCATGGTGTTGGCCCATGGTATTGTAACAAAGACGATTTACAAGTTAATATCCATGGTAAAGTGAGAGTGAATATCCATGGTTAATGATCTTGTCATATTGTTATAAAATATTTTTATTGGAAAATAATTTATGTTTTTTGGGCATGTGGTATTGATAATCCATGGTATTGACCCATGGTATTGTAACAAAGGCTATTTTTTCTATGTTCATAATATTTATCGTAAGGCGGGGGTGAATACCAACAGTTAAAAATCTTATCATATTGTTATAATATATTTTGGTTGTGAAATAAGTTATGGTTTTTGGACTTGTAGTATTGATAAACCATTCTATTGGCCCATGGTATTGTAACGAAGCCTATTCACAAGTTAATAACAAAATCAAATATAATAAATTGAATTTTAGTATTTTTATTAATTTAACTTTTTTATTATTAATTGAGGTCATATTTAAATGCTTACACTCATCCTTACTAAAAATAAATCATTCAAGACAATTGCAATTTATATATTTTATTTTATATTATAAATATTTATTTATTTTTTCCATTATAAATATTTATTTTGTTTTTCATTTACAGTTTAGCGTTTGGTTCAGATAAAATATTCACAGATTACAACATCACACTGTAGCATTGCATTTTTCTCTGCCATCTGCATGGAAATGAACACCATCAAAGTGATCTATGGATTTCATGGGATTCAAACCTTGGATGGAGTTTGCATGGGAAACACCTTAGGAGAGCATCAACAATTAGATGGAGGAAGGGCACGGCCATTGGGTGTGGATATTTTGGTAATTTGTAAATGGATATGAATTTGGACCTTGGAGAGTTATTCCTTTTTACTAAAGATATTTTTGTTCTTATGGGTAAACAATTTTGAGGGTTTATATGATCAAAGCATAAATTTTATCTAGAGTTGAGGGTTTAATGATTATGATAATGCAGATCTTGATTGCCGCTAACAATTCATCAAAATAAAATGCACAAGTAAGCATTTTGCATGTCCTTATTGTACAAAGGGTTTAATGATTATGATAATGAAGATCTTGATTGCGGCCAACAATTGATCAAAAGACAATGGACAAGTAAGCATTTTGCATGTCCTTATTATACAGATCAGTTTTCTCCTCTCTAACTTTTCTAGGGTCAGAATGCATGAAATTTTATTTTTTTCTTTTCACCTTTCTTTAGTGGTTGATTGTTTGTGTAATGGAATCTACCATGCCCAAATTGAAAGTGCTCGAGTGATGCATGCAAATTTTCTGGTAGGATGCAAATGCTAGACCTTCATCAAACTTTGTAACATGAAATTAAAATTTCTTGTAATCATGATCAAAAAATATTTTCTGTTTCATCCTTAGATTATGATCTCAATGCCTACAGTTTAAAACCATGTTACTATATTTTAATTAGAATATACTTAGATCCATTAAACCTTACAACTATCCAAAGATTAGGTTAATTTCAACTAAAAAGAAGGAACCTAAATGAATTTTGCAATTTAGATTCAATGCTTACAGACAATGATTAAGAATGGAAGAACCCAAATGGTCTGATAACTTTTACCCACCCATCAATTTCCAAGACCGTTGCTATTATTTTGAACCTAAGCAGAGAGAGTAGAAGAAGAAGTGGAGCCTGGATGAGGTGGACTTTGACCTGCTTAATACTTTTCAAAAGTTGGGCATGCCCTTGACTAGAAGAAGAGATTGACCAACGTTGTTGTAGATGTTGCTTTTGACAATGTTTTCATTTCTACCATGCATAGGTAGACTCTATAGGCATTTGACGTTATCTTTTGTTCCTTATAAGTGGTAATTCAGGAGTATCTTTATCTAGTTAGGAAGTAGCTTGGTAGGGTTGTTCCTCATGCTGATAACTATTATGCTGCATTGTATTTTTATTTTTTAGTGATAACTCCTCCTATTAAATCCCCAAGAACACTTTGTCACCCATGGAAATATCCACTTATTTCAGGATGAATGAGATGGTGACCAGGCAGTTTGAGAGGACTCTTATTGTTGTACATGAGAGGAGTTACGTGAGGTGAGAGGAGTTCTGTGACATATATTGAAGGATGCACTGCACCATTTTATGACACCAATCATCTCCATGCCACAATAGTGGATCTCTATTGCACCGAGGGAGTAATGATAAAGTATTCCACTGTAAAGAATTTGTATGTCGAGGATGAGGAATGTTGACATGGATTTATAATTTTATTATGAAAAGAGGTTTGTGTGATGGTGACAAATCAAGGATTTTGTGGACCTGAGTAGAGACTGGTTCAACAATCACCTAGAAATACTCAAGCATTGTTTTGAAAGGAGATGACACAATTGGAGAGTTCTATTATGTTGCCTTGAAAAATAACTATCAATAGGGGGACGAAGATGATCCATATAGGGAAGAATTGTAGGAGTAGGATTGTTTCTAAAATTATATCTATAGGCAAGTCAAGGAACTACTACAGAGGATTAGTGTAGGTGCAACCAAATTCGCATAATGCAAGGAATTTTTCACAGTGTGATTCAATGCTCATCAGTGCCCATGAAGCTGCAAATACTTATCGTTACATTTAGGTACAATTGAGTTGCATTCTTTCACTTATTGGTAGTCCCTCTTGTGTCCTTGTCTCTCTTATTTCATTGTGGTAGGATTGGAATGGGTTAAAAAATCAAGCATACCATTGAGTGAAATAGACAACCACATGCCACTACATGTCATTATGCATACTCTTTGTTTTTTATACAATTAGAAGTGAGCAATATGATGTGTGCACAATTAAAAATCCTAGTAGGCATGATGAATCCAGTCTTAGCATGGAAATCAAAACCAAGAATCATAAAATATCAATAAATTTGTGACACAGAGTAAAAAACACAATAAAATATTATATGACAATGTTGTCTATTTAGTGCAAGATACTACTAATATTCCATAATTTTCAGAGATGGTGGATGTCATGAAGATTCCCTCAAGAAAATTTACTGACTTGAAGATAAGATGGTCAATGCAACTATTTACCTCAAATAGGCTAAATCTAGGTAATTAAAACAAGTTTGAAAATCACTAGAAACACCACACCTGTTTATTTTAAATAGGCTAAATTTAGGTAATTAAAACAAGTTTGAAAAGCACTAGAAACACCATCCCCACATCATTTTATTTCCAGTTGTACAAGATAATATTGAATAAAATTTTGAGCACTTCCATTTAAATTGACCATACATAAAATAACAAACAAGGTTGATGCTTTTAAAAGCTATATCCATAATTAAAAATAATATATGACAAGGATGGATCATAATTTTAAAGGCTATATCCATCACCAACTATAAGATAAGAGTTAATGAGATGAGAAAAAAATTGTCTTATATAACATGTAAACGTCATATTACTTATAACTCATGCATATTGTATCTTATTGTGTATATGTTAATTGTATAACTTCAATCGGGGTAATTTTTTACATTTAAATTGTCAAATATGTAGAAGTTATATTACACTAGCTTAATTCTGCACACAAACAAAATATCAGAAATATGGCAGGGGAATGAGTAAGCATTTTCACATTGTTTTAAAATTTCCCCTTGGTTGGTGAAGAAACAATTCAATGTTATTTTTGGAGTATTAAGTTATTAACCGAAGATAAAAAAATTGTTAGTCTCTTAAATCACTGAAAAATGATATTTAGAATATTATATAGAAGTTACATTTTAAGCAGCTATATCTACCGTGATGTAACTATAATATTCCAACTCCATTTTCTATATATAAGTTACATTTCATGTAGCTATAGAAGTTACATTTACGTGTTTTAGATAGAATTTACATTTTACATAGCTATATCTACCCTGGCATAACTATAATATTCCAACTCCATTTTTTTCACACTTTTCAACATTTTAAAGATTTGTCTATTTCAGTGTGATTACGCAATTAAATAGTTGATATTGTTTAAGGAATCTCCTATTTCCAACATTTTGAATTCTTAAGTGGGATCTTGGGTAGGTTTTTTTCACTACCATATAACATGTTTTAAGTACATGGTGTTTTATAATTCACCCAAGAGACTTTAGGATCAACCTTGAATTGCATTCTTATTTCCATTATACATCTAATATTTGCAATGTTTTCCATCTGAAAAACCTAATAGCCCATGTTGAACATGAAGCAAGTACCTCAAAAATTGGGGAATATCAGTTATTCTATTTCCAGAGGGGGATAGATCCAGAGAAGGCAACGACGGCTATCATAAATGGCTTTTGTCGGGTTGTATTTAATGAAATCCCACTAGAATTTTCTACTAAAGTAAATCAATTGATGAATTTGAAGCTTGAAGGTAGTATTGAATAGATGTTGCAAGGTCTCTCTATAACACTATCTATCGACATGGTTCTAATGCCACAAGATGGTGTCTCAATAACACTATTTTCTAGTGACGGGTGCTAGATGTAGATAGCTTTCTAATGTCCTATAGCTATCATATCATTATATTTCTATAAAATATCAATAAATTTGTGACACAGAGTAAAAAAAACAATAAAATATTATATGACAATGTTGTCTATTTAGTGCAAGATACTACTAATATTCCATAATTTTCAGAGCTGGTGGATGTCATGAAGATTCCCTCAAGAAAAGTTACTGACTTGAAGATAAGATGGTCAGTGCAACTATTTACTTCAAATAGGCTAAATCTAGGTAATTAAAACAAGTTTGAAAATCACTAGAAACACCACACCTGTTTATTTTAAATAGGCTAAATTTAGGTAATTAAAACAAGTTTGAAAAGCACTAGAAACACCATCCCCACATCATTTTATTTCCAGTTGTACAAGATAATATTGAATAAAATTTTGACCACTTCCATTTAAATTGACCGTACATAAAATAAAAAACAAGGTTGATGCTTTTAAAAGCTATATCCATAATTAGAAATAATATATGACAAGGATGGATCATAATTTTAAAGGCTATATCCATCATCAACTATAAGATAAGAGTTAATGAGATGAGAAAAAAATTGTCTTGATATAACATGTAAACGTCATATTACTTATAACTCATGCATATTGTATCTTATTGTGCATATGTTAATTGTATAACTTCAATCTGGGTAGTTTTTTACATTTAAATTGCCAAATATGTAGAAGTTATATTACACTAGCTTAAATCTGCACACAAACAAAATATCAGAAATATGGCAGGGGAATGAGTAAGCATTTTCACATTGTTTTAAAATTTCCCCTTGGTTGGTGAAGAACCAATTCAATGTTATTTTTGGAGTATTAAGTTATTAACCGAAGATAAAAAATTGTTAGTCTCTTAAATCACTGAAAAATGATATTTAGAATATTATATAGAAGTTACATTTTATGTAG
Source organism: Pinus tabuliformis (assembly GCA_031772625.1). Classification (NCBI taxonomy): domain Eukaryota; kingdom Viridiplantae; phylum Streptophyta; class Pinopsida; order Pinales; family Pinaceae; genus Pinus; species Pinus tabuliformis. The sequence goes on from CM062817.1 coordinate 657,247,426, forward strand.
CTATATCTACCCTGACGTAACTATAATATTCCAACTCCATTTTCTATATATAAGTTACATTTCATGTAGCTATAGAAGTTACATTTACGTGTTTTAGATAGAATTTACATTTTACATAGCTATATCTACCCTGGCATAACTATAATATTCCAACTTCATTTTTTTCACACTTTTCAACATTTTAAAGATTTGTCTATTTCAGTGTGATTACACAATTAAATAGTTGATATTGTTTAAGAAATCTCCTATTTCCAACATTTTGAATTCTTAAGTGGGATCTTGGGTAGGTTTTTTTCACTACCATATAACATGTTTTAAGTACATGGTGTTTTATAATTCACCCAAGAGACTTTAGGAGCAACCTTGAATTGCATTCTTATTTCCATTATACATCTAATATTTGCAATGTTTTCCATGTGAAGAACCTAATAGCCCATGTTGAACATGAAGAAAGTACCTCAAAAATTGGGGAATATCAGTTATTCTATTTCTAGAGGGGGATAGATCGAGAGAAGGCAATGACAGCTATCATAAATGGCTTTTTTCGGGTTGTATTTAATGAAATCCCACTAGAATTTTCTACTAAAGTAAATCAATTGATGAATTTGAAGATTGAAGGTAGTGTTGAATAGGTGTTGCAAGGTATCTCTATAACACTATCTATCTACATGATTCTAATGCCACGATAAGGTGTCTCAATAACACTATTGCTAGTGACGGGTGCTAGATGTAGATAGCTTTCTCATGTCCTATAGCTAAATCGTATCATTATATTTCTATAAAATATCGAAATTTGTTCAAAGTTTGTCTCAGATAAGGAAATATGTATGTACTCTTGAATTTATCTATGTTGTAATAATATCAAGAATAAAGTTGTCATTGCAAATAATTGGGATCTACCATGTAATTTTACTTTAATACATGGAATTGTTGATTTGTTAGATCCAAACTAGTTAGGGTTGAATTTATTTTTGTTGTAATGAGTTTGAGAATAAAGTTGTCATTTTAATCACTGAAATCTACCATGTAAGATTTATTCACTACATGAAATTGTTTATTTGTTAGAGCCCAACTTATTAGGATTATGAAGAGTCCTCATTCATGACAATATTTATGAATGCTCTATTCTTTCTCAAAGAATTACATATTACACAAAGGTGGAAAATAAATGAGATGGAGCTAAATGGTTTCTGTTCTAAAATGTGTGGAGGGAGTATAAAATCATTTTCAGTTGCCTTCAAATTTTTTGGAGCACCCACTAAAGTGCTTCATTTTCCTCCTAGTTAATTCCATTTCTACTTTTCCAATGCTTCTAGAAGTCCTTCTCTAAAGTGATATCTTAACTATCTTGGAGGGAAATATATTAGTTGATTAGAAACCACAAATTACAATTCGATTAGGAGCAAGGGATGAGAAAGCTTCATATTCTTCAATATATTTCGAAAGTTAAAAGCATATCAAATGATTGCCTTTCTATTTAATTGATACAACAACCACTCAAGCATTTGTTAGGATTTTGAGATCTTTTTCAATGAATTTGTTTCTGATTATATTCTCAATTAAAGAAATTAAAGAAAATGTGAAAATGATGCAATTGAAGGATTTTCTATTTTAGTGCCTAAGAATGCCTTGCTAATGTGAAGGCCTTGGTATTTTCTTGACTCAATATTAGTCACATTTGACTTCCTAGCCTTTCTTTTAATTTCATTTTTGTTGTGCTTATATTGCTATCCTTGAAGTTGGTGATCTACTGTGTGTGTAATAGGAAGTACTAACTACTGAGCAGTCTCAAAGGTGATATTGATGGATTATTGACTTTAAATGTCCCTACTTGACACTTCAGTATTACATGATCATGCAAAGAAATTATTAATTCATATTAAATGGAAGATGATTAACGTGAAATGTTTCTTGGCTGGTCATATAATTACTGCATTTTTGCCCCCAGTAATATATTTGAGGCTACTTTTTGGTTGTTACTTGTGGAGCTTCCCTTTGGCTGAGAAAAACATAGAAAAGATAAATGTCCATAGCATTGGCATTGGACATCATGAGAGAAGAATTCACCAAAACCAATAGAGGACATTGGAGAAATTGGTACAGTGAGCAGATAACCACTAGCGAAACACTGAGGCACCATAATTTCTTATGTATTTATATTCACTCGAAATTAACTAGTCACAAAAACTACCCCTTTTTCCGAATATTTTCATGTATACATAAATACTAAAACCACAATTTCAGACTAATTATTTAAACTAATAATTATTTGATAGACATAATTTATAATTAAATAGTATAATATGATTAATATTATAGGACACAACTATAGGTTCTGATTGTGAGTGGCAATGTGACAATATATGTACACTTCTCATTGTATTAGACAATCATCTCTTAGAGTGTGATATCCATCCAATGACATGTACTCCCAGAGGCCATTGTGGGATTGAATTTTTTTTCTTTTAGTGGACAAGTGGTGATATATTTTCTTAGGCCTTAGTGTTCTACTTCCGTAAGGTTTTGACACTACTCATAGCTAGCACCTTCATTCAACCAAGTGAGGTACTCATCTTGGAAAGTTGAATCATTTTGTCTCCACAATCCAATATGATGTTGGATGAATCTCATGATACTAAAAACATAGGTCATAATAGCAAGGAACTTTTACTATGGGAAAAAGAATATCCAAACTTAAGGAACATGACTCTTTTAGAACAAGCAATAAGGATAGTTTTTACACTAATATTTTTTTTTTCCATTTGTTTTCACAAGTTATCTATTGCCTGATATTTTTAACATGTAACTTAGTTGGTATGATTGTGTCTAAGGTTTTATTGAAGGTTAAAAAATAAGTTCCTAAGGTGTTATTTCCCAAAGGTGACATTTTATTTTCTTTTTTTATACAGGTCATCTAGCCCCATAGTGGCCACTATCGAATGTTGAGGTATATGTCATATAAATATTTAATATTCTACTTTATTTTATATTCAAGTATTCATCATCTTTCATGTATTATACTTTGCACTATATCTTCTATGATTTTCAGGGGAGTAACTCAATATTCATGGTAAGAAGCAACAATTGAAGAATGAGGAGAACAATAACACTGAAGCAACAAATGAAAAATGAGAGAGAGAAGAGAACCTATCTAGTGATACCCTTAGATCCAATATCTTGCATAAGACATACTCATAGAGACTGATAGTCAAACCTTCAAAGTTGGTGAATTCACTTGCAATGCTTTGGCAACACAGTGATAATGTTTTGAAATGATGAAACAACATTTCATGTGTAAATTGTAGTCCAACCGATATTAAGTTGGAAACTCATATTGTAATACTAGATATTTTATATAATAAAATTTATATGGTTGAAATTATTTTTATTTTCACTTTATATTATTTAGTCTTGTAATTAACCTATGTAACTTTGCGTTATCATATTAGATAAATATGCACATTGTATGATATTTTTTTAAATTTAGTTGCAAAATCATACTAATTAATTTATGTTGATTAATAATAAACACATAAAATCAATCTAAAACTACTAAATTAGTAGTTTATATTAATTAATGATGAACACAAATAAAATGAATATATGACTAAATTAGTCGTTTATAATGATTATGAATGAAATTAAATGAAATGAATATAAACTACTAAATCAATCATTTATATAATGAATATGAAAATACCAAAAAAAGATAAATGACTACTCCAAATGATAATTTTTTTTATTAAAATGAGGACTAAATTTTGCATATATACGACTATTAGTAGCTAATTTACAGTATCTTATAACATGACTAAAATTTAGTCATATTTCTTTGGTCATTAATTGGTTTTAAATTATGACTAAAATTTGCATATATATGACTATTAGTAGCTAATTTATAGTATCTTATAACACGACCAACATTTTGGTCATATTTCTTTGGTCATTGATTGGTTTTCTCGAGGATTCATATAGTACTACATTTTGTTGTATATTTGGTCATTAATTGCGACAATTAATGATTAAACCAATGAAAAATTTATGACCAAATTTATGACTAAATATACTACTAGATGGTAAAATTGAGGAAAGAAATTAATGACTAAGCTAAAAATGACTAAAATTTAGTCGCGTTATAAGATATTGTAAATTAGCTATTATTGGTCACCGACTAAAAAATGGTGGTTTATATGCAAATTTTAGTTGTTTTTTTAGTAACTAATTAGTCTTTTTGTACTAGTGAAATGTGACTTTCGAGACAAATGAACACAACAAACCAAAATTCAGAGGATTAAAGGGACCGAAGGACAGAGGATGAGGAGATAGCACTTAATGGCAACCATCAGAGTTAGAGTCCAAATCTAGGTAGAAAATATGAGCAGGTGGGGTAGGAGAAGATGGTTATAAATCAATAGGTGGATTCCCAACATCTCCCACCTCGACCTGTGAAGATAGAGTTGTTTGATGAGAAGGGGATATGGGGTCATTTGGGACAGTATCCTTGTCCATCTCAAATTTATAAGCTCTAGCACCAAGGTATGTTTGGATAGATTTGAAAGATTCTAACTCATATTAATTTTTTGAAATGTGAACAAGATATTGAAATATTTCATCCAAGAATTCCTAGTCAACTTCATCTTTAGGAAATTCAAAAAAGTAGTGAAAAAAATGATCATGAAAATCTTGAAGAGATTCATCAGGTTATTTTCGCAACTTTAAAATTTTACTATTAAGGGCTTTAAGATCATAAAGAATGAAAGCATGACATGATTCACTAAAAAATTACTTGAAAGATTGTATAGAGGCTACGAGAAATGTGTGACCATTGCTTTGTGCACCCTTTGAATGTGAAAGCAAACAACCCACAGGCAATATCCTTAGACAGTATGTCATGCCTGTCACAGAAACCAAGAAAAGTAACTACGTGCCTAAGAAAGGTTATTTCACACTCGCCATTGAACTTAATTATGGAAAAGTCATTTAAAATGATGGTTGGTACTTCAAAATATGCATAGTTAGAAAAACATGTTGGGGTTTTGATTTGGAGAGAAGTCATGCAATATATGTTGAAATTCAAAACAGACTTCAAGGGCTCAGCTTGTCATTTGGCCCTCCTTCTAGTGCCAGAAATGTTGATAGTGTTGGACCTGCCAACATTTAGGGGATCTCCCCGATATGAAGTCCTAAATAGACCTCACAGTGTTTCGAGTAGGAGTCCCAACAATGGGTGGTAATGTAATTCCTTGACTACAGTAGTGCACAGACGAAAGTCTGATAACTTTGGGTTAGAGCAAGTGTGTGACCTTTTGGAGAGTTAAGTGCGATGCATGAATGTTCTAACATAAAGAGGGGAAAACGAAGTGTGCCCCTTAGAATCCCGTAGCAGTATGCAGCTTGAAAGTAACACATGAGAGAAATGACATCACAAGCTAAAATGCAGAATAGTCCACAAGTTAAAGTGATGAGTAAATCCAACAACATAAATTCAATAGGATTCATACAAATTCATATAAAGTAGTTCATAAGCATATCCATAAGTTAAATAATATACATTTACAATACAACAAGAATAGTCCTACTATATTAACAACATATGCATGAAAGCGTGTTGGCTCTGATTTTATTATTATAAGTGAAAGTTGCATCCATACATATATCATTAACAACCACTAGCACCAATAGTGGAACATTACAGTCAAGAACACCTACTCCTCGAAAGAAGTATACTCACTCTATGCTATGGAGAAGCCAGGACACTTCAAAATACTCCCAAGCCTTCTCTAATCCTAAGCCTAGCTAGACGCTTGGCTCCCAAAAGCCTGTTCTATGAGTTATGAATTTTATTTATAACAAAGGGTGCAATGACCCTTGACATTCCCCTTTGTGACTCTTTTACTTTCCTCATGACTCTTCAACTTCTTGACTAAATGAAACATTACATTACATGAGGACTTTTCATATTCCAATATTAACACTTGGAATTTCACTTACAACAGAATTACAAATAATATTACATTTTCCACATTTACCCATATAAGAAGAAATAGGATAGAGAGAGCCTAACAAGACACGACACTATGATTCTAGGGTAGAGACAACGTGGCATCATTTTGTAGCTTTTCTTTCCCTCTAGATTATCAACAATCTTCCTCTTTCCCTTGTCCTGCAATGGATTTCTACCTTCTGTTGTTGTTGTTGTTTCTTCCAGAGTTGTTGTTGTCTATAGAGAAGCCTTCCAATCTCTTGCTATACTGATTAGCTCATTGAGTCTAGAGGCATTCTAGAAGTACCTCCAAGGATCCTCCTATGGCCAATGAAATGTTCCGTGGATCCACAAAATTTAAACTCTCATACAATGGTCTTTCAAAATACCATGGGGATCATAAGGATTAAAGTCCTTAGTTCCAAACTCAAATTTCACTATGTCCTTAGCTTCGACATCTACATATTTCAAGCTCTTAATCTCATATAATCCGGTCCACAAAGGAATAGTGGGCCATGTAGCTTTATTCTTCCTATGCAGTGCTGCTGATAACCCTATAGCGCGGTGGTATGAAACTTCTTGCATGATTAGTTTGTCAGTGGCATACCTTGGTAAGACATGCATAGGCTTATCTCTGCCAAACACTCTGATGAAGGTGCCACCCATTGAAAAATACCAATTGACAATGTTTACTATCACTTCCATTTATTCTTGAGACATGCAAGGTGGATCTTGCTCAAATATAAGCTTGTATAATGGGATGATAAAGTGGTCAGTTAGATTTTTCATCACTCCTCGATAGCTGCAAGTCGGAAAGAAACTTGTAATAGATGTTCACGACAAATTTTTGACGTGTCCAAGTGCAAGTCATGCCAGGGAAATGTTGTTGTGCATAGATTTCATCCAGTAAGTATGCGGACATGTAAAACCTTTCTTACTCATTCTTGGGTGGATTTTGAGCCTTAACTACATGGGACTTCCGCTATTGAGCCAACAAATCTGACTAGTTGAATGGCCTCCCATCATTCACCAACTGGTCCAGTAAGACTTCCCACCCTTTAGAGAAGGTCTCTCTACTCTCTTGACCATATATTCTGCAAGCGAAGATGATCAAGAACTGGTAATCCTTCGTGAGGGAATTTGTCTTGTAAAAATGGGTGGGTGTATGTCTAAACTTCGACGACTCTTTCACCCAGCGCTTGACAATGTCTCTTGTATTCACATACCTATGGGTGGGATAGAAGAGTGATTCCATGATACATTTGCTAAAAGTATTATGCCCTGAAGGTGGCAAGCTTCCTCCCACTTACACTGCTCAATGTCATAGTTTATTCATCTGTATGTGAGAAAATATAGGTCATGATGTCCGCACATGGGAAGGCGGGGTAACTGCATGCAACCTTATATAGCCTTGACCACTAGATGCTAATATAAACCTGTCAGTCCTCTATGTCTTCCTTAGAGTCCCCTACAAAAGTGTCTTCGATATTCTACCATGTCAGTGTTTTTCCTTTCTCAATAAACAACTAAGTATCTACATACACTGGTAAATCGATTGATATCTCCTCAACTGCTTCCCCAATATTGCTCTCAGTGATTTCCTTTGATGAAAATCTCTTATATGTCATGTTATTATGACTGCTGCAGTGCTTAACAATTGTTGTACCTATGGGACAAAGAGGACAATCATGGAAAGCAAATGTTAGCTAAAAACCAAAAAAACTTCAAGGTAACTTCAAGCAGCAAGCCAGGCACTTGATGGGAAATATTGGGCAGTTTTGCTTGATAGGGTTGACTAACTAACTGTGGGAACTACGCACTCCGTAGTCTCAATAGTCAGTGTGGGAGCTTGATGACTAGAACTATGCAATGCGCAGTTAAGCTTGGGCCAAGGCCTTAGAGATATTTTGCATTACATAGTCTTACTGGCCAAGCTCGAAGGCTATCTCCTAGAACTATGCAGTGCCAGAGGCATGAGGCTTAAGGCTTGAGGCTCCAGATTGTGCAATGCCAACTGTGCAAAGTGAGATCCAGGCAAGGGGACCGAGATCTGATCAAGGGCAGTGTGAAAAGAAAGAAGATCTCAAATATGGTGTGAAGTTGAGTGCAAATATGACTAAGGCTTTATGCATATATATGAAATGAGTGCAGAAATTGATTAAACTAAAGGAGAACGAATCATGTGAGGAGAGTCGCCGTAATGATGACCATTGGTGCAAAAACAAGAAGACACATGCTACACTTGGGAAAGTCAATCTATAACTTGAAACAACACTTCTAGAAGTTAAAAGAAATTAAAATTCGAGAAACGATGTAGAGAAAGAAGTGAAACAACACTCACACAACCTAAACAACAAAAATCGATAAGAAAATGACAAAAGACAACAAAAGCAAAACTCACCTGAAAAAGCAATGACGATCTCACCAAAGGCTCCTTGATCTCCTCAGGAATGCTAGAGCTCGAATATTGAGATTGAAAATGAGCTCTAGTAGCATCAATTAAATATATTTGGCAAGTTAGAGTTTATGAGATGCATGCCTAAAATCAAGGAAAAAGTGACACTTGGCAAAAGTTTTTAAAAATAACGAAAGTGTCTCCTTCAAGATACTAAAAATAGATCACTATTTTTTATGGATATTTATTTCTTTTTTACTCCTTTCCAAGGGAACATTTCCATTCACACTACTACGAAAGATAACACAGTTCCAAGAACCAGGCAACTGTCTGGCTCAGTGCACTGCGCAGTTTATGAGCTAAGTGAGGGTTGTGCAATTTCTGGGCTTAGTGTTGGGCTACCCCATCATTACTACACATTTCCAGAGCTCAAGTCTCACTGGCATCCAGGAATGCAAAATTCCTAAAAACAAGGCTAGTTTCCCTCAAGAATTGCATAGTTTTCTGGGGCAAGCCCATAACTATTTTGGGACTTAGTATGGAGATCACCTTGTGAGTTAGAAAAATCAATTAGGTAAGAAACCACAAGCCAAACTAAAATGATAAGTCTCAGTTGAAGTATGGATACCTGGATCAGTGCAAGATGATCTGTTGTGGTTTAGAAGGAAGGCTCTAAAATCGAAGCATATGAAAAATTTTGGAGGGTGGTTGTAGCTGCTACGACATATCCTTCTTTGAACCAATGTTGCAATCTTCCACCTTTTCTTTTATTTCTTGCTAGGTTATCTTGGTATCCACATCATTTAAGTTAAAAAATATTTCAAAAGGAACCAAACCCTTGGGAATAGTGTTACCCTTCAGCTGTAAAATCGTGTGTCTTGAAATGGTTTGTTTCTAACTAGCCTTTTGGTCATCTATCACTCTCTCCTCCTCCTAGTCAGTTATTGAATTTGAGAATTTTCCTATAACTTCCATGAAGCGTTTGATCTACTCCTTGTATTCAAATACCTGCCAATTTATAATGTTATCTGGTACTGATGGTCTATATCTCATGTCAACTTCATAACAGAGCAGTGGATTTTGAAGAGGTTTAAAGTTGCTGGCATATATAGCAAAGGAATCAACCATCTGATTTATCTCACTGGGCAAAAACTAGATGTTTTGTTTGACATTGATTCCTAATCTGTTTCACTACAAGATCCAAATCCCCAAACACAACCAAGCACCCAATATGAATACTTGTAACAGCTTGTATACCTAGCAGCAAGGCTTCATATTCAACAACATTGTTAGTGGCTTCAAACTCCAACTTGAAGGAGAGAGGGATCAAGCTAACTTCAGGGGACACCATCAACACACCTGCCCCATTTCGTTCCTTGGAATAGGCACCAACAAAGTATAACTTCCACACTTTATCACATTCCAAGGATGGTTGATTTAGATGGATTGAAGATTCCACCTGCGTTTCCTCCAGGATTAGTCGATTTTCCTCTAACAACAAGGAAAAGAACTCTTTCTCTTTACCATACACAAGGTCATTATTAGAAAAATCAACTCTTGTAACTATCTTTACAAATCTTGATTCTCGGTAGAGTCTTCTTTCTTCTCCTCCAAGCACCGGGATGGTAGAATATGTTAAATTCAATTTGACGGATCCTCCAATTTGAGAGTGAAACCAAAATCTAGCTCAAAATTCCTAGCAAAGACCACTTTAGCAGTAGCCTATGGAGGTTTTATTTCGCTAGGAAGGATATTGTATAGATTTTTGAACCTCTTTATAAATTTAGATATATCTTCATTATGTTTTTTCTTCATGGCATTAAATTCAGTGAGGATGTACCCATGGTCCCTCTTCTCCCCTCTCTTTTGCATGAAGGAATTCTCCATCTCTTCCCAGGTAGTGATTGAAGAATTAGATAGACCTTTAAACCATTTTCTAGCTTCCCCATCTAGAGACTTGATAAAAATTCTTAACACCACATCTAGGTGTTCCAACTTAAGGTTCTCAGCAAAAGAAAATAAAATTACTATATGCCTTTGTGTTGAAATGTCATTTTCTCCTATGAATCTAGGCAAGGGATTAAGATAGTCTTGTGGCATAAAATTCAAGGGTTGTGGAAAGTCTAATGGAGCATACTTGTTTAGGAGAAAACTTGGGACATCCATATTGAGAAAGGGTGGTGGTAGAAGGTTCATAACTGGTCCTTTCAGAGGAGTTATCTGAATGGCAGTTGAATGGATATGGGTTGGGAAGCTATTAACACTCTCTATAGGACTACTTATAAGAATATATTTGACGTCTTCAGCTTCAGGGAATGGATGAAATGAGAAAAATGGTGAACTGATAGAGGCATCTTCACTTTTAACTCGTGAGAATAGAGTATCAGATAATAGACCACATTCTTGAGGATACTCCAAAAATCTGGAGGGAAAACCTAAACAGATTATCACAGCACTTTGAGAGCTGGAAGAGGATACTTATGGAAATGATATCACAAGAACCGGGGTGATAGGGGATCTTTTCCTTCCAAATACACCTAGATATTATCCTTTCAAGATTAGGTACAAGAGTTCTCTACTATGAAGTATCTGAGTGGGTGTCTGGCCTTTTGAAAGCCAGGGTGGTCAAAATGGAATTTATATAGTGGAGTCACCAAGGTGAGATACTTTCAATCCACACCACTTTCTGCTCACATTAGCAAAGGGTGTATATATGTTGTACCCAGTGAAGATATTCTGATTCTTCCCCGACAATGGTGTTAAAAGATGTTGTAGCTCCTAGAGACAACCCTTGGGTTGAAGAGAGACTAGTGCCTAGGAAATTGTGATGAGTGTCTTAACGATTTGCTGAAATTAGCATCATGCTCAGTATTTAACCTTTAAAGGGGAAATTGATCTAGAACCATCCTTCAGAGGAGGAGTACAAACCCTGATGAAAAATATTACTCAAAGAAGAATTAATATTAGATCAATAGCGGCCAACATCACCTAAACTTGTGCGTTTTTAGTCTTTATAGTAGTTTTGGTAGAATACTATAACAAGAAGGGAAATAGATACATAGGGCTTAATTTTTAATAATTTGATGCATCAAAATTCATAGTGAACTAGATGGAATAGAGAATTGAATGGAATGCAAAGACACATGGAGTGCATTTTGAGGATTAGTTCTGATATAAATACAGGCAACTTTCATCAGCATTAGTCTAAGATGAATCCATAAATCCATGAAAACACTTCCAGAAGCTACTATTACACGTAATCTGAGAAGAACAATGAAGACATATGGAACAAACACAGAAGGAGCACATGCTATAGATTTAGATGAGCCGGAATCACCAAAAAATTGTATTAATCTTCCATGGAGCATCCATTGCATTTGATAGTAAACATAACTTCTCTCTTGGAAAACACAAAATTTTGAACCCTTGGTTCAGTTTCATAAAATTGTTCTTATAGGGACTGAGAGTGAGAACTCGCTACAAAATATTCTTTCTTGATTTCATTACAATGGAAAATCATAACAAAAACCTGAGTGTGCTCTCTGGCATAATTGTACTAACCGAAACCCTAACTAACTAAATGAAAATAAAATATTTACATAAATAGGAAATAAAAAGTGTCATTATCAACATGATATGCAGTATCAGTGGTCATTATGGGCAAGCTATGGAGGTTTCATGGAAGGCTCGATGATTTGGATCAATGGAGGCTTAACAAACTACTCACATCTTTTCCATAGTGTTGGTATGGTCAAAGGAGCTCCAAAGAACCACTGATATGTAATCTTGAGGTTGGTCAGACCTGTGTAGTTCAGTCTAAGGTGAAATAAGGTTTTTACTATCCCCAATAGTTAAAAGTCGCTCTTCAGATAGTTAACCATAGTATTTTTCTTTAGAGTAGCAATATTTTCATGAGAAGTGTCTACTTTGATTTTAGCCTCCACTAGTCTCTAACTATATCGTCCCCACTGGATCAAACCCACCCCCAAAATCTCAGCAGCTAGGCAAACCCAAACTGACAATATTGTCAAACTCGGTGTTCAAGGCATCCACATTATTTGGTACCACCTTTAGGTACTCCTTAGCTTTTCCCCTGGCTCCCTCCTTCTTGACAACCTTGGAAATCTCAATGATAGGAGTTACTCTGTCTACCACATATGTTGGTCTTATCTCAGTGAGTGACCTCTCATTCACAAACTAAATGAATGTTTTGGCAATCTGGGAGTTATTTTCTCCCTCTTCTTTGGATGATAGGATAAAGCCTTCATAATCCTTGATAGCGATCCTCTGCTCATCCTTTAAGGTTATGTACCTCAAGTGGTTCTTAATCTCTTCAATGATCTCATCCCAAACTAGTTGCTTAGATTGCAGTAGGGACATGTTTCCTTTCAGATTTTCCTTGAGCTCACAGATCTCCTGGTTCACTTCCTGTAGATTCTTTCCAATGATTTTTGCATTTTTCGTCGTAGTCTCCAACTACTTCTCTTTCTATGTTAATATTTACTGGGTAGCTTCTAGATCAGTCTGCACCCTTTTAAGCTCCTCCTCTAAAAGATGGATCTCAGTGAGGGTCTTATTGAGTTGTTCTGTTAAGTTTTGAGGGTCTTCAGGTACTATCACTACACATATATGTGAATATATCCTCTTTTGCAGCTCTATTTCCTACTGCTTTAGGGCCACTATTTCATTATTCCTGTTAATGAGCTCTTTGGCCAATATCTCCTTCTCTTCTTATACCTATGCAAGCTCCTTAGATTGGATAGGATCACTACCTAGCATCTTAAACTTATGCCTTAGCTCCTGGATTTTTGTTTGGGAGCCTTGGAGGAGAGCCTCAAAAGTAGTTTTATCTTCAGGACTCACTCCTAACTTCATGACTAGCTCCTTCAAGCTCTCATTCTGCATGTAGAAATCCCTTGAGTTGGCTCTCTCTTCCTTCAACTTGGTTGCAACATTCTCAAGCATTTTCTTGGCTTTTCTGATGGTCATTTCATTTCTGTTGATCTTGTTTTACAACATCTCTCCAACTTGCTTCTGGAAGTTTATATTGTCTGGTAGGGGAAAACTTGTTAGGTCTAATGAAACATCCAAGGCTTTAAACTGGGAACATGAAGGCAAAGACTATGCCAATGGATGTTGAAGTGAAAAATTAATTTGATTTATTTCTAAATCCATAGTAGCCAATAGTCTGGTTTGGTATAGAACTGAGTGAGATGCCACTTTCTATTGTGTCTCCTCTCTCACCTTCTTATTTCTTTCTTCAATGGCCTTTCCAGTAGACCATCCTGATCTAGTAGCAGTTGCACTTCCTTTTGCACCTAAAACAACTACCTCTGAATAGGATGAGGAAACAACTTATGATGGTTCCTCTAAGGTCACCTGGAAACCTGGCTGATCTGGCCTTGTCTCCATTATCCTAGTTTCCAATTCCTCTTCTTCTGCTTCTTCGGTGTTTTCCTTCTCGCTGCATGTACGTCCTCCATCTCTATATCTCCAGCCTAGTCCATGGTCCTCTTTTGAGCTTTGTCCTTGACTACTGGAGGATCGGTCTCCATTTCTATATCCATATGCCATGAATCAAAGTTAGCTTTCCAATCCATTCATAGGTCAAACCTTTGATCTTCTCCTTATTTGAGAAATGACACCATGAGGGTCATAGTGCCAGACATCTCCTAGCTCAAAATTCATTTTCTTCAGTAATGATCCAACTGACTTCAAGTCTTGCCAAGAGTTGACAAGAAAAGGCCCCACGGGATTTCCCAATTTGAACATATGTCCCTTGTTTGGAGGGAAAAAGTGGAGTTGGTTAATGTCAAGACTCTGTGTGATAAATTCTAGGGAAAATATCCTCATAGGCATGAACATAGGTAGATGGTAAGTGGGAAGCTCACAACCATAAACCCTAATCTCGGTGTGATCCCCTACCTTGGTCTCTTTAGTGAGATAGAGAAGTTGTCCTTATTGGGCAAGGTTGAAGAAAAATCATGAATACTCTTGTATGAGATGGCCATATAAGTGGACATAAATTGAGAGTAGCCATCATCATCTAGCCTCCTTCTAATAGCAATGTCCCAGTTAAAAACAAACTTCCTTTGCTTGTTTCCATCCACCAACCTGAGGCCCAGACACTCAAACTCATCTACATGGGTATAAAAAAATAGGTAGAACAACATAGAATATTACTTGAAATAACATGTAGTGGAAAAATGGTGTAGCTAAAACCTTATGGCCTTATTTAGGTAGGATGGAATATCAAATAGGTGGCCATCCTGTATCATTTGTCTTAAAAACCCGAAGGTGGCTTTGTTGGCTATGTTGGCATCATCATCCCTCGGTAGATGGGAAATTAGGGATAGGATGGGTTGGATAGGTTCAACAAAGATGGTGATAGGGAAGCTTTCAGGTATAGGTAGGGCTTGTAGGCTAGGGGCCAAAACCATTTGCAGGAAAGATTGATGTTCATCAACTGGGAGGGTTGAGTAATGATATACAATGGTGATATCAGTAAACTATTGGGGTTTTGGATAACTGGAGTAAATCAGGGATTTTTGGATTAACTTTGGGGATACTTTGAGGATGTTTACTCTAGAGGAGGAAACAAAGAAGTTATTTTCATCAATGTGTGTTGCAGCTAACTAGGAAAGAAATTCTGGAAAATGGTGCATAGTGGGTGTGATTTGGTAATACAGGCCAAAGTCATCTACCCGGAATGGGTCCTACCCCCTGACATAGTTGCCGTATAGGTCAAAGTGGAGGTCAGCCAAGTGATAGGAACAAGATGGGTCAGGTATTTGAGCCTCTATATCCATGAGAGGTTCCACACTGGAAGAGGTTTTGGCCTCTTCGGCCTTTGGGGTCTCGGGGGCCACTTTCTTCATCTTATGAATTCCTAAATGAATTAACAAGTGTACAAGAGAGATTGGATTACCTGGTTGTCTTTAAGTGGGTATAAAATAACACTAAGAGGAGGTACTTAGTCAGTATAGCTTTGAATGGCGTTATGGACGGGTGACCGGCAGGAAAGTGATGCAGTAGCGAAAAATGTTTAAAAATGGTAAGGCAGGAAGGTTTTTATAATTGGTGTGGGGGCAACGGTCGGGTGACATGGGGGTAACATCATGGAGGCGACACATGGAAGGATGTAATTGGGTGATGGCAAGGACACATGGATAGGAGCGGGTCTGGTGGAGTTACCTTTACTTCAGAATTCATGCTCGCTTTCAAGTTTGTCCAACGAATGGTCCATGTGGCACATGTTACCCACTCCAACCATCCTCCTATAGGTTGGATAGCGGGAGGCCGAGCCTCGCGCTCCCCCACAGAATGAATCTAGGCCATCGAATCCATATCTGAAGATTCGTTCTCGGGCGGGAGGGCGTTTGTTTAACTCCCAAGCAGGTAACCCCCCCCCCCCCCAACACTATAGCAGAGAGAGTTATATTTGAAGTTTAATATAATATTATAGATTCAAATGTCTTATGTTTTCTAGCAAACCTAAAAAATGATGGAACTCAACTAAAAATAAGTGTCATTTAAGTCAAATTGCTCAAATAATGCATAAAATAACTAAGAATTTGATATACATAAACGACATCCAAATATTATATAAATAAAATTATAACGTAAAAAGGTGTATGTATATAAACTAATTTGAATTATGCCTACTTTAATGCTAAAAATATAAATCTTATTGTCTTTTTTTCGGTATAATTTTTCATCAATTTTCGTTTAAATCTGACAATGATTTTTTGGGATTACAAGTTTAAGTTATGTACTTATATAGTATTCAAAAATACAATTTAAACAATGAAAAATTACACATTATATATAGAGAGATATTTTGATTCAATCTAGAGAAACAAAAAAATAAAGAAACAAAAGCTTGTATTTTAGCTTTTAACTGCGAACTACATAATTTTTATACTTCTTAAAAATACTTAAAAACACTTGAATAAATTGTTTAAATATCTATAAAAACTAATTTCTTTGGAGATTATATATATATATATTTGAATATTGAAAAAACAATTCAAATTAAAAAAAATCAATTAGTTCCTAATAAAAATAATAAGAGCTAGATGTATAACTTATTCAATTCTTATTATTAAATTAATCTATTTTATTTAAAAAATATTACTTATAATAAAAAAAAACCAATGTAAATTATAGATAAAATTTTTAAATGTTCATGTTAAGTAAAATGTTTCAATAATCAATGTGTATCACAAATTCAGGTTTAAAGAAGTAAAAATATATACAGTTTTGCAAATTACTAAGAAAGATCATGGAATATAGAATTGAAATGTTTGATCATTTATACTACGAAAATGTAGATGAATAGCTAACGATACAGTATTATATTGGTCGGCAAACCACTAAGAAAGATCATGAAATATAGAATTGAAATGTTTGATCATTTATACTACGAAAATGTAGATAAATAGCTAACGATTCAGTAATTCGTTGAGTGGATTGAGTCATATAAAACAGGAAAAATAACATTGACATGACCCACCGGAATCATAAAGATGAGCGAACTGCTTCACGGGTCCATTCATGAATATGTTGGAAGTTTCAAGTCATCTTCCTACTTGAGTGAGGTTAGAGCTGTTATCAGCCCACTCCATCTTTCTGGGTATGGATTCCATTCTTTTATGGATATTGCTGGCTGCCAAATCTCTGTGTTCAATACCAATACCCTCTGAAATGAGAAGAGAGGAAACATCATTATTCTCATTTTCACATGTGATGGCATCTTTTATCTCTGCCACTACTTCAGACACGCTTGGCCTACAAGATGGTGTACCCTCCACACATCTAAGTGCTAGTCTCGCAACCTTAACTATTGATCCCATGTCGTAGTTTCCGTCCAACCTCTTGTCTATAATTTCCTCTATGTCGCTACCGTTTTCATCCATCTTCACATACGGTTTCACCTATACATGACGTCAACATAATATCTAATTTTGGTGAGTGACAATTGAAAATCGTAAATTATGTTGTTCGTTTAAATGATTTATCATAATCAAATTCCTTACCCATTCAATGAGGTTAACCTCCTCTTCACCTAGATTTGCATTTATGGGTGGTCTGCCGCATATAATTTCCAACAACACCACTCCAAAACTATATACATCACTCTTCGCAGTCAACATTTGAGTGCGGAAATAACTGCACAACATCCCGAACAGAAAATAAGATTGCTCTGGCTTTCAATAATTAACAGAACTTGTACAATATCAAGAATATTGCACAGAGAGAGGAGGGCATATGAATATATACTCTGGATCGAGGTATCCTATTGTTCCCTTTACGGCAGTGTTAGCATAAGAAGGCTCTCCATCCACTGAGATCCTTGAGAGACCAAAATCGGCAAGCTTTCCATTCATATTGGCGTCTAAAAGGATATTGGCAGACTTAACATCCCTGTGAATTATCTTTGGAGTGCAACCCAGATGCAGGTATTCCAGTCCTTTCAACACAAAGAGGAGGTGGATCACATGAAAATTATGCTCAAAGCATTAAGATCGAAAGTTGCACTACTTTATTTAAAGACTTACCTTGCGCTGCATCTAAAGCTATTTTGAGCCTTGTTTTCCAATTTAGAGGGGAAAGCTCTGCGCTACGACCTGGAAAACAATTTCTTGGAATTAATATTAGTATATACACCAACTCAATCAAAGAATAACAATATTATTTAGTAACACATTTACCATAAAGGTGATCCCTTAAGGACCCTTCAGACATATACTCGTATATAAGCATAACCTCTTTCGATTCATTGCAGAATCCAAGTAGAGAAACCAAATTCTTATAATTAATTTTAGAAAGAAGATCAACCTGTTGATCAAGTGAAACCACTCAAATTTATTATACGCAGATTAATAATGTCAATATAATTAAAAATATTATGATTTAAAAACCCTAGAATTACCTCATTCTGGAATTGGTGAAGTCCTTCTGTAGAGAACACGGAGAGCACTTTCACTGCTATATCTCTTCCTTCCAATTTACCAAAGAATACTGATCCAAAACCGCCTTGCCCAATCTTTTGAGTAAAGTTTTGTGTGGCTTCCATTATATCTCTTAACTTGAAGGCACGAGATTTTGTTGGATTTGGGTGCATAATTGTCAAGTAGTCTGCAATCCTTGCAAATTTACAGTATATCAAAGAAGTGTTTTCACAGGGTAAATTCACAGTGTGACTCATGTTAAAATATATCTGAACTTCAAGTTGCTTCCTAACCTTCGTTGAGATGTTGTTTAGTCTTGAATTTCTTCCAATAAACAGCTATAACCACCATCATTGCTAAAGCTATTAAAGCTCCGCTTATGGTTATTCCGATTAAAAGCCTGTTCGCTTTTGCTAACAGACAAGTTTCGGGTCAAAAAAAATTTACAAGTGATGTTATAATGTAAAAACAGGTGGAAAACAAATTGAAATTCAAGATCCGAAATTTGAATATCTTACATAATTTATTGAATTTCCCAAACAAAAATATAATTTCTTTTGGAAACATCATTAAAAAAATTGCAGACTGAAACAACATAAATAAATGATTGTAAAACTGGTCATGTAAATTTATTGTAATTCTTTATATTCATTTCATGGCTCTATTGTTAGAATGATACAAATCATTGATTGTCAAAAGAGGTGTATTGAAGATACCATGCACCTACATAACTGCTGATGGTAGCTGCTATGGCGCGTCTAACTATAAATAAAGGGCGACGCCTTCTCCCGTAGATCCTACATTGTGCTTAGTTTTCGGGAGCTCACTGTTTTTGAAGATTCCAAGTCTGTAATTGAGTGGGTAAATATGAGAGGTTTCTTTTTCTCATTTTCCTTTCTCTGGAGCTTTGGAAATATAGAATTAGAGCCCTGATTTCTGAATTCCATAGCATAGCTTATTCTCCCTTCTCTGAAGCCGTGGAAATATAATCTAAAATTAGAGCACTGATCCCTTAATTCTACAACCTAGCCATTTCACACATCTCCCAAGCACAAAATGGTGAAGCAGACTGATTATCTAAGGCAGGCTGCTCTTCGGGAACTGACTGGATCTCTTTCCAGTATTTTGAAAACGGCATCCTACAAGAGGAAGGACAAATTCAGATTTAAAATCTCAACTTTCCCGGTCGAAGCTCTCCGTTTTCTAGCCTCCGTGTGGATTTGATCGCTGGATGTTTCTCTCCACGTCTTTCCCCTCTTCATCATCATCTTTCCACTCTTCTCTGGATCACTGGAGGCTTTCAGATCCAGTTATTAGTTTTTGCATTGATGTCTATCTTTCAAGTCTGTTGGCTTTTTATCTCTTGGTTTGTAGGAAGAATCTCTTTACTGTGATAATAGATCATTGTAGGGCTTTCAAAGCAGTGAAGTTTCTATGTTTCTCTGTTACATCTAAGACTGAAGTTTCTCTTTTTAACTTATACTGTTTTTAGTCGAAATACTGATACATGTTTTCTATTGTAACCATTTTCTTTATTATTAATAGAAAGAGTTTCTTCTGATCGAAAAAAAAGGGTGCAGCAATCCTCTTATAGTATGGCTTTCACAGGCAGATTTCTGTATGGTTTTGTACGTTTTACATTTATTACTATCATAGTACTGGGGTTTTTGCATTTGTGAGAGCCGTGGAGTTCTCATCCAGAAGAGATGTTTGGGTAAATTTGTATTGACTTTACTCACATAGGGCTTTCTAAGCTAGAGACTCTGTTTTTTGGTTAGTGGAGAAAATTGAGTGTCTTCTGTTGCTGTGGTGCATAGTGCTTGTGTTTTGGCAATATCGCCTGCGGGAAATAGTGTAGATGTTAAACCTGAAGAATTAAAGAACAACTATATGAACCCATAAGAAATTGCTTCTAATCAGTGAAATTCAATACCTGAAGGTGCTGGAGAGGTGGTAGAAGCGGCAGCGCCGCAGAAGACGACCGTATTGTACTTAGTGCCTGCGGGGCAAGTGAACGTGTTTTTGGCGTCGTCATATGGATAGCTGTAGCAGTAGGCCTGAGGGCATTGCGTCTCGAAGAAACGCGAATAGTTAGTGGCAGGGCAATTATTTCCCTCGTATTCCCCAGTGCAGCAATATTGGGATGTATTGAAAATAGTGCAGGCGCTCATGCATCCACCAGTGGCCATTAATTCTGAGGGACAATTGGCAGTTATGTTGCTGCTGCAAGAGATCGCTTGGCACTCAGAGTTAGAGGGTATGAACGAAATTGGAAGGTTGAATCCGCCGGCGAGAGAGATGTAATAGTTGTTGAGGTTCGGGATTTGATTGAGATTGTACTCAACCGTAGTCGCTGGGGGTGTAATTCCTTCACAGTTTAGTACACGCTCGCATTGCCCGGTTTTGCAATACAGTGTACCCGAGCACTCCGCTGTTGTGCAGTACGCACACCCAGTGCGCCCCCAAATTCTGCCAGCTCTTTGACTGGCAGTGAGTGGAACAGTCCACGACTGTCCTCTGCCCAGCGGCATCCCTACGTCGCCTATTTGATTTCCGAATGGCCAAACGGTGAATTCGCACTCATTCAGTAACTCTATGGTCACACCTGCTGCTCCTGCGAGAATAACAAATACAGTAATAAAGTTGGACTCTTGAACATACCTAAATATCCAATTTGCAGTTATTACCCAATTTGTAGTTACCTTTTAAACATCATAGCATTATAAATAAATGATTGCAATACTGTTCATAATTTCATGTCACAAAACCTTGAATGTCAAAAGAGGTGTATTGAGGAGACAGTGCGCCTACTTAGCTTTTAGTTAGTGAGATTCAATACCAGACGGGGGGGAAGAAGTGGCAGCGCCGCAGAAGACGACCGTATAGTTACTGCCTGCGGAGCAATTGAACGTGGCCGTGGCGTTATCAAGTGGATAGCTGTAGGCCTGGGGGCATTGTGTCTTGAAGTAACGCGAATAATTAGTGGGACGGCAATTATTCCCGCCGTAATCCCCAGTGCAGCAATATTGGGATGTATTGTAAACAGTGCAGGCGCTCATGCATGCGCCCGGCACCTTCAATTCTGCTGGACAATTGGCAGTTATGTTGCTGCTGCAAGCGATCGTTTGGCACTTAGAGTTAGAGGGTTTGATCGAAATTGGAATGTTGAATCCGCCAACGAGAGAGATGCGATAGAAGTCGACGTTCTCGGCTTCATTGAGACTGTACTCGACCATAGTCACTGCACAGTTTTGTACACTCCCACCCGTGTTGTTGCATTCCCCGGTTGTGCAGGGCTGTCCGAAGATACACCCAGTCCTCCCCCAAAATCTGGCACTTGTCGAACCGGCAGTGAGTGGAGTCGTCCACGAGCGTCCAGTGTCCAGCTCTCTTATGCCGTTTGTTTGTGTCCCGTCTACCCAAACGGAGAATTGGCACTCATTCAGGAACTCAATGGTCACACCTCCTGCTCCTGCGACTCCCGAGGATAACAAATACAGTAATAAAGTTAGACTCTTCAACATACATAAATATCCAATTTGCAGTTATTACCTTGTATAATCCAACTGGATAAAGATGCCATGAATGCCAGCGAAACTGTCTTTGCGCTTTTGCAGTTATTACCTTGTACAACGCAACAGGACAACACCGCCATGAATGCCAGAGAAACTCCCTTTGCTCTCGCCATTGCAAACGCTGTGACTCAAACATTTCCCCCGCAAAAGCTATATAACGCCTCCGCAACAACAGCGAATTTTGAATAGTTCTAGTTTGACGCCTCCAGAACAACAACCAATCTTGGATAGTTCTAGTTTGACTGAGTCATTCACAACTAGAACAACAACCAATCTTGGATAGTTCTAGTTTGACTAACCGTAAGAGGCATTCACAACTAGAGGCGTGTTTTCCACGGTTTCACAAGGATTCACAATTAAGAGCGCGTTATCGCAATCAGTAACCATCCCACGGTCTCGCATAAGACGCCGTGTCGTGTGGGGGTTGATCAATACTTTCTCCTGCACCATTGACAATTGGGTCGATCAATAATCACGATTCACACCTGAAGGGATATTACTAGTCTAGGTTTATCTTATTTTAAAGTTGGCTTTATTAAGTGTCGAAAAAATTAAATCTTGTAAACAATTCCTAATTCTCCGACCAAAACAAGCCCACCACACATGCTTCCTTTTTATAAAATGATATGTTATAGAGTTAAGCAAAATTAAAATTTATGAAGAAATTTTTCCAAAATAATTAAATAAAAAATTATTTAATTTAGTTCTAAAATGACGAGGAAAAAATTATTTTCTTTTAAAAGTAAGTTCGATCGGTGATTGTTTTGATAGTGAGTTGTTAAACCTCAAGAGGTATCGGGTCTAAACCATATGGATCAGCTTATTTATATAAACAAAATTTAAATATTTTTTTGGGTCTAAATGTTAAAATAATATAAATATAAAAATTATATTTTTCTACAAAGTAGAAAATATATTATAATTTTGTTGTCAAATCAGCAGTGGGACAACAGTCATTAATTGTTATCTACCAATATAAGTGGAGTCATCAATGTTATTTGGTTGTCAAACAAGTAGTAGGGACAATCATCACTAATCGTTATCAGTGGGGACAACAATCACTCATTGTTATCTACCAATATAAATGGAGTCATCAATGTTATTCGCTTGTCAAACAAGTGGTAGGTACAACCATCACTAATCGTTCTCTGCTAATGTAGGTTGACTCATCAATGTTATTCAAAGAAAACCACACCACATGTAATTACCCACTAGAAAATTTATGGCGTAGTCTAACTTATAGACAAAATAACATTTTTTTAAAGCATTTTTCTGATTTATTTTAATCATTATCCGACAAAGATTTTTAAAAACTTGAATTTAAGTTGTTTAATCTATATAATTTGAGTGCCCTATCTGGCAAAGATTTTTAAAAACTTCAATTTAAGTTGTTTAATCTATATAAATCGAGTGCTCCGGTGGTTTTTCAAGGTAGTTGTGAAACCAGCAATGGGGACAACCATCGTTTAAAAGTAAGTTCGATCGGTGATTGTTTTGATAGTGAGTTGTTAAACCTCAAGAGGTATCGAGTCTAAACCATATGGATCAGCCTATATATATAAACAAAATTTAATTTTCTTTTTTTTTAATGTTAAAATAATATAAATATAAAAATTATATTTTTTTTACAAAGTCGAAAATATATATTTTTTTAACTTAATAATTGAAAATAAAAATTTAAAATTTGACTTTGGAATTATTGAGTAAATCCTAGTCACCTTTTTGAAACAATTTCTTTTTAATGAACCTATCATGCCACTTAGCATGCTACTACTGAATAATATATGTTTGTTGCACAACAACCAATCAATTTTTGTCTAACTCATTTAGTTTTTTCATTCGTTGTTGTTGAGACGCAATCAAATTTAAATATACTTCCAAGGTAGTCCTCAATGTTTTAGTATCAAATTCAATTGGAAAAATGGGATTCTTACCAAAAACCAATTCATAAGGGGAAAAATATGTGGTACTTCTCCAAGCTGTCCTATAAGCCCACAATACCTCAAGAAGTCTCTCCACCTAATATTTTCTATGTGCTACCATAGTTTTTGTAAGAGTAGATTCAAGTAATTTATTAGTATTTTCCACCCTCCCATTTAACTGAGGATGATAAGGTGAGGAAATCATATGATGAACTCCATATTTTCTAAAAATATCTTATATCAGCCGAGAGGTGAACTGTGCTCCTCCATATATTACTATTTCCCTTCACACTCAATATGATGCAAAAATTTCTTCAAACAAGAAGTATGAAACCACACGATCAATTTTCATGGTAATTGCCCTCGCCTCTATCCACTTGGTAACATATTCTATGCAAGTAAGAATGTAACCCTTCTGGTAAGATGGGGGATTGATCAGTCCCACAAAATATAATTCCAATATCTCAAAAGGTTCCACCATTAGTTTGGATTTTAATAAAAACTCATCTGATTATGTTGGTTGACCCATTCTCTAGTAGTTGTCACACTATTGAACATACCTCTTTGTATCTCATAATATGGTGGGCCAAAAATATCCCATTTGCAAAACCTTATGATTTGTCCTCTTATCCGCAAAATTCCCTCCACAAGGTCCATCATGATAGGCCTTAAGGATCTCATGGGTTTCATCCTCCCTCACACACCTCCTAATCTATTGATTGAAACCAATGTGAAAGAGGTTTCCATTCACCCAAAAATATTTGGCACTCTATTGTACAATCTTCTTGCTTTATCTAGGAGAAAGGTCATGAGGTAGCTTTCTTGTAGTGAAATAAGTAGCAATATCTACATACCAGGGTGAATAAGTGGATACTAAAAATAGATATCCATCTAGAAAAGAATCTTCAATAGGAAAATTATCAGTAGCATTAGTTAACCTAGATAAAATATGTTGCAACATTATGTTTTCCAGACTTATCTATGATAGTAATATCAAATTCTTGGAGTAACAACAACCACCTAGTAACCATAGCATTTGTAATAGGTTTGTTCAATAAACATATGATGGATGAATGATTTGTATGCACAAATCTTTTGTAACCAGTGATATAGTGCCTAAATTTACTAATAGCATGTACAAGAGCAAGGAATTATTTCTTTGTAACAGTGTAATTTACCTCCACAAATTCTTGATGATGTAATAGAATGGTGTATGGTTTGTTTCCTTCTTACTGACCAAGCCCAACTCCAATGGTTTTATCAACAACTTCTGTAGAGATGTGGAACAACATATATTCCAATCTAGTCCTATCAAAATATAATTTGTTGTTACACATCTCTTCAGATCGACAAAATCACTATTACACTTATCAGTCCATTCAAACTCCTTATCTTTTATTAGTAGGTAAAATAAAGGTAATGCAATTTTAGAAGAACTCTCTATAAATTGTCTATAATATCCTACTTCCCCTAAAAGGCTTCGTACCCATTTTTGTGTTTTATGAGTAGGGACCCTTAAAATGATCTCTACCTTCGATATATCCACTTTAATACCTACATTAGAAAGTTAATGTCCTAGAATAACACCCTCATACATCATCATATGACATTTTTCAATGTTGAGACAAAGATGTGTTTGAATGCAATGATCAAGTACTTTTTCAAGGCTATTCAAGGATTCATCAAATCCTCTTCCATTAGGTGTGAAATCATACATGAAAATTTCCAAACAATGATTAACCATGTCAGCGAAAATTTCCAATACTAGCCATTGAAAGGTTGCAGGTGCATTGCACAGTCCAAATGGTAAGACCCTATAACCATAAGTACCCTAGGGACAAGCAAAGGTATTTTTTTCTTGATCTTCAGGGGAAATTTCGATTTGGTTATAACCACTAAATCTATCTAGTAAAGAAAAGAATTTCTTATTGGAAAGTGTGTCTAGAACTTGACGAATTAAAGGTAATCGAAAATGGTCCTTTTGAGTGGCCTTATTTAGCTCCCTCTAATCCACACAGATTCTCTACTTCCCATTTTTCTTAGGAGCAATGACTAATGGAGACACCCACTAACAATTAGAAATACGATAGATTAAATTTTCATCCAAAATTTTCTAGTGTTTTAAATTCCTTGATAATTCCATTTAAAGCCAAATTCATTCTTTGTTGAGGCTTCCTAACAATATACGAAGCATGTTTCTTCCACAAGTATGGTTGGCCTAATAATACATCACACACATCAAGAGGTGCAACATCACACAATACCTCATATGTGAAGGGCATGATATTGTAGGGAAGGTGACATTGTTGGCAGACTCAGAGATCTCGTCCTTGGTTAATCCACCCAATGTTGTACAGTTGTAGGTGTGGTATGGTCAGTAGGCCTAGCCGCTTCATGACCTCTACTGAAATGAGGTTCTTTTGGCTGCCATTGTCGAAAATGAATTGCAGTGGTGAACCCTTCACCCACATTTGTGAGTGGAAAAGATGCTCTGCCTCCTCTGGATCTTCGGGCTCATTCTTCTGGATCTTTGCGGTGGCAACATTGACGCTGGGCTCTGCATCAATGATCTACTTCCCATTGTGATTCGTCTTGTCAGGTTCTAACTCAGGGTTGGAACATGCACCTAATTCTAAAGCTTTCAACATGACCACCAGTGACTGCTTGGCCCAACACTCACTTGTGTTATGAGTAGGGCTCTTATAGAACTCCCACCACTTTCGTGTGTCCTTCTTTGACTTCATGGTGTTTTTCTTTTCTTGCAACTTCAACGAGCTGTCTTGGGTCACACCGTCTTGGCTTTTGTCCTTGGTTCTGTGGTTTGGGGAAGCCTTTCCCTTGCTTCGGATTCGTGGATCCAAAGTCTCTCTTCTTCTGTTTAAACTTCTTTTCGATCTTGACAGCGTATCAATATGTTGTGCTAAGCGAGGAGATGTCCAGGAACTCCATCTCGTCCTGGATGTACCTATGTAGGTAGCCGCAGTATTTGAGTAGCAAATGTCGCTTAGAATCCTTGATACCCAACTTTGTGTGAAGGGTATGAATAATGTTGGTAAACTCCGGCATGTCTTGGTCCCTTCCCTGCTGCATCATGGTCCACTTTATGTATTTATCCTCATAGTTTCTGATAGGGTAGTACTGCTCCTTGATGGCATCCCAGAATGAATTCCAGGTGGGTGCAGCTGAAAACAATGAGGTCGTACTTTCGTCCTTCTTCTCACAGTAGGTTTCCCACTAGTCCTTGACATGAGGGCCGGATTTGAGAAGAACAAAAGTAATCTTTTCCCAGCTGGAAAAATCATGAACAAAAAAATACCCTTTTATCAGATTTAACTATTTATCTATGACATTTGCATCTATCTGACCCTCGAATATGTGGATTTCAAAGTTAATTTGTACTTAAAGGGTGTGACGTTTCCAAAGTAGCTGTTGGAAGTAGATACGTTGCCCCTGGGTAGCCGTTGAAGGATCTGGGAAAAGTTTTCCATCATAGTGTTCCTTTGTCACTCAAGGGCTTCTTCGAGCAAGATTTTAATAGGATGTCCTACCCCCTCGTCTTTCTTTTCTTCTGCCATGGGAGGCCATCGGGATTTGCAAGGCTGATCTTGAGAAGGTTCGACCATTTGAAGCCCTGACTCCTTATATCTCGACCTCGTTCGGGACATGCAAAGAAAAATAGAGAAAGAGCAGATCGCTCTGATACCACTAATCTGGATTTAAATAGGAATGCAAAAAATTACAGACAACCATAAATATAGAGATGCAACAAAAATAACACTTCATTTCATTAACATACAATACTGAAATATGCTTACAAACAGAATGTAAATAAGACTAGCTCGGGCGATGGTACCTTATCTTTGAGAAGAGATGTAGCGGATACATGCCTCTGAACTGTGTTATAATGAGGCTCGAAGGCCTATTTATTGCTGAGAAACAATGGAAAACCCTAAACATCCAAAATCCTAACCCTAGGAGATGAAGTGCCAAACTATGGGCCCCATTTGGGTAAATTGGTAACTCAACTTCCCCGGGTCATAACTTTGGCATAAGATCTCTGTTCGATGCACACAATACCTCGTTAAAAATATATATCCAAGGACTACAACTATTGAATGGCCAACATCAATCCATGATCTATATTGGTCCCTATTTTCCCAAAAAAACATCGTTTAGGGCCTCAAAACAACTCCGGAAGTTCAGGACCTGAAAAACTGCCAAAAATAGTAAATTGCGCTAAAATTAAGGAAACTAAAAAACTAAAAGAGACAGTTGTGGGGGTCCATGTGGGATAGGTAGGTGGCCACCAACATCCACTTGGATCACCTTACCATCACTCCTCGATAGCTGCAGTTAGAAAGAAACCTATAATAGATGTTCACAGTAGTCTCATAAGGTGTCCAAGTCCATCTCATGCCAGGCAGCTATTGTTGTGCACATATTTCATCTAGTAAGTATGTGGACATGTAAAACCTTGATTTCTCATTCTTGGGCAGATTCTGAGCCTTAGATACATGCGACTTAAACTGTTGAGGCAATAGATCCGACTAGTTGAATGGCCTCCCATCATTCACCAACTAGTCTAGTATGACTATGCACCCTTTAGGGAAGGTCTTTGTGCTCCCTTGACCATACATTCTGCAAGCAAAGATGATCAAGAACTTGTAAACCTTCCAGAGCAAATTTTTCTTGTAAACATGGGTGGGTGTTTGTCTAAACTTAGATGACTCTTTCACCAAACACTTGACAATGTCTCTTGTGTTCACATAGCTATGGGTGACATAGAAGAGTGATTCCATGTGCTTCACCGGCTCAGGCAAGTGATACATCTACTAAAAGTATTATGATGTGAAGGTGGCAATCTTCCTCCCGCTTGCACTGCTCAATGTCATAATCTATTAATCTGTATGTGAGATAATAAAGTTGACAATGTCTACACACTAGAAGGCAGGGTACCTACATGCAAACTTGTATAACCCTGACCGCCGGATGCTAAGATAAACCTACTGGTCTTCTAAGTCTTCCTTAAAGTCCTCTACAAAATTGTCTTTTATTTATTGCCACATCATTGTTTTTTCTTTCCCAATAAACAGTTGAGTAACTCCATACACTGGTAAATCAATTGATATCTACTCAACTGCTTCCCAGGTACTTCTCTTAGCAGTTTCCTTTCATGCAGATCTCTTGGATGCCATGTTAACTATGACTACTAGAGAGATGCTCAACAATTGCTATACCTATGGGACAAAGAGGACACTCATGGCAAGAAAATGTTGGCTAAAAACCAAAACAACTTCAAGGCAAGTTCAAGTAGCAATTTGAGCACTTGATGGGAAGGATTGTGTAATTTTCCTTGAAAGGGGTGACTAACTAACTATGGGAACTATGCATTGTGTAGTCCCAATAGTTAGTGTGGGAGCTTGATGACTCGAACTACACAATGTGTATTTTTTCCTAGTCCAAGGCCTGGGAGAGGCTACGCATTGCACACTCTCAGTGGCCAAGCTAGAACGTCGGCTCCTGGAACTGCGTAGTGCATAGTTGGATCTAGCTCGGGCTATGTTTGGCACAATTCTGGAAGCCAATATAAATGCTTCAGGCTCCAAATTGAATAGTGCCAACTGTCCGAAGTGAGATCTAGGCAAGGAGACCTAGATATGCCAATAGGAGTGAAAAACAAGAGGATCTGAAAGATGGTTTAAAGTTAAGTGCAAATATGACTAAGTGTTAGTGCATGGATGTGAAACAAGTTTAGTAATTGATTAAACTGAAGGAGAACGAAGCATGTGAGGAGAGTCATTGAAACGACGACTGTTGGTGCAAAAAATGGAAGACTCATGCGACACTTGGCAAAGTAAATCTATAAGTTGAAACAACACTTATACTAGCTAAAAACAAGTTAAGACGCCATCAACCATGCAAAAAAACAAGTGAAACAACACTCACACAAGCTAAACAACAAAAAGTGACAGAAAAAGCGGCAATAGAGGACAAAAGAAAAAATCACCCAAAAAAGTGACGATGATCACATCGAAGTTTACCTGATCTCCTCGGGAATTCTATAGCTCAAATATTGAGTTTTCAAATGATCTCTAATAGCATCAATTAAATAGATTTGGTCAATTTAGGGTTTATGACGTGCATGCCTAAAATAAAGGAAAAAGTGACACTTGGCAGAAGTTTCTAAATATAATACAAGTGTCTCTTTCATGATACTAAAAATAGATCCCTATATTTTAGGGATGATTTTTTCTTTTTCCTTTTTTCCTTTTCTAGGGGAAATTTGCCATGCACACTATCAGGAAAGATAGTGCAGTTTCGAGAACCGAGCAACTTTCCGACTCGGTGCACTACACAGTTTATGATGTCAGTGAGGGTTTCACAATTTCTGGGGTCAGTGTTGGGCTACCCCCTCATGACAATGTATTTCTGGAGCTCAAGGCTCACTGGAAGCCAACATTATGCAATTCCCAATAGCAAAGCTAGTTGCCCTCAAGAATTGCACAGTTTTCTGGGGCAAGACAAGAAATATTGTGGGACAAAGTCAGGAGATCCACTTGTGAGTTAGCAAAATTAAGTAAGCAAGCAAACATAAGCCAAAATAAAAGGATAAGTCTCAGCCAAAGTATGGATACCTAGATCAGTGCAAGATGAGATGTGGTTTAGAAGGAAGGCTCCAAAATCGAAGCATAGGCAAAATTTTGGAGGGTGGTTGTAGCTGCTACAACATTGGCGACACACTGGTAGAAATCCATCTCTCTATATTCAAATTGAGTCTAACTCTTCCAGAAGTATTGTTCATTTCTTCGATTATCATAGCTACCTCACTTAGCTTGAGTTAAATATATAGTGCCTACCATTCTCTTTATCAGCAACACACATACCAAGCCAAGTAAAACTGAGTTGTTTCGATTGGGGATGAAAGGTATATAGATGCATAAGTAAAATAGAATGTCAAATATTTAGTTTCATATCTGGTGTTGCTCTACTATCAGTAGGCCTAGATAGTACCCTAGCAGACTCACTTCAGGAACACAAGCATTGCTCTGCTACCAGCGAGCCTGGATAGTATCCCAGAAAAGTTACCTGCTTCACCTCTTTGCGTAGGAAGCCTTTCTTTTCTTTCGCTCTTTATTTAATTTTGTTCATTTTTCAAAGAAATGTGCATAGGCACTTATTTATTTCATGAGGCAAAAGAGGGATCTAGACTTATTGAGAGCAGAAGAGGTTGTCCCTTTAGAGAAGGATATTTATATATAACTCTGACGTAGTTGTTTATATTTTCCCCCTCTCCTTACTCTACTTGACTTAGTTGAAAATGGTTAACTGAAAATAGAAAAACAATTAGACTAAGCGGTACTGGTTAAGAGTGCAAGAATCATGATTGTGTTGACTCTCCCTAAAAGGAACATATTTTCCGTTAGGATATCATCGAATAGAAGAAATGCAAGATTCACATAAAGAGAGGGAATAAACAAATAACCAAGTGTTGACAGTTGTACAAGTTCCTGGTGGACTTCACCCTGCTTTTCTAAGAATCCAAACACAGTTTCATTTAAAAAATAACCTATAGGTGCAAAAGCAAACAAAAAAAGGAAATAAGTGGGATAAAGCAAGACAAAGTAAGAAAAACAAGAAACAAACAAAGAAGAAAATAAAAACTACTCCTACTCCTAACCTAAGCAGAACATGGTCCAACTCACATAAATTGATATTTCCAATGCAGTCATCAACACATTGGCTAGCCCATGTAGGCGAGAGAGCATGACTAACAAGAAAAATATACAAGTAAACCAACCAACAAGAAATATAAAAAAAATGCAAACCAAAGCATTCAAATCTTGAATGCATCTACAAATAAGTAACAACAGAAAGTGCATGAGAGGAATTTTTCAGATGTATCATGCTGTCCTAACACATTGCGAGTGGAAGACAAGCATATACACACTTTCAAACTTGAAAAATGAGCAAACATGAAGAAAGAAGAAAAATTTTGTTTTGCAACATTGCTTGCTACATACGAATCCTCTAATGATTGAGTGATAGGATCATGTGATACATATGGAGGGTTCGAAAATTGTAAGATAGATTGATTTTCAATGTGAACAATAGAATGATGAGGAGCCTAGAAAGATTCAACAAATTTCTAATCATAAGTGGAATTGACGTCAAGGCTATAAGAACCTCACATAACCATTAGCTTCAGTTGAAGTGCCTCGACATCTTGAGGAGTTTCCAACTCATCAGAAGATGGACCATCAAAGATCGGTAGCTTAGAAAGATCAACAATGGAAAAATAAGAATCATGATCAGATGAATGAATGAAAAGATCACGACAACCATGATAAAAAAGTTCAAGATGACGAATAGGGGCATCCTCATGATCTGACAAAACATACAAAGGGGATAATGAAAAACGTGAAATTTCACCCTCTATGTTTCTGGAAAGGTAAGATGAGAGATTGGGAGAATTAGGGAAGACAATTTTTTTCTCTCCACGTTTAAATCAAAAAATGGCATTCCACGTGTTCTGCGAATGGTCGAAAGTAAAAACATCTGAAAATGAATTTTCACAAGATTGATCAAAAATGACAGAATCGTGGAAGATGTCAAGATAAAGCAGATGAGGTGCGGACAGAAGGAGGTCATCCTTTACCGTAAATTATTGTTCAGATTCCCACACATGCTCATCAAAAATGATATCGCAGGTTGATTGTTCAGCACCAACTACGTCCAAAACTTGATCCTTGTGAACATCAAACACTAGTAGAAAATGATCAATTAGTGACTAGGTGACTGAAAACGTTAGTCACTACAACTTTTCCAAGTGAAGTACTATTAAAAATCAGCAATCTTAAGTGATCAAACTAAAAACAACTAACATAAATCACTAATTTAGTCGTAGGTTCAAATATGTGACTAGCTAATAAGTAATACAACTAAAAATGACTAACATGAATGACTAATTTAGTCTAAGAACAAAAATACAACTACCTAACAAGTACTACAATAATATGAATCATTTTTTTATGTTAGCCATCCTAATTGTGTCAAGCAATCTAAACTTACAAGTGATAGGGGATTGAAAGACTGTTAAAGTTTGGTTGAAAGGTTATCTTTCCTTAAACACTTCTGTATCCTCACATGGTTTATAGGTGATCGAACTTTGCATTATTTATCTCTAATAATTTGTAATTTTAAAAATATATTTCTTAATAAAAGAGTTTATTTTATGTATTTTTTTAAAATCTATTCATTGAATCTAATTGGATCTAGTTCCAATTTGAAATTAATTTGAAGGGAAAATTCAATCTTTAAGACTATAATATCAAATAAAAACTACTTTAATTTCATATTAACCAACCTAGATCCATCTTAACCTTGGATCTATCAAGCGCCGAGAGGGGTCCAATCTCTTGATGTGCAAAAGTTTTTTTCTAGTGCAAAAATTGAGGAAATGTTTGCACCTCAAGAGATTGGATCCCTCTCAGCACTTGATAGTTATGGGGTTAATATGGATCTAGGTTAGTTATATAATATTATATAATATCTATATTTATATTTGCATTTCTTTGTTATTCCTTCTCTCTATCTCACCCCCCAAACATACAAACACTATCTCTCCCTCTCTTCCCCTTCTCTGTCTATCTCTTTGTTCCCCTTATCTCCCTCTTTATCTATATCCTTCTCTCTATTCCCTCCCACTCTCCTCTCTCTCTCACTCTCTCTCTGTGACTCCCTTGTCACCCCTGCTCTCTCTCCACCTTTCTCCCTCTATGTTTTTCTTGTTCTCTCCCTCTCCTACCCCCTCCAATTCCATCTCTCTCTCCTCATCTCTATCTTCCTTCCTCTCGATCCCTTATCTCCCACCTCCCTCTATCTCTCTCCCCTAAATCACTCTCCCTCTATCTCTCTCTCTTTCTTTCAACTCTATCAATACCTCTCCCCCTCCTTGTCCTTCTCCATCTCTATGTCTCCATCTCTCTCCCTTCCCCTTCTCTCTCTATCTCTATCCTCTCCTCTTCTTTCTCTTCCTTCCTCTCCTCTCTCCCTCACTCTCTCTCCATCTCTCCCTTCTCACTCCTCTCTCTCTCTACCTATGTCTCTTTATGTCTTTGTTCTTTCCTCCCTCTCTCTCCCACTCCAACTCCACTTCTATCTCTCTCCTCTCTGTTCCTTCCTCTCGCTCCCTCTCTCCCACCTCACTCTCTCTTTATCTCTCTCTCTATGTCCTCCAACTTTTTCACTATCTTCCTCCCTCTCTCCCACCTCACTCTCTCCGCCCCCCGTCACTCTCTCTTTCTCTCTCTCTGTCCTCCAACTTTTTCACTATATCCCACCCTCTCTCCCACATCACTCTCTCTTTCTCTCTCTTTGTCCTCCAACTTTTTCACTATCTCCCTCCCTCTCTCTGCCCCCTCCTCAACTCTCTCTTGAATTTGCTCACATTATAATGTGTTTAAGAAATTATCTAAATTAGAGAAACTTAACTGGTTCTAAAATATTAAACCTATATTTTAGATCAATCATGTCAAAGAAAATAAAATAATGAAAAGCTTTAAAAATCAGAGACTATATTTAATCTATTATAATTAGTCAATTTGCTTGCTCTCATCCCTGGGGTCCATAGCTAAGATGGATCTATGACGGTTCTTTATATATATATATATATATATATATATATATATATATATATATATATATATCTATATATATATATATATATATATATATATATATATATATATATATATATATATATATAAAGAACCGGCATAGATCCATCTTAGCTTAATTTTATTAAAACCTTAATTTAATTTCTATGGGAATATTTTTAGTAGTCGGGAGGATAGAGGGTTTATATATATCTCAAATTGTAACATTTTCCCTTTTAGATTCAATTAAAAAAATGTTGTAAAATTAAATTAAAATAAAATATTTTTACTATGAAATAAGTTATGGTTTTTTAGCATGTGGTATTGATAAGCCATGGTATTGGCCCAGTATTGTAACAAAGATGATTTACAAGTTAATATCCATGGTAAAGTGAGAGTGAATATCCATGGTTAATAATCTTGTCATATTGTTATAAAATATTTTGATTGGGAAATAATTTATGTTTTTTGGGCATGTGGTATTGATAATCCATGGTATTGACCCATGGTATTGTAACAAAGGCTATTTTTTCTAAGTTCATAATATTTACCGTAATGTGGGGTGAATATCAACAGTTAAAAATCTTATCATATTGTTATAAAATATTTTGGTTGTGAAATAAGTTATGGTTTTTGGACTTGTAGTATTGATAAACCATGGTATTGGCCCATGGTATTGTAATGAAGCCTATTCACAAGTGAATAACAAAATCAAAATATAATAAATTGAATTTTATTGTTTTTATTAATTTAAATTTTTATTATTAATTGAGGTCATATTTAAATGCTTACACTCATCCCAATATCATTTTTAACTTCTTATTCTTCTTTTTAATTTTGCGTATTATGGAAAAATAACAAATTCTTACTAAAAATAAATCATTTAAGACAATTGCAATTTATATATTTTATTTTATATTATAAATATTTATTTTATTTTTTCCATTATAAATATTTATTTTCTTTTTCATTTACAGTTTAGCTTTTGGTTCAGATAAAATATTCACAAATTACAACATCACACTGTAGCATTGCATTTTTCTCTGCCTTGTCTATATCTGCGTGGAAATGAAGACCATCAAAGTGATCTATGGATTTCATGGGATTCAAACCTTGGATGGAGTTTGCATGGGAAACACCTTAGCAAAGCATCAATGATTAGATGGAGGAAGGGCAAGTCCATTGGGTGTGGAGATTTTGGTAATTTGTAAATGGATATGAATTTAGACCCTAGAGAGTTATTCCTCTAAAGATATTTTTGTTCTTATGGGTAAACAATTTTGAGGGTTTATATGATCAAAGAATAAATTTTATCTAGAGTTGAGGGTTTAATGATTATGATAATGCAGATCTTGATTGCCACCAACAATTCATCAAAAGACAATGTACAAGTAAGCATTTTGCATGTCCTTATTGTACAAAGGGTTTAATGATTATGATAATGAAGATCTTAATTGCGGCCAACAATTCATCAAAAGACAATGGACAAGTAAGCATTTTGCATGTCCTTATTATACAGATCAGTTTTCTCCTCTCTAACTTTTCTAGGGTCAGAATGCATGAAATTTTATTTTTTCTTTTCACCTTTCTTTAGTGGTTGATTGTTTGTGTAATGGAATCTACCATGCCCAAATTGAAAGTGCTCGAGTGATGCACGCAAATTTTCTGGTAGGATGCAAATGATAGACCTTCCTCAAAATTTGTAACATGAAATTAAAATTTCTTGTAATCATGAACATAAAATATTTTATGTTTCATCCTTAGATTATGATCTCAATGCCTACAGTTTTAAACCATGTTACTATATTTTAATTAGAATATACTTAGATCCATTAAACCTTACAACTATCCAAAGATTAGGTTAATTTCAGCTAAAAAGAAGGAACCTAAATGAATTTTGCAATTTAGATTCAATGCTTATAGACAACGATTAAAAATGGAAGAACCCAAATGGTCTGATAACTTTTACCCACCCATCAATTTCTAAGACCGTTGCTATTATTTTGAACCTAAGTAGAGAGAGTAGAAGAACAAGAGGAGCCTGGATGAGGTGGACCCTGACTTGCTTAATACTTTTCAAAAGTTGGGCATGCCCTTGACTAGAAGAAGAGATTGACCAACGTTGTTGTAGATGTTGTTGTAGATAGTGTTTTCATTTCTACCATGCATAGGTAGACTCTATAGGCATTTGAGTTTATCTTTTGTTCCTTATAAGAGGAAATTCAGGAGTATCTTTATCTAGTTAGGAAGTAGCTTGGCAGGGTTGTTCCTCATGCTGATAACTATTATGCTGCATTGTACTTTTATTTTTTAGTGATAACTCCTCCTATTAAATCCCCAAGAACACTTTGTAACCTATGGAAATATCCACTTATTTCAGGATGAATGAGATGGAGACCAGGCAGTTTGAGAGGACTCTTATTGTTGTAGATGAGAGGAGTTATGTGAGGTGAGAGGAGTTCTATGACATATATTAAAGGATGCACTGCACCATTTTATGACACCAATCATCTCCATGCCACAGTAGTGGATCTCTATTGCACCGAGGGAGCAACGATAAAGTATTCCACTGTAAAGAATTTGTATGTCGGGGATGAGGAATGCAGACATGGATTTATAATTTTATTATGAAAAGAGGTTTGTGTGATGGAGACAAATCAAGGATTTTGTGGACCTGAGTAGAGACTGGTTCAACAATCACCTAGAAATACTCAAGCATTGTTTTGAAAGGAGATGATGCAATTGGAGAGTTCTATTATGTTGCCTTGAAAAATAACTATCAATAGGGGGACAAAGATGATACATATAGGGAAGAATTGTAGGAGTAGGATTGTTTCTAAAATTATATCTATGGGCAAGTCAAGGAACTACTACAGAGGATTAGTGTAGGTGCAACCAAATTCTCATAATGCAAGGAATTTTTCACAGTGTGATTCAATTCTCATCAATGGCCATGAAGCTGCAAATACTTATCGTTACATTTAGGTACAATTGAGTTGCATTCTAAAGTCTCTAATTTCATTTATTGGTAGTCCTTCTTGTGTCCTTGTCTCTCTTATTTCATTGTGGTAGGATTGGAATGGGTTAAAAAATCAAGCATATCATTGAGTAAAATAGACAACCACATGTCACTACATCTCATTATGCATACTCTTTGTTTTTATACAATTAGAAGTGAGCAATATGATGTGTGCACAATTAAAAATCCTAGTAGGCATGATGAATCCAGTCTTAGCATGAAAATCAAAACCAAGAATCATAAAATATCAATAAATTTGTGACACAGAGTAAAAAACACAATAAAATATTATATGACAATGTTGTCTATTTAGTGCAAGATACTACTAATATTCCATAATTTTCAGAGATGGTGGATGTCATGAAGATTCCCTCAAGAAATGTTACTGACTCGAAGATAAGATGGTCAATGCAACTATTTACTTCAAATAGCCTAAATCTAGGTAATTAAAACAAGTTTGAAAATCACTAGAAACACCACCCCTGTTTATTTTAAATAGGCTAAATTTAGGTAATTAAAACAAGTTTGAAAATCTCTAGAAACACCATCCCCACATCATTTTATTTCCAGTTGTACAAGATAATATTGAATAAAATTTTGAGCACTTCCATTTAAATTGACCGTACATAAAATAATAAACAAGGTTGATGCTTTTAAAAGCTATGTCCATAATTAAAAATAATATATGACAAGGATGGATCATAATTTTAAAGGCTATATCCATCACCAACTATAAGATAAGAGTTAATGAGATGAGAAAAGAATTGTCTTGATATAACATGTAAACGTCATATTACTTATAACTCATGCATATTGTATTTTATTGTGCATATGTTAATTGTATAACTTCAATTGGGTAATTTTTTACATTTAAATTGTCAAATATGTAGAAGTTATATTACACTTAAATATGCACACAAACAAAATATTAGAAATATGGCAGGGGAATGAGTAAGCATTTTCACATTGTTTTAAAATTTCCCCTTGGTTGGTGAAGAACCAATTCAATGTTATTTTTGGTGGAGTATTAAGTTATTAACTAAAGATAAAAAATTGTTAGTCTCTTAAATCACTGAAAAATGATATTTAGAATATTATATAGAAGTTACATTTTACGTGGCTATATCTACCCTGATGTAACTATAATATTTTAACTCCAATTTTTATATATAAGTTACATTTCATGTAGCTATAGAAGTTACATTTACGTGTTTTAGATAGAATTTACATTTTACATAGCTATATCTACCCTGGCATAACTATAATATTTCAACTCCATTTTCTTCACACTTTTCAACATTTTAATGATTTTTCTATTTTAGTGTGATTACGCAATTAAATAGTTGATATTGTTTACGAAATCTCCTATTTCCAACATTTTGAATTCTTAAGTGGGATCTTGGGTAGGTTTTTTTTACTACCATATATCATGTTTTAAGTACATGGTGTTTTATAATTCACCCAAGAGACTTTAGGAGCAACCTTGAATTGCATGCTTGTTTCCATTATACATCTAATATTTGCAACATTTTCCATGTGAAGAACCTAATAGCCCATGTTGAACATGAAGCAAGTACCTCAAAAATTGGGGAATATCAGTTATTCTATTTCTAGAGGGGGATAGATCCAGAGAAGGCAACGACAACTATCATAAATGGCTTTTGTCGGGTTGTATTTAATGAAATCCCACTAGAATTTTCTACTAAAGTAAATCAATTGATGAATTTGAAGCTTGAAGGTAGTGTTGAATAGGTGTTGCAAGGTATCTCTATAACACTATCTATCTACATGATTCTAATGCCATGAGATGGTGTCTCAATAACACTATTGTCTAGTGATGGGTGCTAGATGTAGATAGCTTTGTCATGTCCTATAGCTAAATCGTATTATTATATCTCTATAAAATATTGAAATGTGTTCAAAGTTTGTCTCGGATAAGGAAATATGTATGTACTCTTGAATTTATCTATGTTGTAATAATATCAAGAATAAAGTTGTCATTGCAAATAATTGGGATCTACCATGTAATTTTACTTTAATACATGGAATTGTTGATTTGTTAGATCCCAACTAGTTAGGGTTGAATTTATTTTTGTTGTAATGAGTTTGAGAATAAAGTTGTCATTTTAACCACTGAAATCTACCATGTAAGATTTATTCACTACATGAAATTGTTTATTTGTTAGAGCCCAACTTATTAGGATTATGAAGAGTCCTCGTTCATGACAATATTTATGAATGCTCTATTCTTTCTCAAAGAATTACATATTACAGAAAGGTAGGAAATAAATGAGATGGAGCTGAATGGTTTCTATTCTAAAATGTGTGGAGGGAGTATAAAATCATTTTCATTTGCCTTCAATTTTTTTTTAGCACCCACTAAAGTGCTTCATTTTCCTCCTAGTTAATTCCATTTCTACTTTTCCAATGCTTCTAGAAGTCCTTCTCTAAAGTGATCTCTTAACTAACTTGGAGGGAAATTGATTAGTTGATTAGAAACCACAAATTACAATTTGATTAGGAGCAAAGGATGAGAAAGCATCATATTCTTCAATATATTTCGCAATTTAAAAGCATATCGAATGATTGCCTTTCTATTTAATTGATATGACAACCACTCAAGCATTTGTTAGGATTTTGAGATTTTTTTCAATGAATTTGTTTCCGATTATATTCTTAATTAAAGAAATTAAAGAAAATGTGAAAATGATGCAATTGAAGGATTTTCTATTTTAGTGCCTAAGAATTTCTTGCTAATGTGAAGGCCTTGGTATTTTCTTGAGTCAATATTAGTCGCATTTGACTTCCTAGCCTTTCTTTTAATTTCATTTTTGTTGTGCTTATATTGCTATCCTTGAAGTTGGTGATCTACTGTGTGTGTAATAGGAAGTACTAACTACTAAGCACTCTCAAAGGTGATATTGATGGATTATTGACTTTAAATGTCCCTACTTGACACTTCAGTATTACATGATCATGCAAAGAAATTATTAATTCATATTAAATGGAAGATGATTAACGTGAAATGTTTCTTGGTTGGTCATATAATTACTACATTTTTGCCCAAAATAATATATTTGAGGCTACTTTTTGGTTGTTACTTGTGGAGCTTCCCTTTGGCTCAGAAAAACATAGAGGATAAATGTCCATTGCATTGGCATTAGACATCATCAAAGAAGAATTCACCAAAAGCACTAGAGGACATGGGAGAAATTGGTATAGTGAGCGGATAACCACTAGAGAAACACTGAGGCACCATAATTTCTTATGTATTTATATTCACTCGAAATTAACTAGTCACAAAAAGTACCTTTTTTTTCCGAATATTTTCATGGATACATAAATACTAAAACCACAATTTCAGACTAATTATTCAAGCTAATAATTATCTGATAGACATAATTTATAATTAAATAGTATAATATGATTAATATTATAGGACACAACTATAGGGTCAGATTGTGAGTGGCATTGTGACAATATATGTACACTTCTCATTGTATTAGATAATCATCTCTCATAGTGTGATATACATCCAATGAAATGTACTCCCAGAGGCCATTGTGGGATTGAATTTTTTTCTTTCAGTGGTGTCATGCGGAAAGAGTCAATTTTGCGGACAAAACCGACCTCCCTAGAAGCTAAGGCTTTCTAGTGACAAACAAAACAATCAAGCACTATCTTTCCCTAAATATGCATTTAAAATACAAGCAACCAGGTGTTTAAAGCATACCTTTAGTCCAACGCTGTTTGTTAGCAGCCAAGCCTCTCCGATCCAGATGAGCTCCTCCTTCTCTTTGAAACCTGCATTCACTAACAAGCAAACGATTACATAGCACTTGAATAACTGATATAATAAAACATATTCATCATAAAGACCAAAGAGTATATGAAACAAATTATATATAACAACTTGTTGAGAAAAATGAACTTAATTGTATTAATTGGAAACAAAAGAAACCATTACAACCAGTGCCTTGGTGTTGTGCAGGTCCCTCCCAGGGTCTAGCAAGAGTTCTCCTTTACTTTGATCAGCTCACCCACTTCCAAATGAAGCTAAGAAAGGATGGGAATCTCTCCTCTCAAGCTCTATAAGGGAGTCCTAATTTCAGCAGCATCTACCCTTAGGAATGTTCAGCTTTCAACCTCTCCTCCCTCTGGCCCAATACCTGTATTTATAATGCTTTGGAGGAAGTTAATCAGGTCCACCATGAATGGGATAAGCCCCTCTTTCAATGGGATATCTCCCCTCTTCATGGGATAAGTTCCTCTTTCTTTGGGATGCATGAACCATCTGGAGGCGCTCAATCCACGTCAAACCATCTTCTAGAATGCTCTAGATTCGACCACAAGTAACTTTTTTGAAGTAAAACGCGCGCCTTTTGACCTTTACAGGAGTACGCACCCACCCCTTTACAGACAGAGCATACAAGTATGCAGGTATTGTGAACTTGAGGTGCGTACACGCAGGTAAGGTTAAGAGAAACTGCGTAACCAGAGTTAATTGACTTTTTAAGGACTTTCTCTCTTTCTTGGAGTTTGACATGAGGAGCAGAGGTATAAGACTTGCCAAGGAGGACAGTATGACAGTTGATGGAGCCATACTGACTGCAAATAGTCATGGTGACAAATTTTAGTGTAACAGATTGCCCCCTAAAGTGCGAAGCCTGTAGTAGATTAGGGTTTCATATCATCTAGGAAGGGTGAAGTACTTTATCATTTCAAGGATTATCTTGTGGAGAGCCCAGTCGGAACCTGCAAATATTCAACACAAAATACATATATAAGATCATATCATCGCTGAGGTAGGCATTCCCATACTCAGATTGAAAACTTTAACTAACAAACTAACTACTGCTCTGATATAGGAATGATTTCGCAGTACATCATAATCATAGACTCATGTAGACACAGTATGGACGCAGCCATCTGTTTATGATTAGTCTACTATATAATGAATACAAAACTCCTCGCAGCCTGGATGGTGGAAACTAGATCCAGGGTCTTCATTTCTACTTCCCGAAATAGTACGATTCTATCCATGCGAATAAATGAGTTGATGTCGAACATGGTAGAAACCACTTGATTACCAGTCGATGATGTAAACTGTTAACAAGTGTGAGAGAGACCACCAGTGATGTCAATGGTTCTCAAAGTACCCAGTACAATCCATGAGATGTGAATGAATGTGTTGATGTCGAACATATCACGGAATCCTTCGATCGAAAGTCAATGATGTAAACCGTCGTCAAAGGCGAGAAACCTGCCATTGATGCATGCAGATTTCAAGGTACTGACGATTTCTAGGTCATCTTTCTAGATAATGTGCTGATGTCGATAGAAAGCGACCCGTTGCAGGCAAGCCCACAACACGAAATCATAGATCAAGTTGAAGAAATGTAGTTGTAAGGACTGACTCAGGGATGGTCAAAATGGATGACAGGTATTTTGCAGATGAATGGTTTATTTGCAGTGACCTCTTGAACACATAATGACACGACAGATGACTTGGTGACAATTGACCCAAAGTTAATACCCGGAACCGGCTGAAGATTTTCAATGTGGTTTGATCAACTGTTAGGCAAAGGATTTCCCAACCCAGGTGAATGAAAAAGTGTCGTGTTCAAGAGTGGTGATAAGGTTTTTATGAGACAAAGGATAACAAATAGGCTCATTTTTCTCTCTTTTCCCCCACCATTTCTGGCAAGTACCTCTTTATTTTTTACAAGCTTGAGGAGGATAACATATGCTTGATTATAAGCTCATCCTTCGGATGAGTCCAACTTAGTTTAGATTCGAACCCTAAGAAGGAGTGGTCCGTTCCTGTTTGTAATCGAACAGGTCCTTTACTGTGAAATTTTAACGAGTCCAGTATAGGAGAAACTTGGCGTTTTTCAATTTTAGAGAGTCTGAAAAACTTAAGAAGACTCCAGGGTTGACCTTTTTTGTAAATTTGTGTCTCCCAAGCCCGAAAAAGTATAAAATAATACTTGAGAGAACCGCTTGATCTTTACGACCAAGGAGTACTTTCATAATTAGTGTCTCTGACCTGAAAAGTAAAAAGCGATCAAGAACACGTCGTTTTATTTCCAATATCGAATTTGAAACGACAAAAATGCGGCAATCTTTTCATGTTTTTACGG
Source organism: Pinus tabuliformis (assembly GCA_031772625.1). Taxonomy (NCBI): domain Eukaryota; kingdom Viridiplantae; phylum Streptophyta; class Pinopsida; order Pinales; family Pinaceae; genus Pinus; species Pinus tabuliformis. The sequence goes on from CM062817.1 coordinate 657,291,071, forward strand.
TCATAAAAGGGCTATAAGAGGACCGTCTTTTAACTCCGTTTTAACGAGTGTAAAAGAAACGCTCGGCAATCTTTTCATGTTTTAGGAGTCAGAAAAGGGCTTAAAGATGACTCTGATGTTTTTGTTTGTAAAAAATGACAATTTTCCCTGAAAATCCTTTACCCTGCACAAAAACCAACACATTACTCATACCTGTTCATGATAGATAAAAATACTTTGAAAAATACCTTTTCATGGTGAAAAATAAACAAATTTACCATTTATTTACCCAAAAAAACCTATAAAAAGGGCTTTTACCAATTCATTTTTACCGTTTTACTGTTGAGGAGAGAAAAAGGGCTTTTGGCAAGAAACTTCCCGTGGACATTGCGGAGAATCCAACCGTCGAAACCGAACGCCGTCTCTTTCAGGTATTCTACAACATCCTCCTCTTCATTTTCATCCGCTTGGAATTCGTTTTTAGGCCCTAGTTTCATTTTTTGGAGGCTTTGGGGTTTCACGATCCGCCTTTCGGGGTACGCAGGTCCTCCACTGGTGACCCGCGTACCCCGACATTTTCTCAGTTGGGAAAATGCCGGGCGTATGCATCTTGCCTTAAGGGAACCCGCGTACCCACGCTCTGTTCCTAAAGGTGGGGTGCGTACCCCGCAAAACGAGTTTTCAAACCCCAATTTCTTCAAAATGGACCAATTTTTTTTGATTTCATGGATTCTAATGGATGTTTTCTGGTGTGTAGATTGCCCACCATGCTTGATTGGTGCGAGAGAGAGCACGAAGATGTTGATTTGGCCGCCATTAGTCATCAACCGTCCATTGATGCTTTGAAGGCATGCGGCCTTTACAAATACTGGGCCATACCTGGCATGAGGGCCCAGGTGCGCTTTCTAGAGTGGCTGGTAGAGAGATGGAACGTTCAGGACCAGTGTTTTTATATTGGAGGGCACCAGCTCGAGATAGAGCCCTCAGATATCTACTTCCTCACTGGTTTGCCCAAGAGAGGCGAACACTTGACTCTATTCGGGACTAGGCCGGGTGGCCAATCCATCGCTAGTCTCCGACTAGAGTGGTGTAACACTCAGTCTCAGGAGAAAGGGATAGAGATCAAAACTATATCCCGACCTGAACTTATGGTGATTGCTTTTACAGTTACCAGACTTTGGGGGGCTGCCGCTTTACACATTGCCACTGGATCCCAAATGCGGATGGCGATTGATTGCTATCAAGGCACCATTTTCAACTGGTGTGATGCTGTGTTGGCCAATTTAAAGGGCCAACTGACTAGGGCCAAAAACGGACAGCTAAAGACTTTTGGTTATGGGCCTTTAGTTGTGAGTTTTGGCTTAGAGAGGGTTCTGATGCTGATCCCACAGCAGCTCACTGTTGAGGCTGGGCTTCCCCGAGAGCCCAAATTGATGCAATGGGTTGTGGTTATGGCCCGTCATCCTGATGAGGGCATGGAGGTTGTCTGATTTACTCCGGAGTACTTTCGCTGGTTAGAGGACCAGGTCTTTTCTATACAGGATTTTCCTTATGCCGGAGTTGATTTTCGTGGAGATCCGGACATGGTTCTTCCACCGGGAGAACAATGGGATGACACACGTAATTCATTTTTCACAAGTTTTTTAAATTATCTATTTTTTTGTTTTTTATATCGTCTCAAAACTGACAGTAATAATTTTCAAAATGCAGATGTAGGTCCACGTCGTCCAGCCAATCTCCGGCCTTTCGAGAGGAGACTACCAGTTGCAGTGGCACCGGCCCCACAGGACGAGGCCACAGAGACCTTAGCTGACTTGGAACAAGACCTAGAGCGTCTAACAGCAGATATACCAGAGACTACTATAGATGATATTCCTATCAGGCTTCAGCGCTATGTAGTCGCAGTCCCAGGACCTTTTAGAAGGTTCTTGTGTAGGGTATCCCGTGCAATGGTGTCATATAGAGATCATCACCAGTGATTGGATGGTCGTTTTGTAGACACATGTGACATTTTGGTTTTTTGTACTTATCATTTTTGCCGATCATAAGGTGTTTTTCAACCTATGATCGAAGACGATGTACTTTTTGACACACTCCTATCTATATATATCATTATTACCGGCTTATCTTGTTAAACATGTGTGATGAAATGTTTTTAAATTTACATGTATGATTATTGCAAATGTCTATTTAACATTCGAGAAGCAATTGCATCTGCTAATGTATTTAAAGACCTTGGAATATGCTGATATTCAATGTAATCAAATTCACGTTCCAAGAGACGCACTCTCAAAAATAACCTTAATAACACTGGATTTCTAATGGCATACACTCTATTAAGCTGTAATACAACGAGTTCAGAATCTAACCTCACTGTCAAACTCCGAATCCCAAATGAAATAGATTCAGACAATAACTCAATCACTGCACTGTACTCGGCAATGTTGTTTGTTGTTTGACCGAGGCTCACCCCATGCATAGAAACTAACTCGTCAGAGGGCGAATAGATAACCCAAGTTGCGGAAGAAATATTCCGTGTACTACGACAAGCACCATCAGCAAATCCAATGTATGTTTGGAGAGGCATTGACATCTGCAAACATCAAGGGTAAAACCAAGATAAGCAGAATAACGATGAAAAACACACTCTCTAAGCTAAGCACACTGTCTAAACTAACAAACACACCAGCTAGAAAGAAAAACTAACCTAACTAAAAATTCTCCATACCCATCATTTAAGCATAATACCTCTTTAGGTAAAGTCCATTTCTGGGTTTACCCAAAGGGTCCTCGTCAAAGTCTACCAGCTCATAGGCCCCTTTTGCTAGCTTTCGCTTGAAAATATAGGGCCCATGCCACATAGGAATGAATTTTCCAGCACCTAATTTATCATTAGCTTGATCATATAATAGCACTAGGTCTCCTTCCAAAAAATTCCGAGGGGTCACATTTCGATCATACTGAGCTTTCATACGTTTTGCGTGAGTCTCGATCGCCAATGCAGCATCACGTCGAGTCTCATCTAATTGAGCTAAGTATAATAAACGCTTCTCCTCTTCGGAAGTAGCTGGAAGTAATTCGATGGCCATTTGAAGTGACGGGATTTCGCATTCAATGGGTAGCACAGCTTCCAAACCATAAACTAGTTGGAAAGGAGTGAACCCTGTTGATGTTTTCACTGAGGTTCGGTATGCCCAAAGCGCTGAAAATAACATGTTGTGCCAATTCGACCGATTAATACCAATGATTCGTCGGATCATGATAACTAAAACTTTGTTGATGGACTCAACCAGACCATTCACTTGTGGATAATAAGGAGTTGAGCTGTCGTGACGCAAACCAAGCTGGCCTGTAAGTTCTGTCATCATAACGTTTCGAAAATGGCGCCCATGGTCAGTGATTATCGCTTGTTGGACACCAAACCTAGCAATAATGTGATTGAATACGAAAATTGCAGCTGTCTTGCCGTCTGCCTCGAATGTAGGCATCGCCTCGGCCCACTTAGTAAAATAATCTACCGCAAGGATGATATACGCATGCCCCCCGGCCGAGTGAGGGTTACATGTAATAAAATCGATACCCCATTTGGCAAAAGGACCAACGGCAATTATAGGGTGGAGAGGAGCAGGTGGAGCGCGCATCTTTCGATCAAACACCTGACAGTTGTGGCATTTTCGGACCGCAGTAATACAATCTTTAAACAAGGACGGCCAGAAGTAGCCAGCGCGCAATATCTTTTGGGCTGTGGCATACCCAGACATATGACCGCCACACGCTCCAGAGTGACAGTCATTCAGAACCCTTTTAGCTTCTTCGTGAGTTAAGCAACGTCGAAAAACCAAGTCCGCCCCACGGCGATAAAGAGTATCTCCAATAAGTTTGTACTGTTGGGACTGGAATCGAATTTTCCGACGTTCCGACTTTGAAACTTCGGGCCGAAAGGATTGGGTTTGGAGATAGACGATGATATATCCATACCACGGATCTAAAGTGTTGATGAGAAACAAAGATTCGTCCGCAATGGGCTCCTCTGCCACAGTTTCTGTGTCAGCACGTGGGAAGTCACACATTAACTCTGCAAAAACTAAAGATTTCTTAGACTTAGATTTCTCAAACTCCAAGTTGAACTCCTGGAGGATAACGATCCATTTAGAGTACTTTCCCCCTAGCAATTGTTTAGTCAAAATGTAGATCATAGGGTTGCAATCCGAAATGACTGTAGTTTTACGAAGTAGAATGTAGTGACGAAAACGTTGGACAGCTTGAACGGCTGCCAATGCCAATTTCTCCACATGTGAATATTTGAGCTCAGTTGGGTTTAACGTCTGACTAAGGTAATATATCACATGTTCCATTCCGAATTCGTCTTCCTGAACTAAGACCATTCCAATGGTGGAATGGGCGGCGGCGAGGTACAAAAAATAATCCTGGTTGTATTTGGGAGGATGCAGCAACGGTGCATGGGTCAACGCGTGCTTGAGTGCATCAAAAGATTTCTGAGCTATCTCATCCCAAGAGAATTGAGCGTTCTGTTTCAACAACTGTGTAAAACCCTTTGTAACCTTGGCGTAGTTAGGAATGAATCGTCATAAAAAGTTTGCTTTCCCCTGCAAACTTTGGAGTTGGCGAAGACTCGAAGGAGGAGGCAATTTGATGATAGCTTCGACCTTCGAGGGATCGATGTGAATGCCGGCTTTCGAAACCACAAATCCCAGTAATCGACCCACTTCTATACAAAAGACACATTTGTGTGGGTTCAACCGAATACGATAATGCCTACACCTCATGAAGATTGCTCGTAAATGGACAAGGTGATCAGCTCGATGTAACGAATGAGCAGGCAAATCATCGAGATACGGTTGCACAATGTGTTTGATGTCATGGAACGCATAAGACATCGCCCTTTGAAAAGTTGCTCCGGCATTCTTAAGCCCAAAAGGTAATTTGCAATAAGCAAATGTCCCCCATGGACAAATGAAAGCCGTTTTTGGTTGATCGGCAGGTAGAATATTGATTTGATTGTAACTGGAAAAACCGTCCATAAAGGAAAATATTTCACTGCCGGCACAATCATCAATTATTTGCTCGATATAGGGTGTTGGGTAGTTGTCCTTTGGACAAGCTCGATTAATGTCCCTATAGTCGATGCATATTCTTATTGTTCCCTGTTTTTTGTTAACCGGAACAATATTCGATACCCAACCCGTTAACGGGATCGGATAAATGAAACCTGCTTTCAACAGCTTCTCAACTTCTGCTTTAATTGCAGCCGCTTTTCGTGGGTGAATCTGACGCAAACGTTGCCGGACGGGTTTAGCGTCCGGGTAAGTCTTGATCTCATGGACAACAATCGCGGGATCAATTCCTGGCATTTCCTCATAGGACCAGGCAAACACGTCGCAGAATTCTTGAAATAGGGCCTTATATGTCTGAATTTCATCATCTGAACACGAGGCACCTATATGAATGTTCTCAACAATTCCAGGCTTGACTGAAATGTCAATGGGAATAGTGCGAGAGATGTTTCCCAAATTCAGCTCTGAATCAGGATGTTTCATTGGATTCTGAGCTTCTTTGACATATTCAGCGGTAAAGATTGATGAGAAATCATTTTCAAAACGATCATCCTCAGGTAAAAACGAAGATCTGTGATGGAGATCTTCCCATGGTAAATCGTCTACACACAGGACTTCACGAAGTTGCTCGTCAGATGACACAACTTCGGGAAACGCTATTAACTCCGAGGTTGATGTGAAAAGTGATTCCTCATGGACCACATTCATTTGGTCGATTTTGGTTGAACGCGGGTCGGTAAAAGACTGCACGGCTTCATAGGCAATTTCATACGGACTCAAAGGCATAGCATCACCAAATGAGTCTATCCAAGGATCGTCATAAACAATAGTGTCTGATGTAATCATATGAATGGATGCAAACGAAGACAATGCGTTGATTGGAGGAAAAGGAAAAGTTCCCAGTAAACCGACATCTTTAACTAGTCCTACTCCAACATCCTTATAAGGGATAGTCGTTTTACCGACATGCTGAATACTCTCTGAAGAGGCTGGGTCGGATGAAAAGTAAGCCAGCTGGTCTATGGTTACGATCTTGCCATTATGTGGAAACTTTATTACTCGGAAGACCGATGAAACGACCGCTGTCATAGCGTAAGACCAACTTCGACCCAAGAGAAGGTTGTAGTCTAGAGGGGCATCAACCACCTCCACATCTAGACTAACGGTTTTTCCTTCAACCCCTATAGGCAAATCCTGTAGAATGCCAAACGGATGAAACCCACGGCCATCAAAGGCCTTAAGAATTGTCGGGGATTGATTTAGTGAAGGAGAGCCAAGCGATCTCCAACACTGTATCGACATAATACACGTGGAAGCTCCCTCATCAATTACAGTCCGATGAATAGGCCTGTTTTTGACTATCACTACGATCTGGAAAGCCATTTGATGAGGCAAACGCGGTGTACTATTTTCTAGATCAAAGATTATTAGGTTCGGGTCCTGAACATCAACAGCTCCTATAGCCGACAAAAGTAATTTGCGCTGTGCTGGGCATGATTGCAGCACTTCCAAAGCCGACATTGCTGAGGGAGAAACAGCTAAGTCTTCAACAATGTTATAATTCTGGGCCACTCTCGCATGTGGATTGAAAGCAGACTTTCGAAGTATACCCTTGGCGGGCGGTTTGATTACTAAGTCCGGGTTAGGTTTCTCGATCTGTAGTGGATCGGAACCGGGAGCTGAGGTTGATGGATTAGAATGAGAAGATTCTGCTTCTTTGCCATCAACCGGACTTTTACTACCATAATCTTGCGATCGAGTCGCAATCCTTGCTTGAGACATCATCAATATGGGTTCTTCACTGGCACTCGAGGAAGAACCTATCATCTTACTCTCCTGCTTTGGAAATGGATCTTTCAAAACAGCAGGAGTTGGGGAACCTTTGATGATTTTCACAACCTCTGCCCGATGAGGGCAATCTCTTGTAAAATGATCCTCTTCACAAATAAGACAAGGATAACGAGGTTTGCGCTTTTCGTCATTGGTTTCCGACTTTTCAGTTTTCTCCTTTGGAGTTTTGTCTGCTTTATTCTTCTTCTTGCCTTTCTTTTTCCCACCAGATTTTGATTTAGCCGTAGATGACTCTACAACGTGAATATCAGCGGAAACTTCAGCAGAAGAATCTCCTGTTGGGGAGTCAGGCAAGGTTATAATAGGAGAAGAATTCTTTGAAGACTTCTTCTTACTTTTAGTGTTCACCGTACCAATCATACCATCAGCGGCATGAGACCCCGAAGGAGCAGCAGCGATTTGATTTGACTTAGGAAGATCTGGGATCTTTTCGTGTAACGTACCTGACTGAGTATAAACTAAGTCAAGGTACTGCGCTTGAGCAATCACTTGCTCCTCAGTAACTACTCCGACCTTAGCTACGTCTTCAGTAATCTTCGGTAACAATGATTTAACAAACCATTAAGCTAAGATCTGGTCCGGGATAAAAACTTTCACTAACCGCCTTCGACGTCTCCATTCATGAATATGATCGGAAATATATGTGGACGTCGATTGTTTTAATGAAGTTAGTAACTCCGTGCCATTATCATATCTGCCCGGCAACTAAAAATGAGTTAAAAACGAGGTAGATAACTGGCTAAAATTATAAAAAGAGGCCCGTGGTAACTCAATGTACCACTTGGCCGCAAGACCAATGAGAGTACGCTGGAAAAGACGTAAGCGGATCGAATCATCCGAGATGGAATTAGAGGCACACCAGAGGTGGTAAGTCATCACATGATTCGACGGGTCCTCTCCAAACTTACCTTCGAACTTGGGAATGTCACTGGGCAACTTATTTGGCATTGGCGGCCAAAACGGAAGATAATTTATTGGATCGTTCGTTAGGCGCAACAAGTCTGGTAAATCCAAAGTTGTGATAAATGGTAATTGCCGATTAGGATCCCTAAAACTCTGGGTCACGAGACCAGTCCCAGGAGGAGGATATCCAGGATAACTAGGAATAGGAATCGCGTTCGGGATATTGTATCCTCCCGGAAAACCAGGATTAACCAGACCGTACTGGGTTTGATGTGGTTGTTGATAAGTGTACCCAGGATACGGTTGATACTGGTAAACTGGCTGCTGGACAGCAGGACCGTATTGGTACTGTCCCTGGTACGGTTGATAAGTGAATTGTGGTTGACTAGTGACAACCGTACTTAAACCAGGTTTTCCTATAGGCATCTGAACCGTAGTTTGAATCGTGGATCCAGACGATGGTAAAGATGTCTGAGGAGTAGTTACAGAGTAGAAACCGAAGCTGTCGATACTCCAGAAGTAGGTGGGGTAGATTGAACAGATGTTGCGATAGTTGCAGCAGTCGTTTGAGATGGAGTACTAGGTGCAATAGGCCCAGACTGAGAAACTACCGAAGGTACAGAAGTTTGAATATTAGACTGGACTGGTTGCTGGGGTGAACCAAAAACTAGGGGTTGTCCAGTTTGAGATGACAACTGTACACTTGGCTGCAATACCTGTTGAACTTGCGATGGATCCCACACTATGTTCATTCCAGGGTATTGACCCATAACAGGTTGAGGATATTGGGATCCATAACCGGATTGAGGGTAGGATTGATAATTGAAAGGTACATTTCCCGTACCTTGAACATAAGATTGACCTTGGGGTGGCTGGAAACCTTGACTCGAGTACTGACCTTAGGGTAGATACCCTTGAGGTAGGTACTGATACTGGGGTTGACCTTGAGGTATAAATTGATACTGAGGTTGGCCTTGGGGTACATATTGAGGCTGAGGTTGACCTTGAGGAATGTACTGCACCACGGGTACATACTGTCCTTGAGGTTGCCCCCCAGATGCAATTTGTGTACCTTGAGGTTGCCCCCCAGGCATTAATTGAGGCTACCCCCCAGGCGGTAACTGGCCACCTTGAGGTTGAGAACTGGGAATTGAACCTGACATCATATAAATGTCTCCTACTCTCAACGGTTTATTACCATTGTTTCCAGTTAATAACCCATGTTCAATGGGTTGAGGAGATGCTCCCGCAAAAGTACCAGAAAGTGACTGATACCCAGAGGGAACGGAAGGACCGCCGTACAAAAAGGATTCAGGCGATTGAGTAAACATGGACGACTGACCTGACATATTTACAGGAGTATAAAGACCTCCAGGTGGATAAGGAGCACGAGGTGGAGAAAAACTTAACCCTGAGTTGTCCAAATAATTAGTTAAAGAGAGATACCAAGTAGTACTTCTAGGTGGACTGTAAAAAATGGATTCACGCTCCCTTAGATCAATAGTAGGTTGATTCTCAGGGATAGGGATGCCTATTTCTTCTTCTGGAGCAAGTTCTTCAATAGCTATCAAACCAGAAGGAAGATTTTCGGTGATGACTCTTTCTACCCTAGGTGAATCAGGAGCACTAGAAGTTGGAGTAACAGGTTCAGATATCTCAGGTTCTTCGCCTATATCACTAGTAGATGAAAAACTACCAGCAAGCTCGGAAACTGCAATAGCTTCGGGATTATAACCTGTTTCTAGACTTTGGTAATCAGGATGAACTACCAACGAAGACTCTCCTTCTTCAGGTGAACCTACTTTACTGCCACTAGGAGTTACAAGGACTTTCAAACCTTCGTAATGACCCGGGACGTCTTCAGGAGGTTTGCCCCGAAGTCTACGGGACTTCCTCAACAAATCGGCCACGGTTACAACCTCAGGAGACTGGCCCCGAAGTCTACGGGACTGTCTCAGTAATTCAGCCATAGTTAAAAACTTTTAACTACTGCACACGCAAACAAAGTAAAATCTCAAAGCAAACCGCCTAAAGTCTCTAAAGAACCAAACAAATTCGAATCACACGCCTAAAGAATCTAGGGCGTCAAACCATACACAAACAGTAACCTTCCGGACCGAAAACACTAGTTGGTGATGAAACCCAACATCGCAGAATTCAGTACAGAAGTGGCGGGTGGAACAGTTACCCCGGTAACCTGCTTAATGAATAGACTGGCACAAGTTCCTCCACTTTAACCGTCTCGAGTGAAGTGAACCCCCCAGAAAATCCAAGTGAGTCTAGCGACGTCTGCTCCAGGTACAGTGGGATCTTCCCTCCACCGTCACCTTGGGTAGAACCCTAAAGATAATGGTTACTAAGGTCACCAACAACAACAAATATACCTGGGGGAACAGTCTACGATCCGATAGCACGCAAGGGCAGAGTAACAAGCTCAATCCCCTTGCCGGCTCCTTGACAATAATCTAAGGTTTACCGACAAGTGACCCCAGGCTCCTCTACAATGGTCAATCCGAGGTTTACCGTTTGTAGTACGTGCGTATCTGGCGTCGTTCCCAATGAAGGAGGATTGATCCCCTCACTGGTTCGGACACGATCTCGTGCTTCTCCTTTAAGAGGAGCTTTCCCAGAGCATAAATGTAACAATTGGATTTATCCTATCACAAGATGAGCTACTTGTTTGGTTTTGTTGTCTTGGAGAGTTAATTACTCTCCTACTCCAAGACACTAGCCTGATCTATATTGGTGTTTCAGAGCCCTAGTAAATAAAAAGTTACTAAGTAAATTTTACTTTAAGCGTTAATTTTTATGGCTTTTCTTTAGGACAAAAGGTAGTGGAGATGAAACTGATGGTGTGTAGACTCGACTCAAATCCACTAAAAAGATGCACCTAGGATGATTTATACTATCTTTCCTTTTCAATGAATTCCCTAGCTAAGAGAGTTGGAGAATGCAAAATTTATAAAGACAACTTTCTTGGCAATGAAAATCAAAGAAACAATCTCTTTATCTTTTCCAAAGCACACAACACATGACCACTAATTATTTCATGAAAATTCCTTTCTCTTTTCAAAGACTTCAAATGCTACTAAAACAAACTTTCCTTCAAAAGAGATTTTTGTATTTTTTCCTATTTTAACAAAGCATGTAAAACTACTTAACAAAAATCAACTTTTAAAATCTATGAAAATCAAATCAATTTTACCTAAAAGCAAATCTAAGAGAAATTTACCTAAAAGCAAATCTAATGAGGTAAAAGCCTACAAAATATAATTCTAGGATGTTTTACTCAGTTACAATTCAACCAAGGACTAATTCATGCAGAATCATAAACTAGTCAAAAACAAAAAAGAAAATATTTTGTTCTTTTTCTTAAGAATGAAATTCACAGCTTAACGAACAAGCTTTCTCGAAATTCCGCAAAGAGACAACACAAAGGTAGGTTTCTCACAAAGGTGGATTTTATGAAAGGTCCGACTCCTAAGAAGACTGAAAAGACCAGGGATATCCAAGGTTTTTACAACTTCTAAAGCCAAAGTCACTACAGGACCAATACAAAAATCAAACCTAGGGCTAGAATCTCTATGAACTTCACTAAAACTCTTGATGCTAATGAAACAAGCTTAGATGAAAACTTTTGACAGGTAACCAGTGGATTTGGGCAGAAAAAACAAATTATAAACAAAATCTAAGAGGCAAAAAGGAAAAAATTGAAATTTTCTAAAGTTTTGACAGGGTACGCAGGCAACCTGTTTGCACAGGTGCGGCCACGCTTTGTGTATAAAGCTGCAGTGCATACAGGTACGCACTGTGCTTAACGCAGAGGGTGTGTACTGCTATCAAAACCAAGAAAAATAAAAACTAACTTAACCCTAAGCTATTCCACCCAAATTCACAGTCAATCAGTCAAAAACCAGAAAGAAATCGACTTTTCTCAAAGCAAAGTATCAATCAAAAGAGAAATCAATCAAAGCCATGGATTCCCCAGTGGAGTCGCCATTTTGTCATGCGGAAAGAGTCAATTTTGCGGACAAAACCGACCTCCCTAGAAGCTAAGGCTTTCTAGTGACAAACAAAACAATCAAGCACTATCTTTCCCTAAATATGCATTTAAAATGCAAGCAACCAGGTGTTTAGAGCATACCTTTAGTCCAACGCTGTTTGTAGCAGCCAAGCCTCTCCGATCCAGATGAGCTCCTCCTTCTCTTTGAAACCTGCATTCACTAACAAGCAAATGATTACATAGCACCTGAATAACTCATATAATAAAACATATTCATCATAAAGACCAAGGAGTATATGAAACAAATTATATATAACAACTTGTTGAGAAAAATGAACTTAATTGTATTAATTGGAAACAAAAGAAACCATTACAACCAGTGCCTTGGTGTTGTGCAGGTCCCTCCCAGGGTCCAGCAAGAGTTCTCCTTTACTTTGATCAGCTCACCCACTTCCAAATGAAGCTAAGAAAGGATGGGAATCTCTCCTCTCAAGCTCTATAAGGGAGTCCTAATTTCAGCAGCATCTACCCTTAGGAATGTTCAGCTTTCAACCTCTCCTCCCTCTGGCCTAATACCTGTATTTATAATGCTTTGGAGGAAGTTAATCAGGTCCACCATGAATGGGATAAGCCCCTCTTTCAATGGGATAGCTCCCCTCTTCATGGGATAAGTTCCTCTTTCTTTGGGATGCATGAACCATCTGGAGGCGCTCAATCCACGTCAAACCATCTTCTAGAATGCTCTAGATTCAACCACAAGTAACTTTTTTGAAGTAAAACTCGTGCCTTTTGACCTTTACAGGAGTACGCACCCACCCCTTTACAGACAGAGCGTACAAGTACGCAGGTATTGTGAACTTGAGGTGCGTACACGCAGGTAAGGTTAAGAGAAATTGCGTAACCAGAGTTAATTGACTTTTTAAGGACTTTCTCTCTTTCTTGGAGTTTGACATGAGGAGCAGAGGTATAAGACTTGCCAAGGAGGACAGTATGACAGTTGATGGAGCCATACTGACTGCAAATAGTCATGGTGACAAATTTTAGTGTAACAAGTGGACAAGTGGTGATATATTTTCTTAGGCCTTAGTGTTATACTTCCCTAAGGTTTTGACACTACTCACAGCTAGCACCATCATTCTCATCTTGGAAAGTGGAATCATTTTGTCTCCACAATCCAATATGATGTTGGATGAATCTCATGATACTAAAAACATAAGTCATAATAGCAAGGAACTTTTACTGTGGGAAAAAGAATATCCAAATTTAAGGAACGTGACTCTTTTAGAACAAGCAATAAGGATAGTTTTTACACTAATATTTTTTTTTCCATTTGTTTTCACAAGTTATCTATTGCCTGATATTTTTAACATGTAACTTAGTTGGTATGATTGTGTCTAAGGTTTTATTGAAGGTTAAATAATAAGTTCCTAAGGTGTTATTTCCCAAAGGTGACATTTTATTTTCTTTTTTTATATAGGTCATCTAGCCCCATAGTGGCCACTATCGAATGTTTAGGTATATGTCGTATAAATATTTAATATTCTACTTTATTTTATATTCAAGTATTCATCATCTTTCATGTATTATACTTTGCACTACATCTTCTTTGATTTTCAGGGGAGTAACTCAATATTCATGGTAAGAAGCAACAATTGAAGAATGAGGAGAACAATAACACTGAAGCAACAAATGCAAAATGAGAGAGAGAAGAGAACCTATCTAGTGATACCCTTAGATCCAATATCTTGCATAAGACATACTCATAGAGACTGATAGTCAAACCTTCAGAGTTGGTGAATTCACTTGCAATGCTTTGGCAACATAGTGATAATGTTTTGAAATGATGAAACAATATTTCATGTGTAAATTGTAGTCCAACCGATATTAAGTTGGAAACTCATATTGTAATACTTGATATTTTATATAATAAAATTTATATGGTTGAAATTATTTTTATTTTCACTTGATATTATTTAGTCTTGTAACTAACATATGTAACTTTGCGTTATCATATTAGATAAACATGCACATTGTATGACATTTTTTTAAAATTTAGTTGCAAAATCATACTAATTAATTTATGTTGATTAATAATAAACACATAAAATCAATCTAAAACTACTAAATTAGTAGTTTATATTAATTAATGATGAACACGAATAAAATGAATATATGACTAAATTAGTCGTTTATAATGATTATGAATGAAATTAAATGAAATGAATATAAACTACTAAATCAATCATTTATATAATGAATATGAAAATACCAAAAAAAGATAAACGACTACTCCAAATGATAATTTTTTTATTAAAATGAGGACTAAATTTTGCATATATACGACTATTAGTAGCTAATTTACAGTATCTTCTAACATAACTAAAATTTAGTCATATTTCTTTGGTCATTAATTGGATTTAAATTATGACTAAAATTTGCATATGTATATGACTATTAGTAGCTAATTTATAGTATCTTATAACATGACCAACATTTTGGTCATATTTCTTTGGTCATTGATTGGTTTTCTAGAGGATTCATATAGTACTATATTTTGTTGTATATTTGGTCATTAATTTCGACAATTAATGATTAAACCAATGAAAAATTTACAACCAAATTTATGACTAAATATACTACTAGATGGTAAAATTGAGGAAAGCAATTAATGACTAAGCTAAAAATGACTAAAATTTAGTCGTGTTATAAGATACTGTAAATTAGCTATTATTGGTCACCGACTAAAAAATGGTGGTTTATATGCAAATTTTAGTTGTTTTTTTAGTAACTAATTAGTCTTTTTGTATTAGTGAAATGTGACTTCCAAGACAAATGAATACAACAAACCAAAATTCGGAGGATTAAAGGGACCGAAGGACAGAGGATGAGGAGATAGCACTTAATGGCAACCATTGGAGTTAGAGTCCAAAACTAGGTAGAAAATATGAGTAGGTGTGGTAGGAGAAGATGGTGATAAATCAATAGGTGGATTCCCAACATCTCCCACCTAGACCTATGAAGATAGAGTTTCTTGATGAGAAAGGGATAGGGAGTCACTTGGGACAACAACCTTGTCCATCTCAAATTTAGAAGCTCTAGCACCGAGGTTTGTTTGGATAGGCTTGAAAGATTCTAACTCATATTAATTTTCCAAAACGTGAACAAGATATTGAAATATTTCATCCAAGAATTCCCACTCAACTTCATCTTTAGGTAATTCAAAAAAGTAGTGAACAAAATGATCATGAAAATCTTGAAGAGATTCATCAGTTTATTTTTGCAACTTTAAAATTTTACTATTAAGGGCTTTAATATCATAAAGAACGAAAGCATGACATGATTCACTAAAAAATTACTTGAAAGAGTGTATAGAGGCTGCGAGAAATGTGTGACACCATTTCTTTATGCACCCTTTGAATGTGAAAGCAAACAACCCATAGGCAATATCCTCAGACAGGATGTCATGCCTGTCACAGAAACCAAGAAAATTAACTACGTGTCTAAGAAAGGTTATTCCACCCTCGCCATTGAACTTAATTATGGACAAGTCATTTAAAATGATGGTTGGTACTTCAAAATGTGCATAGTTAGAAAAACATGTTGGGTTTTTTATTTGGGAAGAAGTCATGCAATATATGTCGAAATTCAAAATAGGCTTCAAGGGCTGAGCTTGTCATTTGGCCCTCCTTCTAGTGCCAGAAATGTTGATAGTGTTGGACCTGCCAACATTTAGGGGATCTCCCCAATATGAAATCCCAAATAGACCTCACAGTGTTTCGAGTAGGAGTCCTAACAATGGATGGTAATGTAATTCCTTGATCGCAGTAGTGCGCAGATGAAAGTCTGATAACCTTGGGTCAGAGCAAGTGTGTGACCTTTTGGAGAGTTAAGTGTGAAGCATGAATGTTCTAACATATGGAGGGAAAAGGAAGTGTGCCCCTTGGAATCCCGTAATAGTATGCAGCTTGAAAGTAACACATGAGAGAAATGACACCATAAGCTAAAATGCAGAATAGTCCACAAGTTAAATTGATGAGTAAATCCAACAACACAAATTCAATAGGATCCATACAAATTCATATAAAGTAGTTCATAAGCATATCCATAAGTTAAATAATATACATTTACAATACAACAAGAATAGTCCTACTATATTAACAACATATGCATGAAAGCATGTTGTCTCTGATTTTATTATTATAAGTGAAAGTTGCATCCATACATATACCATTAACAACCACTAGCACCAATAGTAGAACATTATAGTCAAGAACACCTACTCCTCAAAAGAATTATACTCACTCTATGCTATGGAGAAGCCAAGACACTTCAAAATACTCCCAAGCCTTCTCTAAGCCTAAGGCTAGCCAAACGATTGGCCCCCAAAAGCCTGTTCTATGAGTTATGAATTCTATTTATAACAATGGGTGCAATGACCCTTGACATTCCCCTTTGTGACTCTTTTACTTCCCTCATGACTCTTCAACTTCTTGACTAAATGAAACATTACATTACATGATGACCTTTCATATTCCAATATTGACACTTGGAATTTCACTTACAACATAATTACAAATAATATTACATTTTCCACATTTATTCATATAAGAATAAATAGGATAGAGACAGCCTAACAAGACACAACACTATGATTCTAGGGTAGAGACAATGTGGCATCATTTTGCAGATTTTCTTTCCCTCTAGATTATCAACAATCTTCCTCTTTCCCTTGTCCTACAATGTATTTCTACCTTCTGTTGTTGTTGTTGTTTCTTCCAGAGTTGTTGTTGTCTATAGAGAAGCCTTCCAAGCTCTTGCTATACTGATCAGCTCATTGAGTCTAGAGGCATTGTAGAAGTACCTCCAAGGATCCTCCTATGGCCAATGAAATGTCCCGTGGATCCATAGAAAGTAAACTCTCATACAATGGTCTTTGAAAATACCATGGGGATCATAAGGATTAAAGTCCTTAGTGCCAAACTCAAATTTCACTATGTCCTTAGCTTCGACATCTACATATTTCAAGCTCTTAATCTCATATAATCTGGTCCACAAAGGAATAGTGGGCCATGTAGCTTTATTCTTCCTATGCAGTCCTGATAACAACCCTACAACTTGGTGGTATGAAACTTCTTGCATCATCAGTTTGTCAGTGGCATACCTTGGTAAGACATGCATAGGCTTATCTCTGCCAAACACTCTAATGAAGGTGCCACCCATTGAAGCATACCAATTGACAATGTTTACTATCACCTCCATTTATTCTTGAGACATGCAAGGTGGATCTTGCTCAAATATAAGCTTGTGTATTGGGATGATAAAGTGGTTAGTTAGCTTTTTCATCACTCCTCGATAGCTACAAGTCGGAAAGAAACTTGCAATAGATGTTCACGACAAAATTTTTGACGTGTCCAAGTCCAAGTCATGCCAGGGAAATGTTGTTGTGCATAGATTTCATTCAGTAAGTATGCGGACATGTAAAACCTTTCTTACTCATTCTTGGGTGGATTTTGAGCCTTAACTACATGGGACTTCCACTATTGAGCCAACAAATCTGACTAGTTGAATGGTCTCCCATCATTCACCAATTGGTCAAGTAAGACTTCCCACCCTTCAGAGAAGGTCTCTCTACTCTCTTGACCATATATTCTACAAGCGAAGATGATCAAGAACTGTTAATCCTTCCTGAGGGAATTTATCTTGTAAAAATGGGTGGGTGTATGTCTAAACTTCAACGACTCTTTCACCCAGCGCTTGACAATGTCTCTTGTGTTCACATAGCTATAGGTGGGATAGAAGAGTGATTCCATGATACATCTACTAAAAGTATTATGCCCTGAAGGTGGCAAGCTTCCTCCCACTTACACTACTCAATGTCATAGTTTGTTCATCTATATGTGAGAAAATACAGGTCATGATGTCCGCACATGGGAAGGCGGGGTAACTGCATGCAACCTTATATAACCTTGACCACTAGATGCTAATATAAACCTGTCGGTCCTCTATGTCTTCCTTAGAGTCCCCTAGAAAATTGTCTTTGATATTCTGCCATGTCAGTGTTTTTCCTTTCTCAATAAACAACTAAGTATCTGCATACACTGGTAAATCGATTGATATCTCCTCAACTACTTCCCCAATACTTCTTTCAGTGGTTTCCTTTGATGAAACTCTCTTATATGTCATGCTATTGTGACTGCTGCAGTGCTTGACAATTTTTGTACCTGTAGGACAGAGAGGACAATCATGGAAAGCAAATGTTAGCTAAAAACCAAAAAAACTTCAAGGAAACTTCAAGCAGCAAGCCACACACTTAATGGGAAGAATTGCACAGTTTTGCTTGATAGGGTTGACTAACTAACTGTGGGAACTACGCACTGCGCAGTCCCAATAGTCAGTGTGGGAGCTTGATGACTAGAACTATGCAATGCGCAGTTAAGCCCAGGCGAAGGCCTTAGAGATATTTTGGATTACGTAGTCTTACTGGCCAAGCTCGGAGGCTATTTCTTAGAACTATGCAATGCCAGAGTCATGAGATTTGAGGCTTGAGGCTCCAGATTGTGTAGTGCCAACTGTGCAAAGTGGGATCTAGGCAAGGGGACCGAGATCTTACCAAGGGGAGTGTGAAAAGAAAGAAAATCTAAAATATGGTGTGAATTTGAGTGCAGATATGACTAAGGCTTTATGCATACATGTGAAACGAGTGAAGAAATTGATTAAACAGAAGGAGAATGAATCATGTGAGGAGAGTCACCGCAATGATGACCATTGGTGCAAAAACCGAAAGACTCATGCTACACTTGGGACAGTCAATCTATAACTTGAAACAACACTTATAGAAGTTAAAAGAAGTTAAAATGTGAGAAACGATATAGAGAAAGAAGTGAAACAACACTCACACAACCTAAACAACAAAAAGCGACAAGAAAACGACAAAAGACAACAAAAGCAAAACTCACCTGGAAAAGCAATGACGATCTCACCAAAGGCTCCTTGATCTCCTCAGGAGTGTTAGAGCTCGAAGATTGAGTTTGAAAATGAGCTCTAGTAGCATCAATTAAATATATTTGGTCAAGTTAGAGTTTATGACATGCATGCCTAAAATCAAGGAAAAAGTGACACTTGGCAAAAGTTTTTAAAAATAACGAAAGTGTCTCCTTCGAGATACTAAAAGTAGATCACTATTTTTTAGGGATGTTTTTTTCTTTTTTACTCCTTTCCAAGGGAAAATTTCCATTCACACTACTACGAAAGATAACAGAGTTCTGAGAACCGGGTAACTTTCCGGCTCAGTGCACTGCGCAGTTAGTGAGGGTTGTGCAATTTCTGGGCTCAATGTTGGGCTGCCCCATCATTAGTACACATTTCCAGAGCTCAAGCATCACTGGCATCTAGGAATGCAAAATTCCAAACAACAAGGATAGTTTCCCTCAAGAATTGTATAGTTTCCTGGGGCAAGCCCATAACTATTGTGGGACCTAGTATGGAGATCACCTTGTGAGGTAGAAAAATCAACTAAGTAAGAAACCACAAGCCAAACTAAAATGATAGGTCTCAGTTGAAGTATGGATACCTGGATCAGTGCAAGATGATCTGCTGTGGTTTAGAAGGAAGGCTCCAAAACCGAAGCATATGAAAAATTTTGGAGGGTGGTTGTAGCTACTACGACATATCCTTCTTTGAACCAATGTTGCAGTCTTCCACCTTTTCTTTTATTTCAAAAGGAACCAAACCCTTGGGAATAGTGTTACCCTTTAGCTGTAAAATCTTGTGTCTTGAAATGGTTT
Organism: Pinus tabuliformis; assembly: GCA_031772625.1. NCBI lineage: Eukaryota > Viridiplantae > Streptophyta > Pinopsida > Pinales > Pinaceae > Pinus > Pinus tabuliformis. Next base: position 657,310,666 of record CM062817.1, read on the forward strand.
GTTTCTAACTGGCCTCTTGGTCATCTATCACTCTCTCCTCCTCCTAGTCAGTTATTGAATTTGAGAATTTTCCTATAACTTCCATGAAGCGTTTGATCTACTCCTTGTATTCAAATACCTGCCAATTTATAATGTTATCTAGTACTAATGGTCTATATCTCACGTCAACTTCATAACAGAGCAATGGATTTTGAAGAGGTTTAAAGTTGCTGGCATATATAGCCAAGGAATCAACCATCTGATTTATGTCTCTGGGAAAAAACTAGATGTTTGGTTTGACATTGATTCCTGATCTGTTTCACTTCAAGATCCAAATCCCCAAACACAACCAAGCACCCAATATTAATACTTGTAACAACTTGTAGACATAGCAGCAAGGCTTCATATTCAACAACATTGTTATTGGCTTCAAATTCCAACTTGAAGGAGAGAGGGATCAAGCTACCTTCGGGGGACACCATCAACACACCTGCCCCATTTCCTTCCTTGGAATAGGCACTAGCAAAGTATAACTTCCACACTTTATCACATTCCAAGGATTGTTGATTTAGATGGACTGAAGATTCCACCTGCGTTTCCTCCAGGATTAGATGATTTTCCTCTAACAACAAGGAAAAGAACTCTTTCTCTTTACCATACACAGGGTCATTATTAGAAAACTCAACTCTTGTAACTATCTTTACAAATCTTGATTCTCGGTAGAGTCTTCTTTCTTCTCCTCCAAGCACCGGGATGGTAGAGTATGTTAAATCCAATTTGACGGATCCTCCAATTTGAGAGTGAAACCAAAATCTAGCTCAAAATTCCTAGCAAAGACCAGTTTATCAGTAGCCTATGGAGATTTTATTTCACTAGGAAGGATATTGTATATATTTTTGAACCTCTTTATAAATTTAGATACATCTTCATTATGCTTTTACTTCATGGCATTAAATTCAGTGAGGATGTACCCATGGTCCCTCTTCTCCCCTCTCTTTTGCATGAAGGAATTCTCCATCTCTTCCCAGGTAGTGATTAAAGAATTAGATAGGCCTTTAAACCATTTTCTAGCTTCCCCATCTAGAGTCTGGATAAAAATTCTTAACACCACATCTAAGTGTTCCAAATTAAGGTTCTCAACAAAAGAAAATAAAATTAATATATGCCTTTGTGTTGAAATGTCATTTTCTCCTATGAATCTAGGCAAGGGATTAAGATAGTCTTGTGGCATAAAATTCAAGGGTTGTGGAAAGTCTAACGGAGCATACTTGTTTAGGAGAAAACTTGGAACATCCATATTGAGAAAGGGTGGTGGTAGAAGGTTCATAACTGGTCCTTGCAGAGGAGTTATCTGAATGGCAGTTGAATGGATATGGGTTGGGAAGCTATTCACACTCTCTATAGGACTATTTATAAGAATATATTTGACCTCTTCAGCTTCAGGGGATGGATGAAATGAGAAAAATGGTGAACTGATAGAGGTGTCTTCACTTTTAACTCGTGAGAATAGAGTATCAAATAATAGACCACATTCTTGAGGATACTCCAAAACTCTGGAGGGAAAACCTAAACAGTTTATCACATCCCTTTGAGAGCTGGAAGAGGATACTTATGGAAATGATATCACAAGAACCGGGGTGATAGGGGATCTTTTCCTTCCAAATACACCTAGATATTATCCTTTCAAGATCAGGTACAAGAGTTCTCTACTATGAAGTATCTAAGTGAGTGTGTGGCCTTTTGAAAGCCAGGGCGGTAAAAATGGAATTTATATAGTGGAGTCACCAAGGTGAGACACTTTCAATGCACACCACTTTCTGCTCACATTATCAAAGGGTGTATATATGTTGTACCTAGATAAGATATCCTGATTCTTCCCCGGCAATGGTGTTAAAAGATGTTGTAGCTCCTAGAGACAAACCTTGGGTTGAAGAGAGACTAGTGCCTAGGAAATTGAGATGAGTGGCTTAACAATTTGCTGAAATTAGCATCACGCTCATTATTTAACCTTTAAAGGGGAAATTGATCTAGAACCATCCTTCAGAGGAGGAGTACAAAACCTGATGCAAAATATTACTCAAAGAAGAATTAATATTAGATCTATAGCGGCCAACATCACCTGAACTTGTCCGTTTTTAGTCTTTATAGTAGTTTCGGTACAATACTATAACAAGAAGGGAAATAGATACATAGGGTTTAATTTTTAATAATTTGATGCATCAAAATTCATAGTGAACTAGATGGAATAGAGAATTGAATGGAATGCAAAGACACAGGGAGTGCATTTTGAGGATCAGATCTGATATAAATACAAACAACTTTAATCAGCATTAGACTAAGATGAATCCATAAATCCATGAAAACACTTCCAGAAGCTACTATTACATGTAATCTGAGAAGAACAATGAAGACATATGGAACAAACACAGAAGGAGCACATGCTATAGATTCAGATGAGCCGGAATCACCAAAAAATTGTATTAATCTTCCATAGAGCATACATTGCATTTGACAGTGAACATAACTTCTCTTGGAAAACACAAAATTTTGAACCCTTGGTTCAGTCTCATAAAATTGTTCTTATAGGGGCTCAGAGTGAGAACTCGCTACAAAATATTCTTTCTTGATTTAATTACAATGGAAAATCATAACAAAAACCCGAGTGTGCTCTGTGGCATAATTGTACTAACCAAAACCCTAACTAACTAACTGAAAATAAAATATTTACATAAATAGGAAATAAAAAGTGTCATTATCAACACGATATGCAGTATCAATGGTCATGATGGGCAGGCTATGGAGGTTGCATGGAAGGCTCGATGATTTGGATCAACGGAGGGTTGACAAACTACTCACATATTTTCCACAGTGTTGGCATGGTCAAAGTAGCTCCAAAGAACCACTGATATGTAATCTTGAGGTTGGTCAGACCTATGTAGTTCAGTCTAAGGTGAAATAAGGTTTTTACTATCCCCAATAGTTGAAAGTCGCTCTTTAGATAGTTAACCATATTATTTTTCTTTAGAGTAGCAATATTTTCATGAGAAGAGTCTACTTTGATTTTAGCCTCCACTAATCTCTAACTATATCGTCCCCACTGGATCAAACCTCCCACAATATCCTAGCAGCTAGGCAAACCCAAACTGACAATATTGTCAAACTCAGTGTTCAAGGCATCCACATTATTTGGTACCACCTTTAGGTACTCCTTAGCTTTTACCCTGGCTCCCTCCTTGACAACCTTGGAAATCTCAATGATAGGAGTTACTCTATCTACCACATATGTTGGCCTTAGCTCAGTGAATGACCTCTCATTCACAAACTGAATGAATGTTTGGCAATCTGGGAGTTCTTTTCTCCCTCTTCTTTGAAGGACAGGATAAAGCCTTCATAATCCTTGATAGCGATCCTCTGCTCATCCATTAAGGTTATGTACTCCTAGTGGTTCTTAATCTCTTCAATGATCTCATCCCAAACTAGTTGCTTAGATTGCAGTAGGGACATGTTTCCTTTCAAATTTTCCTTAAGCTCACAGATCTCTTGGTTCACTTCCTGTAGATTCTTACCAATGATTTTTGCATTTCTCATCGTAGTCTCCAACTACTTCTCTTTCTGTGTTAATATTTCATGGGTAGCATCTAGATCAGTCTGCACCCTTTTAAGCTCCTCCTCTGAAAGATGGATCTCAGTGAGGGTCTTAGTGAGTTTTTTTGTTAAGTTTTGAGGGTCTTCAAGTACTATCACTACACATATATGTGAATATATCCTCTTTTGTAGCGCTGTTTCCTACTGCTTCATGGCCACTATTTCATTATTCCTGTCAATGAGATCTTTGGCCAATATCTCCTTTTCTTCCTATACCTATGCAAGCTCCTTAGATTGGATAGGATCACTACCTAGCATCTTCAACTTATGCCTTAGCTCCTGGATTTTTGTTTGGGAGCCTTGGAGGAGAGCCTCAAAAGCAGTTTTATCTTCAGGACTCACTCCTAACTTCATGACGAGCTCCTTCAAGCTCTCATTCTGCATGTAGAAATCCCTTGAGTTGGCTCTCTCTTCCTTCAACTTGGTTGTGACATTCTCAAGCATTTTCTTGGCTTTTCTGATGGTCATTTCATTTCTTTTGATCTTGTTTTACAACATCTCTCCAACTTGCATGTGGAAGTTTATATTGTCTGGTAGGGGAAAACTTGTTAGGTCTAATGAAACATCCAAGGCTTTAAACTGGGAACATGAAGGCAAAGACTATGCTAATGGATGTTGAAGTGAAAAATTAATTTGATTTATTTCTAAATCCATAGTAGCCAACAGTCTGGTTTGGTATGGAACTGACTGAGATGCCATTTTCTATTGTGTCTCCTCTCTCACCTTCTTATTTCTTTCTTCAATGGCCTTTCTAGTAGGTCATCCTGATCTAGTAGCAGTTCCACTTCCTTTTGCACCTAAAACAACTACCTCTGAAGAGGATCAAGAAACAACTTATGATGGTTCCTCTAAGATCACTTGGAAACCTGGATGATCTGGCCTTGTCTCCATTATCCTAGTTTCCAGTTCCTCTTCTTCTGCTTCTTGGGTGTTTGCCTTCTCGCTGCATGTATGTCCTCCATCTCTATATCTCCAGCCTGGTCCACGATCCTCTTTTGAGCTTTGTCCTTGACTACTGGAGGATCGATCTCCATTTCTATATCCATATGCCATGAATCAAAGTTAGCTTTCCATTTCATTCATAGGTCGAACCTTTGATCCTCTCCTTATTTCAGAAATGACACCATGAGGGTCATAGTGCCAGACATCTCCTAGCTCAAAATTCATTTTCTTCAGTAATGATCCAACTGACTTCAAGTCTTGCCAAGAGTTGACAAGAAAAGGCCCCACGGGATTTCCCAATTTGAACATATGTCCCTTGTTTGGAGGGAAAGAGTGGAGTTGGTTAATGTTAAGACTCTGTCTGATAAATTCTAGGGAAAATATCCTCATAGGCATGAACATAGGTAGATGGTAAGTGGGAAGCTCACAACCATAAACCCTAATCTCGGTGTGATCCCCTACCTTGGTATCTTTAGTGAGATAGAGAAGTTGTCTTCGTTAGGGAAGGTGGAAGAAAAATCATGGATACTCTTGTATGAGATGGCCATATAAGTGGACATAAATTGAGAGTAGCCATCATCATCTAGCCTCTTTCTAATAGCAATGTCCCAGTTAAAAACAAACTTCCTTTGCTTGTTTCCATCCACCAACCTGAGGCCCAGGCACTCAAACTCGTCTACATGGGTATAAAAAAATAGGCAGAACAACATAGAATATTACTTGAAATAACATGTAGTGGAAAAATGGTGTAGCTAAAGCCTTATGGCCTTATTTAGGTAGGATGGAATATCAAATAGGTGGCCATCCTGCATCATTTGTCTTAAAAACCTGAAGGTGGCTTTGTTGGCTATGTTGGCATCATCATCCCTCGGTAGATGGGAAATTAGGGATAGGATGGGTTGGATAGGTTCAACAAAGTTGGTGATAGGGAAGCTTTCAGGTATAGGTAGGGTTTGTAGGCTAGAGGCCAAAACCATTTGCAGGAAAGATTGATGTTCATCAACTGGGAGGGTTGAGTAATGATATACTATGGTGACATCAGTAAACTATTGGGGTTTTGGATAACTGGAGTAAACGAGGGATTTTTGGATTAACTTTGGGGTTACTTTGAGGATGTTTACTCTAGAGGAGGAAACATAGAAGTTATTTTCATCAATGTGCGTTGCGGCTAACTAGGAAAGAAATTTTGGAAAATGGTGCATAGTGGGTGCTATTTGGTAATACAAGCCAAAGTCATCTACCTGGAATGAGTCCTCCCCCTGACGTGGTTGCCATATAGGTCAAAGTGGAGGTCAGCCAGGTGATAGGAACAAGATGGGTCAGGTATCTGAGCCTCTATATCTATGAGAGGTTCCACACTGGAAGAGGTTTTGGCCTCTTGGGCCTTTGGGGTCTCGGGGGCCACTTTCTTCATCTTATGAATTCCTAAATGAATTAACGGGTGTACAGGAGAGATTGGATTACCTGGTTTAAGTGGGTATAAAATAACACTAAGAGGAGGTACTTAGTCAGTAGAGTTCTGAATGGCGTTATGGATGGGTGATGATGCAATAGCGAAAAATGTTTAAAAATGGTGAGGCAAGAAGGTTTTTATAATTGGCGCGGGGGCGACAGTCGGGTCACATGGGGGTAACATCATGGAGGCGACACATGGAAGGATGCGATTGGGTGATGGCGAGGACACATGGATAGGAGAGGGTCTGGTGGAGTTACCTTTACTTCAGAATTCATGCTCGATTTCAATTTTGTCCAATGAATGGTCCATGTGGCGCGTGTTACCCACTCCAACCATCCTCCCGTAGGTTGGATAGCGGTAGGCTGAGCCTCGCGCTCCCCCGCAGAATGAATCTGGGCCGTCGAATCCATATCTGAAGATCTGTTCTCGGGGGGGACGGCACCATATCTGAGTACTCCCCTGTTCTGCAGGGCCGTTCCTATTTCCAACCCTATTGAAACATAAATGCGGTCTGACATGCTAGGGGAATAGCAGTTGCCTTGCATTTATATTTCCCTCAAAGTTGACTTTGGCATGTTAGCAGCAAGGCAACTGCTATTCCCCTTGCATGTCAGACGGATTTATGTTTCAATAGGGATGGAAATAGGAAGTACGCACACCGAGTGCACCCCCAAATTCTGCCAGCTGTCGGACCGGCAGTGAGTGGAACAGTCCACGACTGTCCTTTGCCCACCTGGATCCTTGCCTCGCCTATTTGACTTCCGAATGGCCAAACGGTGAATTCGCACTCATTCCGGAACTCTATGGTCACACCTCCTGCTCCTGCGAGAATAACAAATACAGTAATAAAGTTGGACTCTTGAACATACATAAATATCCAATTTGCAGTTATTACCCAATTTGTAGTTACCTTTTAAACATCATAGCATTATAAATAAATGATTGCAATACTGTTCATAATTTCATGTCACAAAACCTTGAAGGTCAAAAGAGGTGTATTGAGGAGACAGTGCGCCTACTTAGCTTTTAGTTAGTGAGATTCAATACCAGAAGTGGGGGAAGAAGTGGCAGCGCCGCAGAAGACGACCGTATAGTTACTGCCTGCGGAGCACTTGAACGTGGCCGTGGCGTTATCAAGTGGATAGCTGTAGGCCTGGGGGCATTGTGTCTTGAAGTAACGCGAATAATTAGTGGGACGGCAATTATTCCTGCCGTAATCCCCAGTGCAGCAATATTGGGATGTATCGTAATCAGTGTAGGCGCTCATGCATGCGCCCGGCACCTTCAATTCTGCTGGACAATTGGCAGTTATGTTGCTGCTGCAAGCGATCGTTTGGCACTTAGAGTTAGAGGGTTTGATCAAAATTGGAATGTCGAATCCGCCAACGAGAGAGATGCGATAGAGGTCGACGTTCTCGGCTTCATTGAGACTGTACTCGACCATAGTCACTGCACAGTTTTGTACACTCCCACCCGTGTTCTTGCATTCCCCGGTTAAGCAGGGCTGTCTGAAGGTACACCCAGTCCTCCCCCAAAATCTGGCACTTGTCGAACCGGCAGTGAGTGGAGCCGTCCACGAGTGTCCAGTGTCCAAATCTCTTATGCTGTTTGTTTCTGTCCCGTCTATTTGTGTCCCGTCTACCCAAACGGAGAATTGGCACTCATTCAGGAACTCAATGGTCACACCTCCTGCTCCTGCGAGGATAACAAATACAGTAATAAAGTTAGACTCTTCAACATACATAAATATCCAATTTGCAGTTATTACCTTGTATAATCCAACTGCATAAAGTTGCCATGAATGCCAGCGAAACTCTCTTTGCGCTTTTGCAGTTATTACCTTGTACAACGCAACAGGACAACACCGCCATGAATGCCAGAGAAACTCCCTTTGCTCTCGCCATTGCAAACGCTGTGACTCAAACATTTCCCCGGCAAAAGCTATATAACGCCTGCACAACATCAACGAATTTTGAATAGTTCTAGTTTGACGCCTCCAGAACAACAACCAATCTTGGATAGTTCTAGTTTGACTAACTGTAAGAGTCATTCACAACTAGAGGCGTGTTTTCCACGGTTTCACAAGGATTCACAATTAAGAGCGCGTTATCGCAATCAGTGACCATCCCACGGTCTCGCATAAGACGCCGTGTCGTGTGGGGGTTGATCAATACTTTCTCCTGCACCATTGACAATTGGGTCGATCAATAATCACGATTCACACCTGAGGGTATATTACTAGTCTAGGTTTATCTTATTTTAAAATAATTAAAATTAATCTTTCCAAAATAATTAAATAAAAATTTATTTAATTTAGTTCTAAAATTATTTTCGTTTAAAAGTAAGTTCGATCGGTGATTGTTTTGATAGTGAGTTGTTAAACCTCAAGAGGTATCGGGTCTAAACCATATGGATCAGCTTATATATATAAACAAAATTTAATTTAATTTTTTAATGTTAAAATAATATAAATATAAAAATTATATTTTTTTTCAAAGTGGAAAATATATTATAATTTTGTTGTCAAATCAGTGGTGGGGACAATAGTCATTAATTGTTATTTACCAATATAAGTGGAGCCATCAATGTTATTTGGTTGTCAAACAAGTAGTAGGGACAATCATCACTAATCGTTATCAGTGGGGACAATAGTCACTAATTGTTATCTACCAATATAAGTGGAGTCATCAATGTTATTCGGTTGTCAAACAAGTGGTAGGTATAACCATCACTAATCGTTCTTTGCTAATGTAGGTTGACTCATCAATGTTATTCAAAGAAAACCACACCACATGTAATTACCCACTAGATAATTTATGGCATAGTCTAACTTATAGACAAAATGACATTTTTTTAAAGCATTTTCTTATTTATTTTAATCATTATCCGGCAAAGATTTTTAAAAACTTGAATTTAAGTTGATTAATCTATATAATTTGAGTGCCCTATCTGGCAAAGATTTTTAAAAACTTCAATTTAAGTTGTTTAATCTATATAAATCGAGTGCTCCGGTGGTTTTTCAAGGTAGTTGTGAAACCAGCAATGGGGACAACCATCGTTAATTGCTATTTGTTAATACATGGTGACTCATCATTGTTATTCAAAGAAAATTATACCACACGTAATTACCTGCTAATGGTCCTTAAAAAATACTCTGAAACTTGGGTCATTAATATGTTTCCTCACTTATAAAGAAAATAAATTCTTAACAAAAGCAATTTTAAAACATATTCTAAAATCTAAAAAATAAATTAAATAATTACATTTTATATATTTTTTTAACTTAATAATTGAAAATCAAAATTTAAAATTTAAAATTAGAAATGCTTATCAAAACGTTCAAAAAAGGCATAAATTTGAAAGCCATAAAAACAAGAAATTAGAAATACAAAAGTCGATAAATTCAAGATATTGAGGTCAAAAATAAAAAATTAAATTACAACCATAAAAGTCAAGAAAGAATGAAAATCATAAAGGTAAAAGAAAGAGTTCGAGTCAATATTTAAGAAAAGGATGGTTTATATTTTATTATATAATTAGAGAAAATGGAAGGCTTTCATATTTCACTTTTGTTGCGAATATTTTCAAATTGAAATTTTCTTATCTTCATAATTAATTTTTTATGAAAGGTGTTGTTAAGGTATTAAAAGTATCGATTATAGTATGTGAGATAGAGAATGTAAGTGAATAAGCGTGGTTATGTAAGTTTTTTTAAAATGATTAATAAAACCGTAATAAAGAATTTGGATTTATAAAATAATATTGGTTTTATAAAAAAAAGTTTTTTTAGAAGAGAGAGGGAAAGGTATAATGAGAATAGAGAGGAAAAAGTATAACTTTTCATTAGAAATCATTTCAGGAATTTTTGCAAACGTGTTTTGAATAATTTAGTGTAGTTAAAGAAAGTAGAAAATTTTATGATTTTAGTTGGTGTGAATATTTCCAAGAACAATTTAATTCATTAGATCATTTTTTTGGGATTCAACTGCGTTAAGTAAGTCATTCACGTATGACCATTTCCATGAGAGGTAGTCGTAACTGACTAATTTCTCATGATTTTTTGAATAGTTCACTTAGCACTCATTGCATCGGGTGATGCTCACCCGATGCAATGAGTGCTAAGTGATCTAATATAATGCACTGCGTAAAACCCCCATACTTAAATTTAATTCATTTTAATTATGGATCTTCTAAGTGTTGAGAGACATCAAATCTCTTAGGGTGCAAACTTCTTTTAGAGTGAAAATAGGTTTGATCATTTTGAGTGCTTGGTAGATATGTGTTAAGATGGATTTAGGCTAGTCTTTAAAGAGTATTTCCCCCTTTGAGTAGGTTATATTCCCCATGAATACCATGGGTCAATACTATGATAATAGCACGGTAATACCATGGCTCAATACATTATTTTTATTTTAACTTACAGTTATTTTTATTTTCATTTTGTACTTTATTTTTTATTATTTTTGTTTACTTAGCGTGGAAGAACATTACAACATCTCTTCCATACTGGGTTGGAGAGTGCTTAATTTTTAAATGAAAAAGAAAAAATATTTTTATATTTTATTGTGTAATTAGAGAAAATGAAAGGCTTTCCTGTTTCACTTTTGCGGTGAATAGTTTCAATTTTCTTATTTCTCTGGTGTTATTATTATTATTATTATGTATATTCATTTTGTATTTCCTAAAGATGTAAAAAACTCTTACAAATGCAGACGTTTTTAGTTCAATTAGGACACCCATAATCTGTCTCAATCTACCAAGGGAAATCATATTTGTTTACTACCTATCGGTGATAATGTTTGAGCAAAATGCATCAACGGTTGGAAATAAGCATGCCTATCTACTACATATCTGCATATATAAAGGCTACAAGCATACATAATAAAAATTATGAATCTGACAATGTGAAAGGGGCAGGATCTTTGGCACTGGAACCTAGAGGAGCTAGTGGTTTTTCATCACACTAAAGGTGACTCTCCAAGTGAGAAATTATGGCATCCATGCTCTCTAAGCACAAACATTGATACCTTTGTACGCGCTTAATATCATTCAAGGGAGTAAAGATGTTGTACTAATCCTCTTTCTTTTCTTTTAGAATTCTGCCCAGTAGGGTCTTAAGCTGCTAATGTAGGGAGATATAATTGAGGTATTGTTTCCATTTTCCACTGATGTGTCTAGGGTTAGGAACCCATTGGCTAACCTCATCAAGGATACCATAATTAAAAAATTATTTACGATCAACTACGGATAAACTCAAGACGGTGTATTTTAGCACAAATTTTATAGGGGGTAGCCAAATTGTATATGGAAGCAACTTCCTATACCTCAACCTGGGCATGAGTTCTTCCTTGAGGTCCATAACCTCCCCTGCCTCAACGACTACACATGTAGTGCCGAGGCATGATGTCGAGGAGAAAGTTGAAGTAGCTGCAGGGGACAAAGAACTAGATATCAAAGAGGAAGGACTAGAGGTAAGGAAGGCTTAGCAACAGACTAGTCCAGGGACTAAAGGGAAGCCTGAGCAGAGAAGGTCAAGATAGAGAAAAGAAACTAGAAGACAAAGAAGCAATAGATGGCCTTTGATTCTAATAAATATTTAAATGGTGGCTTTGGCTCCACAAGACTTGTATCTAGGCCCTAGAGGCAACAACTAATTGCCTAAGACTGATACCAATAAAAGAGTCACAAGAATGAATTTTTTTGAACTAGTGGGCTTAGATTTTACCCTAAAATTCATGATCCAGGCTATCAAGCGCTGCGAGAATTCCCGACATGAAGGAAAAGGGGCAATTGTTATCAATTTGCAATGTAGGTATGGAAGGCGATGCAATGACAACCATGCAACAACATCAACATAAACACCTAGGTCCATGAGGAAGCTACCTCGCTTGAGCCTTAATTCCCCCATGACCCAGATGTCATGCACCATCATTGTCAAAACACAAAACCAGACTATCGCAAATCTGAGGTTAGGGACAGACAAGTGTCACACTGAAAGGCTTCGATAGAAAGTCTCCAGAAAAGTGGCAAGGACTTCATGCAACAAATCCCAAATAATATAGTCCTTAAAAATTGAGAAAACGTTCACACTTAAGGAAATTTGATCCTCTTAATTATTGATAAATCTAGAGTTAAAATTGATCTACTCTAATTATATATATATATATATATATATATATATATATATATATATATAGATGAAAAAATAAAGAATCTTCATTGATAAAATGAGATCTTACATACTTCATCAGCAGAGAATCAAAATCAAAATTTGCCCAAAGGAAGGGGACAAAGTCTACCAAAATAAACAAAGGAACATAACAACAAATTTCCTTGAGAAAATTAATGGATCATAAAAAACATAATCTTGGCCAAAGGCCATACTGAGTCACAACAATAACCGAGGAACCAAACAGGTTATAAAAAAACATTCATAGCTCAAACGACCCATAGAAACAAATGGATCCATTAGTCTATAGTTCGTGAAACATAAAGGAAGGGATACATTCCAGCTCATGCTTAGACAAGCCATCAACCTCCATGTTTTGTTCTTTGTACACATGGAGGAAAGATCAATCAGAGAAGGAATAGCGGAGGCCATCAATATTAGCTGTCCAGTGATGAAGCAGAGGAACATCTAGAGCTCCTCTGATGCAATCAGCCAATGACCATTTTTGCATCTCCGATAATCCTAATGGAATCAATGGCTAACCAAACAACGCTTTCAAGTAAACTCCATAGTGCCACAATCTCTGCCCTCCAATTAGTGCCATCATCCCCATTCCAATAGAATCGAAAAACCCTGTTAGGACAAATCTCAATGAGAGATATGCAACCACATCATCCCCCAGCAGAAGCACCATCAAAGAATTCAACAGGGAAGTAAGTCCCCATATCTAAAAGTCAAACAATGCCTTGAGGAGACCTAGGAACCCAAGGGTCTATCTCAAGAAAGTAACCAACAATCTTAACTCTGGCAGAAGGGTAGTTAGGGTGCCTATCGTCAAAGATTGTGTCATTCCTAGACCGCCATATCCCCCAAATAACATACATGGGGAGCACCCTATATGGTCTTAGATTCAAGGACAAAAATAATGGAAGACCGGTTCAATCCAACCCTGATCTTCAGCAATGTTATCACATTTTCCCTAATGGCCTTTGCAAAGGGACAGTCTAGGAACAAGCGTATAATGTATTCGATGGAAGAATAGAAAAATTGGCATCTGCCAGGGCTCTGTAGGCCCCTTTTCTTCAATTTGTCCTAGGTTAATATGTGGTAAAAAAGGGTTAACCAGGAGAAAAATTTGATCTTCAAGGGAGCTTCTCATTTCCACATGGGCACAGTCCATTCATCAAAGGAAATGGGAGATGGAGAACTCGAAATGAAAGAGTAAATTTCTTTGACTTCTATCTTGCCTCTAACAACTTGGCCACCTCATGAAAGAAAATTGATCCTTTCATTTAAGGTAATCCCTTCCTTGATAAGCTTAAGTCTATAAGATTACCATTCAAGATCCATTTCGGCATTCAGATGCAAATCCCAAGAATGTCAACACCCTACAAGATTCTTCTTTCCCTGTCATCATCTAGACACTCAATAGCCTTGTCATAGTATTCCACTTTAGCCCTTTGAATGAATAACCAATCCATGTCCAAAAGTATATTATATGCACCCAAAGGAAGAACATTTAGTTGTGTTGATGTAGGCATACCATTAAGCTCAAATGTGCAAGATCTCAGCTAATGATGAACTCTTATTTTGGCCCTTATATCCAACTACACCAACCAATATTTTGCATGCACTTTTTTTATTCAAGCAACACTTATCCACTGGTTTAGGACTAATATAACTATAGTTGGATATAGGATCAATCAACATAGAAACAAATTTATCATTAATCTTACCTTCCATCTCAATAATGGATGCCTGGTGATCTACCTTCCTATTATCCAATGCTGAATAAACCCGAGGAATATTCTTACCAACATCTCTAACTGTATGTGCCTCATGAGCACTCTAAATATGAGGCCTTCCACCTTGATGTGATGGGAAATATGTACTGTGTTTTTCTCCACCATAAGTCCAACACCTCAAAGTCTTCATACCATCACCTTTGTTCTTCTCCTCAGGCTAAGACCCATTTCCTCTATCCACTACATTAAACTTCTTATAAGGTACCACAATCTCCTTGTCACCTTCATATTTAGGTCTTCCCCACTTCTTAAGTCATTTTCCTTTAGTCTCCTTGTTACATTTCCAATCACGATTTGGATCTGACTTGCACTTTCACTTCTCATAATAGTGATTCATTTTTTTAATGGCTTCCTCCAATGATCGAGGGTCATCAAACTCAATCCAGTCTTTGAATGCTACTAGCAGCCCACTAATGAACCTTTGAATCTTTACTTTCTCATCCTTAGGATAAGGCACATACCTAACCAACTCTAGGAACCTGATTTTGTACCCATCATCTGTCATAGAACCCATCTTTAACTCATAGAACTCCTTGGCCCTATCATCATAATACCTTTCAAATAAGTACTTCTTCTTTAAGAGTCTCTCGAACTCATCCCAAATTATCTTGTGATGACCTCGTAAAAATGTAATTATTTAAAAGTTACTACAGCAAAAAACTGAATTGAAATAATATGAAGAATTTATTTTCTTTTGAGGATATTCTGTTAATTTTACATGTGCACTAAATTAATGATTAAAGGAATTAATCATGAAGATATCTGAATTCCCAAAAGGGAACTGGAAAAGAAAGGTTAGTTAATATAACTAGAAATAACCACCTTCCCCAACTGGAAGGGTTTCCAGGGAAAAAGGGAGGTTGGTTGAGAAACTCTGGGCTGTAGAGACAGGCAGAGAAAGAGAAAGGGAAGGAAAAACCCTGGATGGACTAAGTCTGGTAAGGACCAGATAGTCAAGCACAGAGTGCTGGCTTACTGAGGATAGTGATCCGGTAAGCGGAAGCTTGGGGGGAGACTCAGGTCTTGAAGGACTGGTCTCACGGTTGGGTGGAAAACAAGCGATACACAGCGATTTGGCAGGAGATTTGTTCCAGACTCATCTTACCAGTGGGGATCAGGTAAGTAACGGAACCCTCATGTGCCCTGGTTATCTGTGTAACTTGTAGAAGAACTGTGATTGTCTGAGCAAATACTTGTAAATAGCATATAGTGTAAACTGTGGTTATAGACAGCCTAGCTGTAAAAATCGAAAGATAGCATGACTATGCATATCTGTACAAACTATAGACAGCCTAGTTGCAAAGATCAAAAGACATTGTAACTGTGATTATCTGTATAAAGTATAGTCAACCTCGCTGTAAAAACCAAAAGACAGTGTAACTATGAATAACTTTACAAGGTATCAACAGTATATCTATAAGGACAAAAGATGATATAGCTATAACATTCTGTGCGAAGAAAACTATATACAGTATAGCTGTAAACTTCAAAGAACTGAGAACAGTCGAACATCTAAACAAAGGAGGCGGACTATTAATAAAACAAGCCTGTCTTTACCAGATAAATGAATACACAGTCTAAAAATATCCGAATCACGGAAACCGAATTCTTCATGCAAACAATAAACCTGGGTCGATATGATATCAAGACCCTAATGGTCGTAGACGGCCGTATAGACCCCATAACACTCTTAAAACAAAATGCCAACAGAGATTTTAACAAGGTAAGGAAAAGGCATAAACAACGCTGAACCCCGAACTCGGCATAGCCGTAACAGGTAGGGTTCTGGCGAGTCTAAAACGACGAAGAGAACCTAGATACTGTCCAAGATTAAAGACCTGTGTTGTGGGTAACTGAATATTACAATGTCAAGGTGCAAATCATTACAGAGACGAGCATAGAACTATGCGACAGAACCAAATTGATATTTCTGTAACGCACAGCGGAAACATTTTATGCATTAAGGAAAGTATGGAAACATGCAATCGCCTTGAGGCCGCAAATGTATTGTCTGCCAATAATGAACCAGAAATTAACAACTATACGGTTTAACCGAGTATATATATATATTACAGACCCTCAGGGTTCTAGTCACGGAGAGTCCCTAACCAGTCGGCCATACATCTATAGTAATCAGATGTTGGCGCGACAGATTGACTCTTTACATATTCATTCAAGACATTGACGAAATGGAATAGAACCACAGATTATACTATGACCATTTGCATGTATACCATATTCAAACAAGCATGATTCCGAAAATGAGGAAACGCATTACACATCAGGTAGTAATCAAACCCTACTTTACATAATAGTAAATTCATTCTTATCTGCAGGAGAAAATCAAGTCGTGGCGTAACAGTAACAGAAAGTTACAATAAACCATCGGCCTTAAGCCATATGGGTACAAAAGTTAAACAAGCCGCTGGCTTCCAACCAGGGTTCCATGACAGTCATAATACATGGCTATAGTCACAGTATATTCAACCAAACAAAATATAAATAGCTGTATATAGAGTCAAGTGGGAACTCCAGCCTCGGGAAACACAGGTAAAAACCCAAATCACCGTAGATGAAGAGGGACCCAATTCTTTAAGCAGTCCCAGAACTCTTGGAACCAGATTAAGAGCATTGGTCCATCAAGACCTGCGGCCAACCGAGTAACAATAAGGTTGGGGTCTCTTTCTTAGCACAGAGGAAACCCCCTGGCAAACCGAAATGAGACAGAGGGGGACCAACCGAAAAACTAAACTCTCGAACCAGATAAATACCTGTGAAAACTCGGCGGGCATCATCGGGAGTGACTCTCTTTCAAGCCATAGATGCTGGAAGCCACTTGTTCGCAACCTGTCATGCCAAAGATAGGAGATTAGACTTTTGCAAACATTAAATTTAAATAAACGCAACAGATCTGCTATCTGATGGGTAAATCACCTGACTGATTCGATAATGAAATCTATGAAGCTGAAGACTCTCTGGATGGCGCATGTGCCTGGAATAGCGGAGGTCTTGGCGCGGAACTGTGAAACAAACCCTTGCAGTGATGAACAGAGAGCGGGAGCGTATGGAGCCGTAAGAGGAAAATCTCGAATAATCCGGAGAACACCATATATAAACCAGGACTGCCAGCGGTGGAACGTGGAGCCATTCCAACCCTTGATCTCACCCAGCAATTGTGCACCGTGGATGGAGGCGACTTTACCCAAAAGCCCGGCGCGGGAAAGTCCCAAGCACAGCGACCATACCCTAATCACGTGATCTGTCCGGCAAGATTCAATGCCATCGCCAGATGTCCAGCGCAGGAGGCGCCAACAGGAGAGCACAGTACAGTCTTGATACACTCGAGGAGTAGACATAAGATTTTCATGCCATGTAGCTAACAATAAAACATAGGCAAGTATTAATCGTTGAATAATCAATGATATGTCAAACATTACCTGCCACAATATACATCGCCTCAGGTTAGGCATGTATACGGAGTGGTGATGGCCATATAACATAATACATACTTAGATAATGTGCAGGTGTTTAACCAAAGTATGGATACGGTATGTATATATAAATTTTTTTTTAACATGTATGTTATAGCATGTAGATATGTGACAATTGGTATCAGAGCCCAGGTTGCCCATACTGTGGCCTCTGGGTATGAGTAATATGTGTTTTTTAAAAAAAAAAAAATTTAACAGCATTGATATTTCTTTAACTGGGGTAATAAAATTGTGCCCAGAAGCTCACAAGGTTAACTGTTGCATGATTAGACCAGACCAGAACAAGGAAAAATGAATCCAGGAAACAACCCAGAGTTGTGGGTGCAGTTGGGTGAGGAGACCCGCAGTACAAATCTGGCCATACTAGAAACAGTTCAAGAGCTGAAGAATGAAATGGCTCGTTTACGTGAGGA
Source organism: Pinus tabuliformis (assembly GCA_031772625.1). Lineage (NCBI taxonomy): Eukaryota > Viridiplantae > Streptophyta > Pinopsida > Pinales > Pinaceae > Pinus > Pinus tabuliformis. The sequence continues at coordinate 657,328,566 of CM062817.1, forward strand.
CAATGCACGTTTGACAATGGAGCAGGAAAGGATACTAAAAAGCTTGTCCGACAAACAGAACCCGCCACTGGCCAACCCTAGCGCAGAGCAACAGAGAACGACAGAGGAGCAGCATTACCAAGCAGAATCTGAGATTCCAGAAGATGGAGAGGATCAATCTGATAATGCATCAGAACAGCAGACTTCAAAGCGACAAAAGGTGGAATTGCAGGGAGAATTCCGGAAAATTAAACCCCCACACTACGACGGGGAACAAGAGGAAGCGGCTGAGGCATGGCTAATCAATATGAATAAATATTTTCAGTTATATGAGTATGATCATAATTTGAAGGCGCGTTTGGCTATCTTCCAGTTACAAGGGAAGGCGACACTGTGGTGGGAGGAAGTTAAAATCGTTAAAGGGGTAAGCGAGCGAACCATAACATGGGAAAAATTCCAGAAATATTTTAAGGAGAGATACTTGACGGAACGCTTTTACGATGAAAAAGCAAAGGAATTCCATGACCTGCGACTGGGACAGCAGACTATGGATGAGTTCATCAATCGGTTCACATCTTTGCTTCGCTATGTACCCTACCTTAAAGAAGAAAAAGCCAAGGTACAGCGGTTTGTTAGTAGTCTACCCATGTACATGAGGGAAAGGATTGAATTTGACAATCCTAGAACCATGGACGAAGCTATTCGAAAGGCCAGAATCTGCTACCAGCAGAGCAAGCAGAAAGGGGACAGTTCCAACAGAAAATGGAATGAGAAAAAGAATAGTAAGATTGTTGGAAATAATAAGGGAAGTCGGAGCAGTGGAGTCAAAGGAAGCAGCAAGAGCCAGAACAGTAGAGCAGCACCGAGAGGTTCATTCAGGTCCAAGCCCATCAGTGAAAACAGAATGGGTGAACAACCCGCCAAGATGGATACTGAAGGAGTAACCAGACCCCCAGTGCAGTGCTGGGGTTGTGGTGGTCCGCACTATGTCAAGAATTGTCCGCAAAGGAAGGGAACTGATCAGATATCCCAGATTCATGAGGCATCAACCGTGGGTGACGTGGGACGAAGTATGCCAAGAATTAACGCAGCCTTGGACGACCGCCAGGCAGAATACCAGCCCACCATGGTAGAGTTTGAAGGTAAAATTTTAGACCTTTCCATCTCTGTTCTAATTGATCCTGGAGCTACTTTAAGTTATATTAGTCCAAAGATAGTTGAACAGTGTAAATTGCAGCCTGAAAAATTCAGGAATCCTTGGCTGGTACAGCTAGCTACAGGGACCAAAAGACGAGTAATGGCAAAGGTCAAAAGCTGCCCTATAGTGATAGCAGGACAGCCAGTAGTGGCAGACCTGAACATGCTTCCCCTCGGATCCTATGATGTCCTAATTGGGATGGACTGGCTAGAAAAGCATTGGGCTTTAGTGAACTGCAAAACAAAGGTTATACGGTACAAGGATGATGCTGGAATAGAACAAGAAATGCAGGGAATTAAACGACCAGTACAGATCCGGCCAATCACTGCATCTCAGCTGGCAAAATGCATCCGAAATAGATGCCAAGTGTATGCTATTCAGGTGGGCTATGCAGAAAATAAGCATAAGGAAAACCCGCTAGACCACCTCCCGGTAATAAAAGAGTTCGCAGACGTGTTCCCAGAGGAAATTCCTGGACTACCTCCAAAGAGGGATATAGACTTCACCATTGAGTTAATACCAGGAGCTGCTCCAGTTTCGCGGACACCTTATAGAATGAGTGTACCGGAGTTGACTGAATTGAAAATGCAACTACAAGAATTGCTGGATAAAAATTATATCCGCCCCAGTGTATCTCCATGGGGAGCACCGGTATTATTCGTCAGGAAGAAAGACGGAACTCTTCGAATGTGTATTGATTACCGGCAGCTAAACAAGCTCACAATTAAAAACAAATACCCTCTACCTCGGATCGATGAGCTTTTCGATCAAGTCAAAGGGGCGACAGTATTTTCCAAAATTGATTTGCGATCTGGTTACCATCAGATCAGAATTAAAGAAGAGGATATTGCTAAAACAGCCTTCAGAACCCGATATGGACACTACGAGTTTGTAGTACTGCCTTTTGGACTGACTAATGCACCCGCCACATTCATGTGCTTAATGAACAGCGTGTTCCATCAGTTTTTAGACAAATTTGTACTAATATTCATTGATGACATTCTGATTTATTCCCGTTCCAAGGAGGAACACGAGGAGCACCTCCGGATAGTGCTGCAAACCCTGCGAGAGCATCAGCTGTATGCTAAACTTAGCAAGTGCGATTTCTATAAAGAAGAGATTCAGTATTTAGGCCATGTGATCACCAAAGAAGGGATTGCAGTGGATCCTGAGAAAATTAAAACCATAATGAATTGGCCCGTGCCTAAAGATGTGGCGGATATCAGATCTTTCATGGGATTAGCAGGGTACTACAGAAGATTCGTAGAAGGCTTTTCAAGAGTGGCATATCCTATCACGTCCTTACAAAAGAAAGGAAGGGCATTCAAATGGAGTTCGGAATGTCAACAAAGTTTTGAACGACTTAAGCACCTACTCACTACTGCTCCCGTCCTAAGTATAGCTGATCCTAATAAGGATTATGTAGTATGTACTGATGCTAGTCGAGAAGGCGTTGGAGGTGTGTTAATGCAAGAAGGGAGAGTGATCGCCTATGAGTCGAGAAAGTTGAAGGAACATGAACAGAAATATTCTGCCTACGATTTGGAGTTGGCAGCTGTCATACATGCCCTTAAAATGTGGCGACATTATCTTTTGGGTAAGAAATTTCTGTTATTAACAGATCATCACAGCTTGACAAACTATTTCAGTCAACCCACTCTGAATGAAAGGCAGGCCCGTTGGGCAGATTTCTTAAGTGGATTCGACTTTGATATTAAACACCTGAAAGGAAAAGAAAACCGTGTAGCAGACGCCCTAAGTCGTAAGGTACAATGTTTATATGAAGTTACTCTCAGCAAGTGGGAAAACTCCTTGCAGGAGAGGATAAAAACAGCAGCAAACCAGGATGCTGAATATCAGCAAATGAAGCGACAAAAGTCACTTTCCAGCCAGGAAAGCCAGCAAGGGTATGAAGTGAGCAAGGATGGGATGCTGTTTTACAAAAAACGACTGTTTGTACCAAATGACGATAGTCTTAGAAACTTAATTCTGAATGAGTTTCATACCAGTCATTACGCAGGTCATCCTGGATACCAGAAGATGCTTGCTGCACTTCGGAAGGAGTACTACTGGCCAGGGATGAAAAGACATGTAGCTGAATATTTAGCGCGATGTTTAGAGTGCCAGCAGATCAAGACAGAGCACCAGCACCCGGCTGGGTTATTGCAACCCCTACCAATCCCAGAATGGAAATGGGAAATTATATCAATGGACTTTATAACTGGGCTGCCTAAAACAAAGAGGAACAATGACTCTATTATGGTAGTGGTTGATAAGTTAAGTAAGGCAGCACACTTCATACCAGTACAATCCACCTACAAGGCAGTGCAAATTGCACACGTCTTTATGCAAAATGTGTTCAGACTTCATGGACTCCCAAAGACTATAATATCAGATCGGGATGTGAAGTTTACGTCCGCCTTTTGGAGAGCGCTATTTGCAGAATTGGGTACACAGCTGAATTTTAGCACAGCTTACCATCCCCAGACTGATGGGCAGACGGAGAGAGTAAATCAGATGGTGGAGGACATGTTGAGGGCATGTGTCATGCAAAAACCGACACAATGGGAGGACTATTTGCACTTAGTGGAATTCGCTTACAACAATGGATATCACACATCAATTCAGATGTCTCCATTTGAAGTCTTATATGGACGAAAATGTCGGACGCCCTCAAATTGGAGTGGCCCGGAGGACAAATTAAGGTTGGGACCAGAAATGCTCAAGGAGATGGAGGACATGGTCAAAAAGGTGCGAGCCAACTTGAAGGCCGCTCAAGATCGGCAGAAAAATTTTGCAGATCGGAAAAGAAGGTTCAAAGAGTATCAGGTGGGCGATCACGTTTATATCAGAATTCAGGCAAGAAAAAGTACTCTGCAATGGAGCAGTTGCGCTAAACTTGCACCCCGATACTTCGGACCTTTTCAGGTCTTGGCAAGGGTTGGGCCAGTAGCTTATCAGCTAGCTTTACCAAGCCACATTAGAATTCATAATGTCTTCCATGTATCCATGCTTAAGAAGTATATCTATGACCCTAAGCATGTGATCAAGTGGCAAGATATAAGGGTAAGGATTGCTTTTATTTGAACTAATTGAAAATGTATCTGTAACAAAAGACTGATACTGTTATTGATTGCAGGTCGAACCGGAAGGAGAGGTTCGGGTCGAGCCGCTGAGCATTCTCGACCGGAGAGAAGTGCAGTTGCGGAAGCGGGTTATTACCCAAATTAAAGTGCAGTGGCAGCACTATGGGCCTGAAGAGGCTACTTGGGAGGACGAAGAGCTGTTTCGGAAAGCTTATCCGGAACTGTTTGGAGACACTAGACATCGGGACGATGTCCAATCTCAGGAGGGGGAGATGTGATGACCCCGTAAAAATGTAATTATTTAAAAGTTACTACAGCAAAAAACTGAATTGAAATAATATGAAGAATTTATTTTCTTTTGAGGATATTCTGTTAATTTTACATGTGCACTAAATTAATGATTAAAGGAATTAATCATGAAGATATCTGAATTCCCAAAAGGGAACTGGAAAAGAAAGGTTAGTTAATATAACTAGAAATAACCACCTTCCCCAACTGGAAGGGTTTCCAGGGAAAAAGGGAGGTTGGTTGAGAAACTCTGGGCTGTAGAGACAGGCAGAGAAAAGAGAAAGGGAAGGAAAAACCCTGGATGGACTAAGTCTGGTAAGGACCAGATAGTCAAGCACAGAGTGCTGGCTTACTGAGGATAGTGATCCGGTAAGCGGAAGCTTGGGGGGAGACTCAGGTCTTGAAGGACTGGTCTCACGGTTGGGTGGAAAACAAGCGATACACAGCGATTTGGCAGGAGATTTGTTCCAGACTCATCTTACCAGTGGGGATCAGGTAAGTAACGGAACCCTCATGTGCCCTGGTTATCTGTGTAACTTGTAGAAGAACTGTGATTGTCTGAGCAAATACTTGTAAATAGCGTATAGTGTAAACTGTGGTTATAGACAGCCTAGCTGTAAAAATCGAAAGATAGCATGACTATGCATATCTATACAAACTATAGACAGCCTAGTTGCAAAGATCAAAAGACATTGTAACTGTGATTATCTGTATAAAGTATAGTCAACCTCGCTGTAAAAACCAAAAGACAGTGTAACTATGAATAACTTTACAAGGTATCAACAGTATATCTGTAAGGACAAAAGATGATATAGCTATAACATTCTGTGCGAAGAAAACTATATACAGTATAGCTGTAAACTTCAAAGAACTGAGAACAGTTGAACATCTAAACAAAGGAGGCAGACTATTAATAAAACAAGCATGTCTTTACCAGATAAATGAATACACAGTCTAAAAATATCTGAATCACGGAAACCGAATTCTTCATGCAAACAATAAACCTGGGTCGATATGATATCAAGACCCTAATGGTCGTAGACGGCCGTATAGACCCCATAACACTCTTAAAACAAAATGCCAACAGAGATTTTAACAAGGTAAGGAAAAGGCATAAACAACGCTGAACCCCGAACTCGGCATAGCCGTAACAGGTAGGGTTCTGGCGAGTCTAAAACGACAAAGAGAACCTAGATACTGTCCAAGATTAAAGACCTGTGTTGTGGGTAACTGAATATTACAATGTCAAGGTGCAAATCATTACAGAGACGAGCATAGAACTATGCGACAGAACCAAATTGATATTTCTGTAACGCACAGCGGAAACATTTTATGCATTAAGGAAAGTATGGAAACATGCAATCGCCTTGAGGCCGCAAATGTATTGTCTGCCAATAATGAACCAGAAATTAACAACTATACGGTTTAACCGAGTATATATATATATTACAGACCCTCAGGGTTCTAGTCACGGAGAGTCCCTAACCAGTCGGCCATACATCTATAGTAATCAGATGTTGGTGCGACAGATTGACTCTTTACATATTCATTCAAGACATTGACGAAATGGAATAGAACCACAGATTATACTATGACCATTTGCATGTATACCATATTCAAACAAGCATGATTCCGAAAACGAGGAAACGCATTACACATCTGGTAGTAATCAAACCCTACTTTGCATAATAGTAAAGTCATTCTTATCTGCAGGAGAAAATCAAGTCGTGGCGTAACAGTAACAGAAAGTTACAATAAACCATCGGCCTTAAGCCATATGGGTACAAAAGTTAAACAAGCCGCTGGCTTCCAACCAGGGTTTGATGACAGTCATAATACATGGCTACAGTCACGATATATTAAACCAAACAAAATATAAATAGCTGTATATAGAGTCAAGTGGGAACTCCAGCCTCGGGAAACACAGGTAAAAACCCAAATCACCGTAGATGAAGAGGGACCCAATTCTTTAAGCAGTCCCAGAACTCTTGGAACCAGATTAAGAGCATTGGTCCATCAAGACCTGCGGCCAACCGAGTAACAATAAGGTTGGGGTCTCTTTCTTAGCACAGAGGAAACCCCCTGGCAAACCGAAATGAGACAGAGGGGGACCAACCGAAAAACTAAACTCTCGAACCAGATAAATACCTGTGAAAACTCGGCGGGCATCATTGGGAGTGACTCTCTTTCAAGCCATAGATGCTGGAAGCCACTTGTTCGCAACCTGTCATGCCAAAGATAGGAGATTAGATTTTGCAAACATTAAATTTAAATAAACGCAACAGATCTGCTATCTGATGGGTAAATCACCTGACTGATTCGATAATGAAATCTATGAAGCTGAAGACTCTCCGGATGGCGCATGTGCCTGGAATAGCGGAGGTCTTGGCGCGGAACTGTGAAACAAACCCTTGCAGTGATGAACAGAGAGCGGGAGCGTATGGAGCCGTAAGAGGAAAATCTCGAATAATCCAGAGAACACCATATATAAACCAGGACTGCCAGCGGTGGAACGTGGAGCCATTCCAACCCTTGATCTCACCCAGCAATTGTGCACCGTGGATGGAGGCGACTTTACCCAAAAGCCCGGCGCGGGAAAGTCCCAAGCACAGCGACCATACCCTAATCACGTGATCTGTCCGGCAAGATTCAATGCCATCGCCAGATGTCCAGCGCAGGAGGCGCCAACAGGAGAGCACAGTACAGTCTTGATACACTCGAGGAGTAGACATAAGATTTTCATGCCATGTAGCTAACAATAAAACATAGGCAAGTATTAATCGTTGAATAATCAATGATATGTCAAACATTACCTGCCACAATATACATCGCCTCAGGTTAGGCATGTATACGGAGTGGTGATGGCCATATAACATAATACATACTTAGATAATGTGCAGGTGTTTAACCAAAGTATGGATACGGTATGTATATATAAATTTTTTTTTAACATGTATGTTATAGCATGTAGATATGTGACATATCTCCTCTTCTCTAATGCCTCTGACATTCTTCACATCTTCCCACCATATATTTTCTTCTACTTTTAGAATGAAGGTAGTTATCTTGGCTTTCACATTCTCTGAATAATCATGTAATCTGAAGAACATCTTCATTCCAAGTAGCCATGCTTCTGCATCTTCTGACCTTTACATCTCTCCATCAAATATAAGAGGCTTGGATTTCTTGAATTCCTCTGCAAAATATCCCCTCTCACTCCTGCTATAAGGATGATGGAAGTGATGGCGGTGTCGTCTCTCAGAACGAAAAATAGAATGGAATCCATAAGTACTTCCTCTCCTGTCTGTTGTATCCAAATATTTTCCAACTATGACTGCTTCATATTTGTCCAACCATGTGTCCTCCATGAGATCTACTGCCATATTCCCCATTAGTATTCTCTTGCTGTGCATAATTGATGCCCATATGTCCCTTCTTTTGCAAATCTAAAAGATTCTGATGGATGACCACATTAACTTCTACTTTCTTTTACTAAGCTCTAGCAACCCTTTCTTGTCCCTCAATCAACCTGTTGTTATCTACCTTGAGACTTCTAATCTCCTCCCTCAAATGCAGTGTATTTTCTACATTAGGAGAATAATCTTCTCCTTGTTGTTCAACTGGCCTTTCCCATTCATTGAATTCATAGGAGGCCTATAAGAGGAGTGATTTGAACTATAGTCCACCATTTTTCTTAGCATCTTTGATATTTTATTTCCTACAATCATACTATGTTAGATAAACCAAAAAGAATACACAATGAAAATCATACCTCAATGTATCTATGGGGAATCTATCCCATCTACAAAAAACAATCCAGATTAGTACAATATATATACATCACAAGCATACCAAGTCATACATAAATGTCATGATCATAAAAAGGTATAAATTGCATGCATGCATGATGAACATACACAAAAATTGACATGCAGACATAAAAATATGCATTTAGCCCATCTAGTCCAAGTGTTTTAACTTGGAAGCTCTCATACCACAATATAATGCCTCACCTCATATTTACCCACTTTTAAAAGCTCTCCAGTGTAAACATGAGTGGGGTGTCACTATGATATGACAAATCCTCCAAGTTCAAGTCATGGAATTGGAGCCTATAAATCGAAAGAAAATTGACATTCCTCAGAAATTATAAATCACTTAAGAGCCCAACAACCACTCCAAGTGATCAATCCCTGTGTTGGAACTCAGGTTCACCAATTTGACACCCTAACTGCACCCATAACACAACATTCATGTGATTGGAAGGATAAAACTACACCCATAAGCTTGTATCCATGTAATTATGACCCTATATCCCCTTTTCTCCACCAACGGTTGTGATAAATATGCTACATTTTCAGGGCTAGCCTTCAAGCCGATACCTAGAAGTGCCCAGAACATTCCAAAAACATGAAAATGCTGATAACAATGCTGAATAATAAATACTTGAGAATTATATTGACCTATACATGCCTAATACATAATGAACATTCAATAAAACAAATAGTACACATAGAAGCTAAAGGTCATGAATGAATATCTAATCATAAACTTCTAATCTCCATCTAAGAAACACTAAGAAGGTTCAATGCTCTCTCAAATTAGCTGCAAAAACACTTGTTAGCCCATGCATTCATCAACCATTTGATAACTCATCAAATCATGAACAAGAGCCATAACTTGAATACATCATAGAACCATACATATAACCAGCACATAATCAAAATAGAAACCATGAAAAATTATCCATAAGATCAACATAATAATTAGTACATATGCTCATTAATATCAATAGGGAAAATAACTCATATTAATATATGTAAATGCTAACCAAGTCAGGGAATTCCACATACCACCTGACCATAGATTGGGTTAAACCAAGTCTCTCTTTCACCCAATCATCCTTGTGCCATATTCCAAGCATGAAAGTGGAATCATATTGGTTTAACCAAATTAGAACCAATCTAGGGCTTCTAGAGGCCCAACCACCTCAAACCTCAACCACGCTGATTTCACCTAACCAATCCAAAAATCACTATCATCAACTAGATTGGTATATTCCCAAGTTATCCATGGCTCTAAGTATTCTATCTCAACCCACAGTCATAGAGAACCCAAGCTGTTATAGGGCTCCATAGAACTACCATCTCATCTCATAGCCTCCAAGGAAGCCAAGTTGTTCTAAGGCTCCAAAGATTCTATCCCAACCCACAGCCATAGGGAAACTAAGAAACAATAAAAATCCAAAAGGGGGAACCCACTACATCATGGATATCCAAGAGATGGAAAGGCAAGGTTGAAACAATTGTTAGTCTAAGAAATCTCCATACCAATGACATCATATAACCAAGGAACCACAGGAATGTATCATGCATCCAAAAACCAACAACGAAATCACACATGAAACCTATTATTGACAAGTATCCCCTGTTGTAGAAATTTATCCGACCTTCTTTTCCACTGCCCACCATTTCCTTACTTGTCCTGTGCTTGGTTTCTCCAATTCCAAGTGAATGCTAGAATTCTCCAAGAATTCTCTGAGTGTATAAGAGCATAAGAGATCAAAGATAAAACTAACAAAAACTTGTGAATTGTTTCTTTGATGCATTTTTATCATTGAGGTCTCATTTTATTTCATTTCCTTCCTTTTTCCTCCAATTTCCTTTGCATGCATATTTATGTCTCTTCACCTTCCTTTTCTTATATTTTCCTTATTTCTCATAATTAAATGCCAATGATTTTATCTTTGTCATTACCAATTCCTTTTTCAATTTCCATACCCAGAATTAAACCAAAAGTGATTCCCACTATAATGTTTTCCCAATGTTCAACTTGGAATACACATACCATGACCTTGGTCTTATTTTATTTACATGGATATAACAACCAAGGGCTATTATAGCAACATGTAGAAATTTTTCATCTTCTTATCCTATTTTCACTCCAACTGAGATAGTAATATATTCCACAACCCCGGATTGATTAAAGATTTTTTGACACCCCTTACAATATCCAATAGTTAAATCAGTGGATGATATCATTTCTTTTTAATGAGAAATTTTTCGGCGTAAATCACATGAAATTTCATTTGTCGATGTGTTTCGAACCAACAAGTGTGGTTCATCATCAGGACAAGTTGAAGAATCAGATCCAGCCTTTCATATTAAATAGTAAGAGCAGAACATCCAATCGTTATATTTCTTAACGGCTATTTTGACTAACGGCTAAATTTGACCAGGAAACGGTTAGTTTAAGGGCACGACCTTTATTTTAATAATTAAGTCAATTCCAAAGAATATTAAATTGATAGTTAGTCATATATTTATTAAAATAAAGGTTAAAGGGACTTAAAGGGACCTTTTTAAGTCCCTTTAACCTTTATTTTAATAAATATATGACTAACTATCAATTTAATATTCTTTGGAATTGACTTAATTATTAAAATAAAGGTCGTGCCCTTAAACTAACCGTTTCCCGGTCAAATTTAGCCGTTAGTCAAAATAGCCATTAAGAAATATAGTCGTTGGATATTCTGGTCTTACTATTTAATATGCAAGGCTGGATTTGATTCTTCAACTTGTCCTGATGATGAACCACACTTGTTGGTTCGAAACGCGTTGACAAATGAAATTTCATGTGATTTACGCCGAAAAATTTCTCATTAAATTGATATGGATCACAAAAGCCTCAATTCAATGATATCATTTCTATTTATTTTGTCAACATGTCAAGTCCAATTTCCTTCTTAAATTGAACATGTTTCTCCACCAAGGCAAGTTGTTTCCTTAACTCCTCATTTTCCATTTCTCAAATTTTTAATTTGATAGAGAAGATGGTCTATTTCAATTTTACTTGGTGAGGGAGAAGCCTCCTATCCTTTTGTCGACTTTTATTTTCTAGTTTTTCTTCTTTATGATGTTCCTCAAATCCTCCCTCAAATTCTAATGTAGAAATAATATCCTCAAATATAAGGGCGTCTTATTCTATATGGATTTCTTTTTTTCCTTCATTTTGTTATTCCTCAATTCTTTCCTTGAATTATAGTATAACAACATGGACTTCAAATGTGGAGGGGTCTTCCTCTACATGATTTTCTTGTTTCCTCTCCTCTTACTATTCCTTAATCTTCTCCGATTGAGTTGTAATAGTATGTTCTTCAGATGATAGGGTATATTTTCTTGAAATAGTTACTCACACCCCTTTCTTGTGTTGAGCGTGGACCCTGATTATCATCTTGATTGTTCAGAGGTTTTTTTGTTTCAGCCGCGTTGGATCATTGTTCCTGATAGGGTGGCAGGCCAACCATTTAGTCATCATCAAGGGATTCCACGGGGTGGGGCGGGGGGACGATATATTTTATGAGCCCCACCTGGCGGGGGTTTGAGGGAAGTGCCCTCGAAGCTAAAAATAGATGAAAAATTGCCTTGTAAAATATTCCAATTTCGTATTCAATTTGGGTCATTCATTAGGCAGATGATATGACAGTAGAAGTTACGTTAATGTAGGTGTTTTCCCCCTAGAAGGAAACCCTCGGTTTATATGAGGGAATTGTATTGTGTCTGTGTATGATTATTCTAAGTGCGATAGAGAAAGGAGGTTGTGTGAGGGTGAAGAGGAAATTACAACAGATTTGTTGTAGGTTGTATCTCTTTATTTTGCTGGATAATATAAATGGAAGGACTGGTTGTATCTCCATGGACGTAGCCCATATTTGGTGAACCACGTATATCTCTGTCTCTCTTATTTTATGTATTTCTATATTTTTTTCCACAATATTTTATGTATTTCAGTGCTCTGTTAGTTAATTTCTAACATCTTGGGGTCCTTCCACCAATCGACTTTTTCAATTTTCTCTTTCTCACCTTCACTTTTTCTATGACATCCCTAGTTTCTTTAGAAATATTTGTTACTTCAGCTACTATTTTAGGCTTCTTTTCTACTTTAGAAACAACTTCTTCTAGTTTTTCTTCTTCAATAGGGCATACATGATGGCCCTTCTCTGCCGATTCACAACTACTATTCTAGGCATTTTTGTTTCTTTAGAAACAACTTATTCTAGTTTTTCTTCTTTAATAGGGCATGCATGATGGTCCTTCTTTGATGATTCACTAGACACCTCCACCGGCTCCTTTATTTGTTCCCTTTTTCCTCCTTAATATGTACCAACATAAGTCTTAATAGAGCTCCACCTCTTAGGGTTTTTACAACTAGGTATAAGAGATGTACTAACCCTACCTTGCTTAGAAGTTGCAACTGTTATGCTCCTAGAGAATGTGGCTACTTTTCTTTTCTTAGAGGTTGTAGTTGTTCTACTCTTGGGGGTTGTAGCAACCTTACCTCTAGAGGGTGTGGCTTCTTTACTCACAGGTGTTGTTTCAACATTCTCCTCATGCTCTTCACTCTCATCATCCTCTACAATAGCAAAAGGTCTTTCTATTAGGACATGCCATGAATTCCTTGCTGCTATAAAGAGTGAACTATGATTAAATTAATAAGTTCATGGTTAGTCAGGTAAGTTTTCAGATGTTTCGAACGTCACACTTCCTCTTCCAAGTGTTGTAAATATTTCAACAAGTAATATCACAAATTTATTAATTTCCATGTCCTCAGGTGTTCTAGAAGTTGAAAATGATAATTAAATATGATACCAAAATGACCCTCACAAGTAGTAATTGAATGAAAAGGGCTACATATTCCCAAGGGTGAGGAAGAGATGTTATGTCAAAATGATTGACCTTATTTCTCAATTCCTCTCCTTACTTAAAAATAAAGTCCTGGCTGATGGATTTACCACCTTTCTTGAAAACCACCAAGTTCTTATTTGTGGAAACCTTGTTACACTCGCGATTACTTCCTATGTAACAAAAATTCAAAATCCCATAGGTTCAGAGTGTTGTTCATTTGAGGCTTGAGCAAACTCTAGTGAAACCAACACACTAAATCCTTGTAACTTCTCAAAATAACTCAACCAGCCAACATATTGAAAATTTTCCAGAGCCTCTGGGTATTGTAACAACATATCAACATTATTAGGTTCATGCCTTACTACTACTCCTGACATGGTTTCCCAAGACTGTAACCACTCAACGCTGATAGAGACTTGTTACAGAGTTTCCTCAATTCACGCAAATGCTTGCTAAGGAGAAAATATCGAGTTGTTGGAAATGACACCAATTACTCCATTTTTATTACCAAATTGGGTTCTTAATATGGAAAGGACTTCACTTGATTGTAGAAATTTCTGAATATAACGATAAAGGTAGTAATGGTAAGGGTAATGATGGAAATGATAACAATAGTTACATCAATCCTATTATACATGAGGGTAAAAGGTAATGATGTCTGCAAAGTCCAATCATGCATTATTATAAAGGGTGAGGTGAATGTCCATCAAATGATTAATGATTAAGGTGAAATCATAGTGCATCGTTTAATGATATGATACACTTATCCCCCATACAAATTGCAAAATTCATCGTTGACATATGCACATTAGGGTAATGATGTCACTTCTTAAGTACAAATGCCACAAATAAATGACAAAAGAACAAACATGTCCTTTGCTTATTGTTATGATGACATGTGATTGTATCAGCAAAATGATGTTGTGAAGATCTCCTTGTGGCACAAATTCAAAGGTGAAATTTTATTACTATGATGAGATGAAGGATTCATGTTGTGGCAGTAGATATTGTATCAGTTCTATACCAACTTTGAAGCAACAATAATATCTCCAAAAAGGGTCTCCAACTGTGACAATTATGTCAATAACAACAATATGAAATTGTAAAACAATGTTGACATGAGGTCATATATTCAGCTGTAACAACAAAGTATTATTCAAAGTTGAACTATATGTAGAAAATGAGTCCTAATTTGGACCTATAATGACAAAGAAAAATAAAATAAAATCAATGATTAGGAAAAATTATTACAGTGTTATTATAGAGAAAAGATGTTCATCACCAGCAAGCTAGTTTTTGACCATCACAATCATAGAATAGTGCCCCAAAGGGGTTTTCACCATTGAATATATTACACACACACACACATATATGCACACACACACACACACACACACACACACACACACACACACACACACACACACATGTCATTATTTATTTATTAACGGTTTTCAAATTTACCGTCCCATTTCCAAAGGCTTCTTCTACCTCATAGGGACCTAACCACCTAGTTTTCAACTTGCCCTTAAAATCCTTCAATTTGGAATTATTGAGTAAATCCTAGTCGCCTTTTTGAAACAATTTCTTTTTAATGAACCTATCATGCCACTTAGCATGCTACTACTGAATAATATATGTTTGTTGCACAACAACCAATCAATTTTTGTCTAACTCATTTAGTTTTTTCATTCGTTGTTGTTGAGACGCAATCAAATTTAAATCTACTTCCAAGGTAGTCCTCAATGTTTTAGTATCAAATTCAATTGGAAAAATGGGATTCTTACCAAAAACCAATTCATAAGGCGAAAAATATGTGGTACTTCTCCAAGTTGTCCTATAAGCCCACAATACCTCAAGAAGTCTCTCCACCTAATATTTTCTATGTGCTACCATAGTTTTTGTAAGAATAGATTCAAGTAATTTATTAGTATTTTCCACCCTCCCATTTAACTGAGGATGATAAGGTGAGGAAATCATATGATGAACTCCATATTTTCTAAAAATATCTTGTATCAGCTAAGAGGTGAACTGTGCTCCTCCATATATTACTATTTCCCTTTACACTCAATATGATGCAAAAATTTCTTCAAACAAGAAGTATGAAACCACACGATCAGTTTTCATGGTAATTTCCCTCGCCTCTATCCACTTGGTAACATATTCTATGCAAATAAGAATGTAACCCTTCTGGTAAGATGGGGGATTGATCGGTCCCACAAAATATAATTCCAATATCTCAAAAGGTTCCACCATTAGTTTGGATTTTAATAACAACTCATCTAATTATGTTGGCTGACCCATTCTCTAGTAGTTGTCACACTATTGAACATACCTCTTTGTATCTCATAATATGGTGGGCCAAAAATATCCCATTTGCAACACCTTATGATTTGTCCTCTTATCTGCAAAATTCCCTCCACAAGGTCCATCATGATAGGCCTTAAGGATCTCATGGGTTTCATCCTCCCTCACACACCTCCTAATCCATTGATTGAAACCAATGTGAAAGAGGTTTCCATCCACCCAAAAATATTTGGCACTCTATTGTACAATCTTCTTGCTTTATCTAGGAGAAAGGTCATGAGGTAGCTTTCTTGTAGTGAAATAAGTAGCAATATCTACATACCAGGGTGAATAAGTGGATACTAAAAATAGATATCCATCTAGAAAAGAATCTTCAATAGGAGAATTATCAGTAGCATTAGTTAACCTAGATAAAATATGTTGCAACACTATGTTTTCCAGATTTATCTATGATAGTAATATCAAATTCTTGGAGTAACAACAACCACCTAGTAACCATAGCATTTGTAATAGGTTTGTTCATTAAACATATGATGGATGAACGATTTGTATGCACAAATTTTTTGTAACCAGTGATATAGTTCCTAAATTTACTAATAGCATGTACAAGAGCAAGGAAATATTTCTTTGTAACAGTGTAATTTACCTCCACAAATTCTTGATGATGTAATAGATGGTGTATGGTTTGTTTCCTTCTTATTGACCAAGCCCAACTCCAATGGTTGTATCAACAACTTCTGTAGAGATGTGGAACAACATATATTCCAATCTAGTCCTATCAAAATATAATTTGTTGTTACACATCTCTTCAGATCGACAAAATCACTATTACACTTATCAGTCCATTCAAACTCCTTATATTTTATTAGTAGGTAAAATAAAGGTAATGCAATTTTAGGAGAACTCTCTATAAATTGTCTATAATATCCTACTTCCCCTAAAAGGCTTCGTACCCATTTTTGTGTTTTATGAGTAGGGACCCTTAAAATGATCTCTACCTTCGATATATCCACTTTAATACCTACATTAGAAAGTTAATGTCTTAGAATAACACCCTCATACATCATCATATGACATTTTTCAATGTTGAGACAAAGGTGTGTTTGAATGCAATGATCAAGTACTTTTTCAAGGCTATTCAAGGATTCATCAAATACTCTTCCTTTAGGTGTGAAATCATACATGAAAATTTCCAAACAATGATTAACCATGTCAGCGAAAATTCCCAATACTAGCCATTGAAAGGTTGCAGGTGCATTGCAAAGTCCAAATGGTAAGACCCTATAACCATAAGTACCCTAGGGACAAGCAAAGGTAGTTTTTTCTTGATCTTCAAGGGAAATTTTGATTTGGTTATAACCACTAAATCTATCTAGAAAAGAAAAGAATTTCTTATTGGAAAGTGTGTCTAGAACTTGACAAATTAAAGGTAATCGAAAATGGTCCTTTTGAGTGGCCTTATTTAGCTCCCTCTAATCCACACAGATTCTCTACTTCCCATTTTTCTTAGGAGCAATGACTAAAGGAGACACCCATTGACCATTAGAAATACGATAGATTAAATTTTCATCCAAAATTTTCTAGTGTTTTAAATTCCTTGATAGTTCCATTTAAAGCCAGATTCATTCTTCGTTGAGGCTTCCTAACAATATATGAAGCATGTTTCTTCCACAAGTATGGTTGGCCTAATAATACATCACACACATCAAGAGGTGCAACATCACATAATACCTCATATGTGAAGGGCATGATATTGTAAGGAAGGCGACATTGTTGGCAGACTCAGAGATCTCGTCCTTCGTTAAGCCACCCAATGTTGTATGGTTGCAGGTGTAGTATGGTCAGTAGGCCTAGCCGCTTCACGACCTCTACTAAAATGAGGTTCTTTTGGCTGCCATTGTCGAAAATGAATTGTAGCAACAAACCCTTCACCCACATTTGTTAGTGGAAAAGATGCTCAGCCTCCTCTGGATCTTCGGGCTCATTCTTCTGGATCTTTGTGGTGGCAACATTGATGCTGGGCTCCACATCAATGATCTACTTCCCTTTGTCATTTGTCTTATCGGGTTCTGACTCAGGGCCGAAACATGCACCTAATTCTAAAGCTTTCAACATGACCACCAGTGACTGCTTGGCCCGACACTCAATTGTGTTATGAGTGGGGCTCTTATAGAACTCCCACCACTTTTGTGTGTCCTTCTTTGACTTCATGGTGTTGTTCTTTTCTTGCGACTTCGATGGGCTGTGTTGGGTCACACTGTCTTGGCTTTGTCCTTGGTTCTGTGGTTTGGGGAATCCTTTCCCTTGCTTCGGATTCATGGATCCAAAATCTATCTTCTTCTGTTTAAACTTCTTTTCAATCTTGATGGCGTATCAGTACATTGTGCTGAGCGAGGAGATGTCCAGGAACTCCATCTCATCCTGGATGTACCTATGTAGGTAGTTGTAGTATTTGAGTAGCAAATGTCGCATAGAATGCTTGATACCCAACTTTGTGTGAAGGGTATGAATAATGTTGGTAAACTCCGGCACGTCTTGGTCCCTTCCCTGCCGCATCAAGGTCCACTTTATGTATTTATCCTTATAGTTTCTGACAGGGTAGTACTGCTCCTTGATGGCATCCCGGAATGAATTCCAAGTGGCTGCAGCTGAAAACAATGAGGTCGTACTTTCGTCCTTCTTCTCACAGTAGGTTTCCCACTAGTCCTTGACATGGGGGCCGGATTTGAGAAGAACAAAAGTAATCTTTACCCAGCTGGAAAAATCATGAACAAAAAAAATACCCTTCTATCAGATTTAACCATTTATCTATGACATCTACATCTATCTGACCCTCGAATATGTGGATTTCAAAGTTAATTTGTACCTTAAAGGGTGTGACATTTCCAAAGTAGCTGTTGGAAGTAGATACGTTGCCCCTGGGTAGCCGTTGAAGGATTTGGGAAAAGTTGTCCATCATAGCGTTCCTTTGTCAGTCAAGGGCTTCTTCGAGCAAGATTTTAATAGGATCTCCTACCCCCTCGTCTTTCTTTTCTTCTACCATGGGAGGCCATCGGGATTTGCAAGGCTGATCTTGAGAAGGTTCGACCATTTGAAGCCCTGACCCCTTATATCTCGACCTCGTTCGAGACATGCAAAGAAAAATAGAGAAAGAGCAGATTGCTCTGATACCACTGATCCGAATTTAAATAGGAATGCAAAAAATTACAGACAACCATAAATATAGAGATGCAGCAAAAATAACACTTCATTTCATTAACATAAAATACTGAAATATGCTTACAAACAGAATGTAAATAAGACTAGCTCGGGCGATGGTACCTTATCTTTGAGAAGAGATGTGGCGGATACATGCCTATGAACTGTGTTATAATGAGGCTCGAAGGCCTATTTATTGCTGAGAAATAATGGAAAACCCTAAACATCCAAAATCCTAACCCTAGGAGATGAAGTGCCAAACTATGGGCCCCATTTGGGTAAATTGGTAACTCAACTTCCCCGGGTCATAACTTTGGCATATGATCTCCATTTGATGCGCACAATACCTCGTTAAAAATATATATCCAAGGACTACAACTATTGAATGGACAACATCAATCCATGATCTATATTGGCCCCCGTTTTCCCAAAAAACATTGTTTAGGGCCTCAAAACAACTCCGGAAGTTCAGGACCTGAAAAACTGCCAAAAATAGTAAATTGCGCTAAAATTAAGGAAACTAAAAAACTAAAAGAGACAGTTGTGGGGGTCCATGTGGGATAGGTAGGTGGCCACCAAAATCCACTTGGATCACCTTACCATCACTCCTCGATAGCTGCAGTTAGAAAGAAACCTATAATAGATGTTCACAGTAGTCTCATAAGGTGTCCAAGGCCATCTCATGCCAGGCAGTTATTGTTGTGCACATATTTCATCTAGTAAGTATGCGGACATGTAAAACTTTGATTTCTCATTCTTGGGCAGATGCCGAGCCTTAGATACATGCGGCTTAAACTGTTGAGGCAATAGATCCGACCAGTTGAATGGTCTCCCATCATTCACCAACTAGTCTAGTATGACTGTGCACCCTTCAGGGAAGGTCTTTGTGCTCCCTTGACTATACATTCTACAAGCAAAGATGATCAAGAACTAGTAAACCTTCCAGAGAAAATTTTTCTTGTAAACATGGGTGGGTGTTTGTCTAAACTTACATGACTGTTTCACCAAACACTTGACAATGTCTCTTGTGTTCACATAGCTATGGGTGACATAGAAGAGTGATTCCATGTGCTTCACCAGCTCAGGCAAGTGATACATCTGCTAAAAGTATTATGATGTGAAGGTGGAAAGCTTCCTCCTGCTCGCACTGCTCAATGTCATAGTCTATTAATCTGTATGTGAGATAATAAAGTTGAAAATGTCCACACACTAGAAGGTAGGGTACCTACATGCAAACTTGTATAACTTTGACCGATGGATGCTAAGATAAACCTATTGGTCTTCTAAGTCTTCCTTAAAGTCCTTTGCAAAATTGTCTTTTATTTGTTGCCACGTCATTGTTTTTTCTTTCCCAATAAACAGTGGAGTAACTCCATACACTGGTAAATCAATTGATATCTACTCAACTGCTTCCCAGGTACTACTCTTGGTAGTTTCCTTTCATGTAGGTCTCTTGGATGCCATGTTAACTGTGACTGCTAGAGAGATGCTCAACAACGGCTATACCTATGGGACAAAGAGGACACTCATGGCAAGAAAATGTTGGCTAAAAACCAAAACAACTTCAAGGCAAGTTCAAGTACCAATTTAGGCACTTGATGGGAAGGATTGTGTAATTTTCCTTGAAAGGGGTGACTAATTGACTATGGGAATTATGCATTGTGTAGTCCCAATAGTTAGTGTGGGAGCTTGATGACTAGAACTACACAATGTGTATTTTTGGCTAGTCCAACGCCTGGGAGAGGCTACGCATTGCACACTCTCAGTGGCCAAGCTGGAATGTCGGCTCCTGGAACTACGTAGTGCATAGTTGGATCTAGCCCGGGATATGCTTGGCATAATTCCGGAAGCCAATATAAATGCTTCAGGCTCCAAATTGCATAGTGCCAGCTGTCCGAAGTGAGCTCTGGGGAAGGAGACCTAGATATGCCAATAGGAGTGAAAAACAAGAGGATCTGAAAGATGGTTTAAAGTTAAGTGCAAATATGACTAAGTGTTAGTGAATGGATGTGAAACAAGTTTAGTAATTGATTAAACTGAAGGAGAACGAAGCATGTGAGGAGAGTCATTGAAACGACGACCATTGGTGCAAAAAATGGAAGAATCATGCGACACTTGGGAAAGGAAATCTATAAGTTGAAACAACACTTATACTAGCTAAAACAAGTTAATACGCCATTAACCATGCAAAAAAACAAGTGAAACAACACTCACACAAGCTAAACAACTAAAAGTGATAGAAAAAGCGACAAAAGACGACAAAAGAAAAAATCATCCAAAAAGGCGACGACGATCACATCGAAGTTTACCTGATCTCCTCAGGAATTCTATAGCTCAAATATTGAGTTTGCAAATGATCTCTAATAGCATCAATTAAATAGATTGGGTCAATTTAGGGTTTATGACGTGCATGCCTAAAATAAAATAAAAAGTGACACATGGTAGAAGTTTCTAAATATAATACAAGTGTCTCTTTCAGGATACTAAAAATAGATCCCTATTTTTTAAGGATGATTTTTTCTTTTTCCTTTTTTTCCTTTTCTGGGGGAAATTTTCCATGCACACTATCAGGAAAGATAGTGCAGTTTCGAGAACCGGGCAACTTTCCAACTCGGTGCATTACACAGTTTATGAGGTCAGTGAGGGTTTCACAATTTCTGGGGTCAGTGTTGGGCTTCCCCCTCATGACAATGTATTTCTGGAGCTCAAGGCTCACTGGAAGCCAACATTATGCAATTCCCAACAGCAAAGCTAGTTGCCCTCAAGAATTTCACAGTTTTCTGGGCCAAGACAAGAAATATTGTGGGACAAAGTCAGGAGATCCACTTGTGAGTTAGCAAAATTAAGTAAGCAAGCAAACATAAGCCAAAATAAAAGGATAAGTCTCAGCCAAAGTATGGATACCTAGATCAGTGCAAGATGAGATGTTGTGGTTTAGAAGGAAGGCTCCAAAATCAAAGCATAGGCAAAATTTTGGAGGGTGGTTGTAGCTGCTACAACATTGGCAACACACTGGTAGAAATCCATCTCTCTATATGCAAATTGAGTCTAACTCTTCCTGAAGTATTGTTCATTTCTTCGATTATCATAGCTACCTCACTTAGCTTGAGTTAAATATGTCGTGCATACCATTCTCTTTATCAGAAACACACATACCAAGCCAAGTAAAACTGAGTTGTTTCGATTAGGGTTGAGAGGTATATAGATGCATAAGTAAAATAGAATGTCAAATATTTAGTTTCATATCTGGTGTTACTCTATTGTCAGTAGGCCTAGACAGTACCCTAGCAGAGTCACTTCAGGAACACAAGCATTGCTCTGCTACCAGCGAGCCTGGACAGTACCCCAAAAAAGTTACCTGCTTCACCTCTTTGCGTAGGAAGCATTTCTTTTCTTTCGCTCTTTATTTAATTTTGTTCATTTTTCAAAGAAATGTGCATAGGCACTTATTTATTTCATGAGGCAAAAGAGGGATCTAGATTTATTGAGAGCAGAAGAGGTTGTCCCTTTAGAGAAGGATATTTATATATAACTCTGACGTAGTTGTTAATTTTTGCCCCCTCTCCTTACTTTACTTGACTTAGTTGAAAAGGGTTAATTGAAAATAGAAAAACAATTAGACTAAGCAGTACTTGTTAAGAGTGCAAGCATCATGATTGTGTTGACTCTCCCTAAAAGGAACATATTTTCTGTTAGGATATCATCGAATAGAAGAAATGCAAGATTCACATAAAGAAAGGGAATAAACAAATAACCAATTGTTGACAGTTGTACAAGTTCCTGGTGGACTTCACCCTGCTTTTCTAAGAATCCAAACATAGTTTCATTTAAAAACTAACCTATAGGTGCAAAAGAAAACAAAAAAAGGAAATAAGTGGGATAAAGCAAGACAAAGTAAGGAAATCAAGAAACCAACAAAGAAGAAAATAAAAACTACTCCTACTCCTAACCTAAGCAGAACATGGTCCAACTCACATAAATTGATATTTTCAATGCAGCCATCAACACATTGGCTAGCCCATGTAGGCGAGAGCATGAATAACAAGAAAAATATACAAGTAAACCAACCAACAAGAAATATAAAAAAAATGCAAACCAGAGCATTCGAATCTTGAATGCATCTACAAATAAGTAACAACGAAAAGTGCATGAGAGGAATTTTTCAGATGTATCATGCTATCCTAACACATTGCGAGTGGAAGACAAGCATATACACACTTTCAAACTTGAAAAATGAGCAAACATGAAGAAAGAAGAAAAATTTTGTTTTGCAACATTGCTTGCTACATATGAATCCTCTAATGATTGAGTGATAGGATCATGTGATACATATGGAGGGTGCGAAAATTGTAAGATAGATTGATTTTCAATGTGAACAATAGAATGATGAGGAGCCTAGAAAGATTCAACAAATTTCTAATCAAAAGTGGAATTGACGTCAAGGCTATAAGAACCTCACATAACCATCAGCTTTGGTTGAAGTGCCTTGACATCTTGAGGAGTTTCCAACTCATCAAAAGATGGACCATCAAAGATCGCTTAGAAAGATCAACAATGGACAAATAAGAATCGTGATTAGATGAATGAATGAAAAGATCACGACAACCATGATAAAAAAGTTCAAGATGACGAATAGGGTCATCCTCATGATCTAACAAAACATACAAATGGGATAATGAAAAACATGAAATTTCACCCTCCATGTTTCTGGAAAGGTAAGATGAGAGATTAAGAGAATTAGTGAAGACAAATTTTTTCTCTCCACGTTTAAATCAAAAAATGGCATTCCACATGTTCTGCGAATGGTCGAAAGTAAAAACATCTGAAAATGAATTTTCACAAGATTGAACAAAAATGACAGAATCGTGGAAGATGTCAAGATAAAGCGGATGAGGTGCGGACAAAAGGAGGTCATCCTTCATCGTAAATTATTGTTCAGATTCCCACACATGCTCATCAAAAATGATATCGCAGATTGATTGTTCAGCACCAGCTACGTCCAAAAATTGATCCTCGTGAACATAAAACACTAGTAGAAAATGATCAATTATTGACTAGGTGACTAAAAACGTTAGTCACCACAACTTTTCCATGTGAAGTACTATTAAAAATCAGCAATCTTAAGTGATCAAACTAGAAACGACTAACATAAATCACTAATTTAGTCGCGGGTTCAAATATGTGACTAGCTAATAAGTAATACAACTAAAAATGATTAACATGAATGACTAATTTAGTCTAAGAACAAAAATACAACTACCTAACAAGTACTACAATAATATGAATCATTTTTTTATGTTAGCCATCCTAATTGTGTCAAGCAATCTAAACTTACAAGTGATAGGGGATTGAAAGACTGTTAAAGTTTGGTTGAAAGGTTATCCTTCCTTAAACACTTCTGCATCCTCACATGATGTATAGGTGATCCAACTTTGCATTATTTATCTCTAATAATTTGTAATTTTAAAAATATATTTCTTAATAATAGAATTCTTTTTATGTATTTTTTAAAAATCTATTCATTGAATCTAGTTTCAATTTGAAATTAATTTGAAGGGAAAATTCAATCTTTAAGACTATAATATCAAATAAAAACTACTTTAATTTCATATTAACCGACCTAGATCCATCTTAACCTCGGATCTATCAAGCACCGATAGGGGTCCAATCTCTCGAGGTGCAAATTTTTTTTTCTAGTGCAAAAATTGAGGAAATGTTTGCACCTCGAGAGATTGGATCCCTATCGGCACTTGATAGTTATAGGGTTAATATGGATCTAGGTTAGTTATATAATATTATATAATATCTATATTTATATTTGCATTTCTTTGTTATTCCTTCTCTCTATTTCCCCCCAAACATACAAACACTATCTCTCCCTCTCTTCCCCTTCTCTTTCTATCTCTTTGTTCCCCTTATCTCCCTCTTTATCTATATCCTTCTCTCTATTCCCTCCCACTCTCCTCTCTCTCTCTCACTCTCTCTCTGTGACTCCCTTGTCACCCCCCCTCTCTCTCCACCTTTCTCCCTCTATGTTTTTCTTGTTCCCTCCCTCTCCTACCCCTCCAATGCTATCTCTCTCTCCTCATCTCTATCTTCCTTCCTCTCGATCCCTTATCTCCCACCTCCCTCTATCTCTCTCCCCTAAATCACTCTCCCTCTATCTCTCTCTCTTCCTTTCAACTCTATCAATACCTCCCCCCCTCCTTGTCCTTCTCCATCTCTCTCACTTCCCCTTCTCTCTCTATCTCTATCCTCTCCTCTTCTTTCTCTTCCCTCCTTTCCTCTCTCCCTCACTCTCTCTCCATCTCTCCCTTCTCACTCCTCTCTCTCTCTACCTATGTCTCTTTATGTCTTTGTTCTTTCCTCCCTCTCTCTCCCACTCCAACTCCACTTCTATCTCTCTCCTCTTTGTTCCTTCCTCTCGCTCCCTCTCTCCCACCTCACTCTCTCTTTATCTCTCTCTCTCTATGTCCTCCAACTTTTTCACTATCTTCCTCCCTCTCTCCCACCTCACTCTCTCCACCCCACATCCCTCTTTCTTTCTCTCTCTCTGTCCTCCAACTTTTTCACTATATCCCTCCCTCTCTCCCACATCACTCTCTCTCCCTCCATCACTCTCTCTTCCTCTCTCTTTTTCCTCCAACTTTTTCACTATCTCCCTCCCTCTCTCTGCCCCCTCCTCAACTCTCTCTTGAATTTGATCACATTATAAAGTGTTTAAGAAATTATCTAAATTAGAGAAACTTAATTGGTTCTAAAATATTAAACCTATATTTTAGATCAATCATGTCAAAGAAAATAAAATAATGAAAAGCTTTAAAAATCGGACACTATATTTAATCTATTATAATTAGTCAATTTGCTTGCTCTCATCACCTGGGGTCCTTAGCTAAGATGGATCTATGCCGGTTCTTTATATATATATATATATATATATATATATATATATAAAGAACCGGCATAGATCCATCTTAGCTTAATTTTATTAAAACCTTAATTTAATTTCTATGGGAATAGTTTTTAGTAGTCGGGAGGACAGAGGGTTTATATATATCTCAAATTGTAACATTTTGCCTTTTAGATTCAATTAAAAAAATGTTGTAAAATTAAATTAAAATAAAATATTTTTACTATGAAATAAGTTATGGTTTTTTAGCATGTGGTATTGATAAGCCATGGTATTGGCCCAGTATTGTAACAAAGATGATTTACAAGTTAATATCCATGGTAAAGTGAGAGTGAATATCCATGGTTAATAATCTTGTCATATTGTTATAAAATATTTTGATTGGGAAATAATTTATGTTTTTTGGGCATGTGGTATTGATAATCCATGGTATTGACCCATGGTATTGTAACAAAGGCTATTTTTTCTAAGTTCATAATATTTACCGTAATGTGGGGGTGAATATCAACAGTTAAAAATCTTATCATATTGTTATAAAATCTTTTGGTTGTGAAATAAGTTATGGTTTTTGGACTTGTAGTATTGATAAACCATGGTATTGGCCCATGGTATTGTAACGAAGCCTATTCACAAGTTAATAACAAAATCAAAATATAAGAAATTGAATTTTATTATTTTTATTAATTTAACTTTTTATTATTAATTGAGGTCATATTTAAATGCTTACACTCATCCCAATATCATTTTTAACTTGTTATTCTTCTTTTTAATTTAGCGTATTATGCAAAAATAACAAATTCTTACTAAAAATAAATCATTTAAGACAATTGAAATTTATATTTTTTATTTTATATTATAAATATTTATTTTATTTTTTCCATTATAAATATTTATTTTCTTTTTCATTTACAGTTTAGCTTTTGGTTCACATAAAATATTCACAGATTACAACATCACACTGTAGCATTGCATTTTTCTCTGCCTTGTCTATATCTGCATGGAAATGAAGACCATCAAAGTGATCTATGGATTTCATGGGATTCAAACCTTGGATGGAGTTTGCATGGGAAACACCTTAGGAGAGCATCAATGATTAGATGGAGGAAGGGCAAGGCCATTGGGTGTGGAGATTTTGGTAATTTGTAAATGGATATGAATTTGGACCCTGGAGAGTTATTCCTCTAAAGATATTTTTGTTCTTATGGGTAAACAATTTTGAGGGTTTATATGATCAAAGAATAAATTTTATCTAGAGTTGAGGGTTTAATGATTATGATAATGCAGATCTTGATTGCCACCAACAATTCATCAAAAGACAATGTACAAGTAAGCATTTTGCATGTCCTTATTGTACAAAGGGTTTAATGATTATGATAATGAAGATCTTAACTGCGGCCAACAATTCATCAAAAGACAATGGATAAGTAAGCATTTTGCATGTCCTTATTATACAGATCAGTTCTCTCCTCCCTAACTTTTCTAGGGTCAGAATGCATGAAATTTTATTTTTTCTTTTCACCTTTCTTTAGTGGTTGATTGTTTGTGTAATGGAATCTACCATGCCCAAATTGAATTTCTCGAGTGATGCACGCAAATTTTCTGGTAGGATGAAAATGCTAGACCTTCATCAAAATTTGTAACATGAAATTAAAATTTCTTGTAATCATGAACATAAAATATTTTATGTTTTATCCTTAGATTATGATCTCAATGCCTACAGTTTTAAACCATGTTACTATATTTTAATTAGAATATACTTAGATCCATTAAACCTTACAACTATCCAAAGATTAGGTTAATTTCAGCTAAAAAGAAGGAACTTAAATGAATTTTGCAATTTAGATTCAATGCTTACAGACAACGATTAAAAATGGAAGAACCCAAATGGTCTGATAAATTTTACCCACCCATCAATTTCCAAGACCATTGCTATTATTTTGAAACTAAGTAGAGAGAGTAGAATAAGAAGAGGAGCCTGGATGAGGTGGGCCCTGACTTGCTTAATACTTTTCAAAAGTTGGGCATGCCCTTGACTAGAAAAAGAGATTGACCAACGTTGTTGTAGATGTTGTTTTAGACAGTGTTTTCATTTCTATCATGCATAGGTAGACTCTATAGGCATTTGAGGTTATCTTTCATTCCTTATAAGAGGTAATTCAGGAGTATCTTTATCTAGTTAGGAAGTAGCTTGGCAGGGTTGTTCCTCATGCTGATAACTATTATGCTGCATTGTATTTTTATTTTTTAGTGATAACTCCTCCTATTAAATCCCCAAGAACACTTTGTAACCTATGGAAATATCCACTTATTTCAAGATGAATGAGATGGAGACCAGGCAATTTGAGAGGACTCTTATTGTTGTACATGAGAGGAGTTATGCGAGGTGAGAGGAGTTCTGCAACATATATTGAAGGATGCACTGCACCATTTTATGACACCAATCATCTCCATGCCACAGTAGTGGATCTCTATTGCACCGAGGGAGCAACGATAAAGTATTGCACTGTAAAGAATTTGTATGTCGGGGATGAGGAATGCAGACATGGATTTATAATTTTATTATGAAAAGAGGTTTGTGTGATGGAGACAAATCAAGGATTTTGTGGACCTGAGTAGAGACTGGTTCAACAATCACCTAGAAATACTCAAGCATTGTTTTGAAAGGTGATGATGCAATTGGAGAGTTCTATTATGTTGCCTTGAAAAATAACTATCAATAGGGGACAAAGATGATCCATATAGGGAAGAATTGTAGGAGTAGGATTGTTTCTAAAATTATATCTATAGGCAAGTCAAGGAACTACTACAGAGGATTAGTGTAGGTGCAACCAAATTCTCATAATGCAAGGAATTTTTCACAGTGTGATTCAATGCTCATCAATGGCCACAAAGCTGCAAATACTTATCGTTACATTTAGGTACAATTGAGTTGCATTCTAAAGTCTCTAATTTCATTTATTGGTAGTCCTTCTTGTGTCCTTGTCTCTCTTATTTCATTGTGGTAGGATTGGAATAGGTTAAAAAATCAAGCATATCATTGAGTAAAATAGACAACCACATGTCACTACATGTCATTATGCATACTCTTTGTTTTTATACAATTAGAAGTGAGCAATATGATGTGTGCACAATTAAAAATCCTAGTAGGCATGATGAATCCAGTCTTAGCATGAAAATCAAAACCAAGAATCATACAATATCAATAAATTTGTGACACGGATTAAAAAACACAATAAAATATTATACGACAATGTTGTCTATTTAGTGCAAGATACTACTAATATTCCATAATTTTCAGAGATTGTGGATGTCATGAAGATTCCCTTAAGAAACGTTACTGACTTGAAGATAAGATGGTCAATGCAACTATTTACTTTAAATAGGCTAAATTTAGGTAATTAAAACAAGTTTGAAAATCACTAGAAACACCACCCCTGTTTATTTTAAATAGGCTAAATTTAGGTAATTAAAACAAGTTTGAAAATCACTAGAAACACCACCCCCACATCATTTTATTTCCAGTTGTACAAGATAATATTGAATAAAATTATGAGCACTTCCATTTAAATTGACCGTACATAAAATAACAAACAAGGTTGATGCTTTTAAAAGCTATATCCATCATTAAATATAATATATGACAAGGATGGATCATAATTTTAAAGGCTATATCCATCACCAACTATAAGATAAGAGTTAATGAGATGAGAAAAGAATTGTCTTGATATAACATATAAATGTCATATTACTTATAACTCTTGCATATTGTATTTTATTGTGCATATGTTAATTGTATAACTTCAATTGGGTAATTTTTTACATTTAAATTGTCAAATATGTAGAAGTTATATTACAGTAGCTTAAATACGCACACAAACAAAATATCAGAAATATGGCAGGGGAATGAGTAAGCATTTTCACATTGTTTTAAAATTTCCCCTTGGTTGGTGAAGAACCAATTCAATGTTATTTTTGGTGGAGTATTAAGTTATTAACCAAAGATAAAAAATTGTTAGTCTCTTAAATCACTGAAAAATGATATTTAGAATATTATATAGAAGTTACATTTTACGTAGCTATATCTACCCTGACGTAACTATAATATTCCAACTCCAATTTTTACATATAAGTTACATTTCATGTAGCTATAGAAGTTACATTTACGTGTTTTAGATAGAATTTACATTTTACATAGCTATATCTACGCTGGCATAACTATAATATTCCAACTCCATTTTTTTCACACTTTTCAACATTTTAAAGATTTGTCTATTTTAGTGTGATTACCCAATTAAATAGTTGATATTGTTTAAGAAATCTCCTATTTCCAACATTTTGAATTCTTAAGTGGGATCTTGGGTAGGTTTTTTTCACTACCATATATCATGTTTTAAGTACATGGTGCTTTATAATTCACCCAAGAGACTTTAGGAGCAACCTTGAATTGCATTCTTATTTTCATTATACATCTAATATTTGCAACGTTTTCCATGTGAAGAACCTAATAGCGCATGTTGAACATGAAGGAAGTACCTCAAAAATTGGGGAATATTAGTTATTCTATTTCTAGAGGGGGATAGATCCAAAGAAGGCAATGACAACTATCATAAATGGCTTTTGTCGAGTTGTATTTAATGAAATCCCACTAGAATTTTCTACTAAAGTAAATCAATTGATGAATTTGAAGCTTGAAGGTAGTGTTGAATAGGTGTTGCAGGGTATCTCTATAACACCATATATCTACATGATTCTAATGCCACGAGATGGTGTCTCAATAACACTATTGTCTAGTGATGGGTGCTAGGTGTAGATAGCTTTGTCATGTCCTATAGCTAAATCGTATCATTATATTTCTATAAAATATTGAAATGTGTTCAAAGTTTGTCTCGGATAAGGAAATATG
The DNA here is from genome assembly GCA_031772625.1 of Pinus tabuliformis. Lineage (NCBI taxonomy): Eukaryota > Viridiplantae > Streptophyta > Pinopsida > Pinales > Pinaceae > Pinus > Pinus tabuliformis. The sequence continues at coordinate 657,359,119 of CM062817.1, forward strand.
TATGTACTCTTGAATTTATCTATGTTGTAATAACATCAAGAATAAAGTTGTCATTGCAAATAATTGGGATCTACCATGTAATTTTACTTTAATACATGGAATTGTTGATTTGTTAGATCCCAACTAGTTAAGGTTGAATTTATTTTTGTTGTAATGAGTTTGAGAATAAAGTTGTCATTTTAACCACTGAAATCTACCATGTAAGATTTATTCACTACATGAAATTGTTTATTTGTTAGAGCCCAACTTATTAGGATTATGAAGAGTCCTCGTTCATGACAATATTTATGAATACTCTATTCTCATGATACTAAAAACATAGGTCATAATAGCGAGGAACTTTTATTGTGCGAAAAAGAATATCCAAATTTAAGGAACATGAGTCTTTTAGAACAAGCAATAAGGATAGTTTTTACACTAATATTTTTTTTTCCATTTATTTTCACAAGTTATCTATTGCCTGATATTTTTAACATGTAACATAGTTGGTATGATTGTGTCTAAGGTTTTATTGAAGGTTAAATAATAAGTTCCTAAGCTGTTATTTCCCAAAGGTGACGTTCTATTTTCTTTTTCTATACAGGTCATCTAGCCCCATAGTGGCCACTATCGAATGTTGAGGTATATGTCGTATAAATATTCAATATTCTACTTTATTTTATATTCAAGTATTCATCATCTTTCATGTATTATACTTTGCACTACATCTTCTTTGATTTTCAGGGGAGTAACTCAATATTCATGGTAAGAAGCAACAATTGAAGAATGAGGAGAACAATAACACTGAAGCAACAAATGCAAAATGAGAGAGAGAAGAGAACCTATCTAGTGATACCCTTGGATCCAATATCTTGCATAAGACATACTCATAGAGACTGATAGTCAAACCTTCAGAGTTGGTGAATTCACTTGCAATGCTTTGGCAACACAGTGATAATGTTTTGAAATGATGAAACAATATTTCATGTGTAAATTGTAGTCCAACCGATATTAAGTTGGAAACTCATATTATAATACTTGATATTTTATATAATAAAAATTATATGGTTGAAATTATTTTTATTTTCACTTTATATTATTTAGTCTTGTAATTAACATATGTAACTTTGCGTTATCATATTAGATAAATATGCACATTGTATGATATTTTTTTAAAATTTAGTTGCAAAATCATACTAATTAATTTATGTTGATTAAGACACATAAAATCAATCTAAAACTACTAAATTAGTAGTTTATATTAATTAATGATGAAGACGAATAAATGAATATATGACTAAATTAGTCGTTTATAATGATTATGAATGAAATTAAATGAAATGAATATAAACTACTAAATCAGTCATTTATATAATGAATATGAAAATACCAAAAAAGATAAACGACTACTCCAAATGATAATTTTTTTATTAAAATGAGGACTAAATTTTGCATATATACGACTATTAGTAGCTAATTTACAGTATCTTCTAACATACTAAAATTTAGTCATATTTCTTTGGTCATTAATTGGATTTAAATTATGACTAAAAGTTGCATATGTATATGACTATTAGTAGCTAATTTATAGTATCTTATAACACGACCAACATTTTGGTCATATTTCTTTGGTCATTGATTGGTTTTCTAAAGGATTCATATAGTACTATATTTTGTTGTATATTTGGTCATTAATTGCGACAATTAATGATTAAACCAATGAAAAATTTACGACCAAATTTATGACTAAATATACTACTAGATGGTAAAATTGAGGAAAGCAACTAATGACTAAGCTAAAAATGACTAAAATTTAGTCACGTTATAAGATACTATAAATTAGCTATTATTGGTCACTGACTAAAAAATGGTGGTTTATATGCAAATTTTAGTTGTTTTTTTAGTAACTAATTATTCTTTTTGTACTAGTGAAATGTGACTTCCAAGACAAATGAACACAACAAAACAAAATTCGGAGGATTAAAGGGACCAAAGGACAGAGGATGAGGAGATAGCACTTAGTGGCAACCATTGGAGTTAGAGTCCAAATCTAGGTAGAAAATATGAGTAGGTGTGGTAGGAGAAGATGGTGATAAATCAATAGGTGGATTCCCAACATCTCCCACCTAGACCTTTGAAGATAGAGTTGCTTGATGAGAAGGGGATAGGGAGTCACTTGGGACAGCAACCTTGTCCATCTCAAATTTAGAAGCTCTAGCACTGAGGTTTGTTTGGATAGGTTTGAAAGATTCTAACTCATATTAATTTTCCAAAACGTGACCAAGATATTGAAATATTTCATCCAAGAATTCCCACTCAACTTCATCTTTAGGTAATTCAAAAAAGTAGTGAACAAAATGATCATGAAAATCTTGAAGAGATTCATCAGTTTATTTTCGCAACTTTAAAATTTTACTATTAAGGGCTTTAAGATCATAAAGAATGAAAGCATGACATGATTCACTAAAAAATTACTTGAAAGAGTGTATAGAGGCTGCGAGAAATGTGTGACACCGTTTCATTATGCACCCTTTGAATGTGAAAGCAAACAACCCACAAGCAATATCCTGAGACAAGATGTCATGCCTATCACAGAAACCAAGAAAAGTAACTACGTGCCTAAGAAAGGTTATTCCACCCTCACCATTGAACTTAATTATGGACAAGTCATTTAAAATGATGGTTGGTACTTCAAAATGTGCATAGCTAGAAAAACATGTTGGGTTTTTGATTTGGGAAGAAGTCATGCAATATATGTCGAAATTCAAAATAGCCTTCAAGGGCTCAGCTTGTCATTTGGCCCTCCTTCTAGTGCCAGAAATGTTGATAGTGTTGGACCTTCCAACATTTAAGGGATCTCCCTGATATGAAATCCCAAATAGACCTCACAGTGTTTCGAGTAGGAATCCCAACAATGGGTGGTAATGTAATTCCTTGATCGCAGTAGTGCGAAGATAAAAGTTTGATAACCTTGGGTCAGAGCAAGTGTGTGACCTTTTGGAGAGTTAAGTGTGATGCATGAATGCTCTAACATACGGAGGGGAAAAGGAAGTGTGATCCTTGGAATCCCGTAATAGTATGCAGCTTGAAAGTAACACATGAGAGAAATGACACCATAAGCTAAAATGCAGAATAGTCCACAAGTTAAAGTGATGTGTAAATCCAACAACACAAATTCAATAGGATCCATAAACATTCATATAAAGTAGTTCATAAGCATATCCATAAGTTATATAATATACATTTACAATACAACAAGAAAAGTCCTACTATATTAACAACATATGCATGAAAGCGTGTTGGCTCTAATTTTATTATTATAAGTGAAAGTTGCATGCATATACCATTAACAACCACTAGCACCAATAGTGGAACATTACAGTCAAGAACACCTACTCCTCAAAAGAGGTATACTCACTCTATGCTATGGAGAAGCCAAGACACTTCAAATACTCCCAAGCCTTCTCTAAGCCTAAGCCTAGCGAAACGCTTGGCTCCCAAACACCTGTTCTATGAGTTATGAATTCTATTTATAACAATGGGTGCAATGACCCTTGACATTCCCCTTTGTGACTCTTTTACTTCCCTCATGACTCTTCAACTTCTTGACTAAATGAAACATTACATTACATGATGACTTTTCATATTCCAATATTGACACTTGGAATTTCACTTACAACATAATTACAAATAATATTACATTTTCCACATTTAGCCTTATAAGAAGAAATAGGATAGAGACAGCCTAACAAGACACAACACTATGATTCTAGGGTAGAGACAACGTGGCACCATTTTGCAGCTTTTCTTTCCCTCTAGATTATCAACAATCTTCCTCTTTCCCTTGTCCTACAATGTATTTCTACCTTCTGTTGTTGTTGTTGTTTCTTCCAGAGTTGTTGTTGTCTATAGAGAAGCCTTCCAAGCTCTTGGTATAATGATCAGCTCATTGAGCCTAGAGGCATTGTAGAAGTACCTCCAACCTCCTATGGCTAATGAAATGTCCCGTGGATCCACAGAAAGTAAACTCTCATACAATGGTCATTGAAAATACCATGGGGATCATAAGGATTAAAGTCCTTAGTTCCAAACTCAAATTTCACTATGTCCTTAGCTTCGACATCTACATATTTCAAGCTCTTAATCTCATATAATCCGATCCACAAAGGAATAGTGGGCCATGTAGCTTTATTCTTCCTATGCAGTCTTGCTGACAACCCTACAACGCGGTGGTATGAAACTTCTTGCATGATTAGTTTGTCAGTGGCATACCTTGGTAAGACATGCATAGGCTTATCTCTGCCAAACACTTTGATGAAGCTGCCACCATTGAAGCATACCAATTGACAATGTTTTCTATCACCTCCATTTATTATTGAGACATGCAAGGTGGATCTTGCTCAAATATAAGCTTGTATAATGGGATGATAAAGTGGCCAATTAGCTTTTTCATCACTCCTCGATAGCTGCAAGTTGGAAAGAAACTTGCAATAGATGTCCACGACAAATTTTTGACGTGTCAAAGTCCAAGTCATGCCAGGGAAATGTTGTTGTGCATAGATTTCATCCAGTAAGTATGCAGACTTGTAAAACCTTTCTTACTCATTCTTGGGTGGATTTTGAGCCTTAACTACATGGGACTTCCACTATTGAGCCAACAAATCTGACTAGTTGAATGGCCTCCCATCATTCACCAACTGGTCCAGTAAGACTTCCCACCCTTCAGAGAAGGTCTCTCTACTCTCTTGACCATATATTCTACAAGCGAAGATGATTAAGAACTAGTAATCCTTCCTGAGGGAATTTGTCTTGTAAAAATGGGTGGGTGTATGTCTAAACTTCGACGACTCTTTCACCCAGCGCTTGACAATGTCTCTTGTGTTCACATAGCTATGGGTGGGATAGAAGAGTGATTCCATGATACATCTACTAAAAGTATTATGCCCTGAAGGTGGCAAGCTTCCTCCCACCTACACTGCTCAATGTCATAGTTTGTTCATCTATATGTGAGAAAATACAGGTCATGATGTCCACACATGGGAAGGCGGGGTAACTGCATGCAACCTTATATAACCTTGACCACTAGATGCTAATATAAACCTGTCGGTCCTCTATGTCTTCCTTAGAGTCCCTTAGAAAAGTGTCTTCAATATTCTGCCATGTCAGTGTTTTTCCTTTCTCAATAAACAACTAAGTATCTGCATACACTGGTAAATCGATTGATATCTCCTCAACTGCTTCCCCAATACTTCTCTCAGTGGTTTCCTTTGATGAAACTCTCTTATATGTCATGTTATTGTGACTGCTGCAGTGCTTAACAATTGTTGTACCTATGGGACAGAGAGGACAATCATGGAAAGCAAATGTTAGCTAAAAACCAAAAAAACTTCAAGACAACTTCAAGCAGCAAGCCACGCACTTAATGGGAAGGATTGCACAATTTTTCTTGATAGGGTTGACTAACTAACTGTGGGAACTACACATTGCGCAGTCCCAATAGTCAGTGTGGGAGCTTGATGACTAGAACTATGCAATGCGCAGTTAAGCTTGGGCCAAGGCCTTAGAGATATTTTGCATTATGTAGTCTTACTGGCCAAGCTCAGAGGCTATCTCCTAGAACTATGCAGTGCCAGAGGCATGAGGCTCCAGATTGTGTAGTGCCAACTGTGCAAAGTGAGATCCAGGCAAGGGGACCGAGATCTGACCAAGGGGAGTGTGCAAAGAAAGAAAATATAAAATATGGTGTGAATTTGAGTGCAGATATGACTAAGGCTTCATGCATACATGTGAAACGAGTGTAGAAATTGATTAAATTGAAGGAGAACGAATCATGTGAGGAGAGTCACCGCAATGATGACCATTGGTGCAAAAACAGAAAGACTCATGCTACACTTGGGACAGTCAATCTATAACTTGAAACAACACTTCTAGAAGTTAAAAGAAGTTAAAATGCGAGAAACGATATAGAGAAAGAAGTGAAACAACACTCACACAACCTAAACAACAAAAAGCAACAAGAAAACGACAAAAGACAACAAAAGCAAAACTCACCTGGAAATGCAATGACGATCTCACCAAAGGCTCCTTGATCTCCTCAAGAATTCTAGAGCTCAAAGATTGAGTTTGAAAATGAGCTCTAGTAGCATCAATTAAAAATATTTGGTCAAGTTATAGTTTATGACATGCATGCCTAAAATCAAGAAAAAAGTGACACTTGGCAAAAGTTTTTAAAAATAACGAAAGTGTCTCCTTCGAGATACTAAAAATAGATCACTATTTTTTAGGGATGTTTTTTTCTTTTTTACTCCTTTCCAAGGGAAAATTTCCATTCACACTACTACGAAGGATAACACAGTTCTGAGAACCGGGCAACTTTCTGGCTCAGTGCACTGCGCAGTTTATGAGCTTAGTGAGGGTTGTGCAATTTCTGGGCTCAGTGTTGGGTTGCCCCATCATTACTACACATTTCTAGAGCTCAAGCCTCACTGGCATCCATGAATGCAAAATTCCTAACAACAAGGCTAGTTTCCCTCAAGAATTGTATAGTTTCCTGGGGCAAGCCCATAACTATTGTGGGACCTAGTATGGAGATCACCTTGTGAGTTAGAAAAATCAATTAAGTAAGAAACCACAAGCCAAGCTAAAATGATAAGTCTCAGTTGAAGTATGGATACTGTTACACAAACTATTGTCACCATGACATTCTGCAGTCAGTATGAGTCTATCACTACTTATACTATCCTCCTATGCAAGTCTCAAACCTCAGCTCTTCATGTCAAGCCTTGAAAATGAGAGAAAGTCCTTGAAAATATTTAAAACTCTGGTTTCGAACTTTCTCTTAGCATTACCTACGGTCCCGCACCCCCTGGTCAGGTTACCTGTGGACCTGCCCACTCTGTCTGTAAAGCAAAGGGTGCGGACCCCTGTAAAAGTAAAAAAGGCGCAAGTTTATTATTAAAAACTCACTTTGGGTTAATTCTGGACGCTTCTAGAAGGAATCTTAAGGTGGTTAGTTCGCTCATAGGTGGTCCATGCACCCCATAACCAAAGGAGCTAACCCCTTGATGTGAGGAGCTTATCCCTTTGAAGAAGGACTCTATCCCTTTGAAGGTGGACCTAGTAACTTCCTTCCTCTGCACTATAAAATGAGGCATTGGGCTGGTTGCTAGGGAGGTTGAAAGCTGAATATTTTTTAGGGTAAATGTTGTTGGAATTTAGACTTCCTAATTGAGCTTGAGAGGAGAGATTACATACCTTTTGATCTCATTAGGAAGAGTGTGAAGCTTGTCAAAGTAGAGGATATTCTTGCTTGGACCCTGGGAGGAGCTTGTACAACATCAAGGCACCAAGGTTGTAAAGTTCTTCTTTGATTAAAGTTAATACAATCAAGTTCATTTTTCTCAATAAGCTGTCTCTTATGGTTTATTTCATGAATTCCTTGATCATCATGATGAATATGATTTATTATATTGGCTATGCAGGTGTTATTTGATGTGTTCTTGTTTGTGTTTGCAGGTTCTTTAAAAGGAAACTCATTTGGACGGTCGAAGCGTGGCTGCCACAAACTAGCGTTGGACTTAAGGTAGGGTCTAAAACACCTCTTGGTTTTTATTTATAAATTGCAATATTTAGGGAAAGATAGAATTTGCTTGTCTTGATTGTCGCTAGATATCAATAGATACTAGGGAGATCGGTCTTGTCCGCAAGAATGATTTATCCGGCCGACAAAATGGCGACTCTGCTGGGGACTTGAATTTTGGTTTTTTGCCTTTACTTTTACTTTGACTTGAGAAACTTTTCTCTGTTTCTGGTTTTTGCTTGATGTGTGTGGGATTGGGTAGCTTCTTAGATCCTAAATTGATTTTTTGTTTTTCATGCTTTTGAAAGAGGACCGCACGTTCTGTGTGTAACATAGTGCGGACATACCCGCACTGCGGCTTTACTACACAGAGCGGTACCGCACCTGGTTATACTGGGGGCCTGCGGACCCTGTCAAAATTTTGAAAAACCTAAAATCTTTTCATCCTGTTAAACTTAGGGTTTGTTTATGTTTTCTAGCCTCTACCCAGATCTACATGTGTCTTGTCTGAAACTTCTTTTGAGTGAATTCCATTGGCATTTTGGTTTTAGGTGAATTTCTAGAAGTTTTGCGTGCCTGGTTTGATTTTTGGTTGGTCTTTGTAGTAACTCAGAGAATTAGAAGCCTAAGAAACCTCAGATTCCCCTAGTCTCTTTAGTCTTCTTGTTGAGTCTGACTGATTTATAAAATCTTCCTTTGGTGAGGAATAGATCCCATTTTTTCTCTTTGCGAAGCTTTGAAAGAACTTGTTTTGAAAGTTTTGATTTTCATTTTTTCAAAAAAAAAAAGACATAAGTTGGTTGTTTTTTGATTAATTTGTTATTCTGAACGAATTAGTCCTTAGTTTGTTGATAACCAAGAAAATGTCCTCAGAAAGAAATTTTGTAGGCTTTTGCTTCAATTAGGTTTTTAGAATTTGTAGATCTCAAGATTAGATTTTTCATAGTTTTGAGTGCTTTCTAGAAGTTTTAAAATCTCTTTTGAAAAGAATTTGTTTTTGTAGTGTTTGAGTGTGGAAAAAGCAAAAGGAATTTTTCGTGAGCATAATTAGTAGTCTCGTTTTGAGTTTGTTGAAAAAGACAAAAAGTTTTTCTTTTCATTCGTATGTTAAGGAAAGATTTGTTTTTCAAGCATTTGCATTCTCAACTCTTTCTTTAGCTAGAAGTTCATTGAAGAAAAAGGATTGTTTATCATCATTAGGTGCATTTTTTAGTGTTTTGGAGTCGAGTCTTCACACCATAAAGTTTCATCTCCATACCTTTTGACCTAAGGAACAACCAATAAAAATAACGCTTAAAGTAAAATGTATCTAGCAATCTTTTTGTTTATAGGGCTCTTTATCACCAACATAGCTTAGGCTAGTATCTTGGAGCAAGGAGTAATTAACTCTCCAAGATAGTTAAAACAAACAAGTAGCTATATCTTGCGGTAGGAGATATATTCCAATTGTTACATCTATGCTCTGGGAAGCTCCTCTTAGGAGTCAAGCACGAGATCATATCCGAACCAGTAGGGTAATCAATCATTCCTCATTGGGAACGATAGAAGATATACACGTATTAAAAACGGTAAACCTCGGATTAACCATTATTGAGGAGCCTGGGGTCACTTGTTGGTAAACCTTGGATTATGTCAAGGAGCCTTCAAGGGGATTGAGCTTTCTACTCTGCCCTTGCGTGTGTGTCGGATCACAGACTGTTCCCCCAGGTATAGTTGTCTCTGTTGGTAACCATAGTGACCATAATCTATAGGATTATTTCCTAAGGTGACGGTGGAGGGAAGATCCCACTGTACCTGGAGCAGACGTCAACTAGACTCACTTGGATTTTCTGGGGGGTTCTCTTCACTCGAGACGGTTTAGTGGAGAAACTTGTGCTAGTCTATTCATTAAGCAGGTTGTCGGGGTAACTGTTCCAACCGCCATTCTGTATTGAATTCTGCGACGTTGGATTTCATCACCAACTAGTGTTTTCAGTACGGAAAGTTACTGTTTGTGTGTGGTTTGAACTCCTAGATTCTTTAGGCGTGTGATTCAAAATGTTTGGTTCTTTAGAGACTTTAGGTGGTTTTATTGAGATTTTTCTTTGTTTGCATGTGAAGTAATTAAAATGTTTAATCGTGGCTGAATTACCGAGACAATCCCGTAGAATCTGGGGGCAACCTCCTGAGTATTCACCAAGCCAGCTTGAAGGGCTACGAGCTCTTGTAACTCCTAGTGAAAGTAGAGTTGGGTCACCGGAAGAAGGAGAATCTTCTTTAATTGTTCATCCAGATTATCAAGTTTAAGCAACAGAGCATATTTCCGAACCAATTTCATTTTCCGAAGTTACTGGTAGTTTTTCTTATACTAGTGATATAGCTGAAGAACCTGAAATTTCTGAGCCTGAAACTGAACCTGCTGCTACTCCATCATCAGGATTTGCTTCTCCAACTTCTAGTGGTCCTGGTTCACCCAGGGTAGGAAGAATTATTGCCCAAAATCTTCCTCCTGGACTTGTTGCTATTGAAGAACTTGTTAATCCAGAAGATGGTATATCTATCCCTGAAAATCAACCAAATATAGAACTTAGGGAGTGTGAATCAATCTTTTACAGTCCACCTAGGAGGGACGCTTGGTATCTTTCATTGACCAATTTTTTAGAAAATCCGGGATTAAGTTTTTCTCCACCTCGAGTTCCTTATCATCCAACACCTAGAGGTTATTATCCTCCTTTGAATATGTCGAGACAGTCATCCATGTTTTCCCAATCTCCGGAAACATTTTTGTATGGTGGTCCTTCTGTTCCTTCTGGGTATCAGTCACTCAATGGTACTTTTTCGGGAGCATCTCCTCAATCTGTTGAACATGGGTTATTAACTGGAAATAGTGGAACTAAGCCATTGAGTGTAGAATATATTCTTATGATGTCAGGTACCATTCCAAATCCGCAACCTCAAGGTAATCAGTTACCGCCTGGGGGGCAGCCTCAAGGTACTCAATTTTCCCCTGGGGGGAAACCTCAAGGTACTCAGTTACCGCCTGGGGGGCAACCTCAAGGACAGTACATACCTTCAGGACAGTACATTCCTCAAGGTCATCCGCAGACTTAGTATGTACCTCAAGGTCAACCCCAGTATCAGTACGCGCCTCAAGGTTTTCAACCTCAAGGTCAGTACCCAACCCAAGGTTTCCAACCACCTTCAGGGAAATCATTTGTTCAAGGAGCTGGAAATGTACCTTTGAATTATCAACCCTACCCTCAACCTGGTTATGGTCCTCAATATGCTCAATCTTCTATGGGTCCATACCCCGGAATGAACATGGTGTGGGATTCATCTCAATCTCAACAGATCTTGCAACCTAATGTGCAGTTGTCATCTCAATCTGGATAGCCTTTGGTTTCTGGTTCAAACCAGCAACTTGTCCAGCCTACTATTCAAACTTTTGCACCTGGTGTAGTTTCTCAGCCTGGGCCTAGTACACCTCATACTCCGCCTCAAACGACTGCTGCAACTGCTGCAACATCTGTTCAGTCTACCCCACCTACTTCTGGAGTATCATCGGCTCCGGTTTCTACTGTTCCTGTATCAACTCCTCAAGCATCTTTACCTCAGTCTGGACCTACAATTCAAACTTCAGTTCAGATGCCTGTAGGACAACCTGGTCCAAGTACGGTTGTCACAAGTCAACCTCAATTGACTTATCAATTGTACCAGGGACAGTACCAATTCGGTCCTGCTGTGCAGAACCCAGTCTATCAGTATCAATCGTACCCTGGATATACTTATCAGAAACCTCAACAACCCCAGTATGGTCCGGTTAATACTGGTTTTCCGGGAGGATATAATATCCCAAATGCAATTCCAATTCCAAGTTATCCTGTATATCCTCCTCTTGGGGCTGGTCTTATGACCCAGAGTTTTCGAGACCCTAATCGTCAGTTATCGTTCATAGCAACTTTGGACTTGCCTGATTTGTCACACCTTACGAATGATCCAATTAACTATTTTTTGTTTTGGCCGCCAATGCCAAATAAGTTGCCCAGTGATATCCCTAAGTTTGAAGGTAAACCAAGAGAGGATCCGTCAAACCATGTGATGACTTATCACCTCTGGTGTGCATCTAACTCCATTATAGATGATTTGATCCGTTTACGTCCTTTTCAACGCATTTTGACTGGTCTTGCGGCCAAGTGGTACATTGAGTTGCCGCGAGCCTCTTTTTACAACTTTAGTCAGCTAGCTACTTCATTTTTAACTCATTTTCAGTTGCCTGTCAGATATGACAATGGCACGGAATTATTAACTTCATTAAAACAATCAACGTTGACTTATGTTTCAGATCACATTCATGAATGGAGACCTCGATGGCGTTTAGTGAAAGTTTATATTCCAGATCAAATTTTAGCAGAATGGTTTTTCAAATCATTATTACCTAAGATCACTGAGGATGTAGCTAAGGCAGGAGTTGTTACTGAAGAGCAAGTAATTGCTCAAGCTCAGTACCTTGACCTCGTTTACACGCAGTCGGGTACCTTACACGAGAAAATCCCTAATCTTCCAAAGCAAAATCAAATAACTGCAGCTCCTTCAGGGTCTCATGCCGCTGACAGTATGATTGGTTCAGTTAATACCAAAAGTAAGAAGAAATCCTCAAAGAATTCTTCTCCTATCATAACTTTACCAGATTCCCCGACAGGAGATTCTTCCGTGGAAATTCCTGCCGATATTCATGTCGTAGAATCATCTACGGCCAAATCAAAATCCGGCGGTAAGAAGAAGGGGAAGAAGAAAAATAAAACAGATAAAAATTTGAAAGAGAAATCAGATAAAACGGAATCTACTGATGAAAAACGTAAACCTCGTTATCCTTGTCTCATTTGTGAAGAAGAGCATTTTACAAGAGACTACCTTCATTGCGCTGAGGTTGTGAAAATTGTCAAAGGTTCTCAAACGCCTGCTGTGTTGAAGGATCCTTTTCCTAGTCAAGATAGTAAGATGATAGGTTCTTCCTCAAATGCCTTAGAGGAACCCATAATGATGGTGTCACATGTTAGGATTGCGACACGATCGCAAGATTATGGAAGTAAAAGTACTGTTGGTGGTAAGGAAGCAGAATCTTCTAATTCGAACCCATCAACTTCAACTCCTAGTTTCGATCCGCTACAGATCGAGAAACCTAACCCAAACTTAGTAATCAAACCACCTGTAAAAGGTATACTTTGAAAGTCAGTTTTCAATCCACATGCGAGAGCTGCTCAAAACTATAACATTGTTGAAGATTTAGCTATTTCCCCTTCAGCAATGTCAGCTTTGGAGGTGCTGCAATCATGTCCAGCACAGCGTAAATTGCTATTGTCAACTATAGGAGCTGTTGATATTCAGGACTTGAACCTTATAATCTTCGATTTAGAAAATAGTACACCTCGCTTACCTCATCAAATGGCTTTCCAGATTCCAGTGTTAGTCAAAAATAGACCTTGCTTTAGGACTGTAATTGATGAGGGAGCTTCAATGTGTATTATGTCGATCCAGTGTTGGAGATCGCTTGGTTCTCCTACACTCAATCAATCCCTGATGATTCTAAAGGCTTTTGATGGCTGTGGGTTCCATCCTTATGGCAATCTACAGGATTTACCTATAGGAGTTGAAGGCAAAACTGTTAATCTAGATGTGGAAGTGGTTGATTCCCCTCTAGATTACAACCTTCTCTTGGGTCGTAGTTGGTCTTACGCTATGACTGCTGTTGTTTCATCAGTATTTTGGCTTATAAAGTTTCCTCATAATGGAAAGATCGTAACTATAGACCAACTGACTTACTTTTCATCCCACCTAGCCTCTTCTGAAAGTATACAACATGTCGGTAAGACAACTATCCCTTACAAGGATGTTGGAGTAGGATTAGTTAAAGATTCTCCTTTACTGGGAACTTTTTCCTTTCCTCCTCCTAACGTAATGCCTTCTACTGCAACCATTCATATGATTTTGTCAGACACTATTGTTTATGATGATCCTTGGATCGTACCTTCTGAATCTAAGATGGATTCATTTGGTGATGCTATGCCTTTGAGTCCCTATGAAATTGCGTATCAGGCTGTACAGTCGTTTTCCGACCCTTCTTCAACCGAAATTGATCTAATGAATGTGATCCATGGAGAAGCAATTTCGATGTCAAACTCAGATTCAACAACTTTTTCCGAGCTTGTTCAAACTGATGAGCAGATTCGTGAAATCTTGTCTGTTGATGATTTACCATGGGAAGATCTTCATCATAGATCTTCATTTTTACCTGAGATTGATCATTTTGAAAATGATTTTTCATCTATTTTTACAACTGATTATGTCAAGGAACCACAGAATCCATTGCAAAATCCAGATTCTGAGTTAAATTTGGGAAATATTTCTCGAACAGTTCCTATTGACATATCGGTTAAATCGGGAATTGTTGAAAACATTCATATAGGTGCCTCCTATACGGAAAATGAATTTCAAACATATAAGGCCCTATTTCAAGAATTCTGCAACGTGTTTGCATGGTCATATGAAGAAATTCCAGGAATTGATCCAGCAATTGTTGTTCATGAAATCAAAACTTACCTGGATGCTAAACCCGTCCAGCAACGTTTGCATCAGATTCACCCGCGAAAAGCTGCTGCTATTAAAGCAGAAGTTGAGAAATTACTTAAGGTAGGTTTCATTTATCCAATTCCCTTAACGGATTGGGTATCGAATATTGTTCTTGTTACCAAAAAGCAAGGAACGATAAGAATATGTATCGATTATAGGGATATTAATCGAGCCTGTCCAAAAGACAATTATCCAACTCCCTATATCGATCAAATCATTGATGATTGTGCTGGCAGTGAAATGTTCTCCTTTATGGATGGTTTTTCCGGTTACAATCAAATCAACATTCTACCTGCTGATCAACCAAAAATGGCTTTTATTTGTCCATGGGGGACATTTTCTTATTGCAAATTACCTTTTGGGTTAAAAAACGCCGGAGCAACTTTTCAAAGAGCCATGTCTTACACGTTTCATGACATCAAGCACATTGTGCAACCTTATCTCGATGATTTACCTGCCCATTCATTACGTAGAGCCAATCATCTCACTCATTTACGAGCAATCTTTATGAGATGTAGGCATTATCGAATTAGGTTGAATCCACACAAATGTGTTTTCTGTATAGAAACGGGTCGATTACTGGGATTTGTTGTTTTGAAAGCCGGCATTCGTGTCAATCCCTCGAAGGTTGAAGCTATTGTCAAATTGCCTCCTCCTTCGTCTCTTCACCAACTCCAAAGTTTGCAAGGGAAAGCAAACTTTTTACGTCGATTCATTCCTAACTACGGCGAGATAACCAATGGTTTACCAGGTTGTTGAAATAGAATACTCCATTCTTTTGGGATGAGATAGCTGAAATGTATTTTGATGCACTTAAACATGCGTTGACCCATGCACCGTTGTTGCATCCTCCCAACTACAACCAGGATTACTTCTTGTATCTCGCTGCCTCTCATTCCACCATCGGGATGGTGTTAGTTCAGGAAGATGAATTCGGTAGTGAACACGTGATCTACTACCTTAGTCGAACTTTGAATCCAACTGAGCTAAAATATTCACATGTGGAGAAATTGGCCTTGGCAGCTGTTCAAGCTATCCAACGATTTCATCATTACATCTTACTACGCAAAACTACAGTAATTTCTGACTGTAACCCTATGATTTATATTTTGACCAAACAATTGCTAGGGGGCAAGTATTCCAAATGGATTGTTATCCTGCAGGAATTTGACTTGGAATTTGAAAATTCTAAGTCAAAGAAATCTTTAGTTTTTGCGGAGTTGATGTGTGACTTCCTACGTGCTGATACTGAAACTGTGGCGGAAGAGCCCATTGCAGATGAATCCTTGTTTCTTATTAGCACTCTTGATCCATGGTATGGGGATATCATAGTTTATCTCCAAACCCAATCTTTTCGGCCTGAAATTTCACGATCTCAGTGACGGAAAATACGATTCCAATCCCAACAATACAAGATTATTGGAGATACACTCTATCATCGTGGGGTGGACTCTGTTTTCCGACGTTGTTTAACTCATGAGGAAGCTGAAAAGGTTCTAAATGACTGTCACTCTGGAGTGTGTGGCAGTCATATGTCTGGGTATGCCACAGCCCAAAATATATTGTGCACTGGCTATTTTTGGCCGTCTTTGTTTAAAGATTGTATTGACGCGGTCCAAAAATGCCATAATTGTCAAATTTTCGATCGAAAGATGTGTGCTCCTCCTGCTCCTCTCCACCCTATAATTGCCGTTGGTCCTTTTGCAAAATGGGGTATTGATTTTATTACATGTAACCCTCACTCAGCCGGGGGGCATGCATATATCATCCTTGCGGTAGATTATTTTACCAAGTGGGCCGAGGCGATGCCTACATTTGTGGCAGATGGCAAAACTGTTACGATTTTCATTTTCAATCATATAATTACTAGATTCGGTGTTCCACAAGCGATTATCACTGACCATGGACGTCATTTTCGAAACATCATGATGACGGAACTAACAGATCAACTTGGCCTGCGTCACGATAGTTCTACTCCATATTACCCACAGGCTAATGGTCTGGTTGAAGCCATCAACAAAGTTCTAGTCATTATGATCTGACAAATCATTGGGATTCATAGGTCGAATTGGCATAACATGTTATTTTCAGCGCTTTGGGCATATCGAACCTCAGTAAAAACATCAATTGGTTTCACTCCTTTCCAACTAGTTTACGGTTTGGAAGCTGTGTTACCCATTGAATGCGAAATCCCGTCATTGCAAATAGCCATAGAGTTACTCCCAGCCACTTCCGAAGAGGAGAAACATTTGTTGTACTTGGCTCAGCTAGATGAGAATCGACGTAATGCTGCACTAGCAATCGAAACTCATGCCAAACGAATTAAAGCTCAGTATGATCGAAATGTTACACCTCGTAATTTTTCGGAAGGAGACCTAGTCTTACTATACGATCAAGCAAACGATAAGCTAGGGGCTGGAAAATTTGTTCCGATGTGGCATGGTCCTTATGTTGTTAAGTGAAAGCTGGCAAAAGGGGCCTATGAATTGGTAGATTTTGACGGAGTCTCTTTAGGTAAGCCTAGAAATGGTCTCTATCTGAAGAGATATTATGCTTAAATCTAGGTGTGGAGGTTTTAGTTAGATTAGTTTTCTTTCTAGCTGGTGTGTTTTAGATTAGAAAAGTGTGCTTAGTTTAGAGAGTGTTTTGGTCATTATTCCTGCTTATCTTGATTTTACTCTTGATATTGCAGATGTCGACATCTCTTCAAACATACATTGGTTTTACTGATGGTGCTTGTTGTAATACATGGAACATTTCTTCCGCAGCTTGGGTTATCTATTCACCCTCTGATGAGTTGGTATCTATGCATGGGGTAAGCCTCGGTCAAACAACGAACAACATTGCAGAATATAGTGCAGTGATTGAGTTATTATCTCAATCCATTTCATTTGGGATTCGGAGTTTGATAGTGAGGTTAGATTCTGAACTCGTTGTATTGCTGCTTAATAGAGTTTATGCCATTAGAAATCTAGTGTTATTAAGATTATTTTTTAGAGTTCGTCTCTTGGAACGTGAATTTGACTATATTGAATATCAGCATATTCCAAGATATTTAAATACATTAGCAAATGCAATTGCTTCTCGAATGTTAAATAGACATTTGCAATAATCAAACAGTAAATTTAAAAAAATTCCATAACATGTTTTACAAGATAACCAGTAATAATGATATAGCATAGCGCAGAAGTGTGTCAAATATACATCGTCTTTGATCATAGGTTGAAAAACACCTTATGATCGGCAAAAATGATAGTACAAAAAAGCAAAAATGTCATATGAGTCTATAATAGGCGATCATCCTATCACTGGTGATGATCACGATAAGAAACCACTGCTCGGGCCACCCTACAAAGGAACCTTCTGAAAGGTCCTGGGACCCCAATCACATAGCGTTGTAACCTAAGAGGAATGTCATCTGTGCTAGTCTCTGGGATATCTACTGTCAAGCACTCTAGATGGTTTTCCAATTCGGCCAAGGTCTCTGTAGATTCGTCCTGTGGGGTTGGTACTGCTGTAGCTAGGTGTCTCCTCTCATAGGGCCAGAGAGTGGCTGGTCATCGTGGACCTACATCTACATTTGAAACTTTTTACTATCAGTTTTGGACATTTTAAAAACAAAAAAAATTATAACTTAGAAAATGTTGAGAATGATTTTACCTGAGTCATCCCATTGCTCTCCTGGTGGAAGAGCCATGTCTGGGTCACCACGATAATCCATCCCAGCATAAGGAAAATCCTGAATCACAAAAATTTGGTTTTCTAACCAATGAAAATACTCAGGAGGAAATCGAACAACCTCTGTACACTCCTCAGGATGACGGGCCATAACTGCAACCCAACGCATCAGTTTGGGCTCTCGGGGAAGTCTAGCTCCAATGGAAAGATGCTGTGGGACCAACATCAGGACCCTCTCTAGACCAAAGCTCACAACTAAGAAACCATATCCAAAGTTTTTCAGTTGTCCATTCTTTGCTCTAGTTAGTTGGCCTTTTACATTAGCCAACACAGCTTCGCACTAGTTGAAGATGGTGCCTCGATAGCAGTCTACTGCCATCCGCATTTGGGATCCAATGGCTACATGCAGTGCTGCGCTTTTGCAGAGTCTGGTGACAGTAAATGCAATCACTTTGAGTTCAGGACGGGAGATGGTTTTGATATCAATCCCTTTGTCCCTTGTTTGGTCATTACAAAACTCTAGCCAGAGACTATCGACAAACTAGCCACCTGGCCTAGTCCCGAATAGAGACAATCGTTCACCTCTCTTGAGCAAACCAGTCAAGAAGTAAATATCCTCTAGCTCCATTTCAGGCTAGTGGCCACCTATAATGAAGCACTAGTCCTGTATATTCCATCTGTTCACCAGCCACTGTAAAAAATCTACTTGGGCCCTCATGCCAGGTATGGCCTGAAATTTGAATAACCTGCATGCCTTCAATGCATCTATTGAAGGTTGATGATTAATTGCGGCAAGGTCCACATCTTCGTGTTCTCGTTCCCGCCAATTGAGCATGATGTATATCCTACATTGAAAGAAAAGGCGGATTAAAACATCTTAAATCAAGATTAAAGTGATGTGGATTACCTGGAGGTGACGGTTCTCGATTCCAACGGATGGATTTTCCGCAATCTTCACGGGAAGTTTCTTACCCAAAAGCTCTCTTTCTCACTCTGAAATCAAACGGTGAAAATGAATTTACAAAAGCCCTTTTTATAAGCTTTTTGGAATAAATGAATTTTTAATTTGTTTATTTTTCACTTTAAAAAGGTAACTTTTCGATGCATTTTTATTTATTTTAAACAGGTATGAGTAATGTTTGAGTTTTTGTGCAGAATATCGGATTTTTCAGGCAAAATTGATCATTTTCAACAAAAACCATTTAGAGTCATATTTAAGCTCTTTTCTGACTCCTAAAATATGAAAAGATTGCCAAGTTTTTCTTTTTAAGCTCGTTAAAACGGAATTACAAAGACAGTCCACTTACAGCTCTTTTCTGACCGTATAAACATGAAAAGATTACTGGATTTTTGTCGTTTCAAATTCGATATTGGTTATAAAATGACATGTCATTGATTGCTTTTTTACTTTTTCGAATTAGAGACACTAATTACGAAAAGTACTCCTTGATCGTAATGGTCAAGAGGTTCTCTCAAGTATTATTTTATACTTTTTCGGGCTTGGGAGACACAAATTTACGAAAAAGGACAACCATGGAGTTTTCTTAAGTTTTTCTTCCGACTCCTTAAAATTGAAAAACGCCGAGTTTCTCCTATAATGGACTCGTTAAAATTTAACAGTAAAAGACCTGTTCAATTACAAACAGGAACGGACCACTCCTTCATAGGGTTCGAATTTAAACTAAGTTGGACTCATCCGAAGGATGAGCTTATAATCAAGCAAATGTTATCCTCCTCAAGCTTGTCAAAAATAAAGAGGTACTTGCCAGGAATGGTGGGGAAAAGAGAGAAAAATGAACCTGTTTGTTGTACTTTGTGTCTCAGAAAAACATTCAACCACTCTTGAACATGACACTTTTTGTTCACCTGGGTTGGGAAATCCTTTGCCTAACAGTTAATCAAACCATATTGAAAGTCTTCAGTCGGTTTCTGGATATTAGATTTGGGTCAATTGTCACCAAACCATCTGTAGTGTCGTTATGTGTTCAAGAGGTCAGTGCAAATAAACCATTCATCTGCAAAATATCTGTCATCCATCTTGACCATCCCTGAGTCAGTCCTTGCAAACATATTTCTTCAAACTTGATCTATGATTTCGTGTTGTGGGCTTGCCTATGACAGATCGCTTTCTATCGACTTCAGCTCATTATCTAGAAAGATGATCTAGAAATCGTGAGTACCTTGGGATCTGCATGCCTCAATGGCAGGTTTCTTTCCTTTGACGACATGTTGCATCATTGACCTTCGATCAAAGGATTCTATGACAGGTTCGACATCAACTCATCTATTCACATTTCATGGATTGTACTAAGTACTTTGAGGGCCATTGACATTACTGGTGGTTTCTCTCACACTTGTTAATAGTTTACATCATTGACTGGTAATCAAGTGGTTTCTACCATGTTCAACTTCGACACATTCATTCACATGGATAGAATCATATTTTTTCGGGAAGTAGAAATCAAGACCCTGGATCTATTTTCCACCATCCAGGCTACAAGGAATTTTGTTATTCATTATACAGTGGACTATTTATAAATAGATGGTTGTGCCCATACTGTGTCTACATGTGTCTATACTTGTGATGTATTACAAGATCATTCCTATATCAGAGTAGTTTAGTTAGTTTTCTAGTCAGTTTTGATCTGAGTATGGGAATGCCTACCTCAGCGATGATATGATTACATATATATATTTTGTATTGAATGTTTTTACAGGTTCCAACCAGGCTCTCCACAAGATGATCCTCGAAATGATAAAGTACTTCACTCTTCTTAGATGATAAATGAAATCCTCATCCATTACAAACTTCGCAATTTAGGGGGCAATCTGTTACACAAAATATTGTCACCATGACATTCTGCAGTCAGTATGAGTCTATCACTACTTATACTATCCTCCTATGCAAGTCTCAAACCTCAGCTCTTCATGTCAAGCCTTGAAAATGAGAGAAAGTCCTTGAAAATATTTAAAACTCTGGTTCCGCACTTTCTCTTAGCATTACCTGTGGTCCCGCACCCCCTGGTCAGGTTACCTGTGGACCTGCCCGCTCTGTCTGTAAAGCAAAGGGTGCGGACCCCTGTAAAAGTCAAAAAGGCGCAAGTTTATTATTAAAAACTCACTTTGGGTTAATTCTGGACGCTTCTAGAAGGAATCTTAAGGTGGTTAGTTCGCTCATAGGTGGTTCATGCACCGCATAACCAAAGGAGCTAACCCCTTGATGTGAGGAGCTTATCCCTTTGAAGAAGGACTCTATCCCTTTGAAGGTGGACCTAGTAACTTCCTTCCTCTGCACTACAAAATGAGACATTGGGCTGGTTGCTAGGGAGGTTGAAAGCTGAATATTTTTTAAGGTAAATGCTATTGGAATTTAGACTTCCTAATTGAGCTTGAGAGGAGAGATTACATACCTTTTGATCTCATTGGGAAGAGTGTGAAGCTTGTCAAAGTAGAGGAGATTCTTGCTTGGAACCTGGGAGGAGCTTGTACAACATCAAGGCACCAAGGTTGTAAAGTTCTTCTTTGATTAAAGTTAATGCAATCAAGTTCATTTTTCTCAATAAGCTGTCTCTTATGGTTTATTTCATGAATTCCTTGATCATCATGATGAATATGATTTATTATATTGGCTATGCAGGTGTTATTTGATGTGTGCTTGTTTGTGTTTGCAGGTTCTTTAAAAGGAAACTCATTTGGACGGTCGAAGCGTGGCTGCCACAAACTAGCGTTGGACTTAAGGTAGGGTCTAAAACACCTCTTGGCTTTTATTTATAAATCACAATCTTTAGAAAAAGATAGAATTTACTTGTCTTGATTGTCGCTAGATATCAATAGATACTAGGGAGATCGGTCTTGTCCGCAAGAACGATTTATCCGGCCGACAGATACCTGGATCAGTGCAATATGATCTGCTGTGGTTTAGAAGGAAGGCTCCAAAATCGAAGCATATGAAAAATTTTGGAGGGTGGTTGTAGCCGCTATGACATATCCTTCTTTGAACCAATGTTGCAGTCTTACACCTTTTCTTTTATTTCTTGCTAAGTTATCTTGGTATCCGCATCATTTAAGTTAAAAAATATTTCAAAAGGAACCAAACCCTTGGGAATAGTGTTACCCTTCAACTGTAAAATCTTGTGTCCTGAAATGTTTTGTTTCTAACTGGCCTTTTGGTCATCTATCACTCTCTCCTCCTCCTAGTCAGTTATTGAATTTGAGAATTTTCCTATAACTTCCATGAAGCGTTTGATCTACTCCTTGTATTCAAATACCTGCCAATTTATAATGTTATCTGGTACTGATGGTCTATATCTCACGTCAACTTCATAACAGAGCAGTGGATTTTGAAGAGGTTTAAAGTTACTGGCATATATAGCCAAGGAATCAACCATCTGATTTATGTCTCTTGGAAAAAACTAGATGTTTGGTTTGACATTGGTTCCTGATCTATTTCACTACAAGATCCAAATCCCCAAACACAACCAAGCACCCAATATTAATACTTGTAACAACTTGTAGACATAGCAGCAAGGCTTCATATTCAACAACATTGTTAGTGGCTTCAAATTCCAACTTGAAGGAGAGAGGGATCAAGCTACCTTTGGGGGACACCATCAACACACCTCCCCCATTTCCTTCCTTGGAATAGGCACTAGCAAAGTATAACTTCCACACTTTATCACATTCCAAGGATTGTTGATTTAGCTGGACTGAAGATTCCACCTGTGTTTCCTCCAGGATTAGCTTATTTTCCTCTTGTTATCACTCAGATTGTCCTTAAGCTCCTGAAAGGATACGACTGAGGTAACCACAAACCAACTTTGGACTGCAGGTTCTAGCCCACCTGTAGTCAGAGAGGGCTCTCTCTTTATGATTTAGCTTTGTTGATGGTGATTTTAGGCTAGCTATTGAGTTTGGGGGTTTTGTTTTGATTTTGGTGGGAAGATTGATATTTTCAAGTAAAGAGGCAGGTATAGTGTGAAAGTTTCGAACCATTGGGCATGGAGTCAAGGAGTGGGACTGCTGGTGCGTTTTCTTGGTCAAAAGAGAGAGATATGGAGCAAGGTAGCTGCACATGGAACAATGTTTTAGGTTTAAAGGATGGAAAGAATGCCAAGGGATGAGAGGCAATTAAGAATCTCTCAATCAGCTTAACAGAGAAGGGTGAACGAGCTCTATCTAGGGGCAGTAAAGAATCCCTAGACAACGGTCAACACAGGTGAATTAGGGTAAATATGAGCCACAGGGAATTCATATTCATTACCAATTCGGTTCGGAAGAAAACATAAAGAAGCAGCAGAAATTGAGCCTAGAGTGCAGTTAAACAAGTTCTAAGCTAATCTTTCTTTCTGCTATTTAGATGGTGAAAAAATGATAACAGAGGTAAGAGGCACTTATTGAGTCATGTTACAGCACAAGAATTCCGCATTCATCTCCTCAGACCATTAGACATAGAGCAGACAGTCATTCCTCCAATCTTTTCAGCAATCTTTGATTAAGTAAAACATATCAGGTATACAGTGCGAGCCTCTAGTGAAAATTACCAATCGACCAACCCTTGAAACAATATAGAGGGTGGTATATATAGGAAAAATTCTCCAATATTGTTTATTACAGCTTTGACCTAAATAGGTCTGAAAGTAAATATCTACTTTAACCTAAACTTATCAGAAATAAATGCAAGTAAATATCTATGGGCTGCACTGAGGGCAGCCGTATCAAAACTGAATTAATGCGTTGTCCTCGGTGGCTTGGTGCAATGCTTCTGCAATAACTGTGCATGGGCTTCTGCTCCATTGTAGTTCGATGGCTTTAAGTGCTTTAACTATGATTTGAGAGCTGGGATGGGCTTACACCACCTGATTTGACTTTGCTGGAGGCCATTCAATGTTGACCTGCTTTGGGAACTGAAGTTTTTCATTAAAAAAATGAACTGATACTCTTTGCCGCTTCATCTTTCCTCTGATACTCTTTGACAAATGAATCGGGCTGGTTCTCTCCTTTGTTGTGGGTCAAATCAAAACTTAATGGCCGTTGTTCGGCCCTTTGTTTCCTTTCGAACTGTCTTCTGCTCCTTTCTGAAAGCTTCGCGAAGAAAAACGGGTCATTCGGCACCTTTCAGGGTTGCTGGGGGTTGCGCGATGAGGGGCTTTCCACTTTGGCTCTTTTCCCATAGCCTAGGCGGTAATCGCGCATGAAAAACTGCCTCAGAATTTGAATCCAGGCTTCCTAAGCACGATTTTCGCCTCTCGTGCCAAAAATTGATGATGACATCAGCGGGTGGGACCATGGTACGGCGGATGATGTGGCAGGATGACATCAGCAGGGTGATGTCAGCATGTACGGTGGATGACGTGGCAGGGACACGGTAACAGTGACGTGGCAAGGGTGACTCGGTAGGAGGCCGATGTGTGCAGATGACGTGGTAGTGTCCTGGTGCAGTCGTCAGGGGAAAGGACAGAAGGCGGTTTGTGGTTTTCATCGGACCACCTTCTGTACGAGGGCGGTAACTGTCAGAGCGGCCCCGATGCAATCACAGGTGGATGCGCGTCCTCCTGTACGATGGAAAAACCGCCGGGCTATCGGGCACTAATGATCGGGCAACGGGACGGCTCCGAAATCGCCGAGGGAAGGATCGGAGGGCTGACGGGCGACGAAGCTGGCGGTGGGTTTATACGGGGGATCTGCGCGAATATTCAGATCTTCATAAAATGCCGCGGGGAGGGTTAAACATTGGTTTTGCGGGTTTTATGGGTTTATACAAGCAAGGGAAGAACAAAACTTAATGTTTAATAAAACTTTTAAACATTATCTTTGTACAAACAATTGCGAAGGGGTGAAGTTACAAGGTTTTGAGGACAGAGAGGTGGGTAAAGGTTCTTGGTCTAAACAGAGGTTTAGACCAATCCCAGTTTCATGACACGGATGGGTTCACAATAGTCCCAGGTGGACTACTATGTCTCAGGACTGAAAAAATACATAGCTATAGTGCTATAAGGTGGGATATTTACATAGGGGAGTTATTAATCATAGATTTAGTAGGGGAAGGGAAAACAGATAGGGATTTACATAATAGAGTCAGTAGTTAATATGAAGATGATGAGAAAGCGCTAAGGTAAGGAACCTTGGGCTATTTTGGGGAATAGAACTTTGTAAGAGAAGAATGGAAATCCTTGAGTGAGGTAGATCTTCACCAAGGCCAATGTTATGGAACATGATGAAACTAAGAGGCTCAAGCAGATCTTGACCTCTTCAAGGAAGTTAGTGAGAGATTTGGGGAATAAGGGAGAATGGGGAAGTTAGAGATATCCAGCTTGAGCTCCTCCAAAGGGAAAACTGCATCATGACTGTGATCTGAAAATATATAACACTTTGAAACACAAAATTGATCATAAATCATCATTCTGCAACCTCAAAACTACCTACCCAGCCTACTTTCCTAGCATTTTTTCCTTCTTTTTGGTTTGGGTGCACTTAGACTTGCAGACCCAGCTTTACAATTTTTCTTTTTTTTTTCCTCCTATCTAAGTCTACACTTATTTCTGCCAAGGGCCCAGATTAAGCAGTTGGGCTCCTTTGATTCTCTACCTATCTACAAATCTGCCAAGATTAAACTGTTTGGACAAATTTTCTTTCTCTATCATCTAAGACAAGAAATTGAAACCTAGGAAGGCCAAGATTAAACTGTTTGGCCCTCCCTTTTATAGAACTTTCTTCAAAAATGGTTAAGCCATCAAAATTTGGGATTTAGCAGTGGCATTTAGACTAGCACACTTTCACAGCTTCTTCTCTGACCTGTTTTGGAAATATGGAACCTTGCAACATGAAAGATGACATATTTGGCATGTAAAAATGTCAATCATGAAATATGAACACCTGTTGCAACAGGAGGCTAAAAGTGGCTCCTCCCAAGAACAGCATGTCAGACTGCCTTTAATCTTCAATTCTTGTTGTATTCCAAAAAACTTTCTCCTTGTTGGCTGCTTTATTTATATATGACAACAGATTTGAAGAGCCTAGGGCCTTCACTTCGGGCTTCAACTACATCAAGTTGTTATCCAAACAAAAACTGAAATCCTACCTACCTACCCTAATCAGCACTTGTTTGCTAGTTAGGTAAAATGAAACAACCAGTGCAACCATTTGAGCACTTGTAAAAAGAAACTAACTATTTGACTGATAGTTGGTGAAATGAGAAACATTGTTGGGTCATGTGCCCCCATGATCAAAATTGTGACATATAAAGGCCACTGCTGAAATACTTGGTCCTCATAGAGAAAACATGTTACAAATTTTGAGTTTAGAAAGGCCTCCATGTAATCTGCTACAGGATCAACAAAAGCATCATGTGGGATGGTTCTATCTGAGCTTTCTTGGTTTGATGGAACAGCTGTATCCTTTGTAACAAATTCTGCAACCAATCCTTCAGCCTTTGTCTTGAAAGCATAGTTATCCTTAATTTGTAAGTCAGAAGGTAGTACAATTTCCCCATGACTTGGAGAAGGAAGTCCTTGGAAAAAAATTTTAGGATCTTGAAAATCATATGACTGGATTTGAGAATGCAAAAGTTCAATCTCATTTTCATGTTCTTCCTCAACTAAATCAAGAAGACACATTTTGATTTGAGGCTGTTGTATTGCATTGATCTTAATCAACAACAGTCTAAAGAAATTTTCATCAAGCTCATATTCTGATAACAACTTTCTGAATTCATTTACAGCTTGTTCAACTTCATCTTCCACACACCCGGTCATCCTATCTGACTATTACCACTGTGAAATGGGATTACTTGGCTGTAAAACTGCTCAAAACTTTGAAAATTTCTCTTTCAGGTTCGCTCCTCCAGTGGAGTCTTGATTGTGAAGATGGTGTGGAGTCGCCAGGTGGATGATTCAACTTTGGAGTGTCTGATCTCTGTCCACCATCACAGATCAGAACTAAACTTTGTAAAAGTGGTTCTGAAGGAAAAGATGACCTTCTCCAGAAACTAGAAAGAAACTTTTGGTCTGGTTCTCCCCCAGTGGAGCTTTCCAACTTGATTTATGAAATTATCTGAGAATGTCCCCAGTGGAGTCGCCATTATGTTATCACTCAGGTTGTCCTTAAGCTCCTGAAAGGATACGGCCGAGGTAACCACAAACCAACTTTGGACTGCAGGTTCTAGCCCACCTGTAGTTAGAGAGGGCTCTCTCTTTATGATTTAGCTTTGTTGATGGTGATTTTAGGCTAGCTATTGAGTTCGGGGGTTTTGTTTTGATTTTGGTGGGAAGATTGATATTTTCAAGTAAAGAGGCAGGTATAGTGTGAAAGTTTCGAACCATTGGGCATGGAGTCAAGGAGTGGGACTGCTGGTGCGTTTTCTTGGTCAAAAGAGAGAGATATGGAGCAAGGTAGCTGCACATGGAACAATGTTTCAGGTTTAAAGGATGGAAAGAATGCTAAGGGATGAGAGGAAATTAAGAATCTCCCAATCAGCTTAACAGAGAAGGGTGAACGAGCTCTATCTAGGGGCAGTAAAGAATCCCTAGACAACGGTCAACACAGGTGAATTAGGGTAAATATGAGCCACAGGGAATTCATATTCATTACCAATTCGGTTCGGAAGAAAACATAAAGAAGCAGCAGAAATTGAGCCTAGAGTGCAGTTAAACAAGTTCTAAGCTAATCTTTCTTTCTGCTATTTAGATGGTGAAAAAATGATAACAAAGGTAAGAGGCACTTATTGAGTCATGTTACAGCACAAGAATTCCACATTCATCTCCTCAAACCATTAGACACAGAGTAGACAATCATTCCTCCAATATTTTCAGCAATCTTTGATTAAGTAAAACATATCAGGTATACAGTGCGAGTCTCTAGTGAAAATTACCAATCGACCAACCCTTGAAACAATACAGAGGGTGGTATATATAGGAAAAATTCTCCAATATTGTTTATTACAGCTTTGACCTAAATAGGTCTGAAAGTAAATATCCACTTTAACCTAAACTTATCAGAAATAAATGCAAGTAAATATCTATGGGCTGCGCTGAGGGCAGCCTTATCAAAATTGAATTAATACGTTGTCCTCGGTGGCTTGGTGCAGTGCTTCTGCAATAACTGTGCATGGGCTTCTGCTCCATTGTAGTTCGATGGCTTTAAGTGCTTTAACTATGATTTGAGAGCTGGGATGGGCTTACACCACCTGATTTGACTTTGCTGGAGGCCATTCAATGTTGACCTGCTTTGGGAACTGAAGTTTTTCATTAAAAAAATGAACTGATACTCTTTGTCGCTTCATCTTTCCTCTGATACTCTTTGACAAATGAATCGGGCCGGTTCTCTCCTTTGTTGTGGGTCAAATCAAAACTTAATGGCCACTGTTCGGCCCTCTGTTTCCTTTAGAACTGTCTTTTGCTCCTTTCTGAAAGCTTCGCGAAGAAAAATGGGTCATTCGGCGCCTTTCGGGCTTGCTGGGGGCTGTGCGATGAGGGGCTTTCCACTTTGGCTCTTTTCCCGTACCCTAGGTGCTAATCGCGCATGAAAAACTGCCTCAGAATTTGAATCCGGGCTTCCTAAGCACGATTTTCGCCTCTCGCGCCAAAAATTGATGATGACGTCAGCATGACATCAGCGGGTGGGACCATGGTATGGTGGATGACGTGGCAGGATGACGTCAGCAGGGTGACGTCAGCATGTACGGTGGATGACGTGGTAGGGACACATTAGCAGTGACGTGGCAAGGGTGACTCGGCAGGAGGCCGACGTGTGCAGATGACGTGGTAGTGTCCTGGTGCAGTCGTCAGGGGAAAGGACAGAAGGCGGTTTGTGGTTTTCATCAGACCGCCTTCTGTACGAGGGCAGTAACTGTCAGAGCGGCCCCGATGCAATCACAGGCGGACGCGCATCCTCCTGTACGACGGAAAAACCGCCGGGCTATCGGGCGCTAACGGTCGGGCAACGGGATGGCTCTGAAATCGCCAAGAGCCGTCGGATCGGGGAGGGGCGGATCGGAGGGCTGACGGGCGACGGAGCTGGCGGCGGGTTTATACGGGGGATCTGCGCGAATATTCGGATCTTCATAAAATGCCGCGGGGAGGGTTAAACATTGGTTTTGCGGGTTTTATGGGTTTATACAAGCAGGGGAAGAACAAAACTTAATGTTTAATAAAACTTTTAAACATTATCTTTGTACAAACAATTGCGGAGGGGTGAAGTTACAAGGTTTTGAGGACAGAGAGGTGGGTAAAAGTTCTTGGTCTAACCAGAGGTTTAGACCAATCCCAGTTTCATGACACGGATGGGTTCACAATAGTCCCAGGTGGACTACTATGTCCCAGGACTGAAAAAATACATAGTTATAGTGCTATAAGGTGGGATATTTACATAGGGGAGTTATTAATCATAGATTTAGTAGGGGAAGGGGAAACAGATAGGGATTTACATAAGAGTCAGTAGTTAATATGAAGATGATGAGAAAGCGCTAAGGTAAGGAACCTTGGGCTATTTTGGGGGAATAGAAATTTGTAAGAGAAGAATGGAAATCCTTGAGTGAGGTAGATCTTCACCAAGGCCAATGTTATGGAACATGATGAAACTAAGAGGCTCAAGCAGATCTTGACCTCTTCATGGAAGTTAGTGAGAGATTTGGGGAATAAGGGAGAATGGGGAAGTTAGAGATATCCAGCTTGAGCTCCTCCAAAGGGAAAACTGCATCATGACTGTGATCTGAAAATATATAACACTTTGAGACACAATAATTGATCATAAATCATCATTCTGCAACTTCAAAACTAGCTACCCAACCTACTTTCCTAGCATTTTTTCCTTCCTTTTGGTTTGGGTGCACTTAGACTTGCAGACCCAACTTTACAATTTTTCTTTTTTTTGTCCTCCTATCTAAGTCTACACTTATTTCTGCCAAGGGTCCAGATTAAGCAGTTGGGCTCCTTTGATTCTCTACCTATCTACAAATCTGCCAAGATTAAACTGTTTGGACAGATTTTCTTTCTCTACCATCTAAGACAAGAAATTGAAACCTAGGAAGGCCAAGATTAAACTGTTTGTCCCTCCCTTTTATAGAACTTTCTTCAAAAATGGTTAAGCCATCAAAATTTGGGATTTAGCAGTGGCATTTGGACTAGCACACTTTCACAGCTTCTTCTCTGACCTCTTTTGGAAATATGGAACCTTGCAGCATGAAAGATGACATATTTGGCATGTAAAAATGTCAATCATGAAATATGAACACCTGTTGCAACAGGAGGCTAACACCTCTAACAACAAGGAAAAGAACTCTTTCTCTTTACCATACACAGGGTCATTATTAGAAAAATCAACTCTTGTAACTATCTTTACAAATCTTGATTCTTGGTAGAGTCTTCTTTCTTCTCCTCCAAGAACTGGGATGGTAGGGTATGATAAATCCAATTTGACAGATCCTCCAATTTGAGAGTGAAACCAAAATCTAGCTAAAAATTCCTAGCAAAGACCAGTTTAGCAGTAGCCTATGGAGGTTTTATTTCACTAGGAAGGATATTGTATAGATTTTTGAACCTCTTTATCAATTTAGGTACATCTTCATTATGTTTTTTCTTCATGGAATTAAATTCAGTGAGGATGTACCCAGGTCCCTCTTCTCCCCTCTCTTTTGCATGAAGGAAATCTCCATCTCTTCCTAGGTAGTGATTGAAGAATTAGATAGGTCTTTAAACCATTTTCTAGCTTCCCCATCTAGAGTCTGGATAAAAATTCTTAACACCACATCTAAGTGTTCCAAATTAAGGTTCTCAGAAAAAGAAAATAAAATTACTATATGCCTTTGTGTTGAAATGTCATTTTCTCCTATGAATCTAGGCAAGGGATTAAGATAGTCTTGTGGCATAAAATTCAAGGGTTGTGGAAAGTCTAACGGAGCATACTTGTTTAGGAGAAAACTTGGAACATCCATATTGAGAAAAGGTGGTGGTAGAAGGTTCATAACTGGTCCTTGCAGAGGAGTTATCTGAATGGAAGTTGAATGGATATGGGTTGGGAAGCTATTCACACTCTCTATAGGACTATTTATAAGAATATATTTGACCTCTTCAGCTTCAGGGGATGGATGAAATGAGAAAAATGGTGAACTGATAGAGGTGTCTTCACTTTTAACTTGTGAGAATAGAGTATCAAATAATAGACCACATTCTTGAGGATACTCTAAAACTCTGGAGGGAAAACCTAAATAGTTTATCACATCCCTTTGAGAGCTGGAAGAGGATACTTATGGAAATGATATCACAAGAATCGGGGTGATAGGGGATCTTTTCCTTCCAAATACACCTATATATTATCCTTTCAAGATCAGGTACAAGAGTTCTCTACTATGAAGTATCTAAGTGAGTGTGTGGCCTTTTGAAAGCCAGGGCGGTCAAAATGGAATTTACATAGTGGAGTCACCAAGGTGAGACACTTTCAATCCGCACCACTTTCTGCTCACATTAGCAAAGGATGTATATATGTTGTACCTAGAGAAGATATCCTGATTCTTCCCCAGCAATGGTGCTAAAATATGTTGTAGCTCCTAGAGACAACCCTTGGGTTGAAAAGAGACTAGTGCCTAGGAAATTGTGATGAGTGGCTTAACAATTTGCTGAAATTAGCATCACGCTCAGTATTTAACCTTTAAAGGGGAAATTGATCTAGAACCATCCTCAGAGGAGAAGTACAAAACCTGATGCAAAATATTACTCAAAGAAGAATTAATATTAGATCTATAGTGGCCAACATCACCTAAACTTGTGCGTTTTTAGTCTTTATAGTAGTTTTGGTAGAATACTATAACAAGAAGGGAAAGATACATAGGGCTTAATTTTTAATAATTTGATGCATCAAAATTCATAGTGAACTAGATGGAATAGAGAATTGAATGGAATGCAAAGACACATGGAGTGCATTTTGAGAATCAAATCTGATATAAATACAAACAACTTTCATCAGCGTTAGACTAAGATGAATCCATAAATCCATGAAAACACTTCCAGAAGCTACTATTACATGTAATTTGAGAAGAAAAATGAAGACATATGGAACAAACACAGAAGGAGCACATTCTATAGATTCAGATGAGACAGAATCACCAAAAAATTGTATTAATCTTCCATAGAGGATACATTGCATTTGACAGTAAACATAACTTCTCTCTTGGAAAACACAAAATTTTGAACCCTTGGTTCAGTCTCATAAAATTGTTTTTATAGGGCCTCAGAGGGAGAACTCGTTACAAAATATTCTTTCTTGATTTCATTACAATGGAAAATCATAACAAAAACCTCAGTGTGCTCTATGGCATAATTGTACTAATCGAAACCCTAACTAACTAACTGAAAATAAAATATTTACATAAATAGGAAATAAAAAGTGTCATAATCAACACGATATGCAATATCAGTGGTCATGATGGGCAGGCTATGGTGGTTGCATGGAAGGCTCGATGATTTGGATCAACGGAGGGTTGACAAACTACTCACATTTTTTCCACAGTGTTGGCATGGTCAAAGGAGCTCCAAAGAACCACTGATATGTAATCTTGAGGTTGGTTAGACCTGTGTAGTTCAGTCTAAGGTGAAATAAGGTTTTTACCATCCCCAATAGTTGAAAGTCGCTCTTCAGATAGTTAACCATAGTATTTTTCTTTAGAGTAGCAATATTTTCATGAGAAGAGTCTACTTTGATTTTAGCCTCCACTAGTCTCTAACTATATCGTCCCCACTGGATCAAACCCTCCCCCCCCCCAAAATCCCAGCAGCTAGGCAAACCCGCATTGACAATATTGTCAAACTCGGTGTTCAAGGCATCTACATTATTTGGTACCACCTTTAGGTACTCCTTAGCTTTTCCCCTAGCTCCCTCCTTCTTGACAACCTTGGAAATATCAATGATAGGAGTTACTCTGTCTACCACATATGTTGGCCTCAGCTCAGTGAATGACCTCTCATTCACAAACTAAATGAATGTTTTGGCAATCTGGGAGTTCTTTTCTCCCTCTTCTTTGGATGACATGATAAATCCTTGATAATCCTTGATAGCGATCCTCTGCTCATCCATTAAGGTTATGTACTCCGAGTGGTTCTTAATCTCTTCAATGATATCATCCCAAACTAGTTACTTAGATTGCAGTAGGGACATGTTTCCTTTAAGATTTTCCTTGAGCTCACAGATCTCCTAGTTCACTTCCTATAGATTCTTGCCAATGATTTTTGTATTTTTCGTCGTAGTCTCCAACTACTTCTCTTTCTATGTTAATATTTCCTGGGTAGCTTCTAGATCAGTCTACACCCTTTTAAGCTCCTCCTCTGAAAGATGGATCTCAGTGAGGGTCTTAGTGAGTTGTTCTGTTAAGTTTTGAGGGCCTTCAGGTACTATCACTACACATATATGTGAATATATCCTCTTTTGCAGCTCGGTTTCCTACTGCTTCAGGGCCACTATTTCATTATTCCTGTCAATGAGCTCTTTGGCTAATATCTCCTTCTCTTCTTATACCTATGCAAGCTCCTTAGATTGGATGGGATCACTACCTAGCATCTTCAACTTATGCCTTAGTTCCTAGATTTTTGTTTGGGAGCCTTGGAGGAGAGCCTCAAAAGCAATTTTATCTTCAGGACTCACTCCTAACTTCATGACGAGCTCCTTCAAGCTCTCATTTTGCATGTAGAAATCCCTTGAGTTGGCTCTCTCTTCCTTCAACTTGGTTGCGACATTCTCAAGCATTTTCTTGGCTTTTCCGATGGTCATTTCATTTCTTTTGATCTTGTTTTACAACATCTCTCCAACTTGCTTGTGGAAGTTTATATTGTCTCATAGGGGAAAACTTGTTAGGTCTAATGAAACATCCAAGGCTTTAAACTGGGAACATGAAGGCAAAGACTATGCTAATGGATGTTGAAGTGAAAAATTAATTTGATTTATTTCTAAATCCATAGTAGCCAACAGTCTGGTTTGGTATGGAACTGACTGAGATGCCATTTTCTATTGTGTCTCCTCTCTCACCTTCTTATTTCTTTCTTCAATGGCCTTTCCAGTAGGTCATCCTGATCTAGTAACAGTTGCACTTCCTTTTGCACCTAAAACAACTACCTCTGAAGAGGATCAGGAAACAACTTATGATGGTTCCTCTAAGGTCACTTGGAAACCTGGATGATCTGGCCTTGTCTCCATTATCCTAGTTTCCAGTTCCTCTTCTTCTACTTCTTGGGTGTTTGCCTTCTCGCTGCATGTATGTCCTCCATCTCTATATCTCTAGCCTGGTCCACGGTCCTCTTTTGAGCTTTGTCCTTGACTACTGGAGGATCGGTCTCCATTTCTATATCCATATGCCATGAATCAAAGTTAGCTTTCCATTTCATTCATAGGTCGAACCTTTGATCTTCTCCTTATTTCAGAAATGACACCATGAGGGTCATAGTGCCAGACATCTCCTAGCTCAAAATTCATTTTCTTCAGTAATGATCCAACTGACTTCAAGTCTTGCCAAGAGTTGACATGAAAAGGCCCCACGGGATTTCCCAATTTGAACATATGTCCCTTGTTTGGAGGGAAAAAGTGGAGTTGGTTAATGTTAAGACTCTGTCTAATAAATTCTACGGAAAATATCCTCATAGGCATGAACATAGGTAGATGGTAAGTGGGAAGCTCACAACCATAAACCCTAATCTCGGTGTGATCCCCTACCTTGGTATCTTTAGTGAGATAGAGAAGTTGTCTTCATTGGGGAAGGCAGATGAAAAATCATGGATACTCTTGTATGAGATGGCCATATAAGTGGACATAAATTGAGAGTAGCCATCTCATCTAGCCTCTTTCTAATAGCAATGTCGCAGTTAAAAATAAACTTCCTTTTCTTGTTTCCATCCACCAACATGAGGCCCAGGCACTCAAACTCATCTACATGGGTATAAAAAAATAGGCAGAACAACATAGAATATTACGTGAAATAACATGTAGTGGAAAAATGGTGTAGCTAAAACCGTATGGCCTTATTTATGTAGGATGTGGTGGGCTCCAGTATTGTAGCAATAATGCTACAACTCCTGGAGCTTCCTATCTCTAATTTTATCAACCCGGTAGTTCGTACAAACTTGGAAGCGACGGTGCTGTATGCACAAGTACTAGCTCTTGTCGCAGCTGTCACTTGGTCAGCTGGCACAAGTCCGCTAGGGCTCAAGCCAACTTCTATATGCTCACAGAAGAAGCTTTATGAATGATGGACGAAAGCTAACTCAAAGGAGACTAGTCTAACTGCAGAAAGAAACTGAAAGCCAATAACGCATGAAAACCCTAGTAAACCCTAATTTGACTAGCTAGACCCTTACAATGCAAAACTGTGAATGAAACTACTACCACTAATGCCATTACTTGCAGTGAACTGAAATACATGCATCTAAGCTACTTGCATCTGAAAAGACATGTTTTTGTATTTTGTCATTAAGTGGTTGGATTTATTGTGATGATGCTTTTGATTAGGGTTTGGTTGTGCAGGAGCGGTTGGAATGGAAGGAAAGCATGGGCAAGGTCAGGATGGCTAAGGGAGGTCCCAGAGGGTCTCCAGCATCAGTCCACAGAAGTCTACCACGTTCGGATGCTCAGCAACCGAGTTTGCAGGCTTCTACAGGAAGTCTGCAGGGGATCCTACAGGAAACTCAAGGATTTCTACAGGAAGTCTGCGCAATTCTACAGGATGTTTGGCCGTGGAGGTTTTGGGAGATGGTGAAGTGTTGGAGTGGTGTGGGAGGATAGGTGAGATGGAGATGGAGCTGGTGATGGCTCAGGAGTAGAGAAGTCAGATGGAGGAAGAGTGCATGCAGTGGTTTGATGGCTGGAAGGATGGGATCAACGAAAGGTTAAGTAAATGAAGCTACGTGGAAATGGATGAACTGGAGGGTAAACGAGCTGGACAGAGGCCGAGTGGGTGACTTGAGGAGAGATCAAGAAGAAGAAGAAGGAAGTGGAATGATATGGAGCAGCGTAAATGAAACAAATGACTTATGCACCAAAACGAGAATTCATTAACCTATGATAACTGTGCCATGAAACCTATGAACAGCAATGGAAAACCAAGAAAAGAAACTCGTGCATGGAAGTGGAATGTAGAAGTATGGTTCAATATCAAAAGTGCATGGATGGATCTTCAACGAAAATGACTATGTTGCAGCTTGCATGGAAGTGAGAAGAACTGCGTTTCTTTTTGGTGGTTGGTTATGGACTGCACCCCAATCCCTAACAGAGATGGCAGTGAGCCTTAACAACCTTTTTCTGGAGCTCCAATGAATTATATCGATCCTCTTCTAACCTAAGCAATTGGAAACAGATTCACCATAAACTAATCCTATTCAATTTCATGAAAAAGACTAAATTAACAGACTGTAAATTCGAATTGCATGTTAAAGTAAAAACTCAAAGTGCTGGAACGAAATGCAAACAACATTACAACACCGAGGAGATCTATTGCTCTCAGGTTGGGCCCTAACCTGAGAGCTATAGCTCCCTTAGAAACTCAGAATGAGATCAAAATCTGCATGCCTTTATTCATAAACGAGAATCTGATGTCATGCCAAAACTGGCTTACAAAAGGAACAAACACCGAGCTGTAGCTCGTACTTCCAAATTACAAGAGCAATACAAAAGTTCAAAAAGCTCCTATCCAAGGCTACGGCCTCAGTATTTATGCAAAATGATCATCCAACAGGTGTCCTTGATTTGTGGAGCTCGGCTGTCCAACTGAAGGTTAAACTGCTGATCCTGTAGAACAGTTATAACTGCTGTTCCTGTAGAACAGTTGGCTGCCTCTAAGCTCGGTGGGGAGATGGATTGGAGCTCGGAGCTATGGTGGGAATTACGAGGAAGGTCCCCAAGACCGTGGACATCCTCTCCTAAAACCCAGCAGTGCCACCTCATTGTCTCCTTGTCTCGTTTTTCGTGGTCTTTGCTCCCTTTTAATGCCAAAACCTGAAATCATCATGCATTAGTCACATAGATAAAATGTCTACCCTTCTTCCTACAAACAACATGAATAAACTAAGAAATGCATGCATAAGCAATAAAAAATGAATGGTTTGAGCAGAGCAAGTAGGCCAAATGAGCCCAAATTGTACCAAAAATTGGGGCTCATCATCACCCCCGAGCTAAACTATTTGCTCATCCTTGAGCAACTTAGTCCAAGTCCTCATCCTTCATTGCTTTCACTGCTTCCCTTGCATCCCAAGGCTCTGTGGTAGTGTCCTCTCTGTGGATATGAAACCCTGCTTTCCTGTTCACCTCTTCCCATTGTTGACTGTCATCCTCCTTTGTATTGCCTTCAGTCAATCCTAGCAGTAGTGGTGGGCTAAGTTTAAGGCCAATCCAGCTGGCCTGGAGGCTTTGCATGGATTTCTTGTAAAGGTCAACCCTTGCCAAAGCTTCCCTCATCCGGATGGGGGTATGGTACTCTCGGATTTTCAAGCTGTGGGCCAGGGTATTCCATCTGCGTGCACATGCCTGGGCAGCACTTTCTCCCAACAACCTTTCCATGTCTTCAAAGTGAGCTATGGCTTGGGCCTGTTGGTCCATAAATCTCAAGGAAGCTGTGGGATCCGTAGCCAACTGTTGGTGGGTTGAGATGAGTGCCACCGGATCCTCTAGTTCTGGCCTAATGAACAGTGGCTCGCTCACTTCTCGGTTCATGACCGATTTTGCTTCAGCTGCTCTCTGATCCTCATGGTTTAACCATGAGGCGAACGCCATCAATTGCATATCACCCAAGGCAATATTGGGATCCCAGGAGACTTCATTAGGCAAAGCCAAATTGTGGAGGTAAAACTCTGCTAACTTGGCTTTGTCTTCTGACGAACTAGTACTGCACAATTCAGAAAATTGTTGTGGGTTTTGGATATGTGAAAGACCTCTTTGTGCCAAGGTGTTTATTTGGAACTGCAGCCATTGATATTTTAAGAACAATCCATAGGATTTTGCAGGCGGTCTGCACTGAATTGCCTCCATGGCCCAACTGGCCATGCAGGCCAATTGTGCTTCCTTTTGTTGCAGCTGTTCTTTTAGGGCTTGCACTTCAATTTTTGTTTGCTGTTCTGCTTCCTGTAGAAGTGTCATTGGCTCTTCAAGACTGGTGGTCAGCTCCTTTTTGCTTGGCTGTTCTTTTGTGATTTCCTTGGAGGATGTTCCTGCTCCTGCCCTTAGTTCTTGTAGCTGCAACCTCAGCTTCTGATTTTCTTCCTGTAGAAGCGCATGTTGGCAACTAGCCACATGTTTAGCCATGGTGAATTCACTCCTGACTTCCTTGAGTTGCTCTTGTAAAGGGCCTATGTCCGCCACACCCTTTGATTTGGCGATCTGCATCCATGTGTGGGAACGGACTCTTTCCTCCTCTAGTGCAAAAAATAGAGGCACAGTAAATTTCTGCGGTATGATTTTGCTCGCGTCTAAAAAGGTGTAATACGAATTCAGATTGGGCGAAGGGCTAGGTTCTGGTATATGTTCTCTTGCTATCTCTTCAGGCGGTTCTGCCTCACCCTCCCTTGGTGATGAGGGTCCTTCTCCTTCCCTCTTTTCCGTTTCCTGTAGCCGGGCCAGAGTATCCTGTAGAACATTTTCAGCTTCCTGTAGCTGAGTTTTTTCTAACCTTTCTTGCCACGTATTTTTCTTTGGACTCCCCTTCTCGTAGGTGACTGTGATCCTGGAGGGTGACTTTTCTTTGGGAGAAGCAGGTGTATCTTCGATGACAATCGGGCTGCTGGATTGAGGCGGTGGCTTGCCCGTCTTTATCCTAACACTTCTTCGAGCTTTAAAGTACAGAGGGGTCTCCCTCTTCCTCTTTTCTTTTGGCTTAGGTGGCGTGCTGAGGCCAGCTAATACAGCTGCTGCCTCCCGTGCCAGAATATCCACCTTCTTCTCTTTGGGTTTTACCTTTTCGGGGCTTCCTGTAGAAGCCTGTTTCTGCAATTTCGGGCTTCCTGTAGAAGCCTTTATCTCTGTTTTCGGGCTTCCTGTAGAAGCCTGTTTCTGCTTTCCTGTAGGCACAGGTGTCTCCGTCTTTGCTTGCTTACCTGCCTGAGTTTTGCTTTTTGCTTTGGTTGCAGGTACTGTTGAGGTACTTGGGCTGACGTGGACCACCTCAGCTTTGTCCATTCTGCTCTTCAGCCTCTTTTCTCTTGCTGACAGGATAGGTGTGCCACCTTTTTCTTCGTCTTCCTTTTCCTCATGCTTTTTCTTTTGCTCCTTCTTCTGCACTGTGGTCGGGGTCTTTTGGCCTTTTCCTCTCTGTCCCTCGGCCACTGCTTCTTGTTCCTCACTGCTGGAGGAACCCGTTTCTTCGATCAACATCTTAATGTCTCCATCTTTGGTCAAATTACGGAAGGATTCCCATGAGAGGGGAACCTTATATGAATGCAGCGCATCCTCCACAAGAAGCTTGATTAACCCATGGTGGGCTATCTGATCTGGGATGCCCTCTCTTAGCTTTGTGGCACACTCCATGAGAGACTGCAATAGGAAATAGGGGATGCTCAGTTTCTGCTCTACAGGAAGATCAATTCGGTGCCTCAATTCAGTGAGCAACCGAAAGTGATATGCATACACGATGCTAAATCGGCCTTCACAAGTGATATATTTCATGATTTGCAAACTGACTTCATTCCATGGTGGCAATAGACTCGTTCTTCGCACCCCATTTTTGTCCTCCGAGAATTCTTCCTCAGGTGGAAAGAATTCTTTCTTTGCTTGCTAGCTCAGCTTTCTTTCATCCTTATCCCACGGCAGACCCATAGGAAGTTCTGTGATCCGAGTGA
The DNA here is from genome assembly GCA_031772625.1 of Pinus tabuliformis. NCBI lineage: Eukaryota > Viridiplantae > Streptophyta > Pinopsida > Pinales > Pinaceae > Pinus > Pinus tabuliformis. The sequence continues at coordinate 657,398,752 of CM062817.1, forward strand.
TATGTTCCGGGGTGAGCTTGAGGCTTAGACCTCTGAAGTTCACTGTGGCCAGTGTCTGGGATTTAGGCTTCAGAGCCTGCAAGAATTCTTCGGCCACTTCATCATCGTAACCCTGCAGCTTATCACAAAAAGACATCCACTGTGCTCGTGTAAAGAGCTCTACCACTTCCTGGTTTTCCCTTAATTTGCTTGAATCAGTGGGTTCCCGTCTTATAAACCCACCCGGCATGATGAACACGGTTGTTTTAATTAAAGGTGGCAAATGCAAAAGAGATTTGGTCTATTAAGACAGAGCATGCACATAATCCACAAAATTCAACACAGTCTACTTATACTGACATCCTGTAGAACGACAGCATAGGCACAGCAAACAACAATTCCACCAATATCTTTATGACCAGACTGTGGACGATGGTCTTGCCACTCTTACTAACCAGTTGCATGAAGAGTTCAGGGTTACCTCTTTAATTGGCCACCTTTATTCGTGAGGCACCCGCTTCCCTGTAGAAGACTGCGTTCCTGTAGAGACTGCGTTCCTGTAGAACTGCGTTCCTGTAGAACTGTGCACAATTCTCGGGGAGGACTGTAGTTGGCCCGCGCTCGAGGTGTGCTTCTCCGGCGTTCTAGTAGCCAACAGATCGGCGTATCAAAGTGCAGAGGAGATCAGAATAGCCACCCAAGTTTGAAGTGGTGGTTGATAAATGCATGCGCATGATCTAGCCGATTAGATTTTGAATTGGCGCAATCCGTGGCGCGGGGGATGAGCTGTCCCCGCCGGACCGTTGGGCGACATCATCCATCATTCGCCTGCGTATTCACTTGCTGCCGCATCCATTCCCACAGATTTGCCGCCGCCTTTTCCTGTTAAACTCATGCTTCTGACGGGAGTGTTCTCACGTGCGTGCCGCTCATTCTTGTTGTTGTGGCCGCCACCCAAACATCCAATTACCATCTAACTAGCCGACGTGGCCAGTCGACTGGCCATACGGCCGCTCAACCATTCAATTTTATGCTGTGCAAACAATTTCAAAGTAAAATTCATGCGATTTGATGGAAGGAAGGGTTGAGACACTTACCTGCGTGGCTGCTGTTGGATACCTATATCAATAGGTTTCATATTTCATGATTGGCAAGGGAAAGTCCAAATATGCTCTGCTTTGATATCACAAAGATCCCATATTTCCTAGAGAACAAGAGGTGTGTAAAGTGTTTCAAATGTTGATCACCTTATTTCAATTTTGGTGGATGATCCAACAGTTTAACCTAGATCATGCCATGTTTCAATTTTGAGTTATAGAATAGAGAAAGAAGTCTGTCCAAACTGCTTAATCTTGGCAGACAACTAGTTCAGGTAGAGAAGAAAGGGCTCTCAACAGCTTAATCTGGGACCTTGGAAGAAATAAGGCTAGAAGTAGATAGAAAAAGCTAAAGAAAAAGCCAAAGAAAAGAAAAGGCAAGTAAGGGTATGCAAGTCCAAGTGCACCCTCCAAGAAGAAATAAAAATGCTAGGCAAGTAGCTGGGTAAGTAGTTGGGGTTGCAGAAAGTTATACCTACCATTGCAGAGATGGTAACTGTGGGTATCAAAGCAAAGTCAATTAATTAACAAAGGTGTTCTTCTTCATCGATTTGCAGCTGGAAGCATGACTAATTTCCCTCATTCCCTTCCAATTTCATCTCTAGCATTCCCCATCAGCTAAGATTCATGAAAATGACTAGGTTTTCATGGTGGTTCTTAATCTTTAAAAGCCACATTTCTTGTCTAAAAATCTTTTCATTTTGATCTACTCTCAAAACCAAGTTTGTTTCACATAAACTAAAATGGTTTCCCCCTCCACTCACCCTCTCATCCATATTAACTCTAATTCTACTATGTAAATCCCCTATATTACCTTTTCCCCTACTAGTATTAAACACCATGGTGTATAAATCCCAGCATTATCTACATATTCTCCTTTTGGCATTATAGCCAAGTAAATGGTCTAAGGGGACTTCAGTCCACCTGGGACTGTGGTCAACCTTGTCTTGGATGTGCTCTCACCTCTGGTTATGAGCAGAAATCCTGTCCCTCAACCCTCACCGTCTCTCTGCTGAAAACGCACAAAAACCCCGTTTTCCTATATAAACCCTTGAAAAAGCCCAAAAAACCCAAAAACTGCGAAAAAACCCACTTTCCTATAGTCCTCCGCCCAGTCATTAAATTGAATATTTTATTGCGCTGGCGGGACCCCCCCCCCCAAACATGCTTGACCAGTCGGAAGGCCCGCCAGCCGTCAGATCTCCGTCGCCCGGATCTAAAGGTGGGCGGTCATTTTCACTCCCCGACCTGCCGACCTTTAGCGTCCGGGGAAAGTGGTTTTGGCCATCCCGTACAGGGGACGCGTGGCAGGCGGTGGGGTTGTTCGGAGCCCCCCTCCCCATTACCGCCTTTGCCCAAAGGTGGTGCGGGGAACCCGCTTACCGCCACCCCTAATACCACTCTCCTCCCACGTCATTTGCACGTCACCCTGACATCACCTCGCCAGTGCCCGCCCCAGCGTCCCGTGGCCCTCCACGCGGACCCGCCACTGTACCCGCCCGCCACCGTGTCCTGCCACCCTGGCAAACACCTCAGCCGCCACGTCACCTCCATATCTGGGCCCCGCCATGACGTCATGCTGACGTCATCGGCGGAAAAGCGCCAAATGCACACTTTTGCCAAATTTAACGATTTAAACGACTAAATGAGTTGTTTTCGCTCATTTTCATGCGAAAGAGAAACTAGCCGTTGCCAACAGCTGCTGCGAAACCTCTCACTCAGCCATCAAATTCGACAATTCGACCATTCAAAGTTCAGAATTCGACGGCACTAAGTCTCCACAACCCGGCCCGCGAGCTTCCAAGTCGATTTTCCAGGTACCTTTCAGACTGCCTCAATCAGTGGGAGAAGGGACCTCAGTTACCAGGACAGCGCCGCAGACACTCTCTACAGCAGCACCAGGCTTAGATAAAGGAAAAGGAAAAATGGATGCAGAGGATGAAGCAAAAAAGGAACAGTCAGAGCAACAGTCACAGCAAAAAGATCAGCAAACAGAACAACAAACAGAGCAGCAACAAGGACAAACTGTTCTGCCACAAACTGGGCTGCCAGAAACCCCCCTAATGCAAACACCGCCACCTCAAACTGAGCCATTAACTACCTCAGTTTTGCAGACCCCAGCACATGAAGAGAGGGGTACTAAAAGGCAAAGAGAAGAGTCCACTCCCCTCAGTGGATCCTCCCACCAGCCAGAAACTAAAAGGCAAAGGGCAGATTCCCCAGAGGTGGAAGACATTACTGAAGATGTCTTGAACAACACAGCAAAGGACAGGGAGGGCAGCCAACATACAGGGACAAGCTCCTTTCAGCAGGAGCAGAATTTACAGCTTGGTTTGGATGTGTCATCCTCTTCTCAGCAAAGCCAGAAGCTTAAAGGTGCTAAGGCTTCCTTCAAACAAATCAAGGCAGCAAATGAGTTATTGAGGGCTGAGGTTTACAAACAGTTTATAGATGCCACTCCAGCCCAGCAGGAAAGGTTGATGTCGGTCTACGACTTCAAAGAAGAAAAAATAATATTCAGCCATTTCAAACCCAAGGGGCCGCAGCCAATGACAACTGCAGATTTCATCAAAACAAGGGTGGAGGTCCTGGCCAAAGACATACATCCTATGGACCAAATTGAACTCCACAAGCAGACTGGGGAGATGGTCTATGCCACTTTGGTAGAGAAGGCCACATTAGCTCATGAGCTGAAAGAATCTTTGAAGAACACAAACACTCAACTAGATTTTGAGAGGATGTCCTCTAAGGCCAAGGACAATAGGATAAAATCTCTTGAGGAGATTATTGTTGATCTAGGGCATGACCCTAGTGATCCAACCGGGGTAAAAGCCCTCATGAAGAAAAAGGATGATGATCTAAATGCCATGAAGAAGAGGTTGAAGCTGTTACCTACAGAACACCCTCAGACAGCTGAATTGCAAAAAGAAAAGCAAGTTAATGAACAACTTGACCTCTTATTACAGCAAGATCAAAGGATCCAAGAACTAGAGAAAGAGCTGGAAGGAGCATTACAAGACAAACAGGGAGAATCTACACTCCAAGCTCCTCCAACAGATTCCACAACAGCAACAACTTCTGGGGCAGCAGTGGCCCCCACAACAGAAGCAGCAGGTACAACAGCAGCTCCAGATGCCCACCCCAGTGTAGAAGAATTGACCAAAGTTGTCAAGGCAACTTCCTTCCAGCAGGCCTTACCCCACTAGAGGACATTTTTGATTCAAATGACGTCCCCAGGAAACCAAAGATGCAGCCATTAGATGCAGCGATTGAAGAATGCAATATTGGTACTAGTCACAAGCCCAAAATAATAAAGCTATCTGCTTCTTTGCCCCCTGATCAAAAACCCAAATACATTGACCTCTTTAAAGAATTTCAAGATGTTTTTGCATGGGGTTATGAGGATCTAAAGTCCTATGATATTTCTGTCATCCAGCATACCATTCCCCTCAAGCCTAATCAAAAACCATTCAAACAGAAATTGAGAAGGATCAATCCTGTACTCCTTCCTTCCATTGAAAAGGAATTGCAAAAAATGTTCAAAGCTGGCATCATAGCACCAATCAGATTCTCTGAATGGATTTCCAACTTAGTCCCTACAAGAAAAAAGACTGGTGAGATTAGACTTTGTGTAGACTTAAGGAATCTGAATCAAGTATCACTCAAAGATAACTACCCTTTACCCAAAATGGATCACATTCTCCAGAGGGTGGTGGGGGCTTCAAGGATGTCATTGCTTGATGGATTCTCAGGCTTTAATCAAATCCTAGTACACCCTGATGATCAAGACAAAACTGCATTTACAACCCCATGGGGAACTTTCAAGTATGTAAAAATGCCCTTTGGACTGAAAAACGCAGGGGCAACTTTTCAAAGAGCAATGGACATTGCTTTTGCAAAAGAGATTCATGACTTCCTAGTCATTTACTTAGATGATCTTACACCCTTTTCAAAATCCGACCAAGAACATCTGAAACATTTGAGACAGATTTTCCTAACATGCAGGAAATATGGTATTTCTTTAAATCCCAAGAAATCATTATTTGGCTTGGAAGAAGGGAAACTCTTAGGGCACATTATTTCAAAAGATGGCATAAGAATTGATCCAGACAGGATACAAGCTATCCTACAAATGCCTCACCCAAGGAATGTCAAGGAGTTGCAGGGATTCTTAGGAAAAATTAACTTTTTAAGAAGGTTTATCCCGAACTTAGCAGAACTAATCAGATTATTAAACAATATGCTAAAGAAAGATTCAAAGGTAAAATGGACTGTTGAAGCAAAACAAGCCTTTGAAAGTATAAAATTGGCCTTGACTCAAACCCCAGTGTTAACCAATCCTCAGTTTGACAGAGACTTTATCATTTTCTCTTTTGCCTCCCAGCATACTATTGCTGCTGTTTTATTACAGAAAGATGACCAAGGGAATGAGAAGCCTATTGCCTTCTTCAGCAGAACTCTTAGAGATGCCCCTCTAAAGTATCAAATTATGGAGAAACAAGCTTATGCTTTGGTCAAAGCCATTAAAGACTTTAGGATTTACATCCTTTATTCTCATGTTGTGGCTTATGTACCAAGTCCTATTGTCAAAGACATTCTCACCACTCCAGCCCAGCAGGAAAGGTTGATGTCGGTCTACGACTTCAAAGAAGAAAAAATAATATTCAGCCATTTCAAACCCAAGGGGCCGCAGCCAATGACAACTGCAGATTTCATCAAAACAAGGGTGGAGGTCCTGGCCAAAGACATACATCCTATGGACCAAATTGAACTCCACAAGCAGACTGGGGAGATGGTCTATGCCACTTTGGTAGAGAAGGCCACATTAGCTCATGAGCTGAAAGAATCTTTGAAGAACACAAACACTCAACTAGATTTTGAGAGGATGTCCTCTAAGGCCAAGGACAATAGGATAAAATCTCTTGAGGAGATTATTGTTGATCTAGGGCATGACCCTAGTGATCCAACCGGGGTAAAAGCCCTCATGAAGAAAAAGGATGATGATCTAAATGCCATGAAGAAGAGGTTGAAGCTGTTACCTACAGAACACCCTCAGACAGCTGAATTGCAAAAAGAAAAGCAAGTTAATGAACAACTTGACCTCTTATTACAGCAAGATCAAAGGATCCAAGAACTAGAGAAAGAGCTGGAAGGAGCATTACAAGACAAACAGGGAGAATCTACACTCCAAGCTCCTCCAACAGATTCCACAACAGCAACAACTTCTGGGGCAGCAGTGGCCCCCACAACAGAAGCAACAGGTACAACAGCAGCTCCAGATGCCCACCCCAGTGTAGAAGAATTGACCAAAGCTGTCAAGGCAATGGAGACCAAAGCTGTCAAGGCAATGGTGCTACAGGCGGATGAAATAAAGAAAGCAAAAGAAAAACTGGCAGAGATAGATGCCAAATATGATCAATCAAAGATAGCGGTAGCAGAACAGGGCAGACAGATTAAGGCTCAAAAACATAAAATAAAGGCCCTGGAGAAGGAGCTCAATCTGGAAAATACTATGGCAGAAATCAAAAGAATCTTGTGGAATAAAATTACCCAAGCCATTATCAAACAGTGGAAATCCATTAAAACAATCCATGAGCATATGGATTTAATTGTACAAGCCCAGACAGATGTCCAGAGGGCCAAGACAATGTTAGGAAACAGACCTGAGCAAGCTAGCCAATTGATAGAATTTTTGAACAGGCAAGACAAAGAGGAGCTGGCAGCCGTTGGAATCACCAACAGAACAGAGGCCATCCTCATGGCTAAAAAGGTGCTAACTCTCAGAGGTTATGTACAGACGGTAGAAAGAAAAAGTTATGAGATACAGACTGAAGTTGAAGATTATAAACTCAGAATGGGAATGCTACAAGCAAGAGGACTGCCTAGCCTGTTGAGCAGCACAGGAAAATTGATCAGCAGAGATCAATTTACAAACAGGATGGCCACTTACATTGAAAATCAAATCACTGCATCCAGCAGTACTTCTGAGGAAACAGTTCCTCCAACAGGACAGAGCTTGTACACTAAGCTCGAAGGCTCATTTTTTATTGAAAATTAGGTAAATCATTTATTTGAAACTCCTCCTAGTTTTTTCAGATATACAGAGCTTGATGAGACTCTAATTAAAATTCGGAGGCATCAAATGCCTAAGGAGGACTGGTGGCAGGCCATGCTCCAAATTCTGCCACGGTAGTTTCAAGACATTCGGCCACTGCCAGCTCAGGTCACCAGAAGACAAGTGTAAAAGGGTTAATGTTTGAAAAGCATCCAAAAAGTGATTCATTACTAACGATGACAGCTAGCCACATTTTGAACAGCACGTCTCCAACCGACTCCAATTGCCACCAAGTCAACAGTCTCTGACCATTTTTGACAGCTAAGGGACTAAAAGTTATTACAACATTTACTCTTTCAGCTGCTGCACTCCAGCAGTTGGTAGGAAATTTATGGAGCATTTACTCTTCATTCAGATATTTTCCAAATGTAAATTTGTATATATACCCCCCTTAGTAACGCATAAGGGGTTGGTAAATTTTACTCTGAGGCATGTATACTCTGTATTTTCAGAAAAGTTTAATACAAAGAGCAATTTCAGCTCAGTAATTTCCTGGAACTCTGGTGTCTTGTTGATAATCTAAGAGCTGTTGCAGAAACCTTGCGTTGTCTGGTGGAATGATATGTCTTCTTTAAACTCTGTTTCGTTTCCCTATGTTATTTCGTTTTCATATTTTCGTCATATCTAGCAATAAAGAAAAAGAATAGTTCAGGACATGTTTCTTAACACCCTGTGCTCAATCTTATGTTGCTGTAAATGTTTTCTTCAGGATTAAAAGAGACATGAATTCTTAAATGCTCATGTTACATTTAATTCCATGCTGTGAATGTTATCTAGAAATTCTTAAATGCTTCCAGGTAACAATTGTTTCTCCTTTCATACCAGTTTATAGAAAGATCCTTAATTGCCTTTCTTATCCTGGACATGTTACACACAAACTCAATTTCAAAACTTTGTTCCCGGACAATCACCTTGCTCTGCAGCTTTCATTAATGTATCAACATAGCACACCAAACCAAAGGACCACTGACTCCATTGCCCAATGTTATATAATATGCTGGGAAGAGCACACACGTTTGACTGAAACTTTTCCAACCAAACAATTGAAACAAGATTAAACTTAATAGCTAGCCTAAAACACCATCATAACAGAGACAAATCATAAAGAGAGAGCCCTCTCTGATCACAGTTTGGCTAGAAACAGTGATCCAAAGATTGGTTAGTGGTTACCCCGGCCGTATTCCCTTGGGAGTCATAGGGAACAACCTGGGTGTTAACAGCTACACACGATTTTTCCAGTTCTTGGACGATGGTGAGTGGATCTACCTGCTGCATGCGACTTACACAGACCCGGAGGCTCGTGGTTACAGGCTGCCAACGATGGAGTGGATGCTTTGGTTGCATGCGCCCGCGTTTTGTTGCAGATGGCGGTGCTGTGAATGGTATCCACTCGAGCAGTTTGAACTGTTACAGGATTCCCGCGAGGTGTCTCGTAACAGTTCTTCCTCCTTGGGTGCATGCTGCACGACGGAGGATCTGGCCTTTCAATCACGCTCCCGGAGCTTCTGATGCCTGTGGTATGAGGTCTCATCTTTTGTTTAATTTTGAAAATGGCTTTTCCCGCGAGAACTCATTGATCTGCTTTGTTGGTGCAGGGGACTTGGTTGCATGTCGATGAGGATGGTGGAGCAAGGTGACAACAATGTGCAAGGGTGCTAACAGAGGCTTGCATGCATCCAAACCAATCCATAGTCGCTAAATCTCCTTTTAAGATGAATTCTAGGCCGTCCCAAACTTCTACAGGAAGTTTCCTGTAGAACACAGAGCTTCCTGTAGAAAGTTCGGCCTTTCCTGTAGAAAATCCGCGTCTTCCTGTAGAAAGACTGCATCATCCTGTAGAAGATTCAAACCATGATAAAATTGCACATACCTTGAAAAAACATGGATATCCTTGGAGGAGGTGCTGGTGAGGTCCTTTGACAGCATGATACGGACCCTTGGCTTTGAGTTGGAGGGTTTCCTCTTCTCCATAGAGCATCTTCAACCCTTCTACAGGAAGTTTCCTGTAGAACACAGAGCTTCCTGTAGAAAGCCTGCATGCAATTTTACCATATTTTGCTTATTGTTGTTTTTCTTTTTTTTTCTTTCTTCTTCTTTTTTTTGAAAGATAACAGGGGCGCCTCAAAGAGGTTTTCACCCGTGCCATCTGCCCTGAGCGCCTCAGAGAGGTTTTCACTCAAGGATCTTTTTCAAACCTTTTCCCTTTTTTTTTTTTTTGAAAGACAATAGGGGCGCCTCAATGAGGTTTTCACCCCTACTACCTGCCTTGGGCGCCTCAGAGAGGTTTTCACCCAAGGATCTTTATTATTTTTCTCTTTTTTTTTTTCTTTTTTTTCTTTTTTCTTTTATATCCTTCAGGGTATGCCAAAAGCAGAGGCAGAACCCTTCTCTATGACCAATACAGATTTCTCCAAAGTTTTGATGAACTCTTGTCTTGAGAGAGGTCTCTTGTAGATCTTCAACCGATGCCCATTGACAAGCATGGGAATGGATTCCTCATCAATGGTTCGAATAAGGACAGATCCATTGTCATGGCATCTTTCCACTGCATATGGTCCTAGCCATCTGGTTCTCAGCTTCCCCTTGAAATCTTTGTATCTGGAATCATACAATAAAGCCCAATCTCCCGGCTGAAATTGCTTGTCATGGAGATGTTGGTCATGCCACACCTTTCTCTGAAGTTGCACCATTTCTGAGTGAAGGAGGGCCTGCATTCGGTGTTCATCCAGGCCATTCAGCTGCAATAGCCTTTCTTGTTGTGCATAGCTGAGATCTAGGTCCAGCTGAGCTGCCATCCTCAAAGTGTTGTATTCAAACTCAATGGACAACAGAGCTTTCTTCCCATAGACCAGCTCATACGGTGTGAAGCCGGTGGTCGTCTTCCAAGTGGTGTTGTAAGCCCATGTGGCTTCAACCAGGCGATCTGCCCAGTCCTTTCTGCTGCGGCTCACCACCTTAGTCAAGATCCCTTCTAATGCTCTATTGGTGACTTCCACCTGCCCATTTGCTTGAGGGTGATAAGGGGTGGAAGTCCTATGCTTGATCTTGTGATGAGCTAGGAGATCTCCAACCAGGTTGGAGGTGAACTGGCTCCCTTGATCGGTGACCAGCTCTCTTGGATAGCCAAACTTATAGAAGACGTTTTCTCTTAGGAACTCGGCCACCTTTTCTTCTGTTGCTGCTTTGATTTCTTTGGTCTCTGCCCACTTTGTCAAATAGTCAGTACACACAATGATGTAAGTCCTTTGCCTCGAAGAGGGGTTGATTGGGCCCACAAAGTCCATGCCCCACTTCTCAAATGGCTCAAGAGTCACTTGAGGTTGGAGAGGCATCTCATCCCTTTGGGTCGGTTTCCCCATTCTTTGGCATTGGTCACACTGACTGACATATCTTCTGACATCTTGATGAAGTGTGGGCCAATAGTAGCCTGCCTGCAGGATTTTGAAGGCAGTTCTCTTTGCTGCAAAATGTCCTCCACAAGGCCCATCATGACAAGTGAGGAGGATATCAAAGACTTCCTCCTCCCTTACACAACGCCTTAAGATCTGATCGGGGCCAAGCTTGAACAGATTGCCCCCGATCCAAGTAAATGAGGCACTTTTTCTAATGATTCTGCTCTTTTCTCTAGAAGATAGGTGTGGAGGGAACTGTGCTGAAACAAGATAGTTTGCTATATCAGCAAACCATGGAGAGAGTACTGAAATAGCAAACAGATGTTCATCGGGCATCTGGTCGTCCACTGTTCCATCCTCATCTGCAGACAAATCCAATCTAGATAAAAAGTCAGCAACAACATTTTCTCTACCTGGTTTGTCAACAATGGTCAAATCAAACTGCTGCAATAAAAGTAACCATCTAATAATACGAGCATTCACATCTGGTTTATTCATTAAATATCTAATAGCAACATGGTCAATATGTACAAAGGTCTGGTAACCAGTAATATAATGGCGGAACTTGTTCAATGCATGGACCACAGCCAAGAATTCTTTTTCGGTTACAGTGTAATTCAGCTCAGCCTTGGACAAGTTTTTGCTAACAAAGTAAATGGCATATGGAAGTTTTTGCTCAACTTGTCCTAAAGCTGCACCTATGGCTTTGTTCGAGGCATCAGTGTGGATGTGGAAAGGTAGGGCCCAGTTTGGACCTCTCAGGATTGGGGCTGACACCAACTTGTCCTTTAACTCATTTAAAGCCCTCTGACAATCGTCAGTCCAATTACACTCCACATCTTTTGCCAACAGGCCAAGCAATGGCGAGGCTAGCTTGCTGAAATCTTTAATGAATCTCCAGTAGTATCCTGCTAATCCCAAGAAACTCCGGACATCCCTTACCTTTTGAGGAGGTGGAACCCTCTTGATGAGAGCAATTTTGTTAGGATCCACCTGCAACCCTTGGCAAGAAATGGTATGGCCTAGCACGGTCCCTTCAGTCATTAGGAATTCACATTTTTCAGGACTAAGGGACAAGTTCATCTCGGTGCATTTGGTTAGGAATTTTCCCAGGTTGGTCAATGCTTCCTGGAAGTTGGCCCCATAAGGAGTAAAGTCATCCATATAGATTTCTACTGCATCATGGACCAGCTCCGAGAATATGCTCAAAACAGCTCTCTAAAAGGTAGCAGGAGCATTGCACAGCCCAAAGGGAAGGACTCGATAGGCAAAGGTACCCCAAGGACAAGTGAAGGTGGTCTTATCTTGGTCTTCCAGGCTGATTTGGATTTGGTTGTACCCGCTAAACCCATCCAGGAAAGAGAAAAACTTCTTTCCTGTCAATCCATCCAACACTTGATCTATGAAAGGTAGAGGGAAATGGTCCTTCTTGGTAGCTTTGTTCAACTCTCGGTAGTCCACACAGATTCTCCATTTCCCATTTTTCTTGGGAACCAACACTAGAGGGGACACCCATTCACTATCTGAGATGGGGTAGATGAATCCGGCATCCAACAGTTTTTGCAATTCTTCCTTGACAATGTCCTTAAGGGCTGGATTCATTCTCCTCTGAGGTTGCCTAACCGGTTTACAATCCTCTTTGATGTATATATGATGGGTACAGACCGAAGGATGGACTCCTTTCATTTCCTTATAGCTCCAAGCAAAAGCATCTAAGTGATTGGCCAATAGACTACACAGCTCCTTTTCCTGGGAAGGAGATAGGGAGGAGCTGATCTTCAATGCTTTCTCAGGGCCGAACTCCACATTCTTGACTCTGGGAGTAACAGGGTTGGTTGTACAAAGATCCACTAAAGTGCTAGCTTGGGCCTCCTCCACCAATTTCTCTAAGGGTAGTGCACTGGAAGGTGGATTCTGGATCAAGGTCTCGATCAAGTCATCCTCGGTTGGGGGGTCTCTTCTAGTGGTATCTAAGGTGCACAGAGGTGCTGAGTACACCTCGTCTTCCTCTCCTTCTTCCAACCAGAGTGGTAAGTCATGCTCTAAGGAGGGTTGGGCAGGAGGGTATAGGACTAGTTGCTTGGACATGGGACCATTTTTGATGGTCATGTTTCCCGCACGACAACTTATGTAAGCATCTGCAGTAGCTAACCAAGGCCTTCCCAAAATGAGAGGATATCCAGTAAGCTTGGCCTTTGGTTGCAGAACCAGGAAGTCTGCAGGGTATTCCCAAGAGTCAATAGAGACCAAGACATCCTCCACAATCCCTTCGGGAGTCATGGTGGAGCGATCTGCTAATTGCAGTACTGTCGAGGTCTTTCTCAAGGAACCCTGAAGATTAAGCTTAAGCATGGTATCCCTGGTCATCACATTAATGGCGGCCCCCAGATCAATCAAGGTGTGAGGTATAATGGTGCCATTGATGTGAACATCTACTACAGGACTTCCAGGATCTAGGTACTTTGGGCAGATGACTTGTCCTAACATAAGGTCAGACAGTTGTCCTATGACATTGATAGTTGAGGCATCTTTCTTCCGTCTGCCTGGGTGTTTGAAACACTTCTCCTTAACCAGTTTGTTGTATATTGGTACATCCTTGATGGCTTGGAGAAGTGGTATTTTTACACACAACTGCTTGAGCTCACCCAGAAGCTCATCCTCCTCTGGGTTGGGTTGTGTGGTGGCTGTTAGTCTCTCAGGAAAGGGTGGAATAACCTTCGGTTCACTTTCCTATCTATCTTCCTCATCCTCTGGGGGAGGAGGTTGGCGATCTGGTAGAGTCTTTCCAGATCGAAGATTGATCTCCTGGATCTCCACAGCATAGGTAGGGCATGAGGTTTCCCTAGTGTATACCTGCTGGGCCTGTCTATTGTTGGGGTTCGGGTTCGGTTGAGCAGGCATTTGAGGTTGCCTTGGAGGAGCAGGAGGTAATGGCTGAGGTTGAACTGGTGGTGGAGGCAAGATGGCAGGAGGAGTGTTGTATTGGGGCCTCCACCCCGACTGAGGTGCATTCCATTGAGGCTGTGGCTGGGCATGTGAGTGATATGAATGAGAAGTCGATTGAGTGGGGTACTGAGGTGGATAAGACCATGGAGGAGGCATGGACCATGAAGGATGAGCAGGGGGACCCCAGGAAGGCATAGGAGTCGATGGGTTGGGGCTGTAATAAGCTTGAGATGCCCCTTGCATCCCCTGCTGATAAGGTCTAGATCCCTGTGGCCTCCTTTGGTTGAGGTAATAGAGAGGCTCTGTGGGAGCTTCTGTCCCTTGGTACATGGCTTTAAACCCAGGTAAGGTTGGACACTGATTTGTGGGATGGTCCTCCTCACAAACGAAACACACTTCAACCGAATGCAATGGACATTCGTTCTTAGGGTGTCTCCTTGTGCACCTAGGGCAGAAAACAGCCAAGGCTCTCTCAGCTTCTTCTTTATTTTGCTGAATCCTGAATGTGTCAAGCTGCATGGCAATGGTCTATCTCACCTCACTCTTAAGATCTTCTAATTGATTTGCAAGCTCATGTTTGGAGAAAGGGACACTAGTTGAGAGGTGGTTTCCTCTACCTCGTTTCCGAGCTGCCCTGGAGTGGTTTCTAAACACAGTCTTGATGTCCTCATAAGGCAGTTGGTAAATGTCCCCCCCAGCTAACATGTGAAGGGTATCTAAGAGGTCTTCAGGGACTCCTCGGAGCAGGACCAACTTGAGGGATTCAGGGTCAAGTGTGCACCTGGCCCGCTTATAGCTTAGTTGGAACCTCTCCTCATAATCCTCTAAGGACTCATCATTTCCCATGGACATCCGAAAGATTTCCCCCTTTGTTTCCTTGGACCTACAGTAATCTCGGTACTTGGTGTTGAAAGCTTGTTGCATCTGAGCCCAAGTGGTGATACTATTCCCAGGTAAGCCCATGAACCAGCGTAGTGCTGCATCCTTAAGAGTGGAAGGGAAAAGTTTCAACTTTTGCTCATCTTCAGTATAGTCATAGGTTCTACAAAGGACAGCAAACTCAAACAGGAAGGTATCCGGATCTTCAGTAGTCAGCCCATGGAAGTGAGGTAAGGCGGAGGGGCTAATGTTCTTCATTTTCATCTCTCCATTGGTTTCTCGGATGGGGAAGGCACCTTCTATTCTCTCATCTTCTCTCCTATTGTCAGCCATAGCTTCAGATGGAGTGGTCTCTAACTCTTCTTCTACTATAGGGTCTTTGGATATCTCAGGATGTTCACCTATAGGTTCTTCTGGGTCACTATCACCAAAGAAGAGAGAAGGGTGACTCAATGATGTGGTGGGGGTGTTTGGTAGGAATTTGCCTGATCTATCTCGGTTCCTACGAGGCATGAAATGGAAAAGACTTTCTTTTTCTTTTGATTGTTTTTGCTTTTCTTTTCTTTTGGTACCTGCAAAACTGAGACAGATTGATCTACAACTAACTATGGAAGATGCAGATTTAAACTGAAAGCAGGAAAGAACTAATCTACTTAGCTCAAATGAAATTGCAAGAATGGAAATGCTAATCTACGCTTGCAGAAAGGAAATGCTATTCTATGAGAGCAAGAAATGCTAATCTATGAAAGCAGGAAATGCTAATCTATGAAAGCAGGAAATGCTAATCTATGAAAGTAGGAAATATCTATGCTACTTTTGCAGAATGGAAATGAAGTAAACTACTTAGCAGAAGGCAAGAGTAAGAAAGTAGAAGAAAAGCAACAATTACTAATACTCTGACGCTTCCCCGGCAACGGCGCCAAAAATATGGTGGGCTCCAGTATTGTAGCAATAATGCTACAACTCCTGGAGCTTCCTATCTCTAATTTTATCAACCCGGTAGTTCGTACAAACTTGGAAGCGGCGGTGCTGTATGCACAAGTACTAGCTCTTGTCGCAGCTGTCACTTGGTCAGCTGGCACAAGTCCGCTAGGGCTCAAGCCAACTTCTATATGCTCACAGAAGAAGCTTTATGAATGATGGACGAAAGCTAACTCAAAGGAGACTAGTCTAACTGCAGAAAGAAACTGAAAGCCAATAACGCATGAAAACCCTAGTAAACCCTAATTTGACTAGCTAGACCCTTACAATGCAAAACTGTGAATGAAACTACTACCACTAATGCCATTACTTGCAGTGAACTGAAATACATGCATCTAAGCTACTTGCATATGAAAAGACATGTTTTTGTATTTTGTCATTAAGTGGTTGGATTTATTGTGATGATGCTTTTGATTAGGGTTTGGTTGTACAGGAGCGGTTGGAATGGAAGGAAAGCATGGGCAAGGTCAGGATGGCTAAGGGAGGTCCCAGAGGGTCTCCAGCATCAGTCCACAGAAGTATACCACGTTCGGATGCTCAGCAACCGAGTTTGCAGGCTTCTACAGGAAGTCTGCAGGGGATCCTACAGGAAACTCAGGGATTTCTACAGGAAGTCTGTGCAATTCTACAGGATGTTTGGCCGTGGAGGTTTTGGGATATGGTGAAGTGTTGGAGTGGTGTGGGAGGATAGGTGAGATGGAGATGGAGCTGGTGATGGCTCAGGAGCGGAGAAGTCAGATGGAGGAAGAGTGCATGCAGTGGTTTGATGGCTGGAAGGATGGGATCAACGAAAGGTTAAGTAAATGAAGCTACGTGGCAATGGATGAACTGGAGGGTAAACGAGCTGGACAGAGGCCGAGTGGGTGACTTGAGGAGAGATCAAGAAGAAGAAGAAGGAAGTGGAATGATATGGAGCAGCGTAAATGAAACAAATGACTTATGCACCAAAACGAGAATTCATTAACCTATGATAACTGTGCCATGAAACCTATGAACAGCAATGGAAAACCAAGAAAAGAAACTCGTGCATGGAAGTGGAATGTAGAAGTATGGTTCAATATCAAAAGTGCATGGATGGATCTTCAACGAAAATGACTATGTTGCAGCTTGCATGGAAGTGAGAAGAACTGCGTTTCTTTTTGGTGGTTGGTTATGGACTGCACCCCAATCCCTAATAGAGATGGCAGTGAGCCTTAACAACCTTTTTCTGGAGCTCCAATGAATTATATCTATCCTCTTCTAACCTAAGCAACTGGAAACAAATTCACCATAAACTAATCCTATTCAATCTCATGAAAAAGACTAAATTAACAGACTGTAAATTCGAATTGCATGTTAAAGTAAAAACTCAAAGTGCTGGAACGAAATGCAAACAACATTACAACACCAAGGAGATCTATTACTCTCAGGTTGGGCCCTAACCTGAGAGCTATAGCTCCCTTAGAAACTCAGAATGAGATCAAAATCTGCCTGCCTTTATTCATAAACGAGAATCTGATGTCATGCCAAAACTGGCTTACAAAAGGAACAAACACCGAGCTGTAGCTCGTACTTCCAAATTACAAGAGCAATACAAAAGTTCAAAAAGCTCCTATCCAAGGCTACGACCTCAGTATTTATGCAAAATGATCATCCAATAGGTGTCCTTGATTTGTGGAGCTCGGCTGTCCAACTGAAGGTTAAACTGCTGATCCTGTAGAACAGTTATAACTGTTGTTCCTGTAGAACAGTTGGCTGCCTCTAAGCTCGGTGGGGAGATGGATTGGAGCTCGGAGCTATGGTGGGAATTATGAGGAAGGTCCCCAAGACCGTGGATATCCTCTCCTAAAACCCAGCAGTGCCACCTCATTGTCTCCTTGTCTCCTTTTTCGTGGTCTTTGCTCCCTTTTAATGCCAAAACCTGAAATCATCATGCATTAGTCACGTAGATAAAATGTCTACCCTTCTTCCTACAAACAACACGAATAAACTAAGAAATGCATGCATAAGCAATAAAAAATGAATGGTTTGAGCAGAGAAAGCAGGCCAAATGAGCCCAAATTGTACCAAAAATTGGGGCTCATCAGGATGGAATATCAAATAGGTGGCCATCCTGCATCATTTGTCTTAAAAACCCGAAGGTGGCTTTGTTGGCTATGTTGGCATTATCATCCCTTGGTAGATGGGAAATTAGGGATAGGATGGGTTGGATAGGTTCAACAAAGTTGGTGATAGGGAAGCTTTCAGGTATAGGTAGGGCTTGTAGGCTAGAAGCCAAAACCATTTGTAGGAAAGATTGATGTTCATCAACTGGGAGGGTTGAGTAATGATATACTATGGTGACATCAGTAAACTATTGGGGTTTTGGATAACTGGAGTAAACCAGGGATTTTTAGATTACACTCTTCAACAAACATAAATATCCAATTTGCAGTTATTACCTTGTATAATCCAACTGCATAAAGTTGCCATGAATGCCAGCGAAACTCTCTTTGCGCTTTTGTAGTTATTACCTTGTACAACACAACAGGAGAACACCGCCATGAATGCCAAAGAAACTCCCTTTGCTCTCGCCATTGCAAACGCTGTGACTCAAACATTTCCCTTGCAAAAGCTATATAACGCCTCCACAACAACAACGAATTTTGAATAGTTCTAATTTGACGCCTCCAGAACAACAACCAATCTTGGATAGTTCTAGTTTGACTAACCGTAAGAGGCATTCACAACTAGAGGCGTGTTTTCCACAGTTTCACAAGGATTCACAATTAAGAGCGCGTTATCGCAATCAGTGACCATCCCACGGTCTCGCATAAGATGCCGTGTCGTGTGGGGGTTGGTCAATACTTTCTCCTGCACCATTGACAATTGGGTCGATCAATAATCACACCTCAAGGTATATTATTAGTCTAGGTTTATCTTATTTTAAAATAATTAAAATTAAAATTTATGAAGAAATCTTTCCAAAATAATTAAATAAAATTTATTTAATTTAGTTCTAAAATGATAACGAAAAAATTATTTTCGTTTAAAAGTAAGTTCGATCGGTGATTGTTTTGATAGTGAGTTGTTAAACCTCAAGAGGTAAAGGGTCTAAACCATATGGATCAGCCTATATATATAAACAAAATTTAAATTTCTTTTTTAATGTTAAAATAATATAAATATAAAAATTATATTTTTTTTACAAAGTGGAAAATATATTATAATTTTTTTGTCAAATCAGCGGTGGGGACAACAGTCATTAATTGTTATCTACCAATATAAGTGGAGTCATCAATGTTATTTGGTTGTCAAACAAGTAGTAGGGACAACCATCACTAATCGTTATCAGTGGGGACAATAGTCACTAATTGTTATCTACCAATATAAGTGGAGTCATCAATGTTATTCAGTTGTCAAACAAGTGGTAGGTACAACCATCACTAATCGTTCTCTGCTAATGTAGGTTGACTCATCAATGCTATTCAAAGAAAACCACACCACATGTAATTACCCACTAGATAATTTATGGCGTAGTCTAACTTATAGACAAAATGACATTTTTTTAAAGCATTTTTCTGATTTATTTTAATCATTATCCGGCAAAGATTTTTAAAAACTTGAATTTAAGTTGTTTAATCTATATAATTTGAGTGCCCTATCTGGCAAAGATTTTTAAAAACTTCAATTTAAGTTGTTTAATCTATATAAATCGAGTGCTCCAATGGTTTTTCAAGGTAGTTGTGAAACCAGCAATGGGGACAACCATTGTTTAAAAGTAAGTTCGATCGGTGATTGTTTTGATAGTGAGTTGTTAAACCTCAAGAGGTATCGGGTCTAAACCATATGGATCAGCCTATATATATAAACAAAATTTAATTTAATTTTTTTTTAATGTTAAAATAATATAAATATAAAAATTATATTTTTTTTACAAAGTCGAAAATATATTATAATTTTGTTGTCAAATCAGCAGTGGGGACAACAGTCATTAATTGTTATCTACCAATATAAGTGGAGTCATCAATGTTATTTGGTTGTCAAATAAGTGGTAGGGACAATCATCACTAATCGTTATCAGTGGGGACAAGGGTCACTAATTGTTATCTACCAATATAAATGGAGTCATCAATGTTATTCGCTTGTCAAACGAGTGGTAGGGAAAACCATCACTAATCGTTCTCTGCTAATGTAGGTTGACTCATCAATGTTATTCAAAGAAAACCACACCAAATGTAATTACCCACTAGATAATTTATGGCGTAGTCTAACTTATAGACAAAATAACATTTTTTTAAAGCATTTTTCTGATTTATTTTAATCATTATCCGACAAAGATTTTTAAAAACTTGAATTTAAGTTGTTTAATCTATATAATTTGAGTGCCCTATCTGGCAAAGATTTTGAAAAACTTCAATTTAAGTTGTTTAATCTATATAAATCGAGTGCTCCGGTGGTTTTTCAAGGTAGTTGTGAAACCAGCAATGGGGACAACCATCGTTCAAAAGTAAGTTCGATCAGTGATTGTTTTGATAGTGAGTTGTTAAACCTCAAGAGGTATCGGGTCTAAACCATATGGATCAGCCTATTTATATAAACAAAATTTAAATATTTTTTTGGGTCTAAATGTTAAAATAATATAAATATAAAAATATATATTTTTCTACAAAGTGGAAAATATATTATAATTTTGTTGTCAAATCAGCAGTGGGACAACAGTCATTAATTGTTATCTACCAATATAAGTGGAGTCATCAATGTTATTTGGTTGTCAAACAAGTAGTAGGAACAATCATCACTAATTGTTATCAGTGGGGACAACAGTCACTAATTGTTATCTACCAATATAAATGGAGTCATCAATGTTATTCGGTTGTCAAACAAGTGGTAGGTACAACCATCACTAATCGTTCTCTGCTAATGTAGGTTGACTCATCAATGTTATTCAAAGAAAACCACACCACATGTAATTACCCACTAGATAATTTATGGCGTAGTCTAACTTATAGACAAAATAACATTTTTTTAAAGCATTTTTCTGATTTATTTTAATCATTATCCGACAAAGATTTTTAAAAACCTGAATTTAAGTTGTTTAATCTATATAATTTGAGTGCCCTATCTGGCAAATATTTTTAAAAACTTCAATTTAAGTTGTTTAATCTATATAAATCGAGTGCTCTGGTGCTTTTTCAAGGTAGTTATGAAACCAGTAATGGGGACAACCATCATTTAAAAGTAAGTTCGATCGGTGATTGTTTTGATAGTGAGTTGTTAAACCTCAAGAGGTATCGAGTCTAAACCATATGGATCAGCCTATATATATAAACAATTTTTATTTTTTTTTAATGTTAAAATAATATAAATATAAAAATTATATTTTTTTTACAAAGTCGAAAATATATTATAATTTTGTTGTCAAATCAGCAATGGGGACAACAGTGATTAATTGTTATCTACCAATATAAGTGGAGTCATCAATGTTATTTGGTTGTCAAACAAGTGGTAGGGACAATCATCACTAATCGTTATCAGTGGGGACAACAGTCACTAATTGTTATCTACCAATATAAATGGAGTCATCAATGTTATTCGCTTGTCAAACAAGTGGTAGGGACAACCATCACTAATCGTTATCTGCTAATGTAGGTTGACTCATCAATGTTATTCAAAGAAAACCACACCACATGTAATTACCCACTAGATAATTTATGGCGTAGTCTAACTTATAGACAAAATGACATTTTTTTAAAGCATTTTTCTGATTTATTTTAATCATTATCCGGCAAAGACTTTTAAAAACTTGAATTTAAGTTGTTTAATCTATATAATTTGAGTGCCCTATCTGGCAAAGATTTTTAAAAACTTCAATTTAAGTTGTTTAATCTATATAAATTGAGTGCTCCGGTGGTTTTTCAAGGTAGTTGTGAAACCAGCAATGGGGACAACCATCGTTAATTGCTATTTGTTAATACATGGTGACTCATCATTGTTATGCAAAGAAAATTATACCACACGTAATTAGCTGCTAATGGTCCCTAAAAAGTACTCTGAAACTTGGGTCATTAATATGTTTCCTCACTTATAAAGAAAATAAATTCTTAACCAAAAAACAATTTTAAAACATATTCTAAAAAAAAAAAAAAAAATTTTAAATAATTACATTTTATATATTTTTTAACTTAATAATTGAAAATCAAAATTTAAAATTTGACTTTGGAATTATTGAGTAAATCCTAGTCACCTTTTTGAAACAATTTCTTTTTAATGAACCTATCATGCCACTTAGCATGCTACTACTGAATAATATATGTTTGTTGCACAACAACCAATCAATTTTTGTCTAACTCATTTAGTTTTTTCATTTGTTGTTGTTGAGACGCAATCAAATTTAAATCTACTTCCAAGGTAGTCCTCAATGTTTTAGTATCAAATTCAATTGGAAAAATGGGATTCTTACCAAAAACCAATTCATAAGGGGAAAAATATGTGGTACTTCTCCAAGCTGTCCTATAAGCCCACAATACCTCAAGAAGTCTCTCCACCTAATATTTTCTATGTGCTACCATAGCTTTTGTAAGAGTAGATTCAAGTAATTTATTAGTATTTTCCACCCTCCCATTTAACTGAGGATGATAAGGTGAGGAAATCATATGATGAACTCCATATTTTCTAAAAATATCTTATATCAGCCGAGAGGTGAACTGTGCTCCTCCATATATTACTATTTCCCTTCACACTCAATATGATGCAAAAATTTCTTCAAACAAGAAGTATGAAACCACACGATCAGTTTTCATGGTAATTGCCCTTGCCTCTATCCACTTGGTAACATATTCTATGCAAGTAAGAATGTAACCCTTCTGGTAAGATGGGGGATTGATCAGTCCCACAAAATATAATTCCAATATCTCAAAAGGTTCCACCATTAGTTTGGATTTTAATAAAAACTCATCTGATTATCTTGGCTGACCCATTCTCTAGTAGTTGTCACACTATTGAACATACCTCTTTGTATCTCATAATATGGTGGGCCAAAAATATCCCATTTGCAAAACCTTATGATTTTTCCTCTTATCCGCAAAATTCCCTCCACAAGGTCCATCATGATAGGCCTTAAGGATCTCATGGGTTTCATCCTCCCTCACACACCTCCTAATCTATTGATTGAAACCAATGTGAAAGAGGTTTCCATTCACCCAAAAATATTTGGCACTCTATTGTACAATCTTCTTGCTTTATCTAGGAGAAAGGTCATGAGGTAGCTTTCTTGTAGTGAAATAAGTAGCAATATCTACATACCAGGGTGAATAAGTGGATACTAAAAATAGATATCCATCTAGAAAAGAATCTTCAATAGGAAAATTATCAGTAGCATTAGTTAACCTAGATAAAATATGTTGCGACATTATGTTTTCCAGACTTATCTATGATAGTAATATCAAATTCTTGGAGTAACAACAACCACCTAGTAACCATAGCATTTGTAATAGGTTTGTTCAATAAACATATGATGGATGAATGATTTGTATGCACAAATCTTTTGTAACCAGTGATATAGTGCCTAAATTTACTAATAGCATGTACAAGAGCAAGGAATTATTTCTTTGTAACAGTGTAATTTACCTCCACAAATTCTTGATGATGTAATAGATGGTGTATGGTTTGTTTCCTTCTTACTGACCAAGCCCAACTCCAATGGTTGTATCAACAACTTCTGTAGAGATGTGGAACAACATATATTCCAATCTAGTCCTATCAAAATATAATTTGTTGTTACACATCTCTTCAGATCGACAAAATCACTATTACACTTATCAGTCCATTCAAACTCCTTATCTTTTATTAGTAGGTAAAATAAAGGTAATGTAATTTTAGAAGAACTCTCTATAAATTGTCTATAATATCCTACTTCCCCTAAAAGGCTTCGTACCCATTTTTGTGTTTTATGAGTAGGGACCCTTAAAATGATCTCTACCTTCGATATATCCACTTTAATACCTACATTAGAAAGTTAATGTCTTAGAACAACACCCTCATACATCATCATATGACATTTTTCAATGTTGAGACAAAGATGTGTTTGAATGCAATGATCAAGTACTTTTTCAAGGCTATTCAAGGATTCATCAAATCCTCTTCCATTAGGTGTGAAATCATACACGAAAATTTCCAAACAATGATTAACCATGTCAGCGAAAATTTCCAATACTAGCCATTGAAAGGTTGCAGGTGCATTGCACAGTCCAAATGGTAAGACCCTATAACCATAAGTACCCTAGGGACAAGCAAAGGTAGTTTTTTCTTGATCTTCAGGGGAAATTTCGATTTGGTTATAACCACTAAATCTATCTAGAAAAGAAAAGAATTTCTTATTGGAAAGTGTGTCTAGAACTTGACGAATTAAAGGTAATAAAAAATGGTCCTTTTGAGTGGCCTTATTTAGCTCCCTCTAATCCACACAGATTCTCTACTTCCCTTTTTTCTTAGGAGCAATGACTAATGGAGACACCCACTAACCATTAGAAATACGGTAGATTAAATTTTCATCCAAAATTTTCTAGTGTTTTAAATTCCTTGATAATTCCATTTAAAGCCTGATTCATTCTTCGTTGAGGCTTCCTAACAATATACGAAGCATGTTTCTTCCACAAGTATGGTTGGCCTAATAATACATCACACACATCAAGAGGTGCAACATCACACAATACCTCATATGTGAAGGGCATGATATTGTAGGGAAGGCGACATTATTGGCAGACTCAGAGATCTCGTCCTTGGTTAAGCCACCCAATGTTGTACGGTGGCAGGTGTGGTATGGTCAGTAGGGCTAGCCGCTTCATGACCTCTACTGAAATGAGGTTCTTTTGGCTGCCATTGTCGAAAATGATTTGCAGTGGCGAACCCTTCACCCACATTTGTGAGTGGAAAAGATGCTCTGCCTCCTCTGGATCTTCGGGCTCATTCTTATGGATCTTTGCGGTGGCAACATTGACGCTGGGCTCTGCATCAATGATCTACTTCCCATTGTCATTCGTCTTGTCGGGTTCTAACTCAGGGTTGGAACATGCACCTAATTCTGAAGCTTTCAACATGACCACCAGTGACTGCTTGGCCCAACACTCACTTGTGTTATGAGTGGGGCTCTTATAGAACTCCCACCACTTTCGTGTGTCCTTATTTGACTTCATGGTGCTTTTCTTTTCTTGCGACTTCGACGGGCTGTCTTGGGTCACACCGTCTTGGCTTTTGTCCTTGGTTCTGTGGTTTGGGGAAGCCTTTCCCTTGCTTCGGATTCGTGGATCCAAAGTCTCTCTTCTTCTGTTTAAACTTCTTTTCGATCTTGACAGCGTATCAGTACGTTGTGCTGAGCGAGGAGATGTCCATGAACTCCATCTCGTCCTGGATGTACCTATGTAGGTAGCCGCAGTATTTGAGTAGCAAATGTCGCTTAGAATCCTTGATACCCAACTTTGTGTGAAGGGTATGAATAATGTTGGTAAACTCCGGCACGTCTTGGTCCCTTCCCTGCTGCATCATGGTCCACTTTATGTATTTATCCTCATAGTTTCTGATAGGGTAGTACTGCTCCTTGATGGCATCCCAGAATGAATTCCAGGTGGGTGCAGCTGAAGAACAAAAGTAATCTTTTCCCAGCTGGAAAAATCATGAACAAAAAAATACCCTTCTATCAGATTTAACCATTTATCTAAGACATTTGCATCTATCTGACCCTCGAATATGTGGATTTCAAAGTTTATTTGTACTTAAAGGGTGTGACATTTCCAAAGTAGCCGTTGGAAGTAGATACGTTGCCCCTGGGTAGTCGTTGAAGGATCTGGGAAAAGTTGTCCATCATAGTGTTCCTTTGTCACTCAAGGGCTTCTTTGAGCAAGATTTCAATAGAATGTCCTACCCCCTCGTCTTTCTTCTCCTCTGCCATGGGAGGCCATCGGGATTTGCAAGGCTGATCTTGAGAAGGTTCGACCATTTGAAGCACTGACTCCTTATATCTCGACCTCGTTCGGGACATGCAAAGAAAAATAGAGAAAGAGCAGATCGCTCTGATACCACTGATCTAGATTTAAATAGGAATGCAAAAAATTATAGACAACCATAAATATAGAGATGCAACAAAAATAACACTTCATTTCATTAACATACAATACTGAAATATGCTTACAAACAGAATGTAAATAAGACTAGCTCGGGCGATGGTACCTTATCTTTGAGAAGAGATGTGGCGGATACATGCCTCTAAACTGTGTTATAATGAGGCTCGAAGGCCTATTTATTGCTGAGAAACAATGGAAAACCCTAAACATCCAAAATCCTAACCCTAGGAGATGAAGTGCCAAACTATGGGCCCCATTTGGGTAAATTGGTAACTCAACTTCCCCGGGTCATAACTTTGGCATATGATCTCCGTTTGATGCACACAATACCTCGTTAAAAATATATATCCAAGGACTACAACTATTGAATGGCCAACATCAATCCATGATCTATATTGGTCCCTGTTTTCCCAAAAAAACATCGTTTAGGGCCTCAAAACAACTCCGAAAGTTCAGGACCTGAAAAACTGCCAAAAATAGTAAATTGCGCTAAAATTAAGGAAACTTAAAAACTAAAAGAGACAGTTGTGGGGGTCCATGTGGGATAGGTAGGTGGCCACCAACATCCACTTGGATCACCTTACCATCACTCGTCGATAGCTGCAGTTAGAAAGAAACCTATAATAGATGTTCACAGTAGTCTCATAAGGTGTCCAAGTCCATCTCATGCCAGGCAGCTATTGTTGTGCACATATTTCATCTAGTAAGTATGCGGACATGTAAAACCTTGATTTCTCATTCTTGGGCTGTTTCCGAGCCTTAGATACATGCGACTTAAACTGTTGAGGCAATAGATCCGACTAGTTGAATGGCCTCCCATCATTCACCAACTAGTCTAGTATGACTATGCACCCTTTAGGGAAGGTCTTTGTGCTCCCTTGACCATACATTCTGCAAGCAAAGATGATCAAGAACTGGTAAACCTTCCAAAGAAAATTTTTCTTGTAAACATGGGTGGGTGTTTGTCTAAACTTAGATGACTCTTTCACCAAACACTTGACAATGTCTCTTGTGTTCACATAGCTATGGGTGACATAGAAGAGTGATTCCATGTGCTTCACCAGCTCAGGCAAGTGATACATCTGCTAAAAGTATTATGATGTGAAGGTGGCAATCTTCCTCCCGCTTGCACTGCTCAATGTCATAGTCTATTAATCTGTATGTGAGATAATAAAGTTGACAATGTCTACACACTAGAAGGCAGCGTACCTACATGCAAACTTGTATAACCCTAACCGCTGGATGCTAAGATAAACCTACTGGTCTTCTAAGTCTTCCTTAAAGTCCTCTACAAAACTGTCTTTTATTTGTTGCCATGTCATTGTTTTTTCTTTCCCAATAAACAGTTGAGTAACTCCATACACTGGTAAATCAATTGATATCTACTCAACTGCTTCCCAGGTACTGCTCTTGGCAGTTTCCTTTCATGCAGATCTCTTGGATGCCATGTTAACTGTGACTGCTAGAGAGATGCTCAACAACTGCTATACCTATGGGACAAAGAGGACACTCATGGCAAGAAAATGTTGGCTAAAAACCAAAACAACTTCAAGGCAAGTTCAAGTAGCAATTCGAGCACTTGATGGGAAGGATTGTGTAATTTTCCTTGAAAGGGGTGACTAACTGACTATGGAAACTATGCATTGTGTAGTCCCAATAATTAGTGTGGGAGCTTGATGACTCGAACTACACAATGTGTATTTTTTCCTAGTCCAAGGCCTGGGAGAGGCTACGCATTGCACACTCTTAGTGGCCAAGCTGGAATGTTGGCTCCTGGAACTGCGTAGTGCATAGTTGGATCTAGCTCAGGCTATGCTTGGTACAATTCTGGAAGCCAATATAAATGCTTCAGGCTCCAAATTGAATAGTGCCAATTGTCCAAAGTGAGATCTGGGCAAGGAGACCTAGATATGCCAATAGGAGTGAAAAACAAGAGGATCTAAAAGATGGTTTAAAGTTAAGTGCAAATATGACTAAGTGTTAGTGCATGGATGTGAAACAAGCTTAGTAATTGATTAAACTGAAGGAGAACGAAGCATGTGAGGAGAGTCATTGAAACGACGACTGTTGGTGCAAAAAATGGAAGACTCATGCGACACTTGGGAAAGTAAATCTATAAGTTGAAACAACACTTATACTAGCTAAAAAAAAGTTAAGACGCCATCAACCATGCAAAAAAACAAGTGAAACAACACTCACACAAGCTAAACAACAAAAAGTGACAGAAAAAGCGGAAAAAGATGACAAAAGAAAAAATCACGCAAAAAATCGACGACGATCACATCGAAGTTTACCTGATCTCCTCGAGAATTCTATAGCTCAAATATTGAGTTTTCAAATGATATCTAATAGCATCAATTAAATAGATTTGGTCAATTTAGGGTTTATGACGTGCATGCCTAAAATAAAGGAAAAAGTGACACTTGGCAGAAGTTTCTAAATATAATACAAGTGTCTCTTTCAGGATACTAAAAATAGATCCCTATTTTTTAGGGATGATTTTTTCTTTTTTCTTTTTTCCTTTTCTGGGGGAAATTTTCCATGCACACTATCAGGAAAGATAGTGCAATTTCGAGAACCAAGCAACTTTCCGACTCGGTGCACTACACAGTTTATGATGTTAGTGAGGGTTTCACAATTTCTGGGGTCAGTGTTGGGCTGCCCCCTCATGACAATGTATTTCTGGAGCTCAAGGCTCACTGGAAGCCAACATTATGCAATTCCCAATAGCAAAGCTAGTTGCCCTGAAGAATTGCACAGTTTTCTGGGGCAAGACAAGAAATATTGTGGGACAAAGTTAGGAGATCCACTTGTGAGTTAGCAAAATTAAGTAAGCAAGCAAACATAAGCCAAAATAAAAGGATAAGTCTCAGCCAAAGTATGGATACCTAGATCAGTGCAAGATGAGATGTTGTGGTTTAGAAGGAAGACTCCAAAATCAAAGCATAGGCAAAATTTTGGAGGGTGGTTGTAGCTACTACAACATTGGCGACACACTGGTAGAAATCCATCTCTCTATATGAAAATTGAGTCTAACTCTTCCAAAAGTATTGTTCCTTTCTTCGATTATCATAACTACCTCACTTAGCTTGAGTTAAATATGTAGTGCCTACCATTCTCTTTATCAACAACACACATACCAAGCCAAGTAAAACTGAGTTGTTTCGATTGGGGATGAGAGGTATATAGATGCATAAGTAAAATAGAATGTCAAATATTTAGTTTCATATCTGGTGTTGCTCTACTGTCAGTAGGCCTAGACAGTACCCCATCAGAGTCACTTCAGGAACACAAGCATTGCTCTGCTACCAGCGAGCCTGGATAGTATCCCAGAAAAGTTACCTGCTTCACCTCTTTGCATAGGAAGCCTTTCTTTTCTTTCACTCTTTATTTAATTTTGTTCATTTTTCAAAGAAATGTGCATATGAACTTATTTATTTCATGAGGCAAAAGAGGGATCTAGACTTATTGAGAGCAGAAGAGGTTGTCCCTTTAGAGAAGGATATTTATATATAACTCTGAAGTAGTTGTTTATATTTTCCCCCTCTCCTTACTCTACTTGACTTAGTTGAAAAGGGTTAACTGAAAATAGAAAAACAATTAGACTAAGCGGTATTGGTTAAGAGTGCAAGCATCATGATTGTGTTGACTCTCCCTAAAAGGAACATATTTTCCGTTAGGATATCATCGAATAGAAGAAATTCAAGATTCACATAAAGAGAGGGAATAAACAAATAACCAAGTGTTGACAGTTGTACAAGTTCCTGGTGGACTTCACCCTGCTTTTCTAAGAGTCCAAACACAGTTTCATTTAAAAAATAACATATAGGTGCAAAAGCAAACAAAAAAAGGAAATAAGTGGGATAAAGCAAGACAAAGTAAGGAAATCAAGAAACAAACAAAGAAGAAAATAAAAACTACTCCTACTCCTAACCTAAGCAGAACATGGTCCAACTCACATAAATTGATATTTCCAATGCAGCCATCAACACATTGGCTAGCCCATGTAGGCGAGAGAGCATGACTAACAAGAAAAATATACAAGTAAACCAACCAACAAGAAATATAAAAAAAAATGCAAACTAGAGCATTCGAATCTTGAATGCATCTACAAATAAGTAACAACAGAAAGTGCATGAGAGGAATTTTTCAGATGTATCATGATGTCCTAACACATTGCGAGTGGAAGACAAGCATATACACACTTTCAAACTTGAAAAATGAGCAAACATGAAGAAAGAAGAAAAATTTTGTTTTGCAACATTGCTTGCTACATACGAATCCTCTAATGATTGAGTGATAGGATCATGTGATACACATGGAGGGTGCGAAAATTGTAAGATAGATCGATTTTCAATGTGAACAATAGAATGATGAGGAGCCTAGAAAGATTCAACAAATTTCTAATCAGAAGTGGAATTGACGTCAAGGCTATAAGAACCTCACATAACCATCAGCTTCAGTTGAAGTGCCTCGACATCTTGAGGAGTTTCCAACTCATCAGAAGATGGACCATCAAATATCGGTAGCTTAGAAAGATCAACAATGGAAAAATAAGAATCGTGATCAGATGAATGAATGAAAAGATCATGACAACCATGATAAAAAAGTTCAAGATGACGAATAGGGGCATCCTCATGATCTGACAAAACATACAAAGGGGATAATGAAAAACATGAAATTTCACCCTCTATGTTTCTAGAAAGGTAAGATGAGAGATTGGGAGAATTAGGGAAGACAAATTTTTTCTCTCCACGTTTAAATAAAAAAATGGCATTCCACGTGTTCTGCGAATGGTTGAAAGTAAAAACATCTGAAAATGAATTTTCACAAGATTGAACAAAAATGACAGAATCGTGGAAGATGTCAAGATAAAGTGGATGAGGTGTGGACAGAAGAAGGTCATCCTTCACCGTAAATTATTGTTCAGATTCCCACACATGCTCATCAAAAATGATATCGCAGGTTGATTGTTCAGCACCAGCTACATCCAAAACTTGATCCTTGTGAACATCAGACACTAGTAGAAAATGATCAATTAGTGACTAGGTGACTAAAAACATTAGTCACCACAACTTTTCCAAGTGAAGTACTTTTAAAAATCAGCAATCTTAAGTGATCAAACTAAAAACAACTAACATAAATCACTAATTTAGTCACGGGTTCAAATATGTGACTAGCTAATAAGTAATACAACTAAAAATGACTAACATGAATGACTAATTTAGTCTAAGAACAAAAATACAACTGCCTAACAAGTACTACAATAATATGAATCATTTTTTTATGTTAGCCATCCTAATTGTGTCAAGCAATCTAAACTTACAAGTGATAGGGGATTGAAAGACTATTAAAGTTTGGTTGAAAGGTTATCCTTCCTTAAACACTTCTGTATCCTCACATGGTTTATAGGTGATCCAACTTTGCATTATTTATCTCTAATAATTTGTAATTTTAAAAATATATTTCTTAATAAAAGAATTTATTTTATGTATTTTTTAAAAATCTATTCATTGAATCTAATTGGATCTAGTTCCAATTTGAAATTAATTTGAAGGGAAAATTCAATCTTTAAGACTATAATATCAAATAAAAACTACTTTAATTTCATATTAACCGACCTAGATCCATCTTAACCTCGGATCTATCAAGCGCCGAGAGGGGTCCAATCTCTCGACGTGCAAATTTTTTTTTCTAGTGCAAAAATTGAGGAAATGTTTGCACCTCGAGAGATTGGATCCCTCTCGGCACTTGATAGTTATAGGGTTAATATGGATCTAGGTTAGTTATATAATAATATATAGTATCTATATTTATATTTTCATTTCTTTGTTATTCCTTCTCTCTATCTCACCCCCCAAACATACAAACACTATCTCTCCCTCTCTTCTCCTTCTATGTCTATCTCTTTGTTCCCCTTATCTCCCTCTTTATCTATATCCTTCTCTCTATTACCTCCCACTCTCCTCTCTCTCTCACTCTCTCTCTGTGACTCCCTTGTCACCCCCCCCTCTGTCCACCTTTCTCCCTCTATGTTTTTCTTGTTCTCTCCCTCTCCTACCCCCTCCAATTCCATCTCTCTCTCCTCATCTCTATCTTCCTTTCTCTCGATCCCTTATCTCCCACCTCCCTCTATCTCTCTCCCCTAAATCACTCTCCCTCTATCTCTCTCTCTTTCTTTCAACTCTATCAATACCTCCCCCCCTCCTTGTCCTTCTCCATCTCTATGTCTCCATCTCTCTCCCTTCCCCTTCTCTCTCTATCTCTATCCTCTCCTCTTCTTTCTCTTCCTTCCTCTCCTCTCTCCCTCACTCTCTCTCCATCTCTCCCTTCTCACAACTCTCTCTCTTTACCTATGTCTCTTTATGTCTTTGTTCTTTCCTCCCTCTTTCTCCCACTCCAACTCCACTTCTATCTCTCTCCTCTCTGTTCCTTCCTCTCGCTCCCTCTCTCCCACCTCACTCTCTCTTTATCTCTCTCTCTATGTCCTCCAACTTTTTCACTATCTTCCTCCCTCTCTCCCACCTCACTCTCTCCGCCCCCCGCCACTCTCTCTTTCTCTCTCTCTGTCCTCCAACTTTTTCACTATATCCCTCCCTCTCTCCCACATCACTCTCTCTTTCTCTCTCTTTATCCTCCAACTTTTTCACTATCTCCCTCCCTCTCTCTGCCCCCTCCTCAACTCTCTCTTGAATTTGCTCACATTTTAATGTGTTTAAGAAATTATCTAAATTAGAGAAACTTAACTGGTTCTAAAATATTAAACCTATATTTTAGATCAATCATGTCAAAGAAAATAAAATAATGAAAAGCTAACCTATTATAATTAGTCAATTTGCTTGCTCTCATCCCTAGGGTCCTTAGCTAAGATGGATCTATGCCGGTTCTTTATATATATATATATATATATATATATATATATATATATATATATATATATATATATATATATATATATATAAAGAACCGACATAGATCCATCTTAGCTTAATTTTATTAAAACCTTAATTTAATTTCTATGGGAATATTTTTAGTAGTCGTGAGGATAGAGGGTTTATATATATCTCAAATTGTAACATTTTCCCTTTTAGATTCAATTAAAAAAATGTTGTAAAATTAAATTAAAATAAAATATTTTTACTATGAAATAAGTTATGGTTTTTTAGCATGTGGTATTGATAAGCCATGGTATTGGCCCATGGTATTGTAACAAAGATGATTTACAAGTTAATATCCATGGTAAAGTGAGAGTGAATATCCATGGTTAATAATCTTGTCATATTGTTATAAAATATTTTGATTGGGAAATAATTTATGTTTTTTGGGCATGTGGTATTGATAATCCATGGTATTGACCCATGGTATTGTAACAAAGGCTATTTTTTCTAAGTTCATAATATTTACCGTAATGTGGGGGTGAATATCAACAGTTAAAAATCTTATCATATTGTTATAAAATATTTTGGTTGTGAAATAAGTTATGGTTTTTGGACTTGTAGTATTGATAAACCATGGTATTGGCCCATGGTATTGTAACGAAGCCTATTCACAAGTTAATAACAAAATCAAAATATAATAAATTGAATTTTATTGTTTTTATTATTTTAAATTTTTATTATTAATTGAGGTCATATTTAAATGCTTACACTCATCCCAATATCATTTTTAACTTCTTATTCTTCTTTTTAATTTAGTGTATTATGCAAAAATAACAAATTCTTACTAAAAATAAATCATTTAAGACAATTGCAATTTATATATTTTATTTTATATTATAAATATTTATTTTATTTTTTCCATTATAAATATTTATTTTCTTTTTCATTTACAGTTTAGCATCATTTAAGACAATTGCAATTTATATATTTTATTTTATATTATAAATATTTATTTTATTTTTTCCATTATAAATATTTATTTTCTTTTTCATTTACAGTTTAGCTTTTAGTTCAGATAAAATATTCACAGATTACAACATCACACTGTAGCATTGCATTTTTCTCTGCCTTCTCTATATCTGCGTGGAAATGAAGACCATCAAAGTGGTCTATGGATTTCATGGGATTCAAACCTTGGATGGAGTTTGCATGGGAAACACCTTAGCAGAGCATCAATGATTAGATGGAGGAAGGGCAAGGCCATTGGGTGTGGAGATTTTGGTAATTTGTAAATGGATATGAATTTAGACCCTAGAGAGTTATTCCTCTAAAGATATTTTTGTTCTTATGGGTAAACAATTTTGAGGGTTTATATGATCAAAGAATAAATTTTATCTAGAGTTGAGGGTTTAATGATTATGATAATGCAGATCTTGATTGCCACCAACAATTCATCAAAAGACAATGTACAAGTAAGCATTTTGCATGTCCTTATTGTACAAAGGGTTTAATGATTATGATAATGAAGATCTTAATTGCGGCCAACAATATCAAAAGACAATGGACAAGTAAGCATTTTGCATGTCCTAAGACAATGGACAAGTAAGCATTTTGCATGTCCTTATTATACAGGTCAGTTTTCTCCTCCCTAACTTTTCTAGGGTCAGAATGCATGAAATTTTATTTTTTCTTTTCACCTTTCTTTAGTGGTTGATTGTTTGTGTAATGGAATCTACCATGCCCAAATTGAAAGTGCTCGAGTGATGCACGCAAATTTTTTGGTAGGATGCAAATGATAGACCTTCCTCAAAATTTGTAGCAAGAAATTAAAATTTCTTGTAATCATGAACATAAAATATTTTATGTTTCATCCTTAGATTATAATCTCAATGCCTACAGTTTTAAACCATCTTACTATATTTTAATTAGAATATACTTAGATCCATTAAACCTTACAACTATCCAAAGATTAGGTTAATTTCAGCTGAAAAGAAGGAACCTAAATGAATTTTGCAATTTAGATTCAATGCTTATAGACAACGATTAAAAATGGAAGAACCCAAATGGTCTGATAACTTTTACCCACCCATCAATTTCTAAGACCGTTGCTATTATTTTGAACCTAAGTAGAGAGAGTAGAAGAACAAGAGGAGCCTAGATGAGGTGGACCCTGACTTGCTTAATACTTTTCAAAAGTTGGGCATGCCCTTGACTGGAAGAAGAGATTGACCAACGTTGTTGTAGATGTTGTTGTAGATAGTGTTTTCATTTCTACCATGCATAGGTAGACTCTATAGGCATTTGAGTTTATCTTTTGTTCCTTATAAGAGGAAATTCAGGAGTATCTTTATCTAGTTAGGAAGTAGCTTGGCAGGGTTGTTCCTCATGCTGATAACTATTATGCTGCATTGTACTTTTATTTTTTAGTGATAACTCCTCCTATTAAATCCCCAAGAACACTTTGTAACCTATGGAAATATCCACTTATTTTAGGATGAATGAGATGGAGACCAGGCAGTTTGAGAGGACTCTTATTGTTGTAGATGAGAGGAGTTATGTGAGGTGAGAGGAGTTCTGTGACATATATTGAAGGATGCATTGCACCATTTTATGACACCAATCATCTCCATGCCACAGTAGTGGATCTCTATTGCACCGAGGGAGCAACAATAAAGTATTCCACTGTAAAGAATTTGTATGTCAGGGATGAGGAATGCAGACATGGATTTATAATTTTATTATGAAAAGAGGTTTGTGTGATGGAGACAAATCAAGGATTTTGTGGACCTGAGTAGAGACTGGTTCAACAATCACCTAGAAATACTCAAGCATTGTTTTGAAAGGTGATGATGCAATTGGAGAGTTCTATTATGTTGCCTTGAAAAATAACTATCAATAGGGGGACAAAGATGATCCATATAGGGAAGAATTGTAGGAGTAGGATTGTTTCTAAAATTATATCTATAGGCAATTCAAGGAACTACTACAGAGGATTAGTGTAGGTGCAACCAAATTCTCATAATGCAAGGAATTTTTCACAGTGTGATTCAATGCTCATCAATGGCCACGAAGCTGCAAATACTTATCGTTACATTTAGGTACAATTGAGTTGCATTCTAAAGTCTCTAATTTCATTTATTGGTAGTCCTTCTTGTGTCCTTGTCTCTCTTATTTCATTGTGGTAGGATTGGAATGGGTTAAAAAATCAAGCATATCATTGAGTAAAATAGACAACCACATGTCACTACATCTCATTATGCATACTCTTTGTTTTTATACAATTAGAAGTGAGCAATATGATGTGTGCACAATTAAAAATCCTAGTAGGCATGATGAATCCAGTCTTAGCATGAAAATCAAAACCAAGAATCATAAAATATCAATAAATTTGTGACACAGAGTAAAAAACACAATAAAATATTATATGACAATGTTGTCTATTTAGTGCAAGATACTACTAATATTCCATAATTTTCAGAGATGGTGGATGTCATGAAGATTCCCTCAAGAAAAGTTACTGACTTGAACATAAGATGGTCAATGCAACTATTTACTTCAAATAGGCTAAATCTAGGTAATTAAAACAAGTTTGAAAATCACTAGAAACACCACCCCTGTTTATTTTAAATAGGTTAAATTTAGGTAATTAAAACAAGTTTGAAAATCACTAGAAACACCATCCCCACATCATTTTATTTCTAGTTGTACAAGATAATATTGAATAAAATTTTGAGCACTTCCATTTAAATTGACCGTACATAAAATAATAAACAAGGTTGATGCTTTTAAAAGCTATGTCCATAATTAAAAATAATATATGACAAGGATGGATCATAATTTTAAAGGCTATATCCATCACCAACTATAAGATAAGAGTTAATGAGATGAGAAAAAAGTTGTCTTGATATAACATGTAAATGTCATATTACTTATAACTCATGCATATTGTATTTTATTGTGCATATGTGAATTGTATAACTTCAATTGGGTAATTTTTTACATTTAAATTGTCAAATATGTAGAAGTTATATTACACTTAAATATGCACACAAACAAAATATCAGAAATATGGCAGGGGAATGAGTAAGCATTTTCACATTGTTTTAAAATTTCCCCTTGGTTGGTGAAGAACCAATTCAATGTTATTTTTGGTTGAGTATTAAGTTATTAACTAAAGATAAAAAATTGTTAGTCTCTTAAATCACTGAAAAATGATATTTAGAATATTATATAGAAGTTACATTTTACGTGGCTATATCTACCCTGATGTAACTATAATATTCCAACTCCAATTTTTATATATAAGTTACATTTCATGTAGCTATAGAAGTTACATTTACGTGTTTTAGATAGAATTTACATTTTACATAGCTATATCTACCCTAGCATAACTATAATATTTCAACTCCATTTTTTTCACACTTTTCAACATTTTAAAGATTTTTCTATTTTAGTGTGATTACGCAATTAAATAGTTGATATTGTTTAAGAAATATCCTATTTCCAACATTTTGAATTCTTAAGTGGGATCTTGGGTAGGTTTTTTTCACTACCATATATCATGTTTTAAGTACATGGTGTTTTATAATTCACCCAAGAGACTTTAGGAGCAACCTTGAATTGCATTCTTATTTCCATTATACATCTAATATTCGCAACGTTTTCCATGTGAAGAACCTAATAGCCCATGTTGAACATGAAGCAAGTACCTCAAAAATTGGGGAATATCAGTTATTCTATTTCTAGAGGGGGATAGATCCAGAGAAGGCAACGACAACTATCATAAATGGCTTTTGTCGGGTTGTATTTAATGAAATCCCACTAGAATTTTCTACTAAAGTAAATCATTTGATGAATTTGAAGCTTGAAGGTAGTGTTGAATAGGTGTTGCAAGTATCTCTATAACACCATCTATCTACATGATTCTAATGCCACAAGATGGTGTGTCAATAACACTATTGTCTAGTGATGGGTGGTAGATGTAGATATCTTTGTCATGTCCTATAGCTAAATTGTATCATTATATCTCTATAAAATATTGAAATGTGTTCAAAGTTTGTCTCGGATAAGGAAATATGTATGTACTCTTGAATTTATCTATGTTGTAATAATATCAAGAATAAAGTTGTCATTGCAAATAATTGGGATCTACCATGTAATTTTACTTTAATACATGGAATTGTTGATTTGTTAAATCCCAACTAGTTAGGGTTGAATTTATTTTTGCTGTAATGAGTTTGAGAATAAAGTTGTCATTTTAACCACTGAAATCTACCATGTAAGATTTATTCACTACATGAAATTGTTTATTTGTTAGAGCCCAACTTATTAGGATTATGTAGAGTCCTCGTTCATGAAAATATTTATGAATGCTCTATTCTTTCTCAAAGAATTACATATTACAGAAAGGTAGAAAATAAATGAGATGGAGCTGAATGGTTTCTGTTCTAAAATGTGTGGAGGGAGTATAAAATCATTTTCAGTTGCCTTCAAATTTTTCTGAGCACCCACTAAAGTGCTTCATTTTCCTCCTAGTTAATTCCATTTCTACTTTTCCAATGCTTATAGAAGTCCTTCTCTAAAGTGATCTCTTAACTATCTTGGAGGGAAATTGATTAGTTGATTAGAAACCACAAATTACAATTTGATTAGGAGCAAAGGATGAGAAAGCATCATATTCTTCAATATATTTCGCAATTTAAAAGCATATCGAATGATTGCCTTTCTATTTAGTTGATATGACAACCACTCAAGCATTTGTTAGGATTTTGAGACTTTTTTCAATGAATTTGTTTCCGATTATATTCTTAATTAAAGAAATTAAAGAAAATGTGAAAATGATGCAATTGAAGGATTTTCTGTTTTAGTGCCTAAGAATTTCTTGCTAATGTGAAGGCCTTGGTATTTTCTTGACTCAATATTAGTCGCATTTGACTTCCTAGCCTTTCTTTTAATTTCATTTTTGTTGTGCTTATATTGCTATCCTTGAAGTTGGTGATCTACTGTGTGTGTAATAGGAAGTACTAACTACTAAGCACTCTCAAAGGTGATATTGATGGATTATTGACTTTAAATGTCCCTACTTGAAACTTCAGTATTACAAGATCATGCAAAGAAATTATTAATTCATATTAAATGGAAGATGATTAACATGAAATGTTTCTTGGTTGGTCATATAATTACTGCATTTTTGCCCAAAATAATATATTTGAGGCTACTTTTTGGTTGTTACTTGTGGAGCTTCCCTTTGGCTCAGAAAAACATAGAGGATAAATGTCCATTGCATTGGCATTGGACATCATCAAAGAAGAATTCACCAAAAGCACTAGAGGACATGGGAGAAATTGGTATAGTGAGAGGATAACCACTAGAGAAACACTGAGGCACCATAATTTCTTGTGTATTTATATTCACTCGAAATTAACTAGTCACAAAAAGTACCTTTTTTTCCGAATATTTTCATGGATACATAAATACTAAAACCGCAATTTCAGACTAATTATTCAAGCTAATAATTATCTGATAGACATAATTTATAATTAAATAGTATAATATGATTAATATTATAGGACACAACTATAGGGTCAGATTGTGAGTGGCATTGTGACAATATATGTACACTTCTCATTGTATTAGACAATCATCTCTCATAGTGTGATATACATCCAATGAAATGTACTCCCAGAGGCCATTGTGGGATTGAATTTTTTTCTTTCATTGGACAAGTGGTGATATATTTTCTTAGGCCTTAGTGTTATACTTCCCTAAGGTTTTGACACTACTCACAGCTAGCACCATCATTCAACCAAGTGAGGTACTCATCTTGGAAAGTTGAATCATTTTGTCTCCACAATCCAATATGATGTTGGATGAATCTCATGATACTAAAAACATAAGTCATAATAGCAAGGAACTTTTACTGTGGGAAAAAGAATATCCAAATTTAAGGAACGTGACTCTTTTAGAACAAGCAATAAGGATAGTTTTTACACTAATATTTTTTTTTCCATTTGTTTTCACAAGTTATCTATTGCCTGATATTTTTAGCATGTAACTTAGTTGGTATGATTGTGTCTAAGGTTTTATTGAAGGTTAAATAATAAGTTCCTAAGGTGTTATTTCCCAAAGGTGACGTTTTATTTTCTTTTTTTATACAGGTCATCTAGCCCCATAGTGGCCACTATCGAATGTTGAGGTATATGTCGTATAAATATTTAATATTCTACTTTATTTTATATTCAAGTATTCATCATCTTTCATGTATTATACTTTGCACTACATCTTCTTTGATTTTCAGGGGAGTAACTCAATATTCATGGTAAGAAGCAACAATTGAAGAATGAGGAGAACAATAACACTGAAGCAACAAATGCAAAATGAGAGAGAGAAGAGAACCTATCTAGTGATACCCTTAGATCCAATATCTTGCATAAGACATACTCATAGAGACTGATAGTCAAACCTTTAGAGTTGGTGAATTCACTTGCAATGCTTTGGCAACATAGTGATAATGTTTTGAAATGATGAAACAATATTTCATGTGTAAATTGTAGTCCAACCGATATTAAGTTGGAAACTCATATTGTAATACTTGATATTTTATATAATTAAAATTATATGGTTGAAATTATTTTTATTTTCACTTTATATTATTTAGTCTTGTAACTAACATATGTAACTTTGCGTTATCATATTAGATAAATATGCAAATTGTATGATATTTTTTTAAAATTTAGTTGCAAAATCATACTAATTAATTTATGTTGATTAATAATAGACACATAAAATCAATCTAAAACTACTAAATTAGTAGTTTATATTAATTAATGATGAACACGAATAAAATGAATATATGACTAAATTAGTCGTTTATAATGATTATGAATGAAATTAAATGAAATGAATATAAACTACTAAATCAGTTATTTATATAATGAATATGAAAATACCAAAAAAAGATAAACGACTACTCCAAATGATAATTTTTTTATTAAAATGAGGACTAA
Source organism: Pinus tabuliformis (assembly GCA_031772625.1). Taxonomy (NCBI): domain Eukaryota; kingdom Viridiplantae; phylum Streptophyta; class Pinopsida; order Pinales; family Pinaceae; genus Pinus; species Pinus tabuliformis. The sequence goes on from CM062817.1 coordinate 657,439,101, forward strand.
ATTTTGCATATATACGACTATTAGTAGCTAATTTACAGTATCTTCTAACATAACGAAAATTTAGTTATATTTCTTTGGTCATTAATTGGATTTAAATTATGACTAAAATTTGCATATGTATATGACTATTAGTAGCTAATTTATAGTATCTTATAACATGACCAACATTTTGGTCATATTTCTTTGGTCATTGATTGGTTTTCTAGACGATTCATATAGTACTATATTTTGTTGTATATTTGGTCATTAATTGTGACAATTAATGATTAAACCAATGAAAAATTTACGACCAAATTTATGACTAAATATACTACTAGATGGTAAAATTGAGGAAAGCAATTAATGACTAAGCTAAAAATGACTAAAATTTAGTCGCGTTATAAGATACTGTAAATTAGCTATTATTGGTCACCGACTAAAAAATGGTGGTTTATATGCAAATTTTAGTTGTTTTTTTAGTAACTAATTAGTCTTTTTGTACTAGTGAAATGTGACTTCCAAGACAAATGAACACAACAAACCAAAATTCAGAGGATTAAAGTGACCGAAGGACAGAGGATGAGGAGATAGCACTTAATGGCAACCATTGGAGTTAGAGTCCAAATCTAGGTAGAAAATATGAGTAGGTGTGGTAGGAGAAGATGGTGATAAATCAATAGGTGGATTCCCAACATCTCCCACCTAGACCTGTGAAGATAGAGTTGCTTGATGAGAAAGGGATAGGGGGTCACTTGGGACAACAACCTTGTCCATCTCAAATTTAGAAGCTCTAGCACCGAGGTTTGTTTGGATAGGTTTGAAAGATTCTAACTCATATTAATTTTCCAAAACGTGAACAAGATATTGAAATATTTCATCCAAGAATTCCCACTCAACTTCATCTTTAGGTAATTCAAAAAAGTAGTGAACAAAATGATCATGAAAATCTTGAAGAGATTCATCAGTTTATTTTTGCAACTTTAAAAGTTTACTATTAAGGGCTTTAAGATCATAAAGAATGAAAGCATGACATGATTCACTAAAAAATTACTTGAAAGAGTGTATAGAGGCTGCGAGAAATGTCTGACACCATTTCTTTATGCACCCTTTGAATGTGAAAGCAAACAACCCACAGGCAATATCCTCAGACAGGATGTCATGCCTGTCACAGAAACCAAGAAAAGTAACTACGTGCCTAAGAAAGGTTATTCCACCCTCGCCATTGAACTTAATTATGGACAAGTCATTTAAAATGATGGTTGGTACTTCAAAATGTGCATAGTTAGAAAAACATGTTGGGTTTTTGATTTGGGAAGAAGTCATGCAATATATGTCGAAATTCTAAATAGGCTTCAAGGGCTCAGCTTGTCATTTGGCCCTCCTTCTAGTGCCAGAAATGTTGATAGTGTTGGACCTGCCAACATTTAGGGGATCTCCTCGATATGAAATCCCAAATAGACCTCACAGTGTTTCGAGTAGGAGTCCCAACAATGGGAGGTAATGTAATTCCTTGATCGCAGTAGTGCGCAGATGAAAGTCTGATAACCTTGGGTCAGAGCAAGTGTGTGACCTTTTGGAGAGTTAAGTGTGATGCATGAATGTTCTAACATACGGAGGCGAAAAGGAAGTGTGCCCCTTGGAATCCCGTAATAGTATGCAGCTTGAAAGTAACACATGAGAGAAATGACACCATAAGCTAAAATGCAGAATAGTCCACAAGTTAAAGTGATGAGTAAATCCAACAACACAAATTCAATAGGATCCATACAAATTCATATAAAGTAGTTCATAAGCATATCCATAAGTTAAATAATATACATTTACAATACAACAAGAATAGTCCTACTATATTAACAACATATGCATGAAAGCATGTTGGCTCTGATTTTATTATTATAAGTGAAAGTTGCATCCATACATATACCATTAACAACCACTAGCACCAATAGTGGAACATTATAGTCAATAACACCTACTCCTCAAAAGAAGTATACTCACTCTATGCTATGAAGAAGCCAAGACACTTCAAAATACTCCCAAGCCTTCTCTAAGCCTAAGCCTAGCCAAACGATTGGCTCCCAAAAGCCTGTTCTATGAGTTATGAATTCTATTTATAACAATGGGTGCAATGACCCTTGACATTCCCCTTTGTGACTCTTTTACTTCCCTCATGACTCTTCAACTTCTTGACTAAATGAAACATTACATTACATGATGACTTTTCATATTCTAATATTGACACTTGGAATTTCACTTACAACATAATTACAAATAATATTACATTTTCCACATTTAATCATATAAGAAGAAATAGGATAGAGACAGCCTAACAAGACACAACACTATGATTCTAGGGTAGAGACAACGTGGCATCATTTTGCAGCTTTTCTTTCCCTCTAGATTATCAACAATCTTCCTCTTTCCTTTGTCCTACAATGTATTTCTACCTTATGTTGTTGTTGTTGTTTCTTCCAGAGTTGTTGTTGTCTATAGAGAAGCCTTCCAAGTTCTTGCTATACTGATCAGCTCATTGAGTCTAGAGGCATTGTAGAAGTACCTCCAACCTCCTATGGCCAATGAAATGTCCCATGGATCCACAGAAAGTAAAATCTCATACAATGGTCTTTGAAAATACCATGGGGATCATAAGGATTAAAGTCCTTAGTGCCAAACTCAAATTTCACTATGTCCTTAGCTTTGACATCTACATATTTCAAGCTCTTAATCTCATATAATCTGGTCCACAAAGGAATAGTGGGCCACGTAGCTTTATTCTTCCTATGCAGTCCTGATAACAACCCTACAACATGGTGGTATGAAAATTCTTGCATCATCAGTTTGTCAGTGGCATACCTTGGTAAGACATGCATAGGCTTATCTCTGCCAAACACTCTGATGAAGGTGCCACCCATTGAAGCATACCAATTGACAATGTTTACTATCACCTCCATTTATTCTTGAGACATGCAAGGTGGATCTTGCTCAAATATAAGCTTGTATATTGGGATGATAAAGTGGTTAGTTAGCTTTTTCATCACTCCTCGATAGTTGCAAGTCGGAAAGAAACTTGCAATAGATGTTCACGACAAATTTTTGACGTGTCCAAGTCCAAGTCATGCCAGGGAAATGTTGTTGTGCATAGATTTCATTTAGTAAGTATGCGGACATGTAAAACCTTTCTTACTCATTCTTGGGTGGATTTTGAGCCTTAACTACATGGGACTTCCACTATCGAGCCAACAAATCTGACTAGTTGAATGGCCTCCCATCATTCACCAATTGGTCCAGTAAGACTTCCCACCCTTCAGAGAAGGTCTCTCTACTCTCTTGACCATATATTCTACAAGCGAAGATGATCAAGAACTGTTAATCCTTCCTGAGGGAATTTGTCTTGTAAAAATGGGTGGGTGTATGTCTAAACTTCAACGACTCTTTCACCCAGCACTTGACAATGTCTCTTGTGTTCACATAGCTATGGGTGGGATAGAAGAGTGATTCCGTGATACATCTACTAAAAGTATTATGCCCTGAAGGTGGCAAGCTTCCTCCCACTTACACTGCTCAATGTCATAGTTTGTTCATCTGTATGTGAGAAAATACAGGTCATGATGTCCGCACATGGGAAGGCGGGGTAATTGCATGCAACCTTATATAACCCTGACCACTAGATGCTAATATAAACCTGTCAGTCCTCTATGTCTTCCTTAGAGTCCCCTAGAAAATTGTCTTTGATATTCTGCCATGTCAGTGTTTTTCCTTTCTCAATAAACAGCTAAGTATCTGCATACACTGGTAAATCGATTGATATCTCCTCAACTGCTTCCCCAATACTACTTTCAGTGGTTTCCTTTGATGAAACTCTCTTATATGTCATGCTATTGTGACTGCTGCAGTGCTTGACAATTGTTGTACCTGTGGGACAGAGAGGACAATCATGGAAAGCAAATGTTAGCTAAAAACCAAAAGAACTTCAAGGAAACTTCAAACAGCAAGCCACGCACTTAATGGGAAGAATTGCACAGTTTTTCTTGATAGGGTTGACTAACTAACTGTGGGAACTACGCACTGCGCAATCCCAATAGTCAGTGTGGGAGCTTGATGACTAGAACTATGCAATGCGCAGTTAAGCCCGGGCGAAGGCCTTAGAGATATTTTGGATTACCTAGTCTCACTGGCCAAGCTCGGAGGCTATCTCTTAGAACTATGCAATGCCAGAGGGATGAGATTTGAGGCTTGAGGCTCCAGATTGTGTAGTGCCAATTGTGCAAAGTGAGATCTAGGCAAGGGGACCGAGATCTGACCAAGGGGAGTGTGAAAAGAAAGAAAATCTAAAATATGGTGTGAATTTGAGTGCAGATATGACTAAGGCTTTATGGATACATGTGAAACGAGTGAAGAAATTGATTAAACAGAAGGAGAACGAATCATGTGAGGAGAGTCACCGCAATGATGACCATTGGTGCAAAAACCGGAAGACTCATGCTACACTTGGGACAGTCAATCTATAACTTGAAACAACACTTATAGAAGTTAAAAGAAGTTAAAATGTGAGAAACGATATAGAGAAAGAAGTGAAACAACACTCACACAACCTAAACAACAAAAAGCGACAAGAAAACGACAAAAGACAACAAAAGCAAAACTCACCTGGAAAAGCAATGAAGATCTCACCAAAGGCTCCTTGATCTCCTCAGGAGTGTTAGAGCTCGAAGATTGATTTTGAAAATGAGCTCTAGTAGCATCAATTAAATATATTTGGTCAAGTTAGAGTTTATGACATGCATGCCTAAAATCAAGGAAAAAGTGACACTTGGCAAAAGTTTTTAAAAATAACGAAAGTGTCTCCTTCGAGATACTAAAAATAGATCACTATTTTTTTGGGATGTTTTTTTCTTTTTTACTCCTTTACAAGGGAAAATTTCCATTCACACTACTACGAAAGATAACACAGTTATGAGAACCGGGCAACTTTCCGGCTCAGTGCACTGCGCTGTTTATGAGCTTAGTGAGGGTTGTGCAATTTCTGGGCTCAGTGTTGGGCTACCCCATCATTAGTACACATTTCCAGAGCTCAAGCCTCACTGGCATCCAGGAATGCAAAATTCCAAACAACAAGGTTGGTTTCCCTCAAGAATTGTATAGTTTCCTGGGGCAAGCCCATAACTATTGTGGGACCTAGTATGGAGATCACCTTGTGAGTTAGAAAAATCAACTAAGTAAGAAACCACAAGCCAAACTAAAATGATAGGTCTCATTTGAAGTATGGATACCTGGATCAGTGCAAGATGATCTGCTGTGGTTTAGAAGGATCCAAAATCGAAGCATATGAAAAATTTTGGAGGGTGGTTGTAGCTACTATGACATATCCTTCTTTGAACCAATGTTGCAGTTTTCCACCTTTTCTTTTATTTCTTGCTAAGTTATCTTGGTATCCACATCATTTAAGTTAAAAAATATTTCAAAAGGAACCAAGCCCTTGGGAATAGTGTTACCCTTCAGCTGTAAAATCTTGTGTCCTGAAATGGTTTGTTTCTAACTGGCCTTTTGGTCATCTATCACTCTCTCCTCCTCCTAGTCAGTTATTGAATTTGAGAATTTTCCTATAACTTCCATGAAGCGTTTGATCTAATCCTTGTATTCAAATACCTACCAATTTATAATGTTATCTAGTACTAGAATGGTCTATATGTCACGTCATCTTCATAACAGAGCAATGGATTTTGTAGAGGTTTAAAGTTGCTGGCATATATAGCCAAGGAATCAACCATCTGATTTATGTCTCTGGGAAAAAACTGGATGTTTGGTTTGACATTGATTCCTGATCTGTTTCACTACAAGATCCAAATCCCCAAACACAACCAAGCACCCAATATTAATACTTGTAACAACTTGTAGACATAGCAGCAAGGCTTCATATTCAACAACATTGTTATTGGCTTCAAATTCCAACTTGAAGGAGAGAGGGATCAAGCTACCTTTGGGGGACACCATCAACACACCTGCCCCATTTCCTTCCTTGGAATAGGCATTAGCAAAGTATAACTTCCACACTTTATCACATTCCAAGGATTGTTGATTTAGCTGGACTGAAGATTCCACCTGCGTTTCCTCCAGGATTAGCTGATTTTCCTCTAACAACAAGGAAAAGAACTCTTTCTCTTTACCATACACAGGGTCATTATTAGAAAACTCAACACTTGTAACTATCTTTACAAATCTTGATTCTCGGTAGAGTCTTCTTTCTTCTCCTCCAAGCACCGGGATGGTAGAGTATGTTAAATCCAATTTGACGGATCCTCCAATTTGAGAGTGAAATCAAAATCTAGCGCAAAATTCCTAGCAAAGACCAGTTTATCAGTAGCCTATGGAGATTTTATTTCACTAGGAAGGATATTGTATAGATTTTTGAACCTCTTTATAAATTTAGATACATCTTCATTATGCTTTTTCTTCATGGCATTAAATTCAGTGAGGATGTACCCATGGTCCCTCTTCTCCCCTCTCTTTTGCATGAAGGAATTCTACATCTCTTCCCAGGTAGTGATTGAAGAAATAGATAGGCCTTTAAACCATTTTCTAGCTTCCCCATCTAGAGTCTGGATAAAAATTCTTAACACCACATCTAAGTGTTCCAAATTAAGGTTCTCAACAAAAGAAAATAAAATTACTATATGCCTTTGTGTTGAAATGCCATTTTCTCCTATGAATCTAGGCAAGGGATTAAGATAGTCTTGTGGCATAAAATTCAAGGGTTGTGGAAAGTCTAACGGAGCATACTTGTTTAGGAGAAAACTTGGAACATCCATATTGAGAAAGGGTGGTGGTAGAAGGTTCATAACTGGTCCTTGCAGAGGAGTTATCTGAATGGCAGTTGAATGGATATGGGTTGGGAAGCTATTCACACTCTCTATAGGACTATTTATAAGAATATATTTGACCTCTTCAGCTTCAGGGGATGGATGAAATGAGAAAAATGGTGAATTGATAGAGGTGTCTTCACTTTTAACTCGTGAGAATAGAGTATCAAATAATAGACCACATTCTTGAGGATACTCCAAAACTCTGGAGGGAAAACCTAAACAGTTTATCACATCCCTTTGAGAGTTGGAAGAGGATACTTATGGAAATGATATCACAAAAACCGGGGTGATAGGGGGTCTTTTCCTTCCAAATACACCTAGATATTATCCTTTCAAGATCAGGTACAAGAGTTCTCTACTATGAAGTATCTAAGTGAGTGTGTGGCCTTTTGAAATCCAGGGTGGTAAAAATGGAATTTATATAGTGGAGTCACCAAGGTGAGACACTTTGAATCCACACCACTTTCTGCTCACATTATCAAAGGGTGTATATATGTTGTACCTAGAGAAGATATCCTGATTCTTCCCCGGCAATGGTGTTAAAAGATGTTGTAGCTCCTAGAGACAACCCTTGGGTTGAAGAGAGACTAGTGCCTAGGAAATTGTGACGAGTGGCTTAACAATTTGCTGAAATTAGCATCATGCTCATTATTTAACCTTTAAAGGGTAAATTGATCTAGAACCATCCTTCAGAGGAGGAGCACAAAACCTGATGCAAAATATTACTCAAAGAAGAATTAATATTAGATCTATAACGGCCAACATCACCTGAACTTGTCCGTTTTTAGTCTTTATAGTAGTTTTGGTAGAATACTATAACAAGAAGGGAAATAGATACCTAGGGTTTAATTTTTAATAATTTGATGCATCAAAATTCATAGTGAACTAGATGGAATAGAGAATTGAATGGAATGCAAAGACACAGGGAGTGCATTTTGAGGATCAGATCTGATATAAATACAAACAACTTTAATCAGCATTAGACTAAGATGAATCCATAAATCCATGAAAACACTTCCAGAAGCTACTATTACATGTAATCTGAGAAGAACAATGAAGACATATGGAACAAACACAGAAGGAGCTCATGCTATAGATTTAGATGAGCCGGAATCACCAAAAAAATGTATTAATCTTCCATAGAGCATACATTGCATTTCACAGTAAACATAACTTCTCTTGGAAAACACAACATTTTGAACCCTTGGTTCAATCTCATAAAATTGTTCTTATAGGGGCTCAGAGTGAGAACTCGCTACAAAATATTCTTTCTTGATTTCATTATAATGGAAAATCATAACAAAAACCCGAGTGTGCTCTGTGGCATAATTGTACTAACCAAAACCCTAACTAACAAACTGAAAATAAAATATTTACATAAATAGGAAATAAAAAGTGTCATTATCAACACGATATGCAGTATCAGTGGTCATGATGGGCAGGCTATGGAGGTTGCATGGAAGGCTCGATGATTTGGATCAACGGAGGGTTGACAAACTACTCACATATTTTCCACAGTGTTGGCATGGTCAAAGTAGCTCCAAAGAACCACTGATATGTAATCTTGAGGTTGGTTAGACCTGTGTAGTTCAGTCTAAGGTGAAATAAGGTTTTTACCATCCCCAATAGTTGAAAGTCGCTCTTTAGATAGTTAACCATATTATTTTTCTTTAGAGTAGCAATATTTTCATGAGAAGAGTCTACTTTGATTTTAGCCCACTAATCTCTAACTATATCGTCCCCACTGGATCAAACCTCCCCCAAAATCCTAGCAGCTAGGCAAACCCGAACTGACAATATTGTCAAACTCAGTGTTCAAGGCATCCACATTATTTGGTACCACCTTTAGGTACTCCTTAGCTTTTACCCTGGCTCCCTCCTTCTTGACAACCTTGGAAATCTCAATGATAGGAGTTACTCTATCTACCACATATGTTGGCCTCAGCTCAGTGAATGACCTCTCATTCACAAACTGAATGAATGTTTGGCAATCTGGGAGTTCTTTTCTCCCTCTTCTTTGAAGGACAGGATAAAGCCTTCATAATCCTTGATAGCGATCCTCTGCTCATCCATTAAGGTTATGTACTCCTAGTGGTTCTTAATCTCTTCAATGATCTTATCCCAAACTAGTTGCTTAGATTGCAGTAGGGACATGTTTCCTTTCAAATTCTCTTTAAGCTCACAGGTCTCCTGGTTCACTTCCTGTAGATTCATACCAATGATTTTTGCATTTCTCATCGTAGTCTCTAACTACTTCTCTTTCTGTGTTAATATTTCATGGGTAGCATCTAGATCAGTCTGCACCCTTTTAAGCTCCTCCTCTGAAAGATGGATCTCAGTGAGGGTCTTAGTTAGTTTTTTTGTTAAGTTTTGAGGGTCTTCAAGTACTATCACTGCACATATATGTGAATATATCCTCTTTTGCAGCGTTGTTTCCTACTGCTTCACGGCCACTATTTCATTATTCCTGTCAATGAGCTCTTTGGCCAATATCTCCTTTTCTTCCTATACCTATGCAAGCTCCTTAGATTGGATAGGATCACTACCTAGCATCTTCAACTTATGCCTTAGCTCCTGGATTTTTGTTTGGGAGCCTTGGAGGAGAGCCTCAAAAGCAGTTTTATCTTCAGGACTCACTCCTAACTTCATGACGAGCTCCTTCAAGCTCTCATTCTGCATGTAGAAATCCCTTGAGTTGGCTCTCTCTTCCTTCAACTTGCTTGCGACATTCTCAAGCATTTTCTTGGCTTTTCTGATGGTCATTTCATTTCTTTTGATCTTGTTTTACAACATCTCTCCAACTTGCTTGTGGAAGTTTATATTGTCTGGTAGGGGAAAACTTGTTAGGTCTAATGAAACATCGAAGGCTTTAAACTGGGAACATGAAGGCAAAGACTATGCTAATGCATGTTGAAGTGAAAAATTAATTTGATTTATTTCTAAATCCATAGTAGCCAACAGTCTGGTTTGGTATGGAACTGACTGAGATGTCATTTTCTATTGTGTCTCCTCTCTCACCTTCTTATTTCTTTCTTCAATGGCCTTTCCAGTAGGTCATCCTGATCTAGTAGCAGTTGCACTTCCTTTTGCACCTAAAACAACTACCTCTGAAGAGGATCAGGAAACAACTTATGATGGTTCCTCTAAGGTCACTTGGAAACCTGGATGATCTGGCCTTGTCTCCATTATCCTAGTTTCCAGTTCCTCTTCTTCTGCTTCTTGGGTGTTTGCCTTCTCGCTGCATGTATGTCCTCCATCTCTATATCTCCAGCCTGGTCCACAGTCCTCTTTTGAGCTTTGTCCTTGACTACTGGAGGATCGGTCTCCATTTCTATATCCATATGCCATGAATCAAGGTTAGCTTTCCATTTCATTCATAGGTCGAACCTTTGATCTTCTCCTTATTTCAGAAATGACACCATGAGAGTCATAGTGCCAGACATCTCCTAGCTCAAAATTCATTTTCTTCAGTAATGATCCAACTGACTTCAAGTCTTGCCAAGAGTTGACAAGAAAAGGCCCCACAGGATTTCCCAATTTGAACATATGTCCCTTGTTTGGAGGGAAAAAGTGGAGTTGGTTAAGGTTAAGACTCTGTCTGATAAATTCTAGGGAAAATATCCTCATAGGCATGAACATAGGTAGATGGTAAGTGGGAAGCTCACAACCATAAACCCTAATCTCAGTGTGATCCCCTACCTTGGTATCTTTAGTGAGATAGAGAAGTTGTCTTCGTTAGGGAAGGCGGAAGAAAAATCATGGATACTCTTGTATGAGATGGCCATATAAGTGGACATAAATTGAGAGTAGCCATCATCATCTAGCCTCTTTCTAATAGCAATGTCCCAGTTAAAAACAAACTTCCTTTGCTTGTTTCCATCCACCAACCTGAGGCCCAGGCACTCAAACTCATCTACATGGGTATAAAAAAATAGGCAGAACAACATAGAATATTACTTGAAATAACATGTAGTGGAAAAATGGTGTAGCTAAAGCCTTATGGCCTTATTTAGGTAGGATGGAATATCAAATAGGTGGCCATCCTGCATCATTTGTCTTAAAAACCCGAAGGTGGCTTTGTTGGCTATGTTGGCATCATCATCCCTCGGTAGATGGGAAATTAGGGATAGGATGGGTTGGATAGGTTCAACAAAGTTGGTGATAGGGAAGCTTTCAGGTATAGGTATGGCTTGTAGGCTAGAGGCCAAAGCCATTTGCAGGAAAGATTGATGTTCAACAACTGGGAGGGTTGAGTAATGATATACTATGGTGACATCAGTAAACTATTGGGGTTTTGGATAACTAGAGTAAACAAGGGATTTTTGGATTAAATTTGGGGTTACTTTGAGGATGTTTACTCCAGAGGAGGAAACAAAGAAGTTATTTTCATCAATGTGCGTTGCGGCTAACTAGGAAAGAAATTTTGGAAAATGGTGCATAGTGGGTGCTATTTGGTAATACAAGCCAAAGTCATCTACCTGGAATGAGTCCTCCCCCTGACAGGGTTGCCATATAGGTCAAAGTGGAGGTCAGCCAGGTGATAGGAACAAGATGGGTCAGGTATTTGAGCCTCTATATCTATGAGAGGTTCCACACTGGAAGAGGTTTTGGCCTCTTGGGCCTTTGGGGTCTCGGGGGCCACTTTCTTCATCTTATGAATTCCTAAATGAATTAACGGGTGTACAGGAGAGATTGGATTACCTGGTTGTCTTTAAGTGGGTATAAAATAACACTAAGAGGAGGTACTTAGTCAGTAGAGTTCTGAATGGAATTATGGATGGGTGATGATGCAGTAGCGAAAAATGTTTAAAAATGGTGAGGCAAGAAGGTTTTTATAATTGGTGCGGGGGCGACAGTCGGGTGACATGGGGGTAACATCATGGAGGTGACACACGGAAGGATGCGATTGGGTGATGGCGAGGACACATGGATAGGAGAGGGTCTGGTGGAGTTACCTTTACTTCAGAATTCATGCTCGATTTCAATTTTGTCCAATGAATGGTCCATGTGGCGCGTGTTACCCACTCCAACCATCCTCCCGTAGGTTGGATAGCGGTAGGCTGAGCCTCGCGCTTCCCCACAGAATGAATCAGGGCCGTCGAATCCATATCCGAAGATCTGTTCTCGGGGGGGACGGCACCATATCTGAGTACTCCCCTGTTCTACAGGGCAGTTCCTATTTCCAACCCTATTGAAACATAAATGCGGTCTGACATGCTAGGGGAATAGCAGTTGCCTTGCATTTATATTTCCCTCAAAGTTGACTTTGGCATGTTAGTAGCAAGGCAACTGCTATTCCCCTTGCATGTCAGACGCATTTATGTTTCAATAAGGATGGAAATAGGAACTGTCGTTCCGCAGTATGCACACCCAGTGCGCCCCCAAATTCTGCCAGCTGTCGGACCGGCAGTGAGTGGAACAGTCCACGACTGTCCTCTGCCCAGCTGGATCCCTGCGTCGCCTATTTGACTTCCGAATGGCCAAACGGTGAATTCGCACTCATTCCGGAACTCTATGGTCACACCTCCTACTCCTGCGAGAATAACAAATACAGTAATAAAGTTGGACTCTTGAACATACATAAATATCCAATTTGCAGTTATTACCCAATTTGTAGTTACCTTTTAAACATCATAGCATTATAAATAAATGATTGCAATACTGTTCATAATTTCATGTCACAAAACCTTGAAGGTCAAAAGAGGTGTATTGAGGAGACAGTGTGCCTACTTAGCTTTTAGTTAGTGAGATTCAATACCAGAAGTGGGGGAAGAAGTGGCAGCGCCGCAGAAGACGACCGTATAGTTACTAGTTTGACTAACCGTAAGAGGCATTCACAACTAGAGGCGTGTTTTCCACGGTTTCACAAGGATTCACAATTAAGAGCGCGTTATCGCAATCAGTGACCATCCCACGGTCTCGCATAAGACGCCGTGTCGTGTGGGGGTTGATCAATACTTTCTCTTGCACCATTGACAATTGGGTCGATCAATAATCACGATTCACACCTGAAGGTATATTACTAGTCTAGGTTTATCTTATTTTAAAATAATTAAAATTAAAATTTATGAAGAAATCTTTCCAAAATAATTAAATAAAAATTTATTTAATTTAGTTCTAAAATGATAAGGAAAAAATTATTTTCGTTTAAAAGTAAGTTCGATCGGTGATTGTTTTGATAGTGAGTTGTTAAACCTCAAGAGGTATCGGGTCTAAACCATATGGATCAGCCTATATATATAAACAAAATTTATTTTATTTTTTTAATGTTAAAATAATATAAATATAAAAATTATATTTTTTTTACAAAGTGGAAAATATATTATAATTTTGTTGTCAAATCAGCGGTGGGGACAATAGTCATTAATTGTTATCTACCAATATAAGTGGAGTCATCAATGTTATTTGGTTGTCAAACAAGTAGTAGGGACAACCGTCACTAATCGTTATCAGTGGGGACAATAGTCACTAATTTTTATCTACCAATATAAGTGGAGTCATCAATGTTATTCGGTTGTCAAACAAGTGGTAGGTACAACCATCACTAATCGTTCTCTGCTAATGTAGGTTGACTCATCAATGTTATTCAAAGAAAACCACACCACATGTAATTACCCACTAGATAATTTATGGCGTAGTCTAACTTATAGACAAAATGACATTTTTTTAAAGCATTTTTCTTATTTATTTTAATCATTATCCGGCAAGGATTTTTAAAAACTTGAATTTAAGTTGTTTAATCTATATAATTTGAGTGCCCTATCTGGCAAAGATTTTTAAAAACTTCAATTTAAGTTGTTTAATCTATATAAATCGAGTGCTCCAGTGATTTTTCAAGGTAGTTGTGAAACCAGCAATGGGGACAACCATCGTTTAAAAGTAAGTTCGAGTAAGTTCGATCGGTGATTGTTTTGATAGTGAGTTGCTAAACCTCAAGAGGTATCGGGTCTAAACCATATGGATCAGCCTATATATATAAACAAAATTTAATTTTTTTTTTTTAATGTTAAAATAATATAAATATAAAAATTATATTTTTTCTACAAAGTGGAAAATATATTATAATTTTGTTGTCAAATCAATAGTGGGGACAACAGTCATTAATTGTTATCTACCAATATAAGTGGAGTCATCAATGTTATTTGGTTGTCAAACAAGTGGTAGGGACAATCATCACTAATCGTTATCAGTGGGGACAACAGTCACTAATTGTTATCTACCAATATAAATGGAGTCATCAATGTTATTCGCTTGTCAAACAAGTGGTAGGGACAACCATCACTAATCGTTATCTGCTAATGTAGGTTGACTCATCAATGTTATTCAAAGAAAACCACACCACATGTAATTACCCACTAGATAATTTATGGCGTAGTCTAACTTATAGACAAAATGACATTTTTTTAAAGCATTTTTCTGATTTATTTTAATCATTATCCGGCAAAGATTTTTAAAAACTTGAATTTAAGTTGTTTAATCTATATAATTTGAGTGCCCTATCTGGCAAAGATTTTTAAAAACTTCAATTTAAGTTGTTTAATCTATATAAATCGAGTGGTCCGGTGGTTTTTCAAGGTAGTTGTGAAACCAGCAATGGGGACAACCATCGTTAATTGCTATTTGTTAATACATGGTGACTCATCATTGTTATTCAAAGAAAATTATACCACACGTAATTACCTGCTAATGGTCCTTAAAAAGTACTCTGAAACTTGGGTCATTAATATGTTTCCTCACTTATAAAGAAAATAAATTCTTAACAAAAAGCAATTTTAAAACATATACTAAAATCTAAAAAAAAAAAAAAAAAATTAAATAATTACATTTTATATATTTTTTTAACTTAATAATTGAAAATCAAAATTTAAAATTAGAAATGCTTATCAAAACGTTCAAAAAGGCATAAATTTGAAAGCCATAAAAACAAGAAATTATGAATACAAAAGTCGATACATTCAAGATATCGAGGTCAAATATAAAAAATTAAATTACAACCATAAAAGTCAAGAAAGAATGAAAATCATAAAGGTAAAAGAAAGAGTTCGAGTCAATATTTAAGAAAAGGATGGTTTATATTTTATTATATAATTAGAGAAAATGGAAGGCTTGCATATTTCACTTTTGTTGCGAATATTTTCAAATTGAACTTTTCTTATCTTCATAATTAATTTTTTATGAAAGGTGTTGTTAAGGTATTAAAAGTATCGATTATAGTATGTGAGATAGAGAATGTAAGTGAATAAGCGTGGTTGTGTAAGTTTTTTTAAAATGATTAATAAAACCGTAATAAAGAATTTGGTTTTATAAAATAATATTGGTTTTATAAAAAAAAGATTTTTTTAGAAGAGAGAGGGAAAGGTATAATGAGAATAGAGAGGAAAAAGTATAACTTTTCGTTAGAAATCATCTCAGGAATTTTTGTAAACGTGTTTTGAATAATTTAGTGTAGTTAAAGAAAGTAGAAAATTTTATGATTTTAGTTGGTGTGAATATTTCCAAGAACAATTTAATTCATTTTAATTATGGATCTTCTAAGTGTTGAGAGACATCAAATCTCTTAAGGTGCAAACTTCTTTTAGAGTGAAAATAGGTTTGATCATTTTGAGTGCTTGGTAGATGTGTGTTAAGATGGATTTAGGTTAGTCTTTAAAGAGTATTTCCCCCTTTGAGTAGGTTATATTCCCCATGAATACCATGGGTCAATACTATGATAATAGCAAGGTAATACCATGGCTCAATACATTATTTTTATTTTAACTTACAGTTATTTTTATTTTCATTTTGTACTTTATTTTTTATTATTTTTGTTTACATAGCGTGGAAGAACATTACAACATCTCTTCCATAATGGGTTGGAGAGTGCTTAATTTTTAAATGAAAAAGAAATTTTTTTTTTATATTTTATTGTGTAATTAGAGAAAATGAAAGGCTTTCCTGTTTCACTTTTGCGGTGAATAGTTTCAATTTTCTTATTTCTCTGTTGTTATTATTATTATTATTATGTATATTCATTTTGTATTTCCTAAAGATGTAAAAAACTCTTACAACTGCAGACGTTTTTAGTTCAATTAGGACACCCATAATCTGTCTCAATCTACCAAGGGAAATCATATTTGTTTACTACCTATCGGTGATAATGTTTGAGCAAAATGCATCAACGGTTGGAAATAAGCATGCCTATCTACTACATATCTGCATATATAAAGGCTACAAGCATACATAATAAAAATTATGAATCTGACAATGTGAAAGGGGCAGGATCTTTGGCACTGGAACCTAGAGGAGCTAGTGGTTTTTCATCACACTAAAGGTGACTCTCCAAGTGAGAAATTATGGCATCCATGCTCTCTAAGCACAAACATTGATACCTTTGTACGTGCTTAATATCATTCAAGGGGGTAAAGATGTTGTACTAATCCTCTTTCTTTTCTTTTAGAATTCTGCCCAGTAGGGTCTTAAGCTGCTAATGTAGGGAGATAGAATTGAGGTATTGTT
Organism: Pinus tabuliformis; assembly: GCA_031772625.1. Lineage (NCBI taxonomy): Eukaryota > Viridiplantae > Streptophyta > Pinopsida > Pinales > Pinaceae > Pinus > Pinus tabuliformis. The sequence goes on from CM062817.1 coordinate 657,455,435, forward strand.
TCCATTTTCCACTGATGTGTCTAGGGTTAGGAACCCATTGGCTAACCTCATCAAGGATACCATAATTAAAAAATGATTTACGATCAACTACGAATAAACTCAAGACGGTGTATTTTAGCACAAATTTTATAGGGGGTAGCCAAATTGTATATGGAAGCAACTTCCTATACCTCAACCTGGGCATGAGTTCTTCCTTGAGGTCCATAACCTCCCCTGCCTCAACGACTACACATGTAGTGCCGAGGCATGATGTCGAGGAGAAAGTTGAAGTAGCTGCAGGGGACAAAGAACTAGATATCAAAGAGGAAGGACTGGAGGTAAGGAAGGCTTAGCAACAGACTAGTCCAGGGACTAAAGGGAAGCCCAAGCAAAGAAGGTCAAGATAGAGAAAAGAAACTAGAAGACAAAGAAGCAATAGATGGCCTTTGATTCTAATAAATATTTAAATGGTGGCTTTGGCTCCACAAGACTTGTATCTAGGCCCTAGAGGCAACAACTAATCGCCTAAGACTGATACCAATAAAAGAGCCACAAGAATGAATTTTTTTGAACTAGTGGGCTTCGATTTTACCCTAAAATTCATGATCTAGGCTATCAAGCGCAGCGAGAATTCCCGACATGAAGGAAAAGGGGCAATTATTATCAATTTGCAATGTAGGTATGGAAGGCGATGCAATGACAACCATGCAACAACATCGACATAAACACCTAGGTCCATGAGGAAGCTACCTCGCTTGAGCCTTAATTCCCCCATGACCCAGATGTCATGCACCATCACTGTCAAAACACAAAACCAGACTATCGCAAATCTGAGGTTAGGGACAAACAAGTGTCACGCTGAAAGGCTTCGATAGAAAGTCTCCAGAAAAGTGGCAAGGACTTCATGCAACAAATCCCAAATAATATAGTCCTTAAAAATTGAGAAAACGTTCACACTTAAGGAAATTTGATCCTCTTAATTATTGATAAATCTAGAGTTAAAATTGATCTACTCTAATTATATATATATATATACATATATATATATATATATATATATATATATAGATATATATATATATATATATCTATATCTATATCTATAGATATATATATATATATATATATATATATATATATATATATATATATATATATATATATATATATATATATATATATATATATATAGATGAAAAAAAAAAGAATTTTTATTGATAGCATGAGATCTTACATGCTTCATCAACAGAGAATCAAAATCAAAAGTTGCCTAAAGGAAGGGGACAAAGTCTACCAAAATAAACAAAGGAACATAACTACAAATTTCCTTGAGAAAATTAATGGATCATAAAAAACATAATCTTGGCCAAAGGCCATACTGAGTCACAACAATAACCGAGGAACCAAACAGATTATAAAAAAACATTCATAGCTCAAATGACCCATAGAAACAAATGGATCCATTAGTCCATAGTTCGTGAAACATAAAGGAAGGGATACATTCCAGCTCATGCTTGGACAAGCCATCAACCTCCATGTTTTGTTCTTTGTACACATGGAGGAAAGATCAATCAGAGAAGGAAGAATGGAGGCCATCAATATTAGCTGTCCAGTGATGAAGCAGAGGAACATCTAGAGCTCCTCTCATGCAATCAGCCAATGACCATTTTTGTATCTCCGATAATCCTAATGGAATTAATGGCTAACCAAAAAACGCTTTCAAGTAAACTCCATAGTGAAACAATCTTTGCTCTCCAATTAGTGCCATCATCCCCATTCCAATAGAATCGAAAAACCCTGTTGGGACAAATCTCAATGAGAGATATGCAACCACATCATCCCCCAACAGAAGCACCATCGAAGAATTCAACAGGGAAGTAAGTCCCCATTTCTAAAAGTCAAACAATGCCTTGAGGAGACCTAGGAACTCAAGGGTCTATCTCAAGAAAGTAACCAACAATCTTAACTTTGGCAGAAGGGTAGTTAGGGTGCCTATCATCGAAGATTGTGTCATTCCTAGACCGCCATATCCCCCAAATAACATACATGGGGAGCACCCTATATGGTCTTAGATTCAAGGACAAAAACATAAGATAGTAAATAATGGAAGACCGGTTCAATCCAACCCTGATCTTCAGCAATGTTATCACATTTTCCCTAGTGGCCTTTGCAAAGGGACAGTCCAGGAACAAGCATATAATGTATTCGATGGAAGAATAGAAAAATTGGCATCTTCCAGGGCTCTGTAGGCCCCTTTTCTTCAATTTGTCCTAGGTTAATATGTGGTAAAAAAGGGTTAACCAGGAGAAAAAATTGATCTTCAAGGGAGCATCTCATTTCCACATGGGAACAGTCCATTCATCAAAGGAAATGGGAGATGGAGAACTCGAAATGAAAGAGTAAATTTCTTTGACTTCTATCTTGCCTCTAACAACTTGGCCACCTCATGAAAGAAAATCGATCCTTTCATTTAAGGTAATCCCTTCCTTGATAAGCTTAAGTCTATAAGACTACCATTCAAGATCCATTTCGGCATTCAGATGCAAATCCCAAGAATGTCAACACCCTACAAGATTCTTCTTTCCCTGTCATCATCTAGACACTCAATAGCCTTGTCATAGTATTCCACTTTAGCCCTTTGAATGAATAACCAATCCATGTCCAAAAGTATATTATATGCACCCAAAGGAGGAACATTTAGTTGTGTTGATGTAGGCATACCATTAAGCTCAAATGTGCAAGATCTCACCTAATGATGAACTCTTATTTTGGCCCTTATATCCAACTACACCAACCAATATTTTGCATGCACTTTTTTATTCAAGCAACACTTATCCACTAGTTCAGGACTAATATAACTATAGTTGGATATAGGATCAATCAACATAGAAACAAATTTATCATTAATCTTACCTTCCATCTCAATAATGGATGCCTGGTGATTTACCTTCCTATTATCCAATGCTGAATAAACCCGAGGAATATTCTTACCAACATCTCTAACTATATGTGCCTCGTGAGCACTCTAAATATGAGGCCTTCCACCTTGATGTGATGGGAAATATGTACTGTGTTTTTCTCCACCATAAGTCCAACACCTCAAAGTCTTCATACCATCACCTTTGTTCTTCTCCTCAGGCTAAGACCCATTTCCTCTATCCACTACATTAAACTTCTTATAAGGTACCACAATCTCCTTGTCACCTTCATATTTAGGTCTTCCCCACTTTTTAAGTCATTTTCCTTTAGTCTCCTTGTTACATTTCCAATCACGATTCGGATCTGACTTGCACTTTCACTTCTCATAATAGTGATTCATTTTTTTAATGGCTTCCTCCAATGATCGAGGGTCATCAAACTCAATCCAGTCTTTGAATGCTACTAGCAGCCCACTAATGAACCTTTGAATCTTTACTTTCTCATCCTTAGGATAAGGCACACACATAACCAACTCTAGGAACCTGATTTTGTACCCATCATCTGTCATAGAACCCATCTTTAACTCATAGAACTCCTTGGCCCTATCATCATAATACCTTTGAAATAAGTACTTCTTCTTTAAGAGTCTCTCGAACTCATCCCAAATTATCTCCTCTTCTCTAATGCCTCTGACATTCTTCACATCTTCCCACCATATATTTTCTTCTACTTTTAGAATGAAGGTAGTTATCTTGGCTTTCACGTTCTCTGAATAATCATGTAATCTGAAGAACATCTTCATTCCAAGTAGCCATGCTTCTGCATCTTCTGATCTTTACATCTCTCCATCAAATATAAGAGGTTTGGATTTCTTGAATTCCTCTGCAAAATATCCCCTCTCACTCCTGCTATAAGGATGATGGAAGTGATGGCTGTGTCGTCTCTCAGAACGAAAAATAGAATGGAATCCATAAGTACTTCCTCTCCTGTCTGTTGTATCCAAATATTTTCCAACTATGACTGCTTCATATTTGTCCAACCATGTGTCCTCCATGAGATCTACTGCCATATTCCCCATTCGTATTCTCTTACTGTGCATAATTGATTCCCATATGTCCCTTCTTTTGCAAATCTAAAAGATTCTGATGGATGACCACATTAACTTCTGCTTTCTTTTACTAAGCTCTAGCAACCCTTTCTTGTCCTTCAATCAACCTTTTGTTATCTACCTTGAGACTTCTAATCTCCTCCCTCAAATGCAATGTATTTTCTACATTAGGAGAATAATCTTCTCCTTGTTGTTCAACTGACCTTTCCCATTCATTGAATTCACAAGATGCCTATAAGGGGAGTGATTTGAACTATAGTACACCATTTTTCTCAGCATCTTTGATATTTTATTTCCTACAATCATACTATGTTAGATAAACCAAAAAGAATACATAATGAAAATCATACCTCAATGTATCTCTGGGGAATCTATCCCATCTACAAAAAACAATCCAGATTAGTACAATATATATACATCACAAGCATACCAAGTCATACATAAATGTCATGACCATAAAAAGTCGTAAATTGCATGCATGCATGATGAACATACACAAAAATTGACATGCAGACATAAAAATATGCATTTAGCCCATCTAGTCCAAGTGTTTTAACTTGGAAGCTCTCATACCACAATATAATGCCTCACCTCATATTTACCCACTTTTAAAAGCTCTCCAGTGTAAAAATGAGTGGAGTGTCACTATGATATGACAAATCCTCCAAGTTCAAGTCATGGAACTGGGGCCTATAAATCGAAAGAAAATTGACATTCCTCAGAAATTATAAATCACTTAAGAGCCCAACAACCACTCCAAGTGATCAATCCCTGTGTTGGAACTCAGGTTCACCAATTTGACACCCTAACTGCACCCATAACACAACATCCATGTGATTGGAAGGATAAAACTACACCTGTAAGCTTGTATCCATGTAATTATGACCCCATATCCCCTTTTCTCCGCCAACGGTTGTGATAAATATGCTACATTTTCAGGGATGGCCTTCAAGCCGATACCTAGAAGTGCCCAGAACATTCCAAAAACATGAAAATTCTGATAACAATGCTGAATAATAAATACTTGAGAATTATATTGACCTATACATGCCTAATACATAATGAACATTCAATAAAAACAAATAGTACGCATAGAAGCTAAAGGTCATGAATGAATATCTGATCATAAACTTCTAATCTCCATCTGAGAAACACTAAGCAGGTTCAATGCTCTCTCAAATTAGCTGCAAAAACACTTGTTAGCCCATGCATTCATCAACCATTTGATAACTCATCAAATCATGAACAAGAGCCATAACTTGAATACATCATAGAACCATACATATAACCAGCACATAATCAAAATAGAAACCATGAAAAATTATCCATAAGATCAACATAATAATTAGTACATATGCTCATTAATATCAATAGGGAAAATAACTCATATTAATATATGTAAATGCTAACCAAGTCAGGGAATTCCACATACCACCTGACCATAGATTGGGTTAAACCAAGTCTCTCTTTCACCCAATCATCCTTGTGCCATATTCCAAGCATGAAAGTGGAATCATATTGATTTAACCAAATTAGAACCAATCTAGGGCTTCTAGAGGCCCAACCACCTCAAACCTCAACCACGCTGATTTCACCTAACCAATCTAAAAATCACTATCATCAACTAGATTGGTATATTCCCAAGTTATCCATGGCTCTAAGTATTTTATCTCAACCCATAGTCATAGAGAACCCAAGCTGTTACAGGGCTCCATAGAACTACCATCTCATCTCATAGCCTCCAAGGAAGCCAAGTTGTTCTAAGGCTCCAAAGATTCTATCCCAACCCACAGCCATAGGGAAACTGATAAACAATAAAAATCCAAAAGGGGGAACCCACTACATCATGGATATCCAAGAGATGAAAATGCAAGGTTGAAACAATTGTTAGTCTAAGAAATCTCCATACCAATGACATCATATAACCAAGGAACCATAGGAATGTATCATGCATCCAAAAACCAACAACGAAATCACACATGCAACCTATTATCGACAAGTATCCCCTGTTGTAGAAATTTATCCGACCTTCTTTTCCACTGCCCACCATTTCCTTACTTGTCCTGTGCTTGGTTTCTCCAATTCCAAGTGAATGCTAGAATTCTCGAAGAATTCTCTGAGTGTATAAGAGCGTAAGAGATCAAAGATAAAACTAACAAAAACTTGTGAATTGTTTCTTTGATGCATTTTTATCATTGAGGTCTCATTTTATTTCATTTCCTTCCTTTTTCCTCCAATTTCCTTTGCATGCATATTTATGTCTCTTCACCTTCCTTTTCTCATATTTTCCTTATTTCTCATAATTAAATGCCAATGATTTTATCTTTGTCATTACCAATTCCTTTTTCAATTTCCATACCCATAATTAAAGCAAAAGTGATTCCCACTATAATGTTTTCCCAACGTTCAACTTGGAATACACATACCATAACTTTGGTCTTATTTTATTTACATGGATATAACAACCAAGGGCTATTATAGCAAACATGTAGAAATTATCCATCTTCTTATCCTATTTTCACTCCAACTGAGATAGTAATATATTCCACAATCCCGGATTGATTAAAGAATTTTTGACACCCCTTACAATATCTAATAGTTAAATCAGTGGATGATATCATTTCTTTTTAATGAGAAATTTTTCGGTGTAAATCACATGAAATTTCATTTGTCGATGTGTTTCGAACCAAAAAGTGTGGTTCATCATCAGGACAAGTTGAAGAATCAGATCCAGCCTTTCATATTAAATAGTAAGAGCAGAACATCCAATCGTTATATTTCTTAACGGTTATTTTGACTAACAGCTAAATTTGACCAGGAATCGGTTAGTTTAAGGGAACGACCTTTATTTTAATAATTAAGTCAATTCCAAAGAATATTAAATTGATAGTTAGTCATATATTTATTAAAATAAAGGTTAAAGGGACTTAAAGGGACCTTTTTAAGTCCCTTTAACCTTTATTTTAATAAATATATGACTAACTATCAATTTAATATTCTTTGGAATTGACTTAATTATTAAAATAAAGGTTGTGCCCTTAAACTAACCATTTCCCGGTCAAATTTAGCCGTTAGTCAAAATAGCCATTAAGAAATATAGCCGTTGGATATTCTGCTCTTACTATTTAATATGCAACGCTGGATCTGATTCCTCAACTTGTCCTGATGATGAACCACATTTGTTGGTTCGAAACGCATCGACAAATGAAATTTCATGTGATTTACGCCGAAAAATTTCTCATTAAATTGATATGGATCACAAAAGCCTCAATTCAATGATATCATTTCTATTTATTTTGTCAACATGTCAAGTCCAGTTTCCTTCTTAAATTGAACATGTTTCTCCACCAAGGCAAGTTGTTTCCTTAACTCCTCATTTTCCATTTCTCAAATTTTTAATTTGATAGAGAAGATGGTCTATTTCAATTTTACTTGGTGAGGGAGAAGCCTCCTGTCCTTTTGTTGACTTTTATTTTCTAGTCTTTCTTCTTTATGATGTTCCTCAAATCCTCCCTCAAATTCTAATGTAGAAATAATATCCTCAAATATAAGGGCGTCTTATTCTATAGGGATTTCTTTTTTTCCTCCATTTTGTTATTCCTCAATTCTTTCCTTGAATTATAGTATAACAACATGGACTTCAAATGTGGAGGGGTCTTCCTCTACATGCTTTCCTTGTTTCCTCTCCTCTTACTATTCCTCAATCTTCTCCGATTGAGTTGTAATAGTATGTTCTTCAGATGATAGGGTATATTTTCTTGAAATAGTTACTCACACCCCTTTCTTGTGTTGAGCGTGGACCCTGATTATCATCTTGATTGTTCAGAGGTTTTTTTGTTTCAGCCGCGTTGGATCATTGTTCCTGATAGGGTGGCAGGCCAACCATTTAGTCATCATCAAGGGATTCCACGGGGTGGGGCGGGGGGACAATATATTTTATGAGCCCCACCTGGCGAGGGTTTGAGGGAAGTGCCCTTGAAGCTAAAAATAGATGAAAAATTTCATTGTAAAATATTCTAATTTCGTATTCAATTTGGGTCATTCATTAGGCAGATGATATGACAGTAGAAGTTACGTTAATGTAGGTGTTTTCCCCCTAGAAGGAAACCCTCGGTTTATATGAGGGAATTGTATTGTGTCTGTGTATGATTATTCTAAGTGCGATAGAGAAAGGAGGTTGTGTGAGGGTGAAGAGGAAATTACAACAGATTTGTTGTAGGTTGTATCTCTTTATTTTGCTGGATAATATAAATGGAAGGACTAGTTGTATCTCCATGGAAGTAGCCCAAATTTGGTGAACCATGTATATCTCTGTCTCTCTTATTTTATGTATTTCTATATTTTTTTCCACAATATTTTATGTATTTTAGTGCTCTGTTAGTTAATTTCTAACATATTGGGGTCCTTCCACCAATCGACTTTTTCAATTTTCTCTTTCTCACCTTCACTTTTTCTATGACATCCCTAGTTTCTTTAGAAATATTTGTTACTTCAGCTACTATTTTAGGCTTTTTTTCTACTTTAGAAACAACTTCTTCTAGTTTTTCTTCTTTAATAGGGCATACACGATGGCCCTTCTCTGCCGATTCACAACTACTATTCTAGGCATTTTTGTTGCTTTAGAAACAACTTATTCTAGTTTTTCTTCTTCAATAGGGCATGCATGATGGTCCTTCTTTGATGATTCACTAGACACCTCCATCGGCTCCTTTGTTTGTTCCCTTCTTCCTCCTTAATATGTACCAACATAAGTCTTAATAGAGCTCCACCTCTTAGGGTTTTTACAACTAGGTATAAGAGATGTACTAACCCTACCTTGCTTAGAAGTTGCAACTGTTATGCTCCTAGAGAATGTGGCTACTTTTCTTTTCTTAGAGGTTGTAGTTGTTCTACTCTTGGGGGTTGTAGCAACCTTACCTCTAGAGAGTGTGGCTTCTTTACTCACAGGTGTTGTTTCAACATTCTCCTCATGCTCTTCACTCTCATCATCCTCTACAATAGCAAAAGGTCTTTCTATTAGGACATGCCATGAATTCCTTGCTGCTATAAAGAGTGAACTATGATTAAATTAATAAGTTCATGGTTAGTCAGGTAAGTTTTCAGATGTTTCGAACGTCACACTTCCTCTTCCAAGTGTTGTAAATATTTCAACAAGTAATATCACAAATTTATTAATTTCCATGTCCTCAGGTGTTCTAGAAGTTGAAAATGATAATTAAATATGATACCAAAATGACCCTCACAAGTAGTAATTGAATGAAAAGGGCTACATATTCCCAAGGGTGAGGAAGAGATGTTATGTCAAAATGATTGACCTTATTTCTCAATTCCTCTCCTTACTTAAAAATAAAGTCTTGGCTGATGGATTTACCACCTTTCTTGAAAACCACCAAGTTCCTATTTGTGGAAACCTTGTTACACTCGCAATTACTTCCTATGTAACAAAAATTCAAAATCCTATAGGTTCAGAGTGTTGTTCATTTGAGGCTTGAGCAAACTCTAGTGAAACCAACACACTAAATCCTTGTAACTTCTCAAAATAACTCAACCAGCCAACATATTGAAAATTTTCCAGAGCGTCTGGGTATTGTAACAATATATCAACATTATTAGGTTCATGCCTTACTGCTACTCTTGACATGGTTTCCCAAGACTGTAACCACTCAACGCTGATAGAGACTTGTTACAGAGTTTCCTCAATTCACGCAAATGCTTGCTAAGGAGAAAATATCAAGTTGTTGGAAATGACACCAATTACTCCATTTTTATTACCAAATTGGGTTCTTAATATGGAAAGGACTTGACTTGATTGCACAAATTTCTAAATATAACGATAAAGGTAGTAATGGTAAGGGTAATGATGGAAATGATAACAATAGTTACATCAATCCTATTATACATGAGGGTAAAAGGTAATGATGTCTGCGAAGTCCAATCATACATTATTATAAAGGGTGAGGTGAATGTCCATCAAATGATTAATGATTAAGGTGAAATCATAGTGCATCGTTTAATGATATGATACACTTATCCCCCATACTTATTGTAAAATTCATCGTTGGCATATGTACATTAGGGTAATGATGTCACTTCTTAAGTACAAATGCCACAAATAAATGACAAAATAAAAAACATGTCCTTCGCTTATTGTTATGATGACATGTGATTGTATCAGCGAAATGATGTTGTGAAGATCTCCTTGTGGCACAAATTCAAAGGTGAAATTTTATTACTCTGATGAGATGAAGGATGCATGTTGTGGCAGTAGATATTGTATCAGTTCTATACCAACTTTGAAGCAACAATAATATCTCCAAAAAGGGTCTCCAACTGTGACAATTATGTCAATAACAACAATATGAAATTGTAAAACAATGTTGACATGAGGTCATATATTCAGCTGTAACAACAAAGTATTAATCAAAGTTGAACTATATGTAGAAAATGAGTCCTAATTTGGACCTATAATGACAAAGAATAAAAAAAAAAAATCAATGATTAGGAAAAATTATTACAGTGTTATTATAGAGAAAAGATGTTCATTACCAGCAAGCTGGTTTTTGACCATCACAATCATAGAATAGTGCCCCAAAGGGGTTTTCACCATTGAATATATTACACACACAGACACACACACACATATATGTCATTATTTATTTATTAACAGTTTTCAATTTTACCATCCCATTTCCAAAGGCTTCTTCTACCTCATAGGGACCTAACCACCTAGTTTTCAACTTGCCCTTAAAATCCTTCAATTTGGAATTATTGAGTAAATCCTAGTTGCCCTTTTGAAACAATTTCTTTTTAATGAACCTATCATGCCACTTAGCATGCTACTACTGAATAATATATGTTTGTTGCACAACAACCAATCAATTTTTGTCTAACTCATTTAGTTTTTTCATTCGTTGTTGTTGAGACGCAATCAAATTTAAATCTACTTCCAAGGTAGTCCTCAATGTTTTAGTATCAAATTCAATTGGAAAAATGGGATTCTTACCAAAAACCAATTCATAAGGGGAAAAATATGTGGTACTTCTCCAAGTTGTCCTATAAGCCCACAATACCTCAAGAAGTCTCTCCACCTAATATTTTCTATGTGCTACCATAGTTTTTGTAAGAATAGATTCAAGTAATTTATTAGTATTTTCCACCCTCCCATTTACCTGAGGATGATAAGGTGAGGAAATCATATGATGAACTCCATATTTTCTAAAAATATCTTGTATCAACTAAGAGGTGAACTGTGCTCCTCCATATATTACTATTTCCCTTTACACTCAATATGATGCAAAAATTTCTTCAAACAAGAAGTATGAAACCACACGATCAGTTTTCATGGTAATTTCCCTCACCTCTATCCACTTGGTAACATATTCTATGCAAATAAGAATGTAACCCTTTTGGTAAGATGGGGGATTGATCGGTCCCACAAAATATAATTCCAATATCTCAAAAGGTTCCACCATTAGTTTGGATTTTAATAACAACTCATCTGATTATGTTGGCTGACCCATTCTCTAGTAGTTGTCACACTTTTGAACATACCTCTTTGTATCTCATAATATGGTGGGCCAAAAATATCCCATTTGCAACACCTTATGATTTTTCCTCTTATCCGCAAAATTCCCTCCACAAGGTCCATCATGATAGGCCTTAAGGACCTCATGGGTTTCATCCTCCCTCACACACCTCCTAATCCATTGATTGAAACCAATGTGAAAGAGGTTTCCATCCACCCAAAAATATTTGGCACTCTATTGTACAATCTTCTTGCTTTATCTAGGAGAAAGGTCATGAGGTAGCTTTCTTGTAGTGAAATAAGTAGCAATATCTACATACCAGGGTGAATAAGTGGATACTAAAAATAGATATCCATCTAGAAAAGAATCTTCAATAGGAAAATTATCAGTAGCATTAGTTAACCTAGATAAAATATGTTGCAACATTATGTTTTCCAGACTTATCTATGATAGTAATATCAAATTCTTGGAGTAACAACAACCACCTAGTAACCATAGCATTTGTAATAGGTTTGTTCATTAAACATATGATGGATGAACGATTTGTATTCACAAATTTTTTGTAACCAGTGATATAGTGCCTAAGTTTACTAATAGCGTGTAAAAGAGCAAGGAAATATTTCTTTGTAACAGTGTAATTTACCTCCACAAATTCTTGATGATGTAATAGATGGTGTATGGTTTGTTTCCTTCTTACTGACCAAGCCCAACTCCAATGGTTGTATCAACAACTTCTGTAGAGATGTGGAACAACATATATTCCAATCTAGTCCTATCAAAATATAATTTGTTGTTACACATCTCTTCAGATCGACAAAATCACTATTACACTTATCAGTCCATTCAAACTCCTTATATTTTATTAGTAGGTAAAATAAAGGTAATGCAATTTTAGAAGAACTCTCTATAAATTGTCTATAATATCCTACTTCCCCTAAAAGGATTCGTACCCATTTTTGTGTTTTATGAGTAGGGACCCTTAAAATGATCTCTACCTTCGATATATCAACTTTAATACCTACATTAGAAAGTTAATGTCTTAGAATAACACCCTCATACATCATCATATGACATTTTTCAATGTTGAGACAAAGGTGTGTTTGAATGCAATGATCAAGTACTTTTTCAAGGCTATTCAAGGATTCATCAAATCCTCTTCCATTAGGTGTGAAATCATACATGAAAATTTCCAAACAATGATTAACCATGTCAGCGAAAATTCCCAATACTAGCCATTGAAAGGTTGCAGGTGCATTGCAAAGTCCAAATGGTAAGACCCTATAACCATAAGTACCCTTGGGACAAGCAAAGGTAGTTTTTTCTTGATCTTCAAGGGAAATTTTGATTTGGTTATAACCACTAAATCTATCTAGAAAAGAAAAGAATTTCTTATTGGAAAGTGTGTCTAGAACTTGACGAATTAAAGGTAATCGAAAATGGTCCTTTTGAGTGGCCTTATTTAGCTCCCTCTAATCCACACAGATTCTCTACTTCCCATTTTTCTTAGGAGCAATGACTAATGGAGACACCCATTGACCATTAGAAATACGATAGATTAAATTTTCATCCAAAATTTTCTAGTGTTTTAAATTCCTTGATAATTCCATTTAAAGCCAGATTCGTTCTTCGTTGAGGCTTCCTAACAATATACGAAGCATGTTTCTTCCACAAGTATGGTTGGCCTAATAATACATCACACACATCAAGAGGTGAAACATCACATAATACCTCATATGTGAAGGGCATGATATTGTAAGGAAGGTGACATTGTTGGCAGACTCAGAGATCTCGTCCTTCATTAAGCCACTCAATGTTGTATGGTTGCAGGTGTAGTATGGTCAGTAGGCCTATGCGCTTCACGACCTCTACTGAAATGAGGTTCTTTTGGCTGCCATTGTCGAAAATGAATTGTAGCAGCGAACCCTTCACCCACATTTGTTAGTGGAAAATATGCTCTGCCTCCTCTGGATCTTCGGGCTCATTCTTCTGGATCTTTGTGGTGGCAACATTGATGCTGGGCTCCGCATCAATGATCTACTTCCATTTGTCATTCGTCTTATCGGGTTCTGACTCAGGGTTGGAACATGCACCTAATTCTAAAGCTTTCAACATGACCACCAGTGACTGCTTGGCCCGACACTCAATTGTGTTATGAGTGGGGCTCTTATAGAAGTCCCACCACTTTTGTGTGTCCTTCTTTGACTTCATGGTGTTGTTCTTTTCTTGCGACTTCGATGGGCTATCTTGGGTCACACTGTCTTGGCTTTGTCCTTGGTTCTGTGGTTTGGGGAATCCTTTCCCTTGCTTCGGATTCATGGATCCAAAGTCTATCTTCTTCTGTTTAAACTTCTTTTCAATCTTGACGGCGTATCAGTACATTGTGCTGAGCGAGGAGATGTCCAGGAACTCCATCTCATCCTGGATGTACCTATGTAGGTAGCTGCAGTATTTGAGTAGCAAATGTCGCATAAAATCCTTGATACCCAACTTTGTGTGAAGGGTATGAATAATGTTGGTAAACTCCGGCACGTCTTGGTCCCTTCCCTGCCACATCATGGTCCACCTTATGTATTTATCCTCATAGTTTCTGACAGGGTAGTAATTCTCCTTGATGGCATCTTGGAATGAATTCCAAGTGGCCGCGGCTGAAAACAATGAGGTCTTACTTACATCCTTCTTCTCACAGTAGGTTTCCCACTAGTCCTTGACATGGGGGCCAGATTTGAGAAGAACAAAAGTAATCTTTTCCCAGCTGGAAAAATCATGGACAAAAAAATACCCTTCTATCAGATTTAACCATTTATCTATGACATCTACATCTATCTGACCCTCGAATATGTGGATTTCAAAGTTAATTTGTACCTTAAAGGGTGTGACGTTTCCAAAGTAGCTGTTGGAAGTAGATACGTTGCCCCTGGGTAGCCGTTGAAGGATTTGGGAAAAGTTTTCCATCATAGCGTTCCTTTGTCAGTCAAGGGCTTCTTCGAGCAAGATTTTAATGGGATCTCCTACCCCCTCATCTTTCTTTCCTTCTACCATGGGAGGCCATCGGGATTTGCAAGGTTGATCTTGAGAAGGTTCGACCATTTGAAGCCCTGACTCCTTATATCTCGACCTCGTTCAAGACATGCAAAGAAAAATAGAGAAAGAGCAGATCGCTCTGATACCACTGATCCGGATTTAAATAGGAATGCAAAAAATTACAGACAACCATAAATATAGAGATGCAGCAAAAATAACACTTCATTTCATTAACATAAAATACTGAAATATGCTTACAAACAGAATGTAAATAAGACTAGCTCGGGCGATGGTAACTTATCTTTGAGAAGAGATGTGGCGGATACATGCCTCTAAATTGTGTTATAATGAGGCTCGAAGGCCTATTTATTGCTGAGAAACAATGGAAAGCCATAAACATCCAAAATCCTAACCCTAGGAGATGAAGTGCCAAACTATGGGCCCCATTTGGGTAAATTGGTAACTCAACTTCCCCGGGTCATAACATTGGCATATGATCTCCATTTGATGCGCACAATACCTCGTTAAAAATATATATCCAAGGACTACAACTATTGAATGGCCAACATCAATCCATGATCTCTATTGGCCCCCATTTTCCCAAAAAACATTGTTTAGGGCCTCAAAACAACTCCGGAAGTTCAGGACCTGAAAAACTGCCAAAAATAGTAAATTGCACTAAAATTAAGGAAACTAAAAAACTAAAAGAGACAGTTGTGGGGGTCCATGTGGGATAGGTAGGTGGCCACCAACATCCACTTGGATCACCTTATCATCACTCCTCGATAGCTGCAGTTAGAAAGAAACCTATAATAGATGTTCACAGTAGTCTCATAAGGTGTCCAAGTCCATCTCATGCCAGGCAGCTATTGTTGTGCACATATTTCATCTAGTAAGTATGCGGACATGTAAAGCCTTGATTTCTCATTCTTGGGCAGATTTTGAGCCTTAGATACATGTGACTTAAACTGTTGAGGCAATAGATCCAACCAGTTGAATGGTCTCCCATCATTCACCAACTAGTCTAGTATGACTGTGCACCCTTCAGGGAAGGTCTTTGTGCTCCCTTGACCATACATTCTGCAAGAAAAGATGATCAAGAACTGGTAAACCTTCCAGAGCAAATTTTTCTTGTAAACATGGGTGGGTGTTTGTCTAAACTTAGACGACTGTTTCACCAAACACTTGACAATGTCTCTTGTGTTCACATAGCTATGGGTGACATAGAAGAGTGATTCCATGTGCTTCACCAGCTCAGGCAAGTGATACATCTGCTGAAAGTATTATGATGTGAAGGTGGAAAGCTTCCTCCTGCTCGCACTGCTCAATGTCATAGTCTATTAATCTGTATGTGAGATAATAAAGTTGAAAATGTCCACACACTAGAAGGTAGGGTACCTACATGCAAACTTGTATAACTCTGACCGCTGGATGCTAAGATAAACCTACTGGTCTTCTAAGTCTTCCTTAAAGTCCTTTGCAAAACTGTCTTTTATTTGTTGCCACGTCATTGTTTTTTCTTTCCCAATAAATAGTGGAGTAACTCCATACACTGGTAATTCAATTGATATCTACTCAACTGCTTCCCAGGTACTACTCTTGGTAGTTTCCTTTCATGTAGATCTCTTGGATGCCATGTTAACTGTGACTGCTAGAGAGATGCTAAACAACGGCTATACCTATGGGACAAAGAGGACACTCATGGCAAGAAAATGTTGGCTAAAAACCAAAACAACTTCAAGGCAAGTTCAAGTACCAATTCAAGCACTTGATGTGAAGGATTGTGTAATTTTCCTTGAAAGGGGTGACTAATTGACTATGGGAATTATGCATTATGTAGTCCCAATAGTTAGTGTGGGAGCTTGATGACTAGAACTATACAATCTGTATTTTTGCCTAGTCCAAGGCCTGGGAGAGGCTACGCATTGCACACTCTCAGTTGCCAAGCTGGAATGTCGGCTCCTGGAACTACGTAGTGCATAGTTGGATCTAGCCCGGGCTATGCTTGGCACAATTCCGGAAGCCAATGTAAATGCTTCAGGCTCCAAATTGCATAGTGCCAGCTGTCCGAAGTGAGCTCTGGGCAAGGAGACCTAGATATGCCAATAGGAGTGAAAAACAAGAGGATCTGAAAGATGGTTTAAAGTTAAGTGCAAATATGACTAAGTTTTAGTGCATGGATGTGAAACAAGTTTAGTAAGTGATTAAACTGAAGGAGAACAAAGCATGTGAGGAGAGTCATTGAAACGACGACCGTTGGTGCAAAAACTGGAAGACTCATGCGACACTTGGGAAAGGAAATCTATACGTTGAAACAACACTTATACTAGCTAAAACAAGTTAATACGCCATTAACCATGCAAAAAAACAAGTGAAACAACACTCACACAAGCTAAACAACAAAAAGTGATAGAAAAAGCGGCAAAAGACGACAAAAGAAAAAATCACCCAAAAAGGCGACGACGATCACATCGAAGTTTACCTGATCTCCTCAGGAATTCTATAGCTCAAATATTGAGTTTGCAAATGATCTCTAATAGCATCAATTAAATAGATTGGGTCAATTTGAGGTTTATGACGTGCATGCCTAAAATAAAGGAAAAAGTGACACATGGTAGAAGTTTCTAAATATAATACAAGTGTCTCTTTCAGGATACTAAAAATAGATCCCTATTTTTTAGGGATGATTTTTTCTTTTTCCTTTTTTTCCTTTTCTAGGGGAATTTTTCCATGCACACTATCAGGAAAGATAGTGCAGTTTCGAGAACGGGGCAACTTTCCGACTCGGTGCATTACACAGTTTATGAGGTCAGTGAGGGTTTCACAATTTCCGGGGTCAGTGTTGGGCTTCCCCCTCATGACAATGTATTTCTGGAGCTCAAGGCTCACTGGAAGCCAACATTATGCAAATCCCAATAGCAAAGCTAGTTGCCCTCAAGATTTGCACAGTTTTCTGGGCCAAGACAAGAAATATTATGGGACAAAGTCAGGAGATCCACTTGTGGGTTAGCAAAATTAAGTAAGCAAGCAAACATAAGCCAAAATAAAAGGATAATTCTCAGCCAAAGTATGGATACCTAGATCAGTGCAAGATGAGATGTTGTGGCTTAGAAGGAAGGCTCCAAAATCAAAGCATAGGCAAAATTTTGGAGGGTGGTTGTAGCTGCTACAACATTGGCGACACACTGGTAAAAATCCATCTCTCTATATGCAAATTGAGTCTAACTCTTCCAGAAGTATTGTTCATTTCTTCGATTATCATAGCTACCTCACTTAGCTTGAGTTAAATATGTAGTGCCTACCATTCTCTTTATCAGCAACACACATACCAAGCTAAGTAAAACTGAGTTGTTTCGATTGGGGATGAGAGGTATATAGATGCATAAGTAAAATAGAATGTCAAATATTTAGTTTCATATCTGGTGTTGCTCTACTGTCAGTAGGCCTAGACAGTACCCCAGTAGAGTCACTTCAGGAACACAAGCATTGCTCTGCTACCAGCGAGCCTGGATAGTATCCCAGAAAAGTTACCTGCTTCACCTCTTTGCATAGGAAGCCTTTCTTTTCTTTCACTCTTTATTTAATTTTGTTCATTTTTCAAAGAAATGTGCATAGGCACTTATTTATTTCATGAGGCAAAAGAGGGATCCAGACTTATTGAGAGCAGAAGAGGTTGTCCCTTTAGAGAAGGATATTTATATATAACTCTGACGTAGTTGTTTATATTTTCCCCCTCTCCTTACTCTACTTGACTTAGTTGAAAAGGGTTAACTGAAAATAGAAAAACAATTAGACTAAGCGGTATTGGTTAAGAGTGCAAGCATCATGATTGTGTTGACTCTCCCTAAAAGGAACATATTTTCCGTTAGGATATCATTGAATAGAAGAAATGCAAGATTCACATAAAGAGAGGGAATAAACAAATAACCAAGTGTTGACAGTTGTACAAGTTCCTGGTGGACTTCACCCTGCTTTTCTAAGAATCCAAACACAGTTTCATTTAAAAAATAACCTATATGTGCAAAAGCAAACAAAAAAAGGAAATAAGTGGGATAAAGCAAGACAAAGTAAGGAAATCAAGAAACAAACAAAGAAGAAAATAAAAACTACTCCTCCTAACCTAAGAAGAACATGGTCCAACTGACATAAATTGATATTTTCAATGTAGCCATCAACACATTGGCTAGCCCATGTAGGCGAGAGCATGACTAACAAGAAAAATATACAAGTAAACCAACCAACAAGAAATATAAAAAAAATGCAAACCAGAGCATTCGAATCTTGAATGCATCTACAAATAAGTAACAACGAAAAGTGCATGAGAGGAATTTTTCAGATGTATCATGCTATCCTAACACATTGCTAGTGGAAGACAAGCATATACACACTTTCAAACTTGAAAAATGAGCAAACATGAAGAAAGAAGAAAAATTTTGTTTTGCAACATTGCTTGCTACGTATGAATCCTCTAATGATTGAGTGATAGGATCATGTGATACATATGGAGGGTGCGAAAATTGTAAGATAGATTGATTTTCAATGTGAACAATAGAATGATGAGAAGCCTAGAAAGATTCAACAAATTTCTAATCAGAAGTGGAATTGACGTCAAGGCTATAAGAACCTCACATAACCATCAACTTCGGTTGAAGTGCCTCGACATCTTGAGGAGTTTCCAACTCATCAAAAGATGGACCATCAAAGATCGCTTAGAAAGATCAACAATGGACAAATAAGAATCATGATCAGATGAATGAATGAAAAGATCACGACAACCATGATAAAAAAGTTCAAGATGACGAATAGGGGCATCCTCATGATCTGACAAAACATACAAAGGGGATAATGAAAAACATGAAATTTCACCCTCCATGTTTCTGGAAAGGTAAGGTGAGAGATTAGGAGAATTAGTGAAGACAAATTTTTGCTCTCCACGTTTAAATAAAAAAATGGCATTCCACATGTTCTGCGAATGGTCGAAAGTAAAAACATTTGAAAGTGATTTTTCACAAGATTGAACAAAAATGACAGAATCGTGGAAGATGTCAAGATAAAGCGGATGAGGTGCGGACAGAAGGAGGTCATCCTTCATCGTAAATTATTGTTCATATTCCCACACATGCTCATCAAAAATGATATTGCAAGTTGATTGTTCAACACCAGCTACGTCCAAAAGTTGATCCTCGTGAACATAAAACACTAGTAGAAAATGATCAATTAGTGACTAGGTGACTAAAAACGTTAGTCACCACAACTTTTCCAAGTGAAGTACTATTAAAAATCAGCAATCTTAAGTGATCAAACTAGAAACGCCTAACATAAATCACTAATTTAGTCGCGAGTTCAAATATGTGACTAGCTAATAAGTAATACAACTAAAAATGACTAACATGAATGACTAATTTAGTCTAAGAACAAAAATACAACTACCTAACAAGCACTACAATAATATGAATCATTTTTTTATGTTAGCCATCCTAATTGTGTCAAGCAATCTAAACTTACAAGTGATAGGGGATTGAAAGACTGTTAAAGTTTGGTTGAAAGGTTATCCTTCCTTAAACACTTCTGCATCCTCACATGATGTATAGGTGATCCAACTTTGCATTATTTATCTCTAATAATTAGTAATTTTAAAAATATATTTCTTAATAATAGAATTTATTTTATGTATTTTTTAAAAATCTATTCATTGAATCTAATTGGATCTAGTTTCAATTTGAAATTAATTTGAAGGGAAAATTCAATCTTTAAGACTATAATATCAAATAAAAACTACTTTAATTTCATATTAACCAACCTAGATCCATCTTAACCTCGGATCTATCAAGCACCGAGAGGGGTCCAATCTCTCGAGGTGCAAAAAAATTTTTCTAGTGCAAAAATTGAGGAAATGTTTGCATCTCGAGAGATTGGATCCCTCTCGGCACTTGATAGTTATAGGGTTAATATGGATCTAGGTTAGTTATATAATATTATATAATATCTATATTTATATTTGCATTTCTTTGTTATTCCTTCTCTCTATTTCCCCCCAAACATACAAATACTATCTCTCCCTCTCTTCCCCTTCTCTTTCTATCTCTTTGTTCCCCTTATCTCCCTCTTTATCTATATCCTTCTCTCTATTCCCTCCCACTCTCCTCTCTCTCTCACTCTCTCTCTGTGACTCCCTTGTCACCCCCCCTCTCTCTCCACCTTTCTCCCTCTATGTTTTTCTTGTTCCCTCCCTCTCCTACCCACTCCAATTCTATCTCTCTCTCCTCATCTCTATCTTCCTTCCTCTTGATCCCTTATCTCCCACCTCCCTCTATCTCTCTCCCCTAAATCACTCTCCCTCTATCTCTCTCTCTTCCTTTCAACTCTATCAATACCTCCCCCCCTCCTTGTCCTTCTCCATCTCTCTCCCTTCCCCTTCTCTCTCTATCTCTATCCTCTCCTCTTCTTTCTCTTCCCTCCTTTCCTCTCTCCCTCACTCTCTCTCCATCTCTCCGTTCTCACTCCTCTCTCTCTCTACCTATTTCTCTTTATGTCTTTGTTCTTTCCTCCCTCTCTCTCCCACTCCAACTCCACTTCTATCTCTCTCCTCTTTGTTCCTTCCTCTTGCTCCCTCTCTCCCACCTCACTCTCTCTTTATCTCTCTCTCTATGTCCTCCAACTTTTTCACTATCTTCCTCCCTCTCTCCCACCTCACTCTCTCCACCCCACATCCCTCTTTCTTTTTCTCTCTCTGTCCTCCAACTTTTTCACTATATCCCTCCCTCTCTCCCACATCACTCTCTCTCCCTCCATCACTCTCTCTTTCTCTCTCTTTGTCCTCCAACTTTTTCACTATCTCCCTCCCTCTCTCTGCCCCCTCCTCAACTCTCTCTTGAATTTGATCACATTATAAAGTGTTTAAGAAATTATCTAAATTAGAGAAACTTAACTGGTTCTAAAATATTAAACCTATATTTTAGATCAATCATGTCAAAGAAAATAAAATAATGAAAAGCTTTAAAAATTAGACACTATATTTAATCTATTATAATTAGTCAATTTGCTTGCTCTCATCCCTGGGGTCCTTAGCTAAGATGGATCTATGCCGGTTCTTTATATATATATATATATATATATATATATATATATATATATATATATATATATATATATATATATATATATATATATATATATAATCTATGCCGGTTCTTTATATATATATATATATAAAGAACCAGCATAGATCCCTCTTAGCCTAATTTTATTAAAACCTTAATTTAATTTCTATGGGAATATTTTTAGTAGTCGGGAGGACAGAGGGTTTATATATATCTCAAATTGTAACATTTTCCCTTTTAGATTCAATTAAAAAAATGTTGTAAAATTAAATTAAAATAAAATATTTTTACTATGAAATAAGTTATGGTTTTTTAGCATGTGGTATTGATAAGCCATGGTATTGGCCCAGTATTGTAACAAAGATGATTTACAAGTTAATATCCATGGTAAAGTGAGAGTGAATATCCATGGTTAATAATCTTGTCATATTGTTATAAAATATTTTGATTGGGAAATAATTTATGTTTTTTGGGCATGTGGTATTGATAATCCATGGTATTGACCCATGGTATTGTAACAAAGGCTATTTTTTCTAAGTTCATAATATTTACCGTAATGTGGGGGTGAATATTAAAAATCTTATCATATTGTTATAAAATCTTTTGGTTGTGAAATAAGTTATGGTTTTTGGACTTGTAGTATTGATAAACCATGGTATTGGCCCATGGTATTGTAACGAAGCCTATTCACAAGTTAATAACAAAATCAAAATATAATAAATTGAATTTTATTATTTTTATTAATTTAACTTTTTATTATTAATTGAGGTCATATTTAAATGCTTACACTCATCCCAATATCATTTTTAACTTGTTATTCTTCTTTTTAATTTAGCGTATTATGCAAAAATAACAAATTCTTACTAAAAATAAATCATTTAAGACAATTGCAATTTATATATTTTATTTTATATTATAAATATTTATTTTAGTTTTTCCATTATAAATATTTATTTTCTTTTTCATTTATAGTTTAGCTTTTGGTTCAGATAAAATATTCACAGATTACAACATCACACTGTAGCGTTGCATTTTTCTCTGCCTTGTCTATATCTGCATGGAAATGAAGACCATCAAAGTGATCTATGGATTTCATGAGATTCAAACCATGGATGGAGTTTGCATGGGAAACACCTTAGGAGAGCATCAATGATTAGATGGAGGAAGGGCAAGGCCATTGGGTGTGGAGATTTTGGTAATTTGTAAATGGATATGAATTTGGACCCTAGAGAGTTATTCCTCTAAAGATATTTTTGTTCTTATGGGTAAACAATTTTGAGGGTTTATATGATCAAAGAATAAATTTTATCTAGAGTTGAGGGTTTAATGATTATGATAATGCAGATCTTGATTGCCACCAACAATTCATCAAAAGACAATGTACAAGTAAGCATTTTGCATGTCCTTATTGTACAAAGGGTTTAATGATTATGATAATGAAGATCTTAACTGCAGCCAACAATTCATCAAAAGACAATGGACAAGTAAGCATTTTGCATGTCCTTATTATACAGATCAGTTCTCTCCTCCCTAACTTTTCTAGGGTCAGAATGCATGAAATTTTATTTTTTCTTTTCACCTTTCTTTAGTGGTTGATTGTTTGTGTAATGGAATCTACCATGCCCAAATTGAATTTCTCGAGTGATGCACGCAAATTTTCTAGTAGGATGCAAATGCTAGACCTTCCTCAAAATTTGTAACATGAAATTAAAATTTCTTGTAATCATGAACATAAAATATTTTATGTTTCATCCTTAGATTATGATCTCAATGCCTACAGTTTTAAACCATGTTACTATATTTTAATTAGAATATACTTAGATCCATTAAACCTTACAACTATCCAAAGATTAGGTTAATTTCAGCTAAAAAGAAGGAACTTAAATGAATTTTGCAATTTAGATTCAATGCTTATAGACAACGATTAAAAATGGAAGAACCCAAATGGTCTGATAACTTTTACCCACCCATCAATTTCCAAGACCATTGCTATTATTTTGAAACTAAGTAGAGAGAGTAGAAGAAGAAGAGGAGCTTGGATGAGGTGGACCCTGACTTGCTTAATACTTTTCAAAAGTTGGGCATGCCCTTGACTAGAAAAAGAGATTGACCAATGTTGTTGTAGATGTTGTTTTAGACAGTGTTTTCATTTCTATCATGCATAGGTAGACTCTATAGCCATTTGAGGTTATCTTTCGTTCCTTATAAGAGGTAATTCAGGAGTATCTTTATCTAGTTAGGAAGTAGCTTGGCAGGGTTGTTCCTCATGTTGATAACTATTATGCTGCATTGTATTTTTATTTTTTAGTGATAACTCCTCCTATTAAATCCCCAAGAACACTTTGTAGCCTATGGAAATATCCACTTATTTCAAGATGAATGAGATGGAGACCAGGCAATTTGAGAGGACTCTTATTGTTGTACATGAGAGGAGTTATGCGATGTGAGAGGAGTTCTGCGACATATATTGAAGGATGCACTACACCATTTTATGACACCAATCATCTCCATGCCACAGTAGTGGATCTCTATTGCACCGAGGGAGCAACGATAAAGTATTCCACTGTAAAGAATTTGTATGTCGGGGATGAGGAATGCAGACATGGATTTATAATTTTATTATGAAAAGAGGTTTGTGTGATGGAGACAAATCAAGGATTTTGTGGACCTGAGTAGAGACTGGTTCAACAATCACCTAGAAATACTCAAGCATTGTTTTGAAAGGAGATGATGCAATTGGAGAGTTCTATTATGTTGCCTTGAAAAATAACTAACAATAGGCGGACAAAGATGATCCATATAGGGAAGAATTGTAGGAGTAGGATTGTTTCTAAAATTATATCTATGGGCAAGTCAAGGAACTACTACAGAGGATTAGTGTAGGTGCAACCAAATTCTCATAATGCAAGGAATTTTTCACAGTGTGATTCAATGCTCATCAATGGCCACAAAGCTGCAAATACTTATCGTTACATTTAGGTACAATTGAGTTGCATTCTAAAGTCTCTAATTTCATTTATTAGTAGTCCTTCTTGTGTCCTTGTCTCTCTTATTTCATTGTGGTAGGATTGGAATAGGTTAAAAAATCAAGCATATCATTGAGTAAAATAGACAACCACATGTCACTACATGTCATTATGCATACTCTTTGTTTTTATACAATTAGAAGTGAGCAATATGATGCGTGCACAATTAAAAATCCTAGTAGGCATGATGAATCCAGTCTTAGCATGAAAATCAAAACCAAGAATCATACAATATCAATACATTTGTGACACGGATTAAAAAACACAATAAAATATTATATGACAATGTTGTCTATTTAGTGCAAGATACTACTAATATTCCATAATTTTCAGAGATTGTGGATGTCATGGAGATTCCCTTAAGAAAAGTTACTGACTCAAAGATAAGATGGTCAATGCAACTATTTACTTCAAATAGGCTAAATCTAGGTAATTAAAACAAGTTTGAAAATCACTAGAAACACCACCCCTCTTTATTTTAAATAGGCTAAATTTAGGTAATTAAAACAAGTTTGAAAATCACTAGAAACACCATCCCCACATCATTTTATTTCCAGTTGTACAAGATAATATTGAATAAAATTTTGAGCACTTCCATTTAAATTGACCGTACATAAAATAACAAACAAGGTTGATGCTTTTAAAAGCTATATCCATAATTAAAAATAATATATGACAAGGATGGATCATAATTTTAAAGGCTATATCCATCACCAACTATAAGATAAGAGTTAATGAGATGAGAAAAGAATTGTCTTGATATAACATATAAACGTCATATTACTTATAACTCTTGCATATTGTATTTTATTGTGCATATGTTAATTGTATAACTTTAATTGGGTAATTTTTTACATTTAAATTGTCAAATATGTAGAAGTTATATTACACTAGCTTAAATACGCACACAAACAAAATATCAGAAATATGGCAAGGGAATGAGTAAGCATTTTCACATTGTTTTAAAATTTCCCCTTGGTTGGTGAAGAACCAATTCAATGTTATTTTTGGTGGAGTATTAAGTTATTAACCGAAGATAAAAAATTGTTAGTCTCTTAAATCACTGAAAAATGATATTTAGAATATTATATAGAAGTTACATTTTACGTAGCTATATCTACCCTGACGTAACTATAATATTCCAACTCCAATTTTTATATATAAGTTACATTTCATGTAGCTATAGAAGTTACATTTACGTGTTTTAGATAGAATTTACATTTTACATAGCTATATCTACCCTGACATAACTATAATATTCCAACTCCATTTTTTTCACACTTTTCAACATTTTAAAGATTTGTCTATTTTAGTGTGATTATGCAATTAAATAGTTGATATTGTTTAAGAAATCTCCTATTTCCAACATTTTGAATTCTTAAGTGGGATCTTGGGTAGGTTTTTTTCACTACCATATATCATGTTTTAAGTACATGGTGATTTATAATTCACCCAAGAGACTTTAGGAGCAACCTTGAATTGCATTCTTATTTTCATTATACATCTAATATTTGCAACGTTTTCCATGTGAAGAACCTAATAGCCCATGTTGAACATGAAGCAAGTACCTCAAAAATTGGGGAATATCAGTTATTCTATTTCTAGAGGGGGATAGATCCAAAGAAGGCAATGACAACTATCATAAATGGCTTTTGTCGGGTTGTATTTAATGAAATCCCACTAGAATTTTCTACTAAAGTAAATCAATTGATGAATTTGAAGCTTGAAGGTAGTGTTGAATAGGTGTTGCAGGGTATCTCTATAACACCATATATTTACATGATTCTAATGCCACGAGATGCTGTCTCAATAACACTATTGTCTAGTGATGGGTGCTAGGTGTAGATAGCTTTGTCATGTCCTATAGCTAAATCGTATCGTTATATTTCTATAAAATATTGAAATGTGTTCAAAGTTTGTCTCGGATAAGGAAATATGTATGTACTCTTGAATTTATCTATGTTGTAATAACATCAAGAATAAAGTTGTCATTGCAAATAATTGGGATCTACCATGTAATTTTACTTTAATACATGGAATTGTTGATTTGTTAGATCCCAACTAGTTAGGGTTGAATTTATTTTTGTTGTAATGAGTTTGAGAATAAAGTTGTCATTTTAACCATTGAAATCTACCATGTAAGATTTATTCACTACATGAAATTGTTTATTTGTTAGAGCCCAACTTATTAGGATTATGAAGAGTCCTCATTCATGACAATATTTATGAATGATCTATTCTCATGATAATAAAAACATAGGTCATAATAGCGAGGAACTTTTACTATGCGAAAAAGAATATCCAAATTTAAGGTACATGACTCTTTTAGAACAAGCAATAAGGATAGTTTTTACACTAATATTTTTTTTTCCATTTGTTTTCACAAGTTATCTATTGCCTGATATTTTTAACATGTAACTTAGTTGGTATGATTGTGTCTAAGGTTTTATTGAAGGTTAAATAATAAGTTCCTAAGGTGTTATTTCCCAAAGGTGACGTTTTATTTTCTTTTTCTATACAGGTCATCTAGCCCCATAGTGGCCACTATCGAATGTTGAGGTATATGTCGTATAAATATTCAATATTCTACTTTATTTTATATTCAAGTATTCATCATCTTTCATGTATTATACTTTTCACTACATCTTCTTTGATTTTCAGGGGAGTAACTCAATCTTCATGGTAAGAAGCAACAATTGAAGAATGAGGAGAACAATAACACTGAAGCAACAAATGCAAAATGAGAGAGAGAAGAGAACCTATCTAGTGATACCCTTGGATCCAATATCTTGCATAAGACATACTCATAGAGACTGATAGTCAAACCTTTAGAGTTGGTGAATTCACTTGCAATGCTTTGGCAACACAGTGATAATGTTTTGAAATGATGAAACAATATTTCATGTGTAAATTGTAGTCCAACCGATATTAAGTTGGAAACTTATATTGTAATACTTGATATTTTATATAATAAAAATTATATGGTTGAAATTGTTTTTATTTTCACTTTATATTATTTAGTCTTGTAATTAACATATGTAACTTTGCGTTATCATATTAGATAAATATGCACATTGTATGATATTTTTTTTAAATTTAGTTGCAAAATCATACTAATTAATTTATGTTGATTAATAATAGACACATAAAATCAATCTAAAACTACTAAATTAGTAGTTTATATTAATTAATGATGAACACGAATAAAATGAATATATGACTAAATTAGTCGTTTATAATGATTATGAATGAAATTAAATGCAATGAATATAAACTACTAAATCGGTCATTTATATAATGAATATGAAAATACCAAAAAAAGATAAACGACTACTCCAAATGATAATTTTTTTATTAAAATGAGGACTAAATTTTGCATATATACGACTATTAGTAGCTAATTTACAGTATCTTCTAACATGACTAAAATTTAGTCATATTTCTTTGGTCATTAATTGGATTTAAATTATGACTAAAATTTGCATATGTATATGACTATTAGTAGCTAATTTATAGTATCTTATAACACGACCAACATTTTGGTCATATTTCTTTGGTCATTGATTGGTTTTCTAGAGGATTCATATAGTACTATATTTTGTTGTATATTTGGTCATTAATTGCGACAATTAATGATTAAACCAATGAAAAATTTACGACCAAATTTATGACTAAATATACCACTAGATGGTAAAATTGAGGAAAGCAATTAATGACTAAGCTAAAAATGACTAAAATTTAGTCGCATTATAAGATACTGTAAATTAGCTATTATTGGTCACTGACTAAAAAATGGTGGTTTATATGCAAATTTTAGTTGTTTTTTTAGTAACTAATTAGTCTTTTTGTACTAGTGAAATGTGACTTCCAAGAAAAATGAACACAACAAACCAAAATTTGGAGGATTAAAGGGACCGAAGGACAGAGGATGAGGAGATAGCACTTAATGGAAACCATTGGAGTTAGAGTCCAAATCTAGGTAGAAAATATGAGTAGGTGTGGTAGGAGAAGATGGTGATAAATCAATAGGTGGATTCCCAACATCTCCCACCTAGACCTGTGAAGATAGAGTTGCTTGATGAGAAGGGGATAGGGGGTCACTTTGGACAGCAACCTTGTCCATCTCAAATTTAGAAGCTCTAGCACTGAGGTTTGTTTGGATAGGTTTGAAAGATTCTAACTCATATTAATTTTCCAAAACGTGAACAAGATATTGAAATATTTCATCCAAGAATTCCCACTCAACTTCATCTTTAGGTAATTCAAAAAAGTAGTGAACAAAATGATCATGAAAATCTTGAAGAGATTCATCAGTTTATTTTCGCAACTTTAAAATTTTACTATTAAGGGCTTTAAGATCATAAAGAACGAAAGCATTACATGATTCACTAAAAAATTACTTGAAAGAGTGTATAGAGGCTGCGAGAAATGTGTGACACCGTTTCTTTATGCACCCTTTGAATGTGAAAGCAAACAACCCACAGGTAATATCCTCAGACAGGATGTCATGCCTGTCACAGAAACCAAGAAAAGTAACTACGTGCCTAAGAAAGGTTATTCCACCCTCGCCATTGAACTTAATTATGGACAAGTCATTTAAAATGATGGTTGGTACTTCAAAATGTGCATAGTTAGAAAAACATGTTGGGTTTTTGATTTGGGAAGAAGTCATGCAATATATGTCGAAATTCTAAATAGGCTTCAAGGGCTCAGCTTGTCATTTGGCCCTCCTTCTAGTGCCAGAAATGTTGATAGTGTTGGACCTGCCAACATTTAGGGGATCTCCCCGATATGAAATCCCAAATAGACCTCACAGTGTTTCGAGTAGGAGTCCCAACAATGGGTGGTAATGCAATTCCTTGATCGCAGTAGTGCGCAAATGAAAGTCTGATAACCTTGGGTCAGAGCAAGTGTGTGACCTTTTGGAGAGTTAAGTGTGATGCATGAATGCTCTAACATACGGAGGGGAAAAGGAAGTGTGCCCCTTGGAATCCCGTAATAGTATGCAGCTTGAAAGTAACACATGAGAGAAATGACACCATAAGCTAAAATGCAGAATAGTCCACAAGTTAAAGTGATGTGTAAATCCAACAACACAAATTCAATAGGATCCATAAACATTCATATAAAGTAGTTCATAAGCATATCCATAAGTTATATAATATACATTTACAATACAACAAGAAAAGTCCTACTATATTAACAACATATGCATGAAAGCGTGTTGGCTCTGATTTTATTATTATAAGTGAAAGTTGCATGCATATACCATTAACAACCACTAGCACCAATAGTGGAACATTACATTCAAGAACACCTACTCCTAAAAAGAGGTATACTCACTCTATGCTATGGAGAATCCAAGACACTTCAAAATACTCCCAAGCCTTCTCTAAGCCTAAGCCTAGCGAAACGCTTGGCTCCCAAGCGCCTGTTCTATGAGTTATGAATTCTATTTATAACAATGGGTGCAATGACCCTTGACATTCCCCTTTGTGACTCTTTTACTTCCCTCATGACTCTTCAACTTCTTGACTAAATGAAACATTACATTACATGATGACTTTTCATATTCCAATATTGACACTTGGAATTTCACTTACAACATAATTACAAATAATATTACATTTTCCACATTTACCCATATAAGAAGAAATAGGATAGAGATAGCCTAACAAGACACAACACTATGATTCTAGGGTAGAGACAACGTGGCACCATTTTGCAGCTTTTCTTTCCCTCTAGATTATCAACAATCTTCCTCTTTCCCTTGTCCTACAATGTATTTCTACCTTTTGTTGTTGTTGTTGTTTCTTCCAGAGTTTTTGTTGTCTATAGAGAAGCCTTCCAAGCTCTTGCTATAATGATCAACTCATTGAGCCTAGAGGCATTGTAGAAGTACCTCCAACCTCCTATGGCCAATGAAATGTCCCGTGGATCCACAGAAAGTAAAATCTCATACAATGGTCTTTGAAAATACCATGGGGATCATAAGGATTAAAGTCCTTAGTGCCAAACTCAAATTTCACTATGTCCTTAGCTTCGACATCTACATATTTCAAGCTCTTAATCTCATATAATCCAATCCACAAAGGAATAGTGGGCCATGTAGCTTTATTCTTCCTATGCAGTCCTGCTGACAACCCTACAACATGGTGGTATGAAACTTCTTGCATGATTAGTTTGTCAATGGCATACCTTGGTAAGACATGCATAGGCTTATCTCTGCCAAACACTCTGATGAAGCTGCCACCATTGAAGCATACCAATTGACAATGTTTTCTATCACCTCCATTTATTATTGAGACATGCAAGGTGGATCTTGCTCAAATATAAGCTTGTATAATGGGATGATAAAGTGGCCAATTAGCTTTTTCAACACTCCCCGATAGCTGCAAGTCAGAAAGAAACTTGCAATAGATGTCCACGAAAATTTTTTGACGTGTCCAAGTCCAAGTCATGCTAGGGAAATGTTGTTGTGCATAGATTTCATCCAGTAAGTATGCGGACATGTAAAACCTTTCTTACTCATTCTTGGGTGGATTTTGAGCCTTAAATACATGGGACTTCCACTATTGAGCCAACAAATCTGAATAGTTGAATGGCCTCCCATCATTCACCAACTGGTCCAGTAAGACTTCCCACCCTTCAGAGAAGGTCTCTCTACTCTCTTGACCATATATTCTACAAGCGAAGATGATTAAGAACTGGTAATCCTTCCTGAGGGAATTTGTCTTGTAAAAATGGGTGGGTGTATGTCTAAACTTCGACGACTCTTTCACCCAGTGCTTGACAATGTCTCTTGTGTTCACATAGCTATGGGTGGGATAGAAGAGTGATTCCATGATACATCTACTAAAAGTATTATGCCCTGAAGGTGGCAAGCTTCCTCCCACCTACACTGCTCAATGTCATAGTTTGTTCATCTATATGTGAGAAAATACAGGTCATGATGTCCACACATGGGAAGGCGGGGTAACTGCATGCAACCTTATATAACCTTGACCACTAGATGCTAATATAAACCTATCGGTCCTCTATGTCTTCCTTAGAGTCCCCTAGAAAAGTGTCTTCAATATTCTGCCATGTCAGTGTTTTTCCTTTCTCAATAAACAACTAAATATCTACATACACTGGTAAATCGACTGATATCTCCTCAACTGCTTCCCCAATACTGCTCTTAGTGGTTTCCTTTGATGAAACTCTCTTATATGTCATGTTATTGTGACTGCTGCAGTGCTTAACAATTGTTGTACCTGTGGGACAGAGAGGACAATCATGGAAAGCAAATGTTAGCTAAAAACCAAAAAAACTTCAAGACAACTTCAAGCAGCAAGCCACGCACTTAATGGGAAGGATTGCACAGTTTTTCTTGATAGGGTTGACTAGCTAACTATGGGAACTACGCATTGTGCAGTCCCAATAGTCAGTGTGGGAGCCTGATGACTAGAACTATGCAATGCGCAGTTAAGCCTGGGCCAAGGCCTTAGAGATATTTTGCATTATGTAGTATTACTAGCCAAGCTCAGAGGCTATCTCCTAGAACTATGCAATGCCAGAGGCATGAGGCTTGAGTCTTGAGGCTCCAGATTGTGTAGTGCCAACTGTGCAAAGTGAGATCCAGGCAAGGGGACCGAGATCTGACCAAGGGGAGTGTGAAAAGAAAGAAAATCTAAAATATGGTGTGAATTTGAGTGCAGATATGACTAAGGCTTTATGCATACATGTGAAACGAGTGCAGAAATTGATTAAATTGAAGGAGAACGAATCATGTGAGGAGAGTCACCGCAATGATGACCATTGGTGCAAAAACAGGAAGACTCATGCTACACTTGGGACAGTCAATCTATAACTTGAAACAACACTTCTAGAAGTTAAAAGAAGTTAAAATGTGAGAAACGATATAGAGAAAGAAGTGAAACAACACTCACACAACCTAAACAACAAAAAGCAACAAGAAAACGACAAAAGACAACAAAAGCAAAACTCACCTGGAAAAGCAATGACGATCTCACCAAAGGCTCCTTGATCTCCTCAGGAATGCTAGAGCTCAAAGATTGAGTTTGAAAATGAGCTCTAGTAGCATCAATTAAATATATTTGGTCAAGTTATAGTTTATGACATGCATGCCTAAAATCAAGGAAAAAGTGACACTTGACAAAAGTTTTTAAAAATAACGAAAGTGTCTCCTTCGAGATACTAAAAATAGATCACTATTTTTTAGGGATGTTTTTTTCTTTTTTACTCCTTTCCAAGGGAAAATTTCCATTCACACTACTACGAAAGATAACACAGTTCTGAGAACCGGGCAACTTTCCGGCTCAGTGCACTGCGCAGTTTATGAGCTTAGTGAGGGTTGTGCAATTTCTGGGCTCAGTGTTGGGTTGCCCCATCATTACTACACATTTCTAGAGCTCAAGCCTCACTGGCATCCACGAATGCAAAATTCCTAACAACAAGGCTAGTTTCCCTCAAGAATTGTATAGTTTCCTGGGGCAAGCCCATAACTATTGTGGGACCTAGTATGGAGATCACCTTGTGAGTTAGAAAAATCAACTAAGTAAGAAACCACAAGCCAAACTAAAATGATAAGTCTCAGTTGAAGTACGGATACTGTTACACAAAATATTGTCACCATGACATTCTGCAGTCAGTATGAGTCTATCACTACTTATACTATCCTCCTATGCAAGTCTCAAACCTCAGCTCTTCATGTCAAGCCTTGAAAATGAGAGAAAGTCCTTGAAAATATTTAAAACTCTGGTTCCGCACTTTCTCTTAGCATTACCTGCCGTCCCGCACCCCCTGGTTGGGTTACCTGTGGACCTGCCCGCTCTGTCTGTAAAGAAAAGGGTGCGGACCCCTGTAAAAGTAAAAAAGGCACAAGTTTATTATTAAAAACTCACTTTGGGTTAATTCTGGACGCTTCTAGAAGGAATCTTAAGGTGGTTAGTTCGCTCATAGGTGGTCCATGCACCCCATAACCAAAGGAGCTAACCCCTTGATGTGAGGAGCTTATCCCTTTGAAGAAGGACTCTATCCCTTTGAAGGTGGACTTAGTAACTTCCTTCCTCTGCACTATAAAATGAGGCACTGAGCTGGTTTCTAGGGAGGTTGAAAGCTGAATATTTTTTAGGGTAAATGCTGTTGGAATTTAGACTTCCTAATTGAGCTTGAGAGGAGAGATTACATACCTTTTGATCTCATTAGGAAGAGTGTGAAGCTTGTCAAAGTAGAGGATATTCTTGCTTGGACCCTGGGAGGAGCTTGTACAACATCAAGGCACCAAGGTTGTAAAGTTCTTCTTTGATTAAAGTTAATACAATCAAGTTCATTTTTCTCAATAAGCTATCTCTTATGGTTTATTTCATGAATTCCTTGATCATCATGATGAATATGATTTATTATATTGGCTATGTAGGTGTTATTTGATGTGTGCTTGTTTGTGTTTGCAGGTTCTTTAAAAGGAAACTCATTTGGACGGTCGAAGCGTGGCTGCCACAAACTAGCGTTGGACTTAAGGTAGGGTCTAAAACACCTCTTGGCTTTTATTTATAAATCGAAATAATTAGAGAAAGATAGAATTTGCTTGTCTTGATTGTCGCTAGATATCAATAGATACTAGGAAGATGAATTCGGTAGTGAACACGTGATCTACTACCTTAGTCGAACTTTGAATCCGACTGAGCTAAAATATTCACATGTGGAGAAATTGGCCTTGGCAGTTGTTCAAGCTGTCCAACGATTTCATCATTACATCTTACTACGCAAAACTATAGTAATTTCTGACTGTAACCCTATGATTTATATTTTGACCAAACAATTGCTAGGGGGCAAGTATTCCAAATGGATTGTTATCCTGCAGGAATTTGACTTGGAATTTGAAAAGTCTAATTCAAAGAAATCTTTAGTTTTTGCGGAGTTGATGTGTGACTTCCCGCGTGCTGATACTGAAACTGTGGCGGAAGAGCCCATTGCAGACGAATCCTTGTTTCTTATTAGCACTCTTGATCCATGGTATGGGGATATCATAGTTTATCTCCAAACCCAATCTTTTCGGCCTGAAATTTCATGATCTCAGAAAATACGATTCCAATCCCAACAATACAAGATTATTGGAGATACTCTCTATTGTCATGGGGTGGACTCTGTTTTCCAACGTTGTTTAACTCATGAGGAAGCTGAAAAGGTTCTAAATGACTGTCACTCTGGAGTGTGTGGCAGTCATATGTCTGGGTATGCCACAGCCCAAAAGATATTGCGCACTGGCTATTTCTGGCCGTCTTTGTTTAAAGATTGTATTGACGCAGTCCGAAAATGCCATAATTGTCAAATTTTCGATTGAAAGATGCGTGCTCCTCCTACTCCTATCCACCCTATAATTGTCGTTGGTCCTTTTGCAAAATGGGGTATCGATTTTATTACATGTAACCCTCACTCAGCCGGGGGGCATGCATATATCATCCTTGCGATAGATTATTTTACCAAGTGGGCTGAGGCGATGCCTACATTTGCGGCAGATGGCAAAACTGTTGCGATTTTGATTTTCAATCATATAATTACTAGATTCGGTGTTCCACAAGTGATTATCACTGACCATGGATGTCATTTTCGAAACATCATGATGACGGAACTAACAGATCAACTTGGCCTGCATCACGATAGTTCTACTCCATATTACCCATAAGCTAATGGTCTGGTTGAAGCCATCAACAAAGTTCTAGTCATTATGATCTGACAAATCATTGGGATTCATAGGTCGAATTGGCATAACATTTTATTTTCAGCGCTTTGGGCATATCAAACCTCAGTAAAAACATCAACTGGTTTCACTCCTTTCCAACTAGTTTACGGTTTGGAAGCTGTGTTACCCATTGAATGCAAAATCCCGTCACTGTAAATAGCCATAGAGTTACTCCCAGCCACTTCTGAAGAGGAGAAACATTTGTTGTACTTGGCTCAGCTAGATGAGAATCGACGTAATGCTGCACTAGCAATCGAAACTCATTCCAAACGAATTAAAGCTCAGTATGATCGAAATGTTACACCCCGTAATTTTTCGGAAGGAGACCTAGTCTTACTATACGATCAAGCAAATGATAAGCGAGGGGCTGGAAAATTTGTTCCGATGTGGCATGGTCCTTATGTTGTTAAGCGAAAGCTGGCAAAAGGGGCCTATGAATTGGTAGATTTTGACGGAGTCTCTTTAGGTAAGCCCAGAAATGGTCTCTATCTGAAGAGATATTATGCTTAAATCTAGGTGTGGAGGTTTTAGTTAGATTAGTTTTCTTTCTAGCTGGTGTGTTTTAGATTAGAAAGGTGTGCTTAGTTTAGAGAGTGTTTTGGTCATTATTCCTGCTTATCTTGATTTTACTCTTGATATTGCAGATGTCGACATCTCTTCAAACATACATTGGTTTCGCTGATGGTGCTTGTCGTAATACACGGAACATTTCTTCCGTAGCTTGGGTTATCTATTCACCCTCTGATGAGTTGGTATCTATGCATGGGGTAAGCCTCGGTCAAACAACGAACAACATTGCAAAATATAGTACAGTGATTGAGTTATTATATGAATCCATTTCATTTGGGATTCGGAGTTTGATAGCGAGGTTAGATTCTAAACTCGTTGTATTGCAGCTTAATAGAGTTTATGCCATTAGAAATCTAGTGTTATTAAGATTATTTTTTAGAGTTCGTCTCTTGGAACGTGAATTTGACTATATTGAATATCAGCATATTCCAAAATATTTAAATACATTAGCAGATGCAATTGCTTCTCGAATGTTAAATAGACATTTGCAATAATCAAACAGTAAATTTAAAAACATTCCATAACATGTTTTACAAGATAACCAGTAATAGTGATATAGCATAGCGTAGAAGTGTGTCAAATATACATCGTCTTTGATCATAGGTTGAAAAACACCTTATGATCGGCAAAAATGATAGTACAAAAAAGCAAAAATGTCATATGAGTCTACAATAGGCGATCATCCTATCACTGGTGATGATCACGATAAGAAACCACTGCTCGGGCCACCCTACAAAGGAACCTCCTGAAAGGTCCTAGGACCCCAATCACATAGCACTGTAACCTAAGAGGAATGTCATCTATGCTAGTCTCTGGGATATTTGCTGTCAAGCGCTCTAGATGGTTTTCCAATTCAGCCAAGGTCTCTGTAGATTCGTCCTGTGGTGCTGGTACTACTGCGGCTGGGTGTCTCCTCTCATAGGGCCAGAGAGTGGCTGGTCGTTGTGGACCTACATCTGCATTTGAAACTTTTTACTATCAGTTTTGGACGTTTTAAAAACAAAAAAAATTAAAACTTAGAAAATGTTGAGAATGATTTTACCTGATTCATCCCATTGCTCTCCTAGTGGAAGAGCCATGTCTGGGTCACCACGATAATCCATCCCAGCATAAGGAAAATCCTGAATCACAAAAATTTGGTTTTCTAACCAATGAAAATACTTAGGAGGAAATCGAACAACCTCTGTACCCTCCTCAGGATGACGGGCCATAACTGCAACCCAACGCATCAGTTTGGGCTCTCGGGGAAGTCCAGCTCCAATGGAAAGATGTTGTGGGACCAACATCGAGACCCTCTCTAGACCAAAGCTCACAACTAAGAAACCATATCCAAATTTTTTCAGTTGTCCGTTCTTTGCTCTAGTCAGTTGGCATTTTACATTAGCCAACATAGCTTCACACCAGTTGAAGATGGTGCCTCGATAGCAGTCTATTTCCAT
Organism: Pinus tabuliformis; assembly: GCA_031772625.1. Lineage (NCBI taxonomy): Eukaryota > Viridiplantae > Streptophyta > Pinopsida > Pinales > Pinaceae > Pinus > Pinus tabuliformis. The sequence goes on from CM062817.1 coordinate 657,492,867, forward strand.
CCGCATTTGGGATCTAGTGGCTACATGCAGTGCTGCGCTTCCGCAGAGTCTGGTGACAGTAAATGCAATCACTTTGAGTTTAGGACGAGAGATGGTTTTGATATCAATCCCTTTGTCCCTTGTTTGGTCATTACAAAACTCTAGCCGGAGACTATCGACAGACTGGCCACCTAGCCTAGTCCCGAATAGAGACAATCGTTCACCTCTCTTGGGCAAACCAGTCAAGAAGTAAATATCCTCTAGCTCCATTTCAGGCTGGTGGCCACCTATAATGAAGCACTGGTCCTGTATATTCCATCTATTCACCAGCCACTGTAAAAAGTCTACTTGGGCCCTCATGCCAGGTATGGCCCGAAATTTGAATAACCCGCATGCCTTCAATGCATCTATTGAAGGTTGATGATTAATTGCGGAAAGGTCCACATCTTTGTGTTCTCGTTCCCGCCAATTGAGCATGATGTATATCCTACATTGAAAGAAAAGGCAGATTAAAACATCTTAAATCAAAGTTTTTGGGCAAAAATTGAAGAATTTATAGTTTGAAAGCCTATGTCGCGGGGACCACACCCTCTAAGTTAGAGACAGTGCGTAGGTCCACACTCTGCCTAAACAGCAGGTGCGGGCCCCTGGCTTTTCCCTGTGTAGGAAAAAGTCGGGGTCCGTAGGTTTCGCATGCTGCGCCTGCGGACCCCCGTGAATGGTCATTTAAACCAAAATTTTCCATAAAAATCAAAATAAAACCTAAAAACAAAATTGAAACGGTTGAAATGAAAGATTAAAGTGATGTGGATTACTTGGAGGTGACGGTTCTCGATTCCAACGGACGGATTTTCCGCAATCTTCACGGGAAGTTTCTTTCCCAAAAGCTCTCTTTCTCACTCTGAAATCAAATGGTGAAAATGAATTTACAAAAGCCCTTTTTATAAGCTTTTTTGAATAAATGAATTTTTAATTTGTTTATTTTTCACTTTAAAAAGGTAACTTTTCGATACATTTTTATTCATTTTAAACAGGTATGAGTAATGTTTCAGTTTTTATGCAGAATATCGGATTTTTCAGGCAAAATTGATCATTTTCAACAAAAAACATTTAGAGTCATCTTTAAGCTTTTTTCTAACTCCTAAAATATGAAAAGATTGCCAAGTTTTTCTTTTTAAGCTCGTTAAAACGGAATTAAAAAGACGGTCCACTTACAGCTCTTTTCTGACCGTATAAACATGAAAAGATTGCCGGATTTTTGTCGTTTCAAATTCGATATTGGTTATAAAACGACGTGTCATTGATCGCTTTTTTACTTTTTTGGATCAGAGACACTAATTATGAAAAGTACTCCTTGATCGTAATGGTCAAGCGGTTCTCTCAAGTATTATTTTATACTTTTTCGGGCTTGGGAGACACAAATTTATGAAAAAGGACAACCATGGAGTTTTCTTAAGTTTTTCTTCCGACTCCCTAAAATTGAAAAACGCCGAGTTTCTCCTATACTGGACTCGTTAAAATTTAATAGTAAAGGACCTGTTCAATTACAAACAGGAACGGACCACTCCTTCTTAGGGTTCAAATTTAAACTAAGTTGGACTCATCCGAAGGATGAGCTTATAATCAAGCAAATGTTATCCTCCTCAAGCTTGTCAAAAATAAAGAGGTACTTGCCAGAAATGGTGGGGGAAAAGAGAGAAAAATGAACCTATTTGTTGTACTTTGTGTCTCAGAAAAGCATTCAACCACTCTTGAACACGACACTTTTTTTTCACCTAGGTTGGGAAATCCTTTGCCTAACAGTTAATCAAACCATATTGAAAGTCTTCAGCCAGTTTCTGGATATTAGCTTTGGGTCAACTGTCACCAAACCATCTGCAGTGTCGTTATGTGTTCAAGAGGTCAGTGCAAATAAACCATTCATCTGCAAAATATCTGTCATCCATCTTGACCATCCCTGAGTCAGTCCTTGCAAACATATTTCTTCAAACTTGATCTATGATTTCGTGTTGTGGGCTTGCCTACGACGGATCGCTTTCTATCGACTTCAGCTCATTATCTAGAAAGATGATCTAGAAATCGTTAGTACCTTGGGATCTGCATGCCTCAATGGCAAGTTTCTCGCCTTTGACGACAGGTTGCATCATTGACCTTCGATCAAAGGATTCTATGACATGTTCGACATCAACTCATCTATTGACATTTCATGGATTGTACTGAGTACTTTGAGGGCCATTGACATTACTGGTGGTTTCTCTCACACTTATTAACAGTTTACATCATTGACTGGTAATCAAGTGGTTTCTACCATGTTCGACTTCGACACATTCATTCACATGGATAGAATCGTATTTTTTCGGGAAGTAGAAATCAAGACCCTGGATCTAGTTTCCACCATCCAGGCTGCAAGGAATTTTGTTATTCATTATACAGTGGACTATTTATAAATAGATGGTTGTGCCCATACTATGTCTACATGTGTCTATACTTGTGATGTATTACAAGATCATTCCTATATCAGAGCAGTTTAGTTAGTTTTCTAGTCAGTTTTGATCTGAGTATGGGAATGCCTACCTCAGCGATGATATGATTACATATATATATTTTGTATTGAATGTTTTTACAGGTTCCAACCAGGCTCTCCACAAGATGATCCTCGGAATGATAAAGTACTTCACTCTTCTTAGATGATAAATGAAATCCTCATCCATTACAGACTTCGCACTTTAGGGGGCAATCTGTTACACAAAATATTGTCACCATGACATTCTGCAGTCAGTATGAGTCTATCACTACTTATACTATCCTCCTATGCAAGTCTCAAACCTCAGCTCTTCATGTCAAGCCTTGAAAATGAGAGAAAGTCCTTGAAAATCTTTAAAACTCTGGTTCCGCACTTTCTCTTAGCATTACCTGCGGTCCCGCACCCCCTGGTCAGGTTACCTGTGGACCTGCCCACTCTGTCTGTAAAGCAAAGGGTGCGGACCCCTGCAAAAGTCAAAAAGGCACAAGTTTATTATTAAAAACTCACTTTGGGTTAATTCTGGACACTTCTACAAGGAATCTTAAGGTGGTTAGTTCGCTCATAGGTGGTTCATGCACCCCATAACCAAAGGAGCTAACCCCTTGATGTGAGGAGCTTATCCCTTTGAAGAAGGACTCTATCCCTTTGAAGGTGGACCTAGTAACTTCCTTCCTCTGCACTATAAAATGAGGCATTGGGCTAGTTGCCAGGGAGGTTGAAAGCTGAATATTTTTTAGGGTAAATGCTGTTGGAATTTAGACTTCCTAATTGAGCTTGAGAGGAGAGATTACATACCTTTTGATCTCATTGGGAAGAGTGTGAAGCTTGTCAAAGTAGAGGAGATTCTTGCTTGGACCCTGGGAGGAGCTTGTACAACATCAAGGCACCAAGGTTGTAAAGTTCTTCTTTGATTAAAGTTAATGCAATCAAGTTCATTTTTCTCAATAAGCTGTCTCTTATGGTTTATTTCATGAATTCCTTGATCATCATGATGAATATGATTTATTATATTGGCTATGCAGGTGTTATTTGATGTGTGCTTGTTTGTGTTTGCAGGTTCTTTAAAAGGAAACTCATTTGGACGGTCGAAGCATGGCTGCCACAAACTAGCGTTGGACTTAAGGTAGGGTCTAAAACACCTCTTGGCTTTTATTTATAAATCGTAATATTTAGAAAAAGATAGAATTTGCTTGTCTTGACTGTCGCTAGATATCAATAGATACTAGGGAGATCGGTCTTGTCCGCAAGAATGATTTATCCAGCCGATAGATACCTGGATCAGTGCAAGATGATCTGCTGTGGTTTAGAAGGAAGGCTCCAAAATCGAAGCATATGAAAAATTTTGGAGGGTGGTTGTAGCCGCTATGACATATCCTTCTTTGAACCAATGTTGCAGACTTCCACCTTTTCTTTTATTTTTTGCTAAGTTATCTTGGTATCCACATCATTTAAGTTAAAAAATATTTCAAAAGGAACGAAACCCTTGGGAATAGTGCTACCCTTCAACTGTAAAATCTTGTGTCCTGAAATGTTTTGTTTCTAGCTGGCCTTTTGGTCATCTATCACTCTCTCCTCCTCCTAGTCAGTTATTGAATTTGAGAATTTTCCTATAACTTCCATGAAGCGTTTGATCTACTCCTTGTATTCAAATACCTGCCAATTTATAATGTTATATGGTACTGATGGTCTATATCTCACGTCAACTTCATAACAAAGCAGTGGATTTTGAAGAGGTTTAAAGTTACTGGCATATATAGCCAAGGAATCAACCATCTGATTTATGTCTCTGGGAAAAAACTGGATGTTTGGTTTGACATTGATTCCTGATCTATTTCACTACAAGATCCAAATCCCCAAACACAACCAAGCACCCAATATTAATACTTGTAACAACTTGTAGACATAGCAGCAAGGCTTCATATTCAACAACATTGTTAGTGGCTTCAAATTCCAACTTGAAGGAGAGAGGGATCAAGCTACCTTTGGGGGACACCATCAACACACCTCCCCCATTTCCTTCCTTGGAATAGGAACTAGCAAAGTATAACTTCCACACTTTATCACATTCCAAGGATTGTTGATTTAGCTGGACTGAAGATTCCACCTACGTTTCCTCCAGGATTAGCTTATTTTCCTCTAACAACAAGGAAAAGAACTCTTTCTCTTTACCATACACAGGGTCATTATTAGAAAAATCAACTCTTGTAACTATCTTTACAAATCTTGATTCTCGGTAGAGTCTTCTTTCTTCTCCTCTAAGCACCGGGATGGTAGGGTATGTTAAATCCAATTTGACGGATCCTCCAATTTGAGAGTGAAACCAAAATCTAGCTAAAAATTCCTAGCAAAGACCAGTTTAGCAGTAGCCTATGGAGGTTTTATTTCACTAGGAAGGATATTGTATAGATTTTTGAACCTCTTTATGAATTTAGATACATCTTCATTATGTTTTTTCTTCATGGAATTAAATTCAGTGAGGATGTACCCAGGTCCCTCTTCTCCCCTCTCTTTTGCATGAAGGAAATCTCCATCTCTTCCCAGGTAGTGATTGAAGAATTAGATAGGCCTTTAAACCATTTTCTAGCTTCCCCATCTAGAGTCTACATAAAAATTCTTAACACCACATCTAAGTGTTCCAAATTAAGGTTCTCAGAAAAAAAAAAAAAAAATTACTATATGCCTTTGTGTTGAAATGTCATTTTCTCCTATGAATCTAGGCAAGGGATTAAGATAGTGTTGTAGCATAAAATTCAAGGGTTGTGGAAAGTCTAACGGAGCATATTTGTTTAGGAGAAAACTTGGAACATCCATATTGAGAAAAGGTGGTGGTAGAAGGTTCATAACTGGTCCTTGCAGAGGAGTTATCTGAATGGCAGTTGAATGGATATGGGTTGGGAAGCTATTCACACTCTCTATAGAACTATTTATAAGAATATATTTGACCTCTTCAGCTTCAGGGGATGGATGAAATGAGAAAAATGGTGAACTGATAGAGGTGTCTTCACTTTTAACTTGTGAGAATAGAGTATCAAATAATAGACCACATTCTTGAGGATACTCCAAAACTCTGGAGGGAAAACCTAAACAGTTTATCACATCCCTTTGAGAGCTGGAAGAGGATACTTATGGAAATGATATCACAAGAATCAGGGTGATAGGGGATCTTTTCCTTCCAAATACACCTATATATTATCCTGTCAAGATCAGGTACAAGAGTTCTCTACTATGAAGAATCTAAGTGAGTGTGTGGCCTTTTGAAAGCCAGGGCAGTCAAAATGGAATTTATATAGTGGAGTCACCAAGGTGAAACACTTTCAATCCGCACCACTTTCTGCTCACATTAGCAAAGGATGTATATATGTTGTACCTAGAGAAGATATCCTGATTCTTCCCCAGCAATGGTGTTAAAATATGTTGTAGCTCCTAGAGACAACCCTTGGGTTGAAGAGAGACTAGTGCCTAGGAAATTGTGATGAGTGGCTTAACAATTTGTTGAAATTAGCATCACGCTCAGTATTTAACCTTTAAAGGGGAAATTGAGCTAGAACCATCCTTCAGAGGAGAAGTACAAAACCTGATGCAAAATATTACTCAAAGAAGAATTAATATTAGATCTATAGTGGCCAACATCACCTAAACTTGTGCGTTTTTAGTCTTTATAGTAGTTTTGGTAGAATACTATAACAAGAAGGGAAAGATACGTAGGGCTTAATTTTTAATAATTTGATGCATCAAAATTCATAGTGAACTAGATGGAATAGAGAATTGAATGGAATGCAAAGACACATGGAGTGCATTTTGAGAATCAAATCTGATATAAATACAAACAACTTTCATCAGCATTAGACTAAGATGAATCCATAAATCCATGAAAACACTTCCATAAGCTACTATTACATGTAATTTGAGAACAATGAAGACATATGGAACAAACACAGAAGGAGCACATTCTATAGATTCAGATGAGCCGGAATCACCAAAAAATTGTATTAATCTTCCATAGAGCATACATTGCATTTGATAGTAAACATAACTTCTCTCTTGGAAAACTCAAAATTTTGAACCCTTGGTTCAATCTCATAAAATTGTTCTTATAGGGGCTCAGAGTGAGTACTCGCTACAAAATATTCTTTCTTGATTTCATTACAATGGAAAATCATAACAAAAACCTAAGTGTGCTCTCTGGCATAATTGTACTAACCGAAACCCTAACTAACTAACTGAAAATAAAATATTTACATAAATAGAAAATAAAAAGTGTCATTATCAACAAGATATGCAGTATCAGTGGTCATGATGGGCAGGCTATGGAGGTTGCATGGAAGGCTCGATGATTTGGATCAACGAAGGGTTGACAAACTACTCACATCTTTTCCACAGTGTTGGCATGGTCAAAGGAGCTCCAAAGAACCACTGATATGTAATCTTGAGGTTGGTCAGACCTGTGTAGTTCAGTCTAAGGTAAAATAAGGTTTTTACCATCCCTAATAGTTGAAAGTCGCTCTTCAGATAGTTAACCATAGTATTTTTCTTTAGAGTAGCAATATTTTCATGAGAAGAGTCTACTTTGATTTTAGCCTCCACTAGTCTCTAACTATATCGTCCCCACTGGATCAAACCCCCCCCCGAAAATCCCAGCAGTTAGGCAAACCCGAACTGACAATATTGTCAAACTCGGTGTTCAAGGCATCCACATTATTTGGTACCACCTTTAGGTACTCCTTAGCTTTTCCCCTGGCTCCCTCCTTCTTGACAACCTCGGAAATCTCAATGATAGGAGTTACTCTGTCTACCACATATGTTGGCCTCAGCTAAGTGAATGTCCTCTCATTCACAAACTAAATGAATGTTTTGGCAATCTGGGAGTTCTTTTCTCCCTCTTCTTTGGATGACAGGATAAATCCTTCATAATCCTTGATAGCAATCCTCTGCTCATCCATTAAGTTTATGTACTCCGAGTGGTTCTTAATCTCTTCAATGATCTCATCCCAAACTAGTTACTTAGATTGCAGTAGGGACATGTTTCCCTTCAGATTTTCCTTGAGCTCACAGATCTCCTGGTTCACTTCCTATAGATTCTTGCCAATGATTTTTGTATTTTTTGTCGTAGTCTCCAACTACTTCTCTTTCTATGTTAATATTTCCTGGGTATCTTCTAGATCAGTCTACACCCTTTTAAGCTCCTCCTCTGAAAGATGGATCTCAGTGAGGGTCTTAGTGAGTTGTTTTGTTAAGTTTTGAGGGCCTTCAGGTACTATCACTACACATATATGTGAATATATCCTCTTTTGCAGCTCGGTTTCCTACTGCTTCAGGGCCACTATTTCATTATTCCTGTCAATGAGCTCTTTGGCCAATATCTCCTTCTCTTCTTATACCTATGCAAGCTCCTTAGATTGGATGGGATCACTACCTAGCATCTTCAACTTATGCCTTAGTTCCTAGATTTTTGTTTGGGAGCCTTGGAGGAGAGCCTCAAATGCAGTTTTATCTTCAAGACTCACTCCTAACTTCATGACGAGCTCCTTTAAGCTCTCATTCTGCATGTAGAAATCCCTTGAGTTGGCTCTCTCTTCCTTCAACTTGGTTGCGACATTCTCAAGCATTTTCTTGGCTTTTCCGATGGTCATTTCATTTCTTTTGATCTTGTTTTACAACATCTCTCCAACTTGCTTGTGGAAGTTTATATTTTTTGGTAGGGGAAAACTTGTTAGGTCTAATGAAACATCCAAGGCTTTAAACTGGGAACATGAAGGCAAAGACTATGTTAATGGATGTTGAAGTGAAAAATTAATTTGATTTATTTCTAAATCCATAGTAGCCAACAGTCTAGTTTGGTATGGAACTGACTGAGATGCCATTTTCTATTGTGTCTCCTCTCTCACCTTCTTATTTCTTTCTTCAATGGCCTTTCGAGTAGGTCATCCTGATCTAGTAGCAATTGCACTTCCTTTTGCACCTAAAACAACTACCTCTGAAGAGGATCAGGAAACAACTTATGATGGTTCCTCTAAGGTCACTTGGAAACCTGGATGATCTGGCCTTGTCTCTATTATCCTAGTTTCCAGTTCCTCTTCTTCTGCTTCTTGGGTGTTTGCCTTCTCGCTGCATGTATGTCCTCCATTTCTATATCTCCAGCCTAGTCCACGGTCCTCTTTTGAGCTTTTTCCTTGACCACTGGAGGATCGATCTCCATTTCTATATCCATATGCCATGAATCAAAGTTAGCTTTCCATTTCATTCATAGGTCGAACCTTTGATCTTCTCCTTATTTCAGAAATGACACCATGAGGGTCATAGTGCCAGACATCTCCTAGCTCAAAATTCATTTTCTTCAGTAATGATCCAACTGACTTCAAGTCTTGCCAAGAGTTGACAAGAAAAGGCCCCACGGGATTTCCCAATTTGAACATATGTCCCTTGTTTGGAGGGAAAATTTGGAGTTGGTTAATGTTAAGACTCTGTCTGATAAATTCTAGGGAAAATATCCTCATAGGCATGAACATAGGTAGATGGTAAGTGGGAAGCTCACAACCATAAACCCTAATCTTGGTGTGATCCCCTACCTTGGTATCTTTAGTGAGATAGAGAAGTTGTCTCGTTAGGGAAGGTGAAAGAAAAATCATGGATACTCTTGTATGAGATGGCCATATAAGTGGACATAAATTGAGAGTAGCCATCATCATCTAGCCTCTTTCTAATAGCAATGTCCCAGTTAAAAACAAACTTCCTTTGCTTGTTTCCATCCACCAACCTGAGGCCCAGGCACTCAAACTCATCTACATGGGTATAAAAAAATAGGCAGAACAACGTAGAATATTACTTGAAATAACATGTAGTGGAAAAATGGTGTAGCTAAAACCTTATGGCCTTATTTAGGTAGGATGGAATATCAAATAGGTGGCCATCCTGCATCATTTGTCTTAAAAACCCGAAGGTGGCTTTGTTGGCTATGTTGGCATCATCATCCCTCGGTAGATGGGAAATTAGGGATAGGATGGGTTGGATAGGTTCAACAAAGTTGGTGATAGGGAAGCTTTCAGGTATAGGTAGGGCTTGTAGGCTAGAGGCCAAAACCATTTGTAGGAAAGATTGATGTTCAACAACTAGGAGGGTTGAGTAATGATATACTATGGTGACATCAGTAAACTATTGGGGTTTTGGATAACTGGAGTAAACCAGGGATTTTTGGATTAACTTTGGGGTTACTTTGAGGATGTTTACTCCAGAGGAGGAAACAAAGAAGTTATTTTCATCAATGTGCGTTGCGGCTAACTAGGAAAGAAATTTTGGAAAATGGTGCATAGTGGGTGCTATTTGGTAATACAAGCCAAAGTCATCTACCTGGAATGAGTCCTCCCCCCTGACATGGTTGCCGTATAGGTCAAAGTGGAGGTCAGCCAGGTGATAGGAACAAGATGGGTCAGGTATTTGAGCCTCTGTATCTATGAGAGGTTCCACATTGGAAGAGGTTTTGGGCTCTTGGGCCTTTGGGGTCTCGGGGGCCACTTTCTTCATCTTATGAATTTCTAAATGAATTAACGGGTGTACAGGAGAGATTGGATTACCTGGTTGTCTTTAAGTGGGTATAAAATAACACTAAGAGGAGGTACTTAGTCAGTAGAGTTCTGAATGGCGTTATGGATGGGTGATTGGCAGGAGAGTGATGCAGTAGCGAAAAATGTTTAAAAATGGTGAGGCAAGAAGGTTTTTATAATTGGCGCGGGGGCGACAGTCGGGTGACATGGGGGTAACATCATGGAGGCGACACCCGGAAGGATGCGATTGGGTGATGGCGAGGACACATGGATATGAGAGGGTCTGGTGGAGTTACCTTTACTTCAGAATTCATGCTCGATTTCAATTTTGTCCAATGAATGGTCCATGTGGCGTGTGTTACCCACTCCAACCATCCTCCTGTAGGTTGGATAGCGGTAGGTCGAGCCTCGTGCTCCCCCACAGAATGAATTTGGACCGTCGAATCCATATCTGAAGATCTGTTCTCGGGGGGGAGGGTGCTTGTTTAACTCCCAAGCAGGTAACCCCCCCCCCCCCCCACCCGCGCGCCCCCCCAAAAAAAATAAAATCTTTTGGGGGTGTCTAGGTGGAGATGGACGACGATCCACCCAAGAGATTCCCGACTTTTAACCAACAACGCATGCCTGCATAAAAATTATCCTTCTGCCCTATTTTTCTTTGTTGATAGGGATTTGATAAGTGGCTCAACATTTTTAGAAATATGCAAAATCAATTATCAAAATGTGTAGAAGTATCATTTAAGAATTATGTACTGTATGATTTAGAGTTATCATTCTTTAATAAATAATTAAAATGGTAAGATAAGTCTCCCAACACTATAGTAAAGAGAGTTATATTTGAAGTTTAATATAATATTATAGATTCAAACGTCTTATGTTTTCTAGCAAACCTAAAAAATGATGGAACTCAACTAAAAATAAGTGTCATTTAAGTCAAAGTGCTCAAATAATGCATAAAATAACTAAGAATTTGATATACATAAATGGCATCCAAATATTATATAAATAAAATTATAACGTAAAAAAGTGTATGTATATAAACTAATTTGAATTATGCCTACTTTAATGCTAAAAATATAACTCTTATTGTCTTTTTTTCGGTATAATTTTTCATCAATTTTAGTTTAAATCTAAAAATGATTTTTTGGGATTACAAGTTTAAGTTATGTACTTATATAGTATTCAAAAATACAATTTAAACAATGAAACATTAGACATTATATATAGAGATATTTTGATTCAATCTAGAGAAAGAAAAAAATAAAAGCTTGTATTTTAGCTTTTAACTGCGAACAACATACATAATTTTTATACTTCTTAAAAATACTTCAAAACACTTGAATAAATTGTTTAAATATCTATAAAAACTAATTTCTTTGGAGATTATATATATATAATTATAATATTTCAATATTGAAAAAAGTAATTTAAATTTAAAAAATCAATTAGTTCCTAATAAAAATAATAATAATAAGAGCTAAATGTATAACTTATTCCATTCTTATTATTAAATTAATCTATCTTATTTAAAAAATATTACTTATAATAAAAAAGAATCAATGTAAATCGTAGATAAAATATTTCAATGTTCATGCTAAGTAAAATATTTCAATATTATATATATATATATAAAGAGAAACAAAAAAAACTATGTATATATTATAATTGAAAAAAATAACATATTTTATATGTATATAGATAAATAAAAATAATTATATATATATATATATATATATATATATATATATATATATATATATATATATGCGCAAATATATATATATATATATATATATATATATATATATATATATATATATATATATGCGCAAAAAAAATTGTGTATATATTATAATTGAAAAAGAAATGTTATGTTTACAACTTTTAAGTAGGCTTATTAATTCTACATTTTGGTTTTTTTTTAGCTATATTTTTTTGTGAATTCCATATGAAATCCAATAAAGATTGATTGGAATTGCAAATTTTAAATATATAGATAAATAGATCCATTTTAAGTACTAATTCATGGAGTGGTTAAGATCTTTTAGATACTTGTTAAATCAATGGTTAAAATGAATCTATATTGATATATAATCATAATATTTTTGTTTTTAAAAAACTTTAAAAAATAACACAATAACTAAAACATTAATATAAAATTAATATGTTTAAATATACAGATTCTTATATTTAATTATATCTAACAATGAAGTTTTGGAAAAAAAATGTTAAGGTAAAAAGTCTGAAATATTTAATTTTAAAATATTATTTTTTAATTAAAATGTTATATTAATCTGTAAAGTGTTAATTTTTAATGAAAAACGTATAAATAAACAGACTTTTTTCACATAAATTTAATTATAATTTTTTAATATAAGAAAAAAATAAAAATATAATTATTATTTTTTTATTAAGTTGTCTGTATAATTTTATTAACCAATTTAATAATTAAAAATATAAAATTATAAATTTAAACTTAAAAATAATATATGTATATATAAATCAATGTGTATCACAAATTCAGGTTTAAAGAAATAAAAATATATACAGTTTTGCAAATTACTAAGAAAAGAAAGATCATGGAATATAGAATTGAAATGTTTGATCATTTATACTATATGTATATATAAAATCAATGTGTATCACAAATTCAGGTTTAAAGAAATAAAAATATATACAGTTTTGCAAATTACTAAGAAAGATCATGGAATATAGAATTGAAATGTTTGATCATTTATACTACGAAAATGTAGATGAATAGCTAACGACACAGTATTTTATTGATTGGCAAACTACTAAGAATTGATTGGCAAACTACTAAGAAAGATCGTGAAATATAGAATTGAAATGTTTGATCATTTATACTACGAAAATGTAGATGAATAGCTAACAATTCAGTAATTCGTTGAGTGGTTGAGTCATATAAAAACAGGAAAAACAACATTGACTTGACCCACCAGAATCATAAAGATGAGCGAACTGCTTCACGGGTCCATTCATGAATATGTTGGAAGTTTCAAGTCATCTTCCTACTTGAGTGAGGTTAGAGCTGTTATCAGCCCACTCCATCTTTCTGGGTATGGATTCATTGCTGGCTGCCAAATCTCTGTGTTCAATACCAATACCCTCTGAAATGAGAAGAGAGGAAACATCATTATTCTCATTTTCACACGTGATGGCATCTTTTATATCTGCCACTACTTCAGACAAGCTTGGCCTACAAGATGGTACACGCTCCACACATCTAAGTGCTAGTCGCGCAACCTTAACTATTGATCCCATGTAGTAGTTTCCGTCCAACCTCTTGTCTATAATTGCCTCTATGTCGCTACTCTTCACATATGGTTGCACCTATACATGACGTCAACATAATATCTAATTTTGGTGAGTGACAATTGAAAATCGTAAATTATGTTGTTCGTTTAGATGATTTATCATAAACAAATTTCTTACCCATTCAATCAGGTTAACCTCCTCTTCACTTAGATTTGCATTTATGGGTGGTCTGCCGCATATAATTTCCAACAACACCACCCCAAAACTATATACATCACTCTTCGCAGTCAATATCTCAGTGCGGAAATACCTGCACAGCATCCCGAACAGAAAATAAGATTGCTCTGGCTTTCAATAATTAACCGAACTTGTACAATATGAAGAATATTGCATAGAAAGAAGAGGGCATATGAATATATACTCTGGATCGAGGTATCCTATTGTTCCCTTTACGGCAGTGTTGGCATAAGAAGGCTCTCCATCCACTGAGATCCTTGACAGACCAAAATCGGCAACCTTTCCATTCATATTGGCGTCTAAAAGGATATTGGCAGACTTAACATCCCTGTGAATTATCTTTGGAGTGCAACCCAGATGCAGGTATTCTAGTCCTTTCAACACAAAGAGGAGGTGGGTCACATGAAAATTATGCTCAAAGCATTAAGATCGAAAGTTGCACTACTTTATTTAAAGACTTACCTTGCGCTGCATCTAAAGCTATTTTGAGCCTTGTTTTCCAATTTAGAGGGGAAAGCTCTGCGCTACGACCTGGAAAACAATTTCTTGGAATTAATATTAGTATATACACCAACTCAATCAAAGAATAATAATATTATTTAGTGACACATTTACCATAAAGGTGATCCCTTAAGGACCCTTCAGACATATACTCGTATATAAGCATAACCTCTTTCGATTCATTACAGAATCCGAGTAGAGAAACCAAATTCTTATGATAGATTTTAGAAAGAAGATCAACCTGTTTATCAAGTGAAACCACTCAAGTTTATTATACACACATTAATAATGTCAATATAATTAAAAATATTATGATTTAAAAACCCTAAAATTACCTCATTCTGGAATTGGTGAAGTCCTTCTGTAGAGAACACGGAGAGCACTTTCACTGCTATATCTCTTCCTTCCAATTTACCAAAGAATACTGATCCAAAACCGCCTTGCCCAATCTTTTGAGTAAAGTTTTGTGTGGCTTCCATTATATCTCTTAACTTGAAGGCACGAGAGTTTGTTGGATTTGGGCACATAATTATCAAGTTGTCTGCAATCCTTGCAAATTTACAGTATATCAAAGAAGTGCTTTAACAGTGTAAATTCACAGTGTGAATCATGTTAAAATATATCTGAACTTCAAGTTGCTTCCTAACCTTCGTTGAGATGTTGTTTAGTATTGAATTTCCTCCAATAAACAGCTATAACCACCATCACTGCTAAAGCTATTAAAGCTCCGCTTATGGTTATTCCGATTAAAAGCCTGTTCGTTTTTGCTAACAGACAAGTTTCGGGTCAAAAAAAAATTAAAGAAGAGTTACAAGTGATGTTATAATGTAAAAACAGGTGGAAAACAAATTGAAATTCAAGATCCGAAATTTGAATATCTTACATAATTTATTGAATTTTCCAAACAAAAATATAATTTCTTTTGGAAACATCATTAAAAAAATTGCAGACTGAAACAACATAAATAAATGATTGTAAAACTGGTCATGTAAATTTATCGTAATTCTTTATATTCATTTCATGGCTCTATTGTTAGAATGATACAAATCCTTGATTGTCAAAAGAGGTGTATTGAAGATACAATGCGCCTACATAACTGCTGATGGTAGCTGTTATAGCGCGTCTCACCATAAATAAAGAGCGAGGCCTTCTCCCGTAGATCCTACATTGTGGTTAGTTTTTTTTTTTGGAGATTCCAAGTCTGTAATTGAGTGGGTAAATATGAGAGGTTTCTTTTTCTCATTTTCCTTTCTCTGGAGCTTTGGAAATATAGAATTAGAGCCCTGATCCCTTAATTCTACAACCTAGCTATTTCACACATCTGCTGTTGAAATATTAATTTGCAACAGCCGCATTTAATTCCACAAAATCGCCGGTATTTTCCCAGCACCACCTTTCACGCTCGCTGCAGTATTTTCGTGGGGAGGCTCTGATCACACCGACCAACCGACGCGTGTCCACAGTACGGTTTCAAAACCACCAATCCCCCGGCCGGTAAATTTCGTTTGGTTCAACTGAGCCATAACCGTTCGATTAAAGTGAAGGCTTGACACCGTTGATTGAAGTCAAAGATGCATACAGGTCTGAATAAGGAGTTGGCGTGAAAGTTTTTGTTTGACCGCCCACGTGAAGCAATTAATGTGATTTACGTTGGTTTGTAGATTGTAGGTGAAATGTTTCAATTTTAATGTTTTTTTTATGCACGGAAGTATGGCAAATTAAAAGAAAGGTATGGTCATTTTTTTGTTAAAAAAATATACGCAATGTAATATGAATAGAAGTGCGAAGAAAAAAACAGGGGTAGCGCAGAATCATTTTTATGGAGAATCAAAACCCAATTCACACAGCAGCTTGAGGGTAATGTTTTTTTATGTAATGTATGCAGTGTAATATGCAGAGGGTAAATGGGCATTGTAATGCAAATGTGCTCGAGGGTATGTATTGAAGAAATTTTTTTTACAGCAGTGAATGTAATTTTCTGAAGTTAAAGATTGTTTTTACAGCAGTAAATGTAAAAGAAATTTTTACACACAATAGTGTAAAATTTATAAAAGAGACAGAGTAATATTTTTTAAGTTCTTGGTGAATCCCTCTGTTAAGAGGATGAAGTTTGTATCAAGCAGTTTATTAATGAATATAAAGTTTTTATGTGTGTGAAAAACTCTGAGCCTCTCCAGCAATCTATTTTAAGCTTACCTGTGTTAAAGATCTTGTGACAAAAACAAAGTATTACTCTCTGTTCAGTGATTTTGTTTTGGAATTTACCAGAAAATTCCCAACATCTGCCAAGCACAAAATGGTGAAGCAGACTGATTATCTAAGGCAGGCTGCTCTTAGGGGAGTGACTGGATCACTTTCCAGTGTTTTGAAAACGGCATCCTACAAGAGGAAGGACAAATTCAGATTTAAAATCTCAACTTTCCCGGTCGAAGCTCTCTGTTTTCTAGCCTCCGGGTGGATTTGATCGCCGGATGTTTCTCTCCACGTCTTTCCCCTCTTCATCATCATCTTTCCACTCTTCTCTGGATCACTGGAGGCTTTCAGATCCAGTTATTAGTTTTTGCATTGATGTCTATCTTTCAAGTCTGTTGGCTTTTTATCTCTTGGTTGTGATAATAGATCATTGTAGGGCTTTCAAAGCAGAGAAGTTTCTATGTTTCTTTGTTACATCTAAGACTGAAGTTTCTCTTTTTAACTTATACTGTTTTTAGTCGAAATACTGATACATGTTTTCTATTGTAACCATTTTCTTTATTATTAATAGAAAGAGTTTCTTCTGATCGAAAAAAAGAAGGGTGAAGCAATCCTCTTATAGTATGGCTTTCACAGGCAGGTTTCTGTATGGTTTTGTACGTTTTACATTTATTACTATCATAGTACTGGGGTTTTTGCATTTGTGAGGGCCGTGGAGTTCTCATCCGGAAGAGATGTTTGGGTAAATTTGTATTGACTTTACTCACATAGGGCTTTCTAAGCTGGAGACTCTGTTTTTTGGTTAGTGGAGAAAATTGAGTGTCTTCTGTTGCTGTGGTGCATAGTGCTTGTGTTTTGGCAATATCGCCTGCGGGAAATAGGCTGCTGTATATAGTGTAGATGTTAAACCTGAAGAATTAAAGAACAACTATATGAACCCATAAGAAATTGCTCCTAATCAGTGAAATTCAATACCTGAAGATGCTGGAGAGGTGGTAGGAGCGGCAGCGCCGCAGAAGACGACCGTATAGTACTTAGTGCCTGCGGGGCAAGTGAACGTGCTTTTGGCGCTGTCATATGGATAGCTGTAGGCCTGAGGGCATTGCGTCTTGAAGAAACGCGAATAGTTAGTGGCAGGGCAATTATTTCCCTCGTATTCCCCAGTGCAGCAATGTTGGGATGTATTGAAAATAGTGCAGGCGCTCATGCATCCACCAGTGGCCCTTAATTCTGAAGGACAATTGGCAGTTATGTTGCTGCTGCAAGAGATCGCTTGGCACTCAGAGTTAGAGGGTATGAACGAAATTGGAAGGTTGAATCCGCCAGCGAGAGATGTCATAGTTGTTGTGGTTCGGGATTTGATTGAGACTGTACTCAACCATAGTCGCTGGGGGTGTAATTCCTTCACACTTTGGGTCACGCTCGCATTGCCCGGTTGTGCAATACAGTGTACCCGAGCACTCCTCTGTTATGCAGTACGCACACCCAGTGCGCCCCCAAATTCTGCCAGCTATCGGACCGGCAGTGAGAGGAACAGTCCACGACTGTCCTCTGCCCAGCTGCATCCATGGGTCGCCTAATTGACTTCCGAATGGCCAAACGGTGAATTCGCAGTCATTCCGTAACTCTATGGTCACACCTCCTGCTCCTGCGAGAATAACAAATACAGTAATAAAGTTGGACTCTTGAACATACATAAATATCCAATTTGGAGTAACTTACCTTTTAAATATCATAGCATTATAAATAAATGATTGCAATACTGTTCATAATTTCATGTCACAAAACCTTGAATGTCAAAAGAGGTGTATTGAGGAGACAGTGCGCCTACTTAGCTTTTAGTTAGTGAGATTCAATACCAGAAGGGGGGGAAGAAGTGGCAGCGCCGCAGAAGACGACCGTATAGTTACTGCCTGCGGAGCAATTGAACGTGGCCGTGGCGTTATCAAGTGGATAGCTGTAGGCCTGGGGGCATTGTGTCTTGAAGTAACGCGAATAATTAGTGGGACGGCAATTATTCCCGCCGTAATCCCCAGTGCAGCAATATTGGGATGTATTGTAAACAGTGCAGGGGCTCATGCATGCGCCCGGCACCTTCAATTCTGCTGGACAATTGGCAGTTATGTTGCTGCTGCAAGCGATCGTTTGGCAATTAGAGTTAGAGGGTTTGATCGAAATTGGAATGTTGAATCGGCCAACGAGAGAGATGCGATAGAAGTCGACGTTCTCGGCTTCATTGAGACTGTACTCGACCATAGTCACTGCACAGTTTTGTACACTCCCACCCGTGTTCTTGCATTCCCCGGTTGTGCAGAGCTGTCCGATGGTACACCCAGTCCTCCCCCAAAATCTGGCACTTGTCGAACCGGCAGTGAGTGGAGCCGTCCACGAGCGTCCAGCCACGTCCAGTTCTCTTATGCCGTTTGTTTGTGTCTCGTCTATTTGTGTCCCGTCTACCCAAACGGAGAATTGGCACTCATTCAGGAACTCAATGGTCACACCTCCTGCTCCTGCGACTCCCGAGGATAACAAATACAGTAATAAAGTTAGACTCTTCAACATACATAAATATCCAATTTGCAGTTATTACCTTGTATAATCCAACTGGATAAAGATGCCATGAATGCCAGCGAAACTGTCTTTGCGCTTTTGCAGTTATTACCTTGTACAACGCAACAGGACAACACCGCCATGAATGCCAGAGAAACTCCCTTTGCTCTCGCCATTGCAAACGCTGTGACTCAAACATTTCCCCGGCAAAAGCTATATAACGCCTCCGCAACAACAGCGAATTTTGAATAGTTCTAGTTTGACGCCTCCAGAACAACAACCAATCTTGGATAGTTCTAGTTTGACTGAGTCATTCACAACTAGAACAACAACCAATCTTGGATAGTTCTAGTTTGACTAACCGTAAGAGGCATTCACAACTAGAGGCGTGTTTTCCACGGTTTCACAAGGATTCACAATTAAGAGCGCGTTATCGCAATCAGTAACCATCCCACGGTCTCGCATAAGACGCCGTGTCGTGTGGGGGTTGATCGATACTTTCTCCTGCACCATTGACAATTGGGTCGATCAATAATCACGATTCACACCTGAAGGGATATTACTAGTCTAGGTTTATCTTATTTTAAAGTTGGCTTTATTAAGTGTTGAAAAAATTAAATCTTGTAAACAATTCCTAATTCTCCGACCAAAACAAGCCCACCACACATGCTTCCTTTTTATAAAATGATATGTTATATAGTTAAGCAAAATTAAAATTTATGAAGAAATTTTTCCAAAATAATTAAATAAAAAATTATTTAATTTAGTTCTAAAATGACAAGGAAAAAATTATTTTCGTTTAAAAGTAAGTTCGATCGGTGATTGTTTTGATAGTGAGTTGTTAAACCTCAAGAGGTATCGGGTCTAAACCATATGGATCAGCCTCTATATATAAACAAAATTTAAATTTTTTTTGGTTCTAAAGGTTAAAATAATATAAATATAAAAATTATATTTTTTTAACAAAGTGGAAAATATATTATAATTTTGTTGTCAAATCAGCAGTGGGAACAACAGTCATTAATTGTTATCTACCAATATAAGTGGAGTCATCAATGTTATTCAGTTGTCAAACAAGTAGTAGGGACAACCATCACTAATCGTTATCAGTGGGGACAATAGTCACTAATTGTTATCTACCAATATAAGTGGAGTCATCAATGTTATTCGGTTGTCAAACAAGTGGTAGGTACAACCATCACTAATCGTTCTCTGCTAATGTAGGTTGACTCATCAATGTTATTCAAAGAAAACCACACCACATGTAATTACCCACTAGATAATTTATGGCGTAGTCCAACATATAGACAAAATGACATTTTTTAAAAGCATTTTTCTGTTTTATTTTAATCATTATCCATCAAAGATTTTTAAAAACTTCAATTTAAGTTGTTTAATCTATATAAATCGAGTGCTCCGGTGGTTTTTCAAGGTAGTTGTGAAACCAGCAATGGGGACGACCATCTTTAATTGCTATTTGTTAATACATGGTGACTCATCATTGTTATTCAAAAAAAATTATACCACACGTAATTACCTGCTAATGGTGCCTAAAAAGTACTCTGAAACTTGGGTCATTAATATGTTTCCTCACTTATAAAGAAAATAAATTCTTAACCAAAAAACAATTTTAAAACATATTCTAAAATCTAAATATTAAAAAAATATTTTAAATAATTACATTTTATATATTTTTTAACTTAATAATTGAAAATCAAAATTTAAAATTAGAAATGCTTATCAAAACGTTCAAAAAGGCATAAATTTGAAAGCCATAAAAACAAGAAATTAGAAATACAAAAGTCGATAAATTGAAGATATCGAGGTCAAAAATAAAAAATTAAATTACAACCATAAAAGTCAAGAAAGAATGAAAATCATAAAGGTAAAAGAAAGACTTCGAGTCAATATTTAAGAAAAGGATGGTTTATATTTTATTATATAATTAGAGAAAATGGAAGGCTTTCCTATTTCACTTTTGTTGCGAATATTTTCAAATTGAAATTTTCTTATCTTCGTGATTAATTTTTTTATGAAAGGTGTTGTTAAGGTATTAAAAGTATCGATTATAGTATGTGAGATAGAGAATGTAAGTGAATAAGCGTGGTTGTGTAAGTTTTTTTAAAATGATTAATAAAACCATAATAAAGAATTTGGTTTTATAAAATAATATTGGTTTTATAAAAAAAAGAATTTTTTTTTAAGAATAGAGAGGGAAAGGTATAATGAGAGTAGAGAAGAAAAAGTATAACTTTTTGTTAGAAATCATTTCAGGAATTTTTGTAAACGTGTTTTGAATAATTTAGTGTAGTTAAAGAAAGTAGAAAATTTTATGATTTTAGTTGGTGTGAATATTTCCAAGAACAATTTAATTCATTTTAATTATGGATTTTCTAAGTGTTGAGAGACATCAAATCTCTTAAGGTGCAAATTTCTTTTAGAGTGAAAATAGATTTGATCATTTTGAGTGCTTGGTAGATATGTGTTAACATGGATTTAGGCTAGTCTTTAAAGAGTATTTC
Organism: Pinus tabuliformis; assembly: GCA_031772625.1. Taxonomy (NCBI): domain Eukaryota; kingdom Viridiplantae; phylum Streptophyta; class Pinopsida; order Pinales; family Pinaceae; genus Pinus; species Pinus tabuliformis. The sequence continues at coordinate 657,514,187 of CM062817.1, forward strand.
CCCCTTTCAGTAGGTTATATTCCCCATGAATACCATGGGTCAATACTATGATAATAGCACGGTAATACCATGGCTCAATACATTATTTTTATTTTAACTTATGGTTATTTTTGTTTTCATTTTGTACTTTATTTTTTATTATTTTTGTTTACATAGTATGGAAGAACATTACAACATCTCTTCCATACTGGTTGGAGAGTGCTTAATTTTTAAATGAAAAAGAAAAAAAAAATTTATATTTTATTGTGTAATTAGAGAAAATGAAAGGCTTTCCTATTTCACTTTTGCGGTGAATATTTTCAATTTTCTGATTTCTCTGTTGTTGTTGTTGTTGTTGTTGTTGTTGTTGTTGTTATTATTATTATTATGTATTTCCTAAAGATGTAAAAAAATCTTACAACTGCAGACGTTTTTAGTTCAATTAGGACAGCCATAATCTGTTTCAATCTACCAAGGGAAATCATATTTGTTTACTACATATCGGTGATAATGTTTGAGCAAAATGCATCAACTGTTGGAAATAAGCATGCCTATCTACTACATATTTGCATATATAAAGGCTACAAGCATACATCATAAAATTTATGAATCTGACAATGTGAAAGGGGCAGGATCTTTGGCACTAAAACCTAGAGGAGCTAGTGGTTTTTCATCACACTAAAGGTGACTCTCCAAGTGAGAAATTATGGCATCAATGCTCTCTAAGCACAAACATTGATACCTTTGTACGCGCTTAATATCATTCAAGGGAGTAAAGATGTTGTACTAATCCTCTTTCTTTTCTTTCAGAATTTTGCCCAGTAGGGTCTTAAGTTACTAATGTAGGGTGATAGAAGAGAGGTATTGTTTCCGTTTTCCACTGATGTGTCTAGGGTTAGGAACCCATTGGCTAACCTCATCAAGGATATCATAATTAAAAAATGATTTATGATCAACTACGGATAAACTCAAGACGGTGTCTTTTAAAACAAATTTTATAGGGGGTAGCCAAATTGTATATGGAAGAAACTTCCTATACCTCAACCTAGGCATGAGTTCTTCCTTGAGGTCCACAACCTCCCCTGCCTCAGCGACTGCACATGTAGTGTTGAGGCATGATGTCGAGGAGAAAGTTGAAGTAGGTGCAGGGGACAAAGAAATAGAAATCAAAGAGGAAGGACTAGAGGTAAGGAAGGCTTAGCAATAGACTAGTCCAGGGACTAAAAGGAAGCCCGAGCAGAGAAGGTCAAGATAGAGAAAAGAAACTAGAAGACAAAGAAGCAATAGGTGGCCTTCGATTCTAATAACTATTTAAATGATGGCTTTGGCTCCACAAGACTTGTATCTAGGCCCTAGAGGCAACAACTAATTGCCTAAGACTGATACCAATAAAAGAGCCACAAGAATGAATTTTTTTGAACTAGTGGGCTTAGATTTTACCCAAAAATTCATGATCCAGGCTATCAAGTGCTACGAGAATTCCCGACATGAAGGAAAAGGGGTAATTGTTATCAATTTTCAATCTAGGTATGGAAGGCGATGCAATGACAACCATGCAACAACATCTACATAAACACTGTTATGAAACCAGCTCAAGAAAAAGATAGAAAAGATAGATCAATGCCTTAAAATTCAACCTCTTCGAGGGGGCAACCTCCTTTACATTACATAAATGAACAATTCTTGGATGATACAAATTAAAAGACCTCCTTTCTATATAAAGGAGTCTAAGGGGTCATAACATAATCAGAGCTGACATAACAATAATAATGTAAGGGCACAATAATAACAATAGTGGGCTTCTATGGGGCACAATAGTAACAATATGGGCACTACATGGGTATATCAATATAATAAGTGGGTTGTATTAATAACAATAAGGGGTTACACTAGTAGTATAGGGGCCTAACATGCCCCTCTCCTTCAAAAAGTGTTGTCCTCAACGCTTGAGTAGTTCTTGATGCTTCTGTATAAAATTCTTGTCCTCCCATGTGGAATCTTCAGCGGGTAAGTTCTTCCAGTTGATGAGATACTTTGAAAGTGATCGATTTCGTAGCTGTCGGGTTCTTGTTTCTGTGACTGCTCCAGGTTCCAATATGATTTTTCCTTCCTCTTCAATTTCTAGCAATATTGTTTGAATTGGGATCTTTTGCAACTTTTGAATAAGTGGCCATACTTCTTCGTCCTTCTTCCATTCATCCCTTGCTTCGTTTATCCAATCTGGTTGGATAATAGAAATAGCACAAAACAATGCTTCCACATCCTCATCCTTGAAGAGTCTTCCCATTCGGTAAGGTCGCCATTTTTTAAGTGCATGTAGTTTTGCCAACATTTCCTACTCATAAATAGCTTGCTTGAGATGTAGCAGTAAAAATACCCAATCACCTACATCAAAACATTTTTCACTACGATGTTGGTCTACCTGTTGTTTCGTTTGATTTTGCACCGAAGTGGCATTATCCTTTAAAAGTTGGAGAACTTGTTGTTGATGCTCGATGTGATCTTTCACTGCTTGAACCTTTTTCTTCTTGATATGTCCTTCTATCTCTAGAGTTTGAGGAGTGGTAATTTCTTCCAATCCCTTACAAGATATGGTCAGATTCATTTCTTGATGCTCGATGTGATCTTTCACTTCTTGAACATTTTTCTTCTTGATATGTCCTTCTATCTTGATAGTTTGAGGAGTGGTAATTTCGACCAATGAATTACAAGATATGGTTGGATTCATTTCTTCTTTCTCAATGTGATCTTTCACTTCTTGCACCTTTTTCTTCTTGATATGTCCTTCTATCTTGAGAGTTTGAGGAGTGGTAATTCTTGCCAATGCTTTACAAGATATGGTTTGATTCATTTCTTCTTTCTCTGGGGTGGGGTCCTGGCGTATATCTTTTTCTTTTGATGTTTCTTGATCCTTTTCTTCCTCCTCTTCATATTCTATGTAAAATAATTTCTTCTCAGCACACTTATGACCTTTAGTGCATTTGCTATCACAATTGTAACAAAGCCCTTTTTCTCTTTTTTCTTCCAATTGTTGTGGTGTAACCCTTGTAGGTTGTGGAAGGCTAGGAGAAACAACACTTCCATCTTTATAGTTGTGAGGGGTATGCTTCCTGGCTTCCATTTTTCTTTCCACTATGTCATAAAGCCCTTTTACTCTTTCCAATTGTTGTGGTGTTGCTCTAAAGAAGGTGTTGCTCTTTGTATCCTCATAATGTGCTATCATTTCCTCCGTGAAAATTGACCATGTAACAAGTTGTTTACGAGAACAAAGCCCTTCATACCATAAAAATTAATCCGGTTCTAAATATGAAGATGCAATACATACCTTTTGTAACAGTGGTACACCATGTAGATCAAAATATTGCTCCATCTGAAGTATCCAATTTACCGGATCCTTGCCATCAAAATTCCTCATCTTGCTTTTTCTTGATTTTAGGAGCTCGATCTTGAAACGACTGTAACTCTGTACTTTCGAATCTTTAAGTTCTGAAATTGCGACCTGTAGTAGCCCTCTATATCCTCTTTCCAATGCCACCAGTCTGATCCAAATTGGATTCTCCAAGAAAGAGTTATGCACAATCTCCCACAGTGACCTGATTATAGACTAGTTCAGTAGAGCGAACTTGTACGACATGCCACGAGTCACTGTTTCGACCTTTGGCTCTAAAAAATATATACAAGAAACTACAATTTGTCCTCTTTCTATACCTTCTTACGAAACTTCAATTCGATGCTCAGAGAGAAAGTTATGACGATTTTCCCCAGGTCACCTGTTCGGAATGTAATTCAGGAGTCTGCAAAAAGACCAACTTCCTCAGATCATATCTCCGCAAATATAGCGCAAAAAGCTCTGAAATTCGGACCCGAGATTCAGCGCGATTTCTTCTCAAATGGGTTTTTTTTTTTAGCTTCTGAAACATCGCAGAAAAAAAAGTTATAGTGAAAATGCCATGATGACCTGTTTGGAGCAGTGAAACCCTAGAATCCAAAGCTCTGATACCAAATGTTATGAAACCAGCTCAAGAAAAAGATAGAAAAGATAGATCAACACCTTAAAATTCAGCCTCTTCGAGGGGGCAGCCTCCTTTACATTACATAAATGAACAATTCTTGGATGATACAAATGAAAGACCTCCTTTCTATATATAGGAGTCTAAGGGGTCATAACATAATCAGAGCTGACATAACAATAATAATGTAAGGGCACAATAATAACAATAGTGGGCTTCTATGGGGCACAATAGTAACAATATGGGCACTACATGGGTACATCAATATAATAAGTGGGTTGTACTAATAACAATAAGGGGTTACACTAGTAGTATAGGGGCCTAACAAACACCCAGGTCCATGAGGAAGCTACCTCGCTTGAGCCTTAATTCCCCCATGACCCAGATGTCATGCACCATCACTATCAAAAGACAAAACTAGACTATCACAAATCTGAGGTTAGGGACAGACAAGTGTCACACTGAAAGGCTTCGATAGAAAGTCTCTAGAAAAGTGGCAAGGACTTCATGCAACAAATCCCAAATAAAATAGTCCTTAAAATTTGAGAAAACGTTCACACTTACGGAAATTTGATCCTCTCAATCAGCGATAAATCTAGAGTTATAATTGATCTACTCTAATTATATATATATATATATACTCTAATTATATATATATATATATATATATATATATATATATATATATATATCTATATATATATATATATATATGTATATATATATATATGTATATATATATATATGTATATATATATATATATATATATATATATATATATATATATATATATATATATATATATATATATATGTATATATATATATATGTATGTATATATATGTATGTATGTATGTATATGAAAAAACAAAGAATCTTTATTGATAACATGAGATCTTACATACTTCATCAGTAGAGAATCAAAATCAAAAGTCGCCCAAAGGAAGGGGACAAAGCCTACCAAAATAAACACAGGAACAAAACAACAAATTGCCTTGAGAAAATTAATGGATCATAAAAAACATAATCTTGGCCAAAGCCCATACTGAGTCACAACAATAACCGAGGAACCAGACAGATTATAGAAAAACATTCATAGCTCAAACGACCCATAGAAACAAATGGATCCATTAGTCCATAGTTCATAAAACATAAAGGAAGGGATACATTCCAGCTCATGCTTGGACACGCCATCAACCTCCATGTTTTGCTCTTTGTACACATGGAGGAAAGATAAATCAGAGAAGGAAGAGCAGAGGCCATAAATATTAGTTGTCCAGTGATGAAGCAAAGGAACATCTAGAGCTCCTCTCATGCAATTAGCCAATGATCATTTTGGCATCTCCGATAATCCTAATGGAATCAATGTCTAACCAAACAATGCTTTCGAGTAAACTCCATAGTGCCACAATCTCTGCCCTCCAATTAGTGCTATCATCCCCATTCCAATAGAATCAAAAAACCCTATTGGGACAAAGCTCAATTAGGGATATGCAACCACATCATCCCCCAGTAGAAGCACCATCAAAGAATTCAATAAGGAAGTAAGTCCCCATATCTAAAAGTCAAACAATGCCTTGAGGAGACCTAGGAACCCAGGGGTCTATCTCAAGAAAGTAACCAACAATCTTAACTCTGGCAGAAGGGCAGTTAGGGTGCCTATCATCGAAGATTGTGTCATTCCCAAATCGCCATATCCCCTAAATAACATACATGGGGAGCACCGTATATGGTCTTAGATTCAAGGACAAAAACATAAGACACTAAATAATGGAAGACCAGTTCAATCCAACCTTGATCTTCAGCAATGTTGTCACATTTTCCCAAATGGCCTTTGCAAAGGGACAGTCCAGGAACAAGCGTATAATGTATTCGATGGAAGAATATAAAAAATGGCATCTGCCCAGGCTCTGTAGGCCCCTTTTCTTCAATTTGTCCCAGGTTAAGATGTGGTAAAAAAGGGTTAACCAGGAGAAAAATTTGATCTTCAAGGGAGCATTTCATTTCCACATGGGCACAATCCATTCATCAAAGGAAATGGGAGATGGAGAACTCAAAATGAAAGAGTAAATTTCTTTGACTTCTATCTTGCCTCTAGCAACTTGGCCACCCCATGAGAGAAAATCGATCCTTTCATTTAAAGTAATCCCTTCCTCGATAAGCTTAAGTCTATAAGACTACCATTCAAGATCCATTTTAGCATTAAGATGCAAATCCCAAGAATGTCAACACCCTACAAGATTCTTCTTTCCCTATCATCATCTAGACACTCAATAGCCTTGTCATAGTAGTCCACTTTAGCCCTTTGAATGAATAAGCAGTCCATGTCCTAAAGCATATTATATGCACCCAAAGGAAGAACATTTAGATGTGTTGATGTAGGCATACCATTAAGCTCAAATGTGCAAAATTTCACCTAATGATGAACTCTTATTTTGGTCCTTATATCCAACTACACCAACCAATATTTTGCATGCACTTTTTTATTCAAGCAACACTTATCCACTAGTTCAGGACTAATATAACTATAGTTGGATATAGGATCAATCAACATAGAAACAAATTTATCATTAATATTACCTTCCATCTCAATAATGGATGCATGGTGATCTACCTTCCTATTATCCAATGCTGAACAAACCCGAGGAATATTCTTACCAACATCTCTAACTGTATGTGCCTCATGAGCACTCTAAATATGAGGCCTTCCACCTTGATGTGATGGGAAATATGTAATGTGTTTTTCTCCACCATAAGTCCAACACCTCAAAGTCTTCATACCATCACCTTTGTTCTTCTCCTCAGGCTAAGACCCATTTCCTCTGTCCACTACATTAAACTTCTTATAAGGTACCACAATCTCCTTGTCACCTCCATATTTAGGTCTTCCCCACTTCTTAAGTCATTTTCGTTTAGTCTCCTTGTTACATTTCCAATCATGATTCGGATCTGACTTGCACATTCACTTCTCATAATAGTGATTCAGTTTTTTAATGGCTTCCTCCAATGATTGAGGGTCATCAAACTCAATCCAGTCTTTGAATGCTACTAGCAGCCCACTAATGAACCTTTGAATCTTTACTTTCTCATCCTTAGGATAAGGGCACATACCTAACCAACTCTAGGAACCTGATTTTGTACACATCATCTGTCATAGAACCCATCTTTAACTCATAGAACTCCTTGGCCCTATCATCATAATACCTTTCAAATAAGTACTTCTTATTTAAGAGTCTCTCGAACTCATCCCAAATTATCTCCTCTTCTCTAATGCCTCTGACATTCTTCACATCTTCCCACCATATATTTTCTTCTACTTTTAGAATGAAGGTAGTTATCTTGGCTTTCACGTTCTCTGAATAATCATGTAATCTGAAGAACATCTTCATTCCAAGTAGCCATGCTTCTGCATCTTTTGATCTTCACATCTCTCCATCAAATATAAGAGGCTTGGATTTCTTGAATTCCTATGCAAAATATCCCCTCTCACTCCTGCTATAAGGATGATGGAAGTGATGACAGTGTCGTCTCTCAGAACGAAAAATAGAATGGAATCCATAAGTACTTCCCCTCCTGTCTGTTGTATCCAAATATTTTCCAACTATGACTGCTTTATATTTGTCCAACCATGTGTCCTCCATGAGATCTGCTGCCATATTCCCCATTAGTATTCTCTTGCTGTGCATAATTGATTCCCATATGTCTCTTCTTTTGCAAATCTAAAAGATTTTGATGGATGACCACAGTAACTTCTGCTTTCTTTTACTAAGCTCTAGCAACCCTTTCTTGTCCATCAATCAACCTCTTGTTATCTACCTTGAAACTTCTAATCTCCTCCCTCAAATGCAGTGTATTTTCTACATTAGGAGAATAATCTTCTCCTTGTTGTTCAACTAACCTTTCCCATTCATTGAATTCACATGAGGCCTATAAGGGGAGTGATTTGAACTATAGTCCACCATTTTTCTCGGCATCTTTGATATTTTATTTCCTACAATACTATGTTAGATAAACCAAATAGAAGACATAATCAAAATCATACCTCAATGTATCTCTGGGGAGTCTATCCCATCTACAAAAACAATCCAGATTAGTACAATATATATACATCACAAGCATACCAAGTCATACATAAATGTCATGACCATAAAAAGTCGTAAATTACATGCATGCATGATGAACATACACAAAAATTGACATGCAGACATAAAAATATGCATTTAGCCCATCTAGTCCAAGTGTTTTAACTTGGAAGCTCTCATACCACAATATAATGCCTCACCTCATATTTACCAACTTTTAAAATCTCTCCAGTGTAAACATGAGTGGAGTGTCACTATGATATGACGAATCCTCCAAGTTCAAGTCATGGAATTGGGACCTACAAACCGAAAGAAAATTGATATTCCTCAAAAATTATAAATCACTTAAGAGCCCAACAACCACTCCAAGTGACCAATACCTATGTTGGAACTTAGTTTCACCAATTTGACACCCTAACCACACCCATAACACAACATCCATGTGATTGGAAGGACAAAACTACACCCATAAGCTTGTATCCATGTAATTATGACCCCATATCCCCTTTTCTCCACCAACGGTTGTGATAAATGTGCTACATTTTCAGGGCTAGCCTTCAAGCTGATACCTAGAAGTGCCCAGAACATTCCAAAAACATGAAAATGCTGATAACAATGCTAAATAATAAAGACTTGAGAATTATATTGACCTATACATGCCTAACACATAACGAACATTCAATAAAAAAAAAATAGTACGCATAGAAGCTAAAGGTCATGAATGAATATTTGATCATAAAATTCTAATCTTCATCTGAGAAACACTAAGAAGGCTCGATGCCCTGTCAAACTAGCTACAAAAACACTTGGTAGCCCATGCATTCATCAACCATTTGATAACTCATCAAATCATGAACAAGAACCATAACTTGAATACATCATAGAACCATACATATAACCAGCATATAATCAGAATAGAAACCATGAAAAATTATCCATAAGATCAACATAATAATTAGTACATATGCTCATTAATATCAATAGGGAAAATAACTCATATTAATATATGTAAATGCTAACCAAGTCAGGGAATTCCACATACCACCTAACCATAGATTAGGTTAAACCAAGTCTCTCTTTCACCCAGTCATCCTTGTACCATATTCCAAGCATGAAAGTGGAATCATATTAGTTTAACCAAATTAGAACCAATCTAGGGCTTCTAGAGGCCCAACCACCTCAAACCTCAACCACACTAATTTCACCTAACTAATCCAAAAATCACTATCATCAACTAGATTGGTATATTCCCAAGTTATCCATGGCTCTAATGATTCTATCTCAACCCACAGTCATAGAGAACCCAAGCTATTACAGGGCTCCATAGAACTACCATCTCATCTCATAGCCTCCAAGGAAGCCAAGTTGTTCTAAGGCTCCAAAGATTCTATCCCAACCCACAGCCATAGGGAAACTGAGAAACAATAAAAATCCAAAAGGGGGAACCCACTGCATCATGGATATCCAAGAGATGGAAAGGCAAGGTTGAAACGATTGTTAGTCTAAGAAATCTCCATACCAATGACATCATATAACCAAGGAACCACAAGAATGTATCATGCATCCAAAAACCAACAACGAAATCACACATGCAACCTATTATTGACAAGTATCCCCTGTTGTAGAAATTTATCTGACCTTCTTTTCCACTGCCCACCATTTCCTTACTTGTCCTTTGCTTGGTTTCTCCAATTCCAAGTGAATGCTAGAATTCTCCAAGAATTCTCTGAGTGTATAAGAGCGTAGGAGATCAAAGATAAAACTAACAAAAACTTGTGAATTGTTTCTTTGATGCATTTTTATCATTGAGGTCTCATTTTATTTCATTTCCTTCCTTTTTCCTCCAATTTCCTTTGCATGCATATTTGTGTCTCTTCACCTTCCTTTTCTCATATTTTCCTTATTTCTCATAATTAAATGCCAATGATTTTATCTTTGTCATTACCAATTCCTTTTCCAATTTCCATACCCATAATTAAACCAAAAGTGATTCCCACTATAATGTTTTCCCAACATTCAACTTGGAATACACGTACCATGACCTTGGTCTTATTTTATTTACATGGATATAACAACCAAGGTCTATTATAGCAACATGTAGAAATTATTCATCTTCTTATCCTATTTTCACTCCAACTGAGATAGTAATATATTCCACAACCCCGGATTGATTAAAGATTTTTTGACACCCCTTACAATATCTGATTGTTAAATCAGTGGATGATATCATTTCTATTTATTTTGTTAACATGTCTAGTCCAATTTCCTTCTTAAATTGAACATGTTTCTCCACCAAGGCAAGTTGTTTCCTTAACTCCTCATTTTCCTTTTTTCAAATTTTTAATTTGATAGAGAAGATGGTCTATTTCAGTTTTACTTGGTGAGGGAGAAGCCTCCTGTCCTTTTGTCGACTCTTACTTTCTAGTTTTTCTTCTTTATGATGTTCCTCAAATCCTCCCTCAAATTCTAATGTAGAAATAATATCCTCAAATATAAGGGCATCTTATTCTATAGGGATTTCTTTTTTTCCTTCATTTTGTTATTCCTCAATTCTTTCCTTGAATTATAGTATAACAACATGGACTTCAAATGTGGAGTGGTCTTCCTCTACATGCTTTTCCTGTTTCCTCTCCTCTTACTATTCCTCAATCTTCTCCGATTGAGTCGTAATAGTATGTTCTTCAGATGATAGGGTATATTTTCTTGAAATAGTTACTCACATCCCTTTCTTGTGTTGAGCGTGGAGCCTGATTATCATCTTGATTGTTTAGAGGTTTTTTTGTTTCAGCCGCATTGGATCATTGTTCCTGATAGGGTGGCAGGCCAACCATTTAGTCATCATCAAGGGATTCCATGGGGTGGGGGGGCACGGGGAGGGATGAATTTTTTGAGCCCCACCTAGCGGGGATTTGAGGGAAGTGCCCTTGAAGCTAAAAATAGATGAAAAATTGCCTTGTAAAATATTCTAATTTCGTATTCAATTTGGGTCATTCATTAGGTAGATGATATGACAGTAGAAGTCTTGTTAATGTAGGTGTTTTTCCCCTAGAAGGAAACCCTCGGTTTATATGAGGGAATTGTATTGCGTCTGTGTATGATTATTCTAAGTGCGATAGAGAAAGGAGGTTGTGTGAGGGTGAAGAGGAAATTACAACAGATTTGTTGTAGGTTGTATCTCTTTATTTTGTTGGATAATATAAAGGGAAGGACTGGTTATATCTCCATGGACGTAGCGCAAATTTGGTGAACCACGTATATCTCTGTCTCTCTTGTTTTATGTATTTCTATAAAAAAAATTCCACAATATTTTATGTATTTTAGTGCTCTGTTAATTAATTTCTAACATCTTGGGGTCCTTCCACCAATCAACTTTTTCAATTTTCTCTTTCTCACCTTCACTTTTTCTATGACATCCCTAGTTTCTTTAGAAATATTTGTTACTTCAGCTACTATTTTAGGCTTTTTTTCTACTTTAGAAACAACTTCTTCTAGTTTTTCTTCTTCAATTGGGCATCCACGATGGCCCTTCTCTGCCAATTCACAACTACTATTCTAGGCATTTTTGCTGCTTTAGAAACAACTTATTCTAGTTTTTCTTCTTCAATAAGGCATTCATGATGGTCCTTCTTTGATGATTCACTAGACACCTCCACAGGCTCCTTTGTTTGTTCCCTTTTTCCTCCTAAATATGTACCAACATAAGTCTTAATAGAGCTCCACCTCTTAGGGTTTTTACAACTAGGTATAAGAGATGTACTAACCCTACCTTGCTTAGAAGTTGCAACTATTATGCTCTTAGAGGATGTGGCTACTTTTCTTTTCTTAGAGGTTGTAGCTGTTCTACTCTTGGGGGTTGTAGCAACCTTACCTCTAGAGGGTGTGGCTTCTTTACTCACATGTGTTGTTTCAACATTCTCCTCATGTTCTTCACTCTCATCATCCTATACAATAGAAAAAGGTCTTTCTACTAGGACATGGCATGAATTCCTTGTTGCTATAAAGATTGAACTATGATTAAATTAATAAGTGCATGGTTAGTCAGGTAAGTTTTCAGATGTTTTGAATGTCACACTTCCTCTTCCAAGTGTTGTAAATATTTCAACAAGTAATATCCAAAATTTATTAGTTTGCATGTCCTCAGGTGTTCTAGAAGTTGAAAATGATAATTAAATATGATCCCAAAACGACCCTCACAAGTAGTAATTGAATGAAAAGGGCTACATATTCCCAAGGGTGAGGAAGAGATGTTATGTCGAAACGATTGGCCTTATTTCTCAATTCCTCTCCTTACTTAAAAATAAAGTCTTGGCTAATGGATTTGTCACCTTTCTTGAAAACCACCAAGTTCCTATTTGTGGAAACCTTGTTACACTCGCGATTACTTCCTATGTAACAAAAATTCAAAATCCTATAGGTTCAGAGTGTTGTTCATTTGAGGCTTGAGCAAACTCTAGTGAAACCAACACACTAAATCCTTGTAACTTCTCAAAATAACTCAACCAGCCAACATACTGAAAATTTTCCAGAGCCTCTGGGTATTGTAACAACGTATCAACATTATTAGGTTCATGCCTTACTGCTACTCCTGACATGGTTGCCCAAGATTGTAACCACTCAATGCTGATAGAGACCTGTTACAGAGTTTCCTCAATTCACACAAATGCTTGCTAAGGAGAAAATATCGAGTTGTTGGAAATGACACCAATTACTCCATTTTTATTACCAAATTCGGTTCTTAATATGGAAAGGACTTCACTTGATTGCACAAATTTCTAAATATAACGATAAAGGTAGTAATGGTAAGGGTAATGATCGAAATGATAACAATAGTTACATCAATCCTATTATACAAGAGGGTAAAAGGTAATGATGTCTACAAAGTCCAATCATACATTATTATAAAGGGTGAGGTGAATATCCATCAAATGATTAATGATTAAGGTGAAATCATAGTGCATCGTTTAATGATATGATACACTTATCCCCCATACTTATTGTAAAATTCATCGTTGACATACATACATTAGGGTAATGATGTCACTTCTTAAGTACAAATGCCACAAATAAATGACAAAAGAACAAACATGTCCTTCGCTTACTGTTATGATGACATGTGACTATATCGGCCAAATGATGTTGTGAAGATCTCCTTGTGGCACAAATTCAAAAGTGAAATTTTATTACTACGATGAGATGAAGGATGCATGTTGTGGCAGTAGATATTGTATCAGTTCTATACCAACTTTGAAGCAACACGAATATCTCCAAAAAGGGTCTCCAACTATGACAATTATGTCAATAACAACAATATGAAATTGTAAAACAATGTTGACATGAGGTCATATATTCAGCTGTAACAACAAAGTATTAATCAAAGTTGAAATATATGTACAAAATGAGTCCTAATTTGCACCTATAATGACAAAAAATAAAAAATAAACAATCAATGATTAGGAAAAATTATTACAGTGTTATTATAGAGAAAAGATGTTCATTAGCAACAAGCTGGTTTTTGACCATCACAATCATAGAATAGTGCCCCAGAGGGGTTTTCACCATTGAATATATTACACACACACACACACATTGAATATATTATTGTTATTATTATTATTATTATTATTATGTATATTCATTTTGTATTTCCTAAAGATGTAAAAAACTCTTACAACTACAGACGTTTTTAGTTCAATTAGGACACCCATAATCTGTCTCAGTCTACCAAGGGAAATCATATTTGTTTACTACCTATCGATGATAATGTTTGAGAAAAATGCATCAACTGTTGGAAATAAGCATGCCTATCTACTACATATTTGCATATATAAAGGCTACAAGCATACACCATAAAAATTATGAATCTGACAATGTGAAAGGGGTGGGATCTTTGGCACTAGAACCTAGAGGAGCTAGTGGTTTTTCATCACACTAAAGGTGACTCTCCAAGTGAGAAACTATGGCATCCATGCTCTATAAGCACAAACATTGATACCTTTGTATGCGCTTAATATCATTCAAGGGAGTAAAGATGTTGTACTAATCCTCTTTCTTTTCTTTCAGAATTCTACCTAGTAGAGTCTCAAGCTACTAATGTAGGGTGATAGAATTGAGGTATTGTTTCCATTTTCCACTGATGTGTCTAGGGTTAGGAACCCATTGGCTAACCTCATCAAGGATATCATAATTAAAAAATGATTTATGATCAACTACGGATAAACTCAAGACGATGTATTTTAGCACAAATTTTATAGGGCGTAGCCAAATTGTATATCGAAGCAACTTCCTATACCTCAACCTGGGCATGAGTTCTTCCTTGAGGTCCACAACCTCCCCTGCCTCAACGACTGCACATGTAGTGCCGAGGCAAGATGTCGAGGAGAAAGTTGAAGTAGGTGCAGGGGACAAAGAACTGGATATCAAAGAGGAAGGACTAGAGGTAAGGAAGGCTTAGCAACAGACTAGTCCAAGGACTAAAGGGAAGCCCGAGCAGAGAAGGTCAAGATAGAGAAAAGAAACTAGAAGACAAAGAAGCAATAGGAGGCCTTCGATTCTAATAAATATTTAAATGATGGCTTTTGCTCCACAAGACTTGTATCTAGGCCCTAGAGGCAACAACTAACTGCCTAAGACTGATATTAGTAAAAAAGCCACAAGAATGAATTTCTTTGAACTAGTGGGCTTAGACTTTACCCAAAAATTCATGATCCAGGCTCTCAAGTGCTGTGAGAATTCCCAACATGAAGGAAAAGGGGCAATTGTTATCAATTTACAATCTAGGTATGGAAGGCGATGTAATGACAACCATGCAACAACATCTACATAAACACCTAGGTCCATGAGGAAGCTACCTCGCTTGAGCCTTAATTCCCCCATGACCCAGATGTCATGCACCATCACTGTCAAAACACAAAACCAGACTATCACAAATCTGAGGTTAGGGACAGACAAGTGTCACGCTGAAAGGTTTCAATAGAATGTCTCCAGAAAAGTGGCAAGGACTTCATGCAACAAATATCAAATAAAATAGTTCTTAAAATTTGAGAAAATGTTCACACTTAAGGAAATTTGATCCTCTTAATCTTTGATAAATCTAGAGTTAAAATTGATCTACTCTAATTATATATATATATATATATATATATATATATATATATATATATATAGAGAGAGAGAGAGAGAGAGAGAGAGAGAGAGAGAGAGAGAGAGAGAGATGTAAAAACAAAGAATCTTTATTGATAACATGAGATCTTGCATACTTCATCAGCAGAGAATCAAAATCAAAAGTTCTACTCTAATTATTTATATATATATATATATATAGAGAGAGAGAGAGAGAGAGAGATAGAGAGAGAGAGAGAGAGAGAGATGAAAAAACAAAGAATCTTTATTGATAACATGAGATCTTGCATACTTCATCAGCAGAGAATCAAAATCAAAAGTTGCCCAAAGGAAGGTGTTATAGACATATTTGGGCACTGCAACCCCAATCACATATGTCCATAAACCAAGGTCTTCTAAGTCCCTAAAAGTGTTGTTTCATACCCTAAAGGAACAAGGTCAGCTGATTACATCATCTCCTAGAAGTTCTCCATAAAAAACTACTCAGAACTAGTCAAAACTGGATCATCTCACTTGCTCCATGGTCAGGGTGCGATGCATCGCACCTACTACACACGGGAGGTGTGATGCATACTGAAAAGTCCTTCTATAGGGTGCGATGAGTGAGAATAGACAAATGGCAGAGATAGTTTGCTAAGTGGATGATCAAGGAATCTTCTAGAAACTTCTCATATGACACTTGCCTCTCAGAATTCGCCCAGGGATGAGTAAGAGATCAATGAAATCTCCAAGTGGAGCCAAGAACTATCAGTGGAATGACACTAATCAAAAACCCAAAGCTGACTCACACCTTGGCAAATATCTATATATGGATCCCTCATCCCAGAGATCCAGAGGTTGGAGGCTGGAATCTTGTATTTTGTAAGGAAGTGTTGTTGGTTTCTTGGTGGAACATCATAGTGTTGGGTGATCTAAGCTTTTCATGAGGTGAAGAAGGGATTTCATGCTGGGAGGATGACACTGGGTCAGAACAATGGGTTGTAATCCTCTTTGCTATTCTTTATATTAATAAAGCTATTCGAGTTTTCCTCCACATTCTTGTATGTTTGATGATATATGCATTTGTGTGGTCAATATATATCTGGTCCTATATTGTTTATGATTGTAGATCTTTGTACTTCGATAGTGTTATGCTGCTTTGACTCTACAGGTGCTCTCTGAAGCGAGGAAGGAAGCGGCAAAGATCTGTCAGAAGGGAGAGGAACCAAGCAAGGAACCAAGCGCAAGACTGAGGTTGGTATCCTTTGTTCCCCTCTTATCTACTTCTCATAAAGGAAAGCAAAAGTAGTTTTACTTTGTTTGTTTCTAAGATAGCTACCCATCTTAGTGGGACTAGCAGCTCCGAGTGGACACTAGATTTCCCGATAACAAAATGGCGACTCCGCTGGGGAGCGAATAGCTTGTTTGCTTGTCTATATTTGTTTGCTTTATAAACTACAGACGGAGCCTGAAGTTAAGCCAGCTAGCCTTCGAACTGCATTTGCTATGCAAGTGCAAAGTAGATCAATGCTACTTCAGTCTATCTCCGGGTTTTGTTTATAAACTGAACAATCGATTTGAAAACATCCTAATTGCCCTGGTGGTGGCTCTAGTAACCTCATTAGATCAGCCCCTGTGATTTCTATTTACTGACTATCATTTTCTTGGCCTAAATCCCTGAACTGAGTTGCAAACTATGACCAAAAGCCAAGTAAAGTCTCATCCCTGTACCATCGCACCTCTTGTGTGCAGTAGGTGAGATGCATCCCTGTTTCCCTGTGTTACAAGTGCGATGATCAGAAAAGGCTAATTTTGCCTTCAGATTTTGGTTTTTCTTCACTCTCTTCAGCTCTATTAAGGAGTTTTGCTGTCTGTGATCAATATACCACTGTGGAAACTCCCTTCCTTTCCATTATTCCACCTCCATCGTGCAAAGAATTGTGAATGTTTTTATGTATTGTGCGCCATTTACAGTTCTCTTTTACAAAGAAGTAGCGTAATCGAACTGTCGTCTTTTGATTTGGAAGTGTCGCAAGTGTCGTTTTCAGTCAAAGAAAAGAATCCTATTGTTCTTGATGGTCGATTATACTGTTACTCTTGTATTTGATTTGAATTAGTGGTTTTTCAAGTGTCGAAAGCAGTTTTCAATTCAAAATCGCAAAGTGTCGTCATTATCTTCCTCTTGTTTTTGAAGAGAAATTTGTTAGTATTGTTGCTTTGAAAAGATAATTCCAATTTGTATTCAGCATTATTTATGTCATTCACACATTAAGAAAGCGAAAAACAAATACATGCATGTGCATTTGCATTTAGACTACTTGTTGGTTTCATTTAGGACAGTGCATCTAGTGTGTGCTCTCTGCTCTATGTTGAAAGAATTTCATTTCTCTTTCCTTAGTAGCTAGGATTTTCATTGCAAAAAGAAGATTAAACGATTGTTTATCATCTTAGATTGCATTTTAGAAATTGTATATCTACATCACGCGGTGAACCTGAAAGGAAAATTTCTTAAGAAAGATCAACTGTAAAATAAATTCAATGAACATAAAAATTCTTTGGAACCTAATGCACAACATTTAGAAGTCTAGGCTAGAGACGTATTCTGGCATTGTAAAGCCTGGTAACTATCGCTTTGATTGTTGGTTGGGTGATTCCTCCTCTTTGAGACGACAAGTGCCAGTACGGACTTGTGCTCCTACGTACCATCGAGTATATATTGGGGGACCACAATAGAATATATCCTTTATCCCTAGGAAGTCATGTCTGCCGCCCTATCGATCGCAATGCACTGAACACAGCATTCGGGAAGATTGACTGCCATACCGTAAAAATTATTCTGCAGTTTTGCGATTGGTTTGGTAATCCCTCTGTCTAGATTTCTAGAGTAGTCTCTTTCGTTCCTTTTTAGACTCCTTAAAGGAAAAGGTCCATCTGAGCACTTGTCGCTTCAGGCTCATTAAAAATCAAAGGCGACTAGAGTCATCTTTTGCTCTTTCTCAACTCTTAAAAATTGAAAAAGCAAGTTGTGTCAAAGCATCTAAAATTCATTTAATTCGGAATCATTTTCCCCTTTATTTTTAGTTGATCGAGTAATCTGCAATCGTGGAAGAAATTAAATCGAAACCCCGTCATTCACGGAGACTTACGAGTCAACCATATTTGACTCCGGAAACAAAACTATTCCATAAAAAGCGAACTCGTTTAACCGGATCAAAGTCCCCTAGTTTGGTTGGAACAAGTGTTCCGACATCCTCAGAGACTTCGGTTACTCCAACCATTTCTGGTATCCCTGCCTCTACAGAAGAAGTTCCGCAACCACAAGAGGACATTAGAATTGATCCTAGTGTAACGATAAACACTTCTATTCCTGAACCGGCTCCATCTATAGCTGATTCGGAAGGTGTTATTCCCCAAACATCTATCGCTGCAGAATCTATACCTTCTTCGGCACCGGAAATATTTTACGGACCTGACAGTCTACCTCTTCCACCTGGATTGATTGCTATAGAAGAGATCGTGGAGGATCCTCCATCTAGTACTCCATCGCATTTTGGAACCGGGATCACCCTATATCCTTCTTCATCAGAAATTAGTCTCCCGTCATCGGAAGTTCCTGTAGAATCGCTAGGAAATCTTTTTGATAGACTAGATATGTCTGAACAACCGTCGACATCTAGGACTGTGTCATCTAACACAGCAGCGGCGGAACCTCTTGCTGCTACTCCAACAATGTTCGTCGGCATACCATCTGTCCCAACTAGCTCTCAATCACTGGATGGAGTCCATCCAGGGGCTGTTTCGACAGTATGGTATGTTCCCGTTTGTTTGTTCGGAATAATATCTGGAATCTCTTATGTTGAGTCTCAGCAAATTGATCCTTCACAACAGTATCAATTTGGGCAGTCCGATCCCCAAAGGCAAATCATTCCTTTGAGCACTAGATTGCCGCCGTATGGGGGGCAGTATACCCTTTCATTGTCTCCTCTGGGAGAACAACCATACGAGAGTTCACAACAGAATTCGGGTTATGCTAGGATTACATCGAGCGGTTGGGTGCCAATACTACTTCAACAACCAAGAGTTATATACTCAATGCAAAAAATTCTACCTATGTCAAATATCCCCACTACACCAGCTATTGTGACAGTGTCACAAGTACAAGCATTGCCTGTTGTATGCCAACCTCAAGTTTCTCAAGTCGTAATACAACAGCCTCTTGCTTCTGCGACACAACTACAATAACCGACTAGTGGTTCCTTAACTGTAATGACCCAGGCTCAAACGGGTACCATTACACCTCATCTTGGTCAAACATCCAGTATTGGACAATAGTAAATGGCTTCACAACAATGGATGGTACAATATCAACAACCGCAATTCCAACAATCTTACCGAGGATCTGAGCAACAAATCTTTGCAAGTAATGGGCAGCCGTATATTCAAAACGGTCAACATCAATCATATCATAATGGTTATGCCCATCAACCTTACCAAAGTTATCAGCATCAAATGCATTATGCTGGCATGCAAAGACCAACTACTCAGGCAATCCCATCTTATCCTGGGTATGCTTCGCCGAACCTGAACCAGCAGTTGCCCTTCGTGGCGACTTTAGAGTTACCAGATCTAAATCGGCTAACAAATGATCCAATTGCTTACACCCCTTGGTGGTTGGCGATTCCGCATAAACTTCCGTCAGATATTCCTAAATTTAATGGAAATCCAGGTGAAGACCCGTCGAATCATGGGATGTCCTTTCATCTGTGGTGTTCATCAAACACTCTCAATGATGATTCGATTAGGCTTCGCCTTTTTCAGCGAACGTTAACTGGTCCGGAAGAAAAATGGTATATCGAATTGCCTAGAGCTTCATTCGATAACTTCAGCACCCTAGCCACAACCTTTTTAACCCATTTTCAGTTACCCATAAGGTACGAAACAGGAACAGAGCTTCTTACCAATTTCAAGCAAACGACGGCCACTCACATATCTGATCATATTCATGAATGGCAACATCGTCGTAGAATGGTGAAAACATATGTTCCTGATCAACTGCTAGCTGAATGGTTTATTAAGTCATTGTTACCTTCTATTACAGAAGATGTGGCAAAGGGAGG
This sequence comes from Pinus tabuliformis, assembly GCA_031772625.1. Taxonomy (NCBI): domain Eukaryota; kingdom Viridiplantae; phylum Streptophyta; class Pinopsida; order Pinales; family Pinaceae; genus Pinus; species Pinus tabuliformis. The sequence continues at coordinate 657,534,474 of CM062817.1, forward strand.
AGTCGTCACTGAAGAGCAAGTCATTGCTCGTGCACAATATCTAGACTTGATCTATACTCAGTCTGGGATGCTCTACAATAAAATCCCTAATGCTCCTAGATCAGAATTCTCCGTTCCTCCTCCTCCTAAATCAAACAAAGACTCTCAGTACGATGATGGCGTGATAGGTACGACTAGCACGAAAACCGTAAAAGCTGCTTCAAAGAAAGCTCGTACGGTTTCTAGTCAAAATTCAAATGAGGGAATTCTCGCCTCGGAGGTAAATGCTGTGTCGACTGACAAAGGAAAAGAACCAAAGCAACCAAGGGGCAAGAAGAAAGGGAAAAGCAAAAAGAAGAAAAAGGATGATTCGTCTCCTGAAAAATCTTCTGCAAACCCTTCTGGGCAAAGGAAACCCCCTTCTGGGTGTCAGATATGTGATGAGGATCATCGGACAAGAGATTGTCCATATAAAGCTGAGCTTAGAAAATTCTTCAAGAGTTCAAAAACCTTGGCGGTATTGACTGATCCGTTTCCAAACCCAAGAACCAATCTGGTTGCTAGTGACAATGCTTCCCCATCCCAAGTGCTTATGTTGTCTATTTCAAAGAAGCAAAATGATGCTTTGATATCGACAAGGAATAAAGATTACGGGAATCCATAGCTGTCGGACAACAAGGCTACTGATCAACCTAGTAGTTCGACAACAACTCCAACCGAAGTTGTGCCACCCATCATTCCTGAGCTAACGATAAAACCGCCAAAGGGAGTAGTACACAAATCGACATTTAATCCTCGTGCCAGAGCAGCACAACATTATAATATAGTAGACGACCTGGCCCAATCGCCGTCTGCTATGTTGACACTTGAGGTACTGCAAAATTGCCCCTCCCAAAAGTAGGCTTTATTATCAACAATAGGTGGTATTGACCCAGCAGATTCCAATCTTGTGGCCTTTAATCATAAAGGATATGACCCTCAGTTACCAGCTCAACTAGCTTTCCTTATTCAAGTGAAATCCCTCAACAAAACTGTTCATTGAACAATTATTGATGAGGGGGCATCTACATGTATTATGTCGATGAGTTGCTGGAAAACTTTAGGCTCTCCACCCTTGTCATGATCGTCAATGACATTAAAAGCATTTGATGGATGAACATACACCCCATATGGGATTTTAAGTAACTTGCAAGTCGAACTGGGGGGCAAAAAAGTAGAAATTGATGTTGAAGTTATCGATGGAAACCTCGATTACAACATCCTACTAGGAAGGCCATGGATTTATGCCATGGATGCTGTTGTGTCAACATACTTTAGAAAGATTGCATTTCCTTTCCAAGGAGTAATTACAATCGTTGACCAACAAAGCTTCCTCCCCAACAGTTCACAAGTTACGGGAAGCATTCCAATGATCCATGGAAGCTCTCAATTACTTCAAAATGTCGGAGTAGGCCTCCTAAAAGACACTGCCTTAATGGGTACTTTCACCCTACCGCCTCCGAATAATATGGCAGAAGTGACCACGGTGGAAACCTGCAATATGATATCCTCTATATCTAAAAGATTCAGAATATTCCTGAACATTTTGTTAGCATGGATCATCGCCATTATAGAAATATTGTAGCAATCAATTTTCTTGGCCTCAGGGGCAAACCCAAATCAATGCTCATCGAGCGTTTGGATAGATAGGTCTAAGGAATATGGCACCTCTTCAGATCCTTGGTTGCATGTACATTTTACAGACAAAGGAATCACTCAGTCAATGATGACAGGAGAGGCACCATGGGAAGATTACCACCATCGTTCCCATCTTCCAGATTACCACGAAGATTATTCCAGCAACCTTAATCATCCTTCAGTTTTTGATTTTCTATCAAATACCGTAAATACGGTGGATTATGAGGATAGTTCTTTTACTATGTCAACCTCATTAAAAAATGAAACAACTCCCTTTCCAAATTGAGTCTTTGATTACGATCTCGTAAAATCCAAGATGAGTCTTTCAAAAATCTCGAAAGAAAACCTTCATTCCAACCACTGTGTTGAATGCAATGAAGCTTGGGGGACATGCACATCGCTTTGCGTTATTATGCTGGGGGCATGCAAACTTATAACAAGCATAGTTTTTCATTTCAAGCTTGTGTAAACATGAAACTGAATCTGAGCATATGTTGTCGCATGGTTCAAGCTCATTAAAAAATAAACCAGGCCACGAGCAGTGTTACCGCAGGGTTCAAGCTCGTTAAAAAATAAACCCGCCATGAGCAGTGTTACCGCAGGGTTCAAGCTCATTAAAAAATAAACCCGCCACGAGCAGTGTCACCGCAAGGTTCAAGCTCGTTAAAAAAATAAACTCCGCACGAGCATTTTTTATAGCAGTTGTCTATAATGCGACTTTTTGGAAGCTTTTCCGATGGGTTTTTCCAGTCAAAATCCGGCAGCAATTTATTGGAATCGCAAGATTGATAGCTAGTCTCTGCATAATCAAAGTGTCCCAGGGGTTTTTCAGGGTGCTGAATCCAAATGTGCAGCTAAAAAACCATTTTAAATAATACAAATCAAGATTTAACCTCAATTTTTTCCGCCGGATTCCGTCACCGGAATCTCCAAAAAGTCGCATTATAGACAACTCCATTTTTATGCAAAGTTCAAGTTCATTAAAAATTAAACCTAAGCAATGAGCAAATGTTCCCCCAGAGTTTAAGCTCATTAAAAAATGAACCAATCTCCGGTAAATAACCATTGCGAATGCATTATCATCAGCTTTTGAGCCTTGGTCGTATTCTCATCATCACCTCCACTCTGTTTAGCCGATCATATGCCTCCATTTGATTGTTTACCCTTTTGAGGAACATCTGTGACGAGTGATCTTGTTAGCCATCCTTGTGACACTGTCGTGATTGGAAAATTCCAAACCTTACCTAGAATCAACTGCTACTCGGAAATATCACTCGTTCCTCAAAAAACGAGTCTCCTTTAAGCTCTTTTCGTCTGACTCATAAAATATGAAAAGATTGCCGAGCAATTGGCCCCTCCAGCTCGTTAAAACTATCGGAAGTGCTATCCCTCCTCTAGATTTTAATCTTTTTGGACCTGAGGGATTATTACACAAAAAGATTGAGCGCTTGTCTTGTTCGGCTCATTAAAACTATCGAAAATTCATCCCTTTCATATTATTTTATACTTTTTCGAACTTAAGGGATTATATGACGAAAAAGGATTATTGGAGTTTCCTTTCCGTCCCTTTTCAGACTCTCTAAAATTGAAAAAGGACCGAGTTATCATTGTCGTTAAACTCGTTAAAATCAATAGCGACAAACTTGTCCATATAGACGAGAACGAGTTTCACTGTCGCTAGGCTTGTTAAAACATAGCGACGGGTTTGCCCGAAGGGAAAATTATAGAACAAGCATATGTTATCCTCCTCAAGCTTGATAAAAATAAAGAGGTACTGGTCAGCAATGACTGGGGAAAAATTGGGAAGAAAACTTGAAGAAACTTTATTGGTAGCAAGTCGCTCTTGAACATGACACTTTCACTCCATGTCTGAGTCAGGTTGGGTTATTCCGTTCACCGGTCATATTACCATTGGTCCATCATACCATCCATCTTTGGCGTTAACGCTACCAATCCATTTTAGTGTCACTGATATGTTCAAGAGAATTCGCTCAGAGAATTCATCAACCCAGCTTGTGTCTCATCCACTGCAATACCTTCACACTTCATTCTTTCATGACCGCCACCCTGAACCCTGTATCATCAGATCATTTTCACCTCCACAAAATCATTTTGCTCTGTTCCGTGTCGTAGATGTGGGATTCATTAAGGCCCTCCTATGATGGGTCACTTCTTGTCGACGACAGCTCATTATCCAAGAAGTCGATCTAGGAACAACCCTTTCAGTACTTTGAAGCTTGCATGCCTCAATGGAAAGTTTCTCACTTCTGGCGACAAGTTTACATCAATGGCCTTTGACCAAAAGATTTTGCGTGGTGTTCGACGTCAAGTCCCTTTTTCACACCATGTGAATTGTAATGTCGTACCTTGAGGGTCATCATCATTATCGGTGATTCCTCTCACGCTTGTTAATAGCTTACATCATTGGCTGGTAATCAGGCAATGTCTTTCCATGTTCAACTCCAGAACATCTTTTCACATGGATTGACTTGTACCTCGGGCGAAGATTGAATGAGTTTGAAGACCCCAGATCTAGTTTCATCCATCCGGGCTGCGATATATTTAGGAAAATAAAGACATCGAATGTACATCATTACTGCACAGATGATCATCCGAATCAAAGGATGATGGCTCTATCAGAATCATCAGTCTGCCACACAGACGGTTGTCTGTCCTATGTACATGAGAATGAATTTATGAAGCTGAGCATGGGGATGCCCGCCTCAGCTAGATCATGAAAATATTATGAATATAATGTATTGTATTGTATCTTATTACAGGTTGCCTTCCAGTTCGAAAAACCTCGGATCCTCATGATAAAGCATTTCACGCGACATCAAAAGATTTACGACCTCATGCTTTAGGGGGCAACTGTTATAGACATATTTGGGCACTGCAACCCCAATCACATATGTCCATAAACCAAGAGCTTCTAAGTCCCTAAAAGTGTTGTTTCATACCCTAAAGGAACAAGGTCAGGTGATTACATCATCTCCCATAAGTTCTCCATAAAAAACTACTCAGAACTGGTCAAAACTGGATAATCTCACTTGCTCCATGGTCAAGGTGCGATGCATCTCACCTACTACACACAGGAGGTGTGAGGCATACTAAAAATTCCTTCTATAGGGTGTGATGAGCGAGAATAGACAAATGGCAGCGATAGTTTGCTAAGTGGATGATCAAGGAATCTTCTAGAAACTTCTCATATGACACTTGCCTTTCAGAATTCGCCCAGGGATGAGTAAGAGATGAATGAAATATCCAAGTGGAGCCAAGAACTATCAGTGGAATGACACTAATCAAAAACCCAGAGCTGACTCACACCTTGTAAAATATCTATATATGGATCCGTCATCCCAGAGATCCAGAGGTTGGAGGCTGGAATCTTGTATTTTGTAAGGAAGTGCTGTTGGTTTCTTGGTGGAACATCATAGTGTTGGGTGATCTAAGCTTTTCATGAGGTGAAGAAGGGCTTTCATGCTGGGAGGATGACGCTGGGTTAGAACAATGGGTTGTAATCCTCTTTTCTATTCATTATATTAATAAAGCTATTTCACTTTTCCTCCACATTCTTGTATGTTTGATGATATATGCATTTGTGTGGTCAATATATATCTGGTCGTATATTGTTTATGATTGTAGATCTCTGTACTTCGATAGTATTATGCTGCTTGGACTCTACAGGTGCTCTCTGAAGCGAGGAAGGAAGTGGCAAAGATCTGTCAGAAGGGAGAGGAACCAAGCAAGGAACCAAGCGCAAGACAGAGGTTGGTATCCTTAGTTCCCCTCTTATCTACTTCTCATAAAGGAAAGCGAAAGTAGTTTTACTTTGTTTGTTTCTAAGATAGCTACCCGTCTTAGTGGGACTAGCAGCTCCAAGTGGATACTAGATTTCTCGATAACAGAAGGGGACAAAGTCTACCAAAATAAACAAAGGAACATAACAACAAATTTCCTTAAAAAAATTAATGGATCATAAGAATCATAATCTTGGCCAAAGCCCATACTGAGTCACAACAATAACCGAGGAACCAAACAGATTATAGAAAAACATTCATAGCTCAAACGACCTATAGAAACAAATGGATCCATTAGTCCATAGTTCGTGAAACATAAAGGAAGGGATACATTCCAGCTCATGCTTGGACAAGCCATCAACCTCCATGTACAAATGGAGGAAAGATAAATCAGAGAAGGAAGAGCGGAGGCCATCAATATTAGTTGTCCAGTGATGAAGCAGAGGAACATGTAGAGCTCCTCTCATGCAATCAGCCAATGACCATTTTTGCATCTCTGATAATCCTAATGAAATCAATGGCTAACCAAACAACGCTTTCGAGTAAACTCCATAGTGCCACAATCTCTACCCTCCAATTAGTGCCATCATCCCCATTCCAATAGAATCGAAAAACACTATTGGGACAAAGCTCAATGAAAGATATGTAACCACATCATCCCCCAGCAGAAGCACCATCGAAGAATTCAATAGGGAAGTAAGTTCCCATATCTAAAAGTCAAACAATGCCTTGACGAGACCTAGGAACCCAGGGGTCTATCTCAAGAAAGTAACCAACAATATTAACTCTGGTAGAAGGGCAGTTAGGGTGCCTATCCTCAAAGATTGTGTCATTCCTAGACCGCCATATTCCCCAAATAACATACCTGGGGAGCACCCTATATGGTCTTAGATTCAAGGACAAAAACATAAGATAGTAAATAATGGAAGACCGGTTCAATCCAACCCTGATCTTCAGCAATGTTGACACAGTTTCCCTAATGTCCTTTGCAAAGGGATAGTCCAGGAACAAGCGTATAATGTATTCGATGGAAGAATATAAAAATTGGCATTTGCTCAGGCTCTGTAGGCCCCTTTTCTTCAATTTTTCCCAGGTTAAGATGTGGTAAAAAAGGGTCAACCAGGAGAAAAATTTGATCTTCAAGGGAGCATCTCATTTCCACATGGGCACAGTCCATTCATCAAAGGAAATGGGAGATGGAGAACTCGAAATGAAAGAGTAAATTTCTTTGACTTCTATCTTGCCTCTAACAACTTGGCCACCCCATGAAAGAAAATTGATCCTTTCATTTAAAGTAATCCCTTCCTTGATAAGCATAAGTCTATAAGACTACCATTCAAGATCCATTTCAGCATTCAGATGCAAATCCCAAAAATTTCAACACCCTACAAGATTCTTCTTTCCCTGTCATCATCTAGACACTCAATAGCCTTGTCATAGTATTCCACTTTAACCCTTTGAATGAATAACCAGTCCATGTCCAAAAGTATATTATATGCACCCAAAGGAAGAACATTTATATGTGTTGATGTAGGCATACCATTAAGCTCAAATGTGCAAGATCTCACCTAATGATGAACTCTTATTTTTGCCCTTATATCCAACTACACCAACCAATATTTTGCATGCGCTTTTTTTATTCAAGCAACACTTATCCACTAGTTCAGGACTAATATAGCTATAGTTGGATATAGGATTAATCAACATAGAAACAAATTTATCATTAATATTACCTTCCATCTCAATAATGGATGCCTGGTGATCTACCTTCCTATTATCCAATGCTGAATAAACCCGAGGAATATTCTTAACAACATCTCTAACTGTATGTGCCTCGTGAGCACTCTAAATATGAGGCCTTCCACCTTGATGTGATGGGAAATATGTACTGTGTTTTTCTCCACCATAAGTCCAACACCTCAAAGTCTTCATACCATCACCTTTGTTCTTCTCCTCAGGCTAAGACCCATTTCCTCTGTCCACTACATTAAACTTCTTATAAGGTACCACAATCTCCTTGTCACCTTCATATTTAGGTGTTCCCCACTTCTTAAGTCATTTTCCTTTAGTCTCCTTGTTACATTTCCAATCACGATTCGGATCTGACTTGCACTTTTACTTCTCATAATAGTGATTCATTTTTTTAATGGCTTCCTCCAATGATCGAGGGTCATCAAACTCAATCCAGTCTTTGAATGCTACTATCAACCCACTAATGAACCTTTGAATCTTTACTTTCTCATCCTTAGGATAAGGAAAATACCTAACCAACTCTAGGAACCTGATTTTGTACACATCATCTGTCATAGAACCCATCTTTAACTCATAGAACTCCTTGGCCCTATCATCATAATACCTTTCAGATAAGTACTTCTTCTTTAAGAGTCTCTCGAACTCATCCCAAATTATCTCCTCTTCTCTAATGCCTCTAACATTCTTCACATCTTCCCACCATATATTTTCTTCTACTTTTAGAATGAAGGTAGTTATATTGGCTTTCACGTTCTTTGAATAATCATGTAATTTGAAGAACATCTTCATTCCAAGTAGCCATGCTTCTGCATCTTCTGATCTTTACATCTCTTCATCAAATATAAGAGCTTGGATTTCTTGAATTCCTCTGCAAAATATCCCCTCTCACTCCTGCTATAAGGATGATGGAAGTGATGGCGGTGTCGTCTCTCATAACGAAAAATAGAATGGAATCCATAATTACTTCCTCTCCTGTCTGTTGTATCCAAATATTTTCCAACTATGACTGCTTCATATTTGTCCAACCATGTGTCCTCCATGAGATCTGTTGCCATATTCCCCATTAGTATTATCTTGATGTGCATAATTGATGCCCATATGTCCCTTCTTTTGCAAATCTAAAAGATTTTGATGGATGACCACATTAAATTCTACTTTCTTTTATTGAGCTCTAGAAACCCTTTCTTGTCCCTCAATCAACCTGTTGTTATCTACCTTGAAACTTCTAATCTCCTCCCTCAAATGCAATGTATTTTCTACATTAGGAGAATAATCTTCTCCTTGTTGTTCAACTAACCTTTCCCATTCATTGAATTCACATGAGGCCTATAAGGGGAGTGATTTGAACTATAGTCCACCATTTTTCTCTGCATCTTTGATATTTTATTTCCTACAATCATACTATGTTAGATAAACCAAATAGAAGACATAATCAAAATCATACCTCAATGTATCTTTGGGGAGTCTATCCCATCTACAAAAAACAATCCAGATTAGTACAATATATATACATCACAAGCATACCAAGTCATACATAAATGTCTTGACCATAAAAAGTCGTAAATTGCATGCATGCATGATGAACATACACAAAAATTGACATGCAGACATAAAAATATGCATTTAGCCCATCTAGTCCAAGTGTTTTAACTTGGAAGCTCTCATACCACAATATAATGCCTCACCTCATATTTACCAACTTTTAAAAGCTCTCTAGTGTAAACATGAGTGGAGTGTCACTATGATATGAGAAATCATCCAAGTTCAAGTCATGGAATTGGGGCCTACAAACCGAAAAAAAATTGGCATTCCTCAGAAATTATAAATCACTTAAGAGCCCAACAACCACTCCAAGTGATCAATCCCTGTGTTGGAACTCAGTTTCACCAATTTGACAGCCTAACCACACCCATAACACAACATCCATGTGATTGGAAGGATAAAACTACACCCATAAGCTTGTATCCATGTAATTATGACCCCATATCCCCTTGTCTCCGCCAACGGTTGTGATAAATGTGCTACATTTTCAGGGCTAGACTTCAAGCCAATACCTAGAAGTGCCTAGAACATTCAAAAAACATGAAAATAATGATAACAATGCTGAATAATAAAGACTTGAGAATTATATTGACCTATACATGCCTAATACATAATGAACATTCAATAAAACAAATAGTACGCATAGAGGCTAAAGGTCATGAATGAATATCTGATCATAAACTTCTAATCTTCATCTGAGAAACACTAAGAAGGCTCAATGCCCTCTCAAACTAGCTGCAAAAACACTTGTTAGCCCATGCATTCATCAACCATTTGATAATTCATCAAATCATGAACAAGAGCCATAACTTGAATACATCATAGAACCATACATATAACCAGCGCATAGTCAGAATAGAAACCATGAAAAATTATCCATAAGATCAACATAATAATTAGTACATATGCTCATTAATATCAATAGGGAAAATAACTCATATTAATATATGAAAATGCTAACCAAGTCAGGGAATTCCACATACCACCTTACCATAGATTTGGTTAAACCAAGTCTCTCTTTCACCCAATCATCCTTGTGCCATATTCCAAGCACGAAAGTGGAATCGTATTGGTTTAACCAAATTAGAACCAATCTAGGGCTTCTAGAGGCCCAACCACCTCAAACCTCAACCACACTGATTTCACCTAACCAATCCAAAAATCACTATCATCAACTAGATTGGTATATTCCCAAGTTATCCATGGCTCTAAGGATTCTATCTCAACCCACAGTCATAGAGAACCCAAGTTGTTACAGGGCTCCATAGAACTACCATCTCATCTCATAGCCTCCAAGGAAGCCAAGTTGTTCTAAGGCTCCAAAGATTATGTCCCAACCCACAGCCATAGGGAGACTGAGAAACAATAAAAATCCAAAAGGGGGAACCCACTACATCATGGATATCCAAGAGATGGAAAGGCAAGGTTGAAACGATTGTTAGTCTAAGAAATATCCATACCAATGACATCATATAACCAAGGAACCACAGGAATGTATCATGCATCCAAAAACCAACAACGAAATCACACATGCAACCTATTATTGACAAGTATCCCCTATTGTAGAAATTTATCCGACCTTCTTTTCCACTGCCCACCATTTCGTTACTTGTCCTTTGCTTGGTTTCTCGAATTCCAAGTGAATGCTAGAATTCTCCAAGAATTCTCTGAGTGTATAAGAGCGTAAGAGATCAAAGATAAAACTGAAAAAAACTTGTGAATTGTTTCTTTGATGTATTTTTATCATTGAGGTCTCATTTTATTTCATTTCCTTCCTTTCTCCTCCAATTTCCTTTGCATGCATATTTGTGTCTCTTCACCTTCCTTTTCTTATATTTTCCTTATTTCTCATAATTAAATGCCAATGATTTTATCTTTGCCATTACCAATTCCTTTTTCAATTTCCATACCCATAATTAAACCAAAAGTGATTCCCACTATAATGTTTTCCCAACGTTCAACTTGGAATACACGTACCGTGACCTTGGTCTTATTTTATTTACATGGATATAACAACCAAGGGCTATTATAGCAACATGTAGAAATTATTCATATTCTTATCCTATTTTCACTCTAACTGAGATAGTAATATATTCAACAACCTTGGATTGATTAAATATTTTTTGACACCCCTTACAATATCCAATAGTTAAATCAGTGGATGATATCATTTCTTTTTAATGAGAAAATTTTCAGCATAAATCACATGAAATTTCATTTGTCAACGTGTTTCGAACCAACAAGTGTGGTTCATCATCAGGACAAGTTGAAGAATCAGATCCAACCTTTCATATTAAATAGTAAGAGCAGAACATCCAACGGCTATATTTCTTGATAGCTATTTTGACTAATGGCTAAATTTGACTGGGAAACGGTTAGTTTAAGGGCACGACCTTTATTTTAATAATTAAGTCAATTCCAAAGAATATTAAATTGATAGTTAGTCATATATTTATTAAAATAAAGGTTAACATTTTAAGTCCCTTTAACCTTTAGTTTAATAAATATATGACTAACTATCAATTTAATATTCTTTGGAATTGACTTAATTATTAAAATAAAGGTCGTGCCCTTAAACTAACCGTTTCCCGGTCAAATTTAGCGGTTAGTCAAAACAGCCGTTAAGAAATATAGCCGTTGGATGTTCTACTCTTACTATTTAATATGCAAGGCTGGATCTGATTCTTCAACTTGTCCTGATGATGAACCACACTTGTTGGTTCGGAACGAGTCAACAAATGAAATTTAATGTGATTTACGCTGAAAAATTTCTCATTAAATTGATATGGATCAAAAAAGCCTCAATTCAATGATATCATTTCTATTTATTTTGTCAACATGTCTAGTCCAATTTCCTTCTTAAATTGAACATGTTTCTCCACCAAGGCAATTTGTTTCCTTAACTCCTCATTTTCCTTTTTTCAAATTTTTAATTTGATAGAGAAGATGGTCTATTTCAGTTTTACTTGGTGAGGGAGTGTTGCACAAAAATTGTCACCATGACATTCTGCAGTCTGTGTGAGTCTATCACCACTCATACATACCTCCTTTGCAAGTCTTAAGCCTCAGCTCTTCATGTCAAGCCTTGAAAATGAGAGAAAGACCTTAAAAGTCTATTAAACTCTGGTTCCGCACTTTCTCTTAGCATTACCTGCGGTACCGCACATAATGGTCATGTCCCCTGCGAACCTAACTGCTCTGTCTCTGTGTAATGGGTGCGAACCCTTGTAAAAGTCAAAAGGCACAAGTACATTCTTAAAAACTCACTTTGAGTCATTTCTAGACGCTTCTAGAAGGAATCTTGCGGTGGCAAGTTCGCTCCTCCATGGTTCATGCATCCCATAACTAAAGGAGCTAACCCCGTGATGTGAGGTGCTTATCCCTTTGAAGGAGGACTTTATCCCTTCATAGGTGGACCTGCAACTTCCTTCCTTTGCACTATAAAATGAAGCATTGGGTTGGTTATAGGAGAGGTTGAAAGCTGAATATTTTTTAGGGTAAATGCTGCTGGAACTTAGTCTTCCTTTTTGAGCTTTTGAGAGGAGAGATCACATACCTTTTAATCTCATTTGGAAGAGAGTGAGGCTTGTCAAAGTAGAGGAGATTCCTGTTTGGACCCTGGAAAGAGCTTGTACAACATCAAGGCACCAAGGTTGTAAAGTTCTTTCATTCTCAAAGTTAATACAATCAAGTTTATTTTTCTCAATAAGCTGTGTTTAATGGTTTATTTTATGAGCTCCTTGATCTTCGTAATGAACATGATTTGTTATATTAGCTATGCAGGTGTTATTTGATGTGTGCTTGTTTGTGTTTGCAGATTCTCAAAAGGAAGCTCTTTCAGACGGTCGAAGCGTGGCTGCCACAAAATAGCATTGGACTTAAGGTAGGGTCTAAAACACCTCTTGGTTTTTATTAATGAATCACAATATGTTTAGAGAAATGTAGATTTGCTTGTCCTGCTTGTTGCTAGATATCTGTTGATACTAGGGAGATCGGTCTTGTCTGCAAGAATGATTTATCCGGCCAACAAATTGGCAACTCCACTGGGGAATTGAATTTGGTTTTTTGTGTTTCCTTTGCATTTGACTTGAGAGACTTATTTTTGTTTCTGGTTTTGCTTGATGTGTGTGGGATTGGGTAGTTGTTAGATCCTGGTTTGATTTTTGTTTTTTCAAATTTTTTGAAAGAGGACCGCACGTTCTGTTTGTAATATAGTGCAGACCTCTCCGCACTGTTGCTTTACTGCACAGAGCGGCACCGCATCTGGTTATACTAGAAGCCTGCGGACCTTGTGAAAAGTTTGAAAAACCTAAGATCCTTTCGTCTAGTTAGGTTTTGGTTTTGTTTATAACTGTTAGTTCCTGCCCAGGTCTGCATGTGTCTTGTCAAAAGTTCCTTGTGAGCAATTTCCATTGGCATTCTTGTTTTAGGTGATTTTCTAGAAGTTTTGGTTGCCCAGATCGATTCTCGCTTGGTCTTTGTAGTGGCTCAGAGATTGGAAGTTTAAGAACCTTAGATCACCATGGTATCTTTTGTTTTCTTGATGAGTCTGGCTGGTTTGTGAAATCTGTCCTTGAAGAGAAGTAGATCTCGTTTTCTCTTTGCAAAACTTTGAATGAACTTTCTTGTAAGTTTTGAATTTCATTTTTATAAAAAAAACATAGCTGGGTGTTTTTGATTGATTTGTTATTCTGAACGAATTGATCCTTAGTTTCCTGAATAACTAAGTAAAACATCCTCAAAAATATTTCAAGTTTTTATCAATCTATTTTGTTTTTAGATCTCAAGATTAGAATTTTATAGTTTTGAGTATTTTCTAGAAATTATAGAAGCTTTTTGAAAGAATTGTTTTCAATAGTTTTGAGTGTTTTCTAGAAATTTCAGAAGCTCTTTTGAAAGAATTGTTTTCTGTAGTTTTGAGTGTTGAAAAAGAAAAGGGATTTTCCGTGAGCATAATTAGTAGTCTCGTTTTTGAGTTCATTGAAAAAGACAAAAAGATTTTCTTTTCAGTTGTATGTTGAAGGAAAGATTTGTTTTTCAAAGCACTGCATTCTCAACTCTTTCTTTAGCTAGAAATTCATTGAAAGGAAAAGGAATTGTTTATCATTCTTAGGTGCATTTTTTTAGCGTTTTGGAGTCGAGTCTTCACACCATAAAGTTTCATCTCTGCACCTATTGACTTAAGAAACAACCAATAAAAATAACGCTTAATTAAAATCAATCTAGCAATCTTTTTATTTTCTAGGGCTCTTATCACCAACATAGCTTAGGCTAGTATCTTGGAGTAGGGAGTAATTAACTCTCTAAGATAGTTAAAACAAACAAGTTGCTATATCTTGCGATAGGAAATAAATCCAATTGTAATTGATATAATCTGGGAAGCTCCTCTTATAGGAGTCGATCACGAGATCATGTCCGAACCTTTGAGACAATCAAGTCTGTCTCAATGGGAAAGATAGAAGATTTGCACGTATTAAAAACGGTAAACCTCGGATTAACCATTCTCGATGAGACTGGGATCACTTGTTGGTAAACCTCTGATTGATCATGTCAAGGGGCCTTCAAGGGGATTGAGCTTTGTTACTCTGCCCTTGCGAGTAGATCGGATCGTAAACTGTTCCCCCAGTTGTATTTGTTACTGTTGGTAACCTTAGTGACCATAATCGTAAGATTATTTCCCAAGGTGACGGTGAAGGACGGGTCTCACTGTACCTGAAGCAGACGTCGACTAGACTCACTTGGACTCTCTGGGGGGTTATCTTCACTCGAGATGGTTTAGTGGAGAAACTTGTGCCAGTGTATTTCATTAAGCAGGTTGTCGGGGTAACTGTTCCAACCGCCATTTCTGTATTGAATTCTTCGATGTTGGATTTCATCACCAACTAGTGTTTTCGGTACAAAAAGTTACTGTTTGTGTGTGGTTTGATCTCTTAGATTTTTTAGGCGTGTGCTTGAAGTGTTTGGTTCTTTAGAGACTTTAGGTGGTTTTATTGAGATTTTCTTTGTTTGCGTGTGAAGTAATTAAATATTTAATCGTGGCTAAATTACCGAGACAATCCCGTAGACTTCAGGGGAAGCCTCCTGAATTTACACCAAGCCAGCTTGAAGGGCTATGAGCTCTTGTAACACCTAGTGACAATAGAGTTGGGTCACCAGAGGCGGGAGAGTCTTTGTTAATTATACATCCTGATTATCAAGTTCAAGCAACAGAGTATATTTCTGAACTGATTTCATTTTCTGAAGTTACTGGTAGTATTACTACTACTAGTGAATTAGCCGAAGAACATGAAATCTCTGAACCTAAAACTGAACCTGCTGCTACTCCATCTTTAGGATTTTCTTCTCCAGCTTCTAGTGGTCCTGGTTCACCTAGGGTAGAAAATGTTATTACCCAAAATCTTCCTTCTGGACTCATTTCCATTGAAGAACTTGTAAGTCTGGACGAAGATATAAATCTCCCTGAAAATCAACCAGCTTTAGAACTTAGGGAGCGTGAATCAATCTTCTACAGTCCAATTAGAGGTGACGCTTGGTATATATCGTTGACAAACTTTTTAGAAAATCTCGGTCTTTCTTCTTCACCACCTCGAATTCCTTTCCATCCAATGCCCAGAGGTTATTATCCTCCTTTGAATATGTCGAAACGGTCATCCTTATTTTCTCAGACGTTGGAAACATTTTTACATGGCGGTGCTTATGTTCCTTCTAGGTATCAGTCACTATCTGGTACTTTTTCAGGAGCATCTCCTCAAACAATTGAATATGTGATGTCAACTGGTAATAACGGAACTCAACTGTTGAGTGTAGAAGAGATTCTTATGATCTCTGGTACTACTCCAAATCCGCAACCTCAAGGTAGTCAGATACTGCCTGGGGGGCAACCACAAGGTACTCAAATACCGCCTGGGGGGCAGCCTCAAAGTAGTCCATTACTGCCTGGGGGGAAACCTCAAGGGTACTACATACCTTCAGGACAGTACATTCCTCAAGGTCAACCCCAGCCACAGTACATTCCTCAAGGTCAACCCCAGACGCAGTATGTACCTCAAGGTCAACCCCATTATCAATATGTACCTCAAAGTCAACCCCAGTTTCAGTACCAACCTCAAGGTTTCCAACCACCTTCTGGTCAACCATTTGTTCAAGGAACTGGAAATGTACCTTTTAATTATCAACCCTACACTCAACCCGGTTATGGCCCTCAGTATGCTCAACCTTTTATGGGTCCATACCCCGAAATGAACGTGGCGTGGGATTCATCTCAATAGACTTCGCAACCCAATGTGCATTTGTCATCTCAATCTGGACAACCCTCGGTTTCTGGTCCAACCCAGCAACCTGTCCAGCCTACTATTCAAACTTCTGCACCTGGGGTAGTTCATCAGCCTGGGCCTAGTTCACCTCGCACTCCGCCTCAAATGGCTGCTACAACTACTACGGCTTCTGTTCAATCCACCACACCTACTTCTGGAGTATCGGCAACTCCGGTTTCTACTATTCCTATATCAATTCCTCAAGTCTCATTACCCCAGTCCAGACCTACAATCTAGACTTCAGTTCAGATGCCTATAGGACAACCTGGGCCAAGTACGGTTGTCACAAGTCAACCATAATTTACTTATCAACTGTACCAGGGACAGTACCAATACAGTCCTACTGTGCAAACCCTAGTTTATCAGTATCAACCGTACCCTAGGTATACTTATCAGCAACCTCAACAACCCCAGTATGGTCCAGTTAATCCTAGTTTCCCAGGAGGATATAATATCCCAAATGCAAATCCAATTCCGAGTTATCCCGGATATCCTCTTGTTGGGGCTGGTCTTATGACCCAAAGTTTTCGAGATCCGAACCGTCAGTTACCATTCATAGCAACTTTTGATTTACCTGACTTGTCACGCCTTACAAACGATCCAATTAATTATCTTCCGTTTTGGCCACCAATGCCAAATATGTTGCCCAGTGATATACAAAAGTTTGAGGGGAAGCCAAGAGAAGATCCTTCTAATCATGTGATGACTTACCACCTCTGGTGTGCATCTAATTCCATTATAGATGATTCAATTCGCTTACGTCTTTTTCAACGCACTCTGATTGGTCTTGCTGCCAAGTGGTACATTGAGTTGCCACAAGGCTCTTTTTACAATTTTAGTCAGTTAGCCACTTCCTTCCTAACTCATTTTCAGTTGCTTGTCCGATATGACAATGGCACAAAGTTATTAACTTCATTAAAATAGTCAACATCCACATATATTTCAGATCACATTCATGAATGGCGACGTCGATGACATTTAGTGAAATTTTTTATTCCAGATCAAATCTTGGCAGAATGGTTTGTTAAATCGTTATTACCTAAAATCACTGAGGATGTTGCTAAGGCAAGAGTTGTTACTGAAGAGCAAGTAATTGCTCAAGCTCAGTACCTTGACCTCGTTTATACGTAGTTCGGTACCTTACATGAGAAAATCCCCGACCTTTCGAAACAAAATCAAATAACTGCAGCTCCTTCAGGGTCTCATGCCGCTGATGGTATGATTGGTTAAGTTAATACCAAAAGTAAGAAGAAATCTTCTCCTATTATAACTTTACCAGATTCCCCGACGGGAGACTCTTCTGCTAAAATTTCTGCCGATGTCCATGTCGTAGAATCATCTACATCCAAATCAAAATTTGGCAGTAAGAAGAAAGGCAAGAAGAAAAATAAACAAAACTCCAAAGAGAAATCAGATAAAACTGAATCTACTGACGAGAAACGTAAACCTCACTATCGTTGTCTCATCTGTGATGAGGATCATTTTACAAGAGATTGTCCACATCGTGCTGAGGTTGCGAAAATCAGGTTCTCAAACGCCTGTTGTCTTGAAGGATCCTTTTCCTAGTCAAGATAGTAAGATGGTAGGTTCTTCCTCAAATGCCTCAGAAGAACCCATAATGATGATGTCCCATGTTAGGATTGCGACACGATCACAAGATTATGGAAGTAAAAGTCCTGTTGGTGGTAAGGAAGCAGAATCTTCTAATTCAAACCCATCAACCTCAGCTCCTTCTGGTTCCGATCCGCTACAGATCGAGAAACCTAATCCAGACTTAGTAATCAAACTGCCTGCTAAAGGTATACTTCGAAAGTCAGCTTTCAATCCACATGCGAGAGTTGCTCAGAATTATAACATTGTTGAAGATTTAGTTGTTTCTCCTTCAACAATGTCGGCTTTGGAGGTGCTGCAATCATGTCCAGCACGGCGTAAATTACTTTTGTCTGCCATAGGAGCTGTTGATCTTCAGGATTCGAACCTTATAATCTTTGATTTAGAAAATAGTACACCTAGTCTACCTCATCAAATGGCTTTCTAGATCTGAGTGTTAGTCAAAAATAGACCTTGCTTTAGGACTGTGATTGATGAGGGAGCTTCTACGTGTATTATGTCGATATAGTGTTGGAAAGCACTTGGTTCTCCTACACTTAATCAATCCCCGATGATTCTAAAGGCTTTTGACGGTTGAGGGTTTCATCCTTATGGCATTTTGTAGGACTTACCTATAGGGGTTGAAGGAAAAACTGTTAATCTAGATGTGGAAGTGGTTGATGCCCCTCTAGATTACAACCTTCTCTTGGGTCGTAGTTGGTCTTACGCTATGACTGCTGTTGTTTCATCGGTCTTTCGGCTTATTAAGTTTCCTCATAATGGAAAGATTGTTACAATAGACCAGTTAACTTACTTTTCATCCGACCCAGCCTCTTCTGAGAGTATTCAACATGTCGGTAAAACAGCTATCCCTTATAAGGATGTTGGGGTAGGTTTAGTTAAAGATTTTGGTTTACTAGGAACTTTTTCATTTCCTCCTCCCAATGTATCGCCTTCTTTCGCAACTATTCATATGATTTTGTCAAACACCATTGCTTTTGATGATCCTTGGATCGTTCCTTCTGATTCCGAGGTGGATTCCTTTGGTGATGCCATGCCTTTGAGTCCCTTTGAGGTTGCTTATCAGGCTGTACAGTCATTTTCTAACTCTAGTTCAACCAATTTTGATCTAATGAATGTGGTCCATGGAGAATCACTTTCGATATCAACTTCAGATTCAACAACATTTTCTGATCCTGTTTACACTGTTCCGATCCTGTTTACACTGATGAGCAGATTTGTGAGATTATGTCTGTTGATGATTTATAGTGGGAAGATCTTCATCATCGATCTTCATTTTTACCTGAGATTCATCATTTTGAAAATGATTTTTCATCTATTTTTACTGCTGAACCACAGAATCCATTGCAACATCCTGATTCTGAGCTGAATTTGGGAAATATTTCTCGAACGGTTCCTATTGACATTTCAGTTAAACCCGAAATTATTGAAAACATTCATATAGGTGCTTCCTGTACGGACGATGAAATCCAAACTTATAAAGTCGTATTTCAACAATTCCACAACGTGCTTTCCTGGTCATATGAAAAATGGCCAGGAATCGATCCATCGATTGTTGTTCATGAGATTAAAACTTACCCAGATGCTAAACCTTTCCGGCAACATTTGCGTCAGATACACCCGTGAAAAGCTACTGCTATTAAAGCAAAAGTTGAGAAATTACTTCGAGCATGTTTCATTTATCCAATTCCCTTAATGGATTGGGTATCGAATATTGTTCTCATTAACAAAAAGCAAGGAACGATAAGAATATGTATTGATTATAGGGATATTAATCGAGCTTGTCCTAAAGACAATTATCCAACCCCCTATATCGATCAAATTATCGATGATTGTGCCGGCAGTGAAATTTTCTCCTTTATGGATGGCTTTTCCGGTTACAATCAAATTAACATTCTCCCTGCTGATCAACCAAAAATGGCTTTCATTTGTCCATGGGGGACATTTGCTTATTGCAAGTTACCTTTTGGATTGAAGAACGCTAGAGCAACTTTTCAAAGGGCCATGTCTTACATGTTTCATGACATCAAGCACATTGTGCAGCCTTATCTCGATGATTTACCTGCCCATTCATTACGTAGAGCTGACCATCTCACTCATTTACGAGCAATCTTTATGAGATGTAGGCATTCTTGAATTAGGCTGAATCCACACAAATGTGTTTTCTGTATAGAAACAGGTCATTTACTAGGATTTGTTGTTTCGAAAGCCGTCATTTGTGTCGATCCCTCGAAGGTTGAAGCTATTGTCAAATTACCTCCTCCTTCAACTCTTCGCCAACTCCAAAGTTTGCAAGGGAAAGCAAACTTTTTACGTCGTTTCATTCCTAACTACACCAAGATAACGCAAGGTTTTACCAGGTTGTTGAAACAGAACACTCCATTCTTTTGGGATGAGATAGCTGAAAAATCTTTTGATGCACTTAAAAACGCGTTAACCCATGCACCGTTATTGCATCCTCCCAACTACAACCAGGATTACTTCTTGTACCTCTCCACTTCTCATTCCACTATTGGGATGGTTTTAGTTCAGGAAGATGAATTCAATAGTGAACATGTGATTTAATATCTTAGTCGAACACTAAATCCGATTGAGCTAAAATATTCACATGTGGAGAAATTGGCCTTGGCAGCGGTTCAAGCTGTCCAACGTTTTCGTCATTACATCTTATTTCGCAAAACTACAATAATTTTTGAATGTAACCCTATGGTGTATATTTTGACTAAACAATTGCTAGGAGGCAAGTATTCCAAATGGATTGTTATCCTCCAGGAATTTGACTTGGAATTTGAAAAAGCCAAGTCAAAGAAATCTTTGGTTTTTGCGGAATTGATGTGTGACTTCCCGCGTACTGATACTGAAATTGTGGTGGAAGAACCCATTGCAGATGAATCCTTGTTTCTTATCAGTACTTTAGATCCATGGTATGGGGATATAATTGTTTATCTCCAAACCCAATCCTTTCGGCCTGAAATCTCACGACCTCAGCGAAGGAAAATACGTTTCCAATCCCAACAGTACAATATTATTGGAGATACACTTTATCGTCGTGGGGCGGATTCTATTTTCCGACGTTGTTTAACTCATGAAGAAGCTGAAAAGGTTCTTAATGACTGTCAATCTGGAGCATGTGGTGGTCATATGTCTGGGTATGCCACAGCCCAAAAGATATTACGCGCTGGTTATTTCTAGCCATCCTTATTTAAAGATTGTATCTATGCAGTTCGGAAATGCCACAATTGCCAAATTTTTGATCGAAAAATGCATGCTCCACCTGCTCCTCTCCACCCTATAATTATCGTCGATCCTTTTACAAAATGGGGTATCGACTTTATTACATGTAACCCTCACTCGGTCGGGGGGCATGTGTATATCATCCTTGCGGTAGATTATTTTACCAAGTGGGCTGAGGCGATGCCTACATTTTCGGCAGATGGCAAAATTGCTGCAATTTTTGTTTTCAATCATATAATTTCTAGATTCAGTGTTCCTCAAGCAATTATCACTGATCATGGGAGTCATTTTCAAAACATCATGATGACTGAACTAACAGATCAGCTTGGCCTGCATCACGATAGTTCTACTCCATATTACCCACAGGCAAATGGTCTGGTTGAAGCAATCAATAAAGTTCTAGTCACTATGATCCAAAGAATCATTGGGATTCATAGGTCGAATTGGCATAACATGTTATTTTCAGCACTCTGGGCGTATCGAACCTCAGTAAAAACATCAACTGGTTTCACTCCTTTCCAACTGGTCTACGGTTTGGAAGTAGTGTTACCCATTGAATGTGAAATTCTGTCATTGCAAATAGCCATAGAGTTACTACCAACCACTTCTGAAGAGGAGAAAAATTTGTTGTACTTAGCTCAGCGAGATGAGAATCGACGTGATGCTACATTAGCAATCGAGACTCATGCCAAACGAATTAAAGCTCAGTACGATCGAAATGTTACACCCCGTAACTTTTCGGAAGGAGATCTAGTCTTACTATATGATCAAGCAAACGATAAGCTAGGGCCTGGAAAATTTGTAGCTATGTGGCATGGTCCGTTTATTGTCAAGCAAAATCTGGCAAAAGGGGCCTATGAATTGGAAGATTTTGACGGTGTCTCTTTAGGTAGACCCAGAAATGGGCTTTATTTGAAAAGATATTATGCTTAAAAGATTGGTGTGGAGATTTTTGTTAGAGTAGTTTCTTTCTAGTTTGGTGTGTTTTAGATTAGGAATGCGTGCTTAGTTTAGAGAGTGTTTTCATCATTATTCCTGCTTATCTTGATTTTACTCTTGATATTGTAGATGTCGACGTCTCTTCAAACATACATCGGTTTTGCTGATGGCGCTTGTCGTAGTACACGGAACATTTCTTCCACAGCTTGGGTTATCTATTCGCCCTCTGACGAGTTAGTATCTATGCATGGGGTAAGCCTCGGTCAAACAACAAACAACATTGCAGAGTATAGTGCAGTGATTGAGTTATTATCTGAATCCATTTCATTTGGAATTCGAAGTTTAATTGTTAGGTTAGATTCTGAACTCATTGTATTACAGCTTAACAGAGTTTATGCCATTACAAATCCAGTGTTATTGAGATTATTTTTGAGAGTTCGTCTCTTGGAACGTGAATTTGATTATATTGAATATCAGCATATTCCAAGATATTTAAATACATTAGCAGATGCAGTGGCTTCTCGAATGTTAAATAGACATTTGCAATAAATCAAAACAATAAATTTAAAAACATTCCATGACATGTTTTACAAGATAGCCAATAATAGTGATATAGCATAGCATAGGAGTGTGTCAAATATACATCGTCCTCAATCATAGGTTGAAAAACACCTTATGATCGGCAAAAATGATAGTACAAAAAGGTACAAAATGAGTCTACAAAGATGATCATCCTATCACTGGTGATGATCATGATAAGACACCACTACTCGAGCCACCCTACAAAGGAACCTCCTAGAAGGTCCTGGGACCCCAATCACATAGCGATGTAACCTAAGAGGAATGTCATCTATGCTAGTCTCTGGAATGTCTACTGTCAAGCGCTCTAGATGACTCTCCAATTCAGCGAAGGTCTCTGTAGATGGGTCCTGTGGGGCCGGTGCTGTGGCAGCTGGGTGTCTTCTCTCATAGGGCTAGAGAGCGGCTAGTCGCTGTGGACCCACATCTGCATTCAAAAAAATTTCACTATCAGTTTTGGGGCAATTTAAAAACAAACAAAAAAAATTAGTTAAAGTCTAGAAAATGTTGAAAATGATTTTACCTAAATCATCCCATTGCTCTCCTGGTGGAAGAGCCATGTCTAGATCACCACGATAATCCATCCTAGTGTATGGAAAATCTTGAATCACGAAAAGTTGGTTTCCCAACCAACGAAAATACTCTGGAGGAAATAGAACGACCTCTGAACCCTCCTCGGGATCACGGGCCATCACTGCAACCCAGCGCATAATCCTAGGCTCACGAGGAAGTTTGTCCTCAATGGAAAGCTGCTGTGGGATCAACATAGGAACCCTCTCTAGGCCAAAGCTCACAACTAAGAAACCATATCCAAAGTTCTTTAGTTGTCCATTCTTTGCTCTAGTCAGTTGGCCCTTTACATTCGCCAACACAGCGTCACACCAGTTGAAGATGGTGCCTCGGTAACAGTCCACTGCCATTCACATTTGGGATCCGGTAGCTAAATGTAATGCTGCACTCCCGCAGAGTCTGGTGACAGTAAATGCGATCACTTTTAGTTCAGGACGGGAGATAGTCTTAACATCTATCCGTTTGTCCGCAGTTTGGACATTGCAAAACTCTAGTCGGAGACTAGCGACAGACTGGCCACCTGGCCTAGTCCTGAATAGAGATAATCTTTTGCCTCTCTTGGGCAAACCAGTCAAGAAGTATATGTCCTCCGGCTCGATTTCAAGCCGGTGGCCACCAATAATGAAACACTGGTCCTGTGTGCTCCACCTGTCCACCAGCCATTGCAGAAAGTCTACCTGAGCCCTCATGCCGGGTATGGCCCAGAATTTCAATAGTCCGCATGCTCTTAATGCCTGTATTGAAGGTGGATGGAGTAATGCGGCTTGGTCCACATCTTCGTGTTCCCTTTCCCGCCAAATGAGCATCTTGTATATCTACATTGCAAAAAAGGTGGATTAGAACATTTTATTTCAAAACTTTTGGGGTGAAAATGGAAAAATTTGAAGTTTCAAAGCGTATTCCGTGGGGTCCACACCCGCCAGTTAGGGATAGTGCGTAGTTTTGCACTTGTCCTTAGGAGTAGGTGTGGTACCATGACTTTTCTCTGTGCACGGAAAAGTCAGGGTTCGCAGGGGCCACATGGTGCACCTGCGGACCCCCCGCGGGCGATTTTTAATCAAAATTTTCCTTTAAAAATCAATTTTTAAAACCCTAAAACAAAATTTAAATGGTTGAAATGCAAGATTGGGATGATGTGGATTACCTAGAGCTCGCGGTTTTCATTTCCAACGGTCGGATTTTCCGCAATCTTCACAGGAAGTTTCTTACCTAAAAGCTCTTTTTTCTTACTTTGAAGTCAAACGGTAAAAATGAATTTACAAAAGCCCTTTTTATAAGCTTTTTTGAATAAATGAATTTTTAATTTGTTTATTTTCCACTTTAAAAAGGTAAATTTTTGATGCATTTTTATTTATTTTAAACAGGTATGAGTAATCTTTTGATTTTTTGTGCAGAATACTGGATTTTCAGGGATAATTAATCATTTTCAATGAAAAACATTGGATTCCTCTTTACGCTCTTTTTTGACTTGTAAAATATGAAAAGATTGCCAAGTTTTTCTCTTTTTGAACTCGCTAAAATGGAATTAAAAAGACGGTCCACTTACAGCTCTTTTCTGACCGTATAAACATGAAAAGATTGCCTTACTTTTGTTGTTTCAAGTTCGATATTGGTAATAAAATGACATGTCTTTGATCACTTTTTTATTTTTTCAGATCAAGGCCACTAATTATGAAAAGTACTCCTTGATCGTAATGGTCAAGTGATTCTCTCAAGTATAATTTTATACTTTTTCGGGCTTGGGAGACACAAATTTATGAAAAAGGACAACCATGGAGTTTTCTTAAGTTTTTCTTCTGACTCCCTAAAATTGAAAAACACTGAGTTTTTCCTATACTGGACTCATTAAAACTTAACAGTAAAGGACCTATTCAATTTAAACAAGAACGGACCACTCCTTCTTAGGGTTCGAATTTAAACTAAGTTGGACTCATCTGAATGATGAGCTTATAACCAAGCAAATGTTATCCTCCTCAAGCTTGTCAAAAATAAAGAGGTACTTGCCAGAAATGGTGGGGGAAAAGAGAGAAAAATGAACCTGTTTGTTATACTACTTTGTGTTTTAGAAAAGCTTTCAATCACTCTTGAACACGACACTTTTTGTTCACCTGGGTTGGGAAATCCTTTGCCTAACAGTTAATCAAACCATATTGAAAATCTTCAGCCGGTTTCTGGGTATTAGCTTTGGGTCAATTGTCACCAAACCATCTGCAGTGTCGTTATGTGTTCAAGAGGTCAGTGCAAATAAACCATTCATCTGCAAAATATCTGTCATCCATCTTTGACCATCCCTGAGTTAGTCCTTGCCAAACATATTTCTTCAGACTTGATCTATGATTTCGTGTCATGGGCTTGCCTATGACGGATCACTTTCTATCGACTTCAGTTCATTATCTAGAAAGATGATCTAGAAATCATCAGTACCTTGGAATCTGCATGCCTCAATGGCGGGTTTCTCGCCTTCGATGATAGGTTGCATCATTGACCTTCGATCAAAGGATTATGTGACATGCTCGACATCCGCTCATTTATTCACATTTCATGGATTGTACTGAGTACTTTGAGAGCCGTTGACATTACTGGTGGTTTCTCTCACACTTGTTAACAATTTACATCATTGACTGGTAATCAAGTGGTTTCTACCATGTTCGAATTCGACACATTCATTCACATGGATAGAATCGTACTAGTTCGGGAAGCAGAAATCAAGACCCTGGATCTAGTTTCTGCCATCCAAGCTGTGAGGAATTTTGTTATTCATTATACAGTAGACTATTCATAAATAGATGGTTGCACCCATACTGTGTATACATATGTCTATACTTGCGATGTATTACAAAATCATTCTTGTATCAAAATAGTTTAGTTAGTTCTTATTCAGTTTTGATCTGAGTATGGGAATGCCTACCTCAGCGATGATATCTTCACATATATATATTTTGTATTGAATGTTTTTATAGGTTCCGAACGGGGTATCCACAGGAAGATCCTTGAAGTGATAAAGCACTTCACTCTCCTTAGATGACAAATATTATCCTTATCTATTACAGACTTCGCACTTTAGGGGGTAATCTGTTGCACAAAAATTGTCACCATGACATTCTGCAATCTGTGTGAGTCTATCACCACTCATACATACCTCCTTTGCAAGTCTTAAGCCTTAGCTCTTCATGTCAAGCCTTGAAAATGAGAGAAAGACCTTAAAAGTCTCTTAAACTCTGGTTCCGCACTTTCTCTTAGCATTACCTGTGGTACCGCACCTAATGGTCATGTCCCCTGCGAACCTGACCACTCTGTCTCTGTGTAATGGGTGCGGACACTTGTAAAAGTCAAAAAGGCGCAAGTACATTCTTAAAAACTCACTTTGAGTCATTTCTGGACGCTTCTAGAAGGAATCTTGAGGTGGCAAGTTCACTCCTCCATGGTTCATGCATCCCATAACTAAAGGAGCTAACCCCTTGATGTGAGGTGCTTATCCCTTTGAAGGAGGACTTTATCCCTTCATAGGTGGACCTGCAACTTCCTTCCTTTGCACTATAAAATGAAGCATTGGGTTGGTTATAGGAGAGGTTGAAAGCTTTATATTTTTGAGGGTAAATGCTGCTGGAACTTAGTCTTCCATTTTGAGCTTTTGAGAGGAGAGATCACATACCTTTTAATCTCATTTGGAAGAGAGTGAGGCTTGTCAAAGTAGAGGAGATTCCTGTTTGGACCCTAGAAAGAGCTTGTACAACATCAAGGCACCAAGGTTGTAAAGTTCTTTTATTCTCAAAGTTAATACAATCAAGTTTATTTTTCTCAATAAGCTGTGTTTAATGGTTTATTTTATGAGCTCCTTGATCTTCGTAATGAACATGATTTGTGATATTCGCTATGCAGGTGTTATTTGATGTGTGCTTGTTTGTGTTTGCATATTCTCAAAAGGAAACTCTTTCAGACGGTCGAAGCGTGGCTGCCACAAACTAGCATTGGACTTAAGGTAGGGTCTAAAACACCTCTTGGTTTTGATTAATGAATCGCAATATGTTTAGAGAAACGTACATTTGATTGTCCTGCTTGTTGCTAGATATCTGTTGATACTAGGGAGATCGGTCTTGTCCGCAAGAACGATTTATCCAGCCAACAGGGAGAAGCCTTCTGTCCTTTTGTCAACTTTTATTTTCTAGTTTTTCTTCTTTATGATGTTCCTCAAATCCTCCCTCAAATTCTAATGTAGAAATAATATCCTCAAATATAAGGGCGTCTTATTCTATAGGGATTTATTTTTTTCCTTCATTTTGTTATTCCTCAATTCTTTCCTTGAATTATAGTATAACAACATGGACTTCAAATGTGGAGGGGTCTTCCTCTACATGCTTTTCCTATTTCCTCTCCTCTTACTATTCCTCAATATTCTCCGATTGAGTTGTAATAGTATGTTCTTCAAATGATAGGGTATATTTTCTTGAAATTGTTACTCACACCCCTTTCTTGTGCTGAGCGTGGAGCCTGATTATCATCTCGATTGTTCAGAGGTTTTTTTGTTTCAACCGCGTTGGATCATTGTTCCTGATAGGGTGGCAGGCCTACCATTTAGTCATCATCAAGGGAGTCCATGGGGTGGGGGCGAGGGGACGATGAATTTTATGAGCCCCACCTGGCGGGGGTTTGAGGGAAGTGCCCTTGAAGCTAAAAATAGATGAAAAATTTCCTTGTAAAATATTCTAATTTTGTATTCAATTTGGGTCATTCATTAGGCAGATGATATGACAGTAGAAGTTACGTTAATGTAGGTGTTTTTCCCCTAGAAGGAAACTCTCGGTTTATATGAGGGAATTGTATTGTGTCTGTGTATGATTATTCTAAGTGCGATAGAGAAAGGAGGTTGTGTGAGGGTGAAGAGGAAATTACAACAGATTTGTTGTAGGTTATATCTCTTTATTTTGCTAGATAATATAAAGGGAAGGACTGGTTGTATCTCCATGGACGTAGACCAAATTTGGTGAACCACGTATATCTCTGTCTCTCTTATTTTATGTATTTCTATATTTTTTCCAGAATATTTTATGTATTTCAGTGCTCTGTTAATTAATTTCTAACATCTTGGGGTCCTTCCACCAATCGAATTTTTCAATTTTCTCTTTCTCACCTTCACTTGTTCTATGACATCCCTAGTTTATTTAGAAATATTTGTTACTTCAGCTACTATTTTAGGCTTTTTTTCTACTTTAGAAACAACTTCTATTAGTTTTTCTTCTTCAATAGGGCATCCACGATGGCCCTTCTCTGCCGATTCACAACCACTATTCTAAGCATTTTTGTTGCTCTAGAAACAACTTATTCTAGTTTTTCTTCTTCAATAGGGCATGCATGATGGTCCTTCTTTGATGATTCACTAGACACCTCCACCAGTGCCTTTGTTTGTTCCCATTTTCCTCCTAAATACGTACCAACATAAGTCTTAATAGAGCTCCACCTCTTAGGGTTTTTACAACTAGGTATAAGAGATGTACTAACCCTACCTTGCTTAGAAGTTGCAACTGTTATGCTCTTAGAGAATGTGGCTACTTTTCTTTTCTTAGAGGTTGTAGTTGTTCTACTCTTGGGCGTCGTAGCAACCTTACCTCTAGAGGGTGTGGCTTCTTTACTCACAGGTGTTGTTTCAACATTCTCCTCATGCTCTTCACTCTCATCATCCTCTACAATAGCAAAAGGTCTTTCCATTAGGACATGCCATGAATTCCTTGCTGCTATAAAGAGTGAACTATGATTAAATTAATAAGTGCATGGTTAGTCAGGTAAGTTTTCAGATGTTTCGAATGTCACACTTCCTCTTCCAAGTGTTGTAAATATTTCAACAAGTAATATAACAAATTTATTAATTTCCATGTCCTCGGGTGTTCTAGAAGTTGAAAATGATAATTAAATATGATACCAAAATGACC
Source organism: Pinus tabuliformis (assembly GCA_031772625.1). Taxonomy (NCBI): domain Eukaryota; kingdom Viridiplantae; phylum Streptophyta; class Pinopsida; order Pinales; family Pinaceae; genus Pinus; species Pinus tabuliformis. The sequence continues at coordinate 657,563,394 of CM062817.1, forward strand.
CTCACAAGTAGTACTTGAATGAAAAGGGCTACATATTCCCAAGGGTGAGGAAGAGATGTTATGTCAAAACGATTGACCTTCTTTCTCAATTCCTCTTCTTACTTAAAAATAAAGTCTTGGCTGGTGGATTTACCACCTTTCTTGAAAACCACCAAGTTCCTATTTGTGGAAACCTTGTTACACTCGCGATTACTTCCTATGTAACAAAAATTCAAAATTCTATAGGTTCAGAGTGTTGTTCATTTGAGGCCTGAGCAAACTCTAGTGAAACCAACACACTAAATCCTTGTAACTTCTCAAAATAACTCAACCAGCCAACATATTGAAAATTTTCCAGAGCCTCTGGGTATTGTAACAACATATCAACATTATTAGGTTCATGCCTTACTGCTACTCCTGACATGGTTGCCCAAGACTGTAACCACTCAACGCTGATAGAGACCTATTACAGAGTTTCCTCAATTCACACAAATGCTTGCTAAGGAGAAAATATCGAGTTGCTGGAAATGACACCAATTACTCCATTTTTATTACCAAATTGGGTTCTTAATATGGAAAGGACTTCACTTGATTGCAAAAATTTCTAAATATAGTGATAAAGGTAGTAATGGTAAGGGTAATGATGGAAATGATAACAATAGTTACATCAATCCTATTATACATGAGGGTAAAAGGCAATGATATCTACAAAGTCCAATCATACATTATTATAAAGGGTGAGGTGAATGTCCATCAAATAATTAATGATTAAGGTGAAATCATAGTGCATCGTTTAATGATATGATACACTTATCCCCCATACTTATTGTAAAATTCATCGTTGACATATGTACATTAGGGTAATGGTGTCACTTCTTAAGTACAAATGCCACAAATAAATGACAAAAGAACAAACATGTCCTTCGCTTACTGTTATGATGACATGTGATTGTATCAGCCAAATGATGTTGTGAAGATCTCCTTGTGGCACAAATTCAAAAGTGAAATTTTATTACTATGATGAGATGAAGGATGCATGTTGTGGCAGTAGATATTGTATCAGTTCTATACCAACTTTGAAGCAACAATAATATCTCCAAAAAGGGTCTCCAACTATGACAATTATGTCAATAACAACAATATGAAATTGTAAAACAATGTTGACATGAGGTCATATATTCAGTTGTAACAACAAATTATTAATCAAATTTGAACTATATGTACAAAATGAGTCCTAATTTGGACCTATAATGACAAATAATTAAAAAAAAAAAACCAATGATTAGGAAAAATTATTACAGTGTTATTATAGAGAAAAGATGTTCATTACCAGCAAGCTGGTTTTTTACCATCAAAATCATAGAATAGTGCCCCAAAGGGGTTTTCACCATTGAATATATTACACACACATATATATGTCATTATTTATTTATTAACGGTTTTCAATTTTACCATCCCATTTCCAAAGGCTTCTTCTACCTCATAGGGACCTAACCACCTAGTTTTCAACTTGCCCTTAAAATCCTTCAATTTGGAATTATTGAGTAAATCCTAGTCGCCCTTTTGAAACAATTTCTTTTTAATGAACCTATCATGCCACTTCGCATGCTACTACTGAATAATATATGTTTGTTTCACAACAACCAATCAATTTTTCTCTAATTCATTTAGTTTTTTCATTCATTGTTGTTGAGACGTAATCAAATTTAAATCTACTTCCAAGGTAGTCCTCAATGTTTTAGTATCAAATTTAATTGGAAAAATGGGATTCTTACCAAAAACCAATTCATAAGGGGAAAAATATGTGGTACTTCTCCAAGTTGTCCTATAAGCCCACAATACCTCAAGAAGTCTCTCCACCTAATATTTTCTATGTGCTACCATAGTTTTTGTAAGAATAGATTCAAGTAATTTATTAGTATTTTGCACCATCCCATTTACCTAAGGATGATAAGGTGAGGAAATCATATGATGAACTCCATATTTTCTAAAAATATATTGTATCACCCGAGAGGTGAACTGTGCTCCTCCATATATTACTATTTCCCTTCACACTCAATATGATGCAAAAATTTCTTCAAACAAGAAGTATGAAACCAGACGATCAGTTTTCATGGTAATTGCCCTCACCTCTATCCACTTGGTAACATATTCTATGCAAATAATAATGTAACCCTTCTGGTAAGATGGGGGATTGATCGGTCCCACAAAATATAATTCCAATATCTCAAAAGGTTCCACCATTAGTTTGGAGATATTGGAATTATATTTTGTGGGACCGATCAATCCCTCTTGAACATACCTCTTTATATCTCTTATTGAACACTATTGAACATACCTCTTTGTATCTCATAATATGGTGGGCCAAAAATATCCCATTTGCAACACATTATGATTTGTCCTCTTATCTGCAAAATTCCCTCCACAAGGTCCATCATGATAGGCCTTAAGGATCTCATGGGTTTCATCCTCCCTCACACACCTCCTAATCTATTGATTGAAACCAATGTGAAAGAGGTTTCCATCCACCCAGAAATATTTGGCACTCTATTGTACAATCTTTTTGCTTTATCTAGGGGAAAGGTCATGAGGTAGCTTTCTTGTAGTGAAATAAGTAGCAATATCTACATACCGAGGTGAATAAGTGGATACTAAAAATAGATATCCATCTAGAAAAAAATCTTCAATAGGAAAATTATCAGTAGCATTAGTTAACCTAGATAAAATATGTTGCAACATTATGTTTTCCAGACTTATCTATGATAGTAATATCAAATTCTTGGAGTAACAACAACCACCTAGTAACCATAGCATTTGTAATAGGTTTTTTCATTAAACATATGATGGATGAATGATTTGTATGCACAAATTTTTTGTAACCAGTGATATAGTGCCTAAATTTACTAATAGCATGTACAAGAGCAAGGAATTATTTCTTTGTAACATAGTAATTTACCTCCACAAATTCTTGATGATGTAATAGATGGTGTATGGTTTGTTTCCTTCTTGCTGACCAAGCCCAACTCCAATGGTTGTATCAACAACTTCTGTAGAGATGTGGAACAACATATATTCCAATGTAGTCCTATCAAAATATAATTTTTTGTTACACATCTCTTCAGATCGACAAAATCACTATTACATTTATCAGTCCATTCAAACTCCTTATCTTTTATTAGTAGGTAAAATAAAGGTAATGCAATTTTAGAAGAACTCTCTATAAATTGTCTATAATATCCTACTTCCCCTAAAAGGCTTCGTATCCATTTTTGTGTTTTATGAGTAGGGACCCTTAAAATGATCTCTACCTTCGATATATCCACTTTAATACCTACATTAGAAAGTTAATGTCTTAGAAAAACACCCTCATACATCATCATATGACATTTTTCAATGTTGAGACAAAGGTGTGTTTGAATGCAATGATCAAGTACTTTTTCAAGGCTATTCAAGGATTCATCAAATCCTCTTCCATTAGGTGTGAAATCATACATGAAAATTTCCAAACAATGATTAACCATGTTAGCAAAAATTCCCAATACTAGCCATTGAAAGGTTGTAGGTGCATTGCACAGTCCAAATGGTAAGACCCTATAACCATAAGTACCCTAGGGACAAGCAAAGGTAGTTTTTTCTTGATCTTCAAGGGAAATTTTGATTTGGTTATAACCACTAAATCTATCTAGAAAAGAAAATAATTTCTTCTTGGAAAGTGTGTCTAGAACTTGACGAATTAAAGGTAATCGAAAATGGTCCTTTTGAGTGGCCTTATTTAGCTCCCTCTAATCCACACAGATTCTCTACTTCCCATTTTTCTTAGGAGCAATGACTAATGGAGACACCCACTAACCATTAGAAATACGATAGATTAAATTTTCATCCAAAATTTTCTAGTGTTTTAAATTCCTTGATAATTCCATTTAAAGCCAGATTCATTCTTCGTTGAGGCTTCCTAACAATATACGAAGCATGTTTCTCCCACAAGTATGGTTGGCCTAATAATACATCACACACATCAAGAGGTGCAACATCACACAATACCTCATATGTGAAGGGCATGATATTGTAGGGAAGGCGACATTGTTGGCAGACTCAGAGATCTCGTCCTTAGTTAAGCCACCCAATGTTGTATGGTTGCAGGTGTGTTATGGTCAGTAGGCCTAGCTGCTTCATGACCTCTACTAAAATGAGGTTCTTTTGGCTGCCATTGTCAAAAATGAATTGCAGCGGCAAACCCTTCACCCACATTTGTGAGTGGAAAAGATGCTCCACCTCCTCTGGATCTTTGGGCTCATTCTTCTAGATCTTTGCGGTGGCAACATTGACACTTGGCTCCGCATCAATGGTCTACTTCCCTTTGTCATTCTTCTTGTCAGGTTCTAACTCAGGGTTGGAACATGCACCTAATTCTAAAGCTTTCAACATGACCACCAGCGATTGCTTGGCCCGACACTCACTTGTGTTATGAGTGGAGCTCTTATTGAACTCCCACCACTTTCGTGTGTCCTTCTTTGACTTCATGGTGTTGTTCTTTTCTTGTGACTTTGATGGGCTGTCTTGGGTCACACCGTCTTGGCTTTGTCCTTGGTTCTGTGGTTTGGGGAAGCCTTTCCCTTGCTTGGGATTTGTGGATCCAAAGTCTCTCTTCTTCTGTTTAAACTTCTTTTCGATCTTGACAGCGTATCAGTATGTTGTTCTGAGTGAGGAGATGTCCAGGAACTCCATCTCATCGTGGATGTACCTATGTAGGTAGCCGCAGTATTTGAGTAGCAAATGTCGCTTAGAATCCTTGATACCCAACTTTGTGAGAAGGGTATGAATAATGTTGGTAAACTTCGACATGTCTTGGTCCCTTCCCTGCCGCATCATGGTCCACTTTATGTATTTATCCTCATAGTTTCTAACAGGGTAGTATTGCTCCTTGATGGCATCCCGAAATGAATTCCATCTGGGTGCAGCTGAAAACAATGAGGTCGTACTTTCATCCTTCTCAGAGTAGGTTTCCCACTAGTCCTTGACATGGGGGTCAGATTTGAGAAGAACAAAAGTAATCTTTTCCCAGCTGGAAAAATCATGAACAAAAAAATACCCTTCTATCATATTTAACCATTTATCTATGACATTTGCATCTATCGGACCCTCGAATATGTGGATTTAAAGGTTAATTTGTACCTTAAAGGGTGTGATGTTTCCAAAGTAGCTGTTGGAAGTAGATACGTTGCCCCTGGGTAGCCGTTGAAGGATTTGGGAAAATTTGTCCATCCTAGCGTTCCTTTGTCACTCAAGGGCTTCTTCGAGCAAGATTTTAATAGGATCTTCTACCCCCTCTTCTTTATTTTCTTCTACCATGGGAGGCCATCAGGATTTGCAAGGCTGATCTTGAGAAGCTTCGACCATTTGAAGCCCTGACTCCTTATATCTCGACCTCGTTCAGGACATGCAAAGAAAAATAGAGAAAGAGTAGATCGCTATGATACCACTGATCCGGATTTAAATAGGAATGCAAAAAATTACAGACAACTATAAATATAGAGATTTAGCAAAAATAACACTTCATTTCATTAACATAAAATACTGAAATATGCTTACAAACATAATGTAAATAAGACTAGCTCGGGCAATGGTAGCTTATCTTTGAGAAGAGATGTGGCGGATACATGCCTCTAAACTGTGTTATAATGAGGCTCGAAGGCCTATTTATTTTTGAGAAATAATGGAAAACCCTAAACATCCAAAATCCTAACCCTAGGAGATGAAGTGCCAAACTATGGGCCCCATTTGGGTAAATTGGTAACTCAACTTCCCCGGGTCATAACTTTGGCATATGATCTCCGTTTGATGCGCACAATACCTCGTTAAAAATATATATCCAAGGACTACAACTATTGAATCACCAACATCAATCCATGATCTATATTGGCCCCCGTTTTCCCAAAAAACATCGTTTAGGGCCTAAAAACAACTTCGGAAGTTCAAGACCTGAAAAACTGCCAAAAATAGTAAATTGCGCTAAAATTAAGGAAACTAAAAAAATAAAAGAGAAATTTGTGGGGGTCCATGTGGGATAGGTAGGTGGCCACCAACATCCACTTGGATCACCTTACCATCAATCCTCGATAGCTGCAATTAGAAAGAAACCTATAATAGATGTTCACAGTAGTCTCATAAGGTGTCCAAGTCCATCTCATGCCAAGCAGCTATTGTTGTGCACATATTTCATCTAGTAAGTATGCAGACATGCAAAACCTTGATTTCTCATTCTTGGAAAGATTCTAAGCCTTAGATACATGCGACTTAAACTGTTGAGGCAATAGATCCGACCAGTTGAATGGCCTCCCATCATTCACCAACTAGTCTAGTATGACTGTGCACCCTTCAAGGAAGGTCTTTGTGCTCCCTTGACCATACATTCTGCAAGCAAAGATGATCAAGAACTGGTAAACCTTCCAAATCAATTTTTTCTTGTAAACATGGGTGGGTGTTTGTCTAAACTTAGACGACTCTTTCACCAAACACTTGACAATGTCTCTTGTGTTCACATAGCTATGGGTGACATAGAAGAGTGATTCCATGTGCTTCACTGGCTTAGGCAAGTGATACATCTGCTGAAAGTGTTATGATGTGAAGGTGGCAAGCTTCCTCCTGCTCGCATTACTCAATGTCATAGTCTATTAATTTGTATGTGAGATAATAAAGTTGATGACGTCCACACACTAGAAGGTAGGGTACCTACATGCAAACTTGTATAACCCTGACCCCTGGATGCTAAGATAAACCTACTGGTCTTCTAAGTCTTCCTTAAAGTCCTCTGCAAAACTGTCTTTTATTTGTTGCCACGTCATTGTTTTTTCTTTCCCAATAAACAGTTGAGTAACTCCATACACTGGTAAATCAATTGATATATACTCAACTACTTCCCAGGTACTGCTCTTGGCAGTTTCCTTTCATGCAGATCTCTTGGATGCCATGTTAACTGTGACTGCTAGAGAGATGCTCAACAACTGCTATACCTATGGGACAAAGAGGACACTCATGGCAAGAAAATGTTGGCTAAAAACCAAAACAACTTCAAGGCAAGTTCAAGTAGTAATTCGAGCACTTGATGGGAAGGATTGTGTAATTTTCCTTGAAAGGGGTGACTAACTGACTATGGGAACTATGCATTGTGTAGTCCCAATAGTTAGTGTGGGAGCTTGATGACTAGAACTACACAATGTGTATTTTTGCCTAGTCCAAGGCCTGGGAGAGGCTACGGATTGCACACTCTCAGTGGCCAAGCTGGAACGTCGGCTCTTGGAACTGCGTAGTGCATAGTTGGATCTAGCCTGGGCTATGCTTGGCACAATTATGGAGGCCAATATAAATGCTTCAGGCTCCAAATTGCATAATGCCAGCTGTCCGAAGTGAGATCTAGGCAAGGAGACCTAGATATGCCAATAGGAGTGAAAAACAAGAGGATCTGAAAGATGGTTTAAAGTTAAGTGCAAATATGACTAAGTGTTAGTGCATGGATGTGAAACAAGTTTAGTAATTGATTAAACTCAAGGAGAACGAAGCATGTGAGGAGAGTCATTGAAACGATGACCGTTGGTGCAAAAAATGGAAGACTCATGCGACACTTGGGAAAGGAAATCTGTAAGTTGAAAGAACACTTATACTAGCTAAAACAAGTTAAGATGCCATCAACCATGCAAAAAACAAGTGAAACAACACTCACACAAGCTAAACAACAAAAAGTGACAGAAAAAGCGGCAAAAGACGACAAAAGAAAAAACCACCCCAAAAAGCAACGACGACCACATCGAAGTTTACCTGATCTCCTCGGGAATTCTATAGCTCAAATATTGAGTTTTCAAATGATCTCTAATAGCATCAATTAAATAGATTTGGTCAATTTAGGGTTTATGACATGCATGCCTAAAATAAAGGAAAAAGTGACACTTGGCGAAAGTTTCTGAATATAATACAAGTGTCTCTTTCAAGATACCAAAAGTAGATCCCTATTTTTTAGGGATGATTTTATCTTTTTCCTTTTTATCATTTTCTGGTGGAAATTTTCCATGCACACTATCATGAAAGATAGTGCGGTTTCGAGAACCGGGCAACTTTTTGACTCGGTGCACTACACAGTTTATGAGGTCAGTGAGGGTTTCACAATTTCTGGGGTCAGTGTTGGGTTGCCCCCTCATGAAAATGTATTTCTGGAGCTCAAGGCTCACTGGAAGCCAACATTATGCAATTCCCAATAGCAAATCTAGTTGCCCTCAAGAATTGCACAGTTTTCTGGGGCAAGACAAGAAATATTGTGGGACAAAGTCAGGAGATCCACTTGTGAGTTAGCAAAATTAAGTAAGCAAACAAACATAAGCCAAAATAAAAGGACAAGTCTCAGTCAAAGTATGGATACCTAGATCAATGCAAGATGAGATGTTGTGGTTTAGAAGGAAGGCTCCAAAATCAAAGCATAGGCAAAATTTTGGAGGGTGGTTGTAGCTGCTACAACATTGGCGACACACTGGTAGAAATCCATCTCTCTATATGCAAATTGAGTCTAACTCTTCCAGAAGTATTGTTCATTTCTTCAATTATCATAGCTACCTCACTTAGCTTGAGTTAAATATGTAGTGCCTACCATTCTCTTTATCAGCAACACACACACCAAGCCAAGTAAAACTGAGTTGTTTCGATTGGGGATGAGAGGTATATAGATGCATAAGTAAAATAGAATGTCAAATATTTAGTTTCATATTTGGTGTTGCTCTGCTATCAATAGGCCTAGATAGTACCCCAACAGAGTCACTTCAGGAACAAAAGCATTCCTCTGCTACCAGCGAGCCTGGACAGTACCCCAGAAAAGTTACCTGCTTCACCTCTTTGCGTAGGAAGCCTTTCTTTTCTTTCGCTCTTTATTTAATTTTGTTCATTTTTCAAAGAAATGTGCATAGGCACTTATTTATTTCATGAGGCAAAAGAGGGATCTAGACTTATTGAGAGTAGAAGAGGTTGTCCCTTTAGAGAAGGATATTTATATATAACTCTAACGTAGTTGTTAATTTTTTCCCCCTCTCCTTACTCTACTTGACTTAGTTGAAAAGGGTTAACTAAAAATAGAAAAACAATTAGACTAAGCGGTACTGGTTAAGAGTGCAAGCATCATGATTGTGTTGAATCTCCCTAAAAGGAACATATTTTCTGTTAGGATATCATCGAATAGAAGAAATGTAAGATTCACATAAAGAGAGGGAATAAACAAATAACCAAGTGTTGACAGTTGTACAAGTTCCTGGTCGACTTCACTCTGCTTTTCGAAGAATCCAAAGATAGTTTCATTTAAAAGCTAACCTATAGGTGAAAAAGCAAACAAAAAAAGGAAATAAGTGGGATAAAGCAAGACAAAGTAAGGAAATCAAGAAACAAACAAAGAAGAAAATAAAAACTACTCCTACTCCTAACCTAAGCAGAACATGATCCAACTCACATAAATTGATATTTCCAATGCAGCCATCAACACATTGGCTAGCCCATGTAGGTGAGAACATGACTAACAAGAAAAATATACAAGTAAACCAACCAACAAGAAATATAAAAAAAAATGCAAACAAGAGCATTCGAATCTTGAATGCGTCTACAAATAAGTAACAACGGAAAGTGCATGAGAGGAATTTTTCAGATGTATCATGCTGTCCTAACACATTGCGAGTGGAAGAAAAGCATATACACACTTTCAAACTTGAAAAATGAGCAAACATGAAGAAAGAAGAAAAATTTTGTTTTGCAACATTGCTTGCTACATACGAATCCTCTAATGATTGAGTGATAGGATCATGTGATACATATGGAGGGTGCAAAAATTGTAAGATAGATTGATTTTCAATGTGAACAATAGAATGATGAGGAGCCTAGAAGGATTCAAAAAATTTCTAATCAGAAGTGGAATTGACGTCAAGGCTATAAGAACCTCACATAACCATCAACTTCGGTTGAAGTGCCTCGACATCTTGAGGAGTTTCCAACTCATCAGAAGATGGACCATCAAAGATCGGTAGCTTAGAAAGATCAACAATGGACAAATAAGAACCGTGATCAGATGAATGAATGAAAAGATCACGACAACCATGATAAAAAAGTTCAAGATGACGAATAGGGGCATCGTCATGATCTGAAAAAACATACAAAGTGGATAATGAAAAACGTGAAATTTCACCCTCTATGTTTCTGCAAAGGTAAGATGAGAGATTGGGAGAATTAGGGAAGACAAATTTTTACTCTCCACGTTTAAATAAAAAAATGGCATTCCACGTGTTCTGCGAATGGTCGAAAGTAAAAACATCTAAAAATGAATCTTCACAAGATTGAACAAAAATGATAGAATCGTGGAAGATGTCAAGATAAAGCGGATGAGGTGCGGACAGAAGGAGGTCATCCTTCACCGTAAATTATTGTTCAGATTCCCACACATGCTCATCAAAAATGATATCGCAGGTTGATTGTTTAGCACCAGCTATGTCCAAAACTTGATCCTTGTGAACATCAAACACTAGTAGAAAATGATCAATTAGTGACTAGGTGACTAAAAACGTTAGTCACCACAACTTTTCCAAGTGAAGTACTATTAAAAATCTGCAATCTTAAGTGATCAAACTAAAAACGACTAACATAAATCACTAATTTAGTCGCGGGTTCAAATATGTGACTAGCTAATAAGTAATACAACTAAAAATGACTAACATGAATGACTAATTTAGTCTAAGAACAAAAATACAACTACCTAACAAGTACTACAATAATATGAATCATTTTTTTGTGTTAGCCATCCTAATTGTGTCAAGCAATCTAAACTTACAAGTGATAGGGGATTGAAAGACTGTTAAAGTTTGGTTGAAAGGTTATCCTTCCTTAAACACTTCTGCATCTTCACATGGTGTATTGCTTATCCAAATTTGCATTATTTATCTCTAATAATTTGTAATTTTAAAAATATATTTCTTAATAAAAGAATTTATTTTATGTATTTTTTAAAAATCTATTCATTGAATCTAATTGGGTCTAGTTCCAATTTGAAATTAATTTGAAGGGAAAATTCAATCTTTAAGACTATAATATCAAATAAAAACTACTTTAATTTCATATTAACCGACCTAGATCCATCTTAACCTCGGATCTATCAAGCACCGAGAGGGGTCCAATCTCTCGAGGTGCAAAAAAATTTTTCTAGTGCAAAAATTGAGGAAATGTTTACACCTCGAGAGATTGGATCCCTCTCGGCACTTGATAGTTATAGTGTTAATATGGATCTAGGTTAGTTATATAATATTATATAATATCTATATTTATATTTTCACTTCTTTGTTATTCCTTCTCTCTATCTCACCCCCCAAACATACAAACACTATCTCTCCCTCTCTTCCCCTTCTCTGTCTATCTCTTTGTTCCCCTTATCTCCCTCTTTATCTATATCCTTCTCTCTATTCCCTCCCACTCTCCTCTCTCTCTCACTCTCTCTCTGTGACTCCCTTGTCACCCCCCTCTCTCTCCACCTTTCTCCCTCTATGTCTTTCTTGTTCCCTCCCTCTCCTACCCCCTCCAATTCCATCTCTCTCTCCTCATCTCTATATTCCTTCCTCTCAATCCCTTATCTCCCACCTCCCTCTATCTCTCTCCCCTAAATAACTCTCCCTCTATCTCTATCTCTTCCTTTCAACTGTATCAATACCTCCCCCCCTCCTTGTCCTTCTCCATCTCTATGTCTCCATCTCTCTCCCTTCCCCTTCTCTCTCTATCTCTATCCTCTCCTCTTCTTTCTCTTCCCTCCTCTCCTCTCTCCCTCACTCTCTCTCCATCTCTCCCTTCTCACTCCTCTCTCTCTCTACCTATGTCTCTTTATGTCTTTGTTCTTTCCTCCCTCTCTCTCCCACTCCAACTCCACTTCTATCTCTCTCCTCTCTGTTCCTTCCTCTCGATCCCTCTCTCCCACCTCACTCTCTCCACCCCCCGTCACTCTCTCTTTCTCTCTCTCTATCCTCCAACTTTTTCACTATATCCCTCCCTCTCTCCCACATCACTCTCTCTCCCCCCATCACTCTCTCTTTCTCTCTCTTTGTCCTCCAACCTTTTCACTATCTCCCTCCCTCTCTCTGCCCCCCTCCTCAACTCTCTCTTGAATTTGATCACATTATAATGTATTTAAGAAATTATCTAAATTAGAGAAACTTAATTGGTTCTAAAATATTACACCCATATTTTAGATCAATCATGTCAAAGAAAATAAAATAATGAAAAGCTTTAAAAATCAAACACTATATTTAATCTATTATAATTAGTCAATTTGCTTGCTGTCATCCCTGTGGTCCTTAGCTAAGATGGATCTTTGCCGGTTCTTTATATATATATATATATATATATATATATATATATATATATATATATATATATATATATATATATATATAGATATATATAGATATAGATATATCTATATATATATATATATATATATATATATATATATATATATATAAAGAACTGGCACAGATCCATCTTAGCTTAATTTTATTAAAACCATAATTTAATTTCTATGGGAATATTTTTAATAGTCAGGAGGATAGAGGGTTTATATATATCTCAAATTGTAACATTTTCCCTTTTAGATTCAATTAAAAAAATGTTGTAAAATTAAATTAAAATAAAATATTTTTACTATGAAATAAGTTATGGTTTTCTAGCATGTGGTATTGATAAGCCATGGTATTGGCCCATGGTATTGTAACAAAGATGATTTACAAGTTAATATCCATGGTAAAGTGAGAGTGAATATCCATGGTTAATAATCTTGTCATATTGTTATAAAATATTTTGATTGGGAAATAATTTATGTTTTTTGGGAATGTGGTATTGATAATCCATGGTATTGACCCATGGTATTGTAACAAAGGCTATTTTTTCTAAGTTCATAATATTTACCGTATTGCGGGGGTGAATATCAACAGTTAAAAATCTTATCATATTGTTATAAAATATTTTGGTTGTGAAATAAGTTATGGTTTTTGGACTTGTAGTATTGATAAACCATGGAATTGGCCCATGGTATTGTAATGAAGCCTATTCACAAGTTAATAACAAAATCGAAATATAATAAATTGAATTTTATTACTTTTATTAATTTAACTTTTTATTATTAATTGAGGTCATATTTAAATGCTTACACTCATCCCAATATCATTTTTAACTTCTTATTCTTCTTTTTAATTTAGCGTATTATGCAAAAATAACAAATTCTTACTAAAAATAAATCATTTAAGACAATTGCAATTTATATATTTTATTTTATATTATAAATATTTATTTTATCTTTTCCATTATAAATATTTATTTTCTTTTTCATTTACAATTTAGCTTTTGGTTCAAATAAAATATTCACAGATTACAACATCACACTGTAGCATTGCATTTTTCTCTGCCTTGTCTATGTTTGCGTGGAAATGAAGACCATCAAAGTGATCTATGGATTTCATGGGATTCAAATCTTGGATGGAGTTTGCATGGGAAACACCTTAGGAGAGCATCAATGATTTGATGGAGGAAGGGCAAGGCCATTGGGTGTGGAGATTTTGGTAATTTGTAAATGGATATGAATTTCGACCCTGGAGAGTTATTCCTCTAAAGATATTTTTTTTTCTTATGGGTAAACAATTTTGAGGGTTTATGTGATCAAAGAATAAATTTTATCTAGAGTTGAGGGTTTAATGATTATGATAATGCAGATCTCGATTGTCACCAACAATTCATCAAAAGACAATGTACAAGTAAGCATTTTGCATGTCCTTATTGTACAAAGGGTTTAATGATTATGATAATGAAGATGTTAATTGCGGCCAACAATTCATCAAAAGAAAATGGACAAGTAAGCATTTTACATGTCTTTATTATACAGATCAGTTTTCTCCTCCCTAACTTTTCTAGGGTCAGAATGCATGAAATTTTATTTTTTCTTTTCACCTTTCTTTAGTGGTTGATTGTTTGTGTAATGGAATCTACCATGCCCAAATTGAAAGTGCTCGAGTGATGCACTCAAATTTTCTGGTAGGATGCAAATGCTAGAACTTCCTCAAAATTTGTAACATGAAATTAAAATTTCTTGTAATCATGAACATAAAATATTTTATGTTTCATCCTTAGATTATGATCTCAATGCCTATAGTTTTAAACCATGTTACTATATTTTAATTAGAATATACTTAGATCCATTAAACCTTACAACTATCCAAAGATTAGGTTAATTTCAGCTAAAAAGAAGGAACCCAAATGAATTTTGCAATTTAGATTCAATGCTTACAGACAACGATTAAAAATGGAAGAACCCAAATGGTCTGATAACTTTTACCCACCCATCAATTTCCAAGACCGTTGCTATTATTTTGAACCTAAGTAGAGAGAGTAGAAGAAGAAGAGGAGCCTGGATGAGGTGGACCCTGACTTGCTTAATACTTTTCAAAAGTTGGGCATGCCCTTGACTAGAAGAAGATATTGACCAACGTTGTTGTAGATGTTGTTTTAGACAGTGTTTTCATTTCTACCATGCATAGGTAGATTCTATAGGCATTTGAGGTTATCTTTTGTTCCTTATAAGAGGTAATTCAGGAGTATCTTTATCTAGTTAGGAAGTAGCTTGGCAGGGTTGTTCCTCATGCTAATAACTATTATGCTACATTGTATTTTTATTTTTTAGTGATAACTCCTCCTATTAAATCCCCAAGAACACTTTGTAACCTATGGAAATATCCACTTATTTCAGGATGAATGAGATGGAGACCAGGGAGTTTGAGAGGACTCTTATTGTTGTACATGAGAGGAGTTATGTAAGGTGAGAGGAGTTTTGTGGCATATATTGAAGGATGCACTGCACCTTTTTATGACACCAATCATCTCCATGCCACAGTAGTGGATCTCTATTGTACCAAGGGAGCAACGATAAAGTATTCCACTGTAAAGAATTTGTATGTCGGGGATGAGGAATGCAAACATGGATTTATAATTTTATTATCAAAAGAGGTTTGTGTGATGGAGACAAATGAAGGTTTTTGTGGAGCTGAGTAGAGACTGGTTCAACAATCACCTAGAAATACTCAAGCATTGTTTTGAAAGGAGATGATGCAATTGGAGAGTTCTATTATGTTGCCTTGAAAAATAACTATCAATAGGGGGACAAAGATGATCCATATAGGGAAGAATTGTAGGAGTAGGATTGTTTCTAAAATTATATCTATAGGCAAGTCAAGGAACTACTACAAAGGATTAGTGTAGGTGCAACCAAATTCTCATAATGCAAGGAATTTTTCACAGTGTGATTCAATGCTCATCAATGGCCACGAAGCTGCAAATACTTATCGTTACATTTAGGTACAATTGAGTTGCATTCTAAAGTCTCTAATTTCATTTATTGGTAGTCCTTCTTGTGTCCTTGTCTCTCTTATTTAATTGTTGTAGGATTGGAATGGGTTAAAAAATCAAGCATATCATTGAGTAAAATAGACAGCCACATGTCACTACATGTCATTGTGCATACTCTTTGTTTTTATACAATTAGAAGTGAGCAATATGATGTGTGCACAATTAAAAATCCTAGTAGGCATGATGAATCCAGTCTTAGCATGAAAATCAAAACCAAGAATCATAAAATATCAATAAATTTGTGACACAGAGTAAAAAACACAATAAAATATTATATGACAATGTTGTCTATTTAGTGCAAGATACTACTAATATTCCATAATTTTTAGAGATGGTGGATGTCATGAAGATTCCCTCAAGAAAAGTTACTGACTTGAAGATAAGATGGTCAATGCAGAGGAATAGTGTAGGTCCAACCAAATTCTCATAATGCAAGGAATTTTTCACAGTGTGATTCAATGCTCATCAGTGGCCACGAAGCTGTAAATACTTATTGTTACATTTATGTACAATTCAATTGCATTCTAAAGTCTCTAATTTCATTTATTGGTAGTCCTTCTTGTGTCCTTGTCTCTCTTATTTCATTGTGGTAGGATTGGAGTGGGTTAAAAAATCAAGCATATCATTGAGTAAAATAGACAACCACATGTGACTACATGTCATTATGCATACTCTTTGTTTTTTATACAATTAGAAGTGAGCAATGTGATGTGTGCACAATTAAAAATCCTAGTAGGCATGATGAATCCAGTCTTAGCATGGAAATCAAAACCAAGAATCATAAAATATCAATAAATTTGTGACACAGAGTAAAAGACACAACAAAATATTATATGACAATGTTGTCTATTTAGTGCAAGATACTACTAATATTCGATAATTTTCAGAGATGGTGGATGTCATGAAGATTCCCTCAAGAAAAGTTACTGACTTGAAGATAAGATGGTCAATGCAACTATTTACTTCAAATAGGATAAATCTAGGTAATTAAAACAAGTTTGAAAATCACGAGAAACACCACCCCTGTTTATTTTAAATAGGCTAAATTTAGGTAATTAAAACAAGTTTGAAAATCACTAGAAACACCATCCCCACATCATTTTATTTCCAGTTGTACAAGATAATATTGAATAAAATTTTGAGACTTCCATTTAAATTGACCGTACATAAAATAACAAACAAGGTTGTTTCTTTTAAAAGCTATATCCATAATTAAAAATAATATATGACAAGGATGGATCATAATTTTAAAGGCTATATCCATCACCAACTATAAGATAAGAGTTAATGAGATGAGAAAAAAATTATCTTGATATAACATGTAAACATCGTATTACTTATAACTCATGCATATTGTATCTTATTGTGCATATGTTAATTGTATAACTTCAATCTGGGTAATTTTTTATATTTAAATTGTCAAATATGTAGAAGTTATATTACACTAGCTTAAATCTACACACAAACAAAATATCAGAAATATGGCAGGGGAATGAGTAAGCATTTTCACATTGTTTTAAAATTTCCCCTTGGTTGGTGAAGAACCAATTCAATGTTATTTTTGGTGGAGTATCAAGTTATTAACCGAAGATAAAAAATTGTTAGTCTCTTAAATCACTGAAAAATGATATTTAGAATATTATATAGAAGTTACATTTTACGTAGCTATATCTACCCTGATGTAACTATAATATTCCAACTCCATTTTTTATATATAAGTTACATTTCATGTAGCTATAGAAGTTACATTTACGTGTTTTAGATAGAATTTACATTTTACATAGCTATATATACCCTGGCATAACTATAATATTCCAACTCCATTTTTTTCACACTTTTCAACATTTTAAAGATTTGTCTATTTTAGTGTGATTACGCAATTAAATAGTTGATATTGTTTAAGAAATCTCCTATTTCCAACATTTTGAATTCTTAAGTGGGATCTTGGGTAGGTTTTTTTCACTACCATATATCATTTTTTAAGTACATGGTGTTTTATAATTCACCCAAGAGACTTTAGGAGAAACCTTGAATTGCATTCTTATTTCCATTATACATCTAATATTTGCAACATTTTCCATGAAGCAAATAGTCCATGTTGAACATGAAGCAAATACCTCAAAAATTGGGGAATATCAGTTATTATATTTCCAGAGGGGGATAGTGTTAGACTCTCTCATAAAACAATAATAAATCCAAAAATAAATTAATTAATTAAATATTCCAAGTTAGGAGTTTGTGCCTAACTCTTGGGCTGTTCCTCTAAGATAGGAGTTAGTTTAGGTAACTCCTATATTGGTGTGTCTGGTGAGAAATTATCTCAACCAAAGATGTCCAAGATAGCACGCACTATCTTGAGACCAATATCTCTCATCTATTTATTTGTAACACTATTTCAATTATTTTGATGTAATGTGTAATGAGAGAGAAGCATGAAGCTTCAGCCTTTTTCCGCCATATTTTATGTCTGCGTTTTATCTGTGCTTTATATATTTGTTTGAGTTAATGTCATTTTCAATATGTGGTATCAGAGCTGACGGTTTTTTTCACTTTGGGATTGAGAGACTGTGTATAAATTATATATTTTTAGATTTTGCGTGCAACGTTGGGAAGCGTCACCAACCGGAAATCTCACAGCGTCAAATGTGCTTACGGCTTTGAAGCGACAAATGCGCTGTTACAAATTGAATGGGAGTTTAACGCTCGAGTTAAAGAAATGGTTTCGAGGAGCTCAAATGGGAATGAGGAGGCGAAGGTGAAGTGCCCGAAATCAAAGCAACAGGTGCAACGCCATAACATCATATAGCAGCGCAGAGCAGGAGGAGCACGTGAATGCCTGCTATAGTAAAAATGCGATGCTGTTGTTATCTATCAGGTAGTTTTCTGTCATTCTGAATGCTCATATATTGTTTTTGAGCGCTCATATAGTGTTTTCCGAATGCCCTTGTATTCTTTTTGAGCACCCATATAGCGTTTGTGAATACCCATTTATTCCACTGATCTGGAGTCTGGAAGTCTGGAAGTCTAATGTGAGCATTTAGCATTTTTTTGGGGCTGTTAAGCAAAGGGTTTCGAGGCTATCTGTTACCATGGCACAGCTTTCTGCAGCTGAAATTAAGCAGTATGAACACAGCTCTGACTGATTGAACACGGTTTGCCTATTTTGTATATTCATTGAACCTTATATCCTAATCACTGTGCTGCCTTTGGATGAGTTTAAGCTTTAAGTCCATATTACTTGCTGTTTCATTCTGGTATGGGTTCATGTTCGGAAGGGAATCTGCAAGGAAGGAGCTCGGAAGCAAAATTGAGGAGCTCAGAAATATCGCCGAGGACCGCCAGAATCCATGAACCAATTAATCAATAACGATTGTGTGCCAAAGTGATGCGATTTGAAGAGAATTCAGCTTGCAACCATTGATTGGACCTGGTTATCTAAGACTCTTTTGTGTCCTAGATCATCTTGCAGAGGGGTCTCGGCTCCATTCACAATTCAAATTCTGAACATAAAGGACACATGGTGAAAAGTGCAGCGCTTTAAAACAATAACTCTCCGTCCTGTGATTCTAAGATATTTACGGATTATCCTTGCGGCCTTGGTCTAATCATTAAGAGTAATTTCTGTGGTGACAAACATTTGAAACATGTGCGGTTCATTGATTCATTTTTCTCAGTGCCGTGTAGGCCAGTGAAGGAGGTGAAAGACTCTGCATGATCCATAGCATAGGTGTGATCTGTTTGAGCTCCATAAAAGAGCAGAGATCTAACTTGCACTCCTTGACGAACAACCCAAGAGTTAGGCACAAACCCCTAACTTGATTTGTTAGATCCCAACTAGTTAGGGTTGAATTTATTTTTGTTGTAATGAGTTTGAGAATAAAGTTGTCATTTTAATCACTGAAATCTACCATGTAAGATTTATTCACTACATGAAATTGTTTATTTGTTAGAGCCCAACTTATTAGGATTATGAAGAGTCCTCGTTCATGACAATATTTATGAATGCTCTATTCTTTCTCAAAGAATTACATATTACAAAAAGGTGGAAAATAAATGGAGATGGAGTTGAATGGTTTTTGTTCTAAAATGTGTGGAGGGAGTATAAAATCATTTTCAGTTGCCTTCAAATTTTTTGGAGCACGCACTAAAGTGCTTCATTTTCCTCCTAGTAATTCCATTTCTACTTTTCCAATGCTTCTAGAAGTCCTTCTCTAAAGAGATCTCTTAACTATATTGGAGGGAAATTGATTAGGTGATTAGAAACCACAAATTACAATTTGATCAATAGCAAGGGATGAGAAAGCTTCATATTCTTCAATATATTTCGCAAGTTAAAAGCATATCGAATGATTGCCTTTCTATTTAATTGATACGACAACCACTCAAGCATTTGTTAGGATTTCGATACCTTTTTCAATGAATTTGTTTCTAATTATATTCTCAATTAAAGAAATTAAAGAAAATGTGAAAATGATGCAATTGAAGGATTTTCTGTTTTAGTGCCTAAGAATGCCTTGCTAATGTGAAGGCCTTGGTATTTTCTTGACTCAATATTAGTCGTATTTGACTTCCTAGCCTTTCTTTTAATTTCATTTTTGTTGTTCTTATATTGCTATCCTTGAAGTTGGTGATCTACTGTGTATGTAATAGGAAGTACTAACTACTAAGCACTCTCAAAGGTGATATTGATGGATTATTGACTTTAAATGTCCCTACTTGACACTTCAGTATTACATGATCATGCAAAGAAATTATTAATTCATATTAAATGGAAGATGATTAACGTGAAATGTTTCTTGGCTGGTCATATAATTACTGCATTTTGGCCCCCAACAATATATTTGAGGCTACTTTTTGGTTGTTACTTGTGGAGCTTCCCTTTGGCTCAGAAAAACATAGAGGATAAATGTCCACTGCATTGGCATTGGACATCATCAAAGAAGAATTCACCAAAAGCACTAGAGGACATGGGAGAAATTGGTATAGTGAGTGGACAAGCACTAGAGAAACACCGAGGCACCATAATTTCTTGTGTATTTATATTCACTCGAAATTAACTAGTCACAAAAAGTACCTTTTTTTCCGAATATTTTCATGTATACATAAATACTAAAACAACAATTTCAGACTAATTATTTAAAGTAATAATTATCTAATATATATAATTTATAATTAAATAGTATAATATGATTAATATTATAGGACACAACTTTAGGGTCTGATTGTGAGTGGCATTGTGACAATATATGTACACTTCTCATTGTATTAGACAATCATCTCTCAGAGTGTGATATCCATCCAATGAAATGTACTCCCAAAGGCCATTGTGGGATTGATTTTTTTTTTCTTTCAGTGGACAAGTGGTTATATATTTTCTGAGGCCTTAGTGTTCTACTTCCCTAAGGTTTTGACACTACTCATAGCTAGCACCTTCATTCAACCAAGTGAGGTACTCATCTTGGAAAGTTGAATCATTTTGTCTCCACAATCCAATATGATGTTGGATGAATCTCATGATACTAAAAACATAGGTCATAATAGCGAGGAACTTTTACTGTGGGAAAAAGAATATCCAAATTTAAGGAACATGACTCTTTTAAAACAAGCAATAAGGATAGTTTTTACACTAATATTTTTTTTCCATTTTTTTTCACAAGTTATCTATTGCTTGATATTTTTAACATGTAACTTAGTTGGTATGATTGTGTCTAAGGTTTTATTGAAGGTTGAATAATAAGTTCCTAAGGTGTTATTTCCCAAAGGTGACGTTTTATTTTCTTTTTTTATATAGGTCATCTAGCCCCATAGTGGCCACTATCGAATGTTGAGGTATATGTCGTATAAATATTTAATAATCTACTTTATTTTATATTCAAGTATTCATCATCTTTCATGTATTATACTTTGCACTGTATCTTCTTTGATTTTCAGGGGAGTAACTCAATATTCATGGTAAGAAGCAACAATTGAAGAATGAGGAGAACAATAACACTGAAGCAACAAATGCAAAATGAGAAAGAGAAGAGAACCTATCTAGTGATACCCTTAGATCCAATATCTTGCATAAGACATACTCATAGAGACAGATAGTCAAACCTTCAGAGTTGGTGAATTCACTTGCAATGCTTTGGCAACACAGTGATAATGTTTTGAAATGATGAAACAATATTTCATGTGTAAATTGTAGTCCAACCGATATTAAGTTGGAAACTCATATTGTAACACTTGATATTTTATATAATAAAATTTATATGGTTGAAATTATTTTTATTTGCACTCTATATTATTTAGTCTTGTAATTAACATATGTAAGTTTGTGTTATCATATTAGATAAATATGCACATTGTATGATATTTTTTTAAAATTTAGTTGCAAAATCATTCTAATTAATTTATGTTGATTAATAATAGACACATAAAATCAATCTAAAACTACTAGATTAGTAGTTTATATTAATTAATGATGAACACGAATAAAATGAATATATGACTAAATTAGTCGTTTATAATGATTATGAATGAAATTAAATGAAATGAATATAAACTACTAAATCATTCATTTATATAATGAATATGAAAATACCAAAAAAAGATAAATGACTACTCCAAATGATACTTTTTTTATTAAAATGACTAAATTTTGCATATATACGACTATTAGTAGCTAATTTACAGTATCTTATAACATGACTAAAATTTAGTCATATTTCTTTGGTCATTAATTGGTTTTAAATTATGACTAAAATTTGCACATATATGACTATTAGTAGCTAATTTACAGTATCTTATAACACAACCAACATTTTGGTCATATTACTTTGGTCATTGATTGGTTTTCTCAAGGATTCATATAGTAATTTATTTTGTTGTATATTTGGTCATTAATTGCGACAATTAATGATTAAACCAATGAAAAATTTATGACCAAATTTATGACTAAATATACTACTAGATGGTAAAATTGAGGAAAGAAATTAATGACTAAGCTAAAAATTACTAAAATTTGGTCGCATTATAAGATACTGTAAATTAGCTATTATTGGTCACCGACTAAAAAATGGTGGTTTATATGCAAATTTTAGTTGTTTTTTTAGTAACTAATTAGTCTTTTTGTACTAGTGAAACGTGACTTCCAAGACAAATGAACACAAAAAACAAAAATCCAGAGGATTAAAGGGACCGAAGGACAGAGGATGAGGAGATAGCACTTAATGGCAACCATTGGAGTTAAAGTCCAAATCTAGGTAGAAAATATGAGCAGGTGCGGTAGGAGAAGATGGTGATAAATCAATAGGTGGTTTCCCAACATCTCCCACCTAGACCTGTGAAGATAGCATTGTTTGATGAGAAGGGGATAGGGGGTCACTTGGGATAGCAACCTTGTCCATCTCAAATTTCGAAGCTCTAGCACCGAGGTATGTTTGGATAGGTTTGAAAGATTCTACTCATATTAATTTTCCGAAACATGAACAAGATATTGAAATATTTCATCCAAGAATTCCCAGTCAACTTCATCTTTAGGAAATTCAAAAAAGTAGTGAACAAAATGATCATGAAAATCTTGAAGAGATTCATAAAGTTATTTTTGCAACTTTAAAATTTTACTATTAAGGGCTTTAATATCATAAAGAATGAAAGCATGACATGATTCACTAAAAAATTGCTTGAAAGAGTGTATAGAGGCTGTGAGAAATGCGTGACACCATTGCTTTGTGCACCCTTTGAATGTGAAAGAAAACAACCCAGAGGCAATATCCTCAGACAGGATGTCATGCTTGTCACAGAAACCAAGAAAAGTAACTATGTGCCTAAGAAAGGTTATTCCACCCTTGCCATTGAACTTAATTATGGAAAATTCATTTAAAATGATGGTTGGTACTTCAAAATGTGCATAGTTAGAAAAAAATGTTGGGGTTTTGATTTGGGAAGAAGTCATGCAATATATGTCGAAATTCAAAATAGGCTTCAACAGCTCAGCTTGTCATTTGGCACTCCTTCTAGTGCCAAAAATGTTGATAGTGTTCGACCCGCCAACATTTAGGGGATCTCCCCGATATGAAGTCCCAAATAGACTTCACAATGTTTCGAGTAGGAGTCCCAACAATGGGTGATGATGTAATTCCTTGACCACAGTAGTGCGCAGAGGAAAGTCTGATAACTTTGGGTCAGAGCAAGTGTGTGACCTTTTGGAAAGTTAAGTGCGATGCATGAATGTTCTAACATATGGAGGGGAAAAGGAAGTGTGCCCCTTGGAATCCCGTAATAATATGCAGCTTGAAAGTAACACATGAGGGAAATGACATCATAAGCTAAAATGCAGAATAGTCCACAAGTTAAAGTGATGAGTAAATCCAACAACACAAATTCAATAGGATTCATACAAATCCATATAAAGTAGTTCATAAGCATATCCATAAGTTAAATAATATACATTTACAATACAACAAGAATAGTCCTACTATATTAACAACATATGCATGAAAGTGCGTTGGCTCTGATTTTATTATTATAAGTGAAAGTTGCATCCATACATATACCATTAACAACCACTAGCACCAATAGTGGAACATTACAGTCAAGAACACCTACTCCTCAAAATAAGTATACTCACTCTATGCTATGGAGAAGCCAAGACACTTCAAAATACTCCCAAGCCTTCTCTAAGCCTAAGCCTAGCCAAACTCTTGGCTCCCAAAAGCTTGATCTATGAGTTACGAGGTTCTATTTATAACAATGGGTGCAATGACCCTTGACATTCCCCTTTGTGACTCTTTTTCTTCCCTCATGACTCTTCAACTTCTTGACTAAATGAAACATTACATTACATGATGACTTTTCATATTCCAATATTGACACTTGGAATTTCACTTACAACATAATTACAAATAATATTACATTTTCCACATTTACCCATATAAGAAGAAATAGGATAGAGACAACCTAACATGACACAACACTATGATTCTAGGGTAGAGACAATGTGCCATCATTTTGCAGCTTTTCTTTCCCTCTAGATTATCAAAAATCTTCCTTTTTCCCTTGTCCTGCAATGGATTTCTACCTTTTGTTGTCGTTGTTGTTTCTTCCAGAGTTGTTGTTGTCTATAGAGAAGCCTTCCAAGCTCTTGCTATACTGATCGGCTCATTGACTCTAGAGGCATTATGGAAGTACCTCCAAGGATCCTCCTATGGCCAATGAAATGTCCCGTGGATCCACAGAAAGTAAACTCTCATACAATGGTCTTTGAAAATACCATGGGGATCATAAGGATTAAAGTCCTTAGTGCCAAACTCAAATTTCACTATGTCCTTAGCTTCGACATCTACATATTTCAAGCTCTTAATGTCATATAATCTGGTCCACAAAGGAATAGTGGGCCATGTCGCTTTATTCTTCTTATGTAGTCCTATTGACAACCCTATAGCGTGGTGGTATGAAACTTATTGCATGATCAATTTGTCAGTGGCATACCTTGGTAAGACATGCATAGGCTTATCTCTGCCAAACACTCTAATGAAGGTGCCACCCATTGAAGCATACCAATTGACAATGTTTACTATCACCTCCATTTATTCTTGAGACATGCAAGGTGGATCTTGCTCAAATATAAGCTTGTATAATGGGATGATAAAGTGGTCAGTTAGCTTTTTCATCACTCCTCGATAGCTGCAAGTCTGAAAGAAACTTGCAATAGATGTTCATGACAAATTTTTGACGTGTCCAAGTCCAAGTCATGCCAGGGAAATTTTGTTGTGCATAGATTTCATCCAGTAAGTATGCGAACATGTGAAATCTTTCTTACTCATTCTTGGGTGGATTCTGAGCCTTAACTACATGGGACTTCCACTATTGAGCCAACAGATCTGACTAGTTGAAAGGCCTCCCATCATTCAGCAACTGGTCCAGTAAGACTTCCCACCCTTCAGAGAAGGTCTCTCTATTGTCTTGACCATATATTCTACAAGCGAAGATGATCAAGAACTGGTGATCCTTCCTGAGGGAATTTGTCTTGTAAAAATGGGTGGGTCTATGTATAAACTTCGATGACCCTTTCACCCAGCGCTTAACAATGTCTCTTGTGTTCACATAGCTATGGGTGGGATAGAAGAGTGATTCCATGATACATCTGCTAAAAGTATTATGCCCTAAAGGTGGCAAGCTTCCTCCCATTTACACTGCTCAATGTCATAGTTTGTTCATCTGTATGTGAGAAAATACAGGTCATGATGTTCGCACATGGGAAGGCGGGGAAACTGCATGCAACCTTATATAACCCTAACCACTAGATGCTAAGATAAACTTGTCGGTCCTCTATGTCTTCCTTAGAGTCCCCTACAAAAGTGTCTTCGATATTCTACCATGTCAGTGTTTTTCCTTTCTCAATAAACAACTATGTATCTTCATACACTGGTAAATCGATTGATATCTCCTCAACTGCTTCCCCAATACTGATCTCAGTGGTTTCCTTTGATGAAACTCTCTTATATGTCATGTTATTGTGACTACTGTAGTGCTTAACAATTGTTGGACCTGTGGGACAGAGAGGACAATCATGGTAAGAAAATGTTAGCTAAAAACCAAAAAAACTACAAGGCAACTTCAAGCAGCAAGCCAGGCACTTGATGGGAAGGATTGTACAGTTTTACTTGATAGGGTTGACTGACTAACTATGGGAACTACGCACTGTGCAGTCCCAATAGTCAATGTGGGAGCTTGATGACTAGAACTGTGCAATGCGCAATTAAGCCTGGTCCAAGGCCTTAGAGATATTTTGTGTTATGTAGTCTTACTGGCCAAGCTCGGAGGCTATCTCCTAGAAATATGTAGTGCCAGAGACATGAGGCTTGAGGCTTGAGGCTCTAGATTGTGCAGTTCCAACTGTGCAAAGTGAGATCTAGGCAAGGGTACTGAGATCTAACCAAGGGGAGCGTGAAAAGAAAGAAGATCTAAAATATGGTGTGAATTTGAGTGCAGATATGACTAAGGCTTTATGCATACATGTGAAACAAGTGCAGAAATTGATTAAACTGAAGGAGAACGAATCATGTGAGGAGAGTTTCCACAATGATGACCATTGGTGCAAAAACAGGAAGACTCATGCTACACTTGGGAAAGTCAATCTATAACTTGAAACAACACTTCTAGAAGTTAAAAGAAGTTAAAATGCGAGAAAATATGTAGAGAAAGAA
This sequence comes from Pinus tabuliformis, assembly GCA_031772625.1. NCBI lineage: Eukaryota > Viridiplantae > Streptophyta > Pinopsida > Pinales > Pinaceae > Pinus > Pinus tabuliformis. The sequence continues at coordinate 657,590,009 of CM062817.1, forward strand.
GTGAAACAACACTCACACAACCTAAACAACAAAAAGCAACAAGAAAACGACAAAAGACAACAAAAGAAAAACTCACCTGGAAAAGCAATGACGATCTCACCAAAGGCTCCTTGATCTCCTCAGGAATTCTAGAGCTCGAAGATTGAGTTTGAAAATGAGCTCTAGTAGCATCAATTAAATATATTTGGTCAAGTTAGAGTTTATGACATGCATGCCTAAAATCAAGGAAAAAGTGACACTTGGCAAAAGTTTTTAAAAATAGCAAAAGTGTCTCCTTCGAGATACTAAAAATAGATCACTATTTTTTAGGGATGTTTTTTTCTTTTTTACTCCTTTCCAAGGGAAAATTTCCATTCACACTACTACGAAAGATAACACAGTTCTGAGAACCGAGCAACTTTCCGGCTCAGTGCACTGCGCAGTTTATGAGCTTAGTGAGGGTTGTGCAATTTTTGGGCTTAGTTTTGGGCTGCCCCATCATTACTACACATTTACAGAGCTCAAGCCTCACTGGCATCCAGGAATGCAAAATTCCTAACAACAAGGCTAGTTTCCCTCAAGAATTGTATAGTTTCCTCGGGCAAGCCCATAACTATTGTGGGACCTAGTATGGAGATCACCTTGTGAGTTAGAAAAATCAACTAAGAAACCACAAGCCAAACTAAAATGATAAGTCTCATTTGAAGTATGGATACCTGGATTAGTGCAAGATGATCTGCTGTGGTTTAGAAGGAAGGATCCAAAATTGAAGCATATGAAAAATTTTGGAGGGTGGTTGTAGCCGCTACGACATATCCTTCTTTGAACCAATGTTGCAGTCTTCCACCTTTTCTTTTACTTCTTGCTAAGTTATCTTGGTATCCACATCATTTAAGTTAAAAAATATTTCAAAAGGAACCAAACCCTTGGGAATAGTGTTACCCTTCAACTGTAAAATCTTGTGTCCTGAAATGGTTTGTTTCTAACTGGCCTTTTGGTCATCTATCACTCTCTCCTCCTCCTAGTCAGTTATTGAATTTGAGAATTTTCCTATAACTTCCATGAAGCGTTTGATCTACTCCTTGTGTTCAAATACCTGCCAATTTATAATGTTATCTGGTACTGATGGTCTATATCTCATGTCAACTTCATAACAGAGAAGTGGATTTTGAAGAGGTTTAAAGTTGCTGGCATATATAGCCAAGGAATCAACCATCTGATTTATGTCTCTGGGAAAAAACTGGATGTTTGGTTTGACATTGATTCCTGATCTGTTTCACTACAAGATCCAAATCCCCAAACACAACCAAGCACCCAATATTAATACTTGTAACAACTTGTAGACATAGCAGTAAGGCTTCATATTCAACAACATTGTTAGTGGCTTCAAATTCCAACTTGAAGGAGAGAGGGATCAAGCTACCTTCGAGGGACACCATCAACACACCTACCCCATTTCCTTCTTTGGAATAGGCACTAGCAAATTATAACTTCCACACTTTATCAAATTCCAAGGATTGTTGATTTAGCTGGACTAAAGATTCCACCTGCGTTTCCTCTAGGATTAGCTGATTTTCCTCTAACAACAAGGAAAAGAACTCTTTCTCTTTACCATACACAGGGTCATTATTAGAAAAATCAACTCTTGTAACTATCTTTACAAATCTTGATTCTCGGTAGAGTTTTCTTTCTTCTCCTCCAAGCATCGGGATGGTAGAGTATGTTAAATCCAATTTGACGGATCCTCCAATTTGAGAGTGAAACAAAAATCTAGCTCAAAATTCCTAGCAAAGACCAGTTTAGCAGTAGCCTATGGAGGTTTTATTTCACTAGGAAGGATATTGTATAGATTTTTGAACCTCTTTATAAATTTAGATACATCTTCATTATGTTTTTTCTTCATGGCATTAAATTCAGTGAGGATGTACCCATGGTCCCTCTTCTCCCCTCTCTTTTGCATGAAGGAATTCTCCATCTCTTCCCAGGTAGTGATTGAAGAATTAGATAGGCCTTTAAACCATTTTCTAGCTTCCCAATCTAGAGTCTGGATAAAAATTCTTAACACCACATCTAAGTGTTCCAAATTAAGGTTCTCACCAAAAGAAAATAAAATTGCTATATGCCTTTGTGTTGAAATGTCATTTTCTCCTATGAATCTAGGCAAGGGATTAAGATAGTCTTGTTGCATAAAATTCAAGGGTTGTGGAAATTCTGACGGAGCATACTTGTTTAGGAGAAAACTTGGAACATCCATATTGAGAAAGGGTGGTGGTAGAAGGTTCATAACTGGTCCTTGCAGAGGAGTTATCTGAATGGTAGTTGAATGGATATGGGTTGGGAAGCTATTCACACTCTCTATAGGACTATTTATAAGAATATATTTGACCTCTTCAGCTTCAGGGGATGGATGAAATGAGAAAAATGGTGAACTAATAGAGGCGTCTTCACTTTTAACTCGTGAGAATAGAGTATCAAATAATAGACCACATTCTTGAGGATACTCCAAAACTCTGGAGGGAAAACCTAAACAGTTTATCACATCCCTTTGAGACCTGGAAGAGGATACTTATGGAAATGATATCACAAGAACCAGGGTGATAGGGGATCTTTTCCTTCCAAATACACCTAGATATTATCCTTTCAAGATCAGGTACAAGAGTTCTCTACTATGAAGTATTTGAGTGGGTGTGTGGCCTTTTGAAAGCCAGGGCGGTCAAAATGGAATTTATATAGTGGAGTCACCAAGGTGACACACTTTTAATCCACACCACTTTCTGCTCACATTAACAAAGGGTGTATATATGGTGTACCCAGCGAAGATATTCTGATTCTTCCCCGACAATGGTGTTAAAAGATGTTGTAGCTCCTAGAGACAACCCTTGGGTTGAAGAGAGACTAGTGCCTAGGAAATTGTGATAAGTGGCTTAACGATTTGCAGAAATTAGCATCACACTCAGTATTTAACCTTTAAAGGGGAAATTGATCTAGAACCATCCTTCAGAGGAGGAGTACAAAACTTGATGCAAAATATTACTCAAAAAAGAATTAATATTAGATCTATAGTGGCCAACATCACCTGAACTTGTGCTTTTTGAGTCTTTATAGTAGTTTTGGTAGAATACTATAACAAGAAGGGAAATAGATACATAGGGCTTAATTTTTAATAATTTGATGCATGAAAATTCATAGTGAACTAGATGGAATAGAGAATTGAATGGAATGCAAAGACACATGGAGTGCATTTTGAGGATTAGTTCTGATATAAATACAGGCAACTTTCATCGGCATTAGACTAAGATGAATCCATAAATCCATGAAAACACTTCCAGAAGCTACTATTACATGTAATCTGAGATGAACAATGAAGACATATGGAACAAACACAAAAGGAGCACATGCTATAGATTCAGATAAGCCGGAATCACCAAAAAATTAAATTAATCTTCCATAGAGCATACATTACATTTGACAGTAAACATAACTTCTCTCCTGGAAAACACAAAATTTTGAACTCTTGGTTCAGTCTCATAAAATTGTTCTTATAGGGACTCAGAGTGAGAAATCGCTACAAAATATTCTTTCTTGATTTCATTACAATGGAAAGTCATAAAAAAAACCTGAGCGTGCTCTCTCGCATAATTGTACTAACCGAAACCCTAACTAACTAACTGGAAATAAAATATTTACATAAATAGGAAATAAAAAGTGTCATTATCAACACGATAAGCAGTATTAGTGGTCATGATGGGCAGGCAATGTAGGTTGCATGGAAGGCTTGATGATTTGGATCAACGAAGGGTTGACAAACTACTCACATCTTTTCCACAGTGTTGGCATGGTCAAAGGAGCTCCAAAGAACCACTGATATGTAATCTTGAGGCTGGTCAGACCTGTGTAGTTTAGTCTAAGGTGAAACAGGGTTTTTACCATCCCCAATAGTTGAAAGTCGCTCTTCAAATAGTTAACCATAGTATTTTTCTTTAGAGTAGCAATATTTTCATGAGAAGGGTCTACTTTGATTTTAGCCTCCACTAGTCTCTAACTATATCGTCCCCGCTGGATTAAACCTCCCCCAAAATCCCAGCAGTTAGGCAAACCTGAACTGACAATATTGTCAAACTCGGTGTTCAAGGCATCCACATTATTTGGTACCACCTTTAGGTACTCCTTAGCATTTACCCTGGCTCTCTCCTTCTTGACAACCTTGGAAATCTCAATGATAGGAGTTACTATGTCTACCACATATGTTGGCCTCAACTCAGTGAATGACCTCTCATTCACAAACTGAATGAATGTTTTGGCAATCTTGGAGTGCTTTTCTACCTCTTCTTTGGATGACAGGATAAAGCCTTCATAATCCTTGATAGCGATCCTCTGCTCATCCATTAAGGTTATGTAATCCGAGTGGTTCGTAATCTCTTCAATGATCTCATCCCAAACTAGTTGCTTAGCTTGCAGTAGGGACATGTTTCCTTTCAGATTTTCCTTGAGCTCACAGATCTCCTAGTTCACTTCCTGTAGATTCTTGCCAATGATTTTTTCATTTTTCGTCGTAGTCTCCAACTACTTCTCTTTCTGTATTAATATTTCCTGGGTAGCATCTAGATCAGTCTGCACCTTTTTAAGCTCCTCCTCTGAAAGATGGATCTCAGTGAGGGTCTTAGTGAGTTGTTTTGTTAAGTTTTGAGGGTCTTCAGGTACTATCACTGTGCATATATGTGAATATATCCTCTTTTGCAGCTCTGTTTCCTACTGCTTAAGGGCCACTATTTCATTATTCCTGTTAATGAGCTCTTTGGCCAATATCTCCTTCTCTTCTTATACCTATGCAAGCTCCTTAGATTGGATAGGATCACTACCTAGCATCTTCAACATATGCCTTCGCTCTTGGATTTTTGTTCGGGAGCCTTGGAGGAGAGCCTCAAAAGCAGTTTTATCTTCAGGACTCACTCCTAACTTCATGACTAGCTCCTTCAAGCTCTCATTCTACATGTAGAGATCCCTTGAGTTGGCTCTGTTTTCCTTCAACTTGGTTGTGACATTCTCAAGCATTTTCTTGGTTTTTTTTATGGTCATTTCATTTCTATTGATCTTGTTTTACAACATCTCTCCAACTTTCTTGTGGAAGTTTATATTGTTTGGTAGGGGAAAACTTGTTAGGTCTAATGAAACATCCAAGGCTTTAAAATGGGAACATGAAGGCAAAGACTATGCCAATGGATGTCGAAGTGAAAAATTAATTTGATTTATTTCTAAATCCATAGTAGCCAACAGTCTGGTTTGGTATGGAACTGAGTGAGATGCCATTTTCTATTGTGTCTCCTCTATCACCTTTTTATTTCTTTCTTCAATGGCCTTTCTAGTAGGCCATCCTGATCTAGTAGCAGTTGCACTTCCTTTTGCACCTAAAACAACTACCTCTGGAGAGGATGACGAAACAACTTATGATGGTTCCTCTAAGGTCACTTGGAAACCTGGCTGATTTGGCCTTCTCTCCATTATCCTAGTTTCCAGTTCCTCTTCTTCTGCTTCTTGGGTGTTTGCCTTCTCGCTGCATGTACATCCTCCATCTCTATATCTCTAGCCTGGTCCACGGTCCTCTTTTGAGCTTTGTCCTTGACTACTGGAGGATTAGTCTCCATTTCTATATCCATATGCCATGAATCAAAGTTAGCTTTCCATTCCATTCATAGGTCGAACCTTTGATCTTCTCCTTATTTGAGAAATGACACCATGAGGGTCATAGTGCTAGACATCTCCTAGCTCAAAACTCATTTTCTTCAGTAATGATCCAACTGACTTCAATTCTTGCCAAGAGTTGACAGGAAGAGGCCCCACGGGATTTCCCAATTTGAACATATGTCCCTTGTTTGGAGGGAAAAAGTGGAGTTAGTTAATGTCAAGACTATGTCTGATAAATTCTAGGGAAAATATTCTCATAGGCATGAACATAGGTAGATGGTAAGTGGGAAGCTCACAACCATAAACCCTAATCTCGGTGTGATCCCCTACCTTGGTATCTTTAGTGAGATAGAGAAGTTGTCTTTGTTGGGGAAGGGGGAAGAAAAATCATGAATACTCTTGTATGAGATGGTCATATAAGTGGACATAAATTGAGAGTAGCCATCATCATCTAGCCTCTTTCTAATAGCAATGTCCCAGTTAAAAACAAACTTCCTTTGCTTGTTTCCATCCACCAACTTGAGGCCTAGGCACTCAAACTCATCTACATGGGTATAAAAAAAATAAGTAGAACAACATAGAATATTACTTGAAATAACATGTAGTGGAAAATTGGTGTAACTAAAACCTTATGGCCTTATTTAGGTAGGATGGAATATCAAATAGGTGGCCATCCTGCATCATTTGTCTTAAAAATTCGAAGGTGGCTTTGTTGGCTATGTTGGCATCATCATCCCTCAGTAGATGGGAAATTAGGGATAGGATGGGTTGAATAGGCTCAACAAAGATGGTGATAGGGAAGCTTTCAGGTATAGGTAGGGCTTGTAGGATAGGGGCCAAAACCATTTGCAGGAAAGATTGATGTTCATTAACTGGGAGGGTTGAGTAATGATATACTATGGTGACATCAGTAAACTATTAGGGTTTTCGATAACTGGAGTAAACCAGGGATTTTTGGATTAACTTTGGGGTTACTTTGAGGATGTTTACTCCAGAGGGGGAAACAAAGAAGTTATTTTCATCAATGTGCATTGCGGCTAACTAGGAAAGAAATTCTGGAAAATGGTGCATAGTGGGTGTGATTTGGTAATACAAGCCAAAGTCATCTATTCGGAATGGGTCCTCCCCTCTGACATGGTTGTCGTATAGGTCAAAGTGGAGGTCAGCTAGGTGATAGGAACAAGATGGGTCAGGTATTTGAGCCTCTATATCCATGAGAGGTTCCATACTAGAAGAGGTTTTGGCCTCTTGGGCCTTTAGGGTCTCGGGGGCCACTTTCTTCATCTTATGAATTCCTAAATGAATTAACGGGTGTACAGGAGAGATTGGATTACCTGGTTGTCTTTATGTGGGTACAAAATAACACTAAGAGGAGGTACTTAGTCAGTAGAGCTTTGAATGGCGTTATGGATGGGTGACTGGCAGGAGAGTGATGCAGTCGCAAAAAATGTTTAAAAATGGTGAGGCAGGAAGGTTTTTATAATTGGCGCGGGGGCAACGGCCGGGTGACATGGGGGTAACATCATGGAGGTGACACATGGAAGCATGCGATTGGGTGATGGCGAGGACACATGGATAGGAGAGGGTCTGGTGGAGTTACCTTTACTTCAGAATTCATGCTCGATTTCAAGTTTGTCCAATGATTGGTCCATGTGGCGTGTGTTACCCACTCCAACCATCCTCCCGTAGGTTGGATAGCGGTAGTATGAGCCTCGCGCTCCCCCATAGAATGAATCTGGGCCGTCGAATCCATATTTGAAGATCTATTCTCGGGGGGGAGGGCGCTTGTTTAACTCCCAAGCAGGTAAACCCCCCCAAAATCTTTTGGGGGTGTCCGGGTGGAGATGGACGACGATCCACCCAAGAGATTCCCGAATTTTAACCAACGACACATGCCTGCATAAAAATTATCCTTCTGCCCTAGTTTTCTTTGTTGATAGGGATCTGATAAATGGCTCAACATTTTTAGAAATATGCAAAATCAATTATCAAAATGTGTGGAAGTATCATTTAAGAATTATCTACTATATGATTTAGAGTTATCATCCTTTAATAAATAATTAAAATGCTAAGATATGTCTCCCAACACTATAGTAGAGAGAGTTATATTTGAAGTTTAATATAATATTATAGATTCAAATGTTTTCTAGCAAACCTAAAAAATGATGGAACTCAACTAAAAATAAGTGTCATTTAAGTCAAAGTGCTCAAATAATGCATAAAATAACTAAGAATTTGATATACATAAATGGCATCCAAATATTATATAAATAAAATTATAGCGTAAAAAAGTGTATGTATATAAAATAATTTGAATTATGCCTTTTTTTAATGCTAAAAATATATATCTTATTGTTTTTTTTTTCAGTATAATTTTTCATCAATTTTAATTTAAATCTAACAATGATTTTTTGGGATTACAAGTTTAAGTTATGTACTCATATAGTATTCAAAAATACAATTTAAACAATGAAAAATTACACATTATATATAGAGAGATATTTTGATTCAATCTAGAGAAAGAAAAAAATAAAAGCTTGTATTTTAGCTTTTAACTACAAACAACATACATAATTCTTATACTTCTTAAAAATACTTCAAAACACTTAAATAAATTGTTTGAATATCTATAAAAACTAATTTCTTTGGAGATTATATATATAATTATAATATTTCAATATTGAAAAAAGTAATTTAAATTAAAAAAATCAATTAGTTCCTAATAAAAATAATAATAATAAGAGCTAAATGTATAACTTATTCAATTCTTATTATTAAATTAATCTATCTTATTTAAAAAATATTACTTATAATAAAAAGGAATCAATGTAAATCATAGATAAAATATTTAAATGTTCATGTTAAGTAAATGTGCCTCTATGTCGCTAATCTTCACATATGGTCCCAACTATACATGACGTTAACATAATATCTAATTTTGGTGAGTGACAATTGAAAATCGTAAATTATGTTGTTTGTTTAGATGATTTATCATAATCAAATTTCTTACCCATTCAATCAAGTTAACCTCCTCTTCACTTAGATTTGCATTTATGGGTGGTCTGCCACATATAATTTCAAACAACACCACCCCAAAACTATATACATCACACCACCCCAAAACTATATACATCACTCTTCGCAGTGAACATTTGAGTGCGGAAATAACTGCACAGCATCCTGAACAGAAAATAAGATTGCTCTGGCTTTCAATAATTAACCGAAATTGTACAATATGAAGAATATTGCACAGAAATAAGAGGGCATATGAATATATACTCTGGATCGAGGTATCCTATTGTTCCCTTTACGGCAGTGTTGGCATAAGAAGGCTCTCCATCCACTGAGATCCTTGACAGACCAAAATTGGCAACCTTTGCATTCATATTGGCATCTAAAAGGATATTGGTAGACTTAACATCCCTGTGAATTATCTTTGGAGTGCAACCCCGATGCAGGTATTCTAGTCCTTTCAACACAAAGAGGAGGTGGATCACATGAAAATTATGCTCAAAGCATTAAGATCGAAAGTTGCACTACTTTATTTAAAGACTTACCTTGCGCTGCATCTAAAGCTATTTTGAGCCTTGTTTTCCAATTTAGAGGGGAAAGCTCTGCGCTACGACCTGGAAAACAATTTCTTGGAATTAATATTAGTATATACACCAACTCAATCAAAGAATAACAATATTATTTAGTAACACATTTACCATAAAGGTGATCCCTTAAGGACCCTTCAGACATATACTCGTATATAAGCATAACCTATTTTGATTCATTACAGAATCCGAGTAGAGAAACCAAATTCTTATAATTGATTTTAGAAAGAAGATCAACCTGTTGATCAAGTGAAACCACTCAAATTTATTATATGCAGATTAATAATGTCAATATAATTAAAAATATTGTGATTTAAAAACCCTAGAATTACCTCATTCTGGAATTGGTGAAGTCCTTCTGTAGAGAACACGGAGAGCACTTTCACTGCTATATCTCTTCCTTCCAATTTACTAAAGAATATTGATCCAAAACCGCCTTGCCCAATCTTTTGAGTAAAGTTTTGTGTGGCTTCCATTATATCTCTTAACTTGAAGGCACGAGATTTTGTTGGATTTGGCCGCATAATTGTCAGGTTGTCTGCAATCCTTGCAAATTTATAGTATATCAAAGAAGTGCTTTCACAGGGTAAATTCACAGTGTGACTCATGTTAAAATATATCTGAACTTCAAGTTGCTTTCTAACCTTCGTTGAGATGTTGTTTAGTCTTGAATTTCCTCCAATAAACAGTTGTAACCACCATCACTGCTAAAGCTATTAAAGCTCCGCTTATGGTTATTTCGATTAAAAGCTTGTTCGCTTTTGCTAACAGACAAGTTTCGGGTCAAAAAAAAATTAAAGAAGAGTTACAAGTGATGTTATAATGTAAAAACAGGTGGAAAACAAATTGAAATTCAAGATCCGAAATTTGAATATCTTACGTAATTTATTGAATTTCCCAAACAAAAATATAATTTCTTTTGGAAACATCATTAAAAAAATTGCAAACTGAAACAACATTAATAAATGATTGTAAAACTGGTCATGTAAATTTATCGTAATTCTTTATATTCATTTCATGGCTCTATTGTTAGAATGATACAAATCCTTGATTGTCAAAAGAGGTGTACTGAAGATACAATTCACCTACATAACCGTTGATGGTAGCTGTTATAGCCCGTCTAACCATAAATAAAGAGCGAGGCCTTCTCCCGTAGATCCTACATTGTGCTTAGTTTTTTTTGGAGATTCCAAGTCTATAATTGAGTGGGTAAATATGAGAGGTTTCTTTTTCTCATTTTCCTTTCTCTGGAGCTTTGGAAATATAGAATTAGAGCCCTGATCCCTTAATTCTACAACTTAGCTATTTCACACATCTGCTATTGAAATATTAATTTGCAACTGCGGCATTTAATTCCACAAAACCGCTAGTATTTTCCCCGCACCACCTTTCACGTTGGCTGGTATTTCGTGGGGAGGCTCCGATCACACTGACCAACCGACGTGTGTCCACAGTACGGTTTCAAAACCACCAATCCCCCGGCCGGTAAATTTTGTTTGGTTCAACTGAACGATAACCGTTCGATTAAAGTGAAGGTTTGACACTGTTGATTGAAGTCAAAGATGCATACAGGCCTGAATAAGGAGTTGGCGTGAAAGTTTTTGTTTGACCGCCCATGTGAAGCAATTAATGTGATTTACGTTGGTTCGTAGATTGTAGGTGAAATGTTTCAATTTTAATGTTTTTTTTATGCACGGAAGTATGGCAAATTAAAAGAAAGGTATGGTCATTTTTTTGTTAAAAAAATATACGCAATGTAATATGCATAGAAGTGTGAAGAAGAAAACAGGGGTAATGCAGAATTATTTTTGTGGAGAATGAAAACCCAATTCACACAGCAGCGTGAGGGTAATGTTTTTTTTATGTAATGTATGCAGTGTAATATGCAGAGGGTAAATGGGCATTGTAAAGCAAATGTGCTCCAGCATATGTATTGAAGAAATTTTTTTACTAGTAGTGAATGTAATTTTCTGAAGTTAAAGATTGTTTTTACAGCAGTAAATGTAAAAGAAATTTTTACACAGTAGTGTAAAATTTCTAAAAGAGACAGAGTAATTTTTTTTAAGTTCTTGGTGAATCCCTCTGTTAAGAGGATGAAGTTTGTATCAGGAAGTTTATTAATGAATATAAAGTTTTTATGTGTGTGAAAAACTCTGAGCTTCTCCAGCAATCTATTTTAAGCTTCCCTGTGTTAAAGATCTTGTGGCAAAAAACAGAGTATTATTCTCTGTTCAGTGATTTTGTTTTGGAATTTACCAGAAAATTCCCAACAGTGGTATCAGAGCTTGTCCAGGCTCTTTGAAGGTGTCAAAGAAACTGAAGGAGGGTTCCTTTTGTTGCAGCAGCTTCTCCAGCAGAGTGAAGTCTCAGGCAATTTCTCAAAGTTTTTTTGTGTTGCTGTTGAAGACACTCAGTGATTTTAAATACACAGTCAAATATTTGAAGCATAGCTGAGAGTGCAAGGAATGGCTGGCTCCAGCATTAGCATGGGTATCTTTAATACTCAGCTCCCACAGTTTAATGGGAAAAGCTATGACTATTGGGCAATAACCATGAGAGCCCTGTTTGCCTCACAAGACTTATGGGAACTTGTTGAATATGGGTTTGAAGAAATAGGAGATGAAGATGAGTTTAATAGATTAACTCAGGTAGGGAAAGATCTTTTGAAGAGAAATAAGAAGAAGGATTCAAAAGCCCTCATATTTTTGTATCAAGCAGTGCATGAGAGTGTGTTTCCAAGGATAGCAGCAGCCAAAACATCCAAAGAAGCATGGTAAATTCTCAAGACAGCCTATCATGGCATGGAGAAAGTGAAGACAACAAAACTACAGTAGCTGAGGAGAGATTTTGAGAATCTATGCATGAAGGAGTCAGACAATATTGACTCATTCTTCACACATGTGATTGGTCTGGTCACACAAATAAGATCTCATGGAGAAATTCTTGAAGAAAGGAGGATTGTGGAGAAACTGTTGAGGGTCCTACCCTCAAACTTCGATGTGATTGTCACCACCATAGAAGAGACAAAGGATCTCACAAATGTTTCAGTTGATGAACTTCATGCATCACTGATAACACATGAACAGAGATTGAGTAGAAATGAAAATTCATCTCTAGAGCAAGCCTTCAAGACCTAGATGTCCTTTGGAAGAGGAAGAGGTCAAGGCAGAGGAAACAAGAGAGGAAAAGGTGGAAGCCAAAACAGAGGTGGAAGGAACAGTCCAGCAAATGCTCAAGGAAGAGGCAGCAATCCAAATCAAAACCAAGGTAGCAGTCAACAAAGTGGACAACATCATGCTCAAGGACAAAGGTATGAAAAATCCAATGTCCAATGTTATTATTGTAAAAAATATGGGCATTATGCAAATGAATGTAGGAAGAAGCAGCATGATATGAATAATAGATCTCGTGCAAATATCACTAGAGAAAATATGAGCCAAGATAATTTACTGTTAGCTTGTAATATGGCTGAAACAAAGAGTGATGATATATGGTTTCTTGACTCCGGTTGCAGTAACCATATGACAGGAAACATAGCCTTGTTTTCCAATTTAGATCAGAGTGTGAAATCACAGGTCACACTTGGGACTGATAGTAAAATTTCTATTATGGGAAAAGGAGAAGTAAAAATATTTATAAAGAAAGGTGAAAAGAAAACCGTAGCAGATGTCTATTATGTTCTTGGAATGAAGTGTAACCTATTAAGTATTGGACAGTTTGTTCAAAAGGGGTACAATGTTTTCTTTGTGAATGATGTATGCACCATCATGGCTAGAGCACCCAGCAAACGATGTATTGCTAAAGTGAAGATAACGAGGAATAGGATGTTCCCTCTCAGAATAAAGGCAGATTTGAAAAACAAAGAAGTAATTGCAGCAGTTACCCAAGAGGCTTTCCAAAGCGTACCAAAGGATGAAAATTGGTTGTGGCACTTGAGATTTGGACATCTCAACTTTGGAGGTCTTAACTTGTTGAGTAGAAAAGGAATGGTAAGAGGATTACCATTGATAGAGAAACCGGACAGCCTTTGTGAAAGTTGTATCTTGGGGAAACAACACAGAGAAAGTTTTCCATCAGGGAAAAGCATAAGGGCAAAGGCACCCTTAGAAATTGTCCACTCAGACTTATGTGGACTGATGCAAACTCCATCACTAGCAGGCAGCCAATATTTTCTAACATTCATTGATGATTTTACAAGAAAGACTTGGGTTTATTTCCTGAAGAACAAAAGTGAAGTGTTTGAAAAATTTCGAAATTTCAAAGCACTTGTGGAAAACCAAAGTGGGCTGCATATCAAAGTTCTAAGAACTGATAGAGGAGGTGAGTATATCTCCAAGGAATTTTTACGTTTTTGTAGAGAAAATGGAATTCATAAGCAATTTATAGCTAGGTACACCCTGCAGCAAAATGGAGTTGCCGAAAGGAAGAACAGGACAATCATGGACATGGCAAGGAGTATATTAAAGGCAAAGCATTTGCCAAATGATTATTGGGCTGAAGTTGTACACTGTGCAGTATATATTTTGAATAGGTGTCCTACAAAAGCAGTCATGAACAGAGTGCCAGAAGAATCATGGAGTGGGAGAAAGCAAGGAGTCACCCACATGAAAGTTTTTGGATGTGTGGCTTATGCACACATTCCAGATCAGCTAAGGAAGAAGTTGGACAGTAAAGGGGAGAAATGTATTTTCATTGGATACAGTGAGGAATCCAAAGCTTACAGGTTGTATATCCCATCCACCAAGAAGTTTTTTGTGAGCAGAGATGTTCAGTTCATTGAGGAGGAAGCTTGGGATGGAAGCATAGAGAAAACAGTGAATGTTAAAAACTGTTTGTCTCATGATGAAGATGATGAGGAGATGGCTGAAATACATCCCCAAACAGCAGCGCCAACACAAGGACAGCAAGAGACACCCTTGAGGAGAAATGAAAGTGCTTCTACAAGCACACCACAAGGAGGAAATTCAAGTGCTTCTTCAAGCACTTGTACACCAAATGAAAGAGGTAAGAAGTTTAGAAATTTAAGTGACATTTATGATGAAGGTATGAATTCTTTGTTTGCTTTATATTGTCATGTTGATGACCATATTCATTTCGAAGATGCTATTAATGATAAGAAATGGATATAAGCTATGGATGAGGAGATTAATGCCATAGAAAGAAACAAGACATGGGATTTGGTTGAACTACCAAAAGGAAAAGAAGTCATTGGAGTCAAATGGGTCTACAAGACCAAGAGTAATGCTGAAGGCAAGATAGAAAGACACAAGGCAAGGCTGGTTGTCAAAGGATATAAGCAGCAGCATGGGAGAGACTATGAGGAAACTTTTGCACCGGTTGCTAGAATGGAAACAGTGAGAGCAGTGCTATCCATAGCAGCACAAAACAAGTGGAAAGTTTACCAAATGGACGTGAAGTCAGCATTCCTAAATGGAGTGTTAATGGAAGAGGTTTACATTGAACAACCTCTAAGCTATGAAAAGAAAGGCCAAGAGTACAAAGTGTGCAGATTGAAGAAAGCTCTTTATGTGCTGAAGCAAGCACCAAGAGCATGGTACAGTAGGATAGATTCCTATCTACTAGAAAATGGATTTGAAAAGTGTGAGGGAGAACCCACCCTCTACATCAAAGAAAAAGATGGTAAAATTGTAATTGTTGTGTTGTATGTTGATGATGTTATCTTTACAGGTAATGATGAATATCTCAATGAAAACTTCAAAACAGTCATGAAAGAGGAATTTGAAATGACTGATATGGGTTTGCTGAGATACTTCTTAGGAATAGAAGTAGATCAAAGTGAAAATGGGATTTTTATCTCACAGGCAAAATATGTTAATGAAGTATTGGAAAGATTTAACATGCAGGATAGCAAGTCATCAATCACTCCCACAGTGATGGGATTAAAACTCAGCAAAGAGGACAGCAGCAAGGATTTTGATCCTAGTTTGTATAAGAGCATAGTTGGCAGCCTCATGTATTTAACTGCAACTAGGCCGGATATAATGTTTGCTGTTAGTTTAATTTCCAAATTCATGGAGAGGCCAAAAGGATTCTGAGGTATGTTAAAGGTACTAAACGGTTTGGCATTTTATATACTACTTCAGAATGTTCAGATTTAATTGGATACACTGATAGTGATTGGGCTGGAAGTGTAGATGATCGGAAAAGCACATCCGGTTATGTTTTTCACATGGGCTCAGGAGCCATTTCATGGGCTTCTAAAAAACAGCCTATTGTAGCATTATCTACAGCAGAAGCAGAATATGTGGCAGCGACTGCAGCAGCATGTCAAGCAGTTTGGATGAGAAGGATGTTAAGGAGCTTATGCCAAGAGCAAGTAAAAGGAACTGTGATTTTTTGTGACAATAGCTCAGCTATTTCATTATCCAAGAATGCTGTGTTTCACAAGAGAATGAAACATATTGACACAAAGTTTCACTACATCATGGAATTGGTGAACAATGGAGAAATTATTTTAAAACATTGCAGGACTCAAGAGCAGGTTGCAGACATTCTGACCAAGCCATTGGACCAGAGAAGTTTTGAATTTTTAAGGAAATGTCTGGGTATGAATGATAACCCAGCAGTTGAAATTAAAGGTGATTGTTGAAATATTAATTTGCAACTGCCGCATTTAATTCCACAAAACCGCCGGTATTTTCCCCGCACCACCTTTCACGCTGGCTGGTATTTTCTGGGGAGGCTCCTATCACACCTACCAACCGATGTGTGTCCACAGTACGGTTTCAAAACCACCAATCCCCCAGCCGGTAAATTTCGTTTGGTTCAACTGAGCGATAACCGTTCGATTAAAGTGAAGGCTTGACACCGTTGATTGAAGTCAAAGATGCATACAGGCCTGAATAAGGAGTTGGCGTGAAAGTTTTTGTTTGACCGCCCACGTGAAGCAATTAATGTGTTTTACGTTGGTTCATAGATTGTAGGTGAAATGTTTCAATTTTAATGTTTTTTTTATGCACGGAAGTATGGCAAATTAAAAGAAAGGTATGGTCATTTTTTTGTTAAAAAAATATACTCAATGTAATATGCATAGAAGTGTGAAGAAGAAAACAGGGGTAGCGCAGAATCATTTTTGTGGAGAATGAAAACCCAATTCACACAGCAGCGTGAGGGTAATGTTTTTTTTATGTAATGTATGCAGTGTAATATGCAGAGGGTAAATGGGCATTGTAATGCAAATGCGCTCCAGCATATGTATTGAAGAAATTTTTTTACAGCAGTGAATGTAATTTTCTGAAGTTAAAGATTGTTTTTACAGCAGTAAATGTAAAAGAAATTTTTACACACAGTAGTGTAAAATTTCTAAAAGAGACAGAGTAATTTTTTTTAAGTTCTTGGTGAATCCCTTTGTTAAGAGGATGAAGTTTGTATCAGGCAGTTTATTAATGAATATAAAGTTTTTATGTGTGTGAAAAACTCTGAGCTTCTCCAGCAATCTATTTTAAGCTTCCCTGTGTTAAAGATCTTGTGACAAAAACAGAGTATTACTCTCTGTTCAGTGATTTTGTTTTGGAATTTACCAGAAAATTCCCAACAGTGGTATCAGAGCTTGTCCAGGCTCTTTGAAGGTGTCAAAGAAGCTGAAGGAAGGTTCCTTTTGTTGCAGCAATTTCTCCAGCAGAGTGAAGTCTCAGGCAAAAAATCCAGGTATTTCTCAAAGTTTTTTTGTGTTGCTGTTGAAGACACTCAGTGATTTTAAATACACAGTCAAATATTTGAAGCATAGCTGAGAGTGCAAGGAATGGTTGGCTCCAGCATTAGCATGGGTATCTTTAATACTCAGCTCCCATAGTTTAATGGGAAAAACTATGACTATTGGGCAATAACCATGAGAGCCCTGTTTGCCTCACAAGACTTATGGGAACTTGTTGAATATGGGTTTGAAGAATCAGGAAATGAAGATGAGTTTAATAGATTAACTGGGGTAGGGAAAGATCTGTTGAAGAGAAATAAGAAGAAGGATTCAAAAGCCCTCGTATTTTTGTATCAAGCAGTGCATGAGAGTGTGTTTCCAAGGATAGCAGCAGCCAAGACATCCAAAGAAGCATGGCAAACTCTCAAGACAGCCTATCATGGCATGGAGAAAGTGAAGACAGCAAAACTACAGTTGTTGAGGAGAGATTTTGAGAATCTATGCATGAAGGAGTCAGACAATATTGACTCATTCTTCACACATGTGATTGGTCTGGTCACACAAATAAGATCTCATGGAGAAATTCTTGAAGAAAGGAGGATTGTGGAGAAACTATTGAGGGTCCTACCCTCAAAGTTCGATGTGATTGTCACCACCATAGAAGAGACAAAGGATCTCACAAACGTTTCAGTTGATGAACTTCATGCATCACTGATAACACATGAGCAGAGATGGAGTAGAAATGAAAATTCATCTCTAGAGAAAGCCTTCAAGATCCAGATGTCCTTTGGAAGAGGAAGAGGTCAAGGCAGAGGAAACAAGAGAGGAAAAGGCAGAAGCCAAAATAGAGGTGGAAGGAACAGTCCAGCAAATGCTCAAGGAAGAGGCAGCAATCCAAATCAGAACCAAGGCAGCAGTCAACAAAGTGGACAACATCATGCTCAAGGACAAAGGTATGAAAAATCCAATGTCCAATGTTATTATTGTAAAAAATATGGGCATTATACCAATGAATGTAGAAAGAAGAAGCATGATATGAATAATAGATCTAGTGCTGTTGGCTTGTAATATGGTTGAAACAAAGAGTGATGATATATGGTTTCTAGACTCCGGTTGCAGTAACCATATGACAGGAAACATAGCCTTGTTTTCCAATTTAGATCAGAGTGTGAAGTCACAAGTCACACTTGGGACTGATAGTAAAATTTCTATTATGGGAAAAGGAGAAGTAAAAATATTTATAAAGAAAGGTGAAAAGAAAACTGTAGCAGATGTCTATTATGTTCCTGGAATGAAGTGTAACCTATGAAGTATTGGACAGCTTGTTCAAAAGGGGTACAATGTTTTCTTTGTGAATGATGTATGCACCATCATGGATAGAGCACCCAGCAAACGATGTATTGCTGAAGTGAAGATGACGAGGAACAGGATGTTCCCTCTCAGAATAAAGGTAGATTTGAAAAACAAAGAAGTAATTGCAGCAGTTACCCAAGAGGCTTTCCAAAGCGTACCAAAGGATGAAAATTGGTTGTGGCACTTGAGATTTGGACATCTCAACTTTGGAGGTCTTAACTTGTTGAGTAGAAAAGGAATGGTAAGAGGATTACCATTGATAGAGAAACCAGACAGCCTTTGTGAAGGTTGTATCTTGGGGAAACAACACAGAGAAAGTTTTCCATCAGGGAAAAGCATAAGGGCAAAGGCACCCTTAGAAATTGTCCACTTAGACTTATGTGGACTGATGCAAACTCCATCACTAGCAGGCAGCCAATATTTTCTAACATTCATTAGTGATTTTACAAGAAAGACTTGGGTTTATTTCCTGAAGAACAAAAGTGAAGTGTTTGAAAAATTTCGAAATTTCAAAGCACTTGTGGAAAATCAAATCGGGCTGCATATCAAAGTTCTAAGAACTGATAGAGGAGGTGAGTATATCTCCAAGGAATTTCTACGTTTTTGTAGAGAAAATGGAATTCATAAGCAATTTACAGCTAGGTACACCCCGCAGCAAAATGGAGTTGCCGAAAGGAAGAACAGGACAATCATGGACATGGCAAGGAGTATGTTAAAGGCAAAGCATTTGCCAAATGATTATTGGGCTGAAACTGTACACTGTGCAGTATATATTTTGAATAGGTGTCATACAAAAGCAGTCATGAATAGAGTGCCAGAAGAATCATGGAGTGGGAGAAAGCAAGGAGTCACCCACATGAAAGTTTTTGGATGTGTGGCTTATCCACACATTCCAAATTAGCTAAGGAAGAAGTTGGACACTAAAGGGGAGAAATGTATTTTCATTGGATACAGTGAGGAATCCAAAGCTTACAGATTGTATATCCCATCCACCAAGAAGTTTTTTGTAAGCAGAGATGTTCAATTCATTGAGGTGGAAGCTTGGGATGGAAGCATAGAGAAAACAGTGAATGTTAAAAACTGTTTGTCTCATGATGAAGATGATGAGGAGATGGCTGAAATACATCCCCAAACAGCAGCGCCAACACAAGGACAGCAAAAGACCCCCTTGAGGAGAAATGAAAGTGCTTCTACAAGCACACCACAAGGAGGAAATTCAAGTGGTTTTTCAAGCACTTGTACACCAAATGAAAGAGGTAAGAAGTTTAGAAATTTAAGTGACATTTATGATGAAGATATGAATTCTTTGTTTGCTTTATATTGTCATGTTGATGACTCTATTCATTTCAAAGATGCTATTAATGATAAGAAATGGATAGAAGCTATGGATGAGGAGATTAATGCCATAGAAAGAAATAAGACATGGGATTTGGTTGAACTATCAAAAGGAAAAGAAGTCATTGGAGTCAAATGGGTCTACAAGACCAAGAGTAATGCTGAAAGCAAGATAGAAAGACACAGGGCAAGGCTGGTTGTCAAAGGATATAAGCAGCAGTATGGGAGAGACTATGAGGAAATTTTTGCACCGGTTGCTAGAATGGAAACAGTGAGAGCAGTGTTGTCCATAGCAGCACAAAACAAGTGGAAAGTTTACCAAATGGACGTGAAGTCAACATTCCTAAATGGAGTGTTAATGGGAGAGGTTTACATTGAACAACCTCTAGGCTATGAAAAGAAAAGCTAAGAGCACAAAGTGTACAGATTAAAGAAAGCTATTTATGGGCTAAAGCAAGCACTAAGAGCATGGTACAGTAGGATAGATTCCTATCTACTGGAAAATGGATTTAAAAAGTGTGAGGGAGAACCCACCCTCTACATCAAAGAAAAAGATGGTAAAATTTTAATTGTTGTGTTGTATGTTGATGATGTTATCTTCACAGGTAATGATGAATATCTCATTGAAAACTTCAAAACAGTCATGAAAGAGGAATTTGAAATGACTGACATGGGTTTGCTGAGATACTTCTTAGGAATAGAAGTAGATCAAAATGAAAATGGGATTTTTATCTCACAGGCAAAATATGTTAATGAAGTATTGGAAAGATTTAACATGTAGGATAGCAAGGCAGTAATCACTCCCACAGTGATGGGATTAAAACTCAGCAAAGAGGACAACAGCAAGGATTTTGATCCTAGTTTGTACAAGAGCATAGTTGGCAGCCTCATGTATTTAACTGCAACTAGGCCGGATATAATGTTTGCTGTTAGTTTAATTTCCAGATTCATGGAGAGTCCAAAAGAAGCACATTGGCACGGGCAAAAAGGATTCTGAGGTATGTTAAAGGTACTAAATGGTTTAGCATTTTATATACTACTTCAGAATGTTCAGATTTAATTGGATACATTGATAGTGATTGGGCCAGAAGTGTAGATGATCGGAAAAGCACATCCGGTTATGTTTTTCACATGGGCTCAGGAGCCATTTCATGGGCTTCTAAGAAACAACCTATTGTAGCATTGTCTATAGCAAAAGCAGAATATGTGGCAGCTACTGCAGCAGCATGTCAAGCAGTTTGGATGAGAAGGATGTTAAGGAGCTTATGCCAAGAGCAAGTAAAAGGAACTGTGATTTTTTGTGACAATAGCTCAGCTATTTCATTGTCCAAGAATGCTGTGTTTCACAAGAGAATGAAACACGTTGACACAAAGTTTCACTACATCATGGAATTGGTGAACAATGGAGAAATTATTTTAAAACATTGCAGGACTCAAGAGCAGGTTGCAGACATTCTGACCAAGCCATTGGACCAGAGAAGTTTTGAATTTTTAAGGAAATGTCTGGGTATGACTGATAACCCAACAGTTGAAATTAAAGGGGAGTGTTGAAATATTAATTTGCAACTGCCGCATTTAATTCCACAAAACAGCCGGTATTTTCCCCGCACCACCTTTCGCGCTGGCTGGTATTTCAAGGGGAGGCTCTGATCACACCGACCAACCGACGCGTGTCCACAGTACGATTTCAAAACCACCAATCCCTCGGACGGTAAATTTCGTTTGGTTCAACTGAGTGATAACCGTTCGATTAAAGTAAAGGCTTGACACCGTTGATTGAAGTCAAAGATGCATACATGCCTAAATAAGGAGTTGGCGTGAAAGTTTTTGTTTGACCACCCACGTGAAGCAATTAATGTGATTTACGTTGGTTCATAGATTATAGGTGAAATGTTTCAATTTTAATGTTTTTTTTATGCACGGAAGTATGGCAAATTAAAAGAAAGGTATGGTCATTTTTTGTTAAAAAAATATACGCAATGTAATATGCATAGAAGTGTGAAGAATAAAACAGGGGTAGCGCAGAATCATTTTTGTGGAGAATGAAAACCCAATTCACACAGCAGCGTGAGGGTAATGTTTTTTTTATGTAATGTATGCAGTGTAATATGCAGAGAGTAAATGGGCATTGTAATGCAAAATGCGCTCCAGCATATGTATTGAAGAAATTTTTTTTACAGCAGTGAATGTCATTTTCTGAAGTTAAAGATTGTTTTTACAGCAGTAAATGTAAAAGAAATTTTTACACACAGTAGTGTAAAATTTCTAAAAGAGACAAAGTAATTTTTTTTTAGTTGTTGGTGAATCCCTCTCTTAAGAGGATGAAGTTTGTATCAGGCAGTTTATTAATGAATATAAAGTTTTTATGTGTGTGAAAAACTCTGAGCCTCTCCAGCAATCTATTTTAAGCTTCCCTGTGTTAAAGATCTTGTGGCAAAAACAGAGTATTACTCTTTGTTCAGTGATTTTGTTTTGGAATTTACCAAAAAATTCCCAACATCTCCCAAGCACAAAATGGTGAAGCAGACTGATTATCTAAGGCGCAGGCTGCTCTTAGGGGACTGACTGGATCACTTTCCAGTATTTTGAAAACGACATCCTACAAGAGGAAGGACAAATTCAGATTTAAAATCTCAACTTTCCCGGTCGAAGCTCTCTGTTTTCTAGCCTCCGGGTGGATTTGATCGCTGGATGTTTCTCTCCACGTCTTTCCCCTCTTCATCATCATCTTTCCACTCTTCTCTGGATCACTGGGAATTATCGGACCGGCAGTGAGAGGAACAGTCCACGACTGTCCTCTGCCCAGCTGCATCCATGGGTCGCCTAATTGACTTCCGAATGGCCAAACGGTGAATTCGCACTCATTCCGTAACTCTATGGTCACACCTCCTGCTCCTGCGAGAATAACAAATACAGTAATAAAGTTGGACTCTTGAACATACATAAATATCCAATTTGCAGTTATTACCCAATTTGGAGTAACTTACCTTTTAAATATCATAGCATTATAAATAAATGATTGCAATATTGTTCATAATTTCATGTCACAAAACCTTGAATGTCAAAAGAGGTGTA
The DNA here is from genome assembly GCA_031772625.1 of Pinus tabuliformis. Taxonomy (NCBI): domain Eukaryota; kingdom Viridiplantae; phylum Streptophyta; class Pinopsida; order Pinales; family Pinaceae; genus Pinus; species Pinus tabuliformis. The sequence continues at coordinate 657,612,686 of CM062817.1, forward strand.
TTGAGGAGACAGTGCGCCTACTTAGCTTTTAGTTAGTGAGATTCAATACCAGAAGGGGGGGGAAGAAGTGGCAGCACCGCAGAAGACGACCGTATAGTTACTGCCTGCGGAGCAATTGAACGTGGCCGTGGCGTTATCAAGTGGATAGCTGTAGGCCTGGGGGCATTGTGTCTTGAAGTAACGCGAATAATTAGTGGGACGGCAATTATTCCCGCCGTAATCCCCAGTGCAGCAATATTGGGATGTATTGTAAACAGTGCAGGGGCTCATGCATGCGCCCGGCACCTTCAATTCTGCTGGACAATTGGCAGTTATGTTGCTGCTGCAAGCGATCGTTTGGCAATTAGAGTTAGAGGGTTTGATCGAAATTGGAATATTGAATCCGCCAACGAGAGAGATGCGATAGAAGTCGACGTTCTCGGCTTCATTGAGACTGTACTCGACCATAGTCACTGCACAGTTTTGTACACTCCCACCCGTGTTCTTGCATTCCCCGGTTGTGCAAAGCTGTCCGATGGTACACCCAGTCCTCCCCCAAAATCTGGCACTTGTCGAACCGGCAGTGAGTGGAGCCGTCCACGAGCGTCCAGCCACATCCAGTTCTCTTATACCGTTTGTTTGTGTCTCGTCTATTTGTGTCCCGTCTACCCAAACGGAGAATTGGCACTCATTCAGGAACTCAATGGTCACACCTCCTACTCCTGCAACTCCCAAGGATAACAAATACAGTAATAAAGTTAGACTCTTCAACATACATAAATATCCAATTTGCAGTTATTACCTTGTATAATCCAACTGGATAAAGATGCCATGAATGCCAGCGAAACTGTCTTTGCGCTTTTGCAGTTATTACCTTGTACAACGCAACATGACAACACCGCCATGAATGCCAGAGAAACTCCCTTTGCTCTCGCCATTGCAAACGCTGTGACTCAAACATTTCCCCGGCAAAAGTTATATAACGCCTCCGCAACAATAGCGAATTTTGAATAGTTCTAGTTTGACACCTCCAGAACAACAACCAATCTTGGATAGTTCTAGTTTGACTGAGTCATTCACAACTAGAACAACAACCAATCTTGGATAGTTCTAGTTTGACTAACCATAAGAGGCATTCACAACTAGAGGCGTGTTTTCCACGGTTTCACAAGGATTCACAATTAAGAGCGCGTTATCGCAATCAATAACCATCCCACGGTCTCGCATAAGACGCCATGTCGTGTGGGGGTTGATCGATACTTTCTCCTGCACCATTGACAATTGGGTCGATCAATAATCACGATTCACACCTGAAGGGATATTACTAGTCTAGGTTTATCTTATTTTAAAGTTGGCTTTATTAAGTGTTGAAAAAATTAAATCTTGTAAACAATTCCTAATTCTCCGACCAAAACAAGCCCACCACACATGCTTCCTTTTTATAAAATGATATGTTATATAGTTAAGCAAAATTAAAATTTATGAAGAAATTTTTCCAAAATAATTAAATAAAAAATTATTTAATTTAGTTCTAAAATGACAAGGAAAAAATTATTTGCGTTTAAAAGTAAGTTCGATCGGTGATTGTTTTGATAGTGAGTTGTTAAACCTCAAGAGGTATCAGGTCTAAACCATATGGATCAGCCTATATATATATAAACAAAATTTAAATTTGTTTTGGTTCTAAAGGTTAAAATAATATAAATATAAAAATTATATTTTTTTTACAAAGTGGAAAATATATTATAATTTTGTTGTCAAATCAGCAGTGGGAACAACAGTCATTAATTGTTATCTACCAATATAAGTGGAGTCATCAATGTTATTCAGTTGTCAAACAAGTAGTAGGGACAACCATCACTAATCGTTATCAGTGGGGACAATAGTCACTAATTGTTATCTACCAATATAAGTGGAGTCATCAATGTTATTCGGTTGTCAAACAAGTGGTAGGTACAACCATCACTAATCGTTCTCTGCTAATGTAGGTTGACTCATCAATGTTATTCAAAGAAAACCACACCACATGTAATTACCCACTAGATAATCTATGGCGTAGTCTAACATATAGACAAAATGACATTTTTTTAAAGCATTTTTCTGTTTTATTTTAATCATTATCCATCAAAGATTTTTAAAAACTTCAATTTAAGTTGTTTAATCTATATAAATCGAGTGCTCCGGTGGTTTTTCAAGGTAGTTGTGAAACCAGCAATGGGGACGACCATCTTTAATTGCTATTTGTTAATACATGGTGACTCATCATTGTTATTCAAAAAAAATTATACCACACGTAATTACCTGCTAATGGTCCCTAAAAAGTACTCTGAAACTTGGGTCATTAATATGTTTCCTCACTTATAAAGAAAATAAATTCTTAACCAAAAAACAATTTTAAAACATATTCTAAAATCTAAATATTAAAAAAAATATTTTAAATAATTACATTTTATATATTTTTTAACTTAATAATTGAAAATCAAAATTTAAAATTAGAAATGCTTATCAAAACGTTCAAAAAGGCATAAATTTGAAAGCCATAAAAACAAGAAATTAGAAATACAAAAGTCGATAAATTGAAGATATCGAGGTCAAAAATAAAAAATTAAATTACAACCATAAAAGTCAAGAAAGAATGAAAATCATAAAGGTAAAAGAAAGACTTCGAGTCAATATTTAAGAAAAGGATGGTTTATATTTTATTATATAATTAGAGAAAATGGAAGGCTTTCCTATTTCACTTTTGTTGCGAATATTTTCAAATTGAAATTTTCTTATCTTCGTGATTAATTTTTTTTATGAAAGGTGTTGTTAAGGTATTAAAAGTATCGATTATAGTATGTGAGATAGAGAATGTAAGTGAATAAGCGTGGTTGTGTAAGTTTTTTTAAAATGATTAATAAAACCATAATAAAGAATTTGGTTTTATAAAATAATATTGGTTTTATAAAAAAAAAGATTTTTTTTTTAAGAATAGAGAGGGAAAGGTATAATGAGAGTAGAGAAGAAAAAGTATAACTTTTTGTTAGAAATCATCTCAGGAATTTTTGTAAACGTGTTTTGAATAATTTAGTGTAGTTAAAGAAAGTAGAAAATTTTATGATTTTAGTTGGTGTGAATATTTCCAAGAACAATTTAATTATTTTAATTATGGATTTTCTAAGTGTTGAGAGACATCAAATCTCTTAAGGTGCAAATTTCTTTTAGAGTGAAAATAGATTTGATCATTTTGAGTGCTTGGTAGATATGTGTTAACATGGATTTAGGCTAGTCTTTAAAGAGTATTTCCCCCTTTCAGTAGGTTATATTCCCCATGAACACCATGGGTCAATACTATGATAATAGCACGGTAATACCATGGCTCAATACATTATTTTTATTTTAACTTATGGTTATTTTTGTTTTCATTTTGTACTTTATTTTTTATTATTTTTGTTTACATAGTATGGAAGAACATTACAACATCTCTTCCATACTGGTTGGAGAGTGCTTAATTTTTAAATGAAAAAGAAAAAATATTTTTATATTTTATTGTGTAATTAGAGAAAATGAAAGGCTTTCCTATTTCACTTTTGCGGTGAATATTTTCAATTTTCTGATTTCTCTGTTGTTGATGTTGTTGTTATTATTATTATTATTATGTATTTCCTGAAGATGTAAAAAACTCTTACAACTGCAGACGTTTTTAGTTCAATTAGGACAACCATAATCTGTCTCAATCTACCAAGGGAAATCATATTTGTTTACTACCTATCGGTGATAATGTTTGAGCAAAATGCATCAACTGTTGGAAATAAGCATGCCTATCTACTACATATTTTCATATATAAAGGCTACAAGCATACATCATAAAATTTATGAATCTGACAATGTGAAAGGGGCAGGATCTTTGGCACTGGAACCTAGAGGAGCTAGTGGTTTTTCATCACACTAAAGGTGACTCTCCAAGTGAGAAATTATGGCATTAATGCTCTCTAAGCACAAACATTGATACCTTTGTACGCGCTTAATATCATTCAAGGGAGTAAAGATGTTGTACTAATCCTCTTTCTTTTCTTTCAGAATTTTGCTCAGTAGGGTCTTAAGTTGCTAATGTAGGGTGATAGAAGAGAGGTATTGTTTCCGTTTTCCACTGATGTGTCTAGGGTTAGGAACCCATTGGCTAACCTCATCAAGGATATCATAATTAAAAAATGATTTATGATCAACTACGGATAAACTCAAGACGGTGTCTTTCAAAACAAATTTTATAGGGGGTAGCCAAATTGTATATGGAAGAAACTTCCTATACCTCAACCTAGGCATGAGTTCTTCCTTGAGGTCCACAACCTCCCTTGCCTCAGCGACTTCACATGTAGTGTTGAGGCATGATGTCAAGGAGAAAGTTGAAGTAGGTGCAGGGGACAAAGAACTAGAAATCAAAGAGGAAGGACTAGAGGTAAGGAAGGCTTAGCAATAGACTAGTCCAGGGACTAAAAGGAAGCCCGAGCAGAGAAGGTCAAGATAGAGAAAAGAAACTAGAAGACAAAGAAGCAATAGGTGGCCTTCGATTCTAATAACTATTTAAATGATGGCTTTGGCTCCACAAGACTTGTATCTAGGCCCTAGAGGCAACAACTAATTGCCTAAGACTGATACCAATAAAAGAGCCACAAGAATGAATTTTTTTGAACTAGTGGGCTTAGATTTTACCCAAAAATTCATGATCCAGGCTATCAAGTGCTGCGAGAATTCCCGACATGAAGGAAAAGGGGCAATTGTTATCAATTTGCAATCTAGGTATGGAAGGCGATGCAACGACAACCATGCAACAACATCTACATAAACACCCAGGTCCATGAGGAAGCTACCTCGCTTGAGCCTTAATTCCCCCATGACCCAGATGTCATGCACCATCACTGTCAAAACACAAAACCAGACTATCGCAAATCTGAGGTTAGGGACAGACAAGTGTCACGCTGAAAGGCTTCGATAGAAAGTCTCCAGAAAAGTGGCAAGGACTTCATGCAACAAATCCCAAATAAAATAGTTCTTAAAATTTGAGAAAACGTTCACACTTAAGGAAATTTGATCCTCTCAATTGTTGATAAATCTAGAGTTAAAATTGATCTACTCTAATTTTATATATATATAGATATATATATATATATATATATGAAAAAACAAAGAATCTTTATTGATAACATGAGATCTTACATACTTCATCAGCAGACAATCAAAATCAAAAGTCGCCCAAAGGAAGAAGACAAAGCCTAGGACCAAAATAAACAAAGGAACAAAACAACAAATTGCCCTGAGAAAATTAATGGATCATGAAAAACATAATCCTGGCCAAAGCCCATTCTGAGTCACAACAATAACCGAGGAACCAGACAAATTATAGAAAAACATTCATAACTCAAACGACCCATAGAAACAAATGGATCCATTAGTCCATAGTTCACAAAACATAAAGGAAGGGATACATTCCAGCTCATGCTTTGACAAGCCATCAACCTCCATGTTTTTTTCTTTGTACACATGGAGGAAAGATAAATCAAAGAAGGAAGAACAGAGGCCATCAATATTAGCTATCCAGTGATGAAGCAGAGGAACATCTAGAGCTCCTCTTGTGCAATCAACCAATGACCATTTTGGCATCTCCGATAATCCTAATGGAATCAATGGCTAACCAGACAGCGCTTTGGAGTAAACTCCACAGTGCCACAATCTTTTCCCTCTAATTAGTGCCATCATCCCCATTCCAATAGAATTGAAAAACCATGTTGGGACAAAGCTCAATGAGAGATATGCAACCACATCATCCCCCAGCAGAAGCACCATCGAAGAATTCAATAGGGAAGTAAGTCCCCATATCTAAAAGTCAAACAATGCCTTGAGGAGACCTAGGAACCCAGGGGTCTATCTCAAGAAAGTGACCAACAATCTTAACTCTGGCAGAAGGGCAGTTAGGGTGCCTATCGTCAAAGATTGTGTCATTCTTAGACCGCCATATCCCCCAAATAACATACATGGGGAGCACCCTATATGGTCTTAGATTCAAGGACAAAAACATAAGACACTAAATAATGGAAGACCAGTTCAAGCCAACCCTGATCTTCAGCAGTGTTGTCACATTTTCCCGAATGGCCTTTGCGAAGGGATAGTCCAGGAACAAGCGTATAATGTATTTGAAGGAAGAATAGAAAAAATGGCATCTGCCCAAGCTCTGTAGGTTCCTTTTCTTGAATTTGTCCCAGGTTAAGATGTGGCAAAAAAGGCTTAACCAGGAGAAAATTTTGATCTTCAAGGGAGCATCCCATTTCGACATGGGCACAGTCCATTCATCAAAGGAAATGGGAGATGGAGAACTCGAAATGAAAGAGTAAATTTCTTTGACTTCTATCTTGCCTCTAGCAACTTGGCCACCCCATGAAAGAAACTCGATCCTTTCATTTAAAGTAATCCCTTCCTCGATAAGCTTAAGTCTATAAGACTACCATTCAAGATCCATTTTGGCATTTAGATGCAAATCCCAAGAATGTCAACACCCTACAAGATTCTTCTTTCCTTGTCATCATCTAGACACTCAATATCCTTGTCATAGTATTCCACTTTAGCCCTTTGAATGAATAATCACTCCATGTCCAAAAGTATATTATATGCACCCAAAGGAAGAACATTTAGATGTGTTGATGTAGCCATACCATTAATCTCAAATGTGCAAGATCTCACCTAATGATGAACTCTCATTTTGGCCCTTATATCCAACTACACCAATCAATATTTTGATGGATGACTACATTAACTTCTGCTTTCTTTTATTGAGCTCTGTTGGCAATTTGGCACAGGTATGGCGCTATGGTACAGGTGTTGTCCTTGATGGCAACTCACTTTGGTGACAGATCTCAGTTCAGGTACTCAGATTGAAGGAAATCTTGTATACGCAGGTACACCTTGCCGAAGACACGTATACACGCGGTTTATACGTTCTGAAGTCGCGTATGCGTATACACACTTTTATGCACATAAAAGCGCGTACATGACGGGAAACTTATTTTTGGTCCATGGTTGTTAGTCCTTGGAATTTGAACCTATGGTTGTGAACCATGATGTCTCGTCAGAAGAGTTGACCCCAGGTTTTTGGCCCTTGGTATTGGTTTATTATGGTTTTGGACCGTGGTATTGAGGAAGGCCTAAAACTATAAAAGAGGAAGGAGATCATGTGGCAAGGAATCATCTGAATTATTGAATATCTGATATTGTGATAGATCTGGAATACTGGTGATTGGGTTATGGTGCAGATCTAGATCTGAATAAAGGAGGAACCTGAGTGCAAGAAGGATAAGGACTATTGATGGATCTAAATCTCAAGGCTTGAACATTGGTATCTCTGTATGATTTTGATCTGTTATATGTGGTGCACTCTTGATCTATAAATCTGGGCTAACTAATGTCTGAATACTTAAAAGAATAAATTATCCTTTATAGATCTGTACGCAGGTTCAGTGAATTGAAGGTACGTATACACGTGTTTTCTGTGAATGAAATACACGTATACGCAGGTTTGTTCTGATACCAAAGCGTATACTCGCAGGTTGATGAACAGTGAAGTAGCGTATATATCTTGATTTATGTTCTAGCTGCTTCTGTTTTATTGCTGCAGTGCTCTGGGTTCAGAATTGGTGTTTGATTACAGTTACTGTGTTCTGGGTTCAATGGTCAGAGAAGTGCTTATTTGGTGAAAAGGAGTTTGGGTTATGTAGAAATTCTTGATGTTTGATTGATGTTACTTGTGGATCCAGTCTGAAAATTTATGAAATGAGGTCCCTGAAAGAAAAGAGAAGGTTGCAGCCTTCTGCAGGTAGGAGCCTACGTACTAGTATCTCAAGCTAGTACAAGAACTAAGGGGGTTGGAGCTCCCTTCCAGGAAAGCTGGAAAACGAGAGAGAGCTATAGCTCTCTTCAGGTTGCAGCCTGCGTACTGGTAAAGTCTGCTCCAGTACAAGACATTGTAAGAGAAGTTTCTAATTAAAAAGAAGATAGAGACGAATTGCAGCAGGGGGTTTTCACCCACACTGGGTTTCCTCCTTATATCTTGTGTTCTTGTGTGTGACTGTCTTTTGCTCTGTTTCACTGTTTCTGATACTGTTTATGTGCATCTGAATCACAGATTAATAACTGACATCTGAAAGATAATTCAAATTATAAGTCTGCTTGATATACGCAGGTTTCTTTATCTGTAGTTGCGTATATACGCGGTTTTTATTAACTGAAGTAGCGTATATCTTCTGGAATTTAAAAAGGAAATATTTGGCTTGATAATACTGATTCACCCCCCCTCTCAGTATTATTTCCAACAATTGGTATCAGAGCAGGTCCTTCTGAAACAGCTTGATCGCTTGAAGGAAGATCATTCATCATGAGCAACTACGAGAGGGAAGCATCAATCAGGCCACCAATTTTTGATGGGACAAACTTCAATTATTGGAAGGTAAGAGTTACTGCCTATCTTCAATCTCTTGGTATAGAAGTTTGGGATATCATAGATACAGGCTACACTTTTCCTTCAGCTACTCCTACAGATCCGGCCGAGAAGAAGAAATATGAAGCAAATGCTAAAGCAGTCAATACTCTGCTAGGATGCTTATCTCAAACAGAATTCGTGAAGGTTATGCAATATAAATCCGCAAAAGAAATATGGGACAAGATTGTCTTGAGCTATGAAGGAGATGAACAGGTAAAGCGTGCTAAACTTCAAACCCTCAGGATTCAGTATGAGAATCTCAGAATGTATAATAATGAAAGTGTGGCTAACTATTTCCTTCGGGTAGACGAGATTGTTAATTGCATGAAAAACTTGGGTGAAGAAATAAAAGAGGATATTGTGGTTCAAAAAGTTCTAAGATCATTGTCCCCCAAGTTTGAATCTAAAGTGTCTGCAATAGAAGAAAAGGAAAATCTACGAACTCTTACTATGTCTCAGCTACACGGAATTCTAACTGCTTATGAAATGAGAAAAGGAGGTCCATCAGACAGGAGAGAAGCTGCTTTCAAGGCTTCAGCCAAAGGAGACTACTATGAAGCAAGTCACGTGCCAGAAGAAGAAGAAGAATCAAATTTTGTCAGAAATCTTCAATGGGGTACTGGAAGGTTCAGAGGTAAGTTACCTTTTAAATGTTTTTCTTGTGGAAGAGTAGGTCATTATGCTGCAAAATGTCCTCATAAGGATAAGATTGACAAAGGAAAGGAACCTGCTAGATGGAACAAGAAACAGAATAAGAAAAGCTACTACACTCATGAAGACAGTGATGGTCTATCAAATAGTGATGAAGATGAACGAGGTAATGACTATAAACTTTTAATGGCATTTGAAGATGATGATTACATGGATGCTATAGATGTGGATAGCTATGAAGAGATTTCTAGACTCAAGACATGTATAGAAGAAAAGAATGTGATCATTGATACTCTACAATTTCAAATTGATGAAAAAGAAAAATTTCTTGAAAAGTTAGAATGTGAAATTGTTGGCCTTAGAAAAGAAATTGAGAAAACAAAGGCTATTAATCTTAAGTTTGTCAAAAGATCTGAAACTCTAGATGAGATCATCAATATACAACGTTCTCCACTAAACAAGACAGGTCTGGGGTATAATGGAGAAACATCTCAAGCATCCACCTCAAGGAATTATCTTGATGCAGCAAGAAGGAATGAGCAAAAGCACAATGGAGATCACCAGGTAAAGCAGGGACAAATTATATCAAGAACAAACAAGGACTATCAGGTAAACCAGGGGCAATCCGTCTTAAGGAATAAAAGTTACAACCATCCACAGGTAAAATCTTCTCAATTTGCTTCAAGAATGGATGACAATAGAAATTACAATCATTTGGCCGGTAGATTTGATAATCACAGAAGTTTCTTCAATGGACAATGTTTCTCTTGCCATAACTTTGGTCACAAAGCAGCTCAATGTGTTGCATATAAAACAATCATGACTAGAGAAGCTCAAAAACAAAGAAGTATGACTGGGATTACAAAAAGGACCTATAACAACTTTTCGGCTCTTGAAAATGAAGTTGAATGTTCTATTTGCAATAACTTTGGTCATGAAGATTCTGAATGCAGGAGCAGGTTTCAACAGACAAAGGAACAAGCCTCAAGCACCAGAACATGGAGAATAAAGGAACCACAAACAGAAAGATGTGGGATAGCATTTTATGCAGAGGGACAGGAAAATCTATGGTACATCGACAGTGGATGTTCTAAGCATATGACAGGTGATAAAGAAAAACTTGAATCATATTCTGCTTTAGAAAAGGGAAAGAAAGTTTCTTTTGGAAATGATACTCCTGCAGCTATAAAAGGAAAAGGCACTGCTCAGTTAAAGGAAAAGGTCAAAGCTGGAAATGTTTTGTATGTTGATGGATTGAAGCACAATCTTCTGAGTGTCAGCCAGATGTGTGATCAAGGAACCGAGGTAATATTTAGATCAAATGGATGTCGTGTTCGTGATCTTAATACAGGTGAAACAGTAATCAAAGGCAGAAGAAATCCAAATAATCTATACATATTTGAAGAAGGACAACAACAATGCTATTTGAGCAAGGATGATGAACACTGGTTATGGCACCGGAGGTTGGGGCATCTAAGCTTTTCACAAATAAGGAAAGCATGCAAATATCAGGCAGTTCGTGGTCTTCCAGATATCAAAATTCCAGACAACACCATATGCAAATCATGTCAGTTTGGAAAGCAAACCAGAACTAACTTCCCAGAGAAGGAAGGATCACCTAACATGCCTCTTGAGCTAGTCCATACAGATGTATGTGGTCCATTTAGGAAAAGGACACCTCGAGGAGAAGAATACTTGATATTATTCATTGACGATTTCTACAGGTTTGTTTGGTTAGGACTTATGAAGCACAAAGACGAAGCATTCGAAAAATTCAAATCCTTCAAAGCCTTGGTTGAAAATGAATCAGGTTACAAAATTAAGTGCCTCAGGTCCGACAGAGGTGGGGAGTTTACCTCAAATGAATTTTTCCATTTCTGTGAAGAACATGGAATAAGAAGGGAATTCTCTACAGCTAGGACTCCTCAGCAAAATGGAGTGGTGGAAAGAATGAACAGAACAGTCCAACAAATGGCTCGTGCTATGCTTGATGAGTCTGGAACTCCCGCAACTTTCTAGGGTGAAGCTGCATATGTTGCGGTTGTTATTCTTAACAAAACAAATGTCCGAGTGAATAGCACTCAAACTCCTCATGAGCTCTAGTATGGTGAGACTCCTTCGGTAAAGCATTTCAAAATTTTTGGGAGCAAATGTTATATTAAGAATACTGATGAGCAGCTTGGCAAACTTGAACCTAGAGCAGATGAAGGCATTCTTCTTGGTTATTCTCCTTTCAGCAAAGCATATAAGTGTTACAATAAAAGACTTGGAAGAATTGTTGACAGTATTGATGTAGTGGTTGATGAAAAAGGATACATCCCCAGGATAGCTCTCTGCAGGTTGTAGCCTGCGTACTGGTAAAGTCTGCTCCAGTACAAGACATTGTAAGAGAAGTTTCTAATTAAAAAGAAGATAGAGACGAATTGCAGCAGGGGGTTTTCACCCACATTGGGTTTCCTCCTTATATCTTGTGTTCTTGTGTGTGACTGTGTTCTGAAAGATAATTCAAATTATAAGTCTGCTTGATATACGCGGGTTTCTTTATCTGTAGTTGCGTATATACGCGGTTTTTATTAACTGAAGTAGCGTATATCTTCTGGAATTTAAAAGGAAATATTTGGCTTGATAATACTGATTCACCCCCCCTCTCAGTATTATTTCCAACAAGCTCTAGCAACCCTTTCTTGTCCCTCAATCAACCTGTTGTTATCTACCTTAAAAATTCTAATCTCCTCGCTCAAATGCAGTGTATTTTCTACATTAGGAGAATAATCTTCTCCTTGTTGTTCAACTGACCTTTCCCATTCATTAAATTCACATGAGGCCTGTAAGGGGAGTGATTTGAACTATAGTCCGCCAATTTTCTCTACATCTTTGATATTTTATTTCCTACAATCATACTATGTTAGATAAACCAAATAGAAGACATAATCAAAATCATACCTCAATGTATCTTTGGGGAGTCTATCCAATCTACAAAAAACATTCCAGATTAGTACAATATATATACATCACAAGCATACCAAGTCATACATAAATGTCATGACCATAAAAAGTCATAAATTGCATGCATGCATGATGAACATACACAAAAATTGACATGCGGACATAAAACTATGCATTTAACCCATCTAGTCCATGTTTTTTAACTTGCAAGCTCTCATACCACAATATAATTCCTCACCTCATATTTACCCACTTTTAAAAGCTCTCCAATGTAAACATGAGTGCAGTGTCATTATGATATGACAAATCCTCCAAGTTCAAGTCATGGAATTGGGGCCTGTAAACGGAAAGAAAATTGACATTCCTCAGAATTTATAAATCACTTAGGAGCCCAACAACCACTCCAAGTGATCAATCCCTATGTTGGAACTTAGTTTCACCAATTTGACACCTTAACCACTTCCATAACACAACATCCATGTGATTGGAAGGATAAAACTACACCCATAAGCTTGTATCCATGTGATTATGACCCCATATCCCCTGTTCTCTGCTAATGGTGGTGTTAAAAGTGCTACAATTTTAGGGCTAGCCTTCAAGCCAATACCTAGAAGTGCCCAGAACATTCCAAAAACATGAAAATGTTGATAACAATGTTGAATAATAAACACTTGAGAATTATATTGACCTATACATGCCTAATACATAATGAACATTCAATAAAACAAATAGTACGCATAGAAGCTAAAGGTCATGAATGAATATCTGATCATATACTTCTAATATTCATCTGAGAAACACTAAGAAGGCTCAACGCCCTCTCAAACTAACTAAAAAAACACTTGTTAGCCCATGCATTCATCAACCATTTGATAACTCGTCAAATCATGAACAAGAGCCATAACTTGAATACATCATAGAACCATACATATAACTAGCATATAATCAGAATAGAAACCATGAAAAATTATCCATAAGATCAACATAATAATTAGTACATATGCTCATTAATATCAATAGCGAAAATAACTCATATTAATATATGTAAATGTTAACCAAGTCAAGGAATTCCACGTACCACCTGACCATAGATTGGGTTAAACCAAGTCTCTCTTTCACCCAATCATCCTTGTGCCATATTCCAAGCATGAAAGTGGAATCATATTGGTTTAACCAAATTATAACCAATCTAGGGCTTCCAGAGGCCCAACCACCTCAAACCTCAACCACGCTGATTTCACCTAACCAATCCAAAAATCAATATCATCAACTAGATTGGTATATTCCCTAGTTATCCATGGCTCTAAGGATTCTATCTCAACCCACAGTCATAGAGAAGCCAAGCTGTTACAGGGCTCCATAGAACTACCATCTCATCTCATAGCCTCCAAGGAAGCCAAGTTGTTCTAAGGCTCCAAAGATTCTATCCCAACCCACAACCATAGGGAAATTGAGAAACAATAAAAATCCAAAAGGGGGAACCCACTACATCATGGATATCCAAGAGATGGAAAGGCAAGGTTGAAACGATTGTTAATCTAAGAAATGTCCATACCAATGACATCATATAACCAAGGAACCACAGGAATGTATCATGCATCCAAAAACCAACAACGAAATCACACATGCAACCTATTATTGACAAGTATCCCTTGTTGTAGAAATTTATCCAACCTTCTTTTCCACTGCCCACCATTTCCTTACTTGTCCTTTGCTTGGTTTCTCCAATTCCAAGTGAATTCTAGAATTCTCCAAGAATTCTCTGAGTGTATAAGAGCGTAAGAGATCAAAGATAAAACTAACAAAAACTTGTGAATTGTTTCTTTGATGCATTTTTATCATTGAGGTCTCATTTTATTTCATTTCCTTCCTTTTTCCTCCAATTTCCTCTGCATGCATATTTGTGTCTCTTCACCTTCCTTTTCTCATATTTTCCTTATTTCTCATAATTAAATGCCAATGATTTTATCTTTGTCGTTACCAATTCCTTTTCCTATTTTCATACCCATAATTAAACCAAAAGTGATTCCCACTATAATGTTTTCCCAACATTCAACTTGGAATACACGTACCATGACCTTGGTCTAATTTTATTTACATGGATATAACAACCAAGGGCTATTATAGCCACATGTAGAAATTATTCATCTTCTTATCCTATTTTCACTCCAATTGAGATAGTAATATATTCCACAACCCCGGATTGATTAAAGATTTTTTGACACCCCTTACAATATCTTATAGTTAAATCAGTGGATGATATCATTTCTATTTCTTTTGTTAACATGTCTAGTACAATTTCCTTCTTAAATTGAACATGTTTCTCCACCAAGGAAAGTTGTTTCCTTAACTCCTCATTTTCCTTTTTCAAATTTTTAATTTGATAGAGAAGATGGTCTATTTCAGTTTTACTTGGTGAGGGAGAAGCCTCCTGTCCTTTTGTCAACTTTTACTTTCTAGTTTTTCTTCTTTATGATGTTCCTCAAATCCTCCCTCAAATTCTAATGTAGAAATAATATCCTCAAATATAAGGGCATCTTATTCTATAGGGATTTCTTTTTTTCCTTCATTTTGTTATTCCTCAATTCTTTCCTTGAATTATAGTATAAAAACATGGACTTCAAATGTGGAGGGGTCTTCCTCTACATGCTTTTCCTGTTTCCTCTCCTCTTACTATTCCTCAATCTTCTCTGATTGAGTTGTAATAGTATGTTCTTCAGGTGATAGGGTATATTTTCTTGAAATAGTTACTCACACCCCTTTCTTGTGTTGAGCGTGGAGCTTGATTATCATCTTGATTGTTCAGAGGTTTTTTTGTTTCAGCTGCATTGGATCATTGTTCCTGATAGGGTGGCAGGCCAACCATTTAGTCATAATTAAGGGAGTCCACTGGGTGGCGGGGGGGGGGGGGGGGGGGGGGGGACGATGAATTTTATGAGCCCCACCTGGCGAGGGTTTGAGGGAAGTTCCCTTGAAGCTAAAAATAGATGAAAAATTTCCTTGTAAAATATTGTAATTTCGTATTCAATTTGGGTCATTCATTAGGCATATGATATGACAGTAGAAGTTATGTTAATGTATGTGTTTTTCCCCTAGAAGGAAACCCTCGGTTTATATGAGGGAATTGTATTGCGTCCGTGTAGATTATTCTAAGTGGGATAGAGAAAGGAGGTTGTGTGAGGGTGAAGAGGAAATTACAACAGATTTGTTGTAGGTTGTATCTCTTTATTTTGCTAGATAATATAAACGGAAGGACTAGTTGTATCTCCATGGACGTAGCCCAAAGTTGGTGAACCACGTATATCTCTGTCTCTCTTGTTTTATCTATTTCTATATTTTTTTCCACAATATTTTATGTATTTCAGTGCTCTGTTAATTAATTTCTAACCTCTTGGGGTCCTTCCACAAATCGACTTTTTCAATTTTCTCTTTCTCACCTTCACTTTTTCTATGACATCCCTAGTTTCCTTAGAAATATTTGTTACTTCAGCTACTATTTTAGGCTTTTTTTCTACTTTAGAAACAACTTCTTCTAGTTTTTCTTCTTCAATAGGGCATCCACGATGGCCCTTCTCTGCCGATTCAAAACTACTATTCTAGGCATTTTCGCTGCTTTAGTAACAACTTATTCTATTTTTTCTTCTTCAATAGGGCATGCATGATGGTCCTTCTTTGATGATTCACTAGACACCTCCACAGGCTCCTTTGTTTGTTCCCTTTTTCCTCATAAATATGTACCAACATAAGTCTTAAGAGAGCTCCACCTCTTAGGCTTTTTACAACTAGGTATAAGAGATGTACTAAGCCTACCTTGCTTAGAATTTGCAACTGTTATGCTCTTAGAGGATGTGGCTACTTTTCTTTTCTTAGAGGTTGTAGTTGTTCTACTCTTGGGGGTTGTAGCAACCTTACCTCTCGAGGGTGTGGCTTCTTTACTCACAGGTGTTGTTTCAACATTCTCCTCATGCTCTTCACTCTCATCATCCTCTGCAATAGCAAAAGGTCTTTCTATTAGGACATGCCATGAATTCCTTGCTACTATAAAGAGTGAACTATGATTAAATTAATAAGTGCATGGTTATTCAAGTAAGTTTTCAGATGTTTTGAATGTCACACTTCCTCTTCCAAGTGTTGTAAATATTTCAACAAGTAATATCACAAATTTATTAGTTTCCATGTCCTTAGGTGTTCTAGAAGTTGAAAATGATAATTAAATATGATCCCAAAATGATCCTCACAAGTAGTAATTGAATGAAAAGGGCTACATATTCCCAAGGGTGAGGAAGAGATGTTATGTCAAAATGATTGGCCTTATTTCTCAATTCCTCTCCTTACTTAAATATAAAGTCTTGGCTGATGGATTTACCACCTTTCTTGAAAACCACCAAGTTCCTATTTGTGGAAACCTTGTTACACTCATGATTACTTCCTATGTAAAAAAAATTCAAAATCCTATAGGTTCAGAGTGTTGTTCATTTGAGGCTTGAGCAATTTCTAGTGAAACCAACACACTAAATCCTTGTAACTTCTCAAAATAACTCCACCAGCCAACATATTGAAAATTTTCCAGAGCCTCTGGTTATTGTAACAACATATCAACATTATTAGGTTCATGCCTTACCACTACTCCTGACATGGTTTCCCAAGGCTATAACCACTCAATGCTAATAGAGACCAGTTACAGAGTTTCCTCAATTCACACATATGCTTGCTAAGGAGAAAATATCAAGTTGTTGGAAATGACACCAATTACTCCATTTTTATTACCAAATTGGGTTCTTAATATGGAAAGGACTTCACATGATTGCACAAATTTCTAAATATAATGATAAAGGTAGTAATGGTAAGGGTAATGATGGAAATGATCACAATAGTTACATCAATCCTATTATACATGAGGGTAAAAGGTAATGATGTCTGCAAAGTCCAATCATACATTATTATAAAGGGTGAGGTGAATGTCCATCAAATGATTAATGATTAAGGTGAAATCATAGTGCATCGTTTAATGATATGATACACTTATCCCCCATACTTATTGTAAAATTCATCATCGACATACGTACATTAGGGTAATGATGTCACTTCTTAAGTACACATACCACAAATAAATGACAAAAGAACAAACATGTCCTTGGCTTATTGTTATGATGGCATGTGACTATATCGGCCAAATGATGTTGTGAAGATCTCCTTGTGGCACAAATTCAAAACTGAAATTTTATTACTATGATGAGATGAAGGATGCATGTTGTGGTAGTAGATATTGTATCAGTTCTATGCCAACTTTGAAGCAACAATAATATCTCCAAAAAGGGTCTCCAACTGTGACAATTATGTCAATAACAACAATATGAAATTGTAAAACAATGTTGACATGAGATCATATATTCAGCTATAAGAACAAAGTATTAATCAAAGTTGAACTATATGTACAAAATGAGTCCTAATTTGGACCTATAATGACAAAGAATTAAAAAAAATAAATCAATGATTAGGAAAAATTATTACAGTGTTATTATAGAGAAAAGATGTTCATTACTAGCAAGCTGGTTTTTGACCATCACAATCATAGAATAGTGCCCCAAAGGGGTTTTCACCATTGAATATATTACACACACACACACACACACATATATATGTCATTATTTATTTATTAACGGTTTTCAATTTTACCATCCCATTTCCAAAGGCTTCTTCTACCTCATAGGGACCTAACCACCTAGTTTTCAACTTGCCCTTAAAATCCTTCAATTTGGAATTATTGAGTAAATCCTAGTCACCTTTCTGAAACAATTTATTTTTAATGAACCTATCATGCCACTTAGCATGCTACTACTGAATAATATATGTTTGTTTCACAACAACCAATCAATTTTTGTCTAACTCATTTAGTTTTTTCATTTGTTGTTGTTGAGATGCAATCAAATTTAAATCTACTTCCAAGGTAGTCCTCAATGTTTTAGTATCAAATTCAATTGGAAAAATTGGATTCTTACCAAAAACCAATTCATAAGGGGAAAAATATGTGGTACTTCTCCAAGTTCTCCTATAAGCCCACAATACCTCAAGAAGTCTCTCCACCTAATATTTTCTCTGTGCTACCATAGTTTTTGTAAGAATAGATTCAAGTAATTTATTAGTATTTTCCACCCTCCCATTTACCTGAGGATGATAAGGTGAGGAAATCATATGATGAACTCCATATTTTCTAAAAATATCTTGTATCAGCCGAGAGGTGAACTATGCTCCTCCATATATTACTATTTCCCTTCACACTCAATATGATGCAAAAATTTCTTCAAACAAGAAGTACGAAACCACACGGTCAGTTTTCATGGTAATTGCCCTCGCCTCTATCCACTTGGGAACATATTCTATGCAAATAAGAATGTAACCCTTCTGGTAAGATGGGGGATTGATCGGTCCCACAAAATATAATTCCAATATCTCAAAAAGTTCCACCATTAGTTGGGATTTTAATAACAACTCATCTGATTATGTTGGCTGACCGATTCTCTAGTAGTTGTCACATTATTGAACATACCTCTTTGTATCTCATAATATGGTGGGCCAAAAACATCCCATTTGCAACACCTTATGATTTGTCCTCTTATCCACAAAATTCCCTCCACGAGGTCCATCATGATAGGCCTTAAGGATCTCATGGATTTCATCCTCCCTCACACACCTCCTAATCTATTGATCGAAACCAACGTGAAAGAGGTTTCCATCCACCCAAAAATATTTGGCACTCTATTGTACAATCTTCTTACTTTATCTAGGAGAAAGATCATGAGGTAGCTTTCTTGTAGTGAAATAAGTAGCAATATCTACATACCAGGGTGAATAAGTGGATACTAAAAATAGATATCCATCTAGAAAAGAATCTTCAATAGGAAAATTATCAGTAGCATTAGTTAACCTAGATAAAATATGTTGCAACATTATGTTTTCTAGACTTATCTATGTTAGTAATATCAAATTCTTAGAGTAACAACGACCACCTAGTAACCATAGCATTTGTAACAGGTTTTTTCATTAAACATATGATGGATAAATGATTTGTATGCACAATTTTTTTGTAACCAGTGATATAGTGCCTAAATTTACTAATAGCATGTACAAGAGCAAGGAATTATTTCTCTGTAACAGTGTAATTTACCTCCACAAATTCTTGATGATGTAATAGATGGTGTATGGTTTGTTTCCTTCTTGCTGACCAAGCCCAACTCCAATGGTTGTATCAACAACTTCTGTAGAGATGTGGAACAACATATATTCCAATCTAGTCCTATCAAAATATAATTTGTTGTTACACATCTCTTCATATCGAAAAAATTACTATTACACTTATCAGTCCATTCAAACTCCTTATCTTTTATTAGTAGGTAAAATAAAGGTAATGCAATTTTAGAAGAACTCTCTATAAATTGTCTATAATATCCTACTTCCCCTAAAAGGCTTCGTACCCCTTTTTGTGTTTTATGAGTAGGGACCCTTAAAATGATCTCTACCTTCAATATATCCACTTTAATAGCTACATTAGAAAGTTAATGTCCTAGAATAACACCCTCATACATCATTATATGACATTTTTCAATGTTGAGACAAAGGTGTGTTTGAATGCAATGGTCAAGTAATTTTTCAAGGCTATTCAAGGATTCATCAAATCCTCTTCCATTGGGTGTGAAATCATACATGAAAATTTCCAAACAATGATTAACCATGTCAGCGAAAATTCCTAATACTAGCCATTGAAAGGTTGCAGGTGCATTGCACAGTCCAAATGGTAAGACCCTATAACCATAAGTACCCTAGGGACAAGAAAAGGTAGTTTTTTCTTGATCTTCAGGGGAAATTTGGATTTGGTTATAACCACTAAATCTATCTAGAAAAGAAAAGAATTTCTTATTGGAAAGTGTGTCTAGAACTTGACGAATTAAAGGTAATTGAAAATGGTCCTTTTGAATGGCCTTATTTAGCTCCCTCTAATCCACACAGATACTCTACTTCCCATTTTTCTTAGGAGCAATGACTAATGGAGACACCCACTGACCATTAGAAATACGATAGATTAAATTTGCATCCAAAATTTTCTAGTGTTCTAAATTCCTTTATAATTCCATTTAAAGCCAGATTCATTCTCCGTTGAGGCTTCCTAACAATATGCAAAGCATGTTTCTTCCACAAGTATGGTTGGCCTAATAATAAATCACACACATCAAGAGGTGCAACATCACACAATACCTCATATGTGAAGGGCATGATATTGTAGGGAAGGCAACATTGTTGGCAGACTCAGAGATCTCGTCCTTGGTTAAGCCACCTGATGTTGTATAGTTGCGGGTGTGGTATGGTCAGTAGGCCTAGCCACTTCATGACCTCTACTGAAATGAGGTTCTTTTAGCTGCCTTTGTCAAAAATGAATTGTAGCGACGAACCCTCCACCCACATTTGTGAGTGGAAAAGATGCTCCCCCTCCTTTGGATCTTCAGGCTCATTCTTCTGGATCTTTGCGGTGGCAACATTGATGCTGGGCTCCGCATCAATGATCTACTTCCCTTTGTCATTCATCTTGTCGGGTTCTGACTCAGGGTCAGAACATTCACCTAATTCTAAAGCTTTCAACTTGACCACCAATGATTGCTTGGCCTGACACTCACTTGTGTTATGAGTGGGGCTCTTATAGAACTCCCACCACTTTCGTGTATCCTTCTTTGACTTCATGGTGTTGTTCTATTCTTGCGACTTCGACAGGTTGTCTTGGGTCACACTGTCTTGTCTTTGTCCTTAGTTCTATGGTTTGGGGAAGCCTTTCCCTTGCTTCGGATTCGTGGATCCAAAGTCTCTCTTCTTCTATTTAAACTTCTTCTTGATCTTCATAGCGTATCAGTACATTGTACCAAGCGAGGAGATGTCGAGGAACTCCATCTCATCCTGGATGTACCTATGTAGGTAGCCACGGTATTTGAGTAGCAAATGCTGCTTAGAATCCTTGATACCCAACTTTGTGTGAAGGGTATGAATAATGTTGGTAAACTCCGACACGTCTTGGTTCCTCCCCTGCCACATCATGGTCCACTTTATGTATTTATCCTCATAGTTTCTAACAGGGTAGTACTACTCCTTGATGGCATCTCGGAATGAATTCCAAGTGGGTGTGCCTGAAAACAATGAGGTCATACTTTCATTTTTCTTATCACAGTAGGTTTCCCACTAGTCCTTGACATGGGGGCCGGATTTGAGAAGAACAAAAGTAATCTTTTCCCAACTGGAAAAATCATGAACAAAAAAATACCCTTCTATCAAATTTAACCATTTATCTATGACATCTGCATCTATCTGACCCTCGAATATGGGGATTTCAAAGTTAATTTGTACCTTTAAGGGTGTGATGTTTCGAAAGTAGTTATTGGAAGTAGATACGTCGCCCCTAGGTAGCCATTGAAGGATCTAGGTAAAGTTCTCCATCATCGCGTTCCTTTGTCACTCAAGGGCTTCTTTGAGCAAGATTTTAATAGGATCTCCTACCCCTTCATCTTTCTTTTCTTTTGCCATGGGAGGCCATCGGGATTTGCAAGGCTGGTCTTGAGAAGGTTCGACCATTTGAAGCTCTGACTCCTTATATCTCGACCTCGTTCGGGACATGCAAAGAAAAATAGAGAAAGAGTAGATCGCTCTGATACCACTGATCCGGATTTAAATAGGAATGTAAAAAATTACAGACAACCATAAATATAGAGGTGCAGCAGAAATAACACTTCATTTCATTAACATAAAATACTGAAATATGCTTACAAACAGAATGTAAATAAGACTAGCTCGGGGGATGGTAACTTATCTCTGAGAAGAGATGTGGTGGATACATGACTTTGAACTGTGTTATAATGAGGCTCGAAGGCTAATTTATTGCTGAGAAACAATGGAAAACCCTAAACATCCAAAATCCTAACCTAGGAGATGAAGCGTCAAACTATGGGCCCCATTTGGGTGAATTGGTAACTCAACTTCCCAGGGTCATAACTTTGGCATATGATCTCCGTTTGATGCGAACAATACCTCGTTAAAAATATATATCCAAGGATGACAACTATTGAATGGCCAACATCAATCCACAATCTATATTGGCCCCCGTTTTCCCAAAAAACATCGTTTAGGGCCTCAAAACAGCTCCGGAAGTTCAGGACCTGAAAAACTGCCAAAAATAGTAAATTGCACTAAAATTAAGGAAACTAAAAAACTAAAATAGACAGTTGTGGGGGTCCAAGTGGGATAGGTAGGTGGCCACGAACATCCACTTGGATCACCTTACCATCACTCCTCGATAGCTACAGTTAGAAAGAAACCTATAATAGATGTTCACAGTAGTCTCATGAGGTGTCCAAGTCCATCTCATGCCAGGCAACTATTGTTGTGCACATATTTCATCTAGTAAGTTTGCAGACATGTAAAACCTTGATTTCTCATTCTTGGGTAGATTCCGAGCCTTAGATACATGCGACTTAAACTGTTGAGGCAATAGATCCGACGAGTTGAATGGCCTCCCATCATTCACCAACTAGTCTAGTATTACTGCGCACCCTTCAAGGAAGGCTTTGTGCTCTCTTGACCATACTTTATATAAGCAAAGATGATCAAGAAATGGTAAACCTTCCAGAGAAAATTGTTCTTGTAAACATGGGTGGGTGTTTGTCTAAACTTAGATGACTCTTTCACCAAACACTTAACAATGTCTCTTGTGTTCACATAGCTATGGGTGACATAGAAGAGTGATTCCATGTGCTTCACCGGCTCAGGTAAGTGATACATCTGCTGAAAGTATTATGATGTGAAGGTGGCAAGCTTCCTCCCACTCGCATTGCTCAATTTCATAGTCTATTAATCTGTATGTGAGATAATAAAGTTGATGATGTCCACACACTAGAAGGCGGGGTACCTGCATGCAAACTTGTATAACCCTAACCACTGGATGCTAAGATAAACCTACTGGTCTTCTAATTCTTCCTTAAATTCCTCTGCAAAACTGTCTTTTATCTGTTTCCACGTCTTTGTTTTTTCTTTCCCAATAAAAAGTTGAGTAACTCCATACACTGGTAAATCAATTGATATCTACTCAACTGCTTCCCAGTTACTGCTCTTGGCGGTTTCCTTTCATGTAGATCTCTTGGATGCCATGTTAACTGTGACTGCTAGAGAGATGCTTAACAACTGCTATACCTATGGGACAAAGAGGACACCCATGGCAAGAAAATGTTGGCTAAAAACCAAAACAACTTCAAGGCAAGTTCAAGTAGCAATTTTGGCACTTGATGGGAAGGATTGTGTAATTTTCCTTGAAAGGGGTGACTAACTGACTGTGGGAACTATGCATTGTGTAGTCCCAATAGTTAGTGTGGGAGATTGATGACTAGAACTACACAATGTGTATTTTTTCCTGGTCCAAGGCCTGGGAGAGGCTACGCATTGCACACTCTCAGTGGCCAAGCTGGAATGTCAGCTCTTGGAACTGCATAGTACATAGTTGGAGCTAGCCCAGGCTATGCTTGGCACAATTCTAGAAGCCAATATAAATGGTTCAGGCTCCAAATTGCATAGTGCCAGCTGTCCGAAGTGAGATCTGGGCAAGGAGACCTAGATATGCCAATAGGAATGAAAAACAAGAGGATCTGAAAGATGGTTTAAAGTTAAGTTCAGATATGACTAAGTGTTAATGTATGGATGTGAAACAAGTTTAGTAATTGATTAAATGGAAGGAGAATGAAGCATGTGATGAGAGTCATTGAAACGATGACCGTTGGTGCAAAAAATGGAAGACTCATGCGACACTTGGGAAAGGAAATCTATCAGTTGAAACAACACTTATACTAGCTAAAACAAGTTAAGATGCCATCAACCATGCAAAAAAAACAAGTGAAACAACACTCACACAAGCTAAACAACAAAAAGTGACAAAAAAAGTGACAAAAGACGACAAAAGAAAAAATCACACAAAAAAGCGACGACGATCACATCGAAGTTTACCTGATGTCCTCAGGAATTCTATAGCTCAAATATTGAGTTTGCAAATGATCTCTAATAGCATCAATTAAATATATTTGGTCAATTTAGGGTTTATGACGTGCATGCCTAAAATAAAGGAAAAAGTGACACTTGGCGGAAGTTTCTAAATATAATACAAGTGTCTCTTTCAGGATACTAAAAATAGATCCCTATTTTTTAGGGATGATTTTTTCTTTTTCCTTTTTTTCCTTTTCTGGGGGAAATTTTCCATGCACACTATTGGGAAAGATCGCGCAGTTTCAAGAACCGGGCAACTTTCTGACTCGGTGCACTACACAGTTTATGAGGTCAGTGAGGGTTTCACAATTTCTGGGGTCAGTGTTGGGCTGCCCCCTCATGAAAATGTATTTCCAGAGCTCAAGGCTCACTAGAAGACAACATTATGCAATTCCCAACAACAAAGCTAGTTGCCCTCAAGAATTGCATAGTTTTCTAGGGCAAGACTAGAACTATTGTGGGACAAAGTTAGGAGATCCACTTGTGAGTTAGAAAAATCAAGTAAGTAAGCAAACATAAGCCAAAATAAAAGGATATGTCTCAGTCGAAGTATGGATACCTAGATCAGTGCAAGATGAGATGTTGTGGTTTAGAAGGAAGGCTCCAAAATCAAAGCATAAGCAAAATTTTGGAGGGTGGTTGTAGTTGCTACAACATTGGCGACACACTGGTAGAAATCCATCTCTCTATATGCAAATTGAGTCTAACTCTTCCAGATGTATTGTTCATTTCTTTGATTATCATAACTTTTCACTTAGCTTGAGTTAAATGTGTAGTCCCTACCATTCTCTTTATCAGCAACGCACATACCAAGCCAAGTAAAACTGAGTTGTTTCGATTGGGGATGAGAGGTATATAGATGCATAAGTAAAATATAATGTCAAATATTTAGTTTCACATCTGGTGTTGCTCTACTGTCAGCAAGCCTAGATAGTACCCCAGCAGAGTCACTTCAGGAACACAAGCATTTCTCTACTACCAGCAAGCCTGGACAATACCCCGGCAAAGTACCTGCTTCACCTCTTTGCATAGGAAGCCTTTCTCTTCTTTCGCTCTTTATTTAATTTTGTTCATTTTTCAAAGAAATGTGCATAGGCACTTATTTATTTCATGAGGCAAAAGAGGGATCCAGACTTATTGAGAGTAGAAGAGGTTGTCCCTTTAGAGAAGGATATTTATATATAACTCTGACATAGTTGTTAGTTTTTTCCCCCTCTCCTTACTCTACTTGACTTAGTTGAAAAGGGTTAACTGAAAATAGAAAAACAATTAGAGTAAGCGGTACTGGTTAAGAGTGGAAGCATCATGATTGTGTTGACTCTCCCTAAAAGGAACATATTTTCCGTTAGGATATCATCGAATAGAAGAAATGAAAGATTCACATAAAGAGAGGGAATAAACAAATAACCAAGTGTTAATAGTTGTACAAGTTCTTGGTGGACTTCACCCTGCTTTTCCAAGAATCCAAACACAGTATCATTTAAAAACTAATCTATAGGTGCAAAAGCAAACAAAAAAAGGAAATAAGTGGGATAAAGCAAGACAAAGTAAGGAAATCAAGAAACAAACAAAGAAGAAAATAAAAACTACTCCTACTCCTAATGTAAGCAGAACATGGTCCAACTCACATAAAGTGATATTTCCAACACAGCCACCAACACATTGGCTAGCCCATATAGGCGAGAGCATGACTAACAAGAAAAATATACAAGTAAACCAACCAACAAGAAATATAAAAAAAATGCAAACTAGAGCATTTGAATCTTGAATGCATCTACAAATAAGTAACAACAGAAAGTGCATGTGAGGAATTTTTCAGATGTATCATGTTGTCCTAACACATTATGAGTGGAAGACATGCATATACACACTTTCAAACTTGAAAATTGAGCAAACATGAAGAAAGGAGAAAAATTTTGTTTTGCAACATTTCTTGCTACATACGAATCCTCTAATGATCGAGTGATAGGATCACGTGATACATATTGAGGGTGAAAAAATTATAAGATAAATTGATTTTCAATGTGAACAATAGAATGATGAGGAGCCTAGAAAGATTCAACAAATTTCTAATCAGAAGTGGAATTGACGTCAAGGCTACGAGAACCTCACATAACCATCAGCTTCAGTTGAAGTGCCTTGACATCTTGAGGAGTTTCCAACTCATCAGAAGATGGACCATCAAAGATCGGTAGCTTAGAAAGATCAACAATGGACAAATAAGAATCGTGATCAGATGAATGAATGAAAAGATCATGACAACCATGATCAAAAAGTTCAAGATGACGAATAGGGGCATCCTCATGATCTGACAAAACATACAAAGGGGATAATGAAAAACGTGAAATTTCACCCTCTATGTTTCTGGAAAGGTAAGATGAGAGATTGGGGGAATAAGGGAAGTCAAATTTTTCCTCTCCACGTTTAAATAAAAAAATGGCATTCCACATGTTCTGCAAATGGTCGAAAGTAAAAACATCTGAAAATGAATTTTCACAAAATTGAACAAAAATGACAGAATCGTGGAAGATGTCAAGATAAAGCGGATGAGGTGCGGACAGAAGGAGGTCATCCTTCACCGTAAATTATTGTTCAAATTCACACACATGCTCATCAAAAATGATATCGCAGGTTGATTGTTCAGCATCGGCTACGTCCAAAACTTGATCCTCGTGAACATCATACACTAGTAGAAAATGATCAATTAGTGACTAGGTGACTAAAAACGTTAGTCACCACAACTTTTCCAAGCGAAGTACTACTAAAAATGAGCAATCTTAAGTGATTGAACTAAAAATGACTAACATAAATCACTAATTTAGTTGTGAGTTCAAATATCTAACTAGCTAATAAGTAATACAACTAAAAATGACTAACATGAATGACTAATTTAGTCTAAGAACAAAAATACAACTACCTAACAAGTACTACAATAATATGAATCAATTTTTTATGTTAGCCACCTTAATTGTGTCAAGCAATCTAAAATTACAAGTGATAAGGGATTGAAAGACTGTTAAAGATTGGTTGAAAGCTTATCCTTCCTTAAACACTTCTGCATCCTCACATGGTGTATAGGTGATCCAACTTTGCATTATTTATCTCTAATAATTTGTAATTTTAAAATATATTTCTTATTAAAAGAATTTACTTTATGTATTTTTTAAAAATCTATTCATTGAATCTAATTGGATCTAGTTCCAATTTGAAATTAATTTGAAGGGAAAATTCAATCTTTAAGACTATAATATAAAATAAAAACTACTTTAATTTCATATTAACCAACCTAGATCCATCTTAACCTCGGATCTATCAAGCGCCGAGAGGGGTCCAATCTCTCGAGGTGCAAACTTTTTTTTCTAGTGCAAAAATTGAGGAAATTTTTTCACCTAGAGAGATTGGATCCCTCTGGGCACTTGATAATTATAGGGTTAATATGGATCTAGGTTGGTTATATAATATTATATAATATCTATATTTATATTTGCATTTCTTTGTTATTCCTTCTCTCTATCTCACCCCCCAAACATACAAATACTCTCTCTCCCTCTCTTCCCCTTCTCTATCTATCTCTTTGTTCCCCTTATCTCCCTCTTTATCTATATCCTTCTCTCTATTCCCTCCCACTCTCCTCTCTCTCTCACTCTCTCTCTGTGACTCCCTTGACACCCTCCCTCTCTCTCCAACTTTCTCCCTCTATGTTTTTCTTGTTCCCCCCCTCTCCTACCCCCTCCAATTCCATCTCTCTCTCCTCATCTCTATCTTCCTTCCTCTCGATCCCTTATCTCCCACCTCCCTCTATCTCTCTCCCCTAAATCACTCTCCCTCTATCTTTCTCTCTTCCTTTCAACTCTTTCAATACCTTCCCCCCTCCTTGTCCTTCCCCATCTCTATGTCTTCATCTCTCTCCCTTCCCCTTTTCTCTCTATCTCTATCCTCTCCACTTCTTTCTCTTCCCTCCTCTCCTCTCTCCCTCACTCTCTCTCCATCTCTCCTTTCTCACTCCTCTCTCTCTCTACCTATGTCTCTTTATGTCTTTGTTCTTTCCTCCCTCTCTCTCCCACTCCAACTCCACTTCTATCTCTCTCCTCTCTGTTTCTTCCTCTCACTCCCTCTCTCCCACCTCACTCTCTCTTTATCTCTCTCTCTATGTCCTCCAACTTTTTCACTATCTTCCTCCCTCTCTCCCACCTCACTCTCTCCACCCCCCGTCACTCTCTCTTTCTCTCTCTCTCTATCCTCCAACTTTTTCACTATATCCTTCCCTCTCTCCCACATCACTCTCTCCCCCCCCATCACTCTCTCTTTCTCTCTCTTTGTCCTCCAACTTTTTCACTATCTCCCTCCCTCTCTCTACCCCCTCCTCAACTCTCTCTTGAATTTGATCACATTATAATGTGTTTAAGAAATTATCTAAGTTAGAGAAAGTTAATTGGTTCTAAAATATTAAACCTATATTTTAGATCAATCATGTCAAAGAAAATAAAATAATGAAAAGCTTTAAAAATCAAACACTATATTTAATCTATTATAATTAGTCAATTTGCTTGCTCTCATCCCTTGGGTCCTTAGCTAAGATGGATCTATGCCGGTTCTTTATATATATATATATATATATATATATATATATATATATATATATATATATATATATATATATATATATATATATATAGAAAGAACCGGCATAGAAATTTTATTAAAACCTTAATTTAATTTCTATGGGAATATTTTTAGTAGTCGGGAGGATAGAGGGTTTATATATATCTCAAACTGTAACATTTTCCCTTTTAGATTCAATTAAAAAAATGTTGTAGAATTAAATTAAAATAAAATATTTTTACTATGAAAAAAGTTATGGTTTTTTAGCATGTGGTATTGATAAGCCATGGTATTGGCCCATGGTATTGTAACAAAGATGATTTACAAGTTAATATCCATGGTAAAGTGAGAGTGAATATCCATGGTTAATAATCTTGTCATATTGTTATAAAATATTTTGATTGGGAAATAATTTATGTTTTTTGGGCATGTGGTATTGATAATCCATGGTATTGACCCATGGTATTGTAACAAAGGCTATTTTTTCTAAGTTCATAATATTTATCGTAATGTGGGGGTGAATATCAATAGTTAAAAATCTTATCATATTGCTATAAAATATTTTGGTTGTGAAATAAGTTACGGTTTTTGGACTTGTAGCATTGATAAACCATGATATTGGCCCATGGTATTGTAACGAAGCCTATTCAAAAGTTAATAACAAAATCAAAATATAATAAATTGAATTTATTATTTTTATTAATTTAACTTTTTATTATTAATTGAGGTCATATTTAAATGCTTACGCTTATCCCAATATCATTTTTAACTTCTTATTCTTCTTTTTAATTTAGCTTATTATGAAAAAATAACAAATTCTTACTAAAAATAAATCATTTAAGACAATTGCAATTTATATATTTTATTTTATATTATAAATATTTATTTTATTTTTTCCATTATAAATATTTATTTTCTTTTTCATGTACAGTTTACCGTTTGGTTCAAATAAAATATTCACAGATTACAACATCACACTGTAGCATTGCATTTTTCTCTACCTTGTCTATATCTGCGTGGAAATGAAGACCATCAAAGTGATCTATGGATTTCATCGGATTCAAACCTTGGATGGAGTTTGCATGGGAAGCACTTGAGGAGAGCATCAATGATTAGATGGAGGAAGGGCAAGGCCATTGGGTGTGGAAATTTTGGTAATTTGTAAATGGATATGAATTTGGACCCTCTAGAGTTATTCCTTTTTACTAAAGATATTTCCTTTGCTTGTTTCCATCCACCAACTTGAGGCCTAGGTACTCAAACTCATCTACATGGGTATAAAAAAAATAAGTAGAACAACATAGAATATTACTTGAAATAACATGTAGTGGAAAATTGGTGTAACTAAAACCTTATGGCCTTATTTAGGTAGGATGGAATATCAAATAGGTGGCCATCCTGCATCATTTGTCTTAAAAATTCGAAGGTGGCTTTGTTGGCTATGTTGGCATCATCATCCCTCAGTAGATGGGAAATTAGGGATAGGATGGGTTGAATAGGCTCAACAAAGATGGTGATAGGGAAGCTTTCAGGTATAGGTAGGGCTTGTAGGATAGGGGCCAAAACCATTTGCAGGAAAGATTGATGTTCATTAACTGGGAGGGTTGAGTAATGATATACTATGGTCACATCAGTAAACTATTAGGGTTTTCGATAACTGGAGGAAACCAGGGATTTTTGGATTAACTTTGGGGTTACTTTGAGGATGTTTACTCCAGAGGGGGAAACAAAGAAGTTATTTTCATCAATGTGCATTGCGGCTAACTAGGAAAGAAATTCTGATAGGGAAGCTTTCAGGTATAGGTAGGGCTTGTAAGATAGGGGCCAAAACCATTTGCAGGAAAGATTGATGTTCATTAACTAGGAGGGTTGAGTAATGATATACTATGGTGACATCAGTAAACTATATCTCACGTGAAATTCATAACAGAACAATGGATTTTGAATAGGTTTAAAGTTTTTGGCATACATAGCCAAGGAATCAACCATTTGATTTATCTCTCTGGGCAAAAACTGGATGTTTGGTTTGACATTGATTCCTGATCTGTTTCACTACAAGATCGAAATCTACAAATACAACCAAGCACCCAATATTAATACTTGCAACAGCTTGTAGACCTAGCAGCAAGGCTTCATATTCAACAACATTGTTAGTGGCTTCAAACTCCAACTTGAAGGAGAGAGGGATCAAGCTACCTCCGGGGGACACCATCAACACACCTGCCCCATTTTCTTCCTTGGAATAGGCACCAACAAAGTATAACTTCAACACGTTATCACATTCCAAGGATTGTTGATTTAGCTGGACTGAAGATTCCACATGCGTTTCCTCCAGGATTAGCTAATTTTCCTCTAAAAATAGGGAAAAGAACTCTTTCTCTTGACCATACACAAGGTCATTATTAGAAAAATCAACTCTTGTAACTATCTTTACAAATCTTGATTCTCGGTAGAGTCCTCTTTCTTCTCCTCCAAGCACCGGGATGGTAGAGTATGTTAAATCCAATTTGACAGATCCTCCAATTTGAGAGTGAAACCAAAATCTAGCTCACAATTCCTAGCAATGACCACTTTAGCAGTAGCTTATGGAGGTTTTATTTCACTAGGAAGGATATTGTATAGATTTTTGAACCTCTTTATAAATTTAGATACATCTTCATTATGTTTCTTCTTGATGGCATTAAATTCAGTGAGGATGTACCCATGGTCCCTCTTCTCCCCTCTCTTTTGCATGAAGGAATTCTCCATCTCTTCCCAGGTAGTGATTGAAGAATTAAATAGGCCTTTAAACCATTTTCTAGCTTTCCCATCTAGAGACTGGATAAAAATTCTTAACACCACATCTAGGTGTTCCAAATTAAGGTTCTCAGCAAAAGAAAATAAAATTACTATATGCCTTTGTGTTGAAATGTCATTTTCTCCTATGAATCTAGGCAAGGGATTAAGATAGTCTTGTGGCATAAAATTCAAGGGTTGTGGAAAGTCTAATGGAGCATACTTGTTTAGGATAAAAATTGGGACATCCATATTGAGAAAGGGTGGTGGTAGAAGGTTCATAACTGGTCCTTGTAGAGGAGTTATCTGAATGGCAGTTAAATGGATATGGGTTGGGAAGCTATTCACACTCTCTATAGGACTATTTATAAGAATATATTTGACCTCTTCAGCTTCAGGGGATGGATGAAATGAGAAAAATGGTGAACTGATAGAGGCATCGTCACTTTTAACTCGTGAGAATAGAGTATCAAATAATAGACCACATTCTTGAGGATACTCCAAAACTCTGGATAGAAAACCTAAACAGTTTATCACAGCCGTTTGAGAGCTAGAAGAGGATACTTATGGAAATGATATCACAAGAACCAGGGTGATAGGGGATCTTTTCCTTCCAAATACACCTAGATATTATCCTTTCAAGAACAGGTACAAGAGTTCTCTACTATGAAGTATCTGAGTGGGTGTGTGGCCTTTTGAAAGCCAGGGCGGTCAAAATGGAATTTATATAGTGGAGTCACCAAGGTGAGACACTTTCAATCCACAGCGCTTTCTGCTCACATTAGCAAAGGGTGTATATAGGTTGTACCTAGTGAAGATATTCTGATTCTTCCTCGGCAATGGTGTTAAAAGATGTTGTAGTTCCTAGAGACAACCCTTGGGTTGAAGAGAGACTAGTGCCTAGGAAATCGTGATGAGCAGCTTAACGATTTGCTAAAAATAGCATCACGCTCAGTATTTAACCTTTAAAGGGGAAATTGATCTAGAACCATCCTTCAGAGGAGGAGTACAAAACCTGATGCAAAATATTACTCAAAGAAGAATTAATATTAGATCTATAGCGGCCAACATCACCTAAACTTGTGCTTTTTTAGTCTTTATAGTAGTTTTGGTAGAATACTATAACAAGAAGGGAAATAGATACATAGGGCTTAATTTTTAATAATTTGATGCATCAAAATTCATAGTGAACTAGATGTAATAGAGAATTGAATGGAATGCAAAGACACATGGAGTGCATTTTGAGGATTAGTTCTGATATAAATACAGGCAACTTTCATCAGCATTAGACTAAGATGAATTCATAAATCCATGAAAACACTTCCAGAAGCTACTATTACATGTAATCTGAGAAGAAAAATGAAGACATATGGAACAAACACAAAAGGATCACATGGCATAGATTCAGATGAGCTGGAATCACCAAAAAATTGTATTAATCTTCCATAGAGCATACATTGCATTTGATAGTAAACATAACTTCTCTCTTGGAAAACACAAAATTTTGAACCCTTGGTTCAGTCTCATAAAATTGTTCTTATAGGGACTCAAAGTGAGAACTCACTACAAAATATTCTTTCTTGATTTCATTACAATGGAAAATCATAACAAAAACCTGAATGTGATCTTTGGCATAATCATACTAACTAAAACCCTAACTAACTAACTGAAAATAAAATATTTACATAAATAGGAAATAAAAAGTGTCATTATCAACACGATATGTAGTATCAGTGGTCATGATGGGCAGGCTATGGAGGTTGCATGGAAGGCTCGATGATTTGGATCAATGGAGGGTCGAAAAACTACTCACATCTTTTCCACAGTGTTGGCATGGTCAAAGAAGCTCCAAAGAACCACTGATATGTAATCTTGAGGTTGGTCAGACCTGTGTAGTTCAGTCTAAGGTGAAACAAATTTTTTACCATCCCCAATAGTTGAAAGTCGCTCTTCAGATAGTTAACCATAGTATTTTTCTTTAGAGTAGCAATATTTTCATGAGAAGAGTCTACTTTGATTTTAGCCTCCACTAGTCTCTAACTATATCATCCCCACTGGATCAAACCTCCCCCAAAATCCCAGCAGCTAGGCAAACCCAAACTGACAATATTGTCAAACTCAGTGTTCAAGGCATCCACATTAATTGGTACCACCTTTAGGCACTCCTTAGCTTTTACCCTGGCTCCCTCCTTCTTGACAACCTTGGAAATCTCAATGATAGGAGTTACTCTGTCTACCACATATGTTGGCCTCAGCTCAGTGAATGACCTCTCATTCACAAACTGAATGAATGTTTTGGCAATCTGGGAGTTCTTTTCTCCCTCTTCTTTGGATGACAGGATAGAGCCTTCATAATCTTTGATAGCAATCCTTTGCTCATCCATTAAGTTTATGTAATTCGAGTGGTTTTTAATCTCTTCAATGATCTCATCCCAAACTAGTTGCTTAGATTATAGTAGGGACATGTTTCCTTTTAGATTTTCCTAGAGCTCACAAATCTCCTGGTTCACTTCCTGTAGATTCTTGCCAATGATTTTTTCATTTTTCATCGTAGTCTCCAACTACTTCTCTTTCTGTGTTAATATTTCCTAGGTAGCATCTAGATTAGTTTGCACCCTTTTAAGATCCTTCTCTGAAAGATGGATCTCAGTGAGGGTCATAGTGAGTTGTTCTATTAAGTTTTGAGGGTCTTCAGGTACTTTCACTACACATATATGTGAATATATCCTCTTTTGCAGCTTTTTTTCCTACTGCTTCAGGGCCACTATTTCATTATTCCTGTCAATGAGCTCTTTGGCCAATATCTCCTTCTCTTCTTATACCTATGAAATCTCCTTAGATTGGATAGGATCACTACCTAGCATCTATAACTTATGCCTTAGCTCTTGGATTTTTGTTTGGGAGCCTTGGAGGAGAGCCTCAAAAGTAGTTTTATCTTTAGGACTCACTCCTAACTTCATGACTAGCTCCTTCAAGCTCTCATTTTGCATGTAGAGATCCCTTGAGTTGGCTTTCTCTTCCTTCAACTTGATTGTGACATTCTCAAGCATTTTCTTGGCTTTTCTGAAGGTCATTTCATTTCTGTTGATCTTGTTTTACAACATCTCTCCAACTTGATTGTGGAAGTTTATATTGTCTGGCAGGGGAACACTTGTTAGGTCTAATGAAACATCCAAGGCTTTAAACTGGGAACATGAAGGCAAAGACTATGCCAATGGATGTTGAAGTGAAAAATTCATTTGATTTATTTCTAAATCCATAGTAGCCAACAATCTGGTTTGGTATGGAACTGAGTGAGATGCCATTTTCTATTGTATCTCCTCTCTCACCTTCTTATTTCTTTCTTCAATGGCCTTTCCAGTAGGCTATCCTGATCTAGTAGCAGTTGCACTTCCTTGTGCACCTAAAACAACTACCTCTGAAGAGGATGAGGAAACAACTTATGATGGTTCCTCTAAGGTCACTTGGAAACTCGGCTGATCTGGCCTTGTCTCCATTATCCTAGTTTCCAGTTCCTCTTCTTCTGCTTCTTGGGTGTTTGCCTTCTCGCTGCATGTACATCCTCCTTCTCCAGCCTAGTCCATGGTCCTCTTTTGAGATTTTCCCTTGACTACTGGAGGATCGGTCTCCATTTCTATATCCATATGCCATGGATCAAAGTTAGCTTTCCATTCCATTCATAGGTCGAACCTTTGATCTTCTCCTTATTTGAGAAAGGACACCATGAGGATCAAAGTGCCAGACATATCCTAGCTCAAAATTCATTTTCTTCAGTAATGATCCAACTGACTTCAAGTCTTGCCAAGAGTTGATGAGAAAAGGCCCCACGGGATTTCCCAATTTGAACATATGTCCCTTGTTTGGAGGGAAAAAGTGGAGTTGGTTAACGTCAAGACTCTGTCTGATAAATCTAGGGAAAATATCCTCATGGGCATGAACATAGGTAGATGGTAAGTGGGAAGCTCACAACCATAAACCCTAATCTCAGTGTGATTCCCTACCTTGGTATCTTTAGTGAGATAGAGAAGTTGTCTTTGTTGGGGAAGGGGGAAGAAAAATCATGAATACTCTTGTATGAGATGGCCATATAAGTGGACATAAATTGAGAGTAGCCATCATCATCTAGCCTCTTTCTAATAGCAATGCCCCAGTTAAAAACAAACTTCCTTTGCTTGTTTCCATCCACCAACTTGAGGCCTAGGCACTGAGACTCATCTACATGGGTACAAAAAAATAGGTAGAACAACATAGAATATTACTTGAAATAACATGTAGTGGAAAAATGGTGTAGCTAAAACCTTATGGCCTTATTTAGGTAGGATGGAATATCAAATAGGTGGCCATCCTGTATCATTTGTCTTAAAAACCTGAAGGTGGCTTTGCTGGCTATGTTGGCATCGTCATCCCTCGGTAGATGGGAAATTAGGGATAGGATGGGTTGGATAGGTTCAAAAAAAATGGTGATAGGGAAGCTTTCAAGTATAGGTAGGGCTTGTAGGCTAGGGGCCAAAACCATTTGCAAGAAAGATTGATGTTCATCAACTGGGAGGGTTGAGTAATGATATACTATGGTGACATCAATAAACTATTGGGGTTTGGATAACTGGAGTAAACCAGGGATTTTTGGATTAACTTTGGGGTTACTTTGAGGATGTTTACTGCAGAGGAGGAAACAAAGAAGTTATTTTCATCAATGTGCATTGTGGCTAACTAGGAAAGAAATTCTGGAAAATGGTGCATAGTGGGTGTGATTTGGTAATACAGGCCAAAGTCAACTACCCGGAATGGGTCCTCCCCCCTGACATGGTTGTCATATAGGTCAAAGTGGAGGTCATCCAGGTGATAGGCACAAGATGGGTCAGCTATTTGAGCCTCTATATCCATGAGAGGTTCCACATTGGAAGAGGTTTTGGCCTCTTAGGCCTTTGGGGTCTTGGGGGCCGCTTTCTTCATCTTATGAATTCCTAAATGAATTAACGGGTGTACAGGAGATATTGGATTACCTGGTTGTCTTTAAGTGGGTATAAAATAACACTAAGAGGAGGTACTTAGTCAGTAGAGTTTTGAATGGCATTATGGATAGATGACTAGCAGGAAAGTGATGCAGTAGAGAAAAATGTTTAAAAATGGTGAGGGGGGCAATGGTCGGGTGACATGGGGGTAACATCATGGAGGCAACACATGGAAGGATGTGATTGGGTGATGGCGAGGACACATGGATAGGAGAGGGTGCGGTGGAGTTACCTTTACTTCAAAATTCATGCTCGCTTCCAAGTTTGTCCAACGAATGGTCCATGTGGCGCGTGTTACCCACTCCAACCATCCTCCTGTAGGTTGGATAGCGGGAGGCCGAGCCTCGCGCTCCCCCACAGAATGAATCTGGGCCGTCGGATCCATATCTGAAGATTTGTTCTCGGGGGGGAGAGCGCTTGTTTAACTCCCAAGCAGGTAAACCCCCCCCTGTCCCCCCTCCCCTGAAAATCTTTTGGGGGTGTCCCAGTGGAGATGGACGACGATCCGCCCGAGAGATTCCCCTTTTAACCAACGACGCACGTCTGCATAAAAATTATCCTTCTGCCCTATTTTTCTTTGTTGATAGGGGTCTGATAAGTGGCTCAGCATTTTTAGAAATATGCAAAATCAATTATCAAAATGTGTAGAAGTATCATTTAAGAATTATCTACTCTGTGATTTAGAGTTATCATCCTTTAATAAATAATTAAAATGGTAAGATACGTCTCCCAACACTATAGTAGAGAGGGTTATATTTGAAGTTTAATATAATATTATAGATTCAAACGTCTTATGTTTTCTAGCAAACCTAGAAAATGATGGAACTCAACTAAAAATAAGTTTCATTTAAGTCAAAGTGCTCAAATAATGCATAAAATAACTAAGAATTTGATATACATAAATGGCATCCAAATATTATATAGATAAAATTATAACGTAAAAAAGTGTATTTATATAAACTAATTTGAATTATGCCTACTTTAGTGCTAAAAATATAAATCTTATTGTCTTTTTTTCGGTATAATTTTTCATCAATTTTCGTTTAAATCTAACAATGATTTTTTGGGATTACAAGTTTAAGTTATGTACTTATATAGTATTCAAAAATACAATTTAAACAATGAAAAATTACACATTATATATAGAGAGATACTTTGATTCAATCTAGAGAAAGGAAAAAATAAAAAAATAAAAGCTTGTATTTTAGCTTTTAACTGCTAACAACATACATAATTTTTATACTTCTTAAAAATACTTCAAAACACTTGAATAAATTGTTTAAATATCTATAAAAACTAATTTCTTTGGAGATGTTATCTATATATATATATATATATATATATATATATATATATATATATATATATATTTCAATATTGAAAAAAGTAATTTAAATTAAAAAAATTCAATTAGTTCCTAATAAAAATGATAAGAGCTAGATGTATAACTTATTCAATTCTTACTATTAAATTAATCTATCTTATTTAAAAAATATTACTTATAATAAAAAAAATCAATGTAAATCATAGATAAAATATTTAAATGTTCATGTTAAGTAAAATATTTCAATATTATATATATTTATATAAGCAAAAAAAATTGTGTATATATTATAATTGAAAAAGAAATGTTATGTTTACAACTTTTAAGTAGTCTTATTAATTCTACTTTTTGGTTCTTTTTTAGCTATATTTTTGTGTGAATTCCATATGAAATCCAATAAAGATTGATTGAATTGTAAATTTTAAATATATAGATAAATAAATCCATTTTAAATCCATTTTAAATGCTAATTTATGGAGTGGTTAAAATCTTTTAGATACTTGTTAAATCAATGGTTAAAATGAATCTATATTGATATATAATCATAATATTTAAATAATATTAGTTTGTTTTTAAAACACTTTAAAAAATGACACAATAACTAAAACATTAATATAAAATTAATATGTTTAAATATACATATTCTTATATTTAATTATATCTAACAATGAAGTTTTGGAAAAAAAATGTTCAAGGTAAAAAGTCTGAAATATTTAAATTTTAAAATATTATTTTTTTAATTAAATTGTTATATTAATTTGTAAAGTGTTAATTTTTAATGAAAACGTTATGCTTTGTCCATCTTTACGTATAAATAAACAAACTTTTTTTACAAGAATTTAATTATAATTTTTTAATATAAGAAAAAAATAAAAATATAATTATTATTTTTTTTTATTAAGTTGTCTTTATAATTTTATTAACCAATTTAATAATTATAAATTATAAATTTAAATTTAAAAGTAATTAATATATATATATATATATAATCAATGTGTATCACAAATTCAGGTTTAAAGAAATAAAAATATATACAGTTTTGCAAATTACTAAGAAATATCACGGAATATAGAATTGAAATGTTTGATCATTTATACTACGAAAATGTAGATGAATAGCTAATGATTCAGTAATTCATTGACTTGACCCACAGGAAAAACAAAATTGACTTGACCCACCGGAATCATAAAGATGAGCGAACTGCTTCACGGGTCCATTCATGAATATGTTGGAAGTTTCAAGTCATCTTCCTACTTGAGTTAGGTTAGAGCTGTTATCAGCCCATTCCATCTCTTTGGGTCTGGATTCCATTCTTTTATGGACATTGCTGGCTGCCAAATCTCTGTGTTCAATACCAATACCCTCTGAAATAAGAGAAGAGGGACCAATATTATTCTCATTTTCATATGTGATGGCATCTTTTATATCTATCACTACTTTAGACACGCTTGGCCTACAAGATGGTACACGCTCCACACATCTAAGTGCTAGTCGCGCAACCTTAACTATTGATCCCATGTAGTAGTTTCCGTCCAACCTCTTGTCTATAATTGCCTCTATGTCGCTAATCTTCACATATGGTCCCACCTATACATGACGTTAACATAATATCTAATTTTGGTGAGTGACAATTGAAAATCGTAAATTATGTTGTTCGTTTAGATGATTTATCATAATCAAATTTCTTACCCATTCAATCAGGTTAACCTCCTCTTCACTTAGATTTGCATTTATGGGTGGTCTGCCGCATATAATTTCCAACAACACCACCCCAAAACTATATACATCACTCTTCGCAGTCAACATCTGAGTGCGGAAATCACTGCACAACATCCCGAACATAAAATAAGATTGCTCTGGGTTTCAATAATTAACCGAACTTGTACAATATGAAGAATATTGCACGGAAATAAGAGGGCATATGAATATATACTCTAGATCGAGGTATCCTATTGTTCCCTTTACGGCAGTGTTGGCATAAGAAGGCTCTCCATCCACTGATATCCTTGACAGACCAAAATCGGCAACCTTTCCATCCATATTGGTGTCTAAAAGGATATTGGCAGACTTAACATCCCTGTGAATTATCTTTGGAGTGCAACCCCGATGCAAGTATTCTAGTCCTTTCAACACAAAGAGGAGGTGGATCACATGAAAATTATGCTCAAAGCATTAAGATCGAAAGTTGCACTACTTTATTTAAAGACTATTGGAAATTTCTGGCAATTTCAAACAAAATCTGAACAGAGAAAATGCTCTGTTTTTCCCAGAAAATAATACTCTGTTTAGCACAGGGAAGCAAAAAAAATTGTTTGCTGGAGAACAGAGTTTTACCACACACATAAAGGATTTCTATTCATTAATCAAAAACTGCTGACACAATATTCTTCCTCTCACAGAGGGATTTCACAAACACTGCATCAGATGCAGTAAAAAGGATTGCTCTGTCTCTTCAAAAAAATACTCTGTCACTTTAGAAAATTTTACACTGCTGTGTGTAAAATTTCTTTACCTTCACTGTTGTAAAAACAATCTTCAACTACAGAAAATTGCATTCACTGCTGTGTAAAAAAAAACCTTTCACTTCTTACCTTTTGCACTGCTGTGCATATTACATTTCATCACTTTAACAAAAAATGAGCCAAGATATCTTCTACAAAAAAAACACATTCACACTGCTGCGCTTATGAGTATTTCATTTCACATACATCACCACCAGAAAATTACATTCCATATTCTCAACAAGGAAACATTATCTCTGCACTGTCGTGCATTACCAAGAGAAATTGACACTGCTGTGTAAAAAAAAACCTCTCACTTCTTACCTGTTGCACTGTTGTGCATATTACATTTCATCACTTCAACAAAAAATGAGCCAAGATATCTTCTACAAAAAAACACATTCATGCTGCTGCGCTTCTGAGTATTTCATTTCACATACATCACCACCAGAAAATTACATTCCATATTCTCAACAAGGAAACATTATCTCTGCACTGCTGTGCATTACCAAGAGAAATTGACACTGTTGTGTAAAAATTTCTCCCTCGCGCTACTGCGTATTGCTTACATTTTACAAAATTAACAACAACTAGAAAAAAACATTACCATATGTTTTACTTTGTGTGGTAAAAACAAAAAAAATACAACTCCCGTGAACAATACAAAACAATAAAATTAGAAGCCTTTACCTATATTCTACGAATAGGAGTAAATACCATTAATTACTTCACTGAAACAAACAGCGGTCAAACCCAAAACTTCATGTCAACTCCATGTGTAGGCCTGTACGCAGCTTTGGCTTCAATCGACGGTGGACAGCCTTCATTTCGATTGAACGGCTATTGCACAGACAAACCAAACGAGATTTATGTTCCGGGGAATGGGTGGTTTTGGCAAGGACAGCCGAGACACGTGTCAACAAGCGAGTGTGATCGGAGCCCTCTCAAGAAATACCACTCTACGTGAAAGGTGGTGCGGGGAAAACCATGGCAGTTTTCCGGAAATAAATGCGCGCAGGTGAAATTATATTTCAACACTCCCCTTCAATTTCAACTGCTGGGTTATCAGTCATACCCAGACAGTTTCTCAAAATTTCAAAACTTTTCTATCCCAATGGCTTGGTCAGAATGTCTA
Source organism: Pinus tabuliformis (assembly GCA_031772625.1). NCBI lineage: Eukaryota > Viridiplantae > Streptophyta > Pinopsida > Pinales > Pinaceae > Pinus > Pinus tabuliformis. The sequence continues at coordinate 657,654,177 of CM062817.1, forward strand.
CAACCTGCTCCTGAGTCCTGCAATGTTCTAAAACAATTTCTCCATTGTTTACCAATTCCCTGATGTAATGAAACTTTGTGTCAATGTGTTTCGTTCTCTTATGAAACACTACATTCTTGGATAATGCAATAGCTGAGCTATTGTCACAAAAAATCACAGTTCCTTTTACTTGCTCTTGGCATAAGCTCCTTAACATCCTTCTCATCCAAACTGCTTGACATGCTGCTGCTGTAGCTACCACATATTCTGCTTCTGTTGTAGACAATGCTACAATAGGCTGTTTTTTAGAAGCCCATGAAACGGCTCCTGAACCCATGTGAAAAACATAACCAGATGTGCTTTTCCGATCATCTACACTTCCATCCCAATCACTATCAGTGTATCCAATTAAATCTAAACATTCTGAAGTAGTATATAAAATTCCAAACCTTTTAGTACCTTTAACATACCTCAGAATCCTTTTTGCTGCCTGCCAATGTGCTTCTTTTGGCCTCTCCATGAATCTGGAAATTAAACTAACAGCAAACATTATATCCAGCCTAGTTGCAGTCAAATACATGAGGCTGCCAACTATGCTCTTGTACAAACTAGGATCAAAATCCTTGCTGCTGTCCTCTTTCCTGAGTTTTAATCCCATCACTGTGGGAGTGATCGCTGCCTTGCTCTCCTGCATGTTAAATCTTTCCAATACTTCATTAACATATTTCTCTTGTGAGATAAAAATTCCATTTCCATTTTGTTCTACTTCTATTCCTAAGAAGTATCTCAGCAAACCCATGTCATTCATTTCAAATTCTTCTTTCATGACTGTTTTGAAGTTTTCAATAAGGTAATCATCATTACCTATGAAAATAACATCATCAACATATAACAAAACAATTAGTAATTTACCATCCTTTTCTTTGATGTAGATGGTGGCTTCTCCCTCACACTTTTCAAATCCATTTTCCAGTAGATAGGAATCTATCCCACTATACCATGCTCTTGGTGCTTGCTTCAGCCCATAAAGAGCTTTCTTCAATCTGCACACTTTGTGCTCTTGGCCTTTCTTTTCATAGCCTGGAGGTTGTTCAATGTAAACCTCTTCCTTTAACACTCCATTTAGGAATGCTAACTTCACGTCCATTTGGTAAACTTTCCACTTGTTTTGTGTTGCTATGGACAACATTGCTCTCACGGTTTCCACTCTAGCAACCGTTGCAAAAGTTTCCTCATAGTCTCTCCCATACTGCTGCTTATATCCTTTGACAACAAGTCTTGCCTTGTGTCTTTCTATTTTGCCTTTAGCATTACTCTTGGTCTTGTAGACCCATTTAACTCCAATGACTTCTTTTCCTTTTGGTAGCTCAACTAAATCCCATGTCTTGTTTCTTTCTATGGCATTGATCTCCTCATCCATAGCTTCTATCCATTTCCTATCCTTAATTGCTTCTTCGAAATGAACAGGGTCATCAACATGACAATATAATGCAAACAAAGAGTTCATACCTTCATTTGCTGCCTCTTGTTCATAAATGTCATTTAAATTTCTGAACTTCTTACCTCTTTCATTTGGTGTGCAAGTGCTTGAAGAAGCACTTGAATTTCCTCCTTGTGGTGTGCTTGTAGAAGCACTTTCATTTCTCCTCAAGGGTGTCTCTTGCTGCCCTTGTGTTGGCGCTGCTATTTGGGGATGTATTTCAGCCATCTCCTCATTATCTTCATCATGCGACAAACAGTTTTTAACATTCACTGTTTTCTCTATGCTTCCATCCCAAGCTTCCTCCTCAATGAACTGAACATCTCTGCTCACAAAAAACTTCTTGGTAGATGGGTTATACAACCTATAAGCTTTGGATTCCTCACTGTATCCAATGAAAATACATTTCTCCCCTTTGCTGTCCAACTTCTTCCTTAGCTGATCTGGAATGTGTGCATAAGCCACACATCCAAAAACTTTCATGTGGGTGACTCCTTGCTTTGTCCCACTCCATGCTTCTTCCGGCACTCTGTTCATCACTACTTTTGTAGGGCATCTATTCAAAATGTATGCTACACAATGTACATCTTCAGCCCAATAATCATTTGGCAAATGCTTTGCTTTTAACATACTCCTCGCCATATCCATGATTGTCCTATTCTTCCTTTCAGCCACTCCATTTTGCTGCAGAGTGTACCTAGTGGTAAATTGCTTATGAATTCTATTTTCTCTACAAAACTGTAGAAATTATTTGGAGATATACTCACCTCCTCTATCAGTTCTCAAAATTTTGATATGCACCCTGATTTGGTTTTCCACAAGTGCCTTGAAATTGCAAAATCTTTCAAACACTTCACTTTTGTTCTTAAGGAAATAGACCCAAGTTTTTCTTGTAAAATCATCAATGAATGTTAGTATATAGTGGCTGCCTGCAAGTGATGGAGTTTGCATCGGTCCACATAAATCTGAGTGGACAATCTCTAAGGGTGCTTTTGCCCTTATGCTTTTCCCTGATGGAAAACTTTCTTTGTGTTGTTTCCCCAAGATACAACCTTCACAAAGGCTGTCTAGTTTCTCTATCAATGGTAATCCTCTTACCATTCCTTTTCTACTCAACAAGTTAAGACCTCCAAAGTTGAGATGTCCAAATCTCAAGTGCCACAACCAATTTTCATCCTTTGGTTCACTTTGGAAAGCCTCTTGTGTCATTGCTGCTATTACTTCTTTATTTTTCAAATCTGCCTTCATTCTGAGAGGGAACATCCTGTTCCTTGTCATCTTCACTTCAGCAATACACTGTTTGTTGGGTGCTCTATCCATGATGGTGCATACATCATTCACAAAGAAAACATTGTAACCCTTTTGCATAAGCTGTCCAATACTTAAGAGATTACATTTCATTCGAGGAACATAATAAACATCTGCTATGGTTTTCTTTTCTCCTTTCTTTGTTAAAACTTTTACTTCTCCTTTTCCCATAGCAGAAACTTTATTATCAGTCCCTAGTGTGACTTGTGACTTCACATTTTGATCTAACATGGAAAACAGGGCTATGTTTCCTGTCATATGGTTGCTACAACCGGAGTCTAGGAACCATATATCTTCACTCTTTTCTTCAGCCATATTACAAGCTAAAAACAAATTATTTTGGCTGATATTTTCTCTAGTGAAATTTGCACTAGTTCTATTGTTCATATTATGTTGTTTCCTCCTACATTCATTTGCATAATGCCCATATTTTTTACAGTAGTAACATTAGACATTGGATTTTTCATACCTTTGTCCTTGAGCATGATGTTGTCCACTTTGTTGGCTGCTGCCTTGGCCTTATTTCTGATTTGGATTGCTGCCTCTTCCTTAAGCATTTGCTGGACTATTTCTTCCACCTCTGTTTTGGCTTCTGCCTCTTCCTCTCTTATTTCTTCTGCCTTGACCTTTTCCTCTTCCAAAGGACATCTGGGTCTTGAAGGCATGCTCTAGAGATGATTTTTCATTCCTACTCAATCTCTGCTCATGTGTTATCATTGATGCATGTAGTTCATCAACTGAAAAGTTTGTGAGATCCTTTGTCTCTTCTATGGTGGTGACAATCACATCAAACTTTGAGGGTAGGACCCTCAATAGTTTCTCCACAATCCTCTTTTCTTCAAGAATTTCTCCATGAGTCCTTATCTATGTGACCAGACCAATCACCTGTGTGAAGAATGAGTCAATATTGTTTGACTCCTTCATGCATAGATTCTCAAAATCTCTCCTCAGCAACTGTAGTTTTGCTGTCTTCACTTTCTCCATGCCTTGATAGGCTGTCTTGATAGTTTTCCATTCTTCTTTGGATGTCTGGGCTGCTGCTATCCTTGGAAATACACTCTCATGCACTGCTTGATACAAAAATACGAGGGCTTTTGAGTCCTTCTTCTTATAGCTCTTCAACAGATCTTTCTCTGCCTGATTTAACCTATTAAACTCATTTTCATCTGCTGGTTCTTCAAAACCATCTTCAACAAATTCCCATAAATCTTGGGAAGCTAGCAGAGCTCTCATGGTTATTGCCCAATAGTCATAGTTTTTCCCATTAAACTATGGGAGCTAAGTATTTAAGATACCCATGCTAGTGCTGGTGCTGGTGCTGGAGCCAACCATTCTTGCACTTTTAACTATGCTTCAAAATACAGTCAAGTATTTAAATAACTGGCTTGAGAAATACCTTTGAATCTTTCTTGACTGAGTCTTCACTCTGTTGGAGAAGCTGCTGCAACAAAAGGAACCTTCCTTCAGCTTCTTTGACACCTTCAAAGAGCCTGGACAAGCTCTGATACCATGTTGGAAATTTCTGGCAATTTCAAACAAAATCTGAACAGAGAAAATGCTTTGTTTTGCCCAGAAAATAATACTCTGTTTTAGCATAGGGAAGCAAAAAAAAATGTTTGCTGGAGAACAAAGTTTTACCACACACATAAAGGATTTCTATTCATTAATCAAAAACTGCTAATACAATATTCTTCCTCTCACAGAGGGATTTCACAAACACTGCTTCAGATGCAGTAAAAAGGATTGCTCTGTCTCTTCAGAAAATTACTCTGTCACTTTAGAAAATTTTACACTGCTGTGTGTAAAATTTCTTTACATTCACTGCTGTAAAAACAATCTTCAACTACAGAAAATTACATTCACTGCTGTGTAAAAAAAAACCTTTCACTTCTTACCTTTTGCACTGCTGTGCGTATTACATTTCATCACTTCAACAAAAAATGAGCCAAGATATCTTCTACAAAAAAAACACATTCACACTGCTGCGCTTCTGAGTATTTCATTTCACATACATCACCACCAGAAAATTACATTCCATATTCTCAACAAGGAAACATTATCTTTGCACTGCTGTGCATTACCAAGAGAAATTGACACTGCTGTGTAAAAAAAAACCTTTCACTTCTTACCTTTTGCACTGCTGTGCGTATTACATTTCATCACTTCAACAAAAAATGAGCCAAGATATCTTCTACAAAAAAAACACATTCACGCTGCTGCGCTTCTGAGTATTTCATTTCACATACATCACCACCAGAAAATTACATTCCATATTCTCAACAAGGAAACATTATCTCTGCACTGTTGTGCATTACCAAGAGAAATTGACACTGCTGTGTAAAAAATTTCTCCCTCGCGCTGCTGCGTATTGCTTACATTTCACAATGAACAACAACTAAAAAAAAACATTACCATATGTTTTACTTTGTGTGGTAAAAACAAAAAAAATACAACTCCCGTGAACAATACAAAACAATAAAATTAAAAGCCTTTACCTATATTCTACGAACAGGAGTAAATACCATTAATTACTTCACTGAAACAAACGACGGTCAAACCCAAAACTTCACGTCAACTCCATGTGCAGGCCTGTACGCAGCTTTGGCTTCAATCGACGGTGGACAGCCTTCATTTCGATCGAACGGCTATCGCATAGACAAACCAAACAAGATTGTTCCGGGGAATGGGTGGTTTTGGCAAGGACAGCCGAGACACGCGTCAACAGGTGAGTGTGATCGGAGCCTTCTCAAGAAATACCACTTTGCGTGAAAGGTGGTGCGGGGAAAACCATGGCAGTTTTCTAGAAATAAATGCGTGCAGGTGAAATTATATTTCAACAAAGACTTACCTTGTGCTGCATCTAAAGCTATTTTGAGCCTTGTTTTCCAATTTAGAGGAGAAAGCTCTGCGCTACGACTTGGAAAACAATTTCTTGGAATTAATATTAGTATATACACCAACTCAATCAAAGAATAACAATATTATTTAGTAACACATTTACCATAAAGGTGAAACCACTCAAATTTATTATACGTAGATTAATAATGTCAATATAATTAAAAATATTATGATTTAAAAACCCTAGAATTACCTCATTCTGGAATTGGTGAAGTCCTTCTGTAGAGAATGCGGAGAGCACTTTCACTGCTATATCTATTCCTTCCAATTTACCAAAGAATACTGATCCAAAACCGCCTTGCCCAATCTTTTGAGTAAAGTTTTGTGTGGCTTCGATTATATCTCTTAACTTGAAGGCAAGAGAGTTTGTTGGATTTGGGTGCATAATTGTCAAGTAGTCTGCAATCCTTGCAAATTTATAGTATATCAAAGAAATGTTTTCACGGGGTAAATTCACAGTGTGACTCATGTCAAAATATATCTGAACTTCAAGTTGCTTCCTAACCTTCGTTGAGATGTTGTTTAGTCTTGAATTTCCTCCAATAAATAGCTATAACCACCATCACTGCTAAAGCTATTAAAGCTCCACTTATGGTTATTCCGATTAAAATCCTGTTCGCTTTTGCTAACAGACAAGTTTCAGGTCAAAAAAAATTTACAAGTGATGTTATAATGTAAAAATGGGTGGAAAACAAATTGAATTTCAAGATCCGAAATTTGAATATCTTACATAATTTATTGAATTTCCCAAACAAAAATATAATTTCTTTTGGAAACATCATTAAAAAAATTGCAGAGTGAAACAACATAAATAAATGATTGTAAAATTGGTCATGTAAATTTATTGTAATTCTTTATATTCATTTCATGGCTCTATTGTTAGAATGATGCAAATCCTTGATTATCAAAAGAGGTGTATTGAAGATACAATGCACCTACATAACTGCTGATGGTAGCTGTTATAGCGCGTCTCACTATAAATAAAGGGCGAGGCCTTCTCCCGTAGATCCTACATTGTGCTTAGTTTACGGGAGCTCACTCTTTTTGGAGATTCCAAGTCTGTAATTGAGTGGGTAAATATGAGAGGTTTCTTTTTCTCATTTTCCTTTCTCTGGAGCTTTGGAATTATAGAATTAGAGTCCTGATTTCTGAATTCCATAGCATAGCTTCTTCTCCCTTCTCTGAAGCCTTCGAAATCTAATCGAAAATTAGAGCCCTGATCCCTTAATTCTTCAACCTAGCTATTTCACACATCTACCAAACACAAAATGGTGAAGCAGACTGATTATCTAAGGCAGGCTGCTCTTCGGGGACTGACTGGATCTCTTTCCAGTATTTTGAAAACGACATCCTACAGGAGGAAGGACAAATTCAGATTTAAGATCTCAACTTTCCTGGTCGAAGCTCTCTGTTTTCTAGCCGTCGGGTGGATTTGATCGCTGGATGTTTCTCTCCACGTCTTCCCCCTCTTCATCATCATCTTTCCACTTTTCTCTGGATCACTGGAGGCTTTCAGATCCACTTATTAGTTTTTGTATTGATGTCTATCTTTCAACTCTGTTGGCTTTTTATCTCTTGGTTTGTAGGAAGAATCTCTTTACTGTGATAATGGATCATTGCAGAGCTTTCAAAGCAGTGAAGTTTCTATGTCTCTCTGTTACATCTAAGACTGAAGTTTCTCTTTTTATCTTATACTATTTTTATTCAAAATACTGATACATGTTTTCTATTGTAACCATTTTCTTTATTATTAATAGAAAGAGTTTCTTCTGATCGAAAAAAAAAGGGTGAAGCAATCCTCTGATAGTATGGCTTTCACAGGCAGATTTCTGTATGGTTTTGTACGTTTTATATTTATTACTATCATAGTACTGGGGTTTTTGCATTTTTGAGAGCCGTGGAGTTCTCATCCAGAAGAGATGTTTGGGTAAATTTGTATTGACTTTACCCACCTAGGGCTTTCTAAGCTAGAGACTCTGTTTTTTGGTTAGTGGAGAAAATTGAGTGTCTTCTATTGTTGTGGTGCATAGTGCTTGTGTTTTGGCAATATCGCTTGTGGGAAATAGGCTGCTGGATATAGTGTAGATGTTAAAACTGAAGAAATAAAGAACAACTATATGAACCCATAAGAAATTGCTTCTAATCAGTGAAATTCAATACCTAAAGGCAATGGAGAGGTGGTAGAAGTGGCAGCGCCGCAGAAGACGACCGTATAGTACTTAGTGCCTGCAGGGCAAGTGAACGTGTTGCTGGCATCGTCATATGGATAGCTATAGGCCTGAGGGCTAATGAGCATACCATAGGGCATTAAATTCCCGCTATATGCGCCCTCGATAGCCCGATAACACAGACACACGCGGTGACTAGATAAATAAAAAATAATGGCGGTGTGTTATCGGGCTATCAAGGGCGCATGTAAGCGGGCATTTAATGCCCTATGGTATGCTCGTTAGCTCTTGCAGGAGGGCTAACGAGCATACCATAGGGCATTAAATGCCCGCTTACATGCGCCCTCGATAGCCCGATAACACACACGCGTGCGGTGACTAGATAAATAAAAAATAAAGGCGATGTGTTATCGAGCTATCAAGGGTGCATGTAAGCGGGCATTTAATGCCCTATGGTATGCTCATTAGCTCTTGCCCTCCGGGCATTGCGTCGTGAAGAAACGCGAATAGTTGGTGGAAGGGCAATTAGTGGAAGGACAATTGGCAGTTATGTTGCTGCTGCAAGAGATCAATTGGCACTCAGAGTTAGATGGTACGAACAAAATTGGAAGGTTGGATCCGCCGGCGAGAGAGATGTCATAGTTGTTGAGGTGCGGGATTTGATTGAGACTACTCAACCATAGTCGCTGGCAGTTCCTATTTCCACCTCTATAGCAAAGTTAATGCTATGTCCTTACACCCTCTGACAGCGGCAGACAGCCCCCTTGACGTCATGGCATGCTTACATGCTTGACCATGGATCATGGCAGTTACATGCATCCCTCTCTGGTGATTATAGGTCACGCAGCTCCGGCGGCAGCTGCCGTGCTCCTGCCCATCGACTCTGCCCGCCTCCACTTTGGCCTCGACTCTGGCGTATTAATGAGGCACGTTTACAAACCTTACCAACCATCCTCGATAATGTATTATCTGCTCAAATCCCGGAAATTCAAACTCCCGACAATTCAACCATTGAACTCCGGTGAACAGAGGAGAGGTTACAACCATTGAACTCCGGCGAACAAAGGAGAGGTTACAGAAGGTGATTCAGTGCATGCAGCTCTTCGAGGACGGAAGATTTCAAACGCTCTTTTGACCTCTGTCTTGCGCGTATATAGGTATTATCGTATACCCTTGCATACCTTTCTTTTTCAGCACGGTCTAGCAGTGGCAGCAGCAACCGAGCCGGCCTGAAATTCCTCACACATAACTATGGTAGAGCTGTTGATGCAGGGCTAGCCTGCAAACCCCAGAATCTTCAGTAATTTCTGCGCATATACAAATGCTTTGCAATCATTGCCCAATTGACATTCCAAGACAAGGCAATTTCATATATTTCCCAAATGCTTCATTAAATTTTACTTCTGCAATTGTAATTCCTATCAGATGATTCTTAGTGTTTGCATCTCTATAATTATATTGCAATTTCCATTTTTCTATATAGTCTTAAATGCCAGCGTTCAATATTTAACTTGTTCATACAACCTTTCCAGCGCCAAGACAGTGTGTTTAGATACAAAAAGAGTCGTTAATCAGAGTCGGTTTCAATCAGAACTCAACCTACAAATTCAGTTTACTACCCACAATTTCTTAAGCGCTAATAAAACTCAAATCACTCTGCATTTGCATTATAAAATGACACGGGAATCAACCCACAACTTTACCATAACACTGTCTGCGTTTTAACTTGATTTATTTACTGTAATTAAGACTGGAATTGATCTCCATCGATTTGGATTCATAGCACAAACTCAATAGGTGAAACGATCCTAACAATTAAGCATTCTGCAATTCAACGCAATCATCATCGATCCAGCACATAAAATCTCCATTTAATCAGTGAACAACACATAAAATTCAGAATGGTAGTTGATTCAATTGGATCTGACTAATTCATACCTGTGAACTTATAACGCAGATCCCAGAACTCATTATTTATCTGAAACGTTGTTTTATATTCCCAAACCCAACTCGTCATTTACCCAGATTGGAAACGCTGTCTGTAGTGTGAACTATGAGTCGATTTTGTTCCTTTTTCAACAATTGATACTTACGCCTTCACTGTAGTTTCCCACAAGCATATCAATGTCAGTTCTGGACTTTAACCTCTGCATCAGCACAACTTGTCATCTGCCAATTTGAATACCTCATTCGATTGGGAATTCAACCAGATTTCTAACCATAACATCGATTCTCAGAAATAGATTTAAATTCTTGTATTAAAACAGAAATTCATAAAACCCAATCATCTTTCATCACCGCATTCCATCAACACTACAATATTGATATTAATAATACCAATTCCTTTATTCCGGTGCAGAGTCACAATACAACCCAATTACAACATCGATTATTCAGATCGATTTCCTATCATATTGCAAATTAACCATTCACACAGGATTTAATGTTCGATTCAATGTCTTTTGTCTTCAATAGTTTTGCAATGAACTCATAAACAATGATTTCTCAACCAAATTATATAAAACAGGCATTCTTCATTTAAACCCAATTGCAGAAGATATATTCCACTCCAGAAATCGAACTACGCAATTCTGAAACCACTTTTTACATTAACAATGAAAGCACTTATAGACTTTGTCCTTGCCGGATGTGCAACAGTAATGGCCTTACAATTGCCAGAGGCTTACAAGCCTTGGCTGTCCAAACTTTTCTTCTCCTTTCTAATTTTAAGTGGAATGATGATGCTGGGATAAGCTGGATGAGATTCTTTCCATGGCAGGGTAACCCAATTAGGCAATTTTCATAACCAGGTCTAAAAAGGCCGCAATCAACTCCTCTTTGCTTCAATTTACCCCAATCAATTTTGTGTGTCTTCTTGGCCATTTTAAATTGGCCTTGTATTTTATCTTCCGTCCTCAAAAGTCCTGGATTGTTGATCTTAGTCCTCACTAATAAGGTGACATATAAGAGCATATGCAAGATTATTTTTGGGACCCCATTTGCATAATTCACAATTGAGATCTTACTCATTGAAATTGTTTGCTGTTAACAGTCTTTGGAAACATGCTTTATCTAGTTATGGTTGGCACTATAAGGTAAAGTTTATGCGAGAACATGACGAAAGATTAAGCTTCAAAACTAGGGGTTTGGACTCTACAGTCTGAAAGAATTAAATAAGACGCCAAACTTCTGACTAGATCACTGCCCTAGAAATTGATAATGCTTGTACAAGCTATAAAAACTGCGAAGTTTTACAAGCATGTTAAGATGTGAAGCAATTGCATACTTCATATTCACTGGTATTGCTGACGACAAGCTTCAATTTTTTGGACGTGAAGTCAGGTTGGATTGTAGGACTCATTTATTTCAAATGATTGGATCAATTAAACGTTGTCCATATTATTGGGTCTTTAACATTGTGGGCAGCTTCAGTGCTGCTATGCTTTGGGCTGTCTCTGGCTTCTTGTTGGCAGTTGCAGTGGTTATGTTTTGTTATATGTATTGGCAGTTTCCTTGTCCTACCTTGTTTGTGTTCTGTTTTTGTCTTAGGCTTGTTGAATTTCCAGTAATTTCAATACTTCAAATTCAAAATTATAAAATTACATTGAAGACCATGAGATTTATATCATAATCCTGTAAATCATAAAAGTAAGTACACTGAAGGCCTTGAGATTTAAATCAGTTTGTAGAATCACTTTGTAGCGTGGTATTATTGAACCAAGCTTGTTTCCATCTCATGAGCTTATGTCTACTGTATATTAAGGTATCCAGCAGGTATATTGGATGCGGGGAATTCCATTTAACACAAGGATAGCAGTCAATTAGAGAGGGCAACATTTTCTTCTAAAAAATATTTATTGAACTATAAAGAAGGTTTATTAATGAGGGGCTGGCTTTGTTGGGAACCATGTAGTTATACCAAAACCTGATAGCATATATAGGGATAAGCTGGATGAGATTCTTTCCATGGCAGGGTAACCCAATTAGGCAATTTTCATAACCAGGTCTAAAACGGCCGCAATCAACTCCTCTTTGCTTCAATTTACCCCAATCAATTTTCCAACTGAACCTTTCATCTAGCAGATTGTGAACAGCATAACTGAGGAAACACCAAATATCCCCTAAATTGCTTGTACTAGTCTTCTTGTAACTTTTGCACATACATCTTACAGGGTTAGGGAGACAAAAATTAAAGTTTCCTCACCAAAACTTTTTGTCCCATACATGCTACAGGGCATGGGGAGCAAAAATAAAAGTTGTATATTCTATTTCACTAAGATGTATTTATGTGTGCACCAACCACCATATATTTAGCTTATATCTATTCACTTTGTTAACTGGAAAAATATATATTTATGTGTTGACATTATTTAAATCTTTTCATTATTTATGTGTTGAGTTTTTATCATCTACAGAAAAAGTTGAGTTGCAACAAATAGATATGTTTTCTGTCCAGTAACATATTATATATAACTTTTTAAATATATCAAGGATTTAAGAACATTTTATTCTATTCCAGTTTTCAAAATTTTAGTGTTTAAAATGGATTTTAGTGTTTATTCTATTATTATGTTGTTTTTTTCAGATTATGGTATATGGAGAGCATTAGTGTCTTTACTCTCCTGGTTATGTTTGCAGGGAAAAAATATGTCCTGTAAATAAATGGCATCCTATTTTGCCTTTGTTGAAGAGTCCTTAGAGCCCTCCCCCATGGAGTGTGCGGGTTACGAGCAGTATGTGCATCTCCCTGAGCTCAGTGCCATGTGGAAATTCAAGGAATGGCCTGGTTGGTCTAGAGAGGGGTTGGTAAAGGCTGCCTTACAGTCATTGGAGATTAATTTTCGGTTTGTTTCGTTTGTCCTCTGTGACACAAGGACTTACATTGACAAAGAGGAATGGAAGAGAAGGCTTGAATCCTTAATTAGTTCCCAGATTGAGTTGATTTCAATGATTTGTGAAAATGACAAGCAGGTTCCCACTCTTTAGTTGTCAATAAGTAGTGGTGTTCTTGCTAGGAAAGTTTTCCATGAGGTATGGCAGAGACCTGGTGCTTTACCTGTGGTTAGCAGAACAAGTGAAGAGAGCTTACTTCCTCGTTTGGGTACATGGAAAAGCGCTGAAGATATGGTTTCTAGAATATGGCTTGCCATTGAAGGCCATATGCAGAGGACTCGCTTCACTTTAGGTCTAGGGGAACCAAATATGTCAGGTAAGCCTCTTCTTGAATATGATAGAATCTGCAAGCCAAGATATTTGCACTCTTTAAAACAACATAAACAGTTCCATAATCCAGAAGATGCCAAACTTTGCAATGTCCTCCAGATCTTTGAGGCCTGGGTATTTGTAGGCCAAGAATTGTTGCACAGAGTATATGAAAGAATAGACTCTGGGGATTTCGTAGGAGCATCCACAGACTGTTGGATGGTTGAAAGGATGTGGAACATGCTCACAGAAATTGTGAATTTGCTTCTAGTGATGGACCCAGATGATTTCCTTTGCCTTAAACACCAGTTGGCAATTAGCAGCACTAGTACGCTTGTAGGCGCATATTGCCTTCGGTCTGCCCCCCTTAGAGACCTTACAAATGCATGCAAGGAACTAAGGCATCTGGTGCCCAAAGTCATGGGTGTTGAGGCTGATCCAAAGGGTGGACCAAGGCTCCAGGAGGCACTTATGCATTTGTTTCATTCACATGGACTTCGCTCACATAACACTTCAGGTGCTTATCATGTTGCAACAATACATGTTCTGTTGGCCTTCAAGGCAATAGAAGCCGCGGTGAAAAGGTTTTTCTTCTCATATCAGCCACTGGTAGTAACAGACATGGGTAGCATTGAAATGAAGGGTCCATCATATCTAGGTGCTTGTGATGCCCTGCGTCAGATATATTTTGAACCACCTTATTTCCCTAGTATGGATGGTGCAAAGACATTTTTGGGTTACTATTGGCACTAGAAGTCTACAACTATGGTGGATGGTACACTGGAAGATCTACAGACAAATCAAGTGAAGTCTACAAGACAAAGAACAATGCCTTCAGTTTTTCAAAGTATTACCCCAAATTCATACATACACTTCTTACATTGACAGTTTTGAGTACTATACATAGAATTATATTGGATATAGGATTAGACTCATTTTTGTTCATCCCCATCAGTAGGACCAATCAATAGAACAGTGCTAGAAATTTGAACAATTTTTTTTTTCCCCTCTCCAACATGGATAGGATACTAAGGATTCATAGTGTGCAATTCCTCCTTCGTTAAATACTGTAAAAGATTGTCCAAAATTAAAAAGATAATTATTAAAATTATTAAATTTTACAAGTTGTTTCCTTTTTTTAATTTTTTAATTCTTTACCTAAATTCTATGATGAGTTTAGTGATATTTATATAATTCATTATAAATTTTAACATGAAATGTAGTTTAATGCTATTATTTTTTATTTTATTTTTTAATATTTTTTAATTCAGTGTGTGAAACTGAGATAATTATAATTTTAAATTGTTAAGTTTATTTAATGGAATGCATCATAATTTTTTTTATGCATTTTTTTTTTTTATATTTAATCAGATTTTTTGTTTTTTAAGATTTTTTAATTCAGCATGTGAAATTGAGATAATTATAATTTTAGATTATTGAACTTATTTAATGGAATATATCATAAAAAATTTAATGTATTATATCTATATCATATTTAAATATATAATTTAAATGATGGAACATTACAATTTCATTACGGGTCATACTAAATAATTATCTCTTTAAACTAGGCCTCAAAAAATATAATTCTTTTATTTGAATATTTTCTGCTTCAAAATTAATATGAGTGAACCAACTATCCAAGGGTCTTATTGGATCTTGTTCTGATTTATTGATTTAACGATATATAAGATATATCATTATACTATTGATGAGTCATCTTATACGGTGGCTTTATCCAATTTTCTCTTATTGACGAAGATAGTTATCTTTTATATATATATATATATATATCAATTTTTTGGATATATTGACATCATACCGTTACGTTTTTTTCCTTTTTGCCCTACATTTGACATTTCTGTGTTACGTGTTTGTGTCATAACAAATTTGAGTGAGTAGTAAGGGGTGAATGAGACTATTCTAAAGGTTGTCTCTTGCTCATCATGTCTGCAGCGCTTTTCATGGTGGGTTTCTACTTTGATAGTGATTTTCTTCCTTTGTAGATTGTTCTTCAGAAACCATTTTGATGCTTCTTTTCTATAAAAGTGGACATACTTTGTAAGTCAAAACACCAAAACCATAATGAAATTTGTTCCTTCATACTTTGGTATAATTGTAATAAAATCCATTATGGCCTCTTCCCAACACTCACTTGGTATGGACAATGGTTCTAGTAGACTTGGTCTCTTGATTATTCCTCTTTTGTATTCAAGCTACATTCCTACCATAAATATCCACTCATTTCCAAAGTTTTGAGAAAAAATATTACATAATGCATTTTGGATTGACTAATAACATATAATTAGTATAATTTTTTATCTCTACATTTATTTTACAAAGTACTCTAATACTTCTTTATACTCTACTTTAATTTTCTTGCACATGGCCTTGTGTTATTGCTTAGAATGTCATTTAATTTAACTGAATTTATGGTAAAGGTATAAATTTTGCCTTTAGTTCTTCAATACTAATTTGTTTTAGTGAGATTGTAAATTTTAGTCAAATTATTTCTAGTATAGTATCATTTATAAAATACGTTGTTCTTTAATCATATAAGTTTAAATTTAGAACATTGATAATGCATATTGCTTATAATCATTCTCACTCTTAATATCTATAATTTGGCTTAACACTTATCATTTTCTTGCAGATTGACACACGGTTCGCTCGCTTGTGCAGAGCCTAACCCCACGGTTTACAAAGAACAAAAACAATCATTGTAATTTTTCTTTCGTGGGTGACTGGCAACCTTTAGTGAATTGCCTTCACCTTTGCAATTTTTTTCCATATAGTTCAGATTGTTTTAATAATCAGTATTAGTAGGGCAATTACTTAGCCTTTACTTTAAATTTTTTACATTTCACACATAGCTTAATTAAGGGGAAAAGTAAGTGGCCATAATCCACACATTTTTTCAATTTGTTTTGCTATTTTACCCAAGTCACATAACTTAATTAGCAAAGGAGTAAGTGGCCCATAATTCACTCATATTTTTTACTAACCAAAGCATCTTTACTTCATTAGCATTGGGACTAGGAACTGGTGTTATTAAAGAAAGGGAGTAGCCCCTGCTTCCCTTGCGTCTTTTAGACGATCCTGGGCTTGCATCTGAAATCTTTCTCAAAGCACTCAGTTTTTCATCTCCCTTTTTAGGCTCACATAGTGTAATAGGAAGGAAGTAAGTGGCCCATCAACCACACATTATTTTATTTGCAGGTAAGGAACAAACATAATTTAGTGTAAGTAGACGAATTTGAAAAGGATCATCGAATATCCACATGACTACAAACTTTGTATGTTCACTCTGTCACTTACACACACATTTCACTACACACACTAAGCTACTCTAAACTTTGAACAAAGGGAATCAAGTATAAAAACCTTTTGTACTTAGTTTATTTAAGCTTAATTTTTCACACCATAAGTGAAGGAAGACACGTAAAAGCAATCATAACTTGAACAAACTAAATTTCCCCACATGGGCCACAAAATAATTTATAGTTTAGGTTAGGACTGTTGGGGGTAGGCATCCAATAAGCCGCCATGGTCATGTTACATTTTGAAACATAGAAGTTGTCTTTTAGGGTGCTTCAAATCCTTCAATCAGTCCACGGAAAAGACAACCCAGGCAGCACAGAGACCCGATTCAGAGGGGGTTCGGCTTAGGCTAAGTGCGTGCGGTCCTATACGGGGCTACCCAACCTGTATAGTGCTCGATACTGATAACCGATTACCAAGAAGCTAAAGACTCGACTGCCTCTGTGAGACGAAGGTATCCTATTGGCCAAATTTTAGGGCATCTTTCCCTATAGGTGGAGGTGTGGGAAGCACTAAAGCCTCATTCAATACCTTGGTTGATTCTTTTCGTTGCTGGAAGCGTCACCAGTTCTTTCGGGACATAGCCCCAGTACTCGTCATTTTTTGGCTGCTGGAAGCGTCACCAGTTCTTTCGGGACGTAGCCCCAGTACCCGTCATTTTTTGGCTGCTGGAAGCGTCACCAGTTCTTTCGGGATGTAGCCCCAGTACCCATCACAAAATATATCTCTGCAAGGCCCAGTTACTTATAGAGTGGAAAGGACGAATAGGTCTTCATAGGACCTTTTATCATACGCAAAACAAACTAAAATATTTTCCTTGTTTGATTGATCACATAGCTTAACTTAAAGGGAAAGTAACACTTTATTTTTCATTTTGCTTTATGTATGTAATTTCTTTTTATACACATTCCTCTCCTCACCACAAAAGTGACACACATTCCATTTTAAGAATACATAAATACTTTACTTTTTCATATTAAGAATAACAAGACAATGCTACACAAAAGATTCCAATTCTTGTTTCACCTGAATATACATTAAAATAAATTCTACAAATAAAAATTGAAATGAAACATTTTTTTTAACTGATTTAAAATGAATTATTGGATAATTTGTTATTTATTTTGATATTTTTTGGGTAGAAAAATTGCAGGAATTATCTTTTGTGACGTATTTTATGATATGTCTTAATTTTGAGATTTAGTATTTAAAGCCCTCTAAAGTTATGTTGGGATATGAAATGAGTGAAAGCTTTGTGAGCATAGCTCTCTACCTCTTGATGTCATTTTACACACCAATTCTAGCTTTCAAACAATGTGAAAATCACCTTAATCAAATTTCATATGCAGAAGCTATGCCTCCCACAAGTTCAGCTAACTTGTTCATACGGTGGTACCAAGTGGACGTTGCATCAACACCATTACTTAGATATGTGGAGTTAGTCACGTGTGGACATTCAAGAAGATCCTAAAAGGTCCAAAACCGTAACACTAATAGTGGCTTGAAAAATTTGAAAACCCTAAACCTTAAATAGTTTCCAAGCTATGTTAAATACTACGTCACTAGGAAGAGAAGGGGTTCCATCTTTTTAGGATTGTATTAAAACATAGTTGAGCACAACATCTAGGAGTGGGATTTGAGATCAAAACAAAGGAGAAAGATAATTTGCAACAACCATATAGACAACAATGTCATAGGCAACTCGATCGTAAATACCCCTTTCTTTGTATTTGTATTTCCATAATTAAATAAAAAAGAGTAGAGTATAAGCCTCACCTTCTAATTAGGTTTTCTTTTATATGATATCCCCTAAGTTATATCTTGTATTAAATTATATGATTTTTATATTCACTTACATTTTTTTCTTTTATGGATTTAAATATTTATATGTATTTAACACTAACGAAGTGTTGAGACATGTGAAAACCCTAATCTGAAATCATTATCAAGCTATGTTAAACACCAGGTCACTAGAAAGAGGGGGTTCCATCTTTCTAGCATTGTTTTGTCTCGTGGTAGAGTAGAGCATCTAAGAGTTAGATTTAAGAGCATAACATAACAACCATTTAGAATACAATGTCAAAAAAAACTCTGTAATAAATACTCGTTTTTCTGTGTGTAAAGTTTCATAATTAAATAAAATATAATAGAATATAAGTCTGCTTTTTAATTAGATTTCTCTGATATCATATTTTATAAATTACATCTTTTATTAAATCATATAACTAATATTTCCATTTACTTATTATTTTTTTAAATTATTTTCAAATATTTGAATAATAAAATAATAAACAAAATTAAAATTCAAAAAATAAATTAAATAATAAAAATTCAAAAATGACAATGTAGGCTATAATAAATTACTTCGGGTGAATATCTACAATAATTTATATATTGTTCACAATAACTTAAACTTAATATTACTTTTTGAAAAATTCACTCTCAACTTTCAATACCATGACATCTCATGGTGAAGACCTCTCCAATCTACTTATGTAAAAAACGAAAAAATGAGGGGTATTATTAGACTCGAGAAGCCTCAACCTATGCTTTTACACTTAAAAGTTACCTTTCTCAATGACGCATTATCATCTATAACCACATACCTTGAGATCTGGTAAAGGACTCTCCATAATCTACTTAATTAAAAAAGAGGGGTGTTATTAGGCTAAATAGGCCTCTAACTTATGCTTCTAATAAAGCAAAGATGTGGGGTGCATCAGCTTATGTTAAGTTGGTTCATTGTTTAATATTAAGTATGTAAGCTAGGGTGAATAATGATATTATGGGGACGACTAACTTAAATTCTTTTTTTTGCTGAAGCAAGATTCATACCTTCTATTCATTAGAAACAAAGAAACAAATTACATATAATACAACTACCCAAAGAGACCTGAGGGACATAGAGTCAACTATCCACTCACGACTTGGGTACCAAGCCAAAAGCTTAACATCCGGGCCACGGGCCCACAAATTTAACTGTGAGACCTTCAAAATACAAACAAAAGCCTAAACCGGCCAATCCGTTTGCAAAGTTCTAACGGATGAGACGCAAATTGGAGCCAAAAAAGGCATATTCTTAGTTTCCAAAAACGGACCCGATGAAATAATAGAAACCATACTAAACGGATTTCGAGTCCGAATGGTGGAATAAACTTCGCGCATGTGAATTTTGGGTTATTTTGTAGTTCATGATCCTCTAGGTCCATCTCATTTTGGGTCATTTCCTGATCCATCTCCAGTTCTGCATCACTCATTATGGCTTCCTTCTGATAATCGATGTCCTGTGTGTTTTCTCGGTTTTCTTCAGATTCCTTGTCCGCAGGACTTCCTTTCATTGTTTGATCTTCTTTTGAGATCTCTTCATCTTCCTCAAGCACTTGGAATTTGTTCTGACTGATTTGTTGACCTTCATCTTGATGTTGTTTTGGTCCTCTTTTGCCGCCCTTTCCACGATTCACCACTTTCTGAAAGCTATATGTTTCCTTCATTGTGTTATTTTTGCTCTTGCTTACTACTTTACTGAGTGGAAAATCTCTGAGAAGGTGTCCATGTTCATGACATCTGCGACATCTGAACGAAATGTGCTCATAATCTACTGTTTGCACCCATTCTTCATCAAAAACTTCCAAGATCACCTCATCTAGTAGAGCTCCCGATAAATCCATTTCCACACATATTTTGGCAAATGAAGTATATTTTTCTTTTCTTGTGGCTTCAGAAGCTTTAACAAAACGACCTAATTTATTGCTGATAGCGGCTAACGATTCATTTTGCTAGTAATCAAGAGGTAGAGAATAGAGCCTTACCCAGACCGATACTGAAGTAAAAGTTTCACGTTCTGGAACAAAATTCATCATCCATGGCCGCATGTAGATTCTAGCTGCTGCATAGAAGTAAGTTCCTCCTTCAAAAACTCTTTGATCAATATATATGCAAATCAATGCCACCCTTTATTCTTCAAGGACGATGGTTATAGGCTTTGGCTTTTTAACTAGAGGAACTAGATTTCAAAATGAGGTGTGGTTTGGTGAGTCTTGTCTTTTTGAGCTAGTTGATCCTATTATATCCTAGTCAAGTCCCTATCCTACTCTATAACATTACTAAGTCACCACCACCGTGTATTTTTTTCTCAAAGAAGATTTAATAGAGGGGATTTCCTCTTGTCTTAATTCACAAAATTTTTTAGTGGTTTTACTCTTGATATTGGGGGGTTTGTTGGGGACAGGTTTTATGTCTCTCCC
The DNA here is from genome assembly GCA_031772625.1 of Pinus tabuliformis. Classification (NCBI taxonomy): domain Eukaryota; kingdom Viridiplantae; phylum Streptophyta; class Pinopsida; order Pinales; family Pinaceae; genus Pinus; species Pinus tabuliformis. The sequence goes on from CM062817.1 coordinate 657,674,777, forward strand.
TTTCATCCCTATTTTAAGGGACCCATTAACGCACCATCTTATGTGTCAGTGTTAGGCAGTTCCCTTTGACCAATTCCAGCTCAGCGACTCATCACAAGTCGCCCCTCGACAATAACATGGTGGCCCCACCTCCAGAAAGAATTCATATGTCATACATGGGTTAGTCTAAATTTGTCAGAGATATTTAAGCTTATTAATGACCCAATTTCTTATGATCTTCATTATCATACAATTTCATCTAAGATCCCCTGAATATTACTTAATCCCAAAGTGGTTTATGTGAAAATTATAAAATATTTACTAAAAAATGAGACTTCCATGCTTAGTACGCTATGCATTGATCAAGACCATAATATTTACTCAAACTAAATTATTTTCAATGCAATTTGTACAGGTATTTTAAGAATGAATAAGTGGGAGAGGATTAACGAGTTGGTAGTTGAAGGCCCGGAAGATATGATACAATTTTCAGCAGAAGACTTAACATGGACAAAGATTGAGGGGGACCAAGTTGCAGTTATTCCATATTGTCGACTTGATGATTTCATAACTGGAGAGGAATCAAATGAAAGTGCACCCACTCAATTTCTTCTTAAGAATCATCGAAGTAACAAAATAGAGGATATCAAACACACCAATTACTCAACATTCCTGGAGTACAGTGTGTAAGTCTCTATATGCTTTTTCAAGATACGTATAATTTTTTCAATATGCATAAATATTATATCTAATTTGTAGTAATTTTTTTACGTACAATTATTGGTGTTCATATGGTCCACAGTCGACAAGGAGAATTAGGAGTGCATCATCAGATCCAAAGACAAACCGCAATCGACATGAAATTATTAAAGTTGGTTGCCAATGTCACTTCTTTGTGCAACAACTTCAAATGAGACCAGATGATGCTGTAATAATATATACTACATGTAGACATATTGATAAATCCAATACCCTTTGTCATGGGACAGATGCAATCAGTAGGTCCATGAGATTCAATTATGCACCACATTTATGTTGGGATATGCGATCTAGTGTCCAACATTTCGTTAAAAGAGGTTTTAATGTTACAATGATATGGGACAAGTTCATCTCTAATGTGAAGGATGGATCTGGTGAGTTATACACAGGGATACCTCGAGATACCTACATGACAAAAAAAGATATAAGTAACATTTACAATGATATCATAAGGCTAGAGTATGTTAAAGATCAAAGTGATCCAAAGAGTGTAGAGTGCTGGTATAAGGAAAACCCAGAGAGTTTTTTCTTCTACCAAAAGCAAGATCTTGTTGAAAATATCCCTTTTATCATAGGCATACAAACAAAGTGGATGTGTTCAATGATGCTGAAATACTCTCACAATAATATTATCTCAATGGGTTCAACCTTTAGTACAAATAAGTACGGGGTGAGTACATATTTATCCTAAATCCGATTCATTTATTTAACCTCATATTAATGCATGTATCTTATATAAATATAATTATACACATTTTTTGTAATGCAGTATCAACTTTACACCTTAATGGTTTTCGATGAACATCACAATGGGGTTCCAATAGCTTGGGTAATATCATCACGCAATACTATAGCTGATCTTTCTAAATGGATGTTGGCCTTACTTGCAATTGGAAATAAAGAGCGACCAGATTGGCATGTTCTTGCCTTCATCACAGATGATGCTACTGCCAAAATTGAAGCATTGAGGTGATGTGTTTATTATTTTTATAAGAGGCATAAAAAATATTGTTAATGTATAATCTCTCTAAAAATTATGTTATTGTAGGTCTTCAATGAAGTGCAAAGTATTATTATGTGTGTGGCATGTTCGTCGTGCATGGTTGAAAAATGTTGGAAACAAGGTCAAAGGGAGGGAAAACCAAATACACATTTTTCGTGGTTTAGGAGAAATCATGCACATGTGTAAAGATGATGAATCTATGAGAAAGAAAGTTGAAAGCTTATTTGAAGAATTCAGTGAACAAAAAAGATTTTTGGAATATTTTAGAAATACTTGGTTAGCTAACAACAAAATATGTAAGCTTCTTATTGGTGGTTTTAATGACTCTATTTTTCATGTCATATGTATACTTATTAATATATAACTAATAAATTTTTTTCTACAGATATGTGGGCAAAAGCATACAGAAATTTTCCACATTCAAATCAAGATATGAACAATGCCATTGAATCTTACCATCGGTATATCAAGGAAAGGTACCTATGTGAGAAGAACAATGCATGCCATAGAAGGGTTGATTGGTTAATCTATGTTTTGTTGACAAAGGTTGTATTATTTTACAATCATATGCATTGTTTAAAAGAAGCTGGTTTTGTACGACCCAGAAAAATACAGGAACAATTGAATTCATCCAAGTGTAGAGCTAAGAAAATCCCAAATGAAGATTGTGTGCCTGATGAAAAGAGTAATGACTATTGGGTTCGTAGCCAAAATAAGGATACTCGTGACATTTGGTACAATGTCATATATAAGGGTTCTAATCTACACTTCTGCAATTGCAATTGGGCCCTAAATGGAAATATCTATAAACATGTATTGAAAGTTGAGATGTTAGTGAGTAACACTATTTTGGGTGAAAATGTAGCACCTGGTGTCACTGATCCCATGACAGAAAGGCCTATAATTTTATTTGATTTGAATGAAACACCTATATTGGGCCCAGAAATCCAAACAGAGCTTTCGCCATGCTTTGATTCTCCTCCCAATCTGAATTATCATAATGAAACAAGCATTGATAATTTAGAGAATTTCTCATACAATGTTGAATCGACCAATGTACGACAAGATAGTGCATTCTCTGAACATGATGAGATGAAACTTGTTAACTCATCAACTCTTGAGAAATTGAGATCCATAATACCTACAAATTTGGAACAGGCATATGCATTGAACAACTTCGTAGACAAAGCATGTCAAGAATACAACAAAATGTTTTTCAATACTATAACTCCATCCAAGATCACTACCAAGAGAAAACATAGTTTCTTGAGTCCAGTAAATAGAAAGAGGCGATATGGTCGCAAGTCAAAATCAGGGACAGATAAACTACAATTTGAAAGGGTTGGACGAGTTCATGCAAGGAAAAAAAGAATGTATGAACAATTGGAGTCATCTTCTCAAAAACAAAGAAATGTGGACCACGCACCTGAGATAATGCAAGATTCTATTATACCCAATATTGGTATGAAAATTTCATGCTATGCATTGTTTTACGTTAAATGCGATATATTAGCATGTTCAACACATTTGCATGACTATATGAACTATTTTTATTGTTACAGTTGAGGGACCCACATCTCATAACATTCCAAATTGTCGAATTCATTTATTTGATGAACATGCTATTGAAAAAAGATCTAGCATTGGGAACACTGCTTCAGCCATTAACACCCCAATATCCTCCCCAAGGGTGCTCCCCCCTATTGTTGAACCAATTAGGATGTATCATCACCCACACCCACCACCTTTTTCCTCCATAAATTCTTCCATGCCTATAACCACCTCTGTAATACATTCCCAATGCTCACCCCTACCCTTCAATCATCCACCATTCTCATTTTTTCAATCATCCACCCTTAACATTCCAATTTCCCCCCCTAGGTTAATCCCCCGGCCTACAGTGATTCCCACTATCGTACAACCGGTGGGGGTGTATCATCGCCCGCACCCACTACCTTTTCCCTATTTCACATCCACCATGCCTTTATCCAACACCCCTGAACCATGCCTATATCCGTCACCAAGTGCTCCGCCATCTACCCAGGAAGGGTTGTCTTCTCCATTGCCTCAAATCCTCACGGTGAGAATGAGTATTTGATCAAAATATCATCATGAATTAATGAAATTGATTATATGCCTTTCAATTTTTACAACTAATTGATTATGTAATTTTTTGCAGAGATATCAATTTGGAAATCCACCTGGGAGTGCCAAGAGGGACGAGGGTGACTTATAGACCCATACTTTAGATCGATCATGATGTTGTTTTTCCATTATGTCATTTATGGGCATGAGATTCCATTATTTATGTTGGAAATGAAGTTCTATTTTGTAAAAAAGAAACATGTATAGTTGGACCTATTTTGAATAAAAATACATAAATTTATACTTGTGTTTATGACAACATCTTCATTGAATTTTAAATCCTTATGTGGATGCGATGTTATATTCTATCAATGTTACATTACTTTTGATGAATAGTTGTAACGGATTTTGCTTTTATTATTTACAAATTATCAAGTTTATAAGTTAAGTTACTTTTATATTTATATCTTATTTGATGTTTAAAATGTAATCTTAAGACTTATACCTCGCACCTCAAGATTAATCTGTCTAAAAATACATATGCCTTTCAAACTTGATACTAGATAAAAAAACAATAACCACACATTACAATCCAATATCACTTTAAAAATATTCTTACCAAGTCTCTTAACAAATATGTAACCGTAGATATTTTTATCATAAGCTACCATACAATAACAACTCTTAAGTTTAAACAAAATATATATCGAAAAAAATATGAAAGCTTAAATATATTTTCACATCCTCAACCCTAGAATATTCATTTATTTCTTTACATATGAATTATAGTTTATAGTTTATGTTCATATTCCATAGATTTTACATGTGAGAATCAACCCATTTAATAAACAAGTACTTGTTATTTAACCTCTTTAACCTTTATTGATTTTTTTTTGTTTTATGGGGTTAAGGGTGTGATTGGAGAAGAGGAAATATTAAGATTACCAAAATAAAATTACAATTGAAATAGTAAGGAAGTATAAAGTTAAAAGTTGTAAATTTAAATTTTGAAATGGTTAATATTCTAAAGTGAAATGTTGATTTTTAAGAGTGGAAATATCGATGGATAGAAGTATGTATTTGGAATCCAAAATTGTGAATTCCATTAATTTCAAACCTCCAAACTGTGAATTTTGATTTCTAAAGCGTTAAGTGTCATGTTTTGTTTCAAAAATATAAATTTTGATTTCAAAGTTGTTAATTTAAATTAAAAAATAGTGAATTTCACTTTCAAAAATAAGTTTTTCAATTGCAAAAGTGTCCATGGTAATTAAGAAGTTGTGAATTTTGATTTAAAAATATATATTAATTTCAAAAATTTAATTATGAAGTTGTGAATTTCGATTTCAAAAATATTTATTAATTTTAAAACTTTAATTTTATTAAATTTGAAATAATAATTAAAATCTAAAGTAAAACATTATGAGTTTTTATTTTAAATGTTAATATTAGCTATTTTGAAGTGTAAATTTGGATTTTCAAAGTAGTGATATTGGTTTTCAAAATGCTAATTTTTAAAATAATTCCATATACAGAAATTGTGCATATACAGAAATTGTGCATATACGAAAGATATGCGCATATACGGAAATTGCGCATATACGGAAGATATGCGCATGTCTTTCGTATATCCCTAACTTTCCTGTATGTGCATATCTTCCGTATATGCACGTCGTTCATGTATTTGCATCGTATACGCGCAAATTCCATATACAAGAATTGCGCATATACAAAAATTGTGCATATACAGAAGATATGCGCATATACGGAAATTGGGCATATACGAAAGATATGCGCATGTCTTCCGTATATCCCTAACTTTCCTGTATGTGCATATCTCCCGTATATGCAAGTCGTTTATGTATCTGCGCCGTAAATGCGCAAATTACATATACAGAAATTGCGGATATACGGAAACTGTGCATATACGCAACATATTGCAATATATCTTTGTTAATGTATCTGCATCATATACACGCAAATTTCATATACAGAAATTGCGCATATACGGAAATTGTGCATATACGGAATATATACGCATATACGGAAATTAGGCATATACGGAAGATATGCGCATATCTTCCGTATATCCCTAACTTTCCTGTATGTGCATATCTTCCGTATATGCACGTCGTTTATGTATCTGCATCGTATATACGCAAATTCCATATACAAAAATTGTGCATATACGGAAACTGTGCATATACAAAAGATGTGCGCATATACAAAAATTGGGCATATACGGAAGATATGCGCATGTCTTCCGTATATCCCTAACTTTCCTGTATGTGCATATCTTCAATATATGCACATCGTTCATGTATCTGCATCGTAGATGCGCAAATTCCATATACAGAAATTGCGCATATACGGAAACTGTGCATATACAGAAGATGTGCGCATATACGGAAATTGGGCATATACGGAAGATATGCGCATATCTTCCGTATATCCCTAACTTTCCTGTATGTGCATATACGGAAACTGTGCGTATACAGAAGATATGCGCATATACGGAAACTGTGCATATCTTCCGTATATGCACAGTTTTCGTATATGCACAATTTCTGTATATGAAATTTGCACATCTGCAATGCAGATACATGAACGACGTGCATATATGGAAGATATGCACATAGAGGAAAGCTAGGGATATACGAAAGACATGCGCATATCTTCCGTATATGCCCAATTTCCGTATATGCGCACATCTTCTGTATATGCACAATTTCCGTATATGTGCAATTTCTTTATATGGAATTTGTACATATCTTCGTTTATGTATCTGCATCCTATACGTGCAAATTCCATATGCAGAAATTGCGCATATACGGAAATTGTGCATATACGGAAGATATGCGCATATACGGAAATTGGGCATATACGGAAGATATGCGCATATCTTCCGTATATGCCCAATTTCCGTATATGCGCATATCTTCCGTATATTCCTAACTTTCCTGTATGTGCATATACGGAAACTGTGCATATACGGAAGATATACGCATATACAGAAATTTGACATATACGGAAGATATGCGCCCAATTTCTGTATATGCACAATTTCTGTATATGGAATCTGCGCATATACGATGCAGATACATGAACGACGTGCATATACGGAAGATATGCACATACAAGAAAGTTAGGGATATACGGAAGATATGCGCATATCTTCCGTATATATACTCAATTTCCATATATGCACATATCTTCCGTATATGTGCATATCTTCCGTATATGCGCAATTTCTATATATGGAATTTGCGCGTATACGATGCAGATACATAAACGAAGATATGTACAAATTCCATATACAGAAATTGCGCATATACGGAAACTGTGCATATACAGAGGATGTATGCATATACGGAAATTGGGCATATACGGAAGATATGCGCATGTCTTAAGTATATCCCTAACTTTCGTGTATGTGCATATCTTCCGTATATGCACGTCGTTCATGTATCTGTATCGCAGATGCGCAAATTCCATATACAGAAATTACGCATATACGGAAACTGTGCATATACGGACGATATGCGCATATCTTTCCTATATGCACAGTTTCCGTATATGTGCAATTTCTGTATATGGAATTTGCGCATCTGCGATGCTGATACATGAACGACGTGCATATACGAAAGATATGCACATACAGGAAAGTTAGGGATATACGGAAGACATGCGCATATCTTCCGTATATGCCCAATTTCCGTATATGCGCACATCTTTTGTATATGCATAGTTTCCGTATATGCGTAATTTCTGTATATTGAATTTATACATATCTTCGTTTATGTATCTGCATCGTATACACGCAAATTCCATATACAGAAATTGCGCACATACGGAAGATATGCACATATACGGAAACTGGCATATATGGAAGATATGTGCATATCTTCCGTATATCTCGAACTTTCCTGTATGTGCATATACGGAAACTGTGCATATACGGAAGATATGCGCATATACGGAAATTGTGCATATACGGAAGATATGCGCATATCTTCCGTATATGCCCAATTTTCGTATATGCGCAATTTCTGTGTATGGAATCTGCGCATATATGATGCAGGTACATGAATGACGTGCATATACAGAAGATATGCACATACAGGAAAGTCAGGGATATACGGAAGATATCCGCATATCTTCCGTATATGCCCAATTTCCGTATATGCGCATATATGGAATATATGCGCAATTTCTGTATATGGAATTTGCGCGTATACGATGCAGATACATAAACGAAGATATGTACAAATTCCATATATAGAAATTGCACATATACATAAATTAGGGATATACGGAAGACATGCGCATATCTTCCGTATATGCCCAATTTCCATATATGCCCACATCTTCTGTATATACACAGTTTCTGTATATGCGCAATTTCTGTATATGGAATTTGTACATATCTTCGTTTATGTATTTCCATCGTATACATGCAAATTCCATATACAGAATTTGCGCATATATGGAAATTGTGCATATACGGAAGATATGCGCATATACGAAAATTGGGCATATACGGAAGATATGCACATATCTTCCGTATATGCCCAATTTCCGTATATGCGCATATCTTCCGTATATCCCTAACTTTCCTGTATGTGCATATACGAAAACTGTGCATATACGGAAGATATACGCATATACGGAAATTGGGCATATACAGAAGATATGTGCATATCTTCCGTATATGCCCAATTTCCGTATATGCACAATTTCTGTATATGAAATCTGTGCATATACGATGCAGATACATGAATGACGTGCATATACGGAAGATATGCACATACAGGAAAGTTATGGAAGATATGCGCATATCTTCCATATATGCGCATATCTTCCGTATATGCACAATTTCTGTATTTGGAATTTGCGCGTATACGATACAGATACATAAACGAAGATATGTACAAATTCCATATACCGAAATTGCGCATATACGGAAACTGTGCATATACAGAGGATGTGCGCATATACGGAAATTGGGCTTATACGGAAGATATGCGCATGTATTCCGTATATCCCTAACTTTCGTGTATGTGCATATCTTCCGTATATGCACCTCGTTCATGTATCTACATCGCAGATGCGCAAATTCCATATACAAAAATTGTGCATATCTGGAAACTGTGCATATACGGACGATATGCGCATATCTTCCGTATATGCACAGTTTCCGTATATGCGCAATTTCTATATATGGAATTTGCGCATCTGCGATGGAGATACATGAACGACGTGCATATATAGAAGATATGCACATACAGGAAAGTTAGGGATATACGGAAGACATGCGCATATCTTCCGTATATGCCCAATTTCCGTATATGCGCACATCTTCTGTATATGCACAGTTTTCGTATATGCGCAATTTCTGTATATGAAATTTGTACATATCTTCGTTTATGTATCTGCATTGTATACACGCAAATTTTATATACAGAAATTGCGCATATACGGAAATTGGGCATATACGGAAAATATGCGCATATTTTCCATATATCCCTAACTTTCCTGTATGTGCATATACGGAAACTGTGCATATATGGAAATTGCGCATATACGGAAGATATGTGCATATCTTCTGTATATGCCCAATTTCCGTATATGCACAATTTCTGTATATGGAATATGTGCATATACGATGCAGATACATGAACGACGTGCATATACGAAAGATATGCACATACACGAAAGTTAGAGATATACAGAAGATATGCGCATATCTTCCGCATATGCCCAATTTCCGTATATGCGCATATCTTCCGTATATGCGCATATCTTCCATATATGCGCAATTTCTGTATATGGAATTTGCGCGTATATGATGCAGATACATAAACAAAGATATGTACAAATTTCATATACAGAAATTGCGCATATACGGAAACTGTGCATATACAGAGGATGTGCGCATATACGGAAATTGGGCATATACGGAAAATATGTGCATGTCTTCCGTATATCCCTAACTTTCGTGTATGTGTATATCTTCCATATATGCACGTTGTTCATGTATCTACATCGCAGATGCGCAAATTCCATATACAGAAATTGCGCATATACGGAAACTGTGCATATACGGACGATATGCGCATATACGGAAATTGGGCATATACGGAAGATATGCGCATATACGGAAATTGGTCATATACGGAAGATATGTGCATATATGGAAATTGGGCATATACGGAAGATATGCGCATATCTTCCGTATATCCCTAACTTTCTTGTATATGCATATCTTCCGTATATGCACGTCGTTTATGTATGTGCATCGTATATGCGCAAATTCAATATACGGAAACTGTGCATATACGGAAGATATGCGTATATACGGAAATTGCTCATATACGGAAGATATGCGCATGTCTTCTGTATATCTCTAAATTTCCTGTATGTGCATATCTTCTATATATGCACATCGTTCATGTATCTACATCGTATATACTTAAATTCCATATATAGAAATTGCGCATATACAGAAATTGGGCATATACGGAAGATATGCGCATATCTTCCGTATATCCCTAACTTTTCTGTATGTGCATATCTTTCGTATATGCACGTCGTTCATGTATCTACATCGTATATGTGCAGATTCTATATACAGAAATTGCGCATATACGGAAACTGTGCATGTGTGGAAGATACAGAAATTGCGCATATACGGAAATTGTTCATGTACGGAAGATATGCGCATATCTTCCGTATATGCACAGTTTCCGTATATGCGCAATTTCTGTATATGGAATTTGCGTATCTGCGATGCAGATACATGAACGACGTGCATATACAGAAGATATGTACATACAGGAAATTTAGGGATATACAGAAGACATGCGCATATCTTCCATATATGCGCAATTTCTGTATATGCGCATATCTTCCGTATATGCACAATTTATGTATATTGAATTTGTGCATATACGATGAAGATACATAAACGACGTGCATATACGGAAGATATGGATATACAAGAAAGTTAGGGATATACGGAAGATATGCCCAATTTCCGTATATGCCCAATTTCCGTATATGCAAGACTTTATCTATACAATTACAAATCCAACCAAGGGACCAACTAATTGGTGAAAGGTATTCTTCCCTGTCCATTATTTATATCTTTGGCATAATAACTTAATCTTAAAAGTTGAGTAATGAGTCTTCTTATTTTCTTTGTCATTAACTTGACTCTAATAAACTAGGGATCATTCTCTATCAACCACCCCGGACTTTCCCAAGAAAAGTTTCTTTGTATTTTGATTTGTTTGTTTTATATATATATATATATATATATATATGCTAACTTTCATTTTAATGTTGTTTGTTAGTTCTTCAATGTATCTATGTGAATGAGAAGCACCATTAATGACACACTTAGCCATCCATAGTAACACTAAAAGAGGTGCTACTATTACATGACAATGCATTACATGACTTACAAAAAGAAAAAAATGGGATGGTGGTGTGTTTCTCTAGTAAAGTAGCAACACCTACTGTGTTATACCCTAATTATCCCATGTCCATCAATATGCACTTCTCATTCACTTAGTGTAGTTATCAAAGATGTATGATACACATTATCATATGGGAGTATTGCAATAAGTGCTCCCATACATTTGTTAATGTACCAAAGAGCATAGTAAATTTATGCACATTTCATATATGACTATTTGATGCACTTCAAATGATAGTGAGTTTTGTTAATTGATGTGACCTGTGTACATGCTTAGAGTTAGCATGGTTTGAATTCCAAGGTGACACTATTAAGAACTTTTTAAAAGAAAAAGAAAGAAAATAGAAATGTAGGCTAATTTTAAATGGTTAGCTAGTTAAAACAATTATCAATATATGGTATCTATGTAGATGAAAACTATAGATTTATATGTTTGCCAAAATTCTAAAAATAAATCAAATATATTATGGAATAGAAGGAATAATGAAATATAACAATTCAATAACACAAGACAAAGAAGTGCTCATACTAGAATATAAAGCATCGGTGCTTGTATGTGTGTGGTGCATTATATACAATTTAAAATGAAAAGTTCAATGCGATATATTTTTTTAAACCCTACCATGGTGCCCCACTTATTATATTGAAGGTACAATAAATATTATTTTATAAAATAACTTAACCTACCTTAGTGCACATAGGAGGGTAATACATGGCTATGATGGTATCTTTCATATATAGCATTGGCCAAATTTTTTGAAACCTTTACAACATACCATAGAACAATCTACATTAATATAACTCTATTTAACACATTGAAAATAATTTATTAAAAAAAATTGTTGATATTAACATGAATAAGCACTAACAAAAATATATTTTGTAAAACTTTTACCTAAATTTATTTATTAAAAATATAATATAAATAAACTAATTTTATTAAAACATTTTAAAATTAATATTTAATATTTTTTGAATAAATTATCTATTAAATTTGAAACAAAACATTATTTAAATCTAAATTGAAATTGTTGTAAACTTACATTTTAATAATAATTACGTTTTCACAATTATCAAATTTACCTTAATGTTAACTAAAGTATTTGATTTCAATTTTGTTAAAATTGGTGAAAAGTGCATATGTAAATAAATGACAGATACACAAAATGCTTTAGATAATTGTTATTATTATAATATACGGAATCGAATATACATGAGTTTGGATTGTATTAAAGTTCATTATTATTTTAAATTTTTAGTTGTAAATATAATTATATAGATAAATTAATTAAGAAGTAATAATTTAAAGGTTTAGGAAATAGATTTTGTATTTTTCCCCACTTAACTAAAATAAAAATTAGTCAATAGAGTAGCCAAACGTTTTGTTTTTTAATATTATTTTATAAGAGGTGCTTCCAATGACACTTCAACGTTATCCTTAAAGGGTTTTTGAGTTAATGAATATCTAAATTTAGTTTTTCCTTTGATTTATTATTATACAGGATTGAAAAATCTCACTACATAATTTCATAGCAAAAATTAACAATTTTTTCCAAAATTCAAATTTTATCAAAAATTACAACTCTTTACACCATTCAAATCGATATCAAGTTCCTGCATGAATGAGAAAACAATATAGGGCATGGTTCTGGTAATATTTCTAAGTATTTAACAATGTAAATTGCTTCTGGACCTCAAAACCAGAGATGGGGAGAAACCAAGGAGTGAGCAATGGTGCCATACGCTGAGATCATATGCGCAGCACTGCAATTTCGAGTTTCAACACCCATACTTTCAAAGACACCATGAGGTTGAGCGTTTAATGTGTATTGCAATCTTTGGAGCTTGTGACTCAGCTCCATGGCCTCTGATCTCAACAGGGAATTCTCTTCTCTTATATGAGCATAATGCGCTGAAGTAATGTTGAGTTTCTTCAATATCTCCCCATTCTCTGCTCTCAAATGATCCACCTCAGCCCTCAGCTGGTCCACAAGATGTTGTTTCCGGAGCCTAGACCTCCTTGCAGACTCTCTGTTAGACAACATCCTTCTCTGCTTCCTCTCCTCTCTAACTTGCTGCTCCTCTGTTTTGTCAGAGGCTGAGTGGCCCCAAATGTGTGACATGGCCTCCCCATTGCGCCCAGGAGAATTCAATGAATCCTCTGTTGGGTACCCCTCGTTCACCGACACAGGCACTGATCTCTTAGTGGGCACTTCAGATATAGATCCAAGAGTATTCAGATTGGCAGAAAACAACATATTTCCATATTGGGTACGCCCCATATCATATATTTCTCTGCTAAATTGTGCTGGACTGATTGGGATTACCGAGTTGTTGTAAAGGTCCATTTCATTTGAATGAGAAACAAGCATCTGATTTGACTGCAAGTCTGAGAAAAAGGGAAAACCAGGTACAAATGTTTCAGATCCTGGCTTGATAATCACTCCCTCTGCTCCAAAAATTGAAGAATCTGCCACGGTCACTGATTCTGACTCCATCACTGCTCCTTTGTTGCCTCTGATGAGTCAATTAGGATTGGAAATGACACCATATACCCTAATCACCAGGGAAGGTATCAAGATCTGAAATAATTGCAGAGAAAGTTTGGGAATTTTCAAGGAAGACAAAGTGAGTAATAGGCATCAACAATGATGAGAAAAGACTTGTGCCACAGACGCCAATGGAGAAAAGTTTGAAGAATCTCTGCAACAATGGCGGTATAATCCAAATAACAACCGATGCTCCTCGTCTGAGTCAATCCACCGAGCTTTAGTTTGATTCCAACTCCTCCGAAGCCCGTGGCCTTGTTATAACAGTGAACTCCTGTGAGGATATTGGCTTGACCTGTCACTGCAATCCCCACAGCAGCCGAAAATATGACAACATCCGTTACAGCATTATCGTTACCCATGAGGCTTATGCCCACGCCACTGAATTTCCTCTCGTCGGGGCTTCTGCCGGCGGTAATGCACTGCCCCAGGAAGGAATTCCGGATGTATGTCTCGTGCCCACCCTGAACCATGATGCCAGACGACTTGAAATGCGAGATATAGCAATTATCGATGTTCAAATTTTGAATTTGGGCTTGAATTTGGGCGGGGCGGGTTCACCAGTTCAAATTTCGAATTTGAATTTGCTCGGGTAGTGGATAATGAAGAAACAAAATAGGTTTCCCATGTATTTAAGAAGTACGTTGCGCGGTGATTCCAAAATTCGAAATTGAAATGAGAAGGAAATGGGAGGGAGTACGCCACTTGGGGTTTTCAAATTTTGAAATTTAAATGAGAGGGAAGTGGGAGACGATAAATGATAGCCAGAACGCATGACGCCATGGTATGATGGGCATGTCATATATGGGCACGAGTAAGATATGTATGATGCACATGAGCATGCCTCTGCATTTCAATGACCGTCCATACAAATAGCCAGATGGATGATCATATCATGAACAACAACGCCTATACACATTCTCCTATTAATCGGAAACTGTTAGCCGGGAAATGATGCACACGGGTTGACAGCCAGAGCCGATGTCAGAACCCATGTCCCAAGACTGTCCTTAGAGAGCATTTATAATGTTATAGAGGTGGAAATAGGAACTGCCAAATAAAATCCGACCATAGTTGAAAATAGACCAAACTAGACAAGACATAGGGCGTGTTCGGCGTTCAAATTCTGAACGTGTCAGGATATATACATGGTATATATGGATATATACATAATATATATTCATATATACGTTATATGAATATATCTGAGTGCAAAAATAGTTATATAAATTAAATGGTGAATTAATATGAATGAAGTTGTTTATGAGTTTACAATTTTGTTTGGATCACAAATTTTTTGTCTAAATTTATTGAGAAAATTTTCGAAAAATTTCACTGTTAGAGAATTTATTGAGAAAATTTTCGAAAAATCTGACTGTTAAAGTGTTTGAATCATTTTTTATGGTGGAAATGAATTCAGCACCATCAAGAATCCTAAAGTACCCAAAGTCTTGAAGCTTGACAATTGTACCTAGGATTTCCAAAATTTCAACCTGATTTTGTTAAAATCTTGCAAGAATTTCCATTATTTTCGAGGCAAAATTATGACCTTGTTAACTTATCTGTATGTATGTGAATAGCTTTTAAACTATGTTGCATGAGTTTCTCGAGCATGGGAACATTGGGAACTTAGGTACGGGTGTCGAGAAGGGCTAGAGGCTTAGGTATGGGTGTCGGGAAGGGCTAGAGGTTTCCCCAAAATTTACAGGAAACAGTTAATCAGGAGTGGTAATATTATATGATAAAAATATAAAAAATATAAAAATAAAAAATAATTTTTAATTATATAATTTATATAATAATCAAATTAATATTGAATCAAAATATTCAAATATTCAAATCAATTTAAATATATAAATAATAAATATATAATCTCTCTTATATATAAATATATTCTTTAGGTGTCTCTGAGTGTCTCCCTTTTATATATATAAAATATTAAAATGTTAAGTTCATTATGACATATGATGAGTCTTTGAAACAATACTTCAAAATACAAAGGGACAATTTTACATATTTTTTCTGGTTATTCTTAAGAAAAAAGTAAAGAAACTCTAATGTTTAAGCATTCACTGCCACATACAATATGCATACACAATCTTCTGCCATATATATACATAAACAACAAAAGTAATACTCGTCACCATGACATCCCAGATATCGCCCTTACATCGAGGTGTCACACACTTCCTTAACCCATCAAGAGATTGCTCCAGTTTCTCAATTAAGGATATGGGTGTTAAGGGTCTTTGACCTTTTCAACTTAGGTTCATGTTTTGTGGACAATTCAACGTATTTCTCTACAGGCTTTGTCTTCCCCAACCCCAAGGAAGGCGGGAACTAAAAAAAACAGTCTTCAAAGCTCTCGGAACATTCCCAAGCTCCCATTGCAGCTCCCCCTGAAAAGGGAACGTTCCCATACAACACCAAAGCTCAGAACTTTCCCAAGCTCCCATTGCAGCTCCCCCTGAAAAGGGAACATTCCCATACAACACCAAAGCTCAGAACTTTCCCAAGCTCCCATTGCAGCTCCCCCTGAAAAGGGAACATTCCCATACAACACCAAAGCTCCAAAGCTCCACGGAACGCGGGAACCATTGGAATGGGTTTCCCAACTCTTAGGAGTGGTTCCCATGTAACATAGCTTTTAAAATATCAATGTCATTTAATATTGGGAGTAAGTAATATTCCAAATTTAGAAAGTAAGAAATTGAAAAATTTTGTACAAACCCTTAATTTAAATCAGAATGGAGGTTAGAAATTGAAACATATTTTAAACATTGGAAATGGAGTGATTTAACTAACCCGTGGAATTTTGGAGGTAAGAAACTGAAAATCTTCCTAGAAACCCTTAGAGGTAAGACACTAAAAAACTTCCTGCAAACCCTTAAGAGATAAGAAACAACTTTCTAGAAACCCTTGATTTAAAGAATGGAGGTAAAAACTTTTAGAAACCTGGCCATAGAATTTTATATGAGAAAAAGTATATTTTTATATTATGAAATTTATACTATTCATATGGAAATTTTGAAACGCTGATTCTGAGATAAATAATACTTATTGACATAACTAGAAATTACTCTGAAATAAACCACACCTATTGACATAACCAAAGATTACTCTGAAATAAACCACACCTATTGACATAACCAAAAATTATATGTATAGCACTGTATTTGATTTGCTATGGTATTATGAAGTTTTTTGCCATTTGATAGCTATATGTTTTTTCCTTACCAGTTGCATCACTGAGCTATATAAATGATATAGTATGTATTTTTTATTATTATTTTTACTTGAATAACTAAAAAAAATGGTCTATTTTCGGTAGAAAAAAAAAGAGTTGTCTTTAGTGCTACTTTTTGGAAGCTTTTATGGTGGGTTTTTCTAATCAAATGTCTCTAAAATCTAGGAGGAATTTATTGAAATCACAAGCTTGATGGTTAATCCTGTGCAATCGAAGTGCCCTAGGGTTTTTTCCGTCAAATTTCTCTAAAATCTAGCAGAAATTTATTGAAATCACAAGCTAGATGGGTAATCTTGTGCAAACGAAGTGCCCTAGGGGTTTTCCAGGGTGCTGAGTCCCTATATACAGTGAAAAAAACTAGTTTAAATAGCACAAATCAAGATTTCACCTCAAATTTTTCCACCGGATTTCACACTAGAAAATCCAAAAAATTGCACTAAAACCAACTCTAAAAAAAAAAGGGAAAAAAAGAAAAAGAAAAAGAAAGATAAGATTGAAATCTGCAACATTTTTATAAAGTATTTATATTTTTTCTTTAAAAAATAAAAATTTTGAAAGATGTATTCTAAAATAAACCAAATAAAACACTAAAAATTTAAAGTAGAAATAAATCACACCTATTCATATAACTAGATTAAACCACACCTATTCATATAACTAGATTAACGTAGACAAAGATATAGTTAAAATCTAAATTGTAGAAGACTTATTCTGAAATAAACCACTAGAAATTTGAGGTGGAAATAAATTACACCTATTCATATAACTAGATTAATGTGAACAGAGATAATGTGAACAGAGATATAGTTGAAATCTATAACATTCATAATTTTTCTTTAAAGAATGAAAATTCTGGAAAAACTTATTCTAAAATAAACCACTAAAAATTAACAGATATATAGTTGAAATCTACAACATTATTATTTTCCTTTTTTAAAACTAAAATTATGAAGACCTATCACACCTATTAACATAACCAGAAACTATCTACGTGAGCAGAGGGATGATTGAAATGGGTGCTCAGAAATGCGGTCACATATGGAGATAATGACGTCTTGGAGCGGTTTACTGCATTAATAATTAATAACATTAGATTTTGTTAATTATGCTTAGATAAGGATGGCAGGAGACTGAGCACTGAATCATTCAGGAATATATTATCCTGTTTTTATTCCTTTGTATATATTTGTGTGCATTATTTCGCCTTTAAAGTCACGGATTCACTATTTCTTGGATTGATGTGATAGCAGCTGGGATAAAGTTGGACAGATAAGGGCAAACGTAGCTAGTGAGGGGCAGTACTTCAGAGGAATATCATGCAAATATATTTAAAATCTTTATGATGTTGGCACTTTAAAGACATACTTAGCACCTGGAAACAATTTTTGGAAAAAAAAATGATGTATTGAAAAGTCTAAAGAATACAGAGATTACATGTGAGAGACATTGATGAAAACCAACCAAAACCCATGTCAATAAAGTCCTTTCTAGACCAACTCCTGTAACAAAAGCGTCATGTTCGCTCTGCCACTGAACATGCTCAACTCTAGCCAAACTATCCAAGAAATAAGCACTACCAAAAGGAAATGGTTTCCACTATATATAGAAAATACAAATTTCACACCTACATATCTCACTACCAAAATCATCCAAGCACTTTCAACAAAATTGCCATTTCGGTAAATACAGTATGACTAATAAAAATTCATGTCGCATTACAAATCATAAATCCAGCCTTTCAGCACACAGAAAGAATCACAAACATAATGATCCGTAAAGCAGGGATTCCTCATTCCAGTAATTCTTTATTATTTTATTAAACATTTATTCAAGAGAATAAGATAAAGTTCTTATTAAAAAAACAGGGAATTGATGCCACAGATCGGCACCTATGAATACATAAGATGATATAACTTATATTGTGAAGCATTGTTCTGTGCCTAGTGTGTTCTACTTGTCTGGCTCCTTCAACATTTTCTATTCAAACAATGTTTTCATCACCCAAGGGGGTTTTGATATTGTGGTATGACTCAACATAACAGATGCCTTCAACTAGACAAAATCAGAATATCTTAAAATACTTATGTACAACGGATAAAAGCTTTCTGTGTATTGTTGTACCTTATTGTGAAGTAAAACTGTGATCAACAATCTAATAAAAGAAAGTTAATATATTGAAACTGTCCTTGTAGCCCCTTTATAGACAAAACAATGGCTAAAGTTATATTATTGTAGCCTAAGTCATTTAAACTTGCTGGAATGTTTAGCCTTCAAAGTAGCAAACCTAGTGGGTTTAGTGAGAGCAATGGTAGTTGAGCATATATGCTCTATGTATTGTTTGCGTGACTTGAACCCACATGCTTTCAAGTCCTTTGGCGTGATTTTGGTCCTTTTAACCATAGCATCAACATTTATCTTTTTTGTTTTCTGTGAAAATTAAAACATTATCAATAAATATCAAAATCCACATAGATATAATGAAAATATGCGGACCATGTAACAAATATGAAAAGACAATTCATTGACTAGCTATCAATAAATATCAAAATCTATATAGATATAATGAGAATATGGTGAACATGTAATGAATATGAAAAGAAAATGCATTAACTAGTCATAAAAAATATGTCAATGTTATTATGAGCTAAGATATGTAGTATATAACTTACCTCTCTTAATTTATCTTGAAGTCTAGGTGAATGTCGCAATGGTTGAGGAGAATGTGATTTTTGCTGAGTATCATGTCCACCATCATACATGTGCAAAGGTGTTTTAGGAGATGTATATTCATTACTCTGAACATTAGATTATACATAGATATAAGTATGTGACTCAAATAGAATTAAATGTAAAAATATGATAAAATTATAAGAGTATAAATAAATATAATCTTACCTTGCATTGTGACATTGGACGTGAAGATGGTTGTAGCATTTGAACCATTTCATTTCCATTCTTCTTAAGGCTTCGACAAGGGGTTTTCATTGATTGTGATGGTTCCAAAGGGAACACCTGCACCATAAATAAGAAATAACACACACACACATAATCAAAAAAAATCAAGGATAACGATATATAATACAGAACATCCATTTCTCATCCCATCATTATGGTAAAACATAACAATTTATATATTAATGTTTTTAGTGGAATAGGTTATATGGATTAAAAACTTACTAGCCCAATAACCCCTTGAAAACCTTGAAATCTAGGTGAGCGTCGTAATAGTTGGTGGCTTGAATTTGGGGAATTTTGTTGATTAGGCTATGCATATCAATAACAATGAGAAATTAGTATACAATTATAATAAATATAAATATTATTTAATGTTAAAATGTCTAAAAAATTAATATATGCAAAAAAATGGACTCAACTGTGTTGTCATTGTCCTGATTAGTTTCATCAAAGTTTAATATATGGTTGTGCCCATCTAATCCTTCTTCCCCCACATCATCGGGAACCTCAGTGCTTACTTTCTCTTTTAAAGCAATATCTATGCGCTTCATTGTCTCCATACGTCTACGAGGTAGACTCTGATCCCAACGTTGAATTTTTTCACAAATCCTTTGCTTTGAAGTATCATTAAGCTGATCAAATGTAACAACTGACTGTGAAAACAAGTTTCAATGAATTTAGTCCACAACAATAAATTAATATTAATAAAAAACATATACAGATAAATACTAATAAATACTTACAGCTGAAAGAATTTCTTCAATGACAATATTAATAAAAAATCATATACAAATAAATACTAATAAATACTTACAGCTGAAAGAATTTCTTCATTGACAAATCTTTTATATGCTTGTTGTCGTGCACGACATAATATTTTGGCATTTTGCCTTTTAACTGCACTTGTTGATTTGACCGCCCATGTAGCATTTGCATCTCTTACTCGACCTCTTTGACGTGGAGGAATTGGTGGGAGATTGTGGGTGGTAGCCCGATGATGATTAAGGCCAGATAGCTTAGATCGACTCAAGTTCCCCGCACAGCCACCAACAAGACAAGTGAACACTTGCTTGGTGCCTTTGATAGTTACCTCCCATTCATGTCTAATTTCCTCCATTTTCTTACGCCCTTATAAATGAATATGTAAACAACAATGTTGTTAAAAACATCATAAAAACACTTTAAAGTAAAAAACAATATTCATATCTATTTTTTTGTGGTTACCATAACTATCAACTTTTATAAAATATAGGCCAAAATATTTAAAACAACTCTTCAAGATTCTTGTTATATCAATTTGCATGATTTGTAAATGTTACAGTTTTAAGTTCTTGTTAGATCAATTTACATGCTTTGTAAATCTGACAGTCTTAGGTGAACACAGGTTGGGATAAGTGGTCTCATTGGGACTACATGGTTCCCAACAAAGCCAACCCCTGATTAATAAACCTTCTTTACAGTCCAATAAATATTTTTTAGAGGAAAATGTTGCCCTCTCTAATTGACTGCTATCCTTGTGTTAAATGGAATTCCCCACATCCAATATACCTGCTGGATACCTTAATATACAGTAGACATAAGCTCAAGAGATGGAAACAAGCTTTGTTCAATAATACCAAGCTACAAAGTGATTCTACAAACTGATTTAAATCTCAAGGCCTTCAGTGTACTTACTTTTATGATTTACAGGATTATGATATAAATCTCATGGTCTTCAATGTAATTTTATAATTTTGAATTTGAAGTATTGAAATTACTGGAAATTCAACAAGCCTAAGACAAAAACAGAACACAAACAAGGTAGGACAAGGAAACTGCCAATACATATAACAAAACATAACCACTGCAACTGCCAACAAGAAGCCAGAGATAGCCCAAATCATAGCAGCACTGAAGCTACCCACAATGTTAAAGACCCAATAATATGGACAACGTTTAATTGATCCAATCATTTGAAATAAATGAGTCCTACAATCCAACCTGACTTCACATCCAAAAAATTGAAGCTTGCCATCAGCAATACCAGTGAATATGAAGTATGCAATTGCTTCACATCTTAACATGCTTGTAAAACTTCGCAGTTTTTATAGCTTGTACCAGCATTATCAATTTCCAGGGCAGTGATCTGGTCAAAAGTTTGGCGTCTTATTTAATTCTTTCAGACTGTAGAGTCCAAACCCCTAGTTTTGTAGCTTAATCTTTCGTCATGTTCTCGCATAAACTTTACCTTATAGTGCCAACCATAACTAGATAAAGCATGTTTCCAAGGACTGTTAACAGCAAACAATTTCAATGAGTAAGATCTCAATTGTGAATTATGCAAATGGGGTCCCAAAAATAATCTCGCATCTGCTCTTATATGTCACCTTATTAGTGAGGACTAAGATCAACAATCCAGGACTTTCGAGGACGGAAGATAAAATACAAGGCCAATTTAAAATGGCCAAGCAGACACACAAAATTGATTGGGGTAAATTGAAGCAAAGAGGAGTTGATTGCGGCCTTTTTAGACCTGGTTATGAAAATTGCCTAATTGGGTTACACTGCCATGGAAAGAGTCTCATCTGGCTTATCCCAGCATCATCATTCCACTTAAAATTAGAAAGGAGAAGAAAAGCTTGGACAGCCAAGGCTTGTAAGCCTCCGGCAATTGTAAGGCCATTACTGTTGCACATCCGGCAAGGACAAAGTCTGTAAGTGCTTTCATTGTTAATGTAAAAAGTGGTTTCAGAATTGCGTAGTTCGATTTCTGGAGTGGAATATATCTTTTGCAATTGGGTTTAAATGAAGAATGCCCATTTTATACAATTTGATTGAGAAATCGTTGTTTATGAGTTCATTGCAAAACTATTGAAGACAGAAGACATTGAATCGAACATTAAATCCTGTGTGAATGGTTAATTTGCAATATGATAGGAAATCAATCTAAATAATTGATGTTGTAATTGGGTTGTATTGTGACTCTGCACCGCAATAAAATTGGTATTATTAATATCAATATTGTAGTGTTGATGGAATGCAATGATGAAAGATGATTGGGTTTTATGAATTTCTGTTTTAATACAAGAATTTAAATCTATTTCTGAGAATCGATGTTATGGTTAGAAATCTGGTTGAATTCCCAATTGAATGAAGTATTCAAATTGGTAGATGACAAGTTGTGCTGATGCAGAGGTTAAAGTCCAGAACTAACATTGATATGCTTGTGGGAAACTACAGTGAAGGCATAAGTATAAATTGTTGAAAAAGGAACAAAATCGACTCATAGTTCACATTACAGACAACGTTTCCAATCTGGGTAAATGACGAGTTGGGTTTGGGAATATAAAACAACGTTTCAGATAAATAATGAGTTCTGGGATCTGCGTTATAAGTTCACAGGTATGAATTAGTCAGGTCCAATTGAATCGACTACCATTCTGAATTTTATGTGTTGTGCGCTGATTAAATGGAGATTTTATGTGCTGGATCGACGCTGATTGCGTTGAATTGCAGAATGCTTAATTGCTAGGATCGTTTCACCTATTGAGTTTGTGCTATGAATCCAAATCGATGGAGATCGATTCCAGTCTTAATTACAGTAAATAAATCAAGTTAAAACGCAGACAGTGTTATGGTAAAGTTGTGGGTTGATTCCCGTGTCATTTTATAATGCAAATGCAGAGTGATTTGAGTTTTATTAGCGCTGAAGAAATTGTGGGTAGTAAACTGAATTTGTAGGTTGAGTTCTGATTGAAACCGACTCTGATTAACGACTCTTTTTGTATCTAAACACACTGTCTTGGCGCTGGAAAGGCTGTATGAACAAGTTAAAGATTGAACGCTGGCATTTAAGACTGTATAGAAAAATGGAAATTGCAATATAATTACAGAGATGCAGACACTGAGAATCATCTGATAGGAATTACAATTGCAGAAGTAAAATTTAATGAAGCATTTGGGAAATATATGAAATTGCCCTGTCTTGGAATGTCAATTGGGTAATGATTGCAAAGCATTTGTATATGCGCAGAAATTACTGAAGATTCTGGGGTTTGCAGGCTAGCCCTGCATCAACAGCTCTACCATAGTTATGTGTGAGGAATTTCGGGCCGGCTCGGTTGCTACTGCCACTGCTAGACCGTGCTGAAAAAGAAAGGTATGCAAGGGTATACGATAATACCTGTATACGCGCAAGACAGAGGTCGAAAGAGCATTTGAAATCTTCCGTCCTCGAAGCGCTGCATGCACTGAATCACCTTCTGTAACCTCTCCTCTGTTCGCCGGAGTTCAATGGTTGTAACCTCTCCTCTGTTCGCCAGAGTTCAATGGTTGAATTGTCGGGAGTTTGAATTGTCGGGATTTGAGCAGATAATACATTATCGAGGATGGTTGGTAAGGTTCGTAAATGTGCCTCATTAATACGCCAAAGTGGAGGCCAAAGTGGAGGCGGGCAGAGTCAATGGGCAGGAGCATGGCAGCTGCCGCCGGAGCTGCGTGACCTGTAATCACCGGAGAGGGATGCATGTAACTGCCATGATCCATGATCAAGCATGTAAGTGTGCCATGACGTCAAGGGGGTTGTCTGCCGCTGTCAGAGGGTGTAAGGACATAGCATTAACTTTGCTATAGAGGTGGAAATAGGAACTGCCTAGTCGCTGGGGGTGTAAGTCCTTCACAGTTTAGTACACCCTCGCATTGCCCGGTTGTGCAAAACAGTGTACCCCAGCACTCCGCTGTTGTGCAGTACGCACACCCAGTGCGCCCCCAAATTCTGCCAGTTGTCTGACAGGCAGTGAGTGGAACAGTCCACGACTGTCCTCTGTCCAGCCGCATCCCTACGTCGACTATTTGTTTCCCGATTGGCCAAACGGTGAATTCGCACTCATTCAGGATCTCTATGGTCACACCTCCTGCTCCTGCGAGAATAACAAATACAGTAATAAAGTTGGACTCTTGAACATACACAAATATCCAATTTGCAGTTATTACCCAATTTGCAGTTACTTTTTAAACATCATTTAACAAATTGCTGGCTGACACAGCATTATAAATAAATGATTGCAAAACTGTTCATAATTTCATGGCTACAAAACCTTGAATGTCAAAAGAGGTGTATTGAGGAGACAGTGCGTCTACTTAGCTTTTAGTTAGTGAGATTCAATACCAGAAAGGGGGGAAGAATTGGCAGCGCCGCAGAAGACGACCGTATAGTTACTGCCTGCGGGGCAATTGAACGTGGCTGTGGCGCTATCAAGTGGATAGCTGTAGGCCTGGGGGCATTGTGTGTTGAAGAAACGCGAATAATTAGTGGGACGGCAATTATTCCCACCGTAATCCCCAGTGCAGCAATATTGGGATGTATTGTAAATAGTGCAGGCGCTCATGCATGCGCCCAGCACCTTCAATTCTGCTGGACAATTGGCAGTTATGTTGCTGCTGCAAGCGATCGTTTGGCACTTAGAGTTAGAGGGTTTGATCGAAATTGGAATGTTGAATCCGCCAACGAGAGAGATGCGATAGAAGTCGACGTTCTAGGCTTCATTGAGACTGTACTCGACCATAGTCACTGCACAATTTTGTACACTCCCACTCGTGTTCTTGCATTCCCCGGTTGTGCAGGGATATCCGAAGACACACCCAGTTCTCCCCCAAAATCTTATCGAACCGGCAGTGAGTGGAACCGTCCACGAGTATCCTCTATCCAGCTCTCTCATATTGTGTGTCCCGTCTACCCAAACAGAGAATTGGCACTTATTCAGGAACTCAATGGTCCCACCTCCTGCTCCTGCGACTCCCGAGGATAACAAATTCAGTAATAAAGTTAGACTCTTCAACATACATAAATATCCAATTTGCAGTTATTACCTTGTATAATCCAACTGCATAAAGTTTCCATGAATGCCAGCGAAACTCTCTTTGCGCTTTTGCAGTCATTACCTTGTACAACGCAACAGGACAACACCGCCATGAATGCCAGAGAAACTCCCTTTGCTCTCGCCATTGCAAATGCTGTGACTCAAACATTTCCCTGGCAAAAGCTATATAACGCCTCCACAATGACAACGAATTTTGAATAGTTCTAGTTTGACTAATCATTCACAACTAGAGGCGTGTTTTCCACGGTTTCTGATCATAACAAGGATTCACAATTAAAAGCGCGTTTATCGCAATCAGTAACCATCCCACGGTCTCGCATAATACGTCGTGCCGTGTGGGGGTTGATCAATACTTTCTCCTGCACCATTGACAATTGCGTCGATCAATAATCACGATTCACAACTGAAGGTATATTAGCATTTGCACCAGATGCTGCAAAGAAAACGCTGTAAGACATAAAAAATCCATTATCCATGTAGTGTGTGCATTATTCAACAAGGTGGATCTCTCTAAATTCGTTGCAAACATTTATGTTGTTGCATTTCTAATTTATTTAGAATCTACTACTACCTCCTCTTCTTGGAATATTAAATTTCTTATCACCCCATGATGACAATCCCTCTAATTATTGGCATCACAATTATTTCCACTTTAGTGGGTTTACCTTCAACCTAAAAAAACATGAATTTGAGTCACTTAATTAAAAAGAAATTGCTAAATTGCTATTTATCAGGTTTTGAGTAAAAACAATTAATAACTCATATTTACAACCCTTTAAATATTTACAACCTTTTAAGTCTTGTATTTATAACTCATATTTATAACCCTTTAAAATGAAACTCAATATCTATATTTTTATTTTTTTTCTGAATAAGTCTACTCCTATATTGATACAAAATATTTTTACAACGAGGCAGCCGCCTCAAGAGGTCTAGCCTTGAAGATGGCTTACACACATTACAAATCTGAAAATTGACCAAAAAAAACTAGCAAAAGACCAACTAGAACTCGGACTATGACCGGTACATTGAAACAAAAACCACATTGTCAAAAATGTAGACTAACCGGAGTGCCGAAACTGCTTGACTGAGTTGATACATTTAACCCGAACTGTAAACATAGACAAAACAATTGAACATTTCCCCTTGAATAGAGACGGAGACTACAAAAGAGAACGACAACCTGATTATGCATCTTGAGCGGTGGAAGGCACTTCTTCCACAATCCGACAACCGAAGCTGGAGGAGTCATCATCGTCTGAGGGATGGCCCTCTTCTTTTGGCGGACCAACTTCACTCGGAACATTCGAACACGCCAGAGCTTGCTTATCCTGGGAAGCAGAACTCCTTGGGACATCGCCCTGCTGTCTCGGATTCTGAGAGGTGCCTGGCAATTCTTCCGCCCTCGGCATCGAAGTCGCATTTGGAATTGCCGGAACCAAGCCAACTGCGCCTTCACTCAGCTGAATCGTAACAGAAGCAATGAAAGAGTGATTGCTGAGAGTGCAGGGGATTTGAAAGCGGGCTGAATGCGCATGAGTATGGTGTGGGTTCGACATTGCAGCTTGGTTCCCCTGGCCACGACCACGACCTCGCCTGGTAGTAGGATGGCTTTCAGTGCCGCCTCCTGAAGAGCCAAAGAAGGTATCTGAGGAAGAGGAAGAAGCCTGGCGAATGGGACGACCACGGGCGCTGCCCCTTCGGCAGCCCATTCTTTGGCGCAGGATAGGCATGTTGCTCAGAGCAAAAAGAGCAGGACAAGCAGCAAGTCTTTACAGACCAGGGGAGACTGGAAGGGGGAGAGTTATCCCACTCGCCAATGATCTGACAAAGCTGGACGACAAACGACAGAAGAAAATGCTGAAGGGACTTTGGAGAACCAGAAGATCCAGCAGAGAAACTACTCCGCGTGCTTGAGCGCCATGGATTCCAACATTATCCCAAGAGCAAAGCACTACAACTACGAGGAGGCCAGACATTCGCAAAAGAGGAACATAACAGAATTAGAGGAGCGCCATGGGATTAGAGCGAGGGAGCCTGTGAAGAATGTCGTGCCGCATTAACGCAGCCATGAATGAGCTTGCCAGGAGATTGAAGTGTGGCAACAAGTGAGGCCAGGTGTCGTTGAAAGTGCTCCACGCCCCTGCCCCTCCCGCCGACTTCGTACCTCTACCTGTACCGTTCACCCGCATCTGGGAGGGATAGATCTTGTTGCACCAGAAGAGTGCAGTCTTGTTTAAGTTGCTCATCATTAGAACTGCTGAGAGGACCAGAGAAGAAAGGGAGCTGCTGATCAGACCCTTGATTAGCCAATCTATCTGCTACTTTGTTGGCAGATCGCTGAACATGCTGGAAGGTAACGCTGCGAGAAGATGTGAGCCATTCTTCAATTTGCTCCAGTCTACTTAGGAGCCGCTAGCTAGAAGCGATCTTTCCAGCTGATGTGCCTGATTGGATCTGAGTGACTGCCTCAATTAGGATTTGTGAGTCCCCTTCTATCACCAGAGGGAAGAAATTTTCAGTTACAGTTGTGCAGATGCCCTTCCATAAACCTTCAAGTTCGGCTGCATTGTTGGTATCTCTTCCTAGCGAGCCATGATATATATGCAGAGCCGAGCCCTCAGCATTTCTGAAAATGCCTCCATATCCAGCCGGCCCTGGATTGCCCTTGGCAGCACCGTCGAAATTTAACTTTATGGTCTGGGAGACAGGAGGAGACCAGTATTGGGGGGAATCAGAATGAATGGAGGGATTGAGAGTGGCATGAGCAGAGAAAGTGAGATTCAGATTCCAGTTTTTCAGAATGAGGCATTCCTGAGGAGAGGCTGGCAGGTCCGAATTTTGCCAGTGTTTCAGAGCAAGAGTTTCTTGTAGGTTCTGTTTGAGAAGAAGCCAAAGGGAGTCCAGGGGCGAATGGAGATTTTTAAAGATCCTGTTGTTCCTCTCCTTCCATATGATCCAATAGACAAAGCCCGGAAGAAGGTTCCAGAGGGAGTTGAGGACTGGACTTTGGAAGGGATGCTGAGGCCAGTTCCTGATTGTATTTGTGATGTCTCCCTCTCGTCTTCCCATTCTCCTGTTGCACTGAGCAATTCTCTCCCAGAGTTCTGCAGCTAGCGGGCAGGTATCCAAAAGATGCAAGATGGTCTCTGAGTGGAGGTTGCAGTTGGGACATCTGGAAGGCCCAATAAAACCTCGTTTTTGAAGATTATCCCAAGTGAGGATCCGTTGTTTGCTTAAAAGCCACAGGAACATGGAGACTTTTGGCCAGATACTTGGTTGCCAGATCTTATCCCATAGCTGATCCTTAATTATCTGCACTGGATGATAGAGAATTTGGTATGCCTCCTTGGTGGTGAATGTCCCTTTTGGAGAATATCCCCACCGAATTTCCTTCTGATCCGAGAACTTGATTTTCCTAAGTTTGAGCTCTTGATCAATCTCTTCAAAGGTTTCCTCTTGCCAATTGGCTTGCCAGGTGTCTGCTGATCTCCATTGTTGAAAGCCTTGAGGGGATTGCTGCTGCCAGAATTGACAAACCTGGGTTTGATCACTGTGTTGCATGGTAGCTTGCCATTTGGGTCTGTGGAAGAGAGCAGCTAGTTTGGGGAGCTGCTGCCAGGAGTCTTCCCAAAATCTTGTTGTGGTGCCTGAGTGTATTTCCCAAAAACTGTGCGCTTGAATGAAGACATTGTGCTTTCTGGCAGCATTCCAAATTAACGATCCAGGGTTGGTGATGCTTATGCGGATGAGCTCCTCTAGGGGGCTTCCTGGAGCGTATTTGGCATGCCAGATATGAGCCCATGGAGTGTGCGGATTGGAGACCCATTTCCACCAGATTCGGGCACCCATGGTGTTGTTGCTGTGAAGGGGATCCCTTAGACCCAGCCCGCCGCTGACTTCGGAAGGCAGACCTCAGTCCATTTGACGAGCGCCCATTTTCTGTTGAGTCCTGAGGAGCCCCATAAGAAATTTCTCTGAAGATTGCGAATACTCTTAAGAACCCATTTGGGAGCTGCCAATATGGAGAATAAATACAGAGGCATGGCTTGGAGAACGGATTTGATAAGAATGAGCCTGCTGGCGATATTAAGAGAGCGGAAGGTCTAGGAGGAGAGCCTGGTTTCTAGATTGTCAAGGAGGGTTCTCCAGGAGGCATGTTTGATAGCTGAGTCTATCAGGGGAGCCCCAAGGTATTTCGAGGGAAGCACAGCTATAGGATAGCCCAAGATCCTGGCTATATTCTTCTGAGTTAGACTGGGGGTATTGAAGAAGAAGAGCTGGGATTTGGCAGCATTGATGGAGGTGCCTGAAGCTTCAGAGAAGAGATTCAGAAGGGCTAGGAGGGCAGAGGCCTCTTGAACTGACGGATGGCCAAAAAGCATAGTGTCGTCAACAAACTGTTGGTGAGAGAGGGGAGAAAGTCCATGAAGAGAAATGCCCTTTAGAGAGTGAGAAGAGATAGCAGAATGAAGGAGACGACTGAGACCTTCGGCCATGAGCACAAAGAGGAACGGAGAGAGAGGGTCACCTTGGCGAATACCTCAGGAAGGTCGGAAAGGCGAGGAAGGAGAGCCATTCAGAAGGATAGAATAACAGGGGGAGGTAATAAGATTCATGAGCCAACGCATCCAGGTGGCACTGAAGCCAAAAGCTAAAAGCATTTGATTGATGTAGGACCAACTGAGTTTATCGAATGCTTTAGAAAGATCTAGCTTGAGAATCATACCTGGCTTTTTTAGAACCTTGAGAGAATGAATCACTTCATTTGAAAGTATGATACCATCCATAATTTGGCGCCCTTCTACATACCCTGTTTGCTCTGGAGAGATGAGGAGAGGGAGTAGAGGTTTGAGCCTATTTTCCAAGACTTTTGAAATGAGTTTGTAGATTACGTTACAAAGAGCGATGGGCCTGTATTTGTCTGGAGTGCTGGAATCTTCCACCTTTGGCACTAGCACTATGAAGGTAGTATTGAGGGAGGGGAGGATCCAGTGCATCGATCTTGCTTCTTCCACAAGTTCCCAAACCTCTGTTTTGATGTGCTCCCAGAAGGCGTGGAAAAAATTGGCTGTAAAGCCATCAGGTCCCGGCGCTTTGCCATCCTTCAGTTGGGCTAACGCATCCTCCACTTCCTGCATGGATATTGGCTGGAGTAACATATTGTTGTGGTCCTCCGTGATGATCTTTGGAATATGCTACGTGATAGAATGTATTGCCTAAGTTCTGCTGCCTGGAGGCTCTCTAAGAGTGTCCTGAAAGTGCTCTTTGAATTCTTGTTCCATTTCTTCATGCGCTTCCAGACGTTCTCCTTGCTTATTGTTGATGAAGGTGATGTAATTGTGCATTCTCCTTTGAATTGTGGTTCTGTGAAAGAATTTGGTATTTTTCTCTCCATCCTTGAGCCATCTGACCCTGGATTTTTGACGCCACAGTGTTTCCTCTTGTTTCCGACGTGTTTCAATCTTGGTTAAGAGTGACTTCTCCTATTGCACATAGTCTTCAGTTCTGCCTTCATAGATGATGCGTTGTTGCAATGTGTTCATTTGCTCCTCCGGCATTTTCTGATGGTCGAAAATATTTCCAAACTGAGAGCGATTCCAGGATTTGAGCGCTTGTTTGAGATATTTTAACTTTTGCTCAAAGTGGAAAATTTTAGCTCCTTCTGGGGGATTGAAAGATTTCCAAGCATCGATCACAACATCTTTGAAATTAGGATGTGAGAACCAAAAAGATTCGAAGCGAAAGGGTCTGTTGCTCCTGGCACCCGGACGCGACCATTGTAACATTATGGGCCAGTGATCAGAACCTACTTGAGGCAAGATGGAGGCATGAAAGTCCCCCCCCATGTGAATAGCGTTGTCCGACATGAGAAATCGATCCAGTCTGGAGGCTATCTGCTGTGAACCCCTTCTTTTATTGGTCCATGTATAAGTGCCATTGGAAGTCTGTAGGTCCATTAATTGATTTCTGTGGATGAAGTCTTTGAAGCCGTGACTATCTTCATCCAGCCTCGATCGTCCACCAGACTTTTCCTCCAAAGAGGTGATGATATTGAAATCACCCCCACAGATCCAGAGGGGAAAGCACCTGTCAGAGTTGAGCTCTGAAATAGTATCAAGCAGATCCATTTTTTTTTGTAATTCTTGCGGAAAATACACATTGGATAGATGACCGTGGATATTGGTTCCGATTAGGTGGAAGGTAGTCTGAATGAAGAAGTGAGAGGCATGGAAGTCATGAAGGTAGAGCTCTTGAGGATTCCATATGATTGCGAGCCCTCCAGAAGCTCCAGAAGCATCCACTGAGACTGAATGGCACCCCAGCCAGGCTTTATTTAGTATTTTTTCCAGAACTGTACTATTGCATTTTGTTTCTTGAAGGTAAATTATTGAAGGCTTGTCTTGCTGGATCATTTTTTTAATCATCCTGTGTTTTGCAGAGCCATTGAGCCCTTGCACATTCCATGAGACGAGCTTCATGGGGAACAATGGGGAAGAGTTTTGTAAAACTTGGTCAGCTTGGGGAATCTACCAGAATCCACCAGCATTTCTCCGATAATGATAGTCCTCTGCAGATCCATTTTGCATCCACGTTTCTTCGTCTCCTTCAAGATTTTTTTCCCGTCCCAAGGACTGCCAGCCTGAATACTAAGATATTTGTTGTGTTGTGCTCTGGTTAAAACTTCTTATAGTCTTTCAATTTCCAGGGAGTGTATAGCGTTGAATTCCTTCTGTCTGCAAGCTACTTCCAGCTTGAGTATATCCAGACCTGCCAGATCCACACTTTCTGGTTCCTCCTCCATGCACTGTATCGGTGTATTATGTTCTTCCTCCTTCGAATGTTGTTGCATGCTTAGTGCCAGAGCTGCATTTGTCTCCATGTTGGAAGATTGTAGAGCTGAGTCTTTGTCTTTATTTGCATTGGAGGTGGAGGCGGGGGTGATGATGGATTCGGAGACTTGGAGGGGATCTGTAGACTTGGGCGAATGAGGGGGAGACGAAGGAGATGGATCTGAGGGGGGGATTGAGAGGTTGTCCTCCATGCTGTTCTTGGAAGTCAGGATTTCAAAACTGTTTTGAGTTATGGGTTTCTTGAGATTTTCAGGCTCCACTGAGTGTTTCTTAGCATGCCTTCTTCTACTTGGAACTTTTGTGAACCCCTCAACATCTTTGCTTGCCTCTGTGACAGGGGCTTTGGACTGCAGATTCAGAGGGAAATCCCTGAAGAGATGGCCATGTTCATGGCACTTCCTACAGCGAAAGGGAACATGCTTGTAGTCTATTGTTTGAACCCATTCATAATCATCATGAAATAAGCTTACCGAGTCAGTTAGAGCTTTGGCGAGATGCATGTGAACACAGATCCAAGCATATGAGGTGTATCTTCGGCATTTTGTTTCCTCAGCGACCTTGATGAAGACCCCCAGGCTGTTACCTATGTCCTTTAGGGTTTCCTCGTTCCAGTATTCCAAGGGAAGAGAGTACATTCGGATCCATACTAGAGCCCAGTTGAAGTCTTCCTTATCTGGATTGAACCTCTCAACCCAATCACGCAGGTACAGGCCGGCTGAGTTGAAGAAATATGGGCCACCCTCAAAGATACGCATTTTGTCCTCCAGACAGTTAAAGGTAGCGGTGAAGAAGCCTTTAGGTCCAAGCTGCAGGGTGACTTGACCTTTTGGCTTCCACTTGGAGGCAATCCAACCTTGCAGGGCTTTTTCAGTAGGCCAAAATCCAAGAAACTTGCCTATGAGGGCATGATCCCTCATATATTGAATCTGGTTGTTGATGCGCTGACTGGGGAGATCTATTTTGATTCTTTCAGCAGATTTGGGGATGCATGTTGTAGAGGACGCTTTGGGTCTTGACGTCGCGTTATTCTGGTCAGAACCTTTATCTTTGGCAGTCAATGGGTTGGTAGCAAAGTCACCATAATTATTTATGGCTTGATTAGTTACTTTCTCTGCCAGGGGATCAGAACCGGAACAGGCCTTTTTTCCTACGCTAGTCGACTTGTCAGGAATGGGATCGGAGGGGGGAGAGGGGGTCATGCCCGCCCCTCCGGAGAGCGGATTCATGGAGGCGGCGTCAGCAGAGACGCCAGAGTCTGGAGATAGAGAGCACCTTTGGGGAGAATACCAGGAAACGCAGGAACCCTAGCTATGTCGGTCGGCCCTGAGCGCCATCCTTCTTGGTTCTCATCTTGATAGATAGATCTATCTATATTTTTATTAATAATAAAAAGAATCTTCTTTATAAAACTGACACTCACATGCTACTCCTATATATTTATGTTATATTTAATATTCAATGTCCATTAACTGAATGACAAGATGAAAGCTCAACTTAATTGCACCTTTAAAATGTGACTTAAAAGTTTAATTGGTAATTATTTATTCAGTAATTTGTACATTGTTAATTGCAATTTCTCTTGAAAACCAATGTTTATATCAAAATTTTAAAAATTAACACTCACTTCTCCCGTAGTCTGGTGTTTCTTTATTTGATCGTGGTACTCAAGATTGCCTTTCTCCGAAGTATCCAATGTGAATATGATATATTATGTGTTTCCGTGTTTCTTTATTTGATCATGGTACTCAAGATTGCCTTTCTCCAAAGTATCCAATGTGAAGATGATATCTTATGTGTTTCCACTTTCTCAGTAGGTTCATGTGATTATTATTATTTTTGGTGTTAATGTTTATGTCTTTTTTATGCCCATTCATTATTTATTATCTAAACATTGATGTTTGAAAATCCGTAAGTGGCTAGTGTGAAAATTGCATGGTATGCTGAGAATTTTGTTATCTAGTAAGCTTAGAGTCATTCTTGAGTCATTATCTTTACCATCTCAGGAAGAAGAAGAAGAAGAAAAGCCTATTGAATTGAAAAAGAACCCTAAAAAGTATTAGGATCCATGGGTCATTTTTTTTGCATCATGTAGCAAGATCACATGGTTAATTGATTATGCCACATGAAGAATTAGCCTTTGCCAATATTTAGGCTTATGACTAGGTGATTTTTTCTACTAATATTCTTATACCAATTTACCATGATAATTCTCTTTTAAATTAAAAGGCAAGCACCTTTTTTTAGTGTTTCAACTTCATTTATAAAGAGTTTAGTGCTGCTAATTAGTAGATTATATGAAATTTTGAAAATTGCACTAATATATTATTGTTGTAAGGCTCTACATTCCCAATGGAACTCATATAGTGAGTGGATAAAGAAATGATAAGTTTTTCAAATGGTGAAATAATTTTCATATGCGTGATATTGTGATCTAGATAAATAAAACCAAACTCTTCATTTATCATGTGTCTTAACTCTTTTATATCTCCAGTGTATTTTTCGTACAAATAAGAAGCATTTGTTAATCATGCACCATGTAATATGATCTCCAATTAGTAGAAAAAACTTAATATCAAAGAAAGAAAGACAGAGGAAAATGCTTTTAATGTCCACAAATGATTCAATGTTACAAAAGAGATGCTTGCTAATGAACAGGATAAGGTAGCTTGGGAAAAGTGTAGTAACAGCTTTTATAAAGAATCCTATATAGATTTCCTGTTAACAACATATTAAGATATTTTAGAGAGTAGTTAAGTATGTTTAGAGATGTGCTAAAGAAGATAAGGTCACTAAATAAAAAAAGAAGATAAACATCAATTCTTATTCGAAAATAATACAAAAACGAATTTGTGGGAACTTACTACTCTTGAGAGAAGCTTCCTAAAATTTCCTAATGGTGCTTCTCCTTAAATAAATAGGTTTAAGGCTACATCTAATTACATCAACATGGATAAGACAAGCTCTCAAGGATATGGATGTAATTTAATTACTAGAGTTGATATTCATGAAGTGAGAGTGCACACATTAATATCTCCCAAGATTGAGGGAAGTGGAGGTTAGATTAACACATACATGACCTTTGTTGTAAAAGGGATCAAAACAAACAAATAGATTTGCAGGAGTGCATCATAAAAACCTATTAGATGATGAAAAGTAGGCATCTAGGCATATTTTCCCTAGTGTGGAAAATGAGTAAATTATATTTTAGTAGAAAATATTTTCCTATTATTTATAAGGTCTAATATTTTAACAAAAGATTGGCCAATATTTCACAATTTTTTATAATTTAAAGCAAGATTGGCTGAAAATCTAAGAGATTTTATAATTGAGAGAAAGATACGTCTAAATAATATATACATATTTGGTTATCAATAAGACATACATATATATATATATATATATATATAGAGAGAGAGAGAGAGAGAGAGAGAGAGAGAGAGAGTTTGTAACTTAAGGTTTTATATTAATCAAAGACCATATTTACATGGGTTTATAAGGATTTCTAGACTGACCATGGAGGATACAACCTCTCATCGTTTGCTCCCTGAAAATATACCTTCAAGGTTCCTTAGGTGGATAGCAGAGCTACTATACTTGACATTGGCAGTGTCCAGTAGCTTTTCTAGCCCAAAATCTGCTATGTATGGCTCCATGTCAAAGCCTAGAAGGATGTTGCTTGGCTTAATATTTCCATGAACAAACTTCCTTTCATGTAAATAAGCCAGGCCTCTGGCTACTCCCTTTGCAATTTTAAATGATAAGTCTGTGTTTACAAAACATAATCTACTGCAAGGATGCTAAGCTGGAAATGGCTATCTACCTTTCAGCGAGCATTGCTGACCCCTCCTCAAAGATTTCCTGGACAATGTCTATATTTTGCTACTTTTCAACTGACTTAGACGATGAATCAGTGGATTTCCTTCTAAAAAAATTCTTAAATTTGCCTTCCTTCTTAACTGGAGCTGGTGGTGCGGATTTCTTAGGTGGGATCAAATCCACTACAATGCATGTAGTGTCGTCCCTAAGTCCTCTTATCCTCAAAGCCTCCTACAGCTAAAACGGTTAGGCTATGATAGAAAATAAACTTAAAGATGGTGACATTGATCGCTTATCCTTGTCAACAATATTTGTACCTTAACAATTTGTTTTGTAGCAAGTTCTACTGGCAAGCCTCGGTAGCAATTTGCAGCCTTCTCAAAGCTCAATGCATCCCAAACACCATCAGTTGCAATGATAAGCCTTCCTCCAGCATTCGATAGCTATTGGAACAAAAAATTACTAGTCTAAATCAAACAGACACATTGTGACTAGGTATTTTTTTTCCTCCAGTAAATGGATAAAGTCCATCCTCTGCCACTGCAACAATAATACACCATATATCACCTTCCCATTAAAACTGAGAATGAGCTGCAAGTAAACTGTGAGAATGCGGATGCCTCATAAGCATGGAGTTAAGTTTGATCCCTGAGCTTTGCTACAATCCTCAACTGTAGAAATATTGAAATTTTTAAGAAGACTCTGGCCATTTCATAAGCAGCTGAGTTGACAGCAGTGTTTGTCTGTTGCTAAGTCCCAATCATAGAGATGTCTATATGAGTTATGTCAATGTCTAAGTAGAGTTGTTGAATATGGAATGTGGGTGTAAGTCCTCATCTCTGTCCAACTTATGTCAAAGCAAGGATGCTACATAGGAAGAAAGAATTGGTTAATCGGTTGTGGATGATGGCATTTTTTCTAGAAAATGCAATACCTCCATCATTGATGGTCTCTTTTGAGGGGAAGCAGAAGCACAATTCAATGCAATCCCCACAGACACTGAGATTTCTTCCCTTCCTTCAACATCTGGTCGAAGAGTAGGATCTATGATGTGCAAAAGGCGATGCTTGTCATCTACAAAGTTTTGACCCCATGCTGCAAAATCCTTATCTGAAGGCCAGCATGCACAGAAATGCCCTCAATAGGTGTGATGTTAGTTTGACAGATAGCACAAGCGAACAATCCTCATACTGTCTGCACCGTATATTCTGAGCCCAGCCTGCAATGTCAAATACTCAATTATTAGCATGACAGACTTGCAACAAGATGCATTCTACAATATTCTCTACAGCTAGTTTTTATTTCAGTACATCACATGGAAAAGCAAGGATTTATGTCTATATATCCCACAAAAGATTGTGCAGATTCCTACCTCGGCTCCACCAACAGTATTCAATCTACCAATCTCACCACCACTGGCCATTATGCACTCTCTCCTACAATATCATATATCAATACAAATCAAGAGCTTGAAACAATAAACTGGCTAAACAAAGACTGTATTCCATAATCAACCGACCAAAGGAATACAAACACTTGTATAACACAAAGGGTCATGGTTTTTTTTGCATCATGGCAAGAATCTTACTCTTCAAGAATGGCCTCAAGCTTGTGATCAGCAGTTAAAAAAGAAACCAACCCTCCAGGCGATTCAAGAATGCAGCGAGAATCACCTACAGATGTTACCGTGACTGTCCAGCCATCTATTATCACAAAAGTAACAGTGGTTCCCGATGTTTGTTCTGGTAAAACCAAAAGATATCAGAACGAGAAGGGTAGGAAGCACCACTAGTAAAGATATACAAGACATGCAGCTAACAAAATATTAATGGCACATCCATAGGCATATATCAAGGAGGTCTCAGGATCAAATGTCATTGAATATCTAGTGGTTACCAGCAGTAGCTAAACAGGGGGAAAGTGTGGAATCCATAAGGAACTCATAATATGCAGGCTTGTGATTACCAATAGTAGCTAAACAGGGGAGATTGTGGAATCCATAAGAAACTCATAATATGCAAGCGATTGAAGGGCTATCTTTGTAAAAAAAATAAAAAACAACCATGCAGAAATGAATTGAATGAGATTTCCTGCAGATATACATGAAATGGAAAAAAGAGAACAAGAGAACCCACCATAATAGGCATTTGCCAAGCTTCCATGTGGAATGTAGTCATAAACCAACAGTTTTTCCTCTATACCCCAATAGAAAGCTCGGAGGCGAACAATGTTGGGATGTTTAACCCTACCGATTGCTTTAGCTTCTGCTTCAAAATCCTTGTACCTTTCCAAACCACCATCACCAAGTCGCCTTTCTGCAAAAGTCAGCCCATCTTCCAGAACTACCTTATACAATATAGTATAACCACTGGCACCCAATATATATGCAGAGGCTCTGAGTAGCTTATCCAATTCCATGTCAAGATCTCCATTTAATGTCACAAAAGCTCCTTGATGTTGATCTCCATTGTCCGAGACACTTCCATCTGAGCTCTCATCAACTTTTTTAAGGCAGAGCCATCCAACTCTACCCAAACTGGAAGAACAGTCTCCATTGTCGTCCAACTGAATATTCCTGGTATTAGGCCCATCCTCTGACTCCTTCTTTCTTCTTGTTCCCCAGTAACGGTACATAAAAACTGCGCAAAGGAGGCTTATCCCTGCAAAATCGCCAACTACAATGGCAACTATGGTGCCTTTACTTAGACCTTTTCCCTTGTTGATAACAGGCATGGCTGCAATTGCTGAAGGTGAGCTGATTTTTGGAGGATCCGAGAGTGTTGAAGGAATTGAACATAAATTTGTCAATGGGTGACCACAAAGACCTGGATTACCAGCAAAAGCATCATTTTTCTGATGCAAAAGAGCTCCAAACTATGGAATGGGTCCAGTCAAAGGCACAAGGTTATCCTAGTGTAAAAATTGCAGACAAAAATTCGTAGGCGTCTTCAACAACACCCAACACGAATCTGAAGAAAAATTTCGACAACGACAATGGATTTCTCAATGGTTTTTCTTCCTCTGGGGCGGATTCGCCCTCAACTCTTGCAGATTCAATCACAAAAACCATTTGGATGCAGCAGTCATCGTCAGACGATTCATCTCTGACCTTATTTGATCCGGATCTCATTTCTACATTCAGGAAAGCCATGGATGAAATTTGCCCCAGAGATTCGATGGATGGAGCCCGTTTCAGAGGTCTGTCAGGGCAGCACGGGAAGCAAGAGCAGAGAAGACAAAAAGGGTACCCCAGGCAAATCTTTCAGGCTCCGATCAGGCTCTGATCTAGCAGCATTCAGGCAAGGGTTTGCAACTGTTTCAAAAATCGTGAACAGTTGCAACCACTCAACTACCTTCCCTTGATCGAACAATTAACAATGTTCTAATCGTCTAACACATAATCTAACGGCACACAGGGATGACACGTGGATTTTAGGGAAGTTCATTTCAGAGGGAAATGCCTTACGGTGTAATGAATGTTATAAATAATAATGAGGAACTTATTAGAATTGGAATAATCTCAAATCCCTAGGAAATTGGTGGTCGGGGAAGTGTGACACAAATATATTTTTTTAAATTTATTAAAAGTCAATGCAACCTAACAAACTTATGCTGAGCATATTCTCTCAATCTATGCCCTCAATTAAAAAAAAAATAAAAATAAAAAAATCAACAGATCCTCATCCACCTTACGTTGAAATAAGAAGCCTTCGCAAAAATGAAACATTACAATGTAATAAAACTCATATCATTCAAATTTAATCTAAACAAACAAAAAAATCACCCCATTAGAATTACACCAAAATTATAAATAAGTAAAATTATTTTCAAATATCATAAAATTTTGGATATTAAGCTTTAAATAAAAATATAAAATTATATTTTACCATTTTTCAACCAAAAAGTCTAAACAAGTAAACTAGCAATTGTCCCAAAAGGTACAAAGAGAGGCCGATAGGATTATTAAATTGGAATTGTTGAATTTTTATAGAAGAGTTAATTGGTTTGTCAAAAACCTTGTTTTCTTGGACTGGATCATTGTGCAATTACTTTTCTTTACATATTTTGTTTATATCTATATTACAAAGAACACATTGAATGTCTTATTTCATTTTAGAGTAAGTTAATTACCCAAAATCAAGAGGTTAAATTAATTACCCAAAATCAAGAAACCTCTATAGATGGCCAAGCATGTAGAAAGCTTGCTAGTGACCGAGGCAATAACCACCATGACTATCCAGTGCCAATATATTTCATTGAAAACCATAATTGTATATTGCATTTAGGAAGTCAAAACATAATATTAGAAAACATGTTGATATATTGCTATTAAAAAGTTAATTCCATTACAAACCATGATATTATTATTATATTTTATAAAGAATAATATACATATATAGAATGATACTACATTGAAAGCCATAATTGTATAGTGCGATTAGAAAGTCAAAATATAATATTCTTAAACCAATACTTATTGTATTCATATGTGATGTTTAATAAAATACAATTAAATTTGTGATGTATAATTAATTTTTTAACTATTTTTATTTAAAAATTAATAATAATAATAATAATAATATAATTAAAATAAT
The DNA here is from genome assembly GCA_031772625.1 of Pinus tabuliformis. Taxonomy (NCBI): domain Eukaryota; kingdom Viridiplantae; phylum Streptophyta; class Pinopsida; order Pinales; family Pinaceae; genus Pinus; species Pinus tabuliformis. The sequence continues at coordinate 657,715,957 of CM062817.1, forward strand.
AATTAATAATAATATAATTGAAATGATAAAATATAAAGATTCATAGGAATGACCAAAACAACCCAATCTGCAAATTGACAATTGGACATCTTAATAGTAAAGGCATTTTAAAAATAAGCATGACTTTGAAAGAAAGTTGAAATTGATTTGATCATGTCAAACCTTTTTTGTTTAATAAAATACAATTAAATTTGTGATGTATAATTAATTTTTTTAACTATTTTTATTTAAAAATTAATAATAATAATATAATTAAAATAATAATTAATAATAATATAATTGAAATGATAAAATATAAAGATTCATAGGAATGACCAAAACAACCCAATCTGTAAATTGACAATTGCACATCTTAATAGTAAAGGCATTTTAAAAATAAGCATAACTTTGAAAGAAAGTTGAAATTGATTTGATCATCTCAAACCTTTTTTGACCTATGCAAAAAGTTGATGAACAGTTTTGGACATATGCAAAAAGTTGCTAAGGAGAGGTTGAGATTGAAAATATATAATCATTTTGGACGTATGTGGTGGGTGAGAAAGTAAAGGTTGAAATTGAATTAATTTTGCATAATTATAATTATGATATTATGTGATAAAGGATTAAAAAATATAAAATCCCAAAGTAAAAGTTGTTCCAATTAAATTTACTTTATCATAAAAGAACGTTGTATCTTCGTGCATATTGTTTTGTATCTACATACCTATTTGAAAATGGAAAAACACCCACTTTAAATTCAAATTATACTCGTCTATTAACTGGAAATACTTTATCAATATGAAATCATATACCATATACCTGTCTTAACTATATCCACTTTATTAATGTGGATCCATGAGCTGGATGACACTTGTGGCCATATAAAAGTTTAAAGTCAAGAAGCTTGGTGATAATCGAGCATTTAAATAATATTTTTGAATTTTAAATATTTAAAAATGGTATATTTATTCTGCATCAAAAGATACCTTTAATGACAGAAAAGGGAAGCTGCCTTGCTTTTATAATTTCTAACTTCAAAAAACAGGAAGTTGCCTTTACTTTTATAATTTTGAAAAACAATGTGATAGAATTGAATAAAATATCATAAAATATCATACACTGAAATGAACAAAATTACAATAAAATATAATATAATGGACTGAAATGAACAAAATTAAAATAAAATATTGAACAAAGAAAGTAGTAATCTTTCCATACAAGTAAAATTTAGTAGCTAATATTGCAGAGGGAAATCCCATCATATTATAGAATGAAATCACATCCTATTACAAGTAAAACTGAGAAGTTTCATATACCACAATACAAGTAAAACTGAAACCAATATTGTAGAGTGAAATCCCATCATATTACAGAATGAAATCTCATTCTATAGGATTTACTAGGGTCATTACAGAGAAAATAAACATAAGTGGAGAGCTGATTCACAAGGCATGACATGGACTCTGTAGAGTGAATTGCCTAATCTTGTAGAGTGAATCCCATCATATTACAGAATGAAATAGCATTCTAAAGGATTTACCAGAAACATTACAAAGATCGCTATCACAGTGGAGAGCTGCTTCACAAGGCAGGACATGGATTCTACTTATAGGATATAAGCCCTTCATTCACCACAGAAACTCTTGTTGTTGAAGATGAGAAGCAGCACAAAAGTTAGTCATTCCACATCTACTACAAACTTACGACAATATTAACATCCCGCAAATATTCTCATCTATGAGGAGCTTTGGGGGCCTATAGATTACAAGAGAATAGCAGAAATTCTTCACTAAACATGTTAGTAGCGTACTGATCATCTTGGCTGTTGGAGACAGAACTGGTGTTGAAGCTCTCTTTCCTCACAAACCCAGCAGGGGCTTTCTTGTCATAATTCTGAGTAGAGAAAGGTTGGGTAACCGAGCTGTATGGCACGTATGGCCACAGTTCTGCATGCTTCCCAGTGCATTTCACTTTCTTCAGTACCTTGTTCGGCTTCACATATCCCGTGACTGTCACTTTCTGCATCTTTCTATTTATATACACCGTTTGAACTCCTGCACAAAATGTCCCACAGAAGAGAAACAAAAGTTATTACAATCATCAAAACCCCAGCTTATATTAACGTAGAAAAGAAAATGATGGGCCACTTTGGCCTGTGGCTTAGAGGTAGATCTCGGTTGTAACAGGTGACAAAAGTTAGCATCTCCTTACAGAAATCAGTAACAAAGCTAATGGATTGGTAATGAGCAAACATAGATCCCGAGGTGCAACTTTTCAAAATCCCAAAGATAAAAAAATTGGTAAAGCAGAGCAAACATGAACTCTGAGCTGAAAAATTGAAGAAACTTTAAAGAATTAATCAGCACACAAGTAGTTAATGCTGAAAGCATTTGCAAGGCAGTGTATCATTCTTCCACTTTGATCCGCATTTCCACCATATGTGTCAGTTCTCCTTGTGGTTTAAATAACCAAGCAATGCCTCTTAGTTTTCTAGTATTGAACAACAAATTTCAATGACAGTTTCACCAGAGGCGAGGGAAAGATTTTAGTTAAGTAGTTTTCAAATACTAGGTTTCCCTAAGCTAGATACATTTGAAGAAACATCTTTGTTAAGCCATGGAGAATTAGTATGTAGATTTTCTTTTCAACTGAAAATACTTAGGCATCCATATGCACACAGTAAAGATATCATAACCTACAGCTATGATTTACTGTATGTGCTTTTGTGAAGATGGACATTGCAGTTCAAAAGACACTTTTGTTTGGAATTAAATAATCAAATAGCCATTTGGAAGATGGAAACAAGTATAAGAGTTTGACGCAAGCTACACCATAGTTATTATGATTAATGCGTGTGTAAACTAAAATGATTCAACGTAAAAGTAGGGTATTGTTCTGTAATAGGTTCTTGATCTAGTCTAAAAACTATGTATGTATATTCGTTCCACAGACAAGATTTCCAGAGCACATTGAGATGCATTGCCATCTGCTAAAAATTCTCAGGGATGATAAAGCAGCCAGTCATGACATGGGAAGGCAACATAAAACTGGATCATCCTTTGTGATTGCAAAATGGAATTATTTATCTACTCTTATGAAGGTGGACACTGCAGTGCATAAGATACTTTTGTTTGGAAAAATAATCAAACAGCCATTTGGAAGATGGAACTTTGCAATGCCTACACATCATTTGTACCAATTGAATATCTTTGTTTAGGATTTGTAATTTGTAATTTGTTATGGATCATTGGAAACAAGTATAACGGTTTGACACAAGCTACGCCAGAGGTATGATGATTAATACAAATATAAACTAAAATGGCTCAACATAAAAGTAGGGTATAGTTCTCGAGTATCTTTATTCTAAAAACTATGTATACATATTCTTTTCACAGACAAGAATTCAACATCACATTGTGATGCATTTCAATCTCCTAAAAATTTTTGGGGCCCAACTATAGACTATACCTAACTACTCAATACTAAATAGTGCTTGCTTTTCTCTGAGAATGGTCAATTAACTTGCAGGAGATGATTGGGAGCACGAAGAAGTATTTACAGATGATGATGAAGCAGTTGGATATGATCCTGTTGAGAGAGAAGATTTAGCTCCTGAACTTCCTGCCCCACCCGAGATCAAGCAAGTATGATTGTATTCAGATGATTTGCTTATGATATACTAGGTTTTATTTGATAGCTGCAAATGTTGTTTGGTTATATCAGGTAACTAAGTAAGTTGTTTACTGTTTAACCTGCTATGAAGCTGGTTAGGCACCCTTATAAGTTATGATAAAAAAAACTTAGTTTGTTTTGTTACTTATACATGAGATCATGCAAATCAAAGGAAATTTTCTTTAATTTTGATCTGTCTCGCTCTAACACCCTGACACATTATTGGAAAAATACCTTCTCAAGTTCTCTTCCATGTGAGGTTGCCTTGCCGCTACGCTTGTAGTTCTCATTTTTGCACTGGAGTTCATGGCCCTAACCTAGATACATTTGAAGAAACATCTTTGTTAAGCCATGGACAATTAGTATGTAGCTTTGCTTTTCAACTGAAAATACTTAGGCATCCATATGCACACAGTAAAGATATCATAACCTACAGCTATCATTAGAAAATCTAATTTTCAGATTGGAACCAGTTATCTTTATCAAAGATGAATAGGGTATTATCAAAAAAAATATTCAACAAAATGCATTTTACCAGTTTACTGACCTGCAAATCATGTGACAGCATCCAGATGTTTTTTCAACAATTTGTCCACATTTTCCACACAGTTGCCAATCTTTTTTTTTGGCGAGCTTTAAGAGCAACAAATCATCTTTGTCTCTCTCGGGAATAGACAATTTCTCCAGGTCAGAGCAATCCAAACCCACATGCCATGGCACACCACATTGAGCACAAAACAACCTTCTGCATTAAGGGCATTCTGACTCTTTAATAACAACAACAAAGGGCAATCGATGAATTCCACGATTTGGAGTTTAGATAATGTACTTTCATTCCACCCATCAGATCCAACTATATTCTCTAACTTGTTTAGTTCATCCAATGTTAAAGACTCTAACATTGGATAACTGCCACTGCCAATGTCCAGCTCCATCAACTGATTGCACATAGTAATTTGTAGTTCTTTTAATTTAGGTAGCTTCATTCCCTTTGGAAACCTTTGCAATGATGGACAATTGATAATTACCAATAATTGAAGTCGGGACATTGTTCCTTCATTCCACTCACCAGATGACCCTGCAACTAGGGATTTTAACTTGAGCAAGTTTCTTAAAACTAATTTTTCTAACATGGGAAAAGACTTACCTGCAATTTCACTTTTGGTCTCCTCCAAGGTAGGAAGAGCCTCCAATTGGTAACATGAGCGCAAAAGTAACACTCTGATATTTTGTAACTTACAAATACTGTTGGGTAGAGTTGCCTGCTGATAATTAATGAGATGAAAATCCTGCAATTTCTTCATATTCCCTATGTTTTGGAGAATACCACGCTCAGGGGCTGCACCATCTCTATTTGCACCTGCATCAGCATCGTTGTCACATTCTAATGTTAAGCTTCTCATCTCATCCATTATACCCAGTGCAGTTTCTGATTTCACCACTGTTGTCAGCTCCATGAGACTGGAGAGCTTTGAGAGATCTTCCACACTCATTGCACAAGTAGACTCCATTAATGGCAAAATGAGAGGAAGTGAGCTGAGAAAGATTTTCTGGAATCTTCTTGAGACTAAAGCATGCATCCAGCTTGAGATGCTTTAGATTTTGAAGACCTCCTACTTTATTTGACAGTGCATCCAATTCTATACAAGAATTAAGATTCAAAACTTGAAGACTAGATAGATTACAAAAGTTCTCAGGCAATGATTTTATTGGAGTGTATGACAAATCCAAACCTTTAAGTGACAAGATACTACAGAGGCTGTCAGGAAAATCAACAAGCTTGGAGCAGTTAGACAAGTTGAGAAACTAAAGCTATTGAAGTTGCTTCAAGGTTGGCAATCCTTTTATTGGAGTGGATGACAAATCCAAAACCTGAAGAGACGGGTTATTGTTGAACAATTCTTCTGGAATCTTTTCCAAACAAATATTGGAGGCTAAAACCAAACTCCTCAGTTCTAAACATCTCAAATCATTTGGCAGATCACGAATAACATTATAGCCCACCGATATTCGTCTGCAATCCCTGGAAACTTTGTCAGTCGGAAAGCTCTGCAACTGTTGACCTGCTGCAAATAAGCATGTTCCCTCCTTTTGGCCTATGTCAATTGCCATGTCATGAAAACCTTCATGAATCTTTAAATACTTGACACTGTGATAGTCATCATCAACAATATACTCCACACCCTCCACCAAGCACCTTCTTACCAGTTCATCAATGCATTGCCACCCAGCATCCATAAAATAAGGTGTCCCTGGCTTGTTGAGGAAGCCTTCCATGTCCCACATCTACACCAGTGTCTCCACAACAATTTCTTCATCTTCTAGAAATGCTGCACAATTTAGAAAAAAAAATCTTTAGATGGAATTCTGACAATTCATTGCAAGTCCATCTTAACACCTGATAAAGCTCTGCGTCAATGGCCCTGAGATTTGTTGGGACAGAAGCATCTCTCTTTCTCATCGAATTTAAAGCATGGCTCCACTCATACTCATTCTTTTTAAACCTCATCACTCCAGCAACTGCATTTATGTCCAACGGTAGGCCTCTGCAATCCGAGGCAATTTCTCTCGCTCTAGCCTCTGCAATCCGAGGCAATTTCTCTCGCTCTAGCCTCTACAATATCATTCTCAGGTCCATTTTCAAAAGCTCCTTTTCTAAATAAGTCTCATCCTTCATCTGAGGACAAGGGTTCTATCTCCAGGGAGTAATCCTTTGCTCCCATCTTTTCAATCACTTGTGTGCTGCGGCTGGAGACTAAGAGTTTGCTACCAGTATTATCCCCAATTTTGACGCCCACTTCACTAAGATCTATTTCCTTCCCAATGTTGTCCAATATAAGAAGCAATTTCTTTTTGTCTAGAGATGCACTCAATTTCATCTTTTTCGTCTCAGGATTATCATTTTCCTCCATACTTATATTCAGAGCCTCCGCAATGGAAGCCTGCAACTGTTCAATTTCAAAGTTCCCACAAACTGTAAACCAAATGACGAGATCAAAGAAACGACTGACCTCTTTCTTGTAGGTATTGTAGATGATTTTGAGCAAGGATGTCTTACCCACACCCCCTTTACCATATACACCGATTACACGAGCTTCGCGACGAGCTCCCTCCAACCAACCCTGCAGCTTCTCCCGGGCAGATTTAATGCCCACCCCTACAAATCCAGAGTCAGGCACAGGTTGAAGAAGGCGCTGTGCTCTAGGAGCAGCTGAGGACACAATCTGCTCTGCATTGGAGGACATCGAAAAAACCATTTCAAGCTCTTGCGACAGGGAAGCAAGAGTGGAGAAGACGAAAAGGGTACCCCAGGCAAATCTTTCAGGCTCCGATCTAGCAGCATTCAGGCGAGGGTTTACAATCTTCTACCTTCCCTTGATCGAACGATTAACAATCTTCTAATCGTCTAACACATAATCTAACGGCACATTGGGATGACACGTGGATTTTAGGGAAGTTCATTTCAGAGGGAAACGCCTTACGGCGTAACTAGCATTTGCACCAGATATTGCACAGAAAACGCCATAAGGCATAAAGTGCGGAAATCCTTTATCCACGTAGTGTGTGCATTATTCAAGGTGGATCTCTCTAAATTCGTTGCAAACATTTATGTTGTTGCATTTATAATTTATTTAGAATCTACTACTACCTCCTCTTCTTGGAATATTAAATTTCTTATCACCCCAAGATGACAATCCCTCTAATTATTGGCATCACAGTTTTTTCCACTTTAGTGGGTTTACCTTCAACCTAAAGAAACATGAATTTGAGTCACTCAATTAAAAAGAAATTGCTAAATTGCTATTTATCAGGTTTTGAGTAAAAACAATCAATAACTCAAATTTACAACCCTTTAAATATTTACAACCTTTTAAGTCTTGTATTTATAACTCATATTTATAACCCTTTAAAATGAAACTGACTATCTATATTTTTATTTGTATTCTGGATAAGTCTAGTCCTATATTGATACAAAATATTTTTACAACGAGGCAGCCACCTCAAGAGGTCTAGCCTTGAAGATGGCTTACACACATTACAAATCTGAAAATTGACCCAAAAAAACTAGCAGAAGACCGACTAGAACTCGGACTATGACCGGTACATTGAAACAGGAACCACATTGTCAAAAATGTAGACTAACCGGAGTGCCGAAACTGCTTGACTGAGTTGATACATTTAACCCGAACTGTAAACATAGACAAAAACAACTGAACATTTCCCCTTGAACAGACACGGAGACTGCAAAAGAGAATGACAACCTGATTATGCATCTTGAGCGGTGGAAGGCACTTCTTCCACAATCCGACAACCGAAGCTGGAGGAGTCATCATCGTCTGAGGGATGGCCCTCTTCTTTTGGCGGACCAACTTCACTCGGAACATTCGAACACGCCAGAGCTTGCTTATCCTGGGAAGCAGAACTCCTTGGGACATCGCCCTGCTGTCTCGGATTCTGAGAGGTGCCTGGCAATTCTTCTGCCCTCGGCATCGAAGTCGCATTTGGAATTGCCAGAACCAAGACAACTGCGCCTTCACTTAGCTGAATCATAACAGAAGCAATGAAAGAGTGATTGTTGAGAGTGCAGGGGATTTGAAAGCGAGCTGAATGCGCATGAGTATGGTGTGGGTTCAACATTGCAGCTTGGTTCCCCCGGCCACAACCACAACCTCGCCTAGTAGCAGGATGGCTTTCAGTGCTACCTCCTGAAGAGCCAGAGAAGGTATCCGAGGAAGAGGAAGAAGCCTGGCGAATGGGACGACCATGGGCGCTGCCCCTTTGGCAGCCCATTCTTTGGCATAGGATAGGCATGCTGCTCAGAGCCAAAAGAGCAGGACAAGCAGCAAGTCTTTGCAAACTAGGGGAGACTGGAAGGGGGAGAGTTATCCCACTCGCCGGTGATCTGAGAAAGCTGGAGGACAAACGACAGAAGAAAATGCTGAAGGGACTTTGGAGAACCAGAAGATCCAGCAGAAAAACTACTCCGCGTGCTTGAGCGCCATGGATTCCTGGATTATCCTAAGAGCAGAGCACTACAACTGCGAGGAGGTCAGACATTCACAAAAGAGGAACAGAACAGAATTGGAGGAGCGCCATGGGATTAGAGCCAGGGATCCTATGTAGAATGTCATGCCCCATTAACGCAGCCATGAATGAGCTTGCCAGGAGATTGAAGTGTGGCAGCAAGTGAAGCCAGGTGTCGTTGAAAGTGCTCCACGCGCCTGACCCTCCCACTGACTTCATACCTCTACCTGTACCGTTCACCCGCATCTGGGAGGGATAGATCTTGTTGCACCAGAAGAGTGCAGTCTTGTTTAAGTTGCTCATCATTAGAACTGCTGAGAGGACCAGAGAAGAAAGGGAGCTGCTGATCAGACCCTTGATTAGCCAATCTATCCGCTACTTTGTTGGCAGATCGCCGAACATGCTGGAAGGTAACGCTGCGGGAAGATGTGAGCCATTCTTCAATTTGCTCCAGTCTACTTAGGAGCCGCCAGCTAGAAGCGATCTTTCCAGCTGATGTGCCTGATTGGATCCGAGTAACTGCCTCAATTAAGATTTGTGAGTCCCCTTCTATCACCAGAGGGAAGAAATTTTCAGTTACAGCTGTGCAGATGCCCTTCCATAAACCTTCAAGTTCGGCTGCATTATTGGTATCTCTTCCTAGCAAGCCATGATAAATATGCAGAGCCGAGCCCTCAGCATTTCTGAAAATTACTCCATATCCAGCTGGCCCCGGATTGCCCTTGGCAACACCGTCAAAATTTAACTTTATGGTCTGGGAGACAGGAGGAGACCAGTATTGGGGGGAATTAGAATGAATGGAGGGATTGAGAGTGGCATGAGCAGAGAAAGTGAGATTTAGATTCCAGTTTTCCAGAATGAGGCATTCCTGAGGAGAGGCTGGTAGGTCCAAATTTTGCCAGTGTTTCAGAGCAAGAGTTTCTTATAGGTTCTATTTGAGAAGAAGCCAAAGGGAGTCCAGGGGTGAATGGAGATTTTTAAAGATCTTGTTGTTCCTCTCCTTCCATATGATCCAATAGACAAAGCCCGGAAGAAGGTTCCAGAGGGAGTTGAGGACTGGACTTTGGAAGGGATGCTGAGGCCGGTTCGTGATTGTATTTGTGATGTCTCCCTCTCGTCTTCCTATTCTCCTGTTGCATTGAGCAATTCTCTCCCAGAGTTATGCAGCTAGCAAGCAGGTATCCAAAAGATGCAAGATGGTCTCTGAGTGGAGGTTGCAGTTGGGACATTTGGAAGGCCGAATAAAACCTCGTTTTTTAAGATTATCCCAAGTGAGGATCCGTTGTTTGCTTAAAAGCCACAGGAACGTGGAGACTTTTGGCCAGATACTTGGTTGCCAGATCTTATCCCATAGCTCATCCTTAATTATCTGCATTGGATTATAGAGAATTTGCTATGCCTCCTTGGTGGTGAATGTCCCTTTTGGAGAATATCCCCACCGAATTTTGTCCTTCTGATCCGAGAACTTGATTTTCCTAAGTTTGATCTCTTGATCAATCTCTTCAAAGGTTTCCTCTTGCCATTTTTCTTGCCAGGTGTCTGCTGATCTCCATTGTTGAAAGCCTTGAGGGGATTGCTGTTGCCAGAATTGACAAACCTGGGTTTGATCACTGTGTTGCATGGTAGCTTTCCATTTGGGTCCGTGGAAGAGAGCAACTAGTTTGGGGAGCTGCTGCTAGGACTCTTCCCAAAATCTTGTTGTGGTGCCTAAGTGTATTTCCCAAAAACTGTGCGCTTGAATGAAGACACTGTGCTTTCTGGCAGCATTCCAAATTAATGATACAGGGTTGGTGATGCTTATGCGGATGAGCTCCTCTAGGGGGCTTCCTGGAGCGTATTTGGCATGCCAGATACAAGCCCATGGAGTGTGCGGATTGGAGACCCATTTCCACCAGACTCGGGCACCCATGGCGTTGTTGCTGTGAATGGGTTCCCTTAGACCCAGCCCACCAGATGACTTCGGAAGGCAGACCTCAGTCCATTTGATGAACGCCCATTTTCTGTTGAGTCCTGAGGAGCCCCATAAGAAATTTCTTTGAAGATTGTGAATACTCTTAAGAACCCATTTGGGAGTTGCCAATATGGAGAATAAATACAGAGGCATGGCTTGGAGTACGGATTTGATAAGAATGAGCCTGCTGGTGATATTAAGAGAGCGGAAGGTCCAGGAAGAGAGCCTGGTTTCTAGATTGTCAAGGAGAGTTCTCCAGGAGGCATGTTTGATAGCTGGGTCTATCAGGGGAGCCCCAAGGTATTTCGAGGGAAGCACAGCTATAGGATAGCCCAAGATCCTGGCTATATTCTTCTGAGTTAGACTGGGGGTATTGAAGAAGAAGAGTTGGGATTTGGCAGCATTGATGGAGGTGCCTGAAGCTTCAGAGAAGAGATTCAGAAGGGCTAGGAGGGCAGAGGCCCCTTGAATTGACGGATGGACAAAAAGCATAGTGTCGTCAAAAAACTGTTGGTGAGAGAGGGGAGAAAGTCCGTGAAGAGAAATGCCCTTTAGAGAGTGAGAAGAGATAGCAGAATGAAGGAGACGACTGAGACCTTCGGCCATGAGCACAAAGAGGAACGGAGAGAGAGGGTCACCTTGGCGAATACCTCGGGAAGGTCGGAAAGGCGAGGAAGGAGAGCCATTTAGAAGGATAGAATAACAGGGGAGGTAATAACATTCATGAGCCGACGCGTCCAGGTGGCGCTGAAGCCAAAAGCTAAAAGCATTTGATTGATGTAGGACCAACTAAGTTTATCGAATGCTTTAGAAAGATCTAGCTTGAGAATCATACCTGGCTTTTTTAGAACCTTGAGAGAATGAATCACTTCATGTGAAAGTATGATACCATCCAGAATCTGGCGCCCTTCTACATACCTTGTCTGCTCTAGAGAGATGAGGAGAGGGAGTAGAGGTTTCAGCCTATTTGCCAAGACTTTTGAAATGAGTTTGTAGATTACGTTACAAAGAGCGATGGGCCTGTATTTGTCTAGAGTGCTGGAATCTTCCACCTTTGGCACTAGCGCTATGAAGGTAGTATTGAGGGAGGGGAGGATCCAGTGCATCGATCTTGCTTCTTCCATAAGTTCCCAAACATCTGTTTTGATGTGCTCCCAGAAGGGATGGAAAAAATTGGCTGTAAAGCCATCAGGTCCCGGTGCTTTGCCATCCTTCAGTTGGGCCAACGCATCCTCCACTTCGGTTGTCAAACAAGTGGTAGGGACAACCATCACTAATCATTATCAGTGGGGACAACAGTGAATAATTTTTATCTACCAATATAAGCGGAGTCATCAATGTTATATGGTTGTCAAACAAGTTGTAGTGACAACCATCACTAATCATTTTCTACGAATGTAGGTTGACTCATCAATGTTATTCAAAGAAAACCACACCACATGTAATTACCCACTAGATAATTACGTTGTAAGGCGTTTATCTTTGAAATGAACTTCCCTAAAATCTACCTGTCATCCCTGTGTGCCGTTAGATTATGTGTTAGACGATTAGAGGATTGTTAATCGTTCGATTAAGGGAAGGTAGTTGAGTGGTTGTAACTATTCACGATAACCTCACGTCACCGCAACCGTTGCAGGGTTTGGAATGAGCCTGCACTAGGAAGCTGAAGTGAACAAAGTTATTTCATAGAGCAATGGGTGTCCAGATCGATCCCCACAATGGATATTGTAGCTCCAACGAGACGTACTATAGCAATCGAAAACCAGTGGATTTTTCCCAAGACGAATTCCTGGATCTCCCCACCTACGTCTCCTCGCTTCGCCACAATGGCCGCATAGCCCTCATCGACTCTGCCACTGGGGAAACCACCACATTTCCCCAACTATGGCAGAGCGTAAAGTCACTTGCCGCTGGTTTAGCCGGCCTTGGCATCAGAAAATCCGACGTTGTACTCATCCTCTCGCCGAATTCAATCTATTTCCCCATAATCTGCATGGTTGTCTTGTCCATTGTCATCTGTTTGGTGTGTTTTTGTTCTCTGAGAGGTGGAGACTACCAGGCAACACATTCTGAGACCTTGTTTACTCAGGACTTGGAGCTGTTTACTGGGTTCCAGCAGCAGCCCTTCTTTAAGCACTACTAGTGACAGACGAAGATTTATTAGATCTAGCGGCATGGCTACTTTCATTAAGACAGCCAGTAACAGAGAATGCAGCAGGGCCAATGGCAGAGGCAGGGGCAGGAGTTTCAGTTGACCTAGTGGACAATTCCAGAATCAATAGAAGTGCTAAGGTTTTGTAATCCTCCATCATGATGCTATTAAATTTCAAGTAAGCGATACCTCCCATTTCGGTTGCTGGGGTTTGCGTATCACTAACTCTGAATAACCCTATCTGTTTACATAGAGGGAGAAATAAGAGCAATGGGGTTGTTGGATAAGCAGTGTAACAGTACTCTCACAGGCCCTCGCCCTGAGAATGGCCTCAGTAAACTCAACAAAATTGGTAGTGCTAATTCTGCCATGGCAAACCCCTCAGCTCTAGGTTGGTTGCTCTATATGAATTGTTGATGTTCGTTTTTATCTCAATTCTACAGGTTACAACTCTGCAAGTTAAAATAGTATAGAATCGTAGATCCATATTAGCTTTTGTGTATATATATATATATATAGACATATGGAAGAGGGTTTAAATAGGTTGAAGTAATGTACGGCGAGTGCAGAGTTCCAGCAATTGAATGATGAGGCAACACAAGTAACGCATAGTATATTTATCTTAAAATTCTTTGTGTCTATCCCTCTGATTATTGGTTACAAATAAGATTGGCTCAATAAATGGGGAATTGATTTGATTTTAAAATTTTCATGCAACGATGTGAAGTGATATACATCCTCCATTCCTGTAAATTTATGTTCAGTGTTTTTCTTTTTTCTTTTTTATCTGAAAGCAAGCGGCTTACAAATATGGAGCGCCAGTAATCATTGAGAAAGAGGTTAACGCAGTGTCCCTATGAATTATTGGCCAAGTCTAAAATGCAGGATGCTACTGTAAGTAGATAGAAAACTAGCTTTATGAGGGAAATATACTTGTTAGAGAGTATAGTCAATTTGGAGGAACACGAACTTCCTAAGCGAAGAAGGATAATGGTTTTGGTGCTGTATTTCAGGGTATAGAAACCAGAATTACAGAAATTAACCGCAGATGTGTCTGAGCAAGTTGAAAACTCTAGAGGACTGTTTGTCTGTGAAATGGAACACAAAATGAAGATGAAGAACAACATTGTGAATATTCTGAAACCTAAAGTGACCATGGTGGGGATCTGGAGGAATTTTGTCCCATCCATTATTCAAGGCTGTAGATGAATAACCTTATCCAGATTCTCCATCGTTCTTGTACTGAAGCATGTGAAAGGAGAGAAATCGGGAGTTCATACAATTTACACAAATTCTAGGTCAATTAAATAATCAGCGGAAATGAGTTCAAAACAAGAAGGCTCTAATGAATCAAAGTACTCAAGATTAGCAGCTCAGTGAGACTAAGAAGTGTATTTATACTATGTTCTTTGAGGCTGAAATTAAATGTGAATTCTGGTATGTGATGAACTATGATTTGGTGCCTATTACATTGATGAAATTTTTATGTGTTGAGGGTTATTTTTAGGAAATATGTCGAAAAATATTCTAATTGATTATGCTGAACTTTAAATTGAAAAGACGGAGAGCAGAAAAAGTGGATTTAATTTGATCTTACGTGGATGGCTTGCCAAGCATGGGAACCCATGTCATGGCTGAGGTGGGTACGAGATCATCACCAAAGAACATGTATCCACCATCTTGTCCCTCTCCTGAAATACAATGACCTATCACATTCTTGATCATTGAGATGGAAGACTTGCCATACCACTGCCAAGCAACAAAACACCATCCGTGCGTGCAGGGGACTCTGCCAAAGATCCCTGTTGGTCATATCCACACCTATCTCTCACACAAAAAAATAAATAAATTAACATGATTGGTCACCCTGATTTATTTTTATGCCCATGACAAGCAGTAAGGTCTGTTATTAGATTCCATAATTTAGTAATTTTCAGAGTCTTAGAAGTTGTTTGAAACAAATGAATTCTACCTGACACAAATAGACCGATTAAAAGAAGCAATACATACCCAAAAACGGAATTAGTTGTCAACACAGTTCCATTGGTGAGCAAGGTTTGGACACTGTCTCTAACAAGGACTCCCAAGGAAGATCCTTGATCGGCATAGTTAACATCATAATCACACTGTTGAGAGGAAGGTCTTTTGTGGCCACTCCCTGCCTGCACAGCAGCACACAGAGGATCGGTGTGTGGCACCAGGGAGCCTTTCTTTAGCTTGTACAACGGATGTGGTACCTGCACAGAAGTCATAATCCTCTCATGTAGTCTCAAACTGCCGAACCCAAGATAGAATGAATTCAAGAAATAATAAGTGCCCACTGATGACCCAAAAAGTTGAGAATGCATAGAGTCAAATACATCCATTACAGTACCTCAAGGAAGTACCTAAGACATATCCAAGAGAGAAATGCAGAAAGACAACTAACAGAACATACAACATATGCAACCCATGATGCAGATGCTATCAAAGTAGAAACCAACTTTCATATGCATCAATTGGGTCCTGTCAAGCACCATGAATTCTACCTCAAATACCATGAATATCTAGAAATCCAGCATGCTCAATGCCAGATTGGAATGCATGCATAAATAAAAAGAAAGCAACGCATGGGCTACTGACCCAATATGCAGAGTCAACTCCAATATTCAGCAGGCTAATAACTTGGCTTATAACAAATCAGGGAACATAAATTGAAATTATTCACGGAACATAAGCTTGGCAAAGTAATGATGATTGCTAGCAAGTGTGATGGTTGATCTATGAAGAACTTCCTCCGGCTTTTAAGGAAAGGCTTCAGGTGGTGTATTTGCTACATCCAGTGCATCAATCAAGACTGTTTTTTGCAACCCTTGGCCGTTTCTTCTTGAGTGCAGGGTGAGTATTAAGCTGAGTTTGCATTTTGATTCAAATAATTCATTAGAACTAATTGTTGCAGATGTGCTTGTGCAGTTTTTGATGTGTTATGCAATTTATACTGGAAACTGAAGTATGTAAATCGTCTAGAATTTATCTGGGATTACATTAGGAAGGGACAGATTGAGATTCCTGATTTTACCAAGTCTAAAATGCAGGATGCTACTGTAAGTAGATAGCAAACTAGCTTTATGAGGGAAATATACTTGTCAGAGAGTATAGTCAATTTGGAGGAACACGAACTTCCTAAGCGAAGAAGAAGGATAATGGTTTTGGTGCTGTATTTCAGGGTATAGAAACCAGAATTACAGGAATTAACCGCAGATGTGTCTGAGCAAGTTGAAAACTCTAGAGGACCGTTTGTCTGTAAAATGGAACACAAAATGAAGATGAAGAACAACATTTTGAATATTTTGAAACCTAAAATGACCATGGTGGGGATCTGGAGGAATTTTGTCCCATCCGTTATTCAAGGCTGTAGATGAATAACCTTATCCAGATTCTCCATCGTTCTTGTACTGAAGCATGTGAAAGGAGAGAAATCGGGAGTTCATACAATTTACACAAATTCTGGGTCAATTAAATAATCAACACAAATGAATTCAAAACAAGAAGGCTCTAATGAATTAGAGTATTCAAGAATAACAGCTCAGTGAGACTAAGAATTGTATTTATAGTATGTTCTTTGAGGCTGAAATTAAACGTGAATTCTAGTATGTGATGAACTATGATTTGGTGCCTATTACATTGATGAAATTTTTATGTGTTGAGGGTTATTTTTAGGAAATATGTTGAAAAATATTCTAATTGATTATGCTGAACTTTAAATTGAAAAGACGGAGAGCAGAAAAAGTGGATTTAATTTGATGTTACGTGGATGGCTTGCCAAGCATGGGAACCCATGTCATGGCTGAGGTGGGTACGAGATCATCACCAAAGAACATATATCCCCCATCTTGTCCCTCTCCTGAAATACAGTGACCTATCACATTCTTGATAAGGCCTTGCTTTGCCCATTGAGATGGAAGACTTGCCATACCACTGCCAAGGCCCAAAACACCATCCGTGCGTGCAGGGGACTCTGCCAAAGATCCCTGTTGGTCATATCCACACCTATCTCTCACACAAAAAAATAAATAAATTAACATGACTGGTCACCTCGATTTATTTTTATGCCCATGACAAGCAGTAAGGTCTGTTATTAGATTCCATAATTTAGTAATTTTCAGAGTCTTAGAAGTTGTTTGAAACAAATGAATTCTACCTGACACAAACAGACCGATTAAAAGAAGCAACACATACCCAAAAACGGAATTAGTTGTCAACACAGTTCCATTGGTGAGCAAGGTCCGAACACTGTCTCTAACAAGGACTCACAAGGAAGATCATTGATCGGCATAGTTAACATCATAATCACACTGTTGAGAGGAAGGTCTTTTGTGGCCATTACCTTCCGGCACAGCAGCACACAGAGGATCGGTGTCTGGCACCAGGGAGCCTTTCTTTAGCTTGTACAACGGATGTGGTACCTGCACAGAAGTCATAATCCTCTCATGTAGTCTCAAACTGCCGAACCCAAGATAGAATGAATTCAAGAAATAATAAGTGCCCACTGATGACCCAAAAAGCTGAGAATGCATAGAGTCAAATACATCCATTACAGTACCTCAAGGAAGTGCCTAAGAAATATCCAAGAGAGAAATGCAGAAAGACAACTACCAGAACATACAACATATGCAACCCATGATGTAGATGCTATCAAAGTAGAAACCAACTTTCATATGCATCAATTGGGTCCTGTCAATCACCATGAATTTTACCTCAAATACCATGAATATCTAGAAATCCAGCATGCTCAATGACAGATTGGAATGCTTGCATAAATAAAAAGAAAGCAACGCATGGGCTACTGACCCAATATGCAGAGTCAACTCCAATATTCAGCAAGCTAATAACTTGGCTTATAACAAATTAGGGAACATAAATTGAAATTATTCACAGAACATAAGCTTGCAAAGTAATGATGATTGCTAGCAAGTGTGATAGTTGATCTATGAAGAACTTCCTCCGGCTTTTAAGGAAAGGCTTTAGGTGGTGTATTTCCTACATCCAGGGCTTCAGTCAATACTGTTTTTGCAACCCTTGGATGTTTCTTATTGAGTGCAGGGTGAGTATTAAGCTGAGTTTGCATTTTGATTCAAATAATTCATTAGAACTAATTGCTGCAGATTTGCTCGTGCAGTTTTTGTTGTGTTATGCAGTTTATACTGGAAATTGAAGTATGTAAATCATCTAGAATTTATCTGGGATTACATTAGGAAGGGACAGATTGAGATTCCTGATTTGACCAAGTCTAAAATGCAGGATGCTACTGTAAGTAGATAGCAAACTAGCTTTATGAGGGAAATATACTTGTCAGAGAGTATAGTCAATTTGGAGGAACACGAAATTCCTAAGTGAAGAAGAATGATAATGGTTTTGGTGTTGTATTTCAGGGTATAGAAACCAGAATTACAGGAATTAACCGCAGATGTGTCTGAGCAAGTTGAAAACTCTAGAGGACCGCTTGTCTATAAAATGGAACACAAAATGAAGATGAAGAACAACATTGTGAATATTCTGAAACCTAAAATGACCATGGTGGGGATCTGGAGGAATTTTGTCCCATCCGTTATTCGAGGCTGTAGATGAATAACCTTATCCAGATTCTCCATCGTTCTTGTACTGAATCACGTGAAAGGAGAGAAATCGGGAGTTCATACAATTTACACAAATTTTGGGTCAATTAAATAATCAGCACAAATAAATTCAAAACAAGAAGGCTCTGATGAATCAGAGTATTCAAGATTAGCAGCTCAGTGAGACTAAGAAGTGTATTTATACTATGTTCTTTGAGGCTGAAATTAAACGTGAATTCTGGTATGTGATGAACTATGATTTGGTGCCTATTACATTGATGAAATTTTAATGTGTTGAGGGTTATTTTTAGGAAATATGTCGAAAAATATTCTAATTGATTATGCTGAACTTTAAATTGAAAAGACGGAGAGCAGAAAAAGTGGATTTAGTTTGATCTTACATGGATGGCTTGCCAAGCATGGGAACCCATGTCATGGCTGAGGTGGGTACGAGATCATCACCAAAGAACATATATCCCTCATCTTGTCCCTCTACTGAAATACAGTGACCTATCACATTCTTGATCATTGAGATGGAAGAGTTGCCATACCACTGCTAAGGCCCAAAACACCATCCGTGCGTGCAGGGTACTCTGCCAAAGATCCCTGTTGGTCATATCCACACCTATCTCTTACACAAAAAAATAAATAAATTAACATGACTGGTCACCTCGATTTATTTTTATGCCCATGACAAGCAGTAAGGTATGTTATTAGATTCCATAATTTAGTAATTTTCAGAGTCTTAGAAGTTGTTTGAAACAAATGAATTCTACCTAACACAAACAGATCAATTAAAAGAAGCAACACATACCCAAAAACGGAATTAGTTGTCAACACAGTTCTATTGGTGAGCAAGGTCCGAACACTGTCTCTAACAAGGACTCCCAAGGAAGATCCTTGATCGGCATAGTTAACATCATAATCACACTGTTGAGAGGAAGGTCTTTTGTGGCCACTCCCTGCCGGCACAGCAGTACACAGAGGATCGGTGTGTGGCACCAGGGAACCTTTCTTTACCTTGTACAACGGATGTGGTACCTGCACAGAAGTCATAATCCTCTCATGTAGTGTCAAACTGCCTAACTCAGGATAGAATGAATTCAAGAAATAATAAGTGCCCATTGATGACCCAAAAAGCTGAGAATGCATAGAGTCAAATACATCCATTACAGTACCTCAAGGAAGTGCCTAAGAAATATCCATGAGAGAAATGCAGAAAGACAACTAACAGAACATACAACATATGCAACCCATGATGCAGATGCTATCAAAGTAGAAACCAACTTTCATATGCATCAATTGGGTCCTGTCAAGCACCATGAATTTTACCTCAAATATCATGAATATCTAAAAATCCAGCATGCTCAATGCCAGATTGGAATTCTTGCATAAGTAAAAAGAAAGCAATGCATGGGCTACTGACCCAATATGCAGAGTCAACTCCAATATTCAGCAGGCTAATAACTTGGCTTATAACAAATCAAGGAACATAAATTGAAATTTTTCACGAAACATAAGCTTGCAAAGTAATGATGATTGCTAGCAAGTGTGATGGTTGATCTATGAAGAACTTCCTTTGGCTTTTAAGGAAAGGCTTCAGGTGGTGTATTTCCTACATCCAGGGCTTCAGTCAAGATTGTTTTTTGCAACCCTTGGCCGTTTCTTCTTGAGTGCAGGGTGAGTATTAAGCTGAGTTTGCATTTTGATTCAAATAATTCATTAGAACTAATTGTTGCAGATGTGCTCATGCAGTTTTTGATGTGTTATGCAGTTTATACTGGAAACTGAAGTATGTAAATCGTCTAGAATTTATCTGGGATTACATTAGGAAGGGACAGATTGAGATTCCTGATTTTGTGTATGACCATGATGATCAACTGGAAGACAGACCTTTGATGGACTATGGTGTTGAAACAGATCCCTTTCAAGTTTATGACATGCCTGCCATTGGATCGTCTGATTCTCGATACTCCTTGAGATGGGCCTCCTAGGCACTGTGCAAACTTTATCCATCAATTATGGCCATTTGTTGTACAACATTGTATTTTCTTGCTTTTCCTTCTGTATGCAAATGTGAGTGATCCCTTTCCAAGTGACTTCCCTTGACAGGAGACTGTGTTCTTGAGAGAAGGCCTTAGTCTGGAAAATTCGGTGGTAGATTTGTGAGTAGTGGGTATTGGGTAGTAAAATGAAGAATCTGAGCATTTATCTTGATTAGATCCTCTGCATCCATGGTTAGGTGGCAGCAAAGTTAGATCCCTCATTGCACAACAATCGAGAGAAATAGGGCCTGCCAATATCACTGTTCGAAATGGTGCAAAAGTAAATTCAACCATCAACTACATGGATTTTGTTATGGTCTCTTAGGAGCATTTGATTAATAATGGTATTTTGTTATGGTCTTTTAGGTGCATTTGATTAATAATGGTTTTTTCAAAATTTGAGGATGAATTTTGAATTATTTCTTCTATTCCAGAAGCATTGACAACAGTGCAAGGACGAGAGAGCAGCAGAAAATGCTTGGCAGACTGTGCCCTTGAACTTGGCAGGGATGCCTTTAGAGGTATTTATCTATTGATCAAACCATGTCAGTCCTAATGCTACAGAGATTATGTGAAGACTATTTGACCTCACTGTTATGAGAACATATGAAGCAATTTGATATTAGTTCACTTTCTAATTCATACCTCTGTTCAAAGGAGTGAAAACTGCCCCGACATGTCTACTTTGTGGTTGATCTATGAAGAACTTCCTCCGGATTTTAAGGAAAGGCTTCAGGTGGTGTATTTCCTACTTCCAGGGCTTCAGTCAAGACTGTTTTTTGCAACCCTTGGCTGTTTCTTCTTGAGTGCAGGGCGAGTATTAAGCTGAGTTTGCATTTTGATTCAAATAATTCATTAGAACTAATTGTTGCAGATGTGTTCATGCAGTTTATATTGGAAACTGAAGTATGTAAATCGTCTAGAATTTATCTGGGATTACATTAGGAAGGGACAGATTGAGATTCTTGATTTTGTGTATGACCATGATGATCAACTGGAAGACAGACCTTTGATGGACTATGGTGTTGAAACATATCCCTTTCAAGTTTATGACATGCTTTCCATTGGATTGTCTGATTCTCAATACTCCTTGAGATGGACCTCCTAGGCACTGTGCAAAATTTATTCATCAATTATGGCCATTTGTTGTACAACATTGTATTTTATTACTTTTCCTTCTGTATGGAAATGTGAGTGATCCCTTTCCAAGTGACTTCCCTTGACAGGAGACTGTGTTCTTGAGAGAAGGCCTCAGTCTGGAAAATTCGGTGGTAGATTTGTGAGTAGTGGGTATTAGGTAGTAAAATGAAGAATCTGAGCATTTATCTTGATTAGATCCTCTGCATCCATGGTTAGGTGGCAGCAAAGTTAGATCCCT
Organism: Pinus tabuliformis; assembly: GCA_031772625.1. Lineage (NCBI taxonomy): Eukaryota > Viridiplantae > Streptophyta > Pinopsida > Pinales > Pinaceae > Pinus > Pinus tabuliformis. Next base: position 657,737,753 of record CM062817.1, read on the forward strand.
CATTGCACAACAATTGAGAGAAACAGGGACTGCCAATATGACTGTTCGAAATGGTGCAAAAGTAAATTCAACCATCAGCTACATGGATTTTGTTATGGTCTCTTAGGAGCATTTGATTAATAATGGTATTTTGTTATGGTCTTTTAGGTGCATTTGATTAATAATGGTTTTTTCAAAATTTGAGGATGAATTTTGAATTATTTCTTCTATTCCAGAAGCATTGACAACAGTGCAAGGACGAGAGAGCAGCAGAAAATGCTTGGCAGACTGTGCCCTTGAACTTGGTAGGGATGCCTTTAGAGGTATTTATCTATTGATCAAACCATGTCAGTCCTAATGCTACAGAGATTATGTGAAGACTATTTGACCTCACTGTTATGAGAACATATGAAGCAATTTGATATTAGTTCACTTTCTAATTCATACCTCTGTTCAAAGGAGTGAAAACTGCCCCGGCGTGTCTACTTTGTGGTTGATCTATGAAGAACTTCCTCCGGCTTTTAAGGAAAGGCTTCAGGTGGTGTATTTCCTACATCCAGGGCTTCAGTCAAGACTGTTTTTTGCAACCCTTGGCTGTTTCTTCTTGAGTGCAGGGTGAGTATTAAGCTGAGTTTGCATTTTGATTCAAATAATTCATTAGAACTAATTGTTGCAGATGTGCTCATGCAGTTTTTGATGTGTTATGCAGTTTATACTGGAAACTGAAGTATGTAAATCGTCTAGAATTTATCTGGGATTACATTAGGAAGGGACAGATTAAGATTCTTGATTTTGTGTATGACCATGATGATCAACTAGAAGACAGACCTTTGATGGACTATGGTGTTGAAACAGATCCCTTTCAAGTTCAATATGGGAGATTCCAATCACGTTCCAAGGCATTGTTTAAAATGTGGATGTGACAAAAGGTTGTTGTGGAAGGTGTTGTTAATATATGGGAAATTTCTTGATCATTGTGTATAATCCTAATGTGATAGATATGTCTACTAAGTGGTTCCAATTAATGGGGCATTGATTTGAGCGTTCAATATATTTTTATTCTTTATCAAATTATTCTTTTGTTGTATTTGTGTTCTTCAATTTATGCTTTACGGCGTTTCCTTTGCAACATCTTGTGCAAATGCTAGTTTATGGTGTAGTCTAACTTATAAACAAAATGACATTTTTTTAAAGAATTTTTCTGATTTATTTTAATCATTATCCGGCAAAGATTTTTAAAAACTCGAATTTAAGTTGTTTAATCTATATAATTTGAGTGCCCTATCTGGGAAAGATTTAAAAAAAATTCAATTTAAGTTGTTTAACCTATATAATTCGAGTGCTCTGGTGGTTTTTCAAGGTAGTTTTGAAATCAGCAATGGCGACAACCATTTTAATTGCTATTTGTTAATACATGGTGACTCATCATTGTTATTCAAAGAAAATTATACCACATGTAATTACCTGCTAATGGTCCCTAAAAGGTACTCTGAAACTTGGGTCATTAATATGTTTCCTCACTTATAAAGAAAATAAATTCTTAACCAAAAAAAATTAAAACATATTCTAAAATCTAAATATAAAAAAAATATATTTTAAATAATTACATTTTATATATTTTTTAACTTAATAATTGAAAATCAAAATTTTAAATTAGAAATGCTTATCAAAACGTTCAAAAAGGGCATAAATTTAAAAGCCATAAAAACAAGAAATTAGAAATACAAAAGTCGATAAATTGAAGATATCGAGGTCAAAATTAAAAAATTAAATTACAACCATAAAAGTCAAGAAAGAATGAAAATCATAAAGGTAAAAGAAAGACTTCGAGTCAATTAAAAAAAACTAGTTTAATAATATTAAATTAAATGGAGAATATAAAGTACGTTTATATTTTATCATATATTAAAAAATGAAAACTTTGTGATCTTAATTGGTGTGAATATTTCCAAGTAATAATATTTAAGAAAAGGATGGTTTATATTTTATTATATAATTAGAGAAAATGGAAGGCTTTCCTATTTCACTTTTGCTGCGAATATTTTCAAATTGAAATTTTCTTATCTTCGTAACTAATTTTTTTTATGAAGGTGTTGTTAAGGTATTAAAAGTATCGATTATAGTATGTGAGATAGAGAATGTAAGTGAATAAGCGTGGTTGTGTAATTTTTTTTAAAATGATTAATAAAACCATAATAAAGAAGTTGGTTTTATAAAAAAATATTGGTTTTATAAAAAATAGGAATTTTTTTAAGAATAGAGAGGGAAAGGTATAATGAAAATAGAGAGGAAAAAGTATAACTTTTTGCTAGAAATCATATCAGGAATTTTGTAAACGTGTTTTGAATAATTTAATGTAGTTAAAGAAAGTAGAAAATTTTATGATTTTAGTTGGTGTGAATATTTCCAAGAACAATTTAATTCATTTTAATTATGGATTTTCTAAGTGTTGAGAGACATCAAATCTCTTAAGGTGCAAACTTCTTTTAGAGTGAAAATAGATTTGATCATTTTGAGTGCTTGGTAGATATGTATTAAGATGGATTTAGGCTAGTCTTTAAAGAGTATTTCCGCCTTCGAGTAGGTTATATTCCCCATGAATACCATGGGTCAATACTATGATAATAGCACGGTAATACCATGGCTTAATACATTATTTTTATTTTAACTTATGGTTATTTTTGTTTTCATTTTGTACTTTATTTTTGTTTACATAACGTGGAAGAACATTACAACATCTCTTCCATACTGGGTTGGAGAGTGCATAATTTTTAAATGAAAAAGAAAAAATATTTTTATATTTTATTGTGTAATTAGAGAAAATGAAAGGCTTTCCTATTTCACTTTTGCAGGGAATATTTTCAATTTTCTTATTTCTCTGTTATTATTATTATTATTATTATTATTCATTTTGTATTTCCTAAAGATGTAAAAAACTCTTACAATGCAGATGTTTTTAGTTCAATTAGGACACCCATAATTTGTCTCAATCTACCAAGGGAAATCATATTTGTTTACTACCTATTGGTGATAATGTTTGAGAAAAATGCATCCACTGTTGGAAATAAGCATGCATGTCTACTACATATCTGCATATATAAAGGCTACAAGCATACATCATAAAAATTATGAATCTGACAATGTGAAAGGGGCAGGATCTTTGGCACTGGAACCTAGAGGAGCTAGTGGTTTTTCATCACACTAAAGGTGACTCTCCAAGTGAGAAATTATGGCATCCATGCTCTCTAAGCACGAAAATTGATACCTTTGTACGCGCTTAATATCATTCAAGGGAGTAAAGATGTTGTACTAATCCTCTTTCTTTTCTTTCAGAATTCTGCCCAGTAACGTCTTAAGCTGCTAATGTAGGGTGATAGAATTCAGGTATTGTTTCCATTTTCCACTGATGTGTCTAGGGTTAGGAACCCATTGGCTAACCTCGTCAAGGATATCATAATTAAAAAATGATTTATGATCAACTACGGATAAACTCAAGACGGTGTATTTTAGCACAAATTTTATAGGGGGTAGCCAAATTGTATATGGAAGCAACTTCCTATACCTCAACCTAGGCATGAGTTCTTCCTTGAGGTCCATAACCTCCCCTACCTCAACGACTGCACATGTAGTGCTGAGGCATGATGTCGAGGAGAAAGTTGAAGTAGGTGCAGGGGACAAAGAACTGGATATCAAAGAGGAAGGACTAGAGGTACGGAAGGCTTAGCAATAGACTAGCCAAGGGACTAAAGGGAAGCCCGAGCAGAGAAGGTCAAGATAGAGAAAAGAAACTAGAAGATAAAGAAGCAATAGGTGGCCTTCGATTCTAATAAATATTTAAATGATGGCTTTGGCTCCACAAGACTTGTATCTAGGCCCTAGAGGCAACAACTAACCGCCTAAGGCTAATACCAGTAAAAGAGCCGCCAGAATGATTTTTTTTGAACTAGTGGGCTTAGATTTTACCCCAAAATTCATGGTCGAGGCTATCAAGTGTTGCGAGAATTCCTGACATGAAGGAAAAGGGGCAATTGTTATCAATTTGTAATCTAGGTAGGGAAGGCAATGCAACGACAACCATGCAACAACATTTACATAAACACCTAGGTCCATGAGGAAGTTACCTCGCTTGAGCCTTAATTCCCCCATGTCCCAGATGTCATGCACCATCACTGTCAAAACACAAAACCAGACTATCGCAAATCAGAGGTTAGGGACAGACAAGTGTCACGCTGAAAGGCTTCGATAGAAAGTCTCCAGAAAAGTGGCAAGGACTTCATGCAACAAATCCCAAATAAAATAGTTCTTAAAATTTGAGAAAATGTTCACACTTAAGGAAATTTGATCCTCTCAATCATTGATAAATCTAGAGTTAAAATTGATCTACTCTATATATATATATATATATATATATGAAAAAACAAAGAAACTTTATTGATAACTTGAGATCTTACATACTTCATCAGCAGGGAATCAAAATCAAAATTCGCCCAAAGGAAGGGGAGAAAGCCTACCAAAATAAACAAAGGAACAAAAAAACAAATTGCCTTGAGAAAATTAATGGATCATGAAAAACATAATCCTCACCAAAGGCCATACTGAGTCACAACAATAATCGAGGAACCAGACAGATTATAGAAAAACATTCATAGCTCAAACGACCCATAGAAATAAATGGATCCATTAGTGCATAGTTTGTAAAACATAAAGGAAGGGATACATTCTAGCTCATGCTTGGATAAGCCATCAACCTCCATGTTTTGTTCTTTGTACACATGGAGGAAAGATAAATAAGAGAAGGAAGAGCGGAGGCCATCAATATTAGCCGTCCAGTGATGAAGTAGAGGAACATCTAGAGCTCCTCTCATGCAATCAGCCAATGACCATTTTGGCATCTCCGATAATCCTAATGGAATCAATGGCTAACCAGACAACGCTTTGGAGTAAACTCCATAGTGCCACAATCTATGCCCTCCAGTTAGTGCCATCATCCCCATTCCAATAGAATCGAAAAACCTTGTTGGGACAAAGCTCAATGAGAGATATGCAATCACATCATCCCCCAGTAGAAGCACCATCGAAGAATTCAATAGGGAAGTAAGTCCCCATATCTAAAAGTCAAATAGTGCCTTGAGGAGACCTAGGAACCTAGGGGTCTATCTCAAGAAAGTAACCAACAATCTTAACTATGGTAGAAAGGCAGTTAGGGTGCCTATTGTCGAAGATTGTGTCATTCCTAGACTGCCATATCCCCCAAATAACATACATGGGGAGCACCCTATATGGTCTTCGATTCAAGGACAAAAACATAAGACACTAAATAATGGAAGACTGGTTCAATCCAACCCTAATCTTCAGTAATGTTGTCACATTTTCCCAAATGGCCTTTGCAAAGGGACAGTCCAGGAACAAGCGTATAATGTATTCGATGGAAGAATAGAAAAAATGGCATCTGCCCGGGTTGTGTAGGCCCCTTTTCTTCAATTTGTCCCAAGTTAAGATGTGGTAAAAAAAGGGTTAACGAGGAGAAAAATTTGATCTTCAAGGGAGCATCCCATTTCCATGGACACAGTCCATTCATCAAAGGAAATGGGAGATGGAGAACTCGAAATGAAAGAGTAAATTTCTTTGACTTCTATCTTGCCTCTAGCAACTTGGCCACCCCATGAAAGAAAATTGATCCTTTCATTTAAAGTAATCCCTTCCTCGATAAGCTTAAGTCTATAAGACTACCATTCAAGATCCATTTCGGCATTCAGATGCAAATCCAAAGAATGTCAACACCCTACAAGATTCTTCTTTCCCTGTCTTCATCTAGACACTCAATAGCCTTGTCATAGTATTCCACTTTAGCCCTTTGAATGAATAACCAGTCCATGTCAAAAAGTATATTATATGCACCCAAAGCAAGAACATTTAGATGTGTTGATGTATGCATACCATTAAGCTCAAATGTGCAAGATTTCACCTAATGATGAACTCTTATTTTGACCCTTATATCCAACTACACCAACCAATATTTTGCATGCACTTTTTTATTCAAGCAACACTTATCCACTAGTTCAGGACTAATATAACAATAGTTGGATATAGGATCAATCAACATAGAAACTGTTAGGCCCCTATACTACTAGTGTAACTCTTTATTATTATTAGTACACCCCTCTTATTATATTGATGTACCCATGTAGTGCCCATATTGTTATTATTGTGCCCCATAGAAGCCCACTATTGTTATTATTGCGCCCTTACATTATTATTGTTATGTCGGCTCTGATTATATTATGACCCCTTAGACTCCTATATATAGAAATGAGGTCTTTTCATTTGTATGATCCAAGAATTGTTTATTTATGTAATGTAAAGGAGGTTTCCCCCTCGAAGAGGCTAAATTCTAAGGCGTTGATCTATTTTTTCTTGAGCTGGTTTCATAACATTTGGTATCAGAGCTTTGGATTCTAGGGTTTTGCTACTCCAAACAGGTCATCGTGGAATTTTCGCTATAACCTTTTTTCTACGACGTTTCAGAAGCTAAAAAAAAAACCCATTTGAGAAGAAATCGCGCTGAACCTTGGGTCCAAATTGCAGAGCTTTTTGCGCAATATTTGTGGAGATATGATCTGAGGAACTTGGTCTTTTTGTAGACTCCTGAATTACTTTCCAAACAGGTGACCTGGGGAAAATCTTCATAACTTTCTCTCTGAGCATCAGATTGAAATTTCGTAAGAAGGTACAGAAAGAGGACGGATGGTGGTTTCTTGTATATATTTTTCAGAGCCAAAGGTTGAAACAGGGACTCGTGGCATGTCGTACAATTTCGCTCTACTGAACTAGTCTATAATCAGGTCGTTGTGGGAGATTTGGCATAACTCTTCCTTGGAGAATCCAATTGGGATCAGATTGGTGGCACTGGAAAGAGGAAACAGAGGGCTACTGCAAGTAACAATTTCAGAAATTAAAGATTTGAAATTAAAGAGTTACAGTCGTTTCAAGATCGAGCTCCTAAAATCAAGAAAAAGAAAGATGAGGAAGTTCGATGGCAAGGATCCAATAAATTGGATACTTCAGATGGAGCAATATTTTGATCTACATGGTGTACCACTGTTACAAAAGGTATGTATTGCATCTTCATATTTAGAACCAGATCAATTTTTATGGTATAAAGGGCTTTGTTCTCGTAAACAACTTGTTACGTGGTCAATTCCCACGGAGGAAATGATAGCACATTATGAGGATACAAAGAGCGACACCTTCTTTAGAGCAACACCACAACAATTGGAAAGAGTAAAAGGGCTTTGTGACATAGTGGAAAGTAAAATTATGGCAACAAGGAAGTCTACCCCTCACAGCTATAAAGATGGAAGTGTTGTTTCTCCTAGCCTTCCACAACCTACAAGGGTTACACCACAACAATTGAAAGAAAAAAGAGAAAAAGGGCTTTGTTACAATTGTGATAGCAAATGCACTAAAGGTCATAAGTGTGCTGAGAAGAAATTATTTTACATAGAGTATGAAGAGGAGGAAGAAAAGGATCAAGAAACATCAAAAGAAGAGGATATACGCCAGGACCCAACCCCAGAGATAGAAGAAATGAATCAGACCATATCTTGTAAAGCATTGGGAGGAATTACCACTCCTCAAACTATCATGATAGAAGGACATATCAAGAGGAAAAATGTTCAAGAAGTGAAAGATCACATCGAGAATCAAGAAATGAATCCGACCATATCTTGTAAAGGATTCAAAGAAATTACCACTCCTCAAACTCTAAAGATAGAAGGACATATTAAGAAGAAAAAGGTTCAAGCAATATCACATCCAGCATTAACAACAAGTTCTCCAACTTTTAAAGGATAACGCCACTTTGGTGCAAAATCAAATGAAACAACAGACACTTCAAGATGCACTCTCAAGAAAGGATGAGGATGTGGAAGCATTGTTTTGTGCTATTTATATTATCCAACCAGATTGGATAAACAAAGCAAGGGATGAATGGAAGAAGGACGAAGAAGTATGGCCACTTATTCAAAAGTTGCAAAAGATCCCAATTCAAACAATATTGTCAGAAATTGAAGAGGAAGGAAAAATCATATTGGAACCTGGAGTAGTTACAGAAACAAGAACCCGACAGCTACGAAATCAATCAATTTCAGAGTATCTCATCAAGTGGAAGAACTTACCCGCTGAAGATTCCACATCAGAGGACAAGAAGTTTATACAGAAGCATCAAGAACTACTCAAGCGTTGAGGACAAAAATTTTTGAAGGAGAGGGGCATGTTAGGCTCCTATACTACTAGTGTAACCCCTTATTATTATTAGTACACCCCCCTTATTATATTGATGTACCCTGTAGTGCCCATATTATTATTATTGTGCCCCATAGAAGCCCACTATTGTTATTATTGTGCCCTTACATTATTATTGTTATGTCGGCTCTGATTATATTATGACCCCTTAGACTTCTATATATAGAAAGGAGGTTTTTTCATTTGTATGATCCAAGAATTGTTCATTTATGTAATGTAAAGGAGGTTGCCCCCTCGAAGAGGCTAAATTCTAAGGTGTTGATCTATCTTTTCTATCTTTTCTTGAGCTGGTTTTATAACAGAAACAAATTTATCATTAATCTTACCTTCCATCTCAATAATGGATGCCCAGTGATCTACCTTCTTATTATTCAATGCTGAACAAACCCGAGGAATATTCTTACCAACATCTCTAACTGTATGTGCCTCCTGAGCACTCTAAATATGAGGCCTTCCACCCTGATGTGATGGGAAATATGTATTGTGTTTTTCTCCACCATAAGTCCAACACCGCAAAGTCTTCATACCATCACCTTTGTTTTTCTCCTCAGGCTAAGACCCATTTCCTCTATCCACTACATTAAACTTCTTATAAGGTACCACAATCTCCTTGTTACCTTCATATTTATGTCTTCCCCACTTCTTAAGTCATTTTCCTTTAGTCTCCTTGTTACATTTCCAATCACGATTCAGATCTGACTTGCACTTTCACTGCTCATAATAGTGATTCAATTTTTTAATGGCTTCCTCCAATGATCGAGGGTCATCAAACTCAATCCAGTGTTTGAATGCTACTAGCAGCCCACTAATGAACCTTTGAATCTTTACTTTTTCATCCTTAGGATAAGGCACATACCTAACCAACTCTAGGAACCTGATTTTGTACACATCATCTGTCATAGAACCCATCTTTAACTCATAGAACTCCTTGGCCCTATCATCATAATACCTTTCAGAAAAGTACTTCTTCTTTAAGAGTCTCTCGAACTCATCCCAAATTATCTCCTCTTCTCTAATGCCTCCGAGATTCTTCACATCTTCCCACCATATATTTTCTTCTACTTTTAAAATGAAGGTAGTTATCTTGGCTTTCACGTTCTTTGAATAATCATATAATCTGAAGAACATCTTCATTCTAAGTAGCCATGCTTTTGCATCTTCTGATCTTTACATCTCTCCATCAAATATAAGAGGCTTGGATTTCTTGAATTCCTTTGCAAAATATCCCTTCTCACTCCTGCTATAAGGATGATGGAAGTGGATGATGGAAGTGATGGCGGTGTCCTCTCAAAACGAAAAATAAAATGGAATCCATAAGTACTTCCTCTCCTGTCTGTTCAGAAAGGCATCATACATATAATAGTTGTGATTGCCATGGGAGGGGGCCGTGGAGGTGGATGCTAAGGATGTACCGTCACAGGATGGGGTAAAGTCTGCCATTAGATACAGAATAAAAAAGAAGCAAGATAGAATATATTTTGTAGAGATTGAGAAAGTGCGCTGAGCCTCAATATTTGCGTCTGAATGATTAAGGAATGCACAGAATTTACCAGCTACGTCTTTGCTACTCTTGTCTGTGTATCAAGACCTCAATAGTTGGGCAGACAATTGAAAGCAAAACAGCTCTGATATCTGGTTGATTACTGAGCTTCTTATTTCCTTGAGCAAATCAAGTGGCAATATACTTTAATCTGAACATGGAAGCATGAAGTTTCCTGCCAATTTCCTCTTCCTCCAGTCACAGCATTATTGACCATTCCCATCCCTCCGTTCCTGTTCGAAAAAAGCGTTTGGAAGACTGCGTAACTGAGTTGATAAGAATCCTTTAGTTGGGACCCAATTCTTTATGTAATTTGGTAGTGGAGCCGTCCAATTGAATAGACCATTCGTTTCTTTTGATTGCGACCTGATCTCAATGTGCATAACAGAGTTGGCTGGTTTCTCTTCATATTTTAGTTTTCTGACTAATGTCGTTAGAGATTGGATTCATATTTTAGTTTTTACAAAGATTCCACATGATTTTATGGACACAATATCGATATTTTTAAAGGTAGGTGGTCTCTTAAAATGATGGTTGTGGTTCTTGCAACGTACCTTTCCGACGTCCTTTGCAAGTGATTGGACACTGTCACATGTTAACCATGTAATAGCTGCTTCTTTCTCTTTCTTTTTTGTTTTTCCCTCTATTTAATTATATTTGTATATTGTTTAAAAGGCTATATTTTTTTAAATAAATTTATTTTCATTATAAGTTTTAGGTTGATTTAATTATATTTGTATATTATTTTTAAGAATATATTTTTTAAAATAAATTTATTTTCATTATAATTTTTATGTTTATAAATGTTTTCACATTTAATTATAAATGAAGAGTTTAATTATTAGAAGGGGAAGTATAATGAGAATAGAGAGGAAAAAGTATAACTTTTCGGTAGAAATCACATCAGGATTTTTGTAAACGTGTTTGAATAATTTAGTGTGGTTAAAGAAAGCCGAAAATTTTATGATTTTAATTGGTGTGAATATTTCCAACAACAATTTAATTCATTTTCACTATGGATCTTCTAAGTGGTGAGAGACATCAAATATCTTAAGGTGCAAACTTCTTTTAGAGTGAAAACAGATTTGATCCTTTTGAGTGCTTGGTAGATATGTGTTAAGATGGATTTAGGCTAGTCTTTAAAGAGTATTTCTGCCTTTCAATAGGTTATATTCCCCATGAATACCATGGGTCAATAATATGATAATAGCACGGTAATACCATGGCTCAATACATTATTTTTATTTTAACTTATGGTTATTTTTGTTTTCATTTTGTACTTTATTTTTTATTATTTTTGTTTACATAACATGGCAGAACATTACAACATCTATTCCATACTAGGTTGGAGAGTGCTTAATTTTTAAATGAAAAAGAAAAGGGTTTTTTTATATTTTATTGTGTAATTAGAGAAAATGAAAGGCTTTCCTATTTCACTTTTGCGGTGAATATTTTCAATTTTCTTATTTCTCTGTTGTTGTTGTTATTATTATTATTATTATGTAAATTCATTTTGTATTTCCTAAAGATGTAAAAAACTCTGACAACTCCAGACGTTCGTAGTTCAACTAGGACACTCATAATCTGTCTCAATCTACCAAGGGATGGCGATAATGTTTGAGCAAAATGCATCAACTGTTGGACATAAGCATGCCTATCTACTACATATCTGCATATATAAAGGCTACAAGCATACATCATAAAAATTATGAATCTGACAATGTGAAAGGGGCAGGATCTTTGGCACTAGAGCCTAGAGGAGCTAGTGGTTTTTCATCACACTAAAGGTGACTTTCCAAGTGAGAAATTATGGCATCCATGCTCTCTAAGCACAAACATTGATACCTTTGTACGCGCTTAATATCATTCAAGGGAGTAAAGATGTTGTACTAATCCTCTTTCTTTTCTTTCCGAATTCTGCCCAGTAGGGTCTTAAGCTGCTAATGTAGGGTGATAGAATTGAGGTATTGTTTCCATTTTCCACTGATGTGTCTAGGGTTAGGAACCCATTGGCTAACCTCATCAAGGATACCAGAATTAAAAAATGATTGATGATCAACTACGGATAAAATCAAGACGGTGTATTTTAGCACAAATTTTATAGGGGGTAGCCAAATTGTATATGGAAGCAACTTCCTATACCTCAACCTGGGCATGAGTTCTTCCTTGAGGTCCACAACCTCCCCTGCCTCAATGACTACACATGAAGTGCCGAGGCATGATGTTGAAGAGAAAGTTGAAGTAGGTGCAAGGGACAAAGAACTAGATATCAAAGAGGAAGGACTAGAGATAAGGAAGGCTTAGCAACAGACTAGTCCAGGGACTGAAGGGAAGCCCGAGCAGAGAAGGTCAAGATAGAGAAAAGAAACTAGAAGACAAAGAAGCAATAGGTGGCCTTCGAGCCTAATAAATATTTAAATGATGGCTTTGGCTCCACAAGACTTGTATTTAGGCCCTAGAGACAACAACTAACTGCCTAAGACTGATACCAATAAAAGAGCCACAAGAATGAATTTTTTTTGAACTAGTAGGCTTAGATTTTACCCAAAAATTCATGATCCAGGCTATCAAGTGCTGCGAGAATTCTCGACATGAAGGAAGGGGCAATTGTTATCAATTTGCAATCTAGGTGTGGATGGTGATGCAACGAAAACCATGCAACACCATCTACATAAACACCCAGGTCCTTGAGGAAGCTACCTCGCTTGAGCCTTAATTCCCCCATGACCCAAATGCCATGCACCATCACAATCCAAACACAAAATCAGACTATCGCAAATTTGAGGTTAGGGACAGACAAGTGTCACACTAAAAGGCTTCGATAGAAAGTCTCCAGAAAAGTGGAAAGGACTTCATGCAACAAATCCCAAATAAAACAGTTCTTAAAATTTGAGAAAACGTTCACACTTAAAGAAATTTGATCCTCTCAATCATTGATAAATCTAGGGTTAATATTGATCTACTATATATATATATATATATGAAAAAACAAAGAATCTTTATTGATAAAATGAGATCTTACATATTTCATCAACAGAGAATCAAAATCAAAAGTTGCCCAAGCGAAGGGGACAAAGCCTACCGAAATAAACAAAGGAACAAAACAACAAATTGCCATGAGAAAATTAATGGACTAGAAAAAACATAAGCTTGGCCAAAGCCCATACTGAGTCACAACAACAACCGAGGAACCAGACAGATTATAGAAAAACATTCATAGCTCAAACGAGCCATAGAAACAAATGGATCCATTAGTCCATCGCTCACAAAACAAAAAGCCAAGGACACATTCCATCTCTTGCTTGGATAAGCCATCAACCTCCATGTTTTTTTCTTTGTACACATGGAGGGAAGATAAATAAGAGAAAGAAGAGCGGAGGGCATCAATATTAGCCATTCAATGATGAAGTAGAGGAACATCTAGAGCTCCTCCCTTGTAACTATTCAATGGAAATTTTGGCATCTCCAACAATCCTAATAGAATCAATGGCCATCTAGACAACACTCTAGAGTAAACTCCTCAGTGCCAAAATCTTTTCCCTATAGTTAGTGCCATCATCCCCATTCCAATAAAATCGAAAAACCCTCTTGGGACAAAGGTCAATGAGAGCTCTGCAACCACATTGTCCCCTAGTAGAAGCATCATCAAAGAATTCAATAGGGAAGTGATTCCCCATATCTAAAAGTCGAATAGTGCTTTGAGGAGACTTAGGAACCTAGGGGCCTATCTCAAGAAAGTAACCAACAATCTTAGCTTTGGCAGAAATGTAGTTAGGGTACCTGTCCTTGAAGATTGTGTCATTCCTAGACCTCCATATCCCCCAAATAACATACATGGGGAGCGCCCTATATGGTCTTAGATTCAAGGACCAAAACATAAGACACTAAATAATGGAAGACTAGTTCAATCCAACCCTCAGCTTCAACAATCTTGCCACATTGTCCCAAATGGAATTTGCAAAGGGATAGTCGAGGAACAAGTGTATAATGTATTCGATGGCAGAATAGAAAAAATGGCATCTTCCTAGGCCTTGCAGACCCCTTATCATCAATTTCTCCCAGGTTAAGATGTGGTTAAAAAGGGTTAACTAGGAGAAACATTTGATCTTCAATGGAGTATCCCATGTACACATGGGCATAGTCCATTCATCAAAGGAAATGAGAGATGGGGTACTAGAAATGAAACAGTAAATTTATTTGACTTCTATGTTGCCTCCAACAACTTGGCCACCCCATGAAAGAAAATGGAGAATTTCAATTAAAGTAATCCCTGCCTCAATAAGATTGATTCTATAAGACTCCCATTTAAGATCCACTTCGACATTCGGACCCAAATCCCAAGAATTTCAACACCCTACAAGATTATTCTTTCCCCATCATCATATAGACACTCAATAGCTTCGTCATAGTATTCCACTTTAGTCCTTTGAATGAATAACCATTCCATGCCCAAAAGTTTACTATATGAACCCAAAGGAAACAAAATTAGATGTGTTGATGTAGGCATACCATTAAGCTCAAATGTGCAAGATCTCACCCAATGATGAAATCTTCTCTTGGCCCGTGTATCCAACTACACCAACCAAGCTTTTGCATGCACTTTTTTATTCAAGCAAAACTTATCCACTAGGTCAAGACTAATATAATTATAGTTATTTCTAGGATCAATAAAAATAGAAACAACTTGATCATTAAGCTTACCTTCCATCTCAATAATGTATGCCTGATGATCTGCCTTCCTATTATCCAATGATGGATAAATCTGAGGAATATTTTGACCAACATATCTAACTATATGTGCTTCCTCAGCATTGTAAATATGAGGCCTGCCATCCTGATGTGATGGGAAATATCTCCCGTGTTTCTCTCTGCCATAAGTCAAACATCTCAAAGGCTTCCTACCATCTCCCTTGTTCTTCTCCTTAGGCTGAGACCTATTTCCTCTGTCCACATCATTAAACTTCTTATAAGGTACCAAAATCTCCTTGTCACCTTCATATTGAGGTATTCCCCATTTCTTAAGTCATTTTCATTTCAGTCTTCTTGTTCCCTTTCTAATCACGATTAGGATGTGACTTTCACTTTGACTGCTCATAATAGAGCTTCATTTTTTTAATGGCTTCCTTCAATGACTGAGGGTCATCAAAGTCAATCCAGTCTTTGAATGCTTCTGGCAACCTACTAATGAACCTTCAAATATTTTCTTTCTCATCCTTAAGATAAGGCACATACCTAACCAACTCTAGGAACCTTCTTGTGTACACATCATATGTCATAGAACCCATCTTTAAGTCATAGAACTCCTTGGCCCTGTCATGATAGTACCTTTCAGATAAGTACTTCTTCTTGAAGAGTCTTGCAAACTCATCCCAAATTATCTCCTCTTCTCTAATGCCTCTAACATTCTTCACATCTTCCCACCATATATTTGCTTCTAATTTTAGAATGAAGGTAGCTATCTTGGCTTTCATGTTCACTGAATAATCATGTAATCTGAAGAACATCTTCATTTCAAGTATCCATGCTTCTGCATCTTCTGATATTTGCATCTATCCATCAAATATAGGGGGCTTTGATTTCTTGAACTCTTCTGTAATTTATCTCCTCTCACTCCTGCTATAAGGATGATGGAAGTGACGATGATGGTGTCTCTTGGAACTAGAACTAGAATGAAATCCATAAGTACTTCCTCTCCTATCTGTTATATCCAAATATTTTCCACCTATGACTATTTCATGTTTGTCCAACCTGTGTTCTCCATGAGATCTACTGCCATATTCCCCATTAGTATTCTCCTGTTGTCGATCATTGATGCCCATATGTCCCTGCTTATGCAAATACAAAAGACTCTGAAGGATGACTACATTAACTTCTTCTTGCTTTTCCTGAGCTTTAGCAACCTTTTCCTGTGCCTCAATTAACCTGTTTTTATCTGCCTTGAAACTTCTAATCTCCTCCCTCAAACTCGTTGCATCTTCTAGATTAGGAAAATACTCTTCTCCTTGCCACTCAATTGACCTTTCCCATTCCACTAAATTCACATGAGGCCTGTAAGGGGAGCGATTTGCACTACAGTCCACCCTTTTTATCTTCATCTTTGATATTTATTTCCTACAAACATACCATGTTAGATAAACCAAATAGAAGACATAATCAAAATCATACCTCAATGTATCTCAAGGGAGTCTATCCCATCTACACAAAACAATCCAAATTAGTACAATATATATACATCACATGCATACAAAGTCAATCATAAATGTCATGACCATAGAAAAACATAACTTGCATGCATGTATGATGAACATATACAAAAATTGACATGCACACATAAAAATATGCATTTAGCCCATCTAGTCCAAGTGTTTGAACTTGGAAGCTTTGATACCACAATATAATGCCTCACCTCACATTTACCCACTTTTACAAGCTCTCCAGGGTAAACATGAATGGAGTGTCACTCTGATATGACAATTCTTCCAAGTTTAAGTCATGGAAATGGAGCCTAAAAATCGAAAGAAATTTAACATTCCTTAGAAATTATATATCACTTAAGAGCCCAACAACCACTCCAAGTGATCAATCCTTGTGTTGGAACTCATTTTCACCAATTTGACACCCTAACCACACCCATAACACAACATCCATGTGATTGGATGGATAAAACTACACTCATAAGCTTGTCTCCATGCAATTATGACCCCAGATCCCCTATTTTGCCAACAGTTGCAAAAAATGTGCTACATGTTTAGGGCTAGCCTTGAAGTTGATACCTAAAAGTGTCCAGAACATTCCAGAAACATGAAAATGATGATAAAAATTCTAAATAATAAAAACTTGAGCATGATCTTGACCTAGACATTCCTAATACATAATAGACATTCAATCAAATAAATAGTAAGCATAGAAGCTAAAGGTCAAGAATGAATATATGATCATGAAATTATAATATTCTTCTGAGAATCACTAAGGAGGCTCAATGCCCTCTGAAGCTAGCTACAACAACACTTGTTTACCCATGCATTCATCAACCATTTGATAACTCCTCAAATCATGAATGAGAGCCATAACTTGAATACATAATAGAACCATACATATAACCAATATATACTCAGAATAGAAACCATGAAAAATTAGTCATAAGATCAACATAATAACTAGAACATATGCTCATTAATATGAATATGGAAAATAATACATATTAATATATGTAAATGCCAACCAAGTTAGGGAATTCCATGTACCACCTGCCCATAGATTGGGTTAAACCAAGTCTCTCTTTCACGCAATCATCCCTGTGCCATATTCCAAGCATGAATGTGGGATCATATAGGTTTAAACAAATTATAACCAATCTAGGGCTTCCATAGGCCCAACCACCTCAAATATCAACCATGGTGATTTCACCTAACCAATCCGAAAATCACTAACTTCAACTAGATTGGTATCTTCTCAAGTTATCCATGGCTCCAAGGATTGTATCTCAACCCACAGTCATATAGAACCCGAGCTATTATAGGGCTCCATAGAACTACCATCTCATCCCATATCCTCTACGGAAGCCAAGTTTTTCCAAGGCTCCAAAGGTTCTATCCCAATCCATAGCCATAGGGAACCTGAGAACAGATAAAAATCCAAAAGGGGGAACCCACTACATCATGGCTATCGAAGAGATGGAAAGGCAAGGTTGAAACCACTTTTAGTTTTGGAAATCACCATGAAAATGACATCATATAACCAAGGAACCACATGCATGTATCATGCATCCATAAACCAACAACGAAATCACACATGCAACCTATTATCTACAAAGTATCCCTTGTTGTAGCTTTTGATCCGACCTTATTTTCCACTGACCACCAATTCCTTACTTGTCCTTTACTTGCTTTCTCCAATTCCAAGTGAATGCTAGAATGCTCCAAGAATTCTCTGAGTGTGTAAGAGTGTAAGAGATTAAAGATAAAACTAGCACAAAAGTGTGAATTGTTTCTTTGATGCCTTTTTATCATTGAGATCTCATTTAATTTCATTTTCCTTATTTTTTCCTCTAATTTCCTTTGCATGCATATTTGTGTCTCTTCACCTTCCTTTTCTCCTATTTTCCTTATTTCTCATAATTAAATGAAAATGATTGTATCTTTGTCATTACCAATTCCTTTTCCAATTTCCATAGCCATAAATAAACCACAAGTGATTACCAGTATAATGTTTTCCCAAGATTTAACTTGGAATACATGTACCGTGACCTTGGTCATATTTTATTTACATGGAAATATCAACCAGGGGCCATTATAGCAAGAGGTAGAAATTATTCATCTTGTTATCCTAGTTGAACTCCAACTAAGATAGTAATATATTTCATAACCCAGGATTCATTAAATATTTTTTTACACCCCTTAAAATATCTGATAGTTAAATCAGTGGATGATGTCATTTCTACTGCTTTTGTTAACATGTCTAGTCCAATTTCCTTCTTAAATTGAACATGTTTCTCCACCAAGGCAAGTTGTTTCCTTAACTCCTCATTTTCCTTTTTCAAATTTTTAATTTGATAGAGAAGATGTTCTCTTTTAGCTTTACTTGGTGAGGGAGAAGCCTCTTGTCCTTCTGTCGACTTTTATTTTTCTAGTTTTCCTTCTTTATGATGTTCCTCAAATCCTCCCTCAAATTCTAATGTAGAAATAATATCCTCAATTATAAAGGCATCTTATTCTATAGGGATTTATTTTTTTCCTTCATTTTGTTATTCCTTAATTCTTTCCTTGAATTATAGTATAACAACATGGACTTCAAATGTGGAGGGGTCTTCCTCTACATGCTTTTCCTGTTTCCTCTCCTCCTACTATTCCTCAATCTTCTCCAATTGAGTTGTAATAGTATGTTTGTCAGGTGATAGGGTATATTTTCTTGAAATAGTTACTCACACCCTTTTCTTATGTTGAGCATGGAGCCTGATTATCATCTTGATTGTTCAGAGGTTTTTTGTTTCAACCGCGTTGGATCATTGTTCCTAATAGGGTGGAAGGCCAACCATTTAGTCATCATCAGGGGAGTCCACGGGGTTCGGGGGTGGGGGACGATGAATTTTATGAGCCCCACCTGGTGGGGGTTCGAGGGAAGTGCCCTTGAAGCTAAAAATAGATGAAAAATTGCCTTGTAAAATATTGTAATTTCGTATTCAATTTGGGTCGTTCATTAGGCAGATGATATGACAGTAGAAGTTATGTTAATCTAGGTTTTTTTCCACTAGAAGGAAACCGTCGATTTATATGAGGGAATTGTATTGCGTCTATGTATGATTATTCTAAGTGGGACAAAGAAAGGAGCTTGTGTGAGGGTGAAGAGGAAATTACAACAGATTTGTTGTAGGTTGTATCTCTTTATTTTGCTAGATAATATAAAGGGAAGGACTGGTTGTCTCTCCATGGACGTAGCCCAAATTTGGTGAACCACATATATCTTTGTCTCTCTTGTTTTATGTGTTTCTATATTTGTTTCCATAATATTTTATGTATTTCATTGCTTCGTTAATTAATTTCTAACATCTTGGGGTCCTTCCACCAATTGAATTTTTCAATTTTCTCTTTCTCACCTTCACTTTTTCTATGACATCCCTAGTTTCTTTAGAAATATTTGTTATTTCAGCTACTATTTTAGGATTTTTTTCTACTTTAGAAACAACTTCTTCTATTTTTTCTTCTTCAATAGGGCACCCATCATGGCCCTTCTCTGATGATTCAAAACTACTATTTTAGGCATTTTCGCTGCTTCAGAAACAACTTCTTCTAGTTTTTCTTCTTCAATAGGGCACCCATGATGGCCCTTCTTTGATGATTCACTAGACACCTCCACAGGCTCCTTTGTTTGTTCCCTTTTTCCTCCTAAATATGTACCAACATAAGTCTTAATAGAGCTCCACCTCTTAGGATTTTTACAACTAGGTATAAGAAATGTATTAACCCTACCTTGCTTATAAGTTGCAACTATTATGCTCTTAGAGGATGTGGCTACTTTTATTTTCTTAGAGGTTGCAGTTGTTCTACTCTTGGGGGTTGTAGCAACCTTACCTCTAGAGGGTGTGGCTTCATTACTCATAGGTGTTGTTTCAACATTCTCCTCACGCTCTTCACTCTCATCATCCTCTGCAATAGCAAAAGGTCTTTCTATTAGGACATGCCATGAATTCATTGCTGCTATAAAGAGTGAACTATGATTAAATTAATAAGTGCATGGTTAGTCAACTAAGTTTTCGGATGTTTCAAACGTCACACTTCCTCTTCCAAGTGTTGTAAATATTTCAACAAGTAAGATCACAAATTTATTAGTTTCCATGTTCTCAGGTGTTTTAGTAGTTGAAAATGATAATTAAATATGATCACAAAATGACCCTCACAAGTAGTAAATTTTTGAATGAAAAGGGCTACATATTCCCAAGGGCGAGGAAGAGATGTTATGTCAAAACGATTGGCCTTATTTCTCAATTCCTCTCCTTACTTAAAAATAAAGTCTTGGCTGATGGATTTACCACCTTTCTTGAAAACCACCAAGTTCCCGTTTGTGGTAACCTTGTTACACTTGCGATTACTTCATATGTAAAAAAAATTCAAAATCGTATAAGTTCAAAGCGTTGTTCATTTGAGGCTTGAGAAAACTCCAGAGAAACCAACTCACTATAACCTTGTAACTTCTCAAAATTACTCAACCAACCAACATATTGAAAATTTTCCAGAGCCTCTGGGTATTGTAACAACATATCAACATTATTTGGTTCATGCCTTACCGCTACTCCTGCCATGGTTGCCCAAGACTGTAGCCACGCAATGCTGATAGAGACCTGTTATAGAGTTTCCTCAATTCACATAGATGCTTGTTAAGGAGAAAATATCGAGTTGTTGGAATTGACACCAATTACTCCATTTTTATTACCAAATCGGGTTCTTAATATGGAAAGGACTTCACTTGATTGCACAAATTTCTAAATATAATGATAAAGGTAGTAATGGTAAGGGTAATGATGGAAATGATAACAATAGTTACCTCAATCCTATTATACGTGAGGGTAAAAGGTAATGATGTCTACAAAGTCCAATCATACATTATTATAAAGGGTGAGGTGAATGTCCATCAAATGATTAATGATTAAGGTGAAATCATAGTGCATCGTTTAATGATATGATACACTTATCCCCCATACTTATTGTAAAATTCATCCTTGGCATATGTACATTAGGGTAATGTTGTCACTTCTTAAGTACAAATCCCACAAATAAATGACAAAAGAACAAACATGTCCTTGGCTTACTGTTATGATGACATGTGACTGTGCCAGCCAAATGATGTTGTGAAGATCTCATTGTGGCACAAATTCAAAAGTGAAATTTTATTACTATGATGAGATGAAGGATGCATTTTCTGGCAGTAGATACTGTATCAGTTCTATACCAACTTTGAAGCAGCAATAATATCTCCAAAAAGGGTCTCCAACTGTAACAATGATGTCAATAAGGACAATATGAAATTGTAAAACAATGATGACATGAGGTCATATATTTAGTTGTAACAACAAAGTATTAATCAAAGTTGAACTATATGTACAAAATGAGTCCTAATTTTGACCTATAATGACAAAAATTAAAAAAATAAATCAATGATTAGTAAAAATTATTATAGTGTTTTTATAGAGAAAAGATGTTCATTACCAGCAAGCTGGTTTTTGACCATCACAATCATAGAATAGTGCCCCAAAAGGGTTTTCACCATTGAATATATTATACACACACACACACACATGTCATTATTTATTTATTAACGGTTTTCAACTTTACCATCCCATTGCCAAAGGCTTCTTCTACCTCATAGGGACCTAACCACCTAGTTTATTGACTAAATCCTAGTCGCCTTTTTGAAACAATTTCTTTTTAATGAACCTATCATGCCACTTAGCACGCTACTGCTGAATAATATATGTTCGTTGCACAACAACCAATCAATTTTTGTCTAACTCATTTAGTTCTTTCATTCGTTGTTGTTGAGATGCAATCAAATTTAAATTTACTTCCAAGGCAGTCCTCAATGTTTTAATATCAAATTCAATTGGAAAAATGGGATTCTTACCAAAAACCAATTCATAAGGGGAAAAACATGTGGTATTTCTCCAAGTTGTCCTATAAGCCCACAATACCTCAGGAAGTCTCTCCACCTAATATTTTATATGTGCTACCATAGTTTTTGTAAGAATAGATTCAAGTACTTTATTAGTATTTTCCACCTTCCCATTTACATGAGGATGATAAGGTGAGGAAATCATATGATGAACTCCATATTTTCTAAAAATAATCTTGTATTAGCCGAGAGGTGAACTGTGCTCCTCCATATATTACTATTTCCCTTCACACTCAATATGATGCAAAAATTTCTTCAAACAAGAAGTATGAAACCACACAATCAGTTTTCATGGTAATTTCCCTTGCCTCTAACCACTTGGTAACATATTCTGTGCAAACAAGAATGTAACCCTTCTGCTAAGATGGGGGATTGATCAGTCCCACAAAATATAATTCCAATCTCTCAAAAGGTTCCACCATTAGTTTGGGTTGCAACAACAACTCATCTGATTATGTTGGTTGACCCATTCTCTAGCAGTTGTCACAACATTGAACATACCTCTTTGTATCTCATAATATGGTGGGCCAAAAATATCCCATTTGCAACACCTTATGATTTGTCCTCCTATTTGCAAAATTCCCTCCACAAGGTCCATAATGATAGGCCTTAAGGATCTCATGGATTTCATCCTCCCTCACACACCTCCTAATCTATTGATCAAAACCAATGTGAAAGAGGTTTCCATCCACCCAAAAATATTTGGCACTTTATTGTACAATCTTCTTTCTTTATCTAGGAGAAAGGTCATGAGGTAGCTTTCTTGTAGTGAAATAATTAGCAATATCTACATACTAGGGTGAATAAGTGGATACTAAAACTAGATATTCAACTAGAAAAGAATCTTCAATAGGAAAATCATCAGTAGCATTAGTTAACCTAGAAATAAGATATGTTGCAACATTATCTTTTCCAGACTTATCTATGATAGTAATATCAAATTCTTGGAGTAACAACAACCACCTAGTAACCATAGCATTTGTAATAGGCTTGTTCATTAAACATATGATGGATGAATGATCTGTATGCGCAAATTTTTTGTAACCAGTGATATAGTGCCTAAATTTACTAATAGCATGTACAAGAGCAAGGAATTATTTCTCTGTAATAGTGTAATTTACCTCCACAACAACCAAATTCTTGATGATGTAATAGATGGTGTATGGTTTGTTTCCTTCTTGCTGACCAAGCGCAACTCCAATGGTTGTATCAACAACTTCTGTAGAGATGTGGAACAACATATTCCAATCTATTCCTATCAAAATATAATTTGTTGTTACACATCTCTTCAGATATATAAAATCACTATTACACTTATGAGTCCATTCAAACTCCTTATCTTTTATTAGTAGGTAAAATAAAGGTAATGCAATTTAAGAAAAAATCTCTATAAATTGTCTATAACATCCTACTTCCTCTAAAAGGCTTCGTACCTCTTTTTGTGTTTTATGAGTATGGACACTTAAAATTATCTCTATCTTTGATATATCCAATTTAATACCTACACTAGAAAGTTAATGTCCTAGAATAACACCCTCATACATCATCATATGAAAATTTTCAATGTTGAGACAAAGGTGTGTTTGAATGCAATGATCAGGTACTTTTTCAAGGCTATTCAAGGATTCATCAAATCCTCTTCCATTGGGTGTGAAATCATACATGAAAATTTCCAGACAATGATTAACCATGTCAGCGAAAATTCCCAATACTAGCCATTGAAAGGTTGTAGGTGCATTGCACAGTCCAAATGGTAAGACCCTATAACCATAAGTACCCTAGGGACAAACAAACGTAGTTTTTTCTTGATCTTCAAGGGAAATTTGCATTTGGTTATAACCACTAAATCCATTTAGAAAAGAAAAGAATTTCTTATTGGAAAGTGTGTCTAGAACTTGACGAATTAAAGGTAATTGAAAATGGTCCTTTTGAGTGGCCTTATTTAGCTCCCTCTAATCCACACAGATTCTCTACTTCCCATTTTTCTTACGAGAAATGACTAATGGAGATACCCACTGACCATTAGAAATACGATAGATTAAATTTTCATCCAAAATTTTCTGGTGTTCTGAAGTCCTTGATAATTCCATTTAAAGCCAGATTCATTCTTCATTGAGGCTTCCTAACAATATACGATCCTTCCTTTAAATAAATATGATGAGTACATAAAGTGGATACTCTTCACGTCTTTGTAATCACATGAAAAAGATTCTTTATATTCTTAGAATAAGAACACTAATTTTTCTCTCTATTAAATAGATAAATTAGTGTTAATGTTAAGGGTTCTTCTAAGCTCAATTCTCATTTGTATGCTTTTAAGGTCAGAGGTAGTAGGTATACCATGTGTAACAAGTTCATTAAAAAGTTCTTCCTCGTTAGACTTATCTATTACAACATTCAAAAATTTTGATGTACAAGGTGTGACAAGAGAGGGGTTGCTAATGAAATTATTGATAACATCATATTTAGTCTCGCTTTTAAAATTTAAAGCTTTAGTTATAGTGAGTACTAGATAATTGTCCATTTCTTCCAACTCAAATTCTGATTCGAGGGGGTTTTTAGATTCACATGTTGGTTTGGTAGAGGGATAAATGACAAGGTTCTTGGTAGTATATCCATCTAAGATAGTCATACATCTAGACCTACATCTTATATAAGAATTATTAGTAGCTAACCATGGTATTCCTAAAATCGAAGGATGTCAACCCAAGCATGTTTTGAGATGAAGCACCATAAATTCTACTGGACAGTGCCAAGAATCAACTGAGATAATAACATATTCTAATAGCACTTTAGGTTATATTTTAGACCTATCTGCTAACTCTAAAAAAATAGGAGTTTACCTTAAAATAATAAGCCCAAGTAGTTATGTTTCTTCCTTAGTTATTATATTGATGGCATCCCTTAAATGAATCAAAGTATTAGGGAGGATTGTTCTACTAATGTGAATAGTAACACTGGGATTTCTGAGGTCCTCATATTTAGCAGGAACATAATTTCCTAATATCAACTCAGACAATTTACCAATGACATGCATAGTAGGAGGGTCCCTGGGTTTTCTACCTGGATTTTTACCACACAATTCCTTAATAGTTTTAGCATAAATGGGAACGTCCTGAATTGCTTGAAGCAAAGGAATCCGAACATGAAAGTTTTTGAATTCTATTAGAAAGTAAAATTCTACTTGGAGAACATTTTTAGCCTCAACTCGTATTTCAGGATAAGGTGGGCTCAAATAAGTCTCACTTTTAGTAGTTGTTACAAGTTTCACAACTAGGGAAACATATGTTGTTACAATGACATTAGTTTTTACGGGAGAACTAGCTATAGTTATTGTTGTTATAGTTTCTTCTGTTGTTTAAACACTATGCGCACCATCAACTGTTACAACATATTATTTTCCTACAAAACCTTGAATCACATCTCCTCCCCCTAATACGTTTTAGCCCTAATTTTATATTATGATAGGGGGAAGAGTGTGGGTTACTGTCCTACCTAAGTGAAGTTGAATTTCATTGCATTCTACCAGTGAAATGCAGTAAGTAGGAAAGAATGATGATTCTACCTATTGTACTGCCTTATTATTATGGTAGGATTGGGTTGTTGAGGAAACTGAGGGCACAATAAAGGAGCACTCACTGGCACATTGGAAGGGAATTGTAACTAATTTTGGATTGGTAATTTCATATGCATCTGGTTTGGGAGAGTAGGCCCATGCCAAGGTTGAGTCCATGAAGAAACATGCCACTGAAGACATGTTATGAAACCAGCTCACAAAAACATAAAAAATAAAGATCAATGACTTAGCATCAGCCTCTTCAACGGGACAACCTCCTTTAGATTACATAAATGAACAATTCTTGGATGATACAAATGACAAAACCTCCTTTCTATATCTAGGAGTCTAAGGGGTCACAATATAATCAAATCTGACATAACAATAATAATATAAGGGCACAACAACAATAATAGTGGGCTTCTATGGGGCATAAAAATAACACTAGGGGGACAATAGGGGCACAACAATAATAATAAGGGCTACAATGACAATAGTAATGGGGAAATAACTAGTTTTATAGGGACCTAAAATGCCCCTCTCCTTCAAAAAAGTGTTTTCCTCAATGCTTGGGTAGTTTTGGATGCTTCTGTATAAAATTCTCATCCTCCCATGTGGAATCTTCAGCGGGTAAGTTCTTCCACTTGACAAGATACTCTGAAATTGATCGATTTCGTAGCCGTCGAGTTCTTATTTCTATGACTGCTTCAGGTCCCAATATGATTTTTCCTTCCTCGTGAAGTTCTGGAAATATTGTTTGAACTGGGAGCTTATCACCAATAACCTTCTTTAAGCATGAAACATGGAAAAATCGGTGCACTCGAGAAGCTGCAGGAAGCTCCAATTTGTATGACATAGTACCAATCTTTTGCAACACCTTGTACAGACCATAATACTTTGGTGATAATTTATTATCCTCCTGAGCTTGCTTGAGGGACATATGCTTATATGGTTGTAGCTATAGAAATACCCAATCACCTATATCAAAAATTTTTTCACTGTGATGTTGATCTGCCTATTGTTTCATTCTATTCTGTGCCAAAGTTAGGTTATCCTTTAAGAGTTGGAGAACTTATCTTTGATGCTCGATATGATCTTCCACTACTTGAACCTTAGAATTTTCTTGTAAATATGATGTGATGGATGGTGAGTGATATCCATAAAGTGCCATAAATGGGGTCATTTTTGCTGCAGTATGGAAGGAAGTGTTATGCCACCATTCAATCAAAGGCAACCATTTAACCCATTGTGTCTGTTTATCAGATACAAAGCAACGAAGATATCCTTACAAACATTTGTTTCCTATCTCATTTTGCCAATCAGATTGAGGATGATAAGATGAGCTATGAGCTAATTGAGTACCAAGAAAATAAAATAATTATGTCCAAACATTTCCAGTGAAAATGGGATATCTCTCACTTACAATAATCTTTGGATTTCCATGTAGCTTTTGAATTGTTTTCATAAATGCAGTAGAAACTGTACTGGCTTTAAATGGATGAGATAATGCACAAAAGTGTGCATACTTGGCAAGTTTGTCAACTACCACCATGATGAAACTCTTTCCTTAGGACTTGGGCAAACCTGTGATAAATCCATTGAAACGTCCTCCCAACGTTGACTTGGAATGGATAAAGGTTGTAGTAGACCTGGGGTCTTAATTGTTTCAGCTTTATTTTGTTGGCAAACCAAACATTCCGCCACAAAATTTTGAATATCAGATTTGAGGCCATGCCAAAAAAATTCCTTCTTAACCCTGTGGTAAATTTTTAAAAATCCCAAGTGCCCTCCTAAGAGAGAGGCATGCAATTCCATAATAATGTTTTTTTTTAGTTGTGAATTCTGACATAGGTATAAGCAATCTTTGTACCATAACAAATCATTTTTCCAGTTAAATGTAGTAGATGTACTGGGATCTTGTTGTAACTTTTGAATGAGTGCCCACACTTCTTCGTCATTCTTACATTCATACCTTGCTTCGTTTATCCAATTTGGTTGGATAATAGAAATGGCACAAAGCAATGCTTCCACATCCTCATCCTTTCTTGAGAGTGCATCTGCCACAACATTTTGCTTCCATTTTTTGTATATGATTTCAAAGTCATAACCCATCATCTTTGTGATCCATTTTTGCTACTCTTCTGAAGATAATCTTTGTTCTAAAAAGTATTTAAGACTATCATGATCTTATTTTACCTTGAAGTGTCTTCCCATTAGGTAGGGTCGCCATTTCTTAAGTGCATGTAGTATTGCCAACATTTCCTTCTCACAAATAGATTTGTGTAAATACTTTCCCTTGATTGGACGACTTTCAAAAGAAATGGGTCTTTCTTTTTGCATTAAAACAACACCAATTCCATTTCCCGAGGCATCACATTCCACAATAAAGGTTTTTGTGAAGTATGGCATAGCTAAGACTGGTGCTTGGCACATTTCCTCCTTAAGATGTTAAAAGTCCTTTGTTGTTTCTAAAGTACATAAAAATGCATCTTTCTTCAATAATGTTGTTAGAGGTGCTACTATTCTCCCATAATTCTTAACAAACTTGCGATAATACCCTATCAACCCGAGAAATCCTCGCAGATGCTTTATGGTTGTGGGGATTTTCCATTCCGTAATGGCTTTAATTTTGCTAGGGTCTACCTTAAAATCTTCATGAGATACAACATGAGCCAGATATTCCACCTCTTGTACTCCAAAGAAACATTTGGAGCTTTTTGCATATAATTGTTTCTCCTCCAATAGTTTGAGCACCTTGTCAACATGTTGAACATGATCCTTCCAAGACTTGCTATAGATTAGTATATCATCGAAAAATACTAACACAAATTTTCTAAGGAAGGGTTTGAAAATGGAATTCATCAAACCTTTGAAATGTAGAAGGTGCATTGGTAAGGCCGAAAGGCATGACCAAATATTCATAATGACCCTCATGAGTTCTAAATGTTGTTTTTAGAATGTCTACAGTATTCATTCTGATTTCATGATATCCTAAACGAAGATCCAACTTGGTGAAGTAAATTGATCCATGCAATTCACCCAATAGTTCATCAATGACAGGAATGGGAAATTTATCTTTAATAGTGAGCTTGTTGAGCTCCCTATAACCCAAACACATGCACCATGATCCATCCTTCTTGTGCACAAATACTACTGGAGCAGAGAAATAACTTTAACTAGGTTGAATTATACCAGCCTCTAGTATTTCTGCAACCATATGTTCAATTTCACTCTTTTGGGCATAAGGAAATCTGTAAGGCCTGATGTTTGGAGGAACACTTCATGGAATCAAATTAATAGCATGATCATGATCATGAATAGGTGGGAGACCTTTGGGAGTCTCAAAAATACCTTGGAATGATTGTCCAAGACTTTTTGGAGATCTGGAGAAATAGATGATTTCAATGTTGGAACCTCTAGCGAACATAATTGGGCAATTACACCTCGTTGTTATTTCTTTAGAAGCTTTGTAATTACATTAGAGTTGACTATATTTCTTGGTTTCCCTGCGATACCGCTTAATTCAACTTCCTTTCCTTCCAAAGAAAATTTCATGAAAAGTTGTTGAAAATTATATGCTATTGTACCCAACAATTGTAGCCATTGGACTGTTAGTACAACATCAGCACCACCCATTGGAATGGAAAACATTGGGCTATTCAATACATATTCTCCCATGGATAGCTTGATATTATGGAACTTTCCAGAGAAATTTATGGTTCCTCCACTTGCAACCATCACTTGACACTATGGTGTTGGATATAGGAAGCAATTCTATTACTTGGCTATCTTACAATGAATAAAATTATGGGTACTTCCTGAATCAATCAACACTATTACCTTTCTCCTTTTTATATGTCCTTCTATCTTGATAGTTTGAGGAGTGGTATTTCTGGCCAATGCATTACAAGATATGGTCAAATGCATTTCTTCCTTCTCTAGGGTTTGTTCCGGTGTATATCCTCTTCTTTTGACGTTTCTTGTTCATTTTCTTCCTCCTCTTCACAATCTATGTAAAATAATTTCTTCTCAGGACACTTATGACCTTTAGTGTATTTGATATCACAACTGTAACAAAGCCCTTTTTCTCTTTTTTCTTCCAATTGTTGGGGTTTCAAACATGTAGGTTATGGAAGGCTAGGGAAACAACACTTCCATCCTTATAGTTGTGAGTGGTAGGCTTCCTTGTTGCCATAATTTTTCTTTCCATTTTTCTTGTCAACCTGAATGCCTTCTCTAATGAGTCAGGTTCCCAAAGGCGAACCTCATGTTGGATGTTCTCCTTTAAAGTCCCTATGAACACATCAATCCTATGCTCCTCTGGAATATATTTTACCCTTATATTCAATTTTTGGAATTCCTCAATGTGCTGCATCATTGGGCCCTTTTCTTTGAGGTTTATCAATTGGCTAAAAAATGTGTTTCTTTTTGTATCCTCATAATGTGCTATCATTTCTTCCATAAAAGTTGGCCAGTTGACAATTTGTTTACAAGAGAAAAGACATCGAGACCATACAAACTGAGTTGGTTCCAAATATAAAGTTGCAATGCGTACCTTTTGTGTGTTTTTCACATTATGGAGATCGAAATATTGCTCCATCTGTAGTATCCATGTTACATCGATCTTTGGAACATGGTGGGTCTTCAATCCAACGTTAGAGTCTATGAAATCATGATTAATTTTTTTTTTGTTCTCATCATGAGTTTCCTTTACTACCCTTTCACCATTAGTAAGCATTTCTTGTAGCAACTTAGTCAAATCTATCTTCAAATCTTCCATGTCGCCTTTCAGTTTTTCTTCTATACCATCCATCTTAGCATCCATGCCATTCATCTTCACTTCCACAACATCTATATTAACTTGCATGCCATTCATATTAACTTCCATGCCATTCATATTAGCTTCCACTCATTTCTTTAAACCAACAATCTTAGCTTTTGTTACCTTTTTTGAGAGTGAAATTTGTTGCACTTGGTCTCATAATTTTGATATATCATGTTGCATTTTGTCCTATTCTTCATGAGTCATGTTAGAGATTTTAGGTTTCTTACTAGGTGTTTTTATTTTCTTTCTTTGGGGCATCAATTAGTGATAATTATTCTTCAGTATGCCCTTTGAACTTCAAACTAATTTTTCAACCCAAACTTATGCAAAATTTTAAAAAGACTACACATATTTTTTTGCCTTGTAGAAGCTCAATATTGAATCTATTGTATCTCTGTAATTGCAAATCGCCAAGGTATGAAATTTCTTCCTGTCGTAGCCCTCTAAGTCCTCTTTCCAATGCCACCAGTATGATCAAAATTGGATTCTCCAAGAAAGAGTTATGCCGATCCCAAGATGACATGATTATATAATTTTTCAGTAGAGCGAACTTGTATGACGTGCCAACTGTCAATGTTTCGACCTTTAGATCTGAAAATGATGCACATAAAACTAAAGGCCACCCTCTTTTTGTAACTTCTTATGAAATTTCAATCTGATTCTGAAAGAGAAATTTATGACGATTTTCCTAAGGTCATCTGTTTGGAATGTAATTCGGGAGACTTAAAAAACCCTAACTTCCTTAGATCATATCTGAAACTATAGTGAGACAAGATCAAAAATTCGGACCCGAGGTTTAGAACGATTTTGGCTCAAATGGTTTTATTTTTAGCTTTTGAAACATCGAAGAAACAAAGTTATAGCGAAAATTCCATGATGACCTGTTTGGAGTAGCAAAACCTTAGAATCCAAACCTATGATGCAAAATGTTATGAAACCAGCTAACAAAAAGATAGAAAAGAAAGATCAATGCCTTAGAAATTAGCCTCTTCGAGGGGGAAACCTACTTTAAATTACATAAATGAACAATTCTTGGATGATACAAATGACAAAACCTCCTTTCTATATATAAGAGTCTAAGGGGTGACAATATAATCAAAGACGACATAACAATAATAATATAAGGGCACAACAATAATAATAGTGGGCTTCTATGTGGCACAATAATAAAAATATGGCGACAATAGGGGCACAACAATAACAATAAGGGCTACAATGACAATAGTAATGGGGGAGTCATTAGTATTATAGGGACCTAACAGGCCAAGTCATAGGATATTGAACCAGATAAGGGTTAGGGGTTGCCATGGAACTACTAGGTATTGAAACTGTTGGGGTGGTTGTTGAACATTATATACATTATACCAAGAATTACATTAAGAAAGAGAGCCTTGCATCATACCTGGTGGTCTAAGTTTTCAAGGATTTTTAGATTCAACAAAGTAGGATTCTTCAACATCTTCTCCTACTTTGTCAATTTCCTTAAGTGTAGGTAATGAAGGGAACTGATATGTGGAACGATCATATTCACATATGGTGCAACTATTAAGTAGGAATTCCCTCAATGTATGTCTTTTTCTGACACTAAGAGAAGAAAATGGGAAATTCTTTCTCAAATTCTCTCTAGTTTTTCTTTTCCTCTAATATATCAAACCGAGAAGGAAATGAACTCATGATGTCAGTTTTAAAATTCTCCAAAAGATTCCAAATTTTTGCATGAGTTGCTTGAGTATCTGCTGACTTCAAAAACAATGGAAAGGTAACATGTGCCAAGGTACGATTTCTAGTAGATCGTTTACAGATTCTTCAACAAAGTTGAACCATGTCATCATAAGACTCCTTAGATGTATCTCCTTTCCCCAAAAGATTTAGTATATTAAGGCAGTAATCCCTCATTCCCTTAATCAAGATAATTTTAGCTATCTCCTTATCCAAATTGTTGTGTTGAGACCTTTGCAAATTATACCGAAGGTGTTCAACATATTCCTCCAAAATTCCATCTAATGTTTGAGTAATTCCAAATATTTCATCTTCAAGTCCCTAGAATGATAGTAGTCTTGGTAATTTTATAGAAAAACTTTCTTCATTGCATCCCAGGTACCAATAGACCCTCCACTGAGTCTCATAAACCATCTCAATGTTTCCCCTTTTAATGTGGCTGGAAATAGATTCATTTTTTGTTCCTCAGTGATATAGTCATAACTTCTATAGAGAACATCAAATTAAGAAAGGAATGTGTTAGGGTAATTTCAAACAATACCTTGAAAAGTACTTAGTGAAGATAAGGGTACATTCTTCATCAGATCCTGCCCCTGAAGATTGCCAATGGGAAAATCAAAGTTGGTGACTGAACTTCCCACCATGGGGTTTTGTTGGAAATTTAGAGAAGCTATTACAAATGGTCTCTTTGATGAAGCAGGTTGTTCTTCCTTTGGTGATGAACTTTTTTTCGGGTACTTAGGTTTTTCAGATGGTTGTGATGATCCAAACAAATCCTCATTATTCTCTGTATCATTAAGTTGTTTCACTACACAACCAAAATCTAGAGTATGATGACAAAACACTTGTTCCACTACAACAAATCCCTGTGATTAGCTCCCTTTTTTTCTCACTTTTTTTCCTCCAAGTGTTGGAAATATGTTTTCAGTGATGGAAATAGGTGGCAGAAGGTGGCACAAGTGTCAAATAAATGTCTCAGGAAGGAAGTTCCAAGAATAAGAAGAAGGGTGAAGATGTAGAATGTAGAGAGTTTGAAGCCATCTTTAATTTAACATATGAGCTCAAAGGCCACATCAGATCTTCTCAGATGGAAATATATATGAGAGAGCTTTCCAACGATATGATGAAGTGCTAAAAGGCCCCCCTAGGTCAAAATTTATAAGTATTTAAAGTTGGACCTACAAAAGTTAAATAAGAGAAGAATCTCAAAACTTTGAAATCCTAGAATTCTTTGACCCTGGAAGCGGGTAGCAAAAATTGAAGGACCCAAGCCCTTGAACCTTGGAACCCTGAAAGTAGGTAGCAGACTTGGAAGGACGAAAACCCAAAAACCACTGAACCCTAGAACTTTTTAGAAAATGAATTATCAAAAAGATCCTGTTGCCAGAGCATTAGGGTTCCATATCAATAGAGGTATCGACGGCACAGCGTAAGAGAAAAAAATTGATTTGTAGATGTTGATAAAAGAGTCAAGACACAAAGCCCAAAGGTGTATAAGTGGGACAATACCTAGAGGTTCAGAACCCCATAAGGTTCTGTTAATTGAATTTCAATGAGGCGTTGGGCACTAGGGGATTTAAGAGAGCACACAACACAAAGGCATGAAGGTGTATTATGGTGGACCATGCCCGGAAGCCCAAATCCTATAACTTTCTAGAATTGTAATTTAACAAAAGAATTGGGATTAGGGGCTTCAAGCACTAGATTGGCATTTTGCATAAAAAAGAGGACCAAGGGCGGAAAACACTTTTACAAAGGAATTAGGCCCCAGATAGGCATTAAAAAGGCTTAGCACCCAAAGGGCCTAGCTATCGATCATGAGACCTAGTCCTATGAGAAAAAATTTCAACACCCAATCAAAAGGAGCTAAGGACTAAAATAGGCATATTTTCTAGTATTCTCTCTAATAAACTAAAAAGGATCAGAGAGTTATATTTGGCAGTGTAGCTAAATTTTGGCAACATTTTAATAAAACCTTTGGGCTTGTGTATGGAATGGGTTGACAACTATTTTTGGTGGTGCTTAAGCTCTGGAATTTTGATAGTGGAAAAATGAGTCGACAAATTTAGTTTAGATTTGTTTTGGCAGTGAAGACAAAAAAAATAACAGCTCACTAAATTGCATGAAACGAGTTGGAAGCTTGATTTGGCAGACAAAAATGACTTGGATTTTCTAGATCAGAACTACCTATTAAGAGGCTGTTGTGACAGATTTACAACCTTAGTGGAAGTTTTGGAAATTAAGCCAAGTTTGGAAGGTCACTAACTTTAGCTAACCTCATCTAAATTTTGTTAAAATCCAGAATGATAAAATAAGCAAGAAAGCAATAGCTTGACTTACAGATTGAGTATATCTGAGATTGAAAACTTAATGAACACAGTCAAAGAACTAACTTGAATAGGACAAAGGAAAAAAATATTGATTCATGCAGAAATTTAAGTAGCCAAAATTTGCAAAAGGAAAACTTTAAATGAAAGCCTAATCAAGCAAAATGCATGTACAATGTTTTGAGACAAAGATTCTAGTGTAGCAAGGTGTTGGTATGGTGATGTTGATGTCGGTTCTTTTTTAGTAGCGATTGAATTAAAATTTCCAACAAAATAGGAATTTTTACCAATTGGTATGTGGACACTGGATGTTCTAGGCACATGTCAGGAGACAAAATATTTTTTTTGACATGGAAACCAATTTACAAAGATAATGTGACTTTTAGCAACAATTCTCCCAACAAAATAATCTCAAGAGGAGTGGTTAGTCCCTGAAATGGAAAAGGTAAAGCCAAACATGTTTTATATGTTGATGGGATGAAGCATAACCTGCTTAGTTCATCTCATATGTGTGATCAAGGCTATGATGTGATTTTTAAAGCCAAAAATTGTCAAATCAAGTCCATAGGTAGAGGTGGTATAATTGTTGAGGCTACGAGAACGAACAATAATGTATATGTACTCAAGGAGGAGACAAAAAGGTAAATTATACTTTATGTTAATAATTGATGATTTCAGTAGGATGATGTGGGTTACCTTCCTTAGAGAGAAATCTGAAGCTTTAAATAAATTTAAAGAGTTCAAAGCCTTGGATGATAATGAACCTAATTAAAAAAAAAAAATCATAAGGTATGAGAATGGAGGTGAGTTCAATTCAAAATAATTTTATGACTTCTATAAAAAGAATGGCATCAAAATAAAGTTTACAATAGCAGAGACTCCCTAGCAAAATGGTGTAGTAGAAAGAGAAAATATATCGGTACAACAATTAGCCAGAGCAATGATGACCAAAAGGAATGTTTGGCAGGGGTTTTGGGCAAAAGGTATTCATAAAATGGTAGTTTTCTTCTAAAAATTTCATTTTAGACTGAATAATGACAAAATTCCCTATGAGTTGTGGTGTGGAAGACCTGAAATAGTCAAACACTTTAGAGTTTTTGGTAGCATATGCTACATCAAGAGAAATGATGAAAAATTTGGCATGTTCAAGGCCAAAGAAAATTAAGACATTTTTCTAGGATATTCACACAATAACAAAGGATACATATGTTACAATAAATTCAACAAGAAGATCATTGACTGTATTGATGTAAATTTTGATGAACACATTGATCAAGAAGAGAAAAAACTTGTAAAAGCCAACATTAATGAACTAGTGAGCATTAGTGAGGAGGATGATGAGGAAGATGCAAAAGAAAGAGATGAAAAACCCTCTAGTCATCAAGCTGAACAACCCGCAAGGTGCATACAAAAAAATCACCAAGCTAATCAGACCATTGGTGAATTAAGTTTTGGAGTGTAGATAAGAAGGAAGCTGCTAGATTCCCTTGCATAGGCACATGTTTCCCTGCTATCCATGGAGGAACCAAAAGATGTTTTTCAAGCGAGTCAAGATCAACATTGATTAAAGGAAACAAAGGAAGAATTGGATCAAATAGAGAGAAATCAAACCTGGGAACTTTTTCTAAGGTCTGCTAAGAAGAATGTTAAGGAATAAATTAAATGACCATGGTGAAGTGGTAAGAAGCAAGGCTAAGTTGGTGTGCAAAGGCTATGGTCAAATAGAAGGCTTGTATTTTTATGAAAAATTTTCTGTTGTTTCTATACTAGAAGCAATAATAATGTTTTTGGCATTTTCTTGCTTTAAGAAATTCAAAATCTATCAAATGGATGTCAAAAAATGCTAAAAATAGTAAGTTGTACTACAATCAAGGAAATTGAAAAGTACAATTAAGGAAACTAAAAAGAAACAGTGGGGGTCCAAGTCGAATAGGCAGGTGGCCACCAATATCCACCTGGATCAATCCTCCCCCCTTAGGAAGAAATGGTCCCCATTACGTTCAGTGCCTCCCTGAGATGGGGAAACTTCTGCTGAACTCGATCCTTGGTGAGCCATTTTCCT
Source organism: Pinus tabuliformis (assembly GCA_031772625.1). Lineage (NCBI taxonomy): Eukaryota > Viridiplantae > Streptophyta > Pinopsida > Pinales > Pinaceae > Pinus > Pinus tabuliformis. Next base: position 657,774,227 of record CM062817.1, read on the forward strand.
TGGTGAAAGAGTTGGCCTGCTTTGACAACTTGATATAGTTGGATCCTCTACTGGTGAGTGTTCTTAATTTGTGTTTCCATGATCCTGTGAATTGTGGCCTGCTCGATGTAGCTTGGGTTGAGCTTTGTTAGGGTTAGGTGCTTAGCAACATTGCATGTGTCTAGTAATGGGGGAAAATATGGTTGTAGATGGTCCACATTGAATACTGGGTGCAAGCCAAGGAATAATGGAATTATGAGCTTGAAGGAATTATCCCCTATAGCCTTGGTGATGGTGTACGACCCATATCAAAGTGGGTGAAGCTTGCGGTGGGGCCCAACAAGGCACCCCCTCTGAAAATGTAACAAAAAGTAGTCACCCACTTGGAATTTGTGTGGCACTTGATGTTGATCGTGGCACTGCTTGTACTTATAATTGGCTCTATCCAATATGTCATAGACCTGCTCGCATATGCACTGAATGTAGTCAATGAAGTTGTTGTCCTGGTCAACCTTGAACTGGACATGAGATGAATCTGCGTGAGTAGTTGTACATGGTATGGACACATCAATGGGACAAAGTGGCCAGAATCCCAACCCCACCTCAAAGGGACTATGGCTAGTTGAGGTATGGAGAGATTTTTTGTAGCTGTGTTGGACATAGGGGAGGCTTCCATCCCATATGCGTGGATGTTTCATGTTGTACATGTACACAATGTTCATAATCACCATGTTGATGACATTTGTGTGGCCATCAGATTGGGGGTGGAAGGTCGTGAACTTAGTGAGCTTGGTATCTAGCATGGACCATAGGCTTGACCAAAATGTACTCAGGAACTTGCTGTCCCAATCTAAGAAAATGGACTTTGGGATCCCAAAATGTACCCAAAATCATTCAAAGAAGAGATTAGAAGTGGCTTCTACTATGATACTCTTATTGCAGGTTGCCAGAATATCATTTTAAAGAATTTTTCGACGACCATGAACAGAAATTCGTTGCCATGCTTAGTATATGGAAGGCCTCACATGTAATCCATGGAAATGGATTCCCAAGGCCAACTAGGAGTAGGCAGAGGAGTATATAGGCATTTATTCTTGATTATGATTTTGGAAATAACACAGGAATTGCAGGATCTGATGTACTTCCTAACATCCTGTTGAAGCTTCGGCTAATAAAAATACTTATACAACATTGCCAATGTTTTCTCTACTCTGAAATGTCCAGTGACTTGACTGTAGTTCGCCTCCCAAATCATCATGGAACACTCTCTTGTAGGAACATAGAGGTGTCCTAGGTGGCATAATAGTGCACCCTGGAGGTGAAAATATGGAACATGCTTGTCTTCTAGGAGCATCTGGTATGTGTTACCAAATTCTAGATCACTCTTGTAAAGATGCAGCCACCCATGAAGTCTCATGTCTACAAGAGTCGATTAAAGTGGTCAGCGCCATAACCGGTGGTTGGTTGAGACATTCTACAACATTAGTGTTGCACTTCTTGTACTTGATGTTCAAGTGGAACTACTATAGATATGTGGAACATTTATGATAGCGATCGTTGTGAAACTTTGCATCTGTAATAACTGTAAGGTTCAACAGTCTGTGTGGATGTCCATGTCCTTCCCCAGAATGTAATGCTTCCATTATCATCAATCCTGAATAATAGAATACATCTTTTTATCATAAATGGGATACTTTCAGGAAGAATTTTAAAGTGTCTCACTGTGATATGCCATCAGATGCCCTCGCTGGGTAAGAAATGCACCAATATCATAGTTGGAGGCATCTATCTCAATTTCAAATGGTTGTTGCAGGTCTCGTAATCTGAGAAATTATGCGGAGTAGAGGCAATGCTTCAACTCGATAAATGCCTTCTATTGGGATTCATACCAAAATAACTTTTCTTTCACTCTGCCCTTGGTGACTGGAATTAAAGGACAAGTGATATGAGAGAATCCCAACACAAACTTGTGACATAAATTGGCATGGCCCAAAAAGCTATAGAGCTCTGTTAAAGTGGTTGGGGTTGGCCAATCCTAAATAACTTTTATCTTGGCTGGTTACAAATACAAATCCTGCTCATCAATTTGTTACCCTAGATATTGAACTTGAGTCATACGAAAAGTCAATTTCTCCAAATTGACACACAATTTGCAGTGTTGCAGGGTTTGGAGGACTTGTCGGATGGGTGTATGTTCTCTTCCCAACTCTTGCTTAAGATCACGATGTCATCTAGGTAGACTGCCACAAACGAGTTGGTGAAGGGTCACAAGATGTCATCCATCAACTACATGAAGGTTGCAGGGGCATTCATCAACTCGAAAGGCATGACCAACCATTCAAAAAGGACCTCCTTCTATTTGAAAGCGATCTTCTACACATTAGAGGGTTCAATTGGTACCTGGTGATAATCATACTTAAAGTCAATCTTGCTAAAATATTCGGCCCCCCTTGAGTTGGTCCAGATGGTCATCAATCTGTGGGATTGTATACCTATTCTAGATAGTGATCTTATTTAGTGCTTGATAGTTAATATAGAGTCTCCAAGTGTCTTCTTTCTTCTGTACCAACACAATCGAGCTCCTAGAGGGTGATAAACTTGGCTCGATGTTCCATTTCTGCAATAGCTCCTGAATCTACCTCTTAATTTCATCGTTCTCTAGAACACAACGTTGGTAGATCAGTCCGTTGGGTAGCAGCACGCCCGGGGTTAGATCAATGGAGTGCTTGACTTGACAATGTAGGGTACCCCTATGGGTAAGGTGAATATGTTCCTATACTCTTCCACAACCTTGTAGATTTGTTGTTTCCATGCAGAGGATCCCTGTCCGGAGGTTGTCGATGTGGCCACAATTTTCTTCTTTCCTTGAGGGTGAATCACAAGGAAGACACATTTCTTCATCTAGGAAATGATCTTACTGCATCGCCTCGCAGAGATCAAAGGGATGGTGGTAAGCGGTGCTACCTTTGGTATCTTGTACAACTTATTTCCCAAAGAAATAATAACAATGCGAGGCCTAGACTCATACAAAACATGATTCCTCCACAAGTATGGTTGGCCAAATAATACATCAAAAACTTCAAGAGGAGTAGCATCACATAGTACCTCATCTGTGAAAGGCTTGATGGTGTAGGGAAGGAAAAATTGTTGGCTAATGCAGAGCTCTCATCCTTGGTGAAGCCACCTGATGGTGTACGACTGCGGGTGTGGTGTGGTTGATAGGCCCAAATGCTTCATGACCTCTACTAAAATGAGGTTCTTTTGGCTTTCGCTATCAACAATGAACTACATCGGACTACCCTTCACCCACATCTGTGAGTGGAAGAGTCGTTCCCCCTCCTCTAGATCTTTGAGCTCAATCTTTTGGATATTGGTCATGGCAATGGTGGCACTGGGCTCTGCATCAATAATATTCTTCCCTTTGTCATTTCCTTTGTTGGTTTCTGACTTAGAGTCGAAACATGCATCTGATTTAGAAGCCTTCAATTCAGTCATGAGTGATTGCTTGGATCGACACTCACTTTTGTTGTGAGTGGGGCTCTTATGGAACACCCACAATTTCTTTGTGTCCATCTTTGTCTTTGTGGTCTTGTTCTTTTCTTGCATCTTCAGCGGGTTGTCTTGGTTTGCCCCACCTTGTATTTGTCAATTTTTTTTGTGGTTTGGGAGCAGCTTTCCCCTGCTTTGGATTCACAGATCGAAAGTCTAGCTTTTTCTATTTAAATTTCTTCTCAATCATGACAACATATCAATAGGAAAAAACAAGTGAGGAGATGTCCAAGAACTCAATCTCATCCTGGATGTACTTGTGTAGATAGCCACTGTACTTCATTAAAAAATGCTACTCAGAATCCTTGATACCCAACTTCGTGTGAAGGGTATGAAAAATATTTGTGAACTCTGGCACATCTTGGTCCCTTCCCTATCGCAGCGTGTTCAACTTTATATATTTATCTTCATATATCCAAACAAGGTAATATTGTTCCTTGATGGCGTCTTGGAAATAATTCCATGTGGGTGTGGCTGAAAAAAGTGAGGGTTCCCTCACGTCCTTTTGTTCACAGTAGGTTTCCAACCAGTCCTTGACATGGGGGATAAATTTGAGGAGTGCATAAGTAGTCTTTTCCCGATTCGAAAAGTCCTGAACCCAAAAATATCCTTCAACAGATTTAACCATCCATCTATGGCATCTACATCTATTTGGCCTTCAAATATGGGAATGTCAAGGTTGACTTGTACCTTAAAAGGAATGGTGCCTCTAGAGAGGTTGTTCGATGAATGTGTGTTGCCTGTGGGTATCCAGCAAAGGATCTAGGAAAAATTATCCATCATCACATTCCTTTGTCACTCAAGGGATTCCTCGAGCAATATTATGAAAGGATCTTCTACTCCCTCGTCTTTATTTTCTTCTGCCATGGGAAGGCGTCGGGGTTTGTGAGGCTAGTCTTGCAAAGGTTCAACCAGTTTGAGCCCTAACTCCTTATACCCTAACCACATTGGGGACATGCAAAGAAAAACAGGGAAAGAACAGAACGCTCTAATACAACTTATCCAGACTTATGCAGGAACACAAAATAATACAGATATAAACATAAACATAAACATAGAGATGTAGCAGAAATAAATCTTCATTTCATTAATATCAAAGAACTCAAAGATGCTTACAAGAAAAATGGAAATAAACCAACACGGGAAATGGTAGCTTATCTCTAAGAAAAGATGTGGTGGCTACATGCCTCTGAACTGTGTTATAATGAGGCTCGGTGGATTATTTTATCATTGAGAAATAATGGGAAACCTTAAACATCCAAAAACCTAACCCTAGGAGATGAAGCACCAAAATCTTGTGGGCCCCGTTCGGGTTAGTTAAAATGTCAACTTCCCGGGGTCACAACTTTGGTATATGATCTCTATTTGACTATCATAATACCTCGTTTTGAAGATCTCCAAGAGGAGGCCGAAAAAATAGGTAAACCAATTTGACAAAAATTTGGTCGCTCTGTTTTCCCAAAAAAATATATTTTAGCGCTTCAAAATGGCTCTGAAAGTTTAGGACCCAAAAATATGCTAAAAATAGTAAGTTGTACTACAATCAAGGAAATTGTAAATTACAATTATGGAAATTGAAAAGAAATGGCGGGGGTCCAAGTGGAATAAGTGGGCGAGCACCAATATCAACCTGGATTAGAGAAACGAAACAATTTTAACTAAAAGAGAAACTAGATTATGTTTGTAGACTTAAGAAGGCTTTGTATGGTCTCAAGAAAGCCCCTAAAAAATGGTATTCCAAACTAGAAAACTACCTAGTCAAGTGTGGATTCAAAAGAGGTGTAGCTAAAAACTGTTGGGTTGTGTTATATTCTTTCCACGACTAGCCCACCTAGTTAACCGCAGGCTTTGCGGGGGGCAGAGCTCCCCCTTCGTTGTGTTGATTGTGCAGTGGGGGACTCACAGGGAGTTTGAAGGGGGTGGGTAGCCCCCCTCTACAGGGTTCAGGGCAGCACCCCGGGAAATTTGTTTTGGACCCTATATTAGGCTGGGTAGACCTACCTATGGTTTACTGCATGGTTTTCGCATATGGTTTTGGACGCGATGGTTTTCGGTCCATGGTTTTCAGACACGATGGTTTTTGGTCAATGGTTTTTGGACGCGATGGTTTTCGATCCATGGTATTGGATGCTTTGGCATGTATAAATATGTATTGTAACATTGAAAGGAACATAATGAAAAATCAATCTGGTAGTCCTAGTTTTGGGATCTAAGGGAAAATCTTTGTATATATGTGTTTTATGTGTTATTCTCTCGCTTTGTTTATTTTTTGTGTTTTAGAATTCGTATGCAGGTAATTTCTGTACGAGGTTAAAACCTACATTTGGTATCAGAGTTGTTTTGGCTTCAAGGGGACGCCTTTGTTGCTGAGGGGTTTCGCTCGGTCCTGTGGTAGACCCTGTTCGGCGGGAGATCCGCGGGATCGATTCTAGTGGTGAAAGAAGATGGCGAGTAGTGGAAAGATAGAGATCGAGAAATTTAATGGTCAAAGTTTTGAGTTATGGAAACTCAAGATGGAGGATCTATTGGTGGATAAAGATCAGTTGATCGTGATAGATCTAGGAACTAAACCAACGGGAGTGTCCGATGAAGAATGGAAGAAGTTAGATCGTAAGGCAAAGAGGACAATACGATTGTGTGTCTCAGATTCAGTATTACTGAATGTATCAGGGGAAGCTACTGTGAAGGCTTTGTGGGACAAGTTAGGGACTTTGTACCAATCTAAGTCTCTGGTGAATAAATTGTTCCTACGGAAAACGCTGTATAACCTGAGGATGAAAGAAAGAGACTCAGTGAGAGAGCATCTGAATGCATTTAATACTGTGGTAAGTCAGTTACTGTTTGTTGATATTAAAATTTCAGATGAAGATAAGTGCATCAGTTTTTTGTGTTCTCTACCAGATTTGTGGGATAGTCTAGTTATTGCAATAGGTAGCAATGCAACTGCCTTGCAGTTTGATGAAATATTCTCATCCTTGCTGACGAAGGAGATGAGATGGAAAAATATGGAGATCCAGAATGGTGATGCCTTGTCTGTATGAGGATGGTCCCAGAATAGAAACAAAAATAAGTCATCGAGTGGAAGATCTAAATCTAGAGGGAGATCTAAATCTCTAGGAAAACCTGTAAAGGGGGTTTGCTGGAAATGCAGAAAGGAAGGGAACTACAAAATGGAATTTAAATGTAAAGCTCCTAAAAAAGGAAAGGGATCTGATGATGCTCCTTTTGCAGAGGCGAAAACCACCTCAGATGAAGGTGGGGATGTGTACTTGGCTTCTTCAAGTACACATCTAGATCATGAGACATGGTTGATTGACTTAGTTGCATCCTTTCACTTCACTCCCCATAGAGAGTGGTTCTGCGAGTATGAGAAATATGATGGTGGTGATGTCTTCTTGGGGGATGACAGGAAGGCTAGAATCGTTGGTCACACAAAAGTAAAGTTGAAGTTACAAGGTGGAAGGGTTAGAACACTTTCGGGTGTTCTGCATATTCATGAATTGGCCAGAAATCTTATTTCTGTAAGTAAGATGGATGATGCAGGTGTAAAATAGTGTTCGAGAAGGATACCTGTAAGATGGTTCAGGGAGCATTGGTATTGATTCGGGGAGTTCGGACTGGAACTCTATACAAGCTACCAAGCAACACTGTTATTGATGGGTGCAACAATTCTGTGGTTCCTGAAAGTGGAGCAGAAAATCTAGTCATCTCTGGAGAAAAGACCATGATGTGGCATCAAAGGCTTGGACATATTGGAGAGAAGGGCCTTCGAATACTTCATGGTAAAGGTATGGTAGAAGGTATGTGTACTAGCTCTCCAGATTTCGATTTATGTGAAAATTGTGTATATGGGAAGCAGAATCGGGTGAGTTTCCCCTCTGGTGGTAAGAGGGTGAAACAAATATTAGAGCTTGTGCACAGTGATGTGTTTGAACCTGTGAAGGTTCCATCACTAGGTAAGTCTGTGTACTATGTATCATTTATAGATGACTTCTCAAGGAATACATGGATATATTTCCTTAAGAAGAAATATGAAGTCTTTGACAGGTTTAAAGAATTTAAGGCTCTGGTGGAAAATCAGACAGAGAAGAAGAAGGTGCTAAGGACAAATAACAGTGGAGGGTTTTGTAGTAAGGAATTTGAAGAATTCTGTAAGAAGTGTGGTATAGCATGGTAGAAGACTACTCCATATACACCTGAGAAAAATGGAGTTGTATAAAGAATGAACAAGACATTGATGGAAAGGGAAAGAAGCATGCTCAGTGGTGCCAAGTTAGGACAAGAATTCTGGGTAGAGGCAGTGGAGACAGCATGTTACCTGCTCAACAGATCACCTTCATCAGCGTTGGAGGATAAGACTCCACAAGAGGTATGGAATGGTAAGAAACCCTCTCTTTCACATCTGAGGGTATTTGGATGTGATGCATATGCACATGTTCCAAAGGAGAAAAGAACCAAGTTGGATAGTAAATTTGAAAAGTGCATCTTTACTGGGTATAAGGATTGTTTAAAGGGTTATAAGCTTTGGAACCCAGTAACAAGGTTGTGTACAACTGAGATGTGGTGTTCAAAGAGGAGAAATATGTTATTAAACACGAATTCAAATGAAAGGAACCTGAGAAGATAGAGTTTGAGCTGAAGGAGGAAGAATCAGACTCTATAGCAGAGGAGGAATCAGAAGATGAAGAGCCACAAACTCTGGGTGTGAGAAGATCAGTTCAAGAAAGAAGGCAACTAGAAAGGTATAGTCCATCTGCTTTCTGTTCAAATTTTGCTTTATCTATTACTGATGATGATCCTAGAATTGTGAAGGATGCAGTAAATTCAGAGGATGGAAAACTCTGGAAAGAGGCCATGGTTGATGAAATGGCATCTTTGCACAAAAATGAGGCTTGGGATCTGGTGGAGTTGCCGGATGGAAGGAAACCCATTGGCAGCAAATGGGTGTTCAAGAAGAAGACAAATGCAGAAGGAAAGGTGGAGAAATACAAAGCTCGGTTGGTAGAAAAAGGTTATTCCCAGGTGCCGGGAATTGATTTTGGTGATATTTTTTCTCTTGTTGCCAAGGTAGCTTCTGTTAGATTACTTTTATTTGTTGCTGCTGCTTTTGATTTTAAGGTAAAACAGATGGATGTGAAGACAACATTTCTTCATGAGGATCTATAAGAGGAGATCTACATGAAGCAACCTGAAGGTTTTGCAATGAAGGGTAAGAAAGAATTGGTATGCAAGTTAAAGAAGTCTTTGTATGGGTTAGAACAATCACCAAGGATGTGGTATCAGAAATTTGATACATTTATACACGGACTTGGCTTCACCAGAAGCAAAGTAGATCACTGTCTGTATTTTAAATTAATTTGTGACCGTATTATTTATCTGGTCTTGTATGTGTTGCTAGGTGGAAATGACAAAGAAATTATCCAGGATTTGAAGACCAAATTGTCCTCCAAAATCGACATGAAAGATCTTGGTGCCACAAACTATATTTTGGGCATGGAAATTAAAAGAGATCAGGCAAAGAGGAAGCTCTAGTTAAACCAGAGGAAGTATGTCGAGACAATACTTTAGAGGTTTAATATGCAGGATAGTAAACTGGTGAAGGTTCCTATTCCTATAGGTGTAAAGTTATCTTCTGAACATTGTCCCAAGACACAAGAAGAGGAAGAGGACATGTCCCGTGTTCCATATGCAAGTGCAGTCGGTAGTCTAATGTATGCGATGGTATGTATTAGACTAGACATTACACATGTAGTTGGAGTATTGAGCAGGTTTATGTCAAAACCAGGAAAGGAGCACTGGATAGCAGTGAAGTGGGTTTTCAAGTATTTGCGTGGCACTAGTGATTATGGTCTGTGCTACCAAGGAAGACCAGGATTGGACAGAGTGTTGGATATTCAGGGCTTCTTTTATGCAGACTGGGTTGGAGATCTAGATCAAAGAAGATATACAAGTGGGTATGTATTTAACCTATTTGGAGGTGTAGTTAGTTGGATGAGTAAGAAACAATCTGTAGTGGAACTATCAACTACAGAAGCAGAATACATGGTAGCCACTCATGCAAGCAAGGAAGCAGTTTGGTTGCAGAGATTGTGTTGAAGTATGGGGTTAGTACAGGGAGCTATAAGGATAGACTGTGACAGCCAAAGTGCAATTTTCTTGGCAAAGAACCCTGCTTACCATTCAAAGAAAAAGCACATTGATGCTCAGTATCACTTTGTGAGGGATATGATAGAAGACAAAAAGGTGTTGCTGGTAAAGGTGGACACTTTGAAGAATACTGCAAATGCATTGAAAAAATTTGTGAGCTCTAAGAAGTTTTCTCGGTGTAGAGAGACAATGGGTGTTTCATGGCTGGATAAATGACTAAGCTCTCCTATGGCCCCTTGTGGAAAGAAAACAACAATTGGGAGAATGTTGGGTTGTGTTATATTCTTTCCACGACTAGCCCATCTAGTTAACTAGGGGGTTCCGCCCCCCCTTCATTGCGTTGATTGTGCAGTGGGAGGGTCATAGGGGGGGGTTTGAAGGGGGCGGGTAGCCCCACTCTACGGGGTCTGGGGCAGTGGCCTGGGAAATTTTTTTTGGACCCTATATTAGGTTGGGTGGACCTACACAGTGTTTTATACATGGTTTTCACACATGGTTTTGGATGCGATGGTTTTCGGTCCATGGTTTTTGGATGTGATGGTTTTTGGTCCATGGTATTGGATGCTTCAGCATGTATAAATATGTATTGTAACATTGAAAGGAACATAAAGAAAGATCAATCTGGTAGTCCTGATTTTGGGATCCAGGGGAAAATCTCTGTGTATATGTGTTTTATGTGTTATTCTCTCGCATAATTTATTTTCTGTGTTTTAGAATTCGTATGCAGGTAATTTCTGTACAGGGTTAAAACCTACAAAAACAACCTATATGTGAAAGAAAAAGACAAAAAACTCTTTTTGGTGGTTGTATAAGTTGTTGGTATCATCGATTCATATTTTTTTACTAATTACTTTACAACTGATATGAAGTCCAAGTTCGAGATGTCCATTCTTGGAGAGCTTTCCTACTTTCTTGGATTGCAAATTGTGCAAACCCTATAGGAATTTTTATCTCTCAAATTAAGTATCTCAAAGAAGTGCTAAAGAAATTTGGCATGGTAGAATGCTCTTTAGTGAGCACTCCAATGGTGATAGGTTGCAAACATAGGAATATGGATGAAGCTCTAGCAATGGACCAAAATTTATATAGATCCATCATTGACAATCTCTTATATTTGACAGCATCAAGACCAGACATCATGCAAGTCATTGCTATAGTTGGAAGATTTCAAGAAACTCCCACACAAATCCATATACTAGTAGCCAAAAGGATTCTTAGATATCTGAGAGCAATAATGGAAAATGGTCTGTGGCATCCTAGAGGTAAATATTTTCATTCACTGTTCATATTGATGTTGATTGGGCAGGTGATGTAGATGATTGAAAATGTACAAGTGGAGGTGCTTTCTTTCCTTGAAAAAGTCTTGTTTCATGGTTGAGCAAGAAGTAGGATTCCATTTCCCTATCTATATCTGAAGAAGAGTATATTGCAGTAGTTTCTTGTTGTACTCAAATATTGTGGATGAAGCAGACCTTGCAAAATGCACAAGTGTTATATGATGAATGTATACTCATTATCCATGACAACACAAGTGTTGCAATAAGCATGTTTAAGAATCCAGTTTTTCACTGCAAGACAAAGCATATTCCAATCAAGTATCACTTCTTGTGAGAGTAAGTTGCAAATCAGTTTGTGAAGCTAGAATATGTTCCTACAAAAGAACAAGTTGCCGATATTTTCGCTAAGCAACTTCCTAGGGAATAGTTTGAGTATTTGAGGCAAATATTGGAATTTTTTCCTCTTGCCTCCCTATACTAACTCTTCCTTTAACAGGAAGAGAGGAATTTGTTGTGTTTTAAAAATATCTCAATGAAGTTGGCAAGTCCACAAGATCAACATGACAGAGAAGCATCATTGAGAGAAGAAGCATGGATATAAGGGGAGCATTTTGGTATTTTTGCCAATGCTGTCAAATGGGGAGAAATAGTGGTGACCAAACAAAATGAAGCAAATAGGGTTTGATAGATGGTAATCAAACTAGGTCATGCACAACAACAATGTGAATAGTAGTACCACAACAATAGAAACCATTAAGGATAAGAAAAGTGCATTTAAGAGGGAGCAGTACTTGAAGGATTTGTTTATGTTTCACTGAGTGTGGCTTGTTTGATTTTGGTGTTGCCATCAATGCCAAAGGGAGAGAATGTTGGAAATATGTTTCCATTGATGTCAACAGGTGGTAGTAGGTGGCACAAGTGTCGAAGCAATGTCCGAGGAAGGAGGTTCCCCACAAAAGAAGAAGGGTTAAGATGTAGAATGATGCATAGAGTTTGAAGCCATTTTTCAAGAAAAAGATGAGTTCAAAGGCCACATTGGATCCACTCAGATGGAAAGAGATCTAGGAGACATTTCCAACCGTATGCTTAAATCCTGAAAAGGCCTCCTGGGTCAAAATTTATAAGAAGTTAAAGTTGGGCTTGCAAAAGTCAAAGAAGAGTAGAATATTGGAACCTTGGAGGTCCTGGATCTGAGAACTCCAAAACATTAAAAGGGAGTAGGAGACCCAAAAGGCCTAGAACTTCAGAACCTTGAAAGAAGGTAGCAGAACCAGAAGGCCCAGAACCCTAGAACCCTCGAACATTTTCGAAAATGAATTATCAAAAATCTCCTAGCACTAGGGAATTCGGGCTCCAACTCAGTCAAAGTATCAGTGGCACAGTGTAAGAGCAGAAAAGTGATTTGTAGAGGCTAACAAAAGGGTCATGACATGAAGGACATAGGTGTACAGATGGGACCATACCCGAAGGGTTGAAATGCCATAAGGTTCTATTAATTGAATTTCAATGAGGTGTTGGGCACCGGGGATCCTAGGAGAGCACACAACACAGGCGCAAAGGTGTCTTATGGTGGGCCATGCCTAGAAGCTAGTATCCTATAGCTTTTTAGAATTGCAATTTAACAAAAGCATCAGGATACAGGGTCTTAGAGCACTGGATTGGAATTTTTCATCAAAAAGAGGACCAAGGGTAGAAAACAGTTACAAAGGAATTAGCCCCTCGATAGGCTTTAAAAAGTCTTAGGAACCAAACAACCTAGCCATCTATCACGAGACCTTGTACTATGGTAAAAAAATTCAGCACCCAATCAAAAGGGGATAAGGACTAAAATATGCAGATTTTGAAGTATTTTCTCTAATAAACTAAAAAGTCATAGAGAGTTATATTTGGCAGTGTAGCTAAATTTTGGTAGCATTTTAATAGAACCTTTGGGCTTGTGCATGGAATGTGTCGAAAACTATTTTTGGTGGTGCTTGGGCTCTGGAATTCTAACAGTGGGAGAATGAGTCGGCACCTTTAGTTTAGAATTGTTCTAGAAGTTAATCTAAACAAAACACTAGTTCGCTAAATTGCTTGAAATGAGTTGGAAACTTGATTTGGCATGCAGAATTGACTTGGAGTTCTGAGAGAAAAATTACTTGTTAAGAGGCAATTTTGACATATTTAAAGTCTTAGTGGTAGTTTCAGCGATTAATCGAAGTTTGGAGGATTGCTAACTTTAGCTAACCTCAACTAAATTATATTAAATGCTAGAATGATAAAATAATAAGGAAAACAACAGTTTGATTTAGAGATTGAAAACTTGATGAACACAGTCACAAAATTAACTTGAATAAGACAAAAGAAAAAATATTGATCCATGCAGAAATTTAGGAAGCCAAAATTAGAAAAGAGAAAACTCTAAAAGTAGGCTTGATCAAGAAGAATACATACACAATGTTTTGAGATAGAGATTTTGCTGCAGTGAGGTGTTGGTATGGTGATGTTGTTGTTGGTGATTTTTGAGTGGTGATTAAAGTAAAAAAGAAAATTGAAAGAAGAGAAGGCATTCATGAATCTAGTGTGAAAATGGATGAAAGATAATTGATGTGTCTAGCAAGTTGTAGCTTGTATATTACGGGTTGGTGCTCCTTCCAATGGGTGTTGAAATATATTTGGGGTTCTAGCTCCATTCAGTTGTAGTTGATAAATCAGGGAGTTGTAGCTTCCTTCCAGTTGAAGCCAAATAATTGTAACAACAAGTTGGTTGTAGCTTTCCCTATGGATGAATTGAAGGGCAGTTTTGAAAATTTACTTGTTCTTTGTGTGTTCCATTAAGGTTGTGTTATAACGGCTGCAACACCCTCCAAAATTTTGGCTTGCATCTAAATTTCAAAGTCTTCCTTGGTTTTTCCTTTGATGGTTGCAAACACTCGAGCTCACCCCATGAGCTCTTGTGAAGTCTTTTCATCCTTTTCCTTGTTTGACCAATGATCGTCTTTTGGCATATTGATTTCTTTGTCATGCTTGTGATCTTGTTCTGGTGAGTTTGAAGGTTTGTATTTATGTGTTTGGGTTGTCTATGCTGTGTAAACATCCATCTTACTCACACAAAAAGTTGTAAGCACTGTCGCGCAAGTTTCGCCACGGTCGTCCGATGGTCTATCTAAAGTGTCGCGCTTGTCTCTTTCAGCTCTAAGACACTCTCATCGAGGGAATGTTTTGTCTTGTTGTACTAGTGGTCTATGTTGTTTCGTCGTTGAATTATGATAAATGTATGATCACACTGTCAAGTCTACACAACTTCGCTTGCTTTCAAAACTTAGCCATTTTCTTGAAAATCTGTCCAACCAAAAAACCCTCTTCCACCGGACCTCGAGTGAGCTGCACTACACAGTATTAGCCCTCAGTGACCTTTCTATGCTACCCAAAACTATGCATTTCTTGAAATTTTCCTCTAGGCCAGTTTCACTGTGTAATATGAGAGGTGAGCAACTTGTCTGCCCCTTAGAAGTGCGCACAAAACTGCCTCCATGCCCAAACTAAACTACGCATTTCTCAAGCACATTCATCAAGCCTCCTTCTTCTTTGTTAGAAGCTTGCATTGCACTAAGACTTGGGTCTGCACTGTTCTCATAAACTGTACAAACATTTCCATTAGGCCCTTTCTTGCCTTGTTCTGCACTATCCTCCAAAACTGTTTAGACATGCCCAGATGGCCCTTTGCTGCGTCATCCTGCACTGTTTTCCAAAACGGCGTAGACATGCCAAGTTGGCCCTCTGTTGCCTGTCCTTCACTACTCTTAGAAATTATGCAGACCTTCCCAGCAGGTCCCCTTCAGCACTGTCTTGTCTTCCCTCCAGGAAATGCACAGAAGTTCCCCCTGAGGGTCCCACTTTGCAACTGTCACTAATGTCCTTCACTGCGCAATTCTCCCTCCCAGTGGTCACTGTGTAGTTTTTCCTGACACTGAAGGTTGTGCTCCCAGAATTCTTCATCCTAGCTTGGGCTGCACTCTGCGTTGTCTCAGTGAATTTTCCTCCCTCCCTGCCACCTATAACTACACATTGCATAGCTTCTGGGCCCTCTTCCTAATCGTTCATCTGTCCTAGGCCCATAACAAAAAAATATGCATCATGCTAGACTAGGAGGTTTTTGATTTGATGTCTTCCCATCCTGAGTGAATTGTAGGAACATGTACACTGATAGATCATGGCAAGACAAAGAACGTGATGAAGATGGAGTGCACATGCCAGAAGACTTGTGTAGAGCTAGATGGACGTACCAAGCATATCAAGAAACAAGTGAAAGGAACACTCATTGAAAAATCATGCAAGACCAAGACCATCGAAGACCCCACAACAGTAAGCCATGTAGAGGAAAATACAAAGAACACCAAGAGTACATCCATCAATCAGTAGTGTAGTAGCTTGACATGGACACCATAGTCAACCAGTACATGTCATCATTGTCATGAGTTGTCTTGTCCACATCATCATTATGGGCCACATCTGTTTTAACTGAATGTAATGTAAAGTGAAAGTCCAATGGATGCACACAAGAAGTTGAAGGGTCATGTGAGTAGAAGAGTCATATTAGTTTAAAATTCATGGGAAGTTGAATAGTCACAAGGGTAGTCCAAGAGTCACAAGGGTCAAGCATTACCGGTGGCTATAAATACCCCTCCCATTGTATGAGCAAGGAATTTTCACCTTAGCTCCTCCCACATAGCCTTGAGAGTTTGCAGTATATTATTTGAGGAGTGAGGAGTGGCTCCACTGTCCCACTATTGAGATTAGTGATGTATGGTGTACAAATGTGTCTAGGTACTTTTTCTTAATTCAAAAGCCTGTTAATGCCAACACATTTTCACACATGTTTTGTAGATGTTTGTAAGACTATTATTTAAACATTTGTGATGCATGTTTTCTTAACATGTACTAAGATAGTTGAAATACTTTTGTTATTTTAGTACTTACATTGTTGAAGATGTGCTGTATTGATTATCACTGTTGTCCCATCCCTGTGGACTACTCCATGAGATGCTAGATAGACAACCTTTTCTTTCTGGTTATAACGACCGTCACATCCATGTGAACTACTCTGTTGGGTGGTATACATGTTTGTCCCCTTCACATCAGTTTTAATGACTGTTGCATCCGCTGTGGATTATTCCACTAGGTGCTAGACAGACCTTTTTGGTTCGTGTGTGTCTCTTCTTAGGCGGTACTACTACCTCTCACTTACAGGCTCACTTTACTCTCCCTCTTTGTAGTAAGAGAAGCTTGACATAGTTACATTACGCACTCACTAGGCACACATACCTTGCTGTTTGGAGATACCAATGTAACACTCTCATATGTTGACAGCTACAGCCAAGGCATATCTCTAAGTAAATGGAAATCAGGCCATCATACTGGATGGGACTCCTACACCAAATGGTGTGAGGTCTAGTTGGGAATTCATCTCGAGGAGATCCCCTTTATTGGCGGGTCCAACATCGTCAACAAAATAGAACTAGAAGGAGGGTCAGACGATAGGCTATGCCCATAGAGTTTAGCCTGAATCTCTTACGATTAAAAATGGCTCTTCCTGAAATCAAAATCTGAGGATGTTTTTCCAAAGAGCTTAATTGTACCATCCCTGCAAAACTCATACATGACCTATCCGAACTTAAGTTCGATGGTGAGGGTGATTCAACTTTTCTTGAACATCTCTTTCAAGTTATCCATCTTTGTTTGTGTAACAAAGTAGAGTTTAGAGATGTCATGGTTAGATTACTCACCCTCACATTTGAATGTCATGTTAAGAAATGGTGTCATACATTACCTATTTCTTATATCCATTCGATCGCTTAGATTTCCAAGATGTTGCGTTAATCTTTCGATAAGTACAACCACCAAGATGTATGTAAAATAATTTTTCATTGAAGAATGAAGCCTGATGAATCAGTTGGGGATTTTATTGATTGGTTCCTTCACCTTTATTGAGAAATTCCCCCAAAAAAATGAACTCATATTTCTTGGGACAAGAGTTTAAATGCTTGGTTCATGTTTCCCAATATGGTGAACCTCCTAATTTTTGTTCTTCCCCAACTCTTACAAACCATGAGGCACCTTAGATCGTAGCGGAGGAGCCCAACACCCTGTTTTTCCTTGTCCTCCTCCTTTTCCTCTCCTAATGTGGGTGCCCCCTTGCGGTAATTCCAAAGCTGAGAAATATGCACAACATGTCCAAAACCCATCTTCTCACTTGTCTCCCACTTCTATGGGGAAAGTTCCAGAATGGCTTAGGAAGCCTATAGCGAAGACTTACTCCTCCATTCTGCAAGAGGACATCACTATTTATAACTCAAGTCTCGAAATTGATCTGCATATTTTCCATCCTCCATCATCTAAAAGCCATGAATCCTTGTACCATGACTCGCTTGACCAATCTACTTCATCATCCAGCTGTTCACATTCTCTGGATTCTCAAGATGCTGGCTCAAATTGCGATCAGGCACAAGGCAGTCACATTACACAGGAAGAGGATAAGAAAGGTGAGGAAATTATCAATATTCCCTCTCTGATTCAAAATTGTGCGCATCAAAAAAATGAGCTTCCATTCTTGAATGATTCTCAATCTCCTAATCTCAGTGGAACATCCCATACAATCAATTATTTCGATCAACCCCCAGCCTTGGGAAGTCATCACTCGCATGCTTCCATATTCCAAGCTAAATGCCAAAGCACATCATGTGATCTTCCATTTTCTCATGAAGACCCTAACTCAGATCTAGAATGTGCTCCAGTAAAATAAGACGTTCATATAGAAACTTCCTCTTCACCTCACTTACCCATGTGTCTTATGATTCACAATGTATCTATATGCGTCAGAGATACTCCATGTTCTCTTGTTTCTTCATCTGATGAGTTATCTCCTCAATTTCATAAGGCAGTGAGGATGTCCATAATAAAGTTGAAAACAGTCTAATCACAAAGTGTTCTTCCCATTCCCCATCATCTCGTCTTCTGCATGAAGGAAACTCTTCAAACCAGCTTGATGAATCTGAAAAATCTAGTGAAACCTATGACAGAAATGGCTTCCATCTTGAGAGCACTGTTGAAATCAGCAAAGCCATGCATGATGTGGTTCAAGCTTCAAAATCCAATTCTATAATTCTAAAATGTTTCAGGACGTGCAAGGGAGTTGAGGCACTTCAACATTTGTTTATGGTTATGTCAGGACCTCTTGACTCTGGTAAGCCCTCCGAACCCAATCATATTTGGTTTCTCATGCACAACCCATCTATCTCCATGGTTTCATTAATTGTGGATCCTTGTGTAATACATGTTTGGTATTCCAGGTGTGATCTTTCAAATTTTCAAAGTGTTACTTATGACCAAATCCACGAATCTGTTACAAATCATATGCCTTCATGAAAATCTCTCACGTCAAACTCGAGTTGTGAATGTTCATTTGTCTTGAAATCATGGGATTGTGAAGTTGATCATCTCAAAGACTCTCTCTGTCAACAATCATACTTATAGAATTCCCCTCTTCATGGTCAACGCCTCAAATTTTTTGCAAGCCTTGTATTGCAAATCTATCTATCATATCTAGCTCACAACAAACTTGGTTCCATTATTCGAAGCAATGGCATGATCGTTCAAATGGATTTTTCTTTGTTCATTTCAAACTGGGAATCTGACTTTTCAACTAGCTTATTTGATCATTCCTCTATCTTGGGTAACTGTCATTCAACTGATCATTTTCCCAATAGCACATCCGATGATAGTTGCTTCATGTTCTCTGATCTTCATTATTTAGCATCTTTGCCTTAGATTTTTGTCAAGCAGGTGAGGCACTTCAACATGCACCGATGGTTATGACAGGTCCTCACGGTCGTGGCATGACTATTGAGAATGACCAGATTTCTTTTTCCTTACAAGATTCCCATCATGAACCCATCTATCAAATCGAGAATTTACCCTTTCACAGAGCATGAGGTTATCCAAATAACCATCAGGAATTTCACGATCTAATCGTTGAATGGATAGAACAATCTTACTTAGCAAGCAATGTTGCAGGTGAAAAGCTTCAATCCTTCCTCACACTTGCTAAGAAGCTCAATGTAGATGAGGACACCCCCGCAAAAGGCTTCTGATGTTTATTGAAAAGTGATATCCATCAAAGAGGTAAGAATGTGTATTGGGTGGTTGTGACACATATTTCTGCCCACAGGAAAGACATTCCTTTCCATGTGCAACTTGTTCAAGTTTTTTCATTTTCTATTGCACACTACTTTTTATCTATTTTAATCATCCATATCTTTGTGGATGCAGGTCAAGAGTGACTACGGTGGATTCACTGGAAGTTTCATTACATCTAACTCCAACCATCTAGCTGTTAGGATAGGAGTAGGATCAGTTGCATCTTAGTTTTCCTTCCCTTTCACTCATCTTGCACTTGTCTCAATAATTCATTCTTGTTTCCTTTTCTTGACTTTGAATTATGTTTTCCTTAGTCATTTCACTTTCTTGTCTTCTAGTTTTGTTTCCTTTTTGTGTACTCCTTTCCTGTTGTCTTGTTTTTCCATTTTGTGTTGAGTTTTCCTTCTTTTTTTTCACTATGCGAACAAGTGTTGTGCCTAGACTTGCGTTCTGCCTTCTGAATGGGTATGTGACTAAAGTTCAAAGAGTCTTGTGACACTATAGTTCTTGGTCAGTCCTATGTCTATATTCTTTGTGCTTGTTTTTAACTTTTGGCCAATGAAGTGTTGACGGAAAATATAATCTATCTATAAGGAAAGTTTTGGTCGAACCATGAACCCGTGTCTAGTGTGGGAAACCTCAATGTCTATTCTCAGTTTTCTACTCTGTGTGTTCAAGCTTATCCAACTAGTAGAAACGGAGAAGGGGAAATCTCAAGGAGAAAACTTGAATCAAAGGTCTTTACATGCTTCTCTGAAGGAACAACTTTTTATGCTCTTAATAAGTCGGGATCCCTCTTTTTCCTCAAAAAGTAAATAAGTGTCTATGCACAGTCCTCTTTCAAAAATAAAAAAGGCGAAAGAAGAGAAAGACATCCTGTGCAAAGAGGTGAAACAAGAAACTCCAACGAGGTACTCTTTAGTCTCGCTGGCAGTGGAGCCATTTTTGTGTTCCTGTGTGAATCCATCGGGGTACTATCGAGGCCTGCTGGTAGTGGAGCAACACTAGAGATGAAAAACTATACTATGAAAATCTCAAGCTCATCAGCCAAATTACCCTTCTCGATTTGAAACATTGTGATTTGGCTGAATCTTATGTTGTGTTCATCTATGTTGGTACAAGGTGAGCCATGCCTTTTTATGGGGTAAGTGGGGAATCCAAAGTGGTCCACACAATGAATGAATACTCCTTGAAAGGAAAAGGCCTTGCACTGTAAACGAACTAAAACAAAGAAGGTGGTATTCAACCAGTGTGTCACCAAATGTTGTAGCGACTGCAACATCCTGCAAAAGTATTTCTTGCATCCAAATTTCATAGCCTTTCTTGGGTTTTCCTTTAATGGTTGTAAACACTAGAGCTCACCCCATGAGCTCTCATGAAGTCTTTTCAAACTTTTTCTTGTTTGACCAACGATAGTCTTTTGGCATATTAATTACTTTGTCATGCTTTCGATCTTGTTCTAGTGAGTTTGAAGGTTTGTCTTTGTGTGTTTCAGTTGTTTCTTCTATGTAAACATACGTTGTACTCACACACAAAGTTGTAAGCGATGTTGCGCAAGTGTCATCACGGTCATCCGAAGGTCTATCTCAAGTTGTCACTTTCAGCTCTAAAACAGTCTAACCGAGGGCATGATTTGTCTTGTTATACTGATGGTCTATGTTGTTTCATCATCGAAGTATGCTAAGTGTATGATCACAATGTCAAGTGTGCACAAGTTCAATTGCTTTCAACACTTAGCCATTTTTCTAAAAATTTGTTTGACCAGATAACCCTCTTCCCTCGGATCCTAACTGATCTACATTGCTCAGTCTCAACCCTCAATGAACTTGCTCTGCTGCCCAAAATGATGCAATGCTTGAGGCTGTACTCCAGGTCAGTTGCATTACGCAAACATGGAGTTGAGAAGCCTATTTTCCTCCTAGAACTGCACAGAAAATTGCCTCCATGTCCACAGTGAACTACATATTTCTCAATCATAATCATCAAACCTCGTTCTTGTCTATCGAAAGCCTACCCTGCACTGAGGCCTGGGTCTTCTCTATTCTCCAAAACTGCGTAGACATGCCCAATTGTCCCTATGCTACCTTGTTTTTCATTGTTCTACAAAACTGTGTAGCCATGCTCAGCTCGCACTTTGTTGCCTTGTCCTGCAATGTTCTTGAAAACTACACAGACATGCCCAACTGGTCCTTTGTTGCCTATCTTGCAATGCTCTTATAAATTGTGCAATACTTCCCTGCAGGTCCCCTGCAGCCCTGTCTTGTCTTCTCTCCAGGAACTACGCAGAAGTGCCCCCTTACGGTCCCACCTTACAACTTCCAATCGTGCCCTTCGCTGCACAGTTATGACTCCTAGTGGTCACTGTGTAGTTTTTATCAATAGTGAAGGTTATGCTCTCGAAGTTCCTCATTCTAGCCTAAGGTGTGGTCTGTGCTATCGCAGTGACTTGTCCTCTCTTGTAGTACCCTAGAACTGCGCATTGTGTAGTTACTAAGCCCTCTTCCTAGTCTGTCATCTCCCTAGGGCCCGAAACACAAAACAATGCATCATGCTAGACTAGGAGAT
Organism: Pinus tabuliformis; assembly: GCA_031772625.1. Lineage (NCBI taxonomy): Eukaryota > Viridiplantae > Streptophyta > Pinopsida > Pinales > Pinaceae > Pinus > Pinus tabuliformis. The sequence continues at coordinate 657,795,919 of CM062817.1, forward strand.
TTTGTTTTTGATGTCATCCCATAATGAATGAATTGCACTAATAGGTACATTGATAGATCATGGCGATACGACGAATGGGATGAAGAAGGAGCACACATGTTGGTAGACTTTCTTACAGCTATAGGGATGTACCACGCATATCAAGCAACAAGTGAAAGGAACACATGCATTGAACCATCATGCAAGACCAAGACCATCGAAGACCCCGCATCACTAAGCCATGTGGAGGAAAAGACAAAGCACACCAAGAGTACATCCATCACTCAACATCACAACATCTTAACATGGGCACCACAGTGAGCCAGTACATGTCAGCAGTGTCATGTCGATTTATGTCATGAGTTGTCTTGGCCACATCAGCACTATGGGCCATATCCGTTGTAACTGAATGTACTATAAAGTGAACTTCAAATGGACACACAAAAGAAGTTGAAGATTCATGTCAGTTGAAAATTCATGGGAAGTTGAACAGTCACGAGGGTAGTCCAAGAGTCACAAGGGTCAAGCATCACCCTTGGCTATACCCGTCTTATTGTATGAGCAAGGAATTTTCACCTTGGTTCCTTCCACATAGCCTTGAAACTTTGTAGTATTTTCTTTGTGGCGCGAGGAGTGGCTCCAATTTCCCACTACTGGGACTAGTGATGTATGGTGTACGTTTTCATGCATGTTTTGTAGATGTTTGTAAGAATATTGTTTAAACATTTGTGATTCATGTTTCCTTAACCTGTACTAAGATATTTTAACTACTTTGGCTATTTTAGTACTTACATTGTTGAATATGTGTTGTATTTCTTATCACCGTTATCTCATCCACGTGGAATACTCCATGAGATAATAAACATACGACCTTTGTTTTCTGGTTATAACGACTATGACATCTATGTGGACTACTCCACTAGGTGGTGTATGTGTTATCCCCTTCACCTCAGTTTTAATGACTGCCGCATCTGCTATGGACTATTCTGCTGGGTGGTCGATAGACCTTTCTAGTTCACATGTCTCTTCTTGGGTGGTACTACTACCTGTCACTTAGAGTCTCACTTTACTCTCGCCCTTTGTAGTAAGAGAACCTTGACAGAGTTACATTATGCACTCACCAAGCACACATACCTTGGTGTTTGGAGACACCAGCGTAACACTCTCATGCGCTGACAACTAGAGCCAAGGAACATCTCTAATTAAATGGAAACCAAGCCATCATACCGGATGGGACTCCTATACCATACAATGTGAGGTATAGTTGGGACTTCATATCAAGGAGATCCCCTTTGTTGGTAGGTCTAGCACTGTCAACAGGTTGTTGATATTTATTCCTATTATGCTTATTTAAATTAATTTTTTGAAGTATTTAGTGGTGTCCCAATATTCTTGCACAAAGTAAAAGAAAGTTTTTAATTGGTAAAAATTCCTACAATACTGATCACCCCCCCGCCCTAGTATTGTCTTGATTTCCAACACCAAGGACCATTTTTGTCTATTTTTCTCTAATATTTTGAAAACTTTAGTGAAATTTATCGATGTGGTATAGTTTTTGGTGTTTTTTGTGTTAGAAAGAACATTTAGGCCCTAATAGAGCCAAAAATAACACCAAAAATAATGGCATATGTAGTGCTAGGAATAACATCATAAATAATGCCTGAAATCACCGCAAAAATTGTGCTAGAAATAACACCAGTAATAACATCAGATTTAACTCTCGTTTTACTGCCTAAATTAGTGCCTTGATTAGCTCATTTTTTAGTGTCAAATTTAGTGTTGGATGTGCCTAAATAGTTAATTAATTGAGGTGTTAGGGTTAAGGGGATAGGGGCTTTGATGATTATGTGATTTATAGATTTGGGGTATAACGATTAAAGTTTAAGGGATTAGGGCTTAGGGCTTAGGGGATTAAGCGTCAAGAACTAAGGGATTTGGAGCTTACGGTTAGGTAGTTTAATGGTTAATGTTTTATGGATTATGGGTTAAGAGAATAATTCTTAAGTGCTTAAGGCAGAAGGATTTATGGATTAGGGGATTAGGGATTAGGGATTAAGTGTGTAAGGGTCTATGGCTTAGGGTTTAGGGTATTTAGGGGTTTTTCGTTAAGGGATTAGTGATTAACAAGAGTTGAGGCATTAAGGGTACTTTAGGGATTAGGGCTTAATGATTTAAAGGTGATTACAGGCTTAGGGGTTGGGGGATTTAGGGATTTATCATAACTCCCTTGAAATGTCATAGAATGTATTCGAATACTTCCATCACCAATGTCATCCACTGATTCCACATGGGAAGTAGTGAATGGGGCCAATGTTGAAATTTCTTCAAACTATTCTTTTATGCATCAAAATTTGACATGGTTAGACTAGACACATGCCTCAGAAGTATGCAAGGGTTTCAAGAGTCAAGGATTCTTGATGTTCCCACATAACATTTTAGATTTTCCATGTTTGCATCAACGCTCATCGTGCAGTCTCATTGTCATCATTCTCCATTCCCATGTATGGAATTTTTACTGAAACTATGCTGAAATGTCATGGAACATCTTCCAACAAGCCCATCAACAGTGTCATCCATCAATGTCACACAATGAGAAGTGGATGGGGACAACATTGAAATTTATTCAAACTATTCCTGTACGCATCCAAATTTGACATGGTTAGAGTACACACATGCCTTGACATTATGCAAGGGTTTAAGGACTCAAGGATTTGTGACATCCTCACATAATAATTGAGATCATCCAATATGCATCAACATTCATCATGCAATCTCATTGTCATCATTCCTTATTCACATCTAGGGAATATTTCTTGAAACCCTCTTTAAATGTCATGGAATGTCTTCCAACATGCCCATCACTAGTGTCATCCACCGTTGCCTCATGGTGAGAAGTGAATAGGCCCAATGTTGAAATTTCTTCAAACTATTGCTATATGTGTTGAAATTTGACATGGTTAGACTAGGCACATGCCTTGATGGTATGTGAGGATTTAAAAGCTCAAGGATGCCTAACATCCACGCATAATATTTGATATCATCAACATTTGCATCAACGTTCATCACGCAGTCTCATTTTCATCATTTCTCATTAACATTTAGGGAATGTAGGAGTTAGATAATATTTTTGTAAATGGTATTAGGTTATGGATCATATATTTTATTGATTAATAAGTATAATTGTTGTGATTGAGAGTTTATTAGTGATAATGGTTATAGTTCAATTGTTAAGGGTGATAGGGTCATGCTTTTCGGGATATACTGGTTAGGGTTACAAGTTGCATTAGATAATGGACGTTAGGGGTCAAAATTAGTAGTTGTTAAGGGTTATAGGGGCTTGGGATTATACTTTTTATGTTTTATATAATTTTGGGGTGATAAGGCTTGGACATCATGGGGTTAGTAGTTATAATGGTTACGGATTTAGGATTAGGAATTAGCAGTGATAATATTTATAGGGAATGCCCACAAGGTGTAGGGTATTTAAGGATTTTGTGTTAAGGGATTAGGGATTCATGGTTTATGGCTTAAGGGTTCATGGATTAGGGCTTAAGTGTTTGAGCATCTATTATCACCTATTAAATTTTTATATATATTTTGCAAAATTCTTATAATTGGGGTGAAATTTTTTGAAGGTTGTTGTTATACATTATGTTCATATACATGGTTATAGTTATTTTTATAAAAAATATTAGGTTCCTAGACTCAATCTCCAAGTCAAAACAATTTTCTTCAGCACAAACCAAGCATCACATGTCGGGTATGAATACCAACCAACACAAGACACCAAAAAATGGAGTGCATATATATATTCAATATGCATCAAGATAAAATCTAGGAGATAGGATATTTAAATAATGACAAGTATTTTACTCTATTTCATGTGGGATAGTTCAAAGTACCAAAGGCTAAAGTAACATATTCTATTACATGTTTCAAATGTCCAAATCACTCGAAGTTGGAGATCAATGATGAAAATGTGTTGTGGATTTCGAACGGGCTGATGTATAAACCACCATTCAAATCACACACTCACTGAGAAGAAACACGTGTCACTTAACATATTCTATGCTAGATTCACTTATAGTGTTAAAGATCATTCATTTAACATCTCCGCACTCAATTTCCACCATTAATCTAGAAATTAGATCGAATCAATGGATACAAAAGTTTGGTATTTGCTAACTTTTTACCAAGAACTTTATTTATAAAGATTTATTTTTACCTAGTAAAATCACAATGTTTTGTAGTTCCTTATGGGTGAAAAGGAATTTATTACGGGTGACAGTGAAGATTGTTAAAACACTGAAGTTAACAAGAATTCAACATTCAAGGTATGTTTTTTGTTCTTTCTTAGTGTTTTAGCAGTCGAAAAAATAGAATCCTTTAATAAAATTGGCTCTATCCAAAAAATATCTAACCTGGACGAGAATAACCTAATGGACCAAGACTGGGATTTTTATGACCCAATTTTGTCATGTACTAATCAAGAGTAAATTCCTCAATTGTTCTTTCAGCAAGATGATAAAATTAGTAATGGGTATAAATTTTGGGAGTAACATATGCTATTGTGTATAGTTCTGCAAGTCTTTCCTTTCCTTGAATTGGTGATATGGTGATATAAGAATTATTCTAATTCTGTTAGATCAATAGTGTTAGATAAAACTCCAAATATCCTCATTTCCTTAACTATCGAATCAATTCTCGAGATGCTAGGATTACAATATTCCAGTCTTACGAATGAAAACACCATAGAATTAAATGAAGAAAATATAGTTCAAACCATCATGTCATTGTCCCCAAAAGTGCAACTTACATTTGTCCAAAGTGTTCTAAATTCTAAGACTTCTCTACACTATTTAATATACCCTCTAAAATATGAGTGGTTTGTTAAACCAATGGAGATCATTTTCTCCATGACTAATCAAATCTTGGGTTTCAATCATGACCATGCCATTAGTGAATGTTTCTTAGGTTTTCTATGGTCTTTTTAATTATCAGTAAAGTTCAATTATCCTAAATTTCTAACAAAATAAATGCATGAATAGTTGAGAAATTTCACGACCCTTCGGAACTTCACGTATCAATCCTATCTCATCTACTTAATTTTAGATGAATTCTCTATTCAGTTTTAATATGTTTTAGAACAAGAAGGAATTACTTCTTTTGGAGCATGTTCAGTGATTCATAGAGCATTATGTCTTATAAACCAATCAAAATGCTTCTTTAATTTTGTTAACAATTTCATATCTAAGGTCTATGTAATGATTCATGAAGAATACTTTCTAAGAGTATGCCTAGAGCTAAAGAAATGTCTCCAATTGAGTTTAGGGTCAAGAATAGGAGTTTGGTTCTTATATAAGGATTATACAGAGATAAGGATTTATGGAGTAGAGGTTCAACCCTATAAACTACCTTCATTTTTAAGTTTTATGCTTTGGAGATCTTAAGTAAGAGATTAGATTCAAATTTTATAAATTTTACAAGCAAGAATTTAGCAATGTCTTTCAAATTTCCAATAACAGTGGGACCTTTTGCTATTAAGAATAGAACAAATTCACGGGTAATTAATCAATTTCTAGCTTGTTTCAATTTTTAATATGATGAACCATGTCACTATGGTCGTCATCACATCATTTCAGCCAAAAGAAAGAAGCTAAGAAGGGCTAAATATAAACATAAGGGTAGTTCATAAATGGAAAGACGATCAAACAAGATAGAGTGGTCAATTGTTGAAAACGTTGATCAAAATCAATTGGTAAATGAAGAAAATTTCTTTGAGAAATCAAAAGGATATTCGAAGCAAGGACAATCAGAGACATAAATAGTTACCTCATCCAAGCTTGAAAATGGAGCTAAAAGTCCATTTACTGAGGACATGATGTAGATAGATGAAGAAGATGTGACCGAGGAAGAAAGGAGAAAGAGGTCAAAAGGTTCCTAGGAAAAATATTTGATTCTTGTAACTGATAATTCAAAGGACAAATATTTTATAATAGAGATTGTTATTTAGATTCATGAGCAGTATTCAACAAAAGTTAAGGTTGTTCAGTCAATAGATAGTGGACCTATATAAGTTGAAAATCCTATCACAACCTATTATAGTGAAATTGAACATCAAGGTTAGCGGGATAAACATGAGAAATTCGAACACCTTAAAATCAAGGATACTCATCATTTACTTAATGTGGTAGATAAAAAATACATGTACTTAAATTTTGAAGTGATAGATACAGTTCGTAAAGGAACTAAATATCATGAAGGAGTTAAGACCACTCAGTTAAAATTGAATATGAATCAATTTAATATTGTTGATAAAATTGATTTTTTCAAACAAGAAAGTCAGCTCATTTTTACAAGTTTGGTTACTAAGTCTACTACAAAATAAAAAGTACAGTCAACTATGAAGAAATTGGAGAAATAATTGAAGGTAGAGAAGGCACAAAACAAAGATTTTCTATTATGCAAAGATGAATTAGAAAGAAATACTATGGAACTTGATGATGACTATGCATGTAATGTTGAACTTTCAAATTTACAAGAAAAATATATATAACAATCCAAGTCCCAAGGAAAAAACTCATAATGCCACATGATTTTCATCCTCAAACTCTAGAGATTCTTATAGTACTTCAGAAAAAGGAGGACCTGCAAACAAAATTATAGGATGCTAAATGAACCATTGGAGTATTAAGAAACCATTTAAGAGTTAAATTAAGAAGTTCAAACACTTTCAAAATCATAGTTTGAACATCTCTCAAGGGCTAATCTTGATATTGCATTATCCAAATAATTGGGAAACTTGACAGTTAAAGATATGGAGTGCAAAAAATTAAAAGAGGAGTTGACTAAATTAGAGAAAGATAATGAACAGAAAATAAAGGCCCTTGAGGAAGATATATCTAAACATAAATAATTAAAGGCATAATTAAATTCAATGAATCTCAGTTTGATTGATACTAAATATGTTATTTGGAACCATCTTGCTGTGGAACTTAAAATATTGAAGGATTATTTTTCATAGGTTGAAGATGAAAAATAATTGGAAAATTATTGTTTGACTCAGGCTTCCATTTTTCAGAAGGATCTAGGAGACAAACCTATGAAAGCCATAAATGTTGTAATATTTCTTAACACAAGGACCAAATCTCAATTGGTTTCTTAAAGAATACAGGACAGGACCGACCTTGTATTTCAAGCTAGAAAGTATATTGTGAAATATGGCGTAATAAAGGATTTGATAGGAAAATAAAATTATATGTTAAGAAGAGTATCATATTTTAAAGATATCTTCTAAGATATTTTTTTGCAGGGTCTACCAAGCTTCTCGAATGATCAAGGAGTTCTTATCCCAAATGAAGAGTATCAGGTCAAGTTTCAAGAAAAGTGGAATGGCACGTCACAATTAATTCATACTTCTTCTACTCTTACGGGTCAAAGTATTTTCAACCTTTTAGAAAAATATTATAATATTATTAATCAGACAAGAAGATTCATCAATGATTTACCAATGATCTCTTATGATTTTCATAGAGACTTGGAAACTTTGTATAGAGAGATGATAACATTATCATTCCTATCAGCAGAGGATAACTTCATTCAATAAGAAATGGATTGCATTGGAGGAATCTTCTACTTCAACTGATCATGACTCATAGAAAATCCCAAGATTTCTGCAACATATTGCAGATTTATCTTATTTTGTTGCTAATATTGGGTTTTTTTTGCAAAGATTGTAGAACTAAATATTTTGTATAAATTATCTCATAACAATGATGCAAAGGTTTGGATTTTGAGAAAAGAAAGACTAATGTGCGTAGGAATTTTTATTTTTTTTAATTAATTAATTAATTAATTATTATTATTATTATTATTTATTTATTTATTTTATTTTTATTTTTATTTTTACTTTTATTTTTTTCTCTGAAATTAATTAAAGTTTGTCAAGATCATAAGTACTTGAGCAATTGAAACCAAAGATTCATGTGTTGGTATTTTCCAGTCTGTGTTCTTTAGTGATTGTTTCCTTTCAATATTTCATTTGATGTGTTATCTTTAGTGTTTGAATGTAAGAAAATGATTCAGAATTCATCTTTGATGCTCTATTTTCATCACAATCTCACACTTTCACTATTTTCCTTCTAAAATCATTGCAAAATTCATCTCTGATGCTCTGTTTTGATGGGTTGTTTTCTTTATTCCACCACCATACTCAATGATAATTTTTCTAAGGAAATACCACCTACCTTTCCTCTGTAATTTCTTTGTCCATACCACTAGCATCTTGGAGACCTCTTGATTAATTTTTAGACCTTTTGACTCCATGCCCAATGGTTTTAGCTTCTCTGCCCTACCAAATTTATACCTCTTGTTCTAGTTGAAGATTTGGTCACTATTTTATTAGATGAGTTGTTGTTTAAGTGACACCGGATAGAAAACTCATAGAGAGATCCCTTTTTGTATTGGAAAGGCCGGTTTCAAATATAAAATACTAGTTTGAGGTTACCTCAGGATTTTACTTTCATAGCTAGGTAAAATTTTGAGAGATAACAGGGTCAATGACTTAGGGGTTAGGTGATTTAGATATTTTGTGTTAAGGGATTAGGGATTAAGGGTTTAGGGCTTAAGGGTTTGAGGATTAGAGCTTAAGGGTTTAAGGTCAATGGCTTAGGAGTTAGGTGATTTATGGATTTCATGTTAAAGTATTAGGGATTAATGGTGTAGGTATTAATGGTTAGTGATAAAGGGTTTAAGGGTCAACAACTTATGAGTTAGGGGATTTTACGCTTTTATGTTTTGGGATGATGGATTAAGGGATTAGGGGTTATGGGATTAAAGTTAAAGTGCTTAGGAATTAGGGGTTGAGGGTTTTTAAAGGGTAAGGGCCTTGTTATTATTAGCTAATGACATTTTTTTTGTAATTTTATAATTATTTTCTTATTATTAAAAAAAATATTTTATAGTATATGATGTAATTTTTAATATTTTATTTTAATTAAGATTGATTTGGATTGTTATATATGTTAATTTAAAATATATTATTGAAATTGAATATTCATGTTTTGATTTGAAATAGGAAACTAAAATTGAGCTTTAATTTATTAAATTTTCATCTAATTATAGGTGATTAAAATATTTTATTTTGTTTAATTATTTTATGTTTATTTCTTAATAAAACAATAAAAAGTTATTAAGATAGTCTTCGGCAAAATCACATAATCAATCTTTTGTCGACGCGTTTCGAACCAACCAGTGTGGTTCATCGTCAGGACAAGTTGAAGGACTGATCTGGCTAAGCCTGATTAAATAGAGTGTGCAGAGATCCCAACGGTTATATTGCAACGGCTAATTTTGACTTAGTCAAACTAATAATTTTATTATTAACCGAAACCTACTATTATTAGTTAATTGAATATAATAAATATAATGTTTAAATATGATGGTCATTATATTTATTAAAAATCTATATTTATTATTATTCTTAAATTAATTAATTCCAAATAAATAGTATTAAAATACTATTAATATTTAGAATTTAGTTACAATGGTAATTGCTTATTTAAAAATTGTTTATACCTAAGGATCCAATGGTAAAGATATAATAGTTATAAATTATGGTAAATTCATAATGGTAAACTACCCATAATGGTCATTAATAAATTATATTAATAATCCCAAATTATTTAACTTCTAAATAAATGGTAATAAATTACTATTGTTTTTAGAATCAAGTTATAATAGGTAAAAGTTTAAACCAAAAAATCATTTTAATTTAAATTTTTTTAATTGTAAAGGCCCATTCGAAATTAAATTAATAAGTACTAACCACTAATCTATATTTTCTTAATAATTTATAGTTCTAATAATATTAAAAAACAATAAATAGTATTTTAGTTAAATTAATATTCCTAGAATGTAGTTTACCTAAGGCAAATGCCATAATTAACATACATGTTTATTAATAATAGTATATTTATTGGTATATCATATATTTAACCTTAAGGGTCATTAGGTAAAATTGGATTACCTCTGATCAATAATTATATTCAATAATTTATCAATAATAATTTACTAAAATTCTTATTAGAATTAATTATGTTATTAGTTATTAATCTTATCACTTATAAGGTTTAGAAAAGGAAGGCCTTTATTAATTCAATATAAGGAAATCAGCTAAAAGTAAAAATCAATGAAACAATCTAATCTAATTTAAAACACCCCCTGGAATAAGGTTAATACTAACAAACTAAAACCTCAAGCACTCCAGATTAATAAGGCAACCCGCCAAAACCAGAACTTGAGGAGAGGGAAGACAGAAACCCTAAGAAGGAACAAAGAGGGAAGGGTGGAGGCTAGGAAGACAACGCTGGGACCCAGCAACTGCTAATCTTCCAGCCATCATCCCTATTAAGATTGTTCGGCCTTTTCTCAATCTCCAGGGCCTCTCTAAATTTACGATGGTGAAACTGCGCAACTTTGGCAATGACTTGAGCATCTTCTATACAAACATGATGCATAGTCTTCCCTGCATGCTCAGCTAGGGCTGAGGACTTGGTCCTACCATGTCTTAAGTCATCCGAATGCTCACTGATCCGTTGATTGATAGAGCGACCAGTCTCACCAATATAAGGGGTCCCACAGGAACAGGGAATGACATAGACGCCTTTCATGTCCTTAGGGTCAATAGGGTCTTTCACAGACCTAAGGGAGCTACGGATAGTACGGAGGGGTCTAAACGTTGCGGGCACATCGTATCTCCTCAGAACCCTCACAATCCTATCTGTAGTCCCTTGGATGTAAGGAAGGTTCACACCCAAGACATGGTCTTTGGGAACCTTTCGGATTGAAGGCTCCTTCTTGGCCTTGAGGAAGGCTTTTTGACCAAGGCGCCTATTATAACCATTCTTCTCAAAGACATCAAGGAGATGAGCCTTCTCCGCTTCCAGGCTCTCCTCATCCGAAATTCTAACAGCACGTGTGGCAAGCGTGCTAAGGACTCCTAACTTCTGAGCAGGGAAATGATGCGACGACGCATGCAAGTATTGCTCAGTATGCGTCTTCTTTCTAAACACCTGATGAGAAAAGGAACCATCCACCTTCTTAGAGATGAGAACATCTAAGAACGGAAGACAACCATTATCTTCTTTTCCATCGTGAATTTAATGGCAGTGGACTGGTTATTGAGGTGACAGAAGAAACGCTCCAGCTCGACCGGACCATGAGACCAGACAACACCAGTGTCATCAACAAATCTTTTCCAAAGCTTCGGTAAGAGACGAGAGGAGGCCAAAGCCTTAGACTCAAAATCCTCCATGAAGAGATTAGCGACGACAGGGGACAAGGGGGAGCCCATGGCAACTCCGCAAGTCTGCTCATAGAATTCTCCCTCGAAGCTGAAAAAGGTGGAGGTAAGGCAAAGCTCAACTAACTTAGCCGTATCAGGGTCAGTTAGCTTATTAATTACCATCATGGCCTCATTGATAGGAATACAAGTGTAAAGAGAGACCACGTCGAAACTTACCAAAATGTCCCCGGGTTCAAGATTAATTTTCTTAAGATCCTCAATAAAAGAAGCTGAGTCTTTGACAAAGGACTCAGTCTGCCCTACCAAGGGTCTCAATTTAGCAGCGAGGAACTTGGCCAGGAGGTAAGTCGGACCACGAATGGTATTGACAATGGGTCTCAGGGGGACCCCATCCTTATGGATTTTGGGAAGACCATAAATCCTAGGGGTGATGGGGTTACCCTCAATAAGTTTCATGGCAAGAGGAATCGTGGAATTGCACGACTTGATCGCATGAGCGACTGCTCTCGAAACCTTTTTGAGGGGATTTTTCGAAAGCTTCTTATAACTCCCACTATTACAGAGATGGTCAAGCATCTTAGTTCTGTAATCTTTCCTATCCATGATAACGGCAACCCCACCTTTATCTGCTTTTAAGACCACAACATCCCGATTTTCGTTCAAGGTCCTCAGAGCCTCAAACTCAGCCTTGCTAATATTGCTACGGGGGGGCTTAGCCCTCCTCAGGGCAACGGCGCAATCCTGCCTGATCGTGTCTTTAATCTTATCAGGAAGGTTCTTATGCCATATTCCACATCACAAATGATGTCTTCAACCGGGATTTTTCTGGGAGCTAAGGCAAAGTTAAGACCCTTCCTTAAGAGACTAAAAACTGCGGGCGGAAAGGAAAAACTCGACAGATTTATTACCTTATTGTCCTGAGGGAAAGAATCCGACTTACCCGACGACGGACCCTTACTACTAACTCTATGATCAAGGCAATCAATCCCATCTAACCCTTTATCATACCAACCACTATTATTATTGTATGCTTTAACACCATTCAGAATCTTGACTTTTTTATTTTTATTATCCCATATATATATTTCATTATTATTATCGTAATTGCCCAAGTTATTAATACCATAATGCTTATTAATGATACTTAAATTACTGCTAACACCGAAACCATTAACCATTAATGGTTTGGGTGTTAGCAGTAATTTAAGTATCATTAATAAGCATTATGGTATTAATAACTTGGGCAATTACGATAATAATAATGCAATATATATATGGGATAATAAAAATAAAAAAGTCAAGATTCCGAATGGTGTTAAAGCATACAATAATAATAGTGGTTGGTATGATAAAGGGTTAGATGGGATTGATTGCCTTGATCATAGAGTTAGTAGTAAGGGTCCGTCGTCGGGTAAGTCGGATTCTTTCCCTCAAGACAATAAGGTAATAAATCTGTCGAGTTTTTCCTTTCCGCCCGCAGTTTTTAGTCTCTTAAGGAAGGGTCTTAACTTTGCCTTAGCTCCTAGAAAAATCCCGGTTGAAGACATCATTTGTGATGTGGAATATGGCATTAAGAACCTTCCTGATAAGATTAAAGACACGATCAGGCAGGATTGCGCCGTTGCCCTGAGGAGGGCTAAGCCCCCCCGTAGCAATATTAGTAAGGCTGAGTTTGAGGCTCTGAGGACCTTGAACGAAAATCGGGATGTTGTGGTCTTAAAAGCAGATAAAGGTGGGGCTGCCGTTATCATGGATAGGAAAGATTACAGAACTAAGATGCTTGACCATCTCTGTAATAGTGGGAGTTATAAGAAGCTTTCGAAAAATCCCCTCAAAAAGGTTTCGAGAGCGGTCGCTCATGCGATCAAGTCGTGCAATTCCACGATTCCTCTTGCCATGAAACTTATTGAGGGTAACCCCATCACCCCTAGGATTTATGGTCTTCCCAAAATCCATAAGGATGGGGTCCCCCTGAGACCCATTGTCAATACCATTGGTGGTCCGACTTACCTCCTGGCCAAGTTCCTCGCTGCTAAATTGAGACCCTTGGTAGGGCAGACTGAGTCCTTTGTCAAAGACTCAGCTTCTTTTATTGAGGATCTTAAGAAAATTAATCTTGAGCCCGGGGACATTTTGGTAAGTTTCGACGTGGTCTCTCTTTACACTTGTATTCCTATCAATGAGGCCATGATGGTAATTAATAAGCTAACTGACCCTGATACGGCTAAGTTAGTTGAGCTTTGCCTTACCTCCACCTTTTTCAGCTTCGAGGGAGAATTCTATGAGCAGACTTGCGGAGTTGCCATGGGCTCCCCCTTGTCCCCTGTCGTCGCTAATCTCTTCATGGAGGATTTTGAGTCTAAGGCTTTGGCCTCCTCTCGTCTCTTACCGAAGCTTTGGAAAAGATTTGTTGATGACACTGGTGTTGTCTGGTCTCATGGTCCGGTCGAGCTGGAGCGTTTCTTCTGTCACCTCAATAACCAGTCCACTGCCATTAAATTCACGATGGAAAAAGAAGATAATGGTTGTCTTCCGTTCTTAGATGTTCTCATCTCTAAGAAGGTGGATGGTTCCTTTTCTCATCAGGTGTTTAGAAAGAAGACGCATACTGAGCAATACTTGCATGCGTCGTCGCATCATTTCCCTGCTCAGAAGTTAGGAGTCCTTAGCACGCTTGCCACACGTGCTGTTAGAATTTCGGATGAGGAGAGCCTGGAAGCGGAGAAGGCTCATCTCCTTGATGTCTTTGAGAAGAATGGTTATAATAGGCGCCTTGGTCAAAAAGCCTTCCTCAAGGCCAAGAAGGAGCCTTCAATCCGAAAGGTTCCCAAAGACCATGTCTTGGGTGTGAACCTTCCTTACATCCAAGGGACTACAGATAGGATTGCGAGGGTTCTGAGGAGATACGATGTGCCCGCAACGTTTAGACCCCTCTGTACTATCCGTAGCTCCCTTAGGTCTGTGAAAGACCCTATTGACCCTAAGGACATGAAAGGCGTCTATGTCATTCCCTGTTCCTGTGGGACCCCTTATATTGGTGAGACTGGTCGCTCTATCAATCAACGGATCAGTGAGCATTCGGCTGACTTAAGACATGGTAGGACCAAGTCCTCAGCCCTAGCTGAGCATGCAGGGAAGACTATGCATCATGTTTGTATAGAAGATGCTCAAGTCATTGCCAAAGTTGCGCAGTTTCACCATCGTAAATTTAGAGAGGCCCTGGAGATTGAGAAAAGGCCGAACAATCTTAATAGGGATGATGGCTGGAAGATTAGCAGTTGCTGGGTCCCAGCGTTGTCTTCCTAGCCTCCACCCTTCCCTCTTTGTTCCTTCTTAGGGTTTCTGTCTTCCCTCTCCTCAAGTTCTGGTTTTGGCGGGTTGCCTTATTAATCTGGAGTGCTTGAGGTTTTAGTTTGTTAGTATTAACCTTATTCCAGGGGGTGTTTTAAATTAGATTAGATTGTTTCATTGATTTTTACTTTTAGCTGATTTCCTTATATTGAATTAATAAAGGCCTTCCTTTTCTAAACCTTATAAGTGATAAGATTAATAACTAATAACATAATTAATTCTAATAAGAATTTTAGTAAATTATTATTGATAAATTATTGAATATAATTATTGATAAGAGGTAATCCAATTTTACCTAATGACCCTTAAGGTTAAATATATGATATACCAATAAATATACTATTATTAATAAACATGTATGTTAATTATGGCATTTACCTTAGGTAAACTACATTCTAGGAATATTAATTTAACTAAAATACTATTTATTGTTTTTTAATATTATTAGAACTATAAATTATTAAGAAAATATAGATTAGTGGTTAGTACTTATTAATTTAATTTCGAATGGGCCTTTACAATTAAAAAATTTTAAATTAAAATGATTTTTTGGTTTACACTTTTACCTATTATAACTTGATTCTAAAAACAATAGTAATTTATTACCATTTATTTAGAAGTTAAATAATTTGGGATTATTAATATAATTTATTAATGACCATTATGGGTAGTTTACCATTATGAATTTACCATAATTTATAACTATTATATATTTACCATTGGATCCTTAGGTATAAACAATTTTTAAATAAGCAATTACCATTGTAACTAAATTCTAAATATTAATAGTATTTTAATACTATTTATTTGGAATTAATTAATTTAAGAATAATAATAAATATAGATTTTTAATAAATATAATGACCATCATATTTAAACATTATATTTATTATATTCAATTAACTAATAATAGTAGGTTTCGGTTAATAATAAAATTATTAGTTTGACTAAGTCAAAATTAGCCGTTGCAATATAACCGTTGGGATCTCTGCACACTCTATTTAATCAGGCTTAGCCAGATCAGTCCTTCAACTTGTCCTGACGATGAACCACACTGGTTGGTTCGAAACGCGTCGACAAAAGATTGATTATGTGATTTTGCCGAAGACTATCTTAACAATGTTATGGATCACAGAAGTCTAAATTCCTTAATAAAAAGTTATTTCAAACAACATTAAAATTGAAACTATATAAAAATAATGAAGTCAATAAATTTTCTTATTCAAATCATTGTGAGATATGTGCATTAATATTTTATTAACTTTAATGTCCTCACAGACATATGTTGATACAAAATGAATGCAAGAAGCATTCAAGTAATCCTATTTTTTTTTTCCAACAATTCATACCATATCTTGAACCCTTGAATGATATTTCAATAGGTAATTTGTATTGACACAATTAATACTGAGTCATTTCAAAGTCTAGGCCTTAAAAATCATTATTTTTAAACATGCATTACAAATAATTATGAAAATTTAGAAGTCTTGTTTATTAACATCATTTTATGCAACAATTCCATCTAGCATATCGTTGTCAGTGTTCATATGATCTTTGAAGTAGTTAATGTTGTCGTCATCCTCATCTTGACTGATAGGTCCCAATAATACTAGTGATTACCCCATTACTATTGTAGTTGTATCCCTTATTAATATTGTTGTTCCCCTATTGTCCCCATATTTTTATTACTGTGCCCCATAGAATCCCTCTATTGTTATTTTTGTGGTTTTATATTATTATTGTTAGGTCAGCTGGGATATATTGTGACTCCTTAGACTCCTATATATAGAAAGGAGGTTTTGTCATTTGAATTATCCAAGAATTGCTCATTTATGTAATGTAAAGGAGGTTTTCCTATCAAAGAGGCTGAATTCTAAGGCGTTGATATATCTTTTCTATCTTTTTTGTGAGCTGGTTTCATAACATTTGGTATCAGAGCTTTGGATTCTAGGGTTTTGCTGCTCCAAACAGGTCATCGTAGAATTTTCGCTATAACTTTTTTTCTGTGATGTTTCAAAAGCTAAAAAAAAAACCAATTTGAGAAGAAATCACGCTGAATCTCAGGACTGAATTTCAGAGCTTTGCACGCTATATTTATGGAGATATGATCTAAGGAAGTTGGTCTTTTTGCAGACTCCTGAATTACATTCCAAACAGGTGACCTGGGGAAAATCATCATAACTTTCTTTCTGAGCATTGGATTGAAATTTCGTAAGAAGCTACAGAAAGAGGATGGACTGTAGTTTATTGTATATATTTTTCAAAGCCAAAAGTCGAAACAGTGACTCGTGGCATGCCATACAAGTTCACTCTACTGAATTAGTCTATAATCAGGTCACTATGGGAGATTGTGCATAACTCTTTCTTGGAGAATCAAATTTGGATCAGACTGGTGGCATTGGAAGGAGGACGCATAGGGCTACTATAGGTCGCAATTTCAGAATTGGATGATCTGAAATTACAGAGATATATCAGATTCAATATCAGGCTCCTACAAAGTGAAAAAAGGTGTGTAGTTTTTTTAAATTTTTTCATAAGCTTGGCTTGAAAAATTAGTTTGAAGGAATTCAAAGGGCATAGTAAAGCATTATTATTGGTAATTGATGCCCCGAGGAAATAAAATGCAAACACCTATTTGGCAACTTGAAAGCTCTAGCATGACTCATGAAGAAGAGGAAGAAATGCAACATGATATATCAAAATTACGAGACCAAGTGCAACAAGTGTCACTTGCACAAAAAGGAACAGAATCTAAGATGGATGGTTTAAAGAAAGATGTAGAAGCTAAGATGGATGGTTTAAAGAAAGGCGTAGAAGCTAAGATGGATTGTTTAAAGAAAGGCGTAGAAGCTAAGATGAATGACGTGGAAGCTAAGATGGACGATTTGAAGATAGATTTGAAGACAAACATGGAAGAATTGAAGATAAATATGAATAAGTTGCTACAAGAAATGGTCACTAATGGTGAAAGGGTAGTAAAGGAAACCCATGATGAGAACAAAAGAAATGTTAATCATGATTCCATAGACTCTAATGTTGGATCGAAGACCCACCATATTCCAAAAATCGATATGAGGAAGTTTGATGGCAAGGATCCCGCAACATGGATATTACAGATGGAGCAATTTTTCGATCTCAATAATGTGTAAAACACACAAAAGGTACGTATTGCAACTTTATATTTGGAACCAATTCAGTTTGTATGGTATCAATGGCTTTGCTCTCGTAAAAAAATTATCACTTGGGCAATTTTTACGAAAGAATTGACAGCACATTATGAGGATACAAAAAGCAACACTTTTTTTAGCCAATTGATAAGTCTCAAACAAAAGGGTTCAATAATGGAGCACATTGAGGAGTTCCAAAAATTGAACATAAGGGTAAAAAATATTCCATAGGAGCATAGGATTGATGTGTTCATAGGGACTTTAAAGGATAATATCCAACATGATGTTCGCCTTTGGGAACCTGATTCATTAGAGAAGGCATTCAGGTTAGCAAGAAAAATGAAAAGCAAAATTATGGCAACTAGGAAGCATACCAGTCACAACTATAAAGATGGAAGTGTTGTTACCCCTAGCCTTCCACAACCTATAAGGTTGACACCACAAAAATTAGAAGAAAAAAGAGCAAAAGGGCTTTGTTACAGTTGTGATAGCAAATACACTAAAGGTCATAAGTGTGCTGAGAAGAAATTATTCTACATAGATTGTGAAGAGGAAGAAGAAAAGGAGCAAGAAAGGTCAAAGGAAGAGGATATACTCCAGGAACAAAGCCTAGATAAAGAAGAAATGAATCCGACCATATCTTGTAATGCATTGGCTGGAATTACCACTCCTCAAACCATCAAGATAGAAGGACAAATCAAGAAGAAAAAGGTAATAGTGTTGATTGATTCAGGAAGTACCCACAATTTTATTCATTGTAAGGTAGCAAAGAATTGAATTGCTTCCTATATCCAGCACTAGAGTGTCAAGTGATGATTACAAATGGAGGAACGATAAATTGCTCTAGAAAGTGCCATAATATCAAGCTATCCATGGGAGAATATGTATTGACTAGCCCAATGCTTTCCATTCCAATGGGAGGTGCTGATGTTGTACTAGGAGTCCAATGGCTACAATCCTTGGGTACAATAGCTTTTAATTTTCAAGAACTTTTCATGAAATTTTCTGCAGAAGAAAAGGAAGTTGAATTAAGGGGTATTGCAGGGAAACTAGGAAAGATAATCATCTCTAACGGTATGACAAAGCTTATAAAAAAGGAACAAAGAGGTGTAATTGCAAAATTATGTTCGCTAGATGTTTCCACATCAGAATCATCTATTTCTCCAGATCTCCAAAAAGTCTTGGAAAATCATTCCAAGGTATTTGAGACTCCCAAAGGTCTCCCACCTATTCGTGATCATGATCATGCTATTCATTTGATTCTAGGAAGTGTTCCTCCAAACATCAGGCCGTACAGATATCCCTATGCCCAAAAGAGTGAAATTGAACATATGGTTGCAGAAATGCTAGAGGCTAGTATAATTCAACCTAGTCAAATTTCTTTCTCTACTCCAGTAGTATGGGTGCACAAGAAGGATGGATCATGGCGCATGTGTCCAGATTATAGGGAGCTCAACAAGGTCACTATTAAAGATAAGTTTCCCATTCCTGTCATTGATGAATTATTGGATGAATTGCATGGATCAATTTACTTCACCAAGTTGGATCTTCGTTCAGGATATCATCAAATCAAAATGAAGACTGAAGACATTCCAAAAACAGCGTTTAGAACTCATGAGGGTCATTATGAATTTTTGGTCATGCCTTTTGGCCTTACCAATGCACCTTCTACATTTCAAGGTTTGATGAATTCCATTTTCAAACCCCTCAGAAAATTTGTGTTAGTATTTTTTGATGATATACTAATCTACAGCAAGTCTTGGAAGGATCATGTTGAACATGTTGACAGGGTGCTACAACTATTGGAGGAGAAACAATTATATGCAAAAAGATCCAAATGTTTCTTTGGAGTACAAGAGGTGGAATATCTGGGTCAAATTGTATCTCATGAAGGAGTTAAGGTAGACCCTAGAAAAATTAAAGCCATTAAGGAATGGAAAATTCCCACATCCATAAAGCACCTGCGAGGATTTCTTGGGTTGACAGGGTATTATCGCAAGTTTGTTAAGAATTATGGGAGAATAGCAGCACCTCTAACAACATTATTGAAGAAAGATGCATTTTCATGGACTCCAGAAGCAACAAAGGCCTTCGAACATCTTAAAGAGGCAATGTGCCAAACACCGGTCTTAGCTACACTGGACTTCACAAAAACCTTTATTGTGGAATGTGATGCTTCAAGAAATGGAATTGGTGCTATTTTAATGCAAGATGAAAGACCCATTTCTTTTGAAAGTCGTCCAATCAAGGGAAAGATTTTACACAAAGCTATTTATGAGAAGGAAATGTTGGCAATACTACATGCACTTAAGAAATGGCGACCCTACCTAATGGGAAGACACTTCAAGGTAAAAACGGATCATGATAGCCTTAAATACTTTTTAGAACAAAGATTATCCTCTGAAGAGCAACAAAAGTGGGTCACAAAGATGTTGGGTTATGACTTTGAAAGCATCTACAAAAAAGGGAAGCAAAATGTGGTGGCAGATGCACTCTCAAGAAAGGATGAGGATGTGGAAGCGTTGTTGTGCGCCATTTCTATTATCCAGCCAGATTGGATAAATGAAACAAGGAAGGAGTGGAAGAATGATGAAGAAGTGTGGGCACTTATTCGAAAGTTACAACAAGATTCCAGTACATCTGATACATTTAGCTGGCAAAATGATTTGTTATGGTACAAAGATCGCTTATACCTCTGTAAGAATTCGCAACTCAAACAAAAGATTCTTATGGAATTGCACACTTCACCCTTAGGAGGGCACTCAGGATTTTTAAAAACTTACCACAGGGTTAAGAAGGAATTTTTTTGGGATGGCCTTAAATTAGATATTCAAAAGTTTGTGGCGGAATGTTTGGTTTGCCAAAAAAATAAAGTTGAAACAATTAAGACCCCGAGTCTATTACAACCTTTATCCATTCCAAGCCAACGTTGGGAGGAGTTTTCAATGGATTTTATCACAGGTTTACCCAAGTTTGAGGGAAAGAGTGTCATCATGGTGGTAGTTGACAGACTTACCAAGTATGCACACTTTTGTGCATTATCACATCCATTGAAAGCCAGTAGAGTTTCTACTGCCTTTATGGAAACAATTCAAAAGCTACATGGAAACCCAAAGATTATTGTAAGTGACAGAGATCCCATTTTCACTGGAAATTTTTGGACATAATTATTTTCTTGTCTTGGTACTCAATTAGCTCATAGCTCATCTTATCATCCTCAATCTGATGGGCAAACTGAGATAGTAAACAAATGTTTGGAAGGATATCTTCGCTGCTTTGTATCTGATAAACAGACACAATGGGTCAAATGGTTGTCTCTGGCTGAATGGTGGTATAACACTTCCTTCCATATAGCAACAAAAATGACCCCATTTATGGCACTTTATGGATATCAGCCACCATCCATCACATCATATTTAAGAGAAAATTCTAAGGTTCAAGCAATGGAACATCACATTGAACATCAACAACAAGTCCTCCAACTCTTAAAGGATAACCTCGTGTTGGCACAGAATAGAATGAAACAACAGGCAGATCAACATCGCATCGAAAGAAGTTTTGATGTAGGCGATTGGGTATTCCTACAGCTACAACCATATAAACAAATGTCCCTAAAGCAAGCTAAGAAGGATAATAAATTATCACCAAAGTATTATGGTCTTTTAAAGGTGTTGCAAAAGATTGGTACTATGGCATACAAATTGGAGCTTCCTGCAGCATCTCGAGTGCACCTAGTTTTCCATGTTTCATGTTTAAAGAAGGTTATAGGCAATAAGATCCCAGTTCAAACAATATTGCTAGAACTTGACGAGGAAGGAAAAATTATATTGGAACCGAAAGCAGTCACAGAAATAAGAACTCGATAGCTATGAAATCGATCAATCTCGGAGTATCTCATCAAGTGGAAGAACTTATATGATGAAGATTCCACATGGGAGGATGAGAATTTTATACAGAAACATCCAGAACTACTCAAGCATTGAGGACAACACTTTTTTTTAAGGAGAGGGGCATGATAGGTCCCTATAATACTAGTGATTAACCCATTACTATTGTAGTTGTATCCCTTATTAATATTTTTGTGCCCCTATTGTCCCCATATTTTTATTACTGTGCCCCATAGAATCCCTCTATTATTATTTTTGTGGCTTTATATTATTATTATTAGGTCGGCTAGGTTATATTGTGACTCCTTAGACTCCTATATATAGAAATGAGGTTTTGTCATTTGAATTATCCAAGAATTGCTCATTTATGTAATGTAAAGGAGGTTTCCCCCTTGAAGAGGCTGAGTTCTAAGGCATTGATCTATCTTTTCTATCTTTTTCTTGAGCTGGTTTCATAACATTGACCCACATCCTCTTCATCATCATTGAAATATGACTGTAGAGGATCCATATTGTTACCAGATGTATTTGGATCATAATCTTCTATACAATCCATATGATTGTTTCCCATAACATCATCTAACTTTGTATTGTTGTCTTATTGTGCATGAACATAATCATCTTCAGAATCATCATGGATGTAAATTTATTTGATGTTCTCTAATCCCTATCTCTCATTTTGTTGGTAATCATTGTTTTACTCAGTATGCATTAATGCATCATCAAATAAATGCCTTAATCTTGGATTATAATGTATGACAAATATCCATTTCAGGTTCAAAATATCTTCATAGAAAAATACTTACACATGAACAAGTACATACATATATTAAATGTATATTATATAAATTTTATTGATTAATAAACACATGTATATATTCACAATAAGCAATTTATTAATAGATTATTAATCATTGTTGCTTCTTCTTTGAGTTAAATAAATGCTTGCTCACAATGAATTTCCAAAAAAAAGGATCCTTATCCTATGGTAGAAACTTTGACTAATCTATAGAAAACAATCTACTATGCATATCATGTCTTCATGTCCTCTCAAATGCTTCATACCATCTACACTTAAAAGTACAAAATTTTAAAGAGTGGTAACCTAACTCAATAATTTCTTTTATTTTCAAAACATATTGTATATTCCCTTCAATAATATTCTTATATTTTGAGCTGGATCAACTGTATTGTAACCCTAGAGACAACCTCTAGCTGAGAAGAGGTCAGTGCCTAGGACATATGTACAAAAATATGAAAACTCTATTTGTTACCCAATACCTAATTAATTAGAGATACTTTGAATAAAATTAATGCAAGGCAAGACTCTTGGAGAAAATACACCTTTCTAGATGGCCACACTGTCTAAGAAAATGATCTCGAAGTTGTAGTGAAATGACATAATGAAATAGTGGAAGATTCAGAATAGAAGGCTGCAGTAGGAGAATCTTTTATTATAAACCTTAGCAGAAAATATAGAAGGTTGAGAAAGTGAAAGTATGAAAATGTGGAGCACAGTTTAAGGTTATTTAAATTATAAATCTATAGGTACTCTGAGCTTTTCAAGCAAAGTAAATTGTTTTAATGGAAATAATTGGCAACTTCTTTACATACTTCCAATCGAATAAAGACAAGTTATGTCTTAAAATAACAAAGGAACATATATCATATTCGGAAGGCAGTTGGAATCATCAAAAAAACTTTATTATATCTCCAAGAAAAGTTGATACATTAAACCAAAATTTCTCTTTGAGGTAAGAATGTAGAACTCCCAAAATGACTCATTCATGTCTTTTTAAAGAAGCATTACATTGAGGAGAGTTGCGAAAAATGTTAATTGTCATGAACTAACTTGAACTAATTTCAAAAATACTCTAAAGTTTACTTGGTCCTTATGAGGACTCAAAAACTAAACTTAGAAATTAAAGTGCTTTGGTTTGAAATTACAAAATAATATATTCTTTCCAAAGTAAATTATGTGCTTTATTTTCATTCGATCACTTGGGATCCTTGTGAAGGCTTGCTTGAAGATGCTATAGGTTCCACTGCTTTAGTTGGAGATAGTACCTCTCGACATCTCTTCCAAACTTTCAAGTCAGAATTGGGGCACTTGATTAATCTGTTATTGGTCATCTTGAAATTTGGTATCCTGTTGTAGGTTGAGTTTTCAGTGAAAAGAGTTTGAACCAACCATAATAATTGGAAATCCATATGAAAAAGATTTAAAATGGTTGACTCTTTCAAAATGGCTATTATTTCATAGGAAGCATTGATTTTACATTTTTTTTCCACTAATAAAGTTTCATATGTCTCCCATGGAAGAAGATTTCGTTACTGATCCCAAATAGCTTTTACTCATTGGATGATATCATTCCAAATTATTTCCCTTGCTTAAATAAGAGACATGTTACCCTTTAATTTATCTTTTATTTCCTTAATTTCATCATAGGTTGTTAGATAATTTTTATGGTACCGTGATACATTTTATTTAGTCATGGTCATCAGTGGGATATGGGTTGCAGAACCCACCAGGGAATTTTTCTTTGAAATTGAGAAAAAACAGACAAAGTTGTGTGCTTGAATAAATACCCGAGGGATAATGGCTGACATTAGATATAAATTGACAAGCTGGCAAGTGCACATGGGCATTGGTGAGCTTAGGAGCAATCAATAGTAAAATGATTCGATTGAAGAAAACAAGGTTTTTATAGGGAAAAGAAGGAAAATAGAGTAAATGAGCACTTACAAAAATGTACGAAAGGATGACATATGATGACGTGGAGGGTGATGTGGAGTGTTTAGGTGGAAGGTGAAATGGAATGATGGATGAGGTGGTGGGGTTATGTGGGCATGTAATGGAATAATGGAGGTCGTACTCCCTTGAGATTCTCTATCGCTTGCCACAGACATGGTGAATATCGTTTAACACTCACGGTGGCACCTGTGGTGGTAAATGGTTTCATCCTAGAATGATGTCGAGTGACATCCCGACCATTGATCTCCCAATTATGGTTTCCCACCAGAATTCCTACAGGGGCACCTCTTAGCATATATGTCGATCAGGTTGTGATGTCAGGTTCTAGATGCGTAGGTTTCCAGATGCCATGGATGACACCACGATCGGGAGATGTGCTCTTTTTAATATTTAATTCCTGCACCACTTGAACATGGCCCACCATCATATAATATTAAAAATTGACCTACGGCACCTCAAGTTCCGAGATTAAATCCTTTTTTCTTTTCATTTTAAAATAAAATCACACAAAATCCCAATGACATTTTCACATTTCTTTGCATTTTTTTTTTGGGATGTATGTTTTTTTTTTTTGAGATTTTAAACAAAATGAAAATGAACTACAACATTTGGCTCCACCTAAGGATAGTCTTTTGGAACAAAACAATAAGAACTTCATATTATTTCCTTCACCTTAGGGATGGATTCTTATCATAGCTTAAAAATTTGTAATGAGGAGCCCACCAGATACTTACAATGATCATACTAGTATTTACAATGATAAAATTAAATGTTGTTTAATGTTGGAAGTAATGTTTTAGAAAATTCCTATTTACAGGTAGTTGCAATAGTTCTCCATCAAGATTCTCCAGAATGAAGGTATTATTTCATATGGCTTCTGCCACCTTGAAGGGACCAAACCATAAAGGATCAAACTTACCATGCTTTCCCTTATGCTCCCTTTTGACATCCCACCTTAGGACAAGGTCTCTAGGCTGAAAAAGTATATACTTGGACTTTCTGTCAAAACACATTTTAATCTTCTATTGATAACTAATCATATTTTCAATTACTTGTTATATGTTCTCATTCAATTCTACTACCTGGTTTATCCTTCGGGTCAATGCATTTGGTTCTTATTCAGCATCCTGAATTAAAGTAGCTACTGGTTTGGCTAACCGACTAAGAAAAAGAGCTTCCATTCCATATGCCATTTCAAAAGGTGACATACTAGTAGACCTTTTGGTGGTTACTCTGTTTTCCCATAGGGAAAACTTAATTTGAGAGTCCTAATTATTTTTATTATCTGGAATTTTTTTCTTGAAAATTCTAACCAGAGCTTTATTTGAAGATTTTTCCAACCCGTTTGCTAGAGGATAAGAGGTGGTAGAGTGAGTAAGAATACCATTATGTTTCTCACAAAAATTGATTAATTTTGCAGATTTAAATACCTGATCATTGTTTGTGACCAATTGTTTGGGGAAACCAAATATTGTAAATATGTTTTCTTCCAAGAACTTGATCACCACTATGTTAGTTGCATTTCTGGTCGGAACAACTTCCCCAAATTTGGTAAAATAATCAGTGGTTGTCAGAATCCACGTATGCTATCCACTGGAAGGTGGATTGATTTTCCTTATGAAATCCAACCCCAACTACCTGAAGGGTTCTTCTAAAAATATAGGAATTAATGGCAGTGGTACCAACTTCTTCTTCTTAGCAAAAAAGTTGACATTTTTCACACCATCTAACTAGCATGTAAACATTAGAAAATAAAGTTGGCTAGTAAAAACCAACTTTCAAGATCTTATGTGTTGTATTGTTCCAGTCGTGATGGCCTCCACAAGCCCACCCATGATATTCATTGAAAATATCAATTGTTTCCCCCTCTATTAGACATAATGACAAAACTTCGAGAGGATCTTTACAATATAGTTGATCATTGACTATCACATATTTATTTGTTTTTAGCCTCAAAGCCTTACATTTTTCTCTTTCTAAATTTTATGGACAACTAATAAATAGAAACTAATGAACATTATTCTTGTTCCAATTAGAACAAAAATATTTGTAAGAAATTTTGTTGTCTTGTTCATTTTTCTTACCTCCTTCACCAACAGTGTTTTATTCAGGAATTGTAGTTAGCAAATTAATCCCCATTGCTTGTTAATTTGCCTCTATTAAAATCTTAATCAATCCCTTCTCCTTTATCAGTTTTGTTGGCTTGATATACATTTCATATTCGTCAATCTTAGCTATCCATTTTCCCCTTCTTCGTTTGTTGTCCCTTTATGTCATCACGTCCTTGATAGCTGAATTTGGTACTATATGCAATAATCTGGGACTGTAATATGTACATTTTGAATGCTTTCGAAGCATTAACCAGAGCATAATCTTGTTTATCCAAAATATTATATTTCAATTCAACATCCCTCAACACCTGGCTGAAAAATGCAACTGGCTGCTCCTTATTGTCTTCATTCTTTTACAAAAGTATATCTACAATGGTAGAAGGTGAGGCAAAAGATAAAACTTGAAAATGTTTTTGAGAATCAGGACTTACCAAAACAGGAGCTTCTCCAAAATCCTTTTTACTCCATGTAAATGAATCTATGGCTATTGGAGTCTATCTAACCCTTGCATCATTCTTTAACATATCAATGATTTCTTTAATAATTTTTGCACAATTTGGAATAAAAATCCTGAGAAAAAATATTATTCCCAAGAAAATATGAATCTCCTTCTTATTTCTTGGCAGAGGTATATTACTTATTGCTTCCACTCATTTTGGGTCAATCTCGACTCCCTCCTTTGACACAATATGTGCCAATAATTTCCCTTCTCTTCGAGCAAAGTGATACTTTTTTGGATTTAGAGATATTTGTTATCTCCTACATTTTTCAAAAGTTTTTTGTAGGTGTTTTAAGTGTTCATGATTAGATTTTGAAAGAACTATGATATCATTCAAGTATATAACCACAAATTTGTCTTTTTCTCCCACAATGTCTATATCCATAGCCCTATGAAAGGTAGCACCAACATTCATCAAACCAAATGAAATATTTACATACATAAAATTTCCCCATGGTGTTATGAAAGTTTTTTTCCTTTTATCATCTAGATGTACCACTATTTCGTTGTATCAAAAAAATCCATCAATCACAGACAACCTTGAAGATCTTGTAACTTTCTACAAAATGTGATCCATTTTTGGAAGAGGGTAGTTATCCTTTAATGATGTTATGTTTAAGTTTCAAAAGTCTATACATAATCTAATTTCTCCGTTCTTCTTTCTTATAGACACTAAATTTTCCATCCAGTCTGAATATCTCAATGGTAGAATTATCTTTGCCTGTAATAACTTCTTCACTTCCTTTTCTATTGAGGGCAACAATAAAGGATTGATCTGTCTTAATTTTTTCTTATATGGTTTGACCCCTAGTTTAAGAGGGATCTTATGTTGTATAATGTCTTTATTATAAGTTTTAAGGTCTTCATAAGACCATGCAAAGACATCAAAATATTTTTTGAATAGATCTACATACATGTGCTTATAGTCTTTTGAAATACCTTTTGCCAGTTTCACAAGCTTGGGTTGTTGTTCAGTTCCAAGATTACAATCTTCAACATCATTCTCCCAGCTTTGCTTACTGATATTTACTAGAACATCATTTTCATAAAATAATCTCTCCAAAGATTCCATACCTTTAGGAATTACATTAAATTTCAACTGTACAATCTTGTGGTTTTCAATAGAATCTTTCTAAGGTAACTCATCTTCAACCTCTTCCTCTTCAACATTTTCAGCTTCCTCTTCTTGATCAATTTTTGAGTTAGAAAACTCCCCTAAAACTTCCAAAAATATTTTTATTTGTTCTTCATCTTCAAATACCTACCAATAATTAACATTGTTGGGTATAGAAGGCCTGATTCAGATCTCCACTTCATATATGAACTTTGGATTCTATGGAGGTTTAAGGGTGTTGGCTGCCATTGTGAGTGAATCAGCCAATATGTTACCTTCTCTTGGTAGAAATTGAATGTTGAATGCTGAAAATAAGTTATCCACCAGATCCCAAACTTCATTTTGGTAATCTCTAAGCCTTGGGTGCTTTGTATGACAGTGCCCTCTTATTTTTTTACCACCAATTCTAAGTCTCGAAAAACAGAGATACATTCAATATTCATGTCCTTGGAAACTTGCAAACAAGTAATTAGATATTCATACTTTGTTATGTTATTAGTAGAATCAAAGTCCAATTTATAGGAAAGGGGAATCATTTCACGGGGAATCATTTCACAAGGAATAATTTCACCTTTTGGGGAAAGAAAAAGAACCCATGTGCCATTCCCTTCCTTGGAGTATGCTCCATCAAAATATAAAGTCCAAATATCATTTTGTATTGCTTCTATTTTTCTGAATTTCTATAGGAACCTGCGCCTGTGTATCATCAACAATATCTTCATTCACTTCCAACATTAACCAATACAAATCCTTTTCCTGATTGTAAATTGGAGAGTTGCTCTAACTCTCCTCCTTCGTGATTGTTTTGACAAATCTTAACTCCATATACAATATTCTTTCCTAAACACCAAAAATTGGAATTATTGCATAAGTAAAATCCAATTTCAGTACTCCTCCCAGCTTATCTCCCCAAGATCTAGAAAGTAGCATTCCAAATCTAGTTGGGATGTCTGCAACTACTATGTCCATCACAATACTTCTAGTTGGAATTTGAGCTAGAGAAACCAAAAGATATTTGATCAAAGAAATATATTTTACTCTCTTAGATTCAAATGAATATAGATCCTTATAAGGTTTTGTGATCTGGAGATTTAGTTTCTTCATCACAGAGAGGGGCATTAAATTGTGAGAAGCCCCTGAGTCAAGAATATGGTTATGAAGCATAATATTATGCATTAGAAGAGAAATATAAAAGGGAGGAGTAGTTTAATATTGTTCCTCTACATGAGGAGTGAACCTAACCACTAACCTTTCCTCCTATAAATTACCTTTGTCTGCCAAAAAAATTTTCTGAGACAGATTAATAAAATATGAAATCTTCTTTCTATAAGAAGACTACTTTAATAACTCAGCCAATGGGATTGGGATATTTAATTTCTCCAAATCATTTTGAATATTAAAATAACTTATCTCTCTTCCTGCTTTTTCTTACTCCTCCTCCGCTAATTTATCCTTCTAGGTACTCTACTGACTCTCAACAAGTTGTTGAACCTGATTTCCCTGATTCAATTTTATCTGCTCACTCTTAAAAGTTTCTTCTTGTTCAGATGGAATTATTCTAAGAGGTTTCTTTCCCTTATAATCAACTGTCTGGATAGGTTGTTGGGTTGGTTCTTTAGATTTTTCTTCAACATGATATTGAGTCTTAAATCTCTTCCTTGATCTAAGGTCAAATTTTTTTATGTAGTTATGCCTGCATCATATCTCCAAATATTTTATAATATTCATCAATTTACTCTTCACCCAATGAAAATTTTAAAATGGGATCTAAATTGTCATCATATATTTTCTCACCTTCTTCCTCTAACAGAGTAGAGTACTAATTTTCCTAAAATTTATGAGTTTCTTCCATGAATTCTTCAAGTTAATCCTAAAGATACAGGGGAGGCTTCACGTGATCTTGGTCTTTTCTTTCCCTTAGCATAATTTACAACAATGGTCTCCTAAATTGAGGATTGAAATTTCTATTCTGCCCCTACTGGATTTGTCTAGGAGGATTTTTATTTTCTAGCTCCATCTATAATAATTTATTGGACAAGTTTCTAATGACTTTGGTCATTTTATCCAACTTCCACTACAAGAAATAAGGACCTTGGTTAGGGTCGAAAAATATCATCATAAGCTCATTGGTGACAGTCTAAAGAGCCTCCATCACAAAAAATAGAACATCACCGAAGGCGGTGTCGCCAAACGTATAGGTGTTGTGGTGACATTCAAGGTCCATCACCAATAATGATTTATAATGATGGATAGTGACCGTCAAGATTTCATATGAGAAATGGTGATGGACCTTAGCCTCTGTCACCAAAAAAATGAACGTCACCAAAGGTGGCGTCACCAAAATTATAGGTGTTGTGGTGACATTCAAGGTCTGTCATGAATAATGATTATAAAGAAAGATAGTGACTATCACCATTTCATATAAACAACAACGATTTATTGTGATGGACCTTTCATGGTCGTCACTATTAATACATATATATGGCAATGTTCGTTTATTGTCTCCATTTCCTTTTCATAAGGGTCGAAAAATGTCACCATAATCTCATTGGCGACAGTCAAAAGATCCTTTGTCACCAAAGGCCGCATCGCCAAAAGTATAGGTGTTCTGGTGACATTCAAGGTATGTCACGAATAATGATTATGATGACAGATAGTGACCATCACCAATTCGTATGAAAAAGAGTGATTTATGGTGATGGATGCTTGAGTAACATCACTATTAATGCCTACATATGATGGCATTCGTTGACTGTCACAATTTCATATTTTGGTGCAGATAAAAATTTTTCACCGTAAGCTCATTGGTGATGGTCAAAAGAGCCTATGCCACCAAAACCTGATTGTTTCCATTCTATATGAATATCAAGGCATGAGGGAATCGAACCAATAACCTCCTAGTTGTAAAGAAAGTGCTCTTCCATTGAGCTAGCACCCTTTAAAGAATTAGACTTTAAAAAATATGACCTTTAAACTTTATAAATTGTAAATTCTACAACTTTCAATAAATTATAAAACTTTTTAAAGTCTTGGTAATTTTTTTACTAAACAAGAGCCACATGGTGGCATGTCACTATTCATTTGTAAACATGAATTGTGTGGATATAGTTTTTAATACATACAATTAATGTGAATCAATTAGGAGAATGTTTAGAAATACAAAGTATTTAGACTTTGAATATGATTAAAACAAATCAATTTTGATCGAAAAGTAAAATGAAAATGCAGTTAACTTTAAGGATACCTAGGTGGAAATAACATCCATTATGACATAATTGGAAATTACAGAATAAAATTTTGATATTTCACATTTCCATCCTGTAATAATACACTTTTTTATATACAGACTAATCTGCAATGGCTAATAATCTCTTCCTATAAATAAAAAATAAGCAAACAACTTTACATGTTACATAGTGGGTTTTCATTCCAAAGTTCTAAATAGAAATATGCACACAATTTGTCCAACACAAATATTAATGAAAATAAAGTCTTTGATTCTATCTCTTTGCTTCGTTTTCTCTTTCTCATATTTTGAAGTTGTATTTCTTGTCTGAAGTAAAGATGATGTGAGAAAACAACATGCAAAATGAGATATTCCTACTAACATCTAAAAAAAGGAAAGATATTTATTTAGTCATCATTATAACTTACCATTATGATCAGAAATTGAACAAAAACTACAACAAAATCGGTAAAGAGTTCCAATGAATGCTTGACATAATCATGGTCTTCATGGTTTGCATCTCAATAATCATCTAAGTGTAAAAAATTATGCACCCAAGTAAAAGTATAAGGAAAAAATAAATCCGCAAGAATCAGTTTGATGGCTAGATAAAACAAATCCACCAAAACAATTAAAAACACAACAAACCCCTACTCTAGTAGATGTACAAGCAACTGTAGTCCAGATAAAGATACAAAATTATTGACGGTTGAAAAGAGTTCATAACAAATTTCCCTATACTGTTGAGAATAAATATAGACATGGTATAATGTCTACATAATGAACAAAATAAGCATGGATTTTTTTTATTTGGCTACAATGTTTACTACTGCTATAGTTTCTTATCCTACAAATATCCTCTATTTGTTTTTTAATCCAAGAGATGTCTGCTACTGAATATTTAAAAAATTGCTAGTATATTTACTCCTTAATGATGATAGAGGAACCCCCTGAGGACACCACTATTCATATAGTGTATTATAAGCATCGATAAAATCATGTTTAACTTTAACTCAATAGTAAGTGTGTTGATTATAAGTCAACATTTTTCAAAACCTGCATCTCATCTCAAGGGACAACTAAATCCAAATCATGTGGAAAGTCTAGTTGTTATTCACATTAAAGTCTAGATGTTGTTGAGAAGAGGATGACAGGTACAATGAGTTGAAAACTATATATTTTTGTACTTTTATTGAAGTTCTTCAAGAAACATGTAAATGTGAGGAGTTTCACTGCAAAGAGGAAACTTTGTTTTACTTGGGTTCCAGGCCTGAGGGGAATCAATTCTAGCATGCTTCAAGAAGCCTATGAATGTGAGGAGTAGCAGTGCATAGAGTAAATTCTAGAGCATTTCATCACACACACACACACAAAAATATAAATATTAGTAATTGTTTTGGGAAAGAAATGGATATTAGCAAATCTATTTTGAAAATAGAAATGTAAAATTAGCAAGATGCTATATTTAACCCCTAAAATTTTCCCTAATATCAACCTTGCCAAAATTCCCTAATAATTGTACAGTGTACCTGGCATAATATTTTTAAAATTTATATAATAAAAAGTGAAGAAACACTGGTAGACAAGTGATTGGGGAACTGTTGTAGCGGCTACAACCACCCTCAAATTTTTTTCTTATACTTTGTTTTGGAGCCTCCCTTCTAAATCACAACAGCTCATCTTGCACTGACCGAGGTACTTGCACTTTGCTTAAGCTTCATCTTCTACATTTTGGCTTGTGTTTTCTCACTTGGTTTACCATCTAACCTACAAGACGATTTCTTGACTTGTTTTCAACCCAGTTCTAGGCTTGCCTTAGTGAAATGTTCAATCCTTGAGGGAAACCAACCTTACTCTCGGGATTGCGTAGTCCAAGCTATCAATGAGCCTTCAACTCCACAATTTTGCAGAGCTAGCTCATAGCTATCCTTCAGCTAGGAAACTACATAGAGCATGGGAGGTAGACCAGAGCCACTCAACCTAGAAACTATGCAGAAGCTTCTTCCTTAGAAGATGCTTAGTGCATGAGCCAGTTGGTTGCCCAGTCCTTCCTATAACTGTGTAATCTCTCCGGCCAATAAATTTAATCTTTTCCCACAAAATAAAAAATAAAAAAGTGAAAAATCATCCCTAGAAAATAGGGATCTATTTTTAGCAGCCTAGAGGAGACACTTGAGTTATTTTGGAAACTGCCGCCACGTGTCGCTTTTTCCTTGATTTTTGGCCTTCATGTCATAAACTCTAAAGTGACAGAAGATATTTAATTGAGACTAGCATAAATCATTTTCACATTCGATCTTGGAGCTCTATCATTCCCGAGGAGATCAAGGAACCTTCGGTACGATCATCGTTGCTTTTCTCGGTAAGTCTTGCTTTTCTAGTATTTTTCTACTTTTACTGTCACTTTTGTTTGTTTAGATTGTGAGAGTGGTGTTTCACTCATTTTTTTGAATGAACGCTGGCATTTTAACATGTTTGAGCTTGTAGAAGTGTTGTTTTAAGTTTTTCATTACCTTTCCCAAGTGTTGCATGCATCACCTAGTTTTTGCACCAATGGTCGCCATTGCGGTGACTCTCTCCACATGCTTCATTTTCCTTCAGTTTTATTAATTCATGAACTTGTTTCACTTGCATGCATCATCATTCACTTAGATCTACACCCAACATTGCACTATCCTTCAGATCTGTTCGATTTCTCACTCCCCTTGGGTAGATCTGGGCTTTCTTGGCCCAAATCTCACTTTCTCGGAATGCACTGCGCATTTCTGGAGGTCAAGGCCTCAACCTTGGCTTCTAGAATTGTGTAGAGGTTGCCTAGGATTGGCTCCAACTGTAGACTATGCAGTTCCAAGAGCCAGCCCCAAGCCTTGGCCACTAAGACTGTGCAATGCATAGTCTCTCATGGCCTGTTCCCAGACTGAGCTATGCATTGCGCAGTTGCAATCAGCAAGACCTCCCCTCTGACTGCTAGGATTGTACAATGTATAGTTGCATATGGAAGCCAGTCACCTCTGTGAGAAAGATTACGTAATCCCTCCCAATAGTTTCCCAGTTTCTTGCTTGATCTTGTCTTGAATTGATTTTGTTTTCAAGCTAACATGTGCATGCCATGAGTGTCCTTTTCGTCTCTAGGTACAACAGTTGTTGAGAAACTCTCTCACAGTTACAGGTAACATGGCTTCCAAGAGAGCTAAATCAAAGGATACTGTCAAGAGTAGCACTGGGGAAGCAGTTGAGTAGGTGTCAATGAACTTTTAAATTTATGCGGACACTCAGTTCTTCATCGATAATGGCATGAAGTTGACATGGAAGCAAATTAGCGATACCATTGCAGAGGACTTCAAGGAAGACTTAGAGGATCAATAGGTTTATATCAGTATCCAACAATTAGGCTTATATAAGGTTGCATGCAGGTACCTCAACTTCACATGTACAAACATCATCCACTGTATTGTCTAACACACATATCCAAAGACTATGACATTGACGAGTTCCATCAGGATAGAGCTTGCCACCTTTAGGGCATAGAATTATCAGTAGATGTATCATTTACCTCAGCCGGTGAGCTGCATGGAAACACTTTTCTATTCCACCCATAGCTTTGTGAACACCAGAGATATTGTTAAGCATTCATTGAAGGATCCATCATAGTTTAGAATGACACCCAATCATGTTTACAAGATAAAATCTCTCAAGAGGGCTTACTAGTTCTTGATTATCTTTGCATGCCAATTATATGGTCAAGAGAGCACGCAGACATTTCTTGAAGGTTTTGTGGTTGTGTTGGACCAGTTAGTGAATGATGGAAGGCCATTCAAATCGTTATATTTGTTGGCTCTTAAGTTGAAATTCCATGTGACTAACACCCAGAATCCACCCAAGGATGACAAAGCATGATTCTACATGTCTGCATATTTACTTGATGTAATATATGTTGAGCATTAGTTTCCTAGCATGAGCTAGACATGGACACTGAGAGAGACTGTTGTCAAC
Source organism: Pinus tabuliformis (assembly GCA_031772625.1). Taxonomy (NCBI): domain Eukaryota; kingdom Viridiplantae; phylum Streptophyta; class Pinopsida; order Pinales; family Pinaceae; genus Pinus; species Pinus tabuliformis. Next base: position 657,831,306 of record CM062817.1, read on the forward strand.
ATTTATTGAAAGTTAATTTCCAACTATAGCTACTAAGGGGTTATGGCAAGGCTGACTAACCATTTCATCATCCCATTGTATAAGTTTATCTTTGAGCAGGATCCACCTTGCATGTCCCAAGAGGTGATGGAGGCAATACTTAACATTGCAAATTGGTATGCCTCACCTAGTGGCACCTTCATCAGAGTTTTTTGTGGAGAGAAGCCTCTGAAAATTCTACCAAGGTATAACACAGACAAGTTGTTCATGCAAGAGGTCTCATATCATGTCTCCATAGGGTTATCATCAGGATTTCATAGGAAGAATAAGGAACCATGGCCTGCCCTTCCTTTGCGGATCAGATTGTACGAGATTAAGAGCTTGAAAGATGTTGATTCCGAAGTTAAGGAAATATTGAAGTTTGAGTTTGGCACCAAATAATTTAATCCATATGATCCCCATGGTATTTGTAAGAACCACTGTATGAATGTGTACTACCCATGGATCTATTAGAGTCGGTCTGGTCAGCCCTCCGTCAGAGATCGAAACTCTTTATGCATTTCATTTTAGGTGTCCCGCCCCATTCACTCAGCTGCATTCCGCTAGGGGCATGCCATGATCTGACGGAGAAAGTCATGCTAATCATTTCCCCTCATGTCTGGCTCCTGCTGGCTTATGTCTTTGTCTCAAACAATCAAGAAGTCCACAACAGTCAAGGTCTGATCCTTTAATGGAAAAAAGTGATTTTTGGTCATTAGGTCCAGGGATTGATCAATTTGGTCTTTAAATATGTCCAGTAAAGCCATGCTGGCCAGAAGGATGCTCTTGCAATGTAATGATCCACAGAGTTTCACCATCATATTGACAGACTTCGACTATTATTCAAAACTCTGTTTTGAAGAAAAGTCAAATAGTGTCATTTGTGACAAAATTTTCAAAAAAAAGTCGACAATTAATTTCTTCAGGTGCAGTCATGGTTTCTATGGCCAAAGTGCTCTATCATGCAATCCCTACGAAAAGTGTCGAAAATTTCATCATTTGAGCCCAAAATTCAGAGAAAAGGTGAAAATCAGGGTTATATTAAAGTTAGTGAAAGGTGTTGAACAAGACATTAGAAAAGTGGGTTTTTAAAAAAAGGTTAACTTAAAAATATGACCTCCAAGCTTATATACACAAATATCATCATAAAACAAGTTCATTGTGCAAGCAAAGCATTGGAGGAAGGTAGCAAGGTCGTGAGTTGAAGGTTGGAGCGATTTGGAGCAGCTTGGAGGCAGTTTCACAGAGCGCGGTGCATATACTCAGGGGCGCGGTGCACTCACCGGGCGCGGTGCACATAGAGCCCGCCCACAGTTTAAAATCACCACTGGCGCGGGCTCTGCACGCGACACACAGGGGTAAAATGCCCAGGAACCATCTATTTCACCAAAAAAATTTTGTGGAGCTCATTCAATTGAAAGGTAGGCAATCTACCTCCACTTGTGCATCAAATTTGAAAGAGATATGATGGTTTTATGATTATAATCTAATTGCAAAATTTTTTATAAAACAAACACAAGAAGACATCAAGAAAACCATGATGCTAGGGTTTGTGCTACAGTGATATTGCTGCCAAGGTGTTTTTCCTACCCTACCCCTATTACTCATTCCCCTATGCCATTTTCCCCATAATCACTACCCTAACACTACTAAAATCATACTCCCTTTCCCCCTCCTCCTATTGCTCAAAAAACCCAAACCCTACCTTGCCAACAACACAAACACTACCCTATCAAAATACCCCAAAACCCCTTGTATATCCCTAAATAAAATTTTCCTATAAACCCCTATTCCCATTATATTATCCCCCATCCTAATGCTCCCTTTTTAATTGTCCCCTTGGTGGCAGATTGTCAAAGCAACTACCAGCTTCATTTAAATCAAAGGGCAGCCTAAATTCAATTTACAAAACAACAGTTATGGCATCCGAGGTTTCATTAGAATATGAGGAGGAGACCCACAGTGACACAGCTTCAGGAGAAGAGGCCCCTAGGAGACATCACCGGAGTGGCAAACATGTTAGAGATGAGCCAAACACCCTCATTGAGTTGCAGGCATGCCCTCTTGCTATGTCATGTTTCCAGCACTTAGCATGTTTTGAATTTTGTCAAAGGGTGGCAAATGTTAGAGTTCATCATGAGTTGGCCCGCCTTTTTGCACTTCACCTACATGGAGGATAGTCTACCCTGGCTGGGGTCACTTTCACATTGACACCCGAAACCATATCAGTGGCAACAGGCATACCAAACATTGGAGAACAGTGGCATAAAAAGAAGAAGGTGGAGAGGCATCATTATGAGCCTTAAATTAAGGCCAGCTGTTTGAGCCAGCTCACAAGAGTTTTTCCATTCAGATTTTTGAGAGATGAGTATGCTCCGCTCATGAAATTGATCATGAAGTACTTCAGTTGTGAGGGGAGGTTTTCTCGCCTTTATGCCTATCACATCAGGTTGCTCATGCACTTTACCAGGGTGCGGATGATGAACCTCCCATTTTTCATTTGCGGGAACATAGAGAGGATGAAAAATTTCATGCAGCACAAGACCCCTCGACAGCAGCTCAACAGTGTTTATCACTTTGCTCTTATCCGGATTTTGGTGGACCATCAGTTGGGATTGTAGGGTATTGCTTGGGAGGACTTCATCTCCCGTGACTTCTTCAGCGCTCCACAGGTAGTATCAGAGGCAGAGCATGAGATAGGTGTCCCATCTCATCAGTATGAGCGACATGAGACTGCTACTATGCCAGTATACATTACCTATCAGAGAGGCAATAGACCCTTATTTGCAGCAGCAAAGCGAGTGTTATTTCCACCCGGGGTGGAAGGGGCCTCGCTTCCGACATCAGCATCACAGGAGCAGGGCAGGGGTAAGGAGCCAGTGCAGGAGGAAGGGCCATCAGGTGAACGAGAAACCGAGTTCGTTCTCCTCCATGATGATGAGATAGATGCAGAACCAACAAATGCAGAGCTTACAGACATCATCCAGGAGCAGCAATCAATGATTGAGTCCTTATCCCTTGACTTGGAGAGGGCCAAGTGGAACATGAAGTACCTGGAGCAGAGAAACAAGCAGCTTGAGGATCAGCAGGTGATTATGGAGCTGCAAAACATTCGTGAGCATCGCCAAGCTGCTCAAAGGAGAAGAGTTGAGCTCACATCTTTGGAGCAAGAAATCAATGAGGATCGGGAGGCTAACCTTGAGAGGGTCAACATGCATTTGGAGAGGCTGCTGGACAAGGCCAACCAGGACCTTGCTCTACTGAGACACATGGCTTTCCATTACAAGGTGCGAAACATGAGTGCATAGGCCCGAATAAGGAGTTTGAAAGCGAAATTGAGGAAAGCAACAAGAAAGGCAAAAGAGGCAAAAGAGCAAGATCGGCTTTGAATCTTGGCTGAGGCTTCCTTGGCCCATCATAACACCCCATAGGGAACCTCCAGCCAAAATTTCAAGAAATTTGGGGAATTTTTGTTGACATGGTAATTTTTTGGGCAAAAAACAGGGATTTTCTCCCATTGGCGTGGCGCTAAAATTCTAGAGCTCCAAATGAGGAATGGCTTGAATTTTTGGATTCAGCATGGAAAATCACGACTACTGGTGTCCGAACAAGAAATTTTGGCAAGGTATGAGTCTCCAAAAGGTCAAAAAACACCCAAAAATGGCCTCTCTGCCACTTTTTTGACACACAGGAAGAAGTCTTGGGAGAATGAAGATTTTGAGGGGAAAATGAGCACCAAATTCAAAAATTCTAGTGGGGTTAGAAAGTGGACAAGATAGGCTTTCCAAAAAGCCCACTTGGGCACATTTTGGACACCTAAAAGTGCCCCAAAACAGGCCCCAAAGTAGCACGGTGCACAGAGGAAAAATTGCCCAATTTGCTTCCGTTTCGCGAAATTTCGGTTCGCGACTTCTCCAAGTGGGCCCGCTCATCTACACTTTGGTTTTTTGGCACAAAAGGTGGCATTTAAAGTGTTTTTTCTCCATATTGGCTTCTATCCAAGTGGCAAAGGAAGGCAAACGGTCACCCAAGCCAAATGTCATGTTTGTAGCGCTGCACCTGTAGCTGATGGTTGGCTCTCCATCTCCATTTTGCAATGATTCGAGTAACTCCCCAACCCTTGGGCATTATATCTCTTCCTTACACATTCTATATATTGTATGCAAGTTATTTGCAAAGGGTTGGTTGGCTTGTAACTTCTGGGAGACTGTGGGAAAGAAACTCTGTTTCTTCACTGTGTATTTTTGACAGAGAATTAATGAAAGGCAGCGGCTATGTTTCATGAGATTCTTGTGGTTGTGAGTGTAGCAAATGCGTTTCTTGTGTTTTCATATGTATTTCGTTATGTTTCATAATTCAATTCATGTTCATTTCCAGTGAAATTTTCTTAGTGAGATTAGGTAGAATTCAATTTTATTGCTCTGCCTGTGGGAAAATTTCATGTTCAGTGTTTTTCTTCTATTGAAAAGGATTCATGTAACTATGCCCTTTTCACTTTCTTCAGCAATCTATTCATTTTGTGTTACCTCAAACTAAATTTCTACATTTTCCGTTTGCCTTGCCTCACGGAATAATCTGTGCCTTTGTATTAAATTCTCTGTTCTTTGCTGAGCGTTGGTCCCATACCATCCCAGAAGCTCAGTCATTCATAAAAATTGTTCCTTGTATCCCTATTCACTTACTAGCCTAAGGTAAATATTTCATTGTAAGTCATCTCAGACCATTTTTTGCTTACCTATTCACTGAGCGTGACTCGGAGAGAGCCCTCTCCTGTTCTGGTAGGGCTAGATACCAGACTGAGCGTGGTTTGTGGTTACCCTAATTCTTGCCTTCCTTCAGCCTAAGGCAGATTTAGGTGCTAATAGGATCCATGATACATTCCACTGGCACAAGGAGGATCCTTGGAGATAATGTTACAATAACTCCAAGCTCCATGATTCGGTTTGTATAGCCACAACTTGGAAGGCCTCTCTACAGGTGGTAGCAACACAGGAAGTAACAAAAAAAAGAAGAAGAAGAAACAATCTAGCACAAGACAAAGGAAAGAGGAATATTTCTGAGAACCAGAGGCTAAGCAAAGCTACAAGATGAATGCAAATCGTATCAGTGAGAAAGCAACTTTGGTAGTGGAGGAAAAAAGGGAGCAGTGACTAAAGAGGGCATAGAAAACGAAGAAAGAAAAGAAAAGGATGGAGGAAGTAGAATGGAAGTTGTAAGAAACAGAGAAGAAGTTGAAGAAAGAGCAGGAGCTGAGAAGGAGAGAGAGGGAAGAGAAGTAAAAATAGGAGGAATACAAAAGGCAAGGCATGATGATAGAGAATACAACACCCATCTAGGTTGAGGAGTTGGAACAACCGATAGTTGAAGAAGAGGATGTTGGCTTGAGGGGCTCAAACCTAGGCTTAGAGTTAGCTACACTAACCAACACAACCATTTATCACCAACCCTTTCAGCAACGATCTTCTCGTGCAGACCACAATCTCACCCAAGATGATATTGGGGGATGGTGGAACCAGGTTTCCACATTGAGAAGGATTATGGAGTGTGGCTCTTGACTTACTCTCACTTACATATAGACCTATTACTATGCTATGCAACCTTAATTAATATTATACCTAATCCGATCTATTAATACAAAAAGACTACTTTGCAGATCTAAAGCTCAATGTACTGTGCATAAATCAATGGGCCTTAACTGTAATTATCTGTAACAACATTCATATATTAATTATGAACTTGTGTAGAAACAAAGTAAAAAGTAATTGTATAAAGTAAAGTAAAAAACGTAAGTACACAGGTCTGGCTTCAAAATCTTCTTTATTATCCTCAGATATTCACAATTACAATCTTTCTTACCCTGCGCACAGAGTTGTAGGGGCCTACGCACACACTTGCAGACTTAATAAGGTATCCATGCACACAGCTGGAGGAGCCTTCCCATTCTCTCTAGCATAGAAATATATGACAATTAAAAACCCAAAAACATCAAACATATCGATCAATACTTCTATTGAATGATCTTTCACTTACTAAGAGGACCCCTTTATATATATTTTTCTCTTACAATACCATTGTCTGCAAACCATGGGTGGAGCTCAAAAAATACAAATTTATCCCATCCTTTTACAAAATAAGGGGCTTTGACCTACCCTAAAGCCCCTATGAATCCTAAAACACTGCACAAAAGGTGCTCCACTCCCCAAAATGTGGGCTCTTTACAAAAATTTGACAAAACCTTCACCTAGGGTACCCTACCCAACAGAGGGTGAATAGATGCAGGATCAGGAGCTACCTCAGTAGATTGAGCAACTGATTGAAGTGATAGACATGGAGTTAGGGTAGGAGCCAAAGGATGAAGACATTGACCTCATACTAAGAGCACCCGAGGTCACTTCTTAGTCTCCACCACCTTGAATGTAAGAACCAGTCCTAAGTGAGCAAGGAGATGTTGTTCTCCTCGATGATGATCTGATAATGGATGTGATCAATCTATCATTTGACGAGCTGTAGAAGAATATTGTACAAGCACAGAGAAATCATTTTCTAGATGATCACGTGTCACCTGAATTCATGAAGGAAAGGGTGATAATGTCATATGTCATAAATTATTTGGTTTCCATGGCCAATGCTGATTTGGCTTATGTAGGAGTCTCGAGCTAAAATGTTAAGTTCCTGTTAGTCAAGAAATAACAGATGGCAAAGCACTTACAGGTAGCCAGGAAAGAGGCAGAAAAATCCAGAGAGTAGAGCGTAGGTTCCGCAATGGAAGAGATGAGGAAATAAATACTTGTTGAAGTATCCACACTTGAGAATACCATGCAGAATCTCTATGATGGATTCATCACCATGCATAAGGAATTTTTCAATCTGCAGGTCTTACAACAGCGGAGAAAAACATTGGTTCAAACTCTCAGGGACATACTTGCTTCCATGATCCATGTGCAAGGGTAGATAATGAGGTACAAAGGGGCCCCACTTTACTTGCCAATGATGATGAAGTCACAGGTAGAGCTAGAGAAAGCAAAGGTTTGGATGTTGATCTAGGACTATGAACAACTCGCTCCGTTCGTCAGTAGCATACATGCTTCATATGCACGGTTGTATAATATTTTGGATGTCATGGTAAGAATGCACAAGATCCTGTCAATCGGTTCCCTCACCGAAGCTAAGCACAAGAACCAAGTCCAACTAGAGATCGACAGGTACATGGAGCAGCTAAGGTGATAGGCCACCAATGATGCCATGGAGATGAGTGCACAAAACATGCAGAAGTACATTGGTGTTCCTGTCATGGTCAATACCATGCTGCACATGTTTCAGGATGAGTTGGACAAAGGTTCCAAGATCATATAGCTAGAAGCTATGGAGATAAGAGTCTACCATCAAAAAGGCACCATCAAGTAGTTTGGGGACATCATTGCATAGTACCAATCTTGGCATCAGTACGTGACTGAGAAGCATCAAGTGGATTTTGCTGATTTGGTCTTTCCCCAAACTTTAGAATCATAGTGTTTTGTCTTGTTAGACTATCTCTAGCTTATTTTGTCTCACATGGGTACATGCGGAAAACGTATATTATTTGTAAATATATTGTAAGTGAAATTCCAAGTGTGACTAGTGGAATGTGAACAGTCACTATGTAATGCAATGAGTTATTTGTAAAGGAGTTGAAGAGTCATGAGGGTAGTCAAAGAGTCACAAAGGGGAATGTGAAGGGTCACCCCACCCTTTGTTATAAATAGAACCTCATAACTCATAGAAGAGGCTTTTGGGAGCCAAGATTTTAGCTAGGCTTAGGCTTATAAAAGGCTTGGGAGTATTGTGACGAGCATTGGCTTCTCCACAACGTAGAGCGAGTATATTTCTTTGGAGGAGAATGTGTTCTTAAATGTAATGTTTGACTATTGGGGCTGGTGAATGTCAATGGTGTATGTATGGATGGAACTTTCACTTATAATAATAATAATAGAGCCAACACACTTTCATGCTTATGTTTTTATTGTAGTTGGACTATTATGGTTTATTTAGCAATATACGTTGTTTAAATTGAAAATTTTCTTATGAAATACTTTGTTTGAAATTGTATAAATATTGTTGGATTAACCCATCACTTTGATTTGTGGGCTATTTTGCATTTCAATTTGTGATGTCATTTCGCCCCTGTGTTCCTTTTAGGATGTGTACTATTATAGGCTTCTAAGGGGAACACTTCCTTTTCCCCTCCGTATGTTAGAACCCCCATGCATCTCACTTGACTTGCTTCAAGGTCACACACTTGCTTCAACCCAAAGCTATCAACTTATCTCTGCACTACCACGATTAAGGCACTATATTACCACACACTGCTGGGACTCCTACTCCAAATGGTCTGAGGTCTAGTCGGGACTTCTTACCGGGGATATCAATGAATGTTGGCAGGTCCAACACTATCAATATGAATGTATGTCAGTATCCCCAAATGATGCTTCTACATTCCTTTAATTATTACAAATATTCCTCAAAATTTAAAAATAATTAAAGACAACATATTTATATCAAATCTTAAATAACAAGAGTTATTGATTTTTAATTAGCATAGATCCATCTAAACTCATAATCTGTTATGTGCCAAATTCCAATCAATATCAAATTTCACGAGGTAGTAATTCTAACATTTTTGAATAACTTCATATGAATAACCGGTTTTCCATTTAAACATAGAGAAAATTAAAATATATACAAAAATAATACTTTGACATAAGAACACATGCAAACACACAAACACACTTCTATGCAGAACACACAGATTCTGTGCCAGAGTATATGTTGAAGAAGTATCAACCTAGTATTTAGGAACTTATGCATAATGAGAAACATGAAAAAATGAATGGAAATCTTGTTTTACTATAAAAATTTAATGTGGTCATTGAGATTTAAATAATTTAGGCAAGGTAGAGATTACAGTTGCCTAAAACCTGTAGATATAACTGGAGCTACCAAAAAAAGCCAATGAAAACTGCAGCCATAACAAGGTACTAATATAAATATATAAATCACGAGTGTTCATTAATTGTGGTTCTAATCATTCCACAATCATTTTGGAGCTTGATGAAGGAAAAGGAAAAAAAATAAACCTTGCCATTTCAATCCTGTGCTGATTAGCTTAACCATGCTGACTAGTTCAACTAATCTCTTCCTCCTGGAATCTTCTATCAACAACCTAAGAATTCATTATGACTCAGTTTCAAAGGAACCTAATCTTCCTCAAAGGCATATCAAAGGAATGATGCTGACAACACTTTGGGGATGCCTCCTCAAGGCTCAGAATGATGGAGTGGCTATTATTCTACCTCAATGAACAATTCTACCTTAGACTCCCGTCACCTAAATGAATTAAAGATATAATAGAGCTAGACAATGAGGGCTACACCCTACTCCTTTATGAAGAATCTTGCTAGAAAATGGAAAGTATGGCTATATGGCTCCAAGAGGGATCCCAAAACACCACTTTCTTCCTGAAGCAAGTAGAAACATGAAAAGTATATAATTTTGTTTAAGAGGATTAAGAATATCAAATTGATTCAATATGAAAATTTTGACTCTCGTGTTGTATGGGTATCACATTCTATAAAACTATACACACAATCCCCCCTCTTGGAGAGACCCTCAAATGAATTTTTTCAATAGTTATTTCTTTCCCATCCTGGGTGGATCAAGACATAAAAAAATCTGTCATGGAACTAAATATCATGCCAAAACTCAAACAAATCATCTGCAAATGAAAATCAAAAAATTTGATCAAATAGGTTCCCATTGAATTCTTCAAAGGTCTTTGGTGTTATTTTTTCATAAGGTTATATTGTTCTTTGCTTTGATAATTGCATTTCTTCATTAACACATTAAGTTCATCCCATAACATCATAACATTATTCAGATTTACATCATTATTCATCATCGTGTGGAACTATGTAGAAAGAAAAATATCAACATCATCAATGCAACAGAACATAAAGGAACAATAGAAGAAAAACATTCACACATAGAGACACTAGGATTGGTCAGAGACTAGGGAAAAACCCACTATGGGGAAAACCGTTTCAAATTATTATTCCTAGTAGATTGTCATCAAATGATTCAACAAAAGAGAGTAAAATGATCTGTATCTTGATTTATGAAACTAACCAACAAAAAAACTACAATATCCATGAAATGAACCCAGCAATATATATACTTAAAACCCGCATTCTGAAGTTTGTAGTGAACTATCTTTGTTTGTAGTCTTCGTAGTCAACTGTTGAACCCTGCGATCAATGACAAAAACTTTGGAGGAATGATATTTCATCTTTTAGGTCATGGTCACACTAAGGAGGAGATATGCAAGCGACCATGGTTTCCTAGTCACTCCCAAAAGGCTGGAAAGCGAGCGACTAGGGTCAGATCTAGATTGCAAAGACCAAAACCCCCAGTCGCATGCATAGTGAGTTGAGCATGCAACTGGAAGGATCCAATTACATGCATGAGAATGACTGTAGTCGGTATCCTTCTGTCTTATACCTGAGACTATGGCCCAAAACCCTAAATCAAAGATGTGAGATTCAAACCCTACAATTTCACATCATAGCGAATTTGATCCTTTGCGCATGAGCCTCAAACCTATCCAAGCCAAAAACAAAGATAGAGGAGTTTCTCATCATTGTCTAAATCAGGTAGAGGGCACTTTTATTTATATCCTTTCAAGGTGGTCTACTTTGATTTATGGCTGACCTTATCAAATATGCACATGTGAGCTTTTCTTCATAAGTACACTTTCCCTTATCCAATTTGAGTGATATTTAAGTCTATTTTGGTCCTCTCGAAAAGAGGAATTCAATGCAATCACTATATCCATCATGGGAGCTGTCCAAAGTGGAATTTTACCATAGTTACATATTTTTAACACTCCCTCTCAACTAGGGATAATTCCACTTGCCAATATTAGACCATCAATCATCATGTCATCCTATCATCATATCCCATTTAGTATCAATAATATCATCATCCTAATTCATCACTATTCATCTTGATTAATATCTTTCTTATTCTTGCTTATCTCTTGATTGTTCCTTCTCATGTGCTTAATATTCTCGAATCTAAAAGAAGAATAATTTTCACATTAGAGGCGAGCTCAATCTACCACCCTTTTTCCATTGGGCTATTATCCATAATCTCTCCTATCACGATACTACCTGGGGATATCAACAGGGAGCTAAATCTGCGATCTATATAATCATCAGAGAGCATACCATCAGGGATCATGTCTCAACCTACAACCACATCGGGGAGCACATATTGACCCAGAATCTCATGAGGGAGCTACTAATACAATCCCATATTAAACAAAAGGATATCCAAACACACGGGGAGAAAATCTTAACTCTAGAATCACATCAGGGAGCTCATTCTCAACCTTGAATTGCATAGGGGAGAAAATATCAACCCAATCATATCTCCTATTGATCTTCCCATCGATGCCTTTAAAAATTCATGTGGTGGAAAACCTACATCATAGTCAACTTTGGTTGTACACGCCAAGTACACTCTCAACTTGTTGGCTAAATGCGAAACGATATTCCCAACAAGCTTGACTTGTGGGTATGATGACAATTGTGGTATACTCTCCATAGACCAGATAGGGGGGAACATCTCTGACCCTATGAATATGGGGGAGAAACATATCCAACCATATGGGCAATATATAGGGGTGACATCCTATTTTCTAGAGTTCCCTCAACCCTAGGAGCCCTCTATCTCAATTCTACACCATGGGATCTCAAACAGGGGAGGAAGAGTTGGCTTAGTGTCATCAATCATCGCTTATCTCATCATACTTATATATGTTATCATCTTGATCGTCATGTAGCAATAGAAATGGTATCATGTTCATCTAGGTCATCAAATCAAATATAATATTAGAACATAAATAACCGCATAAATCACAGAAGCATACCATAGTTATCCTCACTCTCAAGGAGCTTCCAACCGTAAGCCTGAGCTTGTCTTGTATAGAAGAAATGTCTCAATATATGAAGGTATCTTAGTCCTAGTTATATGTGGGATTCTCTGCCAATCGATTCCCTCTCTTTGTCATCATAATGTATCCATGTCATATCCAGATCTTGCTCAGACAGCTCTCTAAGGAGCTTCTTCATCCTGCCTCACAGCTAGCCATGCAAGCAACATCGTACTAAACCTCGGTCGTGCTACGAACCTAACCCAAGATATCATGGAATCTCTCATACTAAGGCAACATCCAAATGTACTCATCTCATCAATAACGATCCTAATCATCATTAGTAGATCCAAGTAGTCACATATCAGAATTAGAATTTCTCAGATCAAAAGTTGATCATCCCATGCAAATATCTCAAAGGATGCTTGGTGGAAACTCTATGTGAGTGAAGTGGCTCAATCATGAATTCATTTAGGTTCTATGCACATCATATATATATATATATATATATATATATATATATATATATATATATATATATATATATATATATATATATATATATATATATATATATATATATATATACATATACATATACATATATACATATACATATACATATACATATCCATATACATATATATAGATACATATACATATACATATACATATACATATACATATACATATACATATACATATACATATACATATACATATACATATACATATACATATACATATACATATACATATATATATATATATATATATATATATATGAGAGTGTTCAAAATAGAACATAAATGCTTCAATAAATTGTTGGTTTCCAAGTTGAGTTCAACAATATTTCTTCACAACATCTTGAAATTCAATTGGAGTGTCCAAGGATTTTCATTTTCACTTTCCAATAATTATTCAATAGCTTCGCATTATATATTATCTTTTCCCAACATCAGAAATCAATTCATCATTCCATGATTCATCATTTCAAGCTTCAGAAGCATCTCCATCTTACTTAGATCATCGGAGGACCATTACTTGTCAATAGTAGATCACCAGTATATAAAACCAAAACCAAAATCAAAGTCACACCTTGAAACACTTTTGAAGTAGAGGTTCAGATCAACACATCATCCTGACTTCACTAGATAACTGTCAATGTGGATATATGAAGATCGAGGAGCTTGCTTCATATAGTGCTCTCTATAAACATAATACTTTTCCAAACCAATACGTTCGGACTCACAATATTGTACAAACAAATCATCTAAGCCAACTTACCAAAGTTTAGTTGTGAGATCAGAACCAATATCAAAATCATCACAATATCACAATATCAAATTATTTAGGTGATATGTAGAGCTCTCATCATGTCATGAATTTGTCTATTATCATGTCAACAAGTTGTCATAAGAAATATCAAACAAAACTTCATCAAGTCATCCGTATGATCATAGTATAAGTCACTAGATGCAAATGCATACACGAAGGATCAGTCATGCAGGTTCCATGCATTTATCAAGAAATTTCTTCATACTAAATCACAACTGTCAATAATTTAACCATTGTGCTAATAATTAGGGGCCAATACAAAACTATTCTCGAATACCAATATTAGTCACTCAAAGTGACTATGCCCACATAACACTGCAATCAAGGAAAATGATCAGTTGTGAAATCCCAATTTAGCTATCATAGAGAGATGTATTGTCCAAAACATATGATGTCATTATCAGACATCATGTCAAAACTCCAAACAATGCTTATCTATATTAAACAATGAAATCGTGTTAAACTCTTATATCAAAAGCATAATGACATATCCATATGCCTATCTTAGTCACTTGCAAACACAATTTCATTCTATATATTCATATTATAGTAAAAAATCAAACTTTCATGCTCACATATCCTTTTATTGTTTGCTCCACATTTGTAGGACTAACATCCTTCAAGTGAACATTTGATTTCATGCACAAAACTTCATTTTTGCATCCTACAGGCACATTCACATCCATAGGCCTTCCTCTGTGTGGTTGGAAGATTATAGTCATACCCTTCAAGGTGTTATGTAAGCAGCTGAGGCTTTCGGGTCAGTCTCTGAAGCACTATAAGTGAGCTACTATGATCAAATCTTCCCAAAACAATCTCAATGCCTCATTAAAACCCTAGATCTTGCTTCCGTGTAGATGGGAGGCTATAGTCACACCTCTGGGCTTTATTCCATGCGCTTAAGGCTTAGAGTAAGATAAAACTCTCTCACCTTGGATCAAAACTTTTCTACATATCAATAATGTCAGATATTAGTCTACTCATTCCCATAAATCATACTTCAACAATAAAGAGTATATAATGCAAATGACAATAGGAGAAGGGATCTTATGGAGAGGTTCTCCCTCTGAATGGGAATCCACTTCATTCATCTTCATTCATGTCATCAACCTTTCTATAATGTTATCATGCACCAGTAGATCTGTTAGACCATAAATTCATACCATATCCACATATTCATCATGGTTATATTAAGTTATCATTAGCTACTTCATCATGACATCAATCTATCATAAATGGTTAGAGTCAAAGAGCTAATCAGAGTAGACTTCAAGAATCATGATCACAAGAATTACTTCTCATTAAGTTAGGGAATTCAATTTTACCATATGGCATAATCACTAAGCACATAAAAATATAACCATGGCCAACAAGAGAGTCTGAATATCATTCTCATTCTTATACTTCTATCATCATGGCTTCCATGCTTTTCACAAAAAGGTAGTGTCAAGTTAGCATCTACTAGAATCAAGGTGCTAACTTTATTTATGTGATAAAGATATTGAATAGATGTTAGCCAAACATCAAGTATACCACTATATCACATATCAACATTAAGTAGCCTCATATAATTTAAGAAATTTGTCATAATCAAAATTTTCAATACCAAGTGCACCATTTCATCATAAGAACCATGAATTTAAATCACTTTCATATGCATGCATGAACCATTTGAGAAAGAGACATTATTATCATACCTTAGGGCTTGCTAATATTATAGCTGAAACATAACAATGAAACAATATATCATGCATACCTTGTAGTATTCAAATACCTATGCACATTTTCATTTGACATAGGAAGCTTGTAGCACTTAGTCAAATTTTCATTAGGTGCCCCTTTACCTTATCTAGCTCTAACTTTTATTTCCTGCATCTCAAATGATCCTCAAGAAGGATCCTCTTATTAAATTCCTTCAAGGAGGTTAGAAACATCAAAAGACTAAAATATACATGCAAGAAATATACATAATGATCAAAGTAATAATTAGACCTATAATTCCATAAAAAAGTAAAGACATAAAGGAGCATCATAAATCAAGAAATACTTATCTTCAATGAGAGGTGATCCTCTCCCTCTTGAACCAACCTTCAAATGCAATCACTTTCCACTGTCCACATAAAATTTTTACCTTGAATCAACTATATCAACAACCAAGCCTACTGGAGACTATCCCATCTAGGGATTCATCAAATCTATCAAAAGTGCTTGAGCATCTTCACATTGACCATGAAAGGTTTCATATCTCAAATATTTTCCATAAAATAGGGCTTCTCTCAAACCCTAACCTCATAATATGCATCAAAACATAACATACAAATGGCCTAAGGTTTTCTTCAAATACTAGAATTCTTTTAGGTCTCCTCCATATTCTCTTGCTTCCATCAAAGGTTTCTCCATGGGGGTAAACTCCATGACATTTCCTCAGCCCAACTTTGATACCATATTAATTTTTCATAGGGCCATATTGTTCTTTTCTTTGATAATCACATTTCTTTATTGACACATTAAGTTCATCCCATAACATCATAACATTATTCATATTTACATCAATATTCATTGTCATATTAAACTATGTAGAAAGAGAAATATCATCATCATCAATGCGACGAAACATAAAGGAACAAAAGAAGAAAAGCATTCACACATAGAGACATTAGGATGGTCAGAGACTAGGGAAAAACCCACTATGAGGAAATCCCTTTCAAATTATTCTTCTTAGTATATTGTTGTCAAATGATTCAACAAAAGAGACTACAATGATCGATATCTTCATCTATGCAATGGACCAGTAAAACAACTACAATATCCATGAAATCAACCCAACAATACATATACTTAAAACCTTCTTTCTAAAGTCTGTAATGAATTGTATTTGTCTGCAGTGTCTATAGTCAATTTTTGAACCCTATTGTCAATGAGGGAGAACTTAAAAATACTAAAATTTCATCTTTTAGCTCCTGGTCACATGGAAGAGGAGATATGTCAGCGACTATGGTTGCCTAGTCGCTCCCTTAAGCCTAGCAAGTGAGTGACTGGGGTCAGATATGGATTGCAGAAATCTTAACTCCCAGTTGCATGGATAGTGAGTTGAGCATGTGACTCGAAGGCTCCATTCACATGCATGAGCCTCTTAGAGGGTGACTGTAGTTGGGATCCTTTTGTTTTGTGCCTGCCATTTGGCCCAAAACCATAAATAAGAGATGTGAGCTTCAAAGCTTGCAATTTCACATAAGAGTGAACTTGATCCTCCATGGATGAGTATCAGACCTGTGTAAGCCAAAAAAAATAATAGAAGAGTGTCTCATCATTGTATAAATAAGGTATAGGGTACTTGTATGTATAGCCTTTCAAGGTGGTCCACTTTGCTTTAGGGCCGACCTTATAAAATATGCACATGTGGGCTTTTCTTCACAAGTACCCTTTCCCTTATCCGATTTGAGTGGTGTTTAGGTTGATTTTGGTCCTCTCCAAAATAGGAATTTAATGAAATAATTATCTCCATAAACGGAGCTTTCCAAAGTGGAATTTTCCTGAAGTTTCATATTTTTAATAGTGACCTCATCATTCAAGATCTAATCTTTCAACTCTACTTTTCTTGCAACTATTTCTAAGGTATATAATCCATCCATACCATTTTGATAATTTTCAACCCATATATTTTTGTAATAACATATACAATATTATTTCTAGCATCAATGTTTCTCACCTTTAACCCTCTGTATCTAAGAGAATCGAGAAAAAATGGGAACATGCTTCAAGCTTTTAACTCTACTTTTCTTGCAACCATTTATAAGGTAAATGATCCATGCTATTTGATATTTTTAAGCCTATCTCTTTATGGAATCACATATACAAGACTATCTCTAGTATTAAATCCATTGAGAGCATCCAAATGAAACATGTGATGTTTGTAGATGACCTCCTATTTGGAAATGGATACATTTCTCAAGCCAAATAATATGACAAAATCCATGATATTTTCTATTTGGCAACATCAATGGAGATAAATAAACCAAAATTCTTTATTCGTTTCAACCTCATTCCTTGATCTCATATTTTCCCATGATAAACAAGCTTCTTCCCTTCTATTTGAAAGTCTTCAAGGGTAATCATTCATACCTAGGATTCCATATAAAACTTAACAACTACAAAATTCAAGATTGGACTTGGATCCTTAACAAAGTGAAGTCTAGAATCTCCCACTAGACCCATAGATGGATATATAGAGTTGGCCAAACCATATTAATAAGGAGTGTGCTATATGTTTCCCTATTCTATGGGCTTTGCTTAGCCTTCCCTCCAAATCATATCCTCACAAAGCTTAAACATATATATTTCTCTTACCTTTAGAAGATAAACAAAGGAGGAATGCCCTTATTTATTTAGGAAGTCATATGTCAACCAATAGATCTAGGAGGTTGGGTGTTAGTGTGAAAATTATTGGAAGGCGTACCAAAAATGCTTCACTTAAGTCACTAGTTGACAAGTGACCCTAACAACAGGTTGATGGTTTCTATCATCTTAGATATGAAACACAAATAGAAAACCTGTAGTAAAAGAGGATATAACCCAAAACACAAAGCAACAATATAAAGAATCCAGTATAATAACCCAATTGGAAAGACAATTTTAAATGAATTAATATTTTATTGATAACACCTGGTGAAGGATATCTACAAATTGGTATGTAAGTCCCCCTCCATGGGATGGGTCCTTTGATATCCTTGACATTTCAGAAAATCGATTCTCTCTCAATGTGAAAATTTACCCAAACAAAAGTGAAGAACTAAAAATGGGAGGTCAAGAAAAATGATGATAATGTTGACGATGATAATGATCATGGTGAGGAATTAATGAAAAACCCTCTTGATATAGAAAAATATGGAGTTAATCTCGAAAATGGAGAATAATAAAATATTATTGACCAAATTCTGAGCTAACTATTTGGAATACTTGATTATATTTATTGGAGAGGGGAAAACTATTTAAAATAGTTAAATACCTTTATTTAGAAATAATTAACAAATAAAATGATTTAAGCAAAGTCTTTCGGTAGAAATCACATAAGAGAAATTTTTAGCCGACACGTTTCGAACCAACAGGTGTGGTTCATCATCAGGAGTAGATGAAGAGACAAACCATGACAAAGGCTAAATAGAGAGCAATGTAGAGACATAATTTCAAGTAACGACTATATTTGAACAACAATATTTAATTTATGATATTAATTTTTTAATATATTAAAAACAAATATTATTAAGTAACAACTATATTAAATGGTTAGTTTTTGAAAAATAATATTTAAATAATGATATTAGTTTATTAAAAATATTAATAGGTAGCTATATTAAACGGCTAGTTTTTGAAAAATAATATTTAAATTAATTTATTAAAACCAAATATTTGTAGGTTTTAACACCATACAGAAATTATCTTCATACGAATTCTACAAAACAAAAAATAAACAATGCAAGAGCATAACACATAAAACACATATACACAGAGATTTTCCACTGGATCCCAGAACCGGGACTACCAGATTGATTTTTCATTATGTTCCTTTCAATGTTATAATACATATATATACATGCCGAAGCATCCAATACCATGGACCGAAAACCATCACGCCCAAAACCATGTGCAAAAACCATTCACAAAACCATAGGTAGGTTCGCCCACCTAATATAGGGTCCAAAAAAAACTTCCCTGTGACACTGCCCTAGACCCCGTAGAGGGGGGCTAACTGCCCCCCTCAAACCCCCTGTGAACCCCCGGCTGCGTAATCGGTGCAATGAAGGGGGGGCTCCGCCCCCCCTCTAACCCCCCGGTTAACTAGTTTTTGAAAAATAATATTTAAATTATGATATTAGTTTATTAATTTATTAGAAACAGATATTAATAAGTAACTGCTATATTAAACAACTAGTTTTTGAAAAATAATATTTAAATTATTTTATTAAAAAAAAAGGATCAATGTCAAACTCTAAACAAGGAGGGAAGTAAAAAAATATAAAAACGAGTCAAGAACCTAATTGAGACAATATAATTTATAAATAAAATAATTAATGGAACTAAAATAAACTAAATTAAAAATAATTATGGAAAAATAAATAAATAAATAATATATATATATATATATTAAAAGAAAAGTAATCAATAAATAAAATAGGGTCAACAATAAATCGAAAGACTTTGTTTAATTCATTATGGATCACAGAAGCCTGAATACAGAAATAAGATGATTTATTAATTATTTCCGAGAAACAAGAAAGGTTCGAAATCAAAATAATTATTAAATATTGATTTAATAATTATTATAATAACAAAAATAAAGAAAATCAAATAAATAATGATTTATTTAAATATTCCAAAGGGATTTAGTCAAATGTGACAAGGAATAACTATTAAATAATGATTTATCTAATTATTCTCATAGTTTTTTTTTTTTTTTTTTTTTTTTTTTAATCAGAAAATAATTTGATAAAAGTGGTTTACTAAATTATTTTCCACAGTGAAAGTGATTTTACTATGGTAAAAATAAATCTACATGGTGCATTTCGATCCACCTAGTTAGAAATGACTAGGTGATAATTTTTTAGTAATAACATTGGAGAATTAAATATATAGGAACATTTGTTACAACACTATTCATTGAGGAGATTTCAAGGCTAACTAATAGCAAGGGATTGTGGCAAGAGGTACTCCTCAACAATAAATTTCCCTTGCAAGTTTGGCGGAATAGTTCAAGTATCCAAACAAGTCTTACCAAGGAGGCTCCAACTTCTAAAAAGGCAATAGAAAAGCATCTCATCTCATTATAGACACATTTTTTAGAGCACATAGGAGATGTAACAAAGGTGAAAATGACCTTGGAAAAATGGGCAAGCGAATGTTATCAAAACATGATCAGATCTAGCAAAAATGACCACTTTGACCAGTTATAGAGCCATACTAGTCCAATTCAAGGAATAAAACCATAACCACACTAGGGTCCATGAAAATTTGAATATAATGGTTTAATTTTTATATTTAAAATTTGAAAAAACAAACAAAAAAAGCTAATCTCAACATTTTTGTTTAAAATTTATAGGAAAATTCACCTAGCCAATTAATTTTCTATCGAATCTGCCACTATTTGAGATTTGACAAAATATGAAATTTTTAAATATTTACTAAATTTGATGACTAAGATAATTGCATTGGCTGACTTGTAGCAAACAAAAAGGAAAAAATTAACCTTCATTTCTAATAAAATAATAGGAAAATCATAACAGTGAGTATTTTTCACTTTGTAAAATAAATGCTACAAAAGGTCACATAAAAAATAACCTTACTAGACACATAAACCTAATTGTAATAGAAAGAAAACCCTTGATCTTTGATTTTCACCTTTGAAGATGCAGCAAGGAAAGTTTAGTCAAATATGCAGATGCTTTCATGTCATATTTAAAAATTCACTAAGATACATTGCAGGTAACTCACGCGACTTCTATATTCATACCAACATTTCATACCAACACTTCATGGTGAGACCCAATTGTAACTTGATAAAATTATCATACGAAGCACGGATCATGATGCTTGACATAAGATCCATAAGCAGAGTATTGAGGAAAATATCAAATGACTACAAATGATGTTGATGAACTATGTTCCTATATCCAATCCAACACTTTATGGTGTGACCAAATTCCAACCTACCAAAATTATCATACAAATTAGGGATAATGATGCTTGACACCAAATCCAAAAGGAAAACATTGAGGAAAAGGTCAAGAATCAACCAATTTTTTCAAGCTCACGAATAACCATTCCAAAATGTGAAAGTAACTCTACTGAAATTTGGAATGTGACCTAAAGATGGGATGCAAGTTTAATGATAACACATTGTTGTTATAGATATATTTCTTATAACTAAGGTCAATCCAATTAAGATTTTGTGTGTCAGATAACATAGGGGTTGTACAAGTAGATGTGCTCGATTTGGAGGGATATTCATTTATTAACTAAAATATTTTATGGTCGTCTTCTAAAGTCAACATTACAGAGCTTATCTCACTATCTTAAGTGACATTAGTGACCGGGTTATGTTTTCTAATCTTGTATAATACATATAGTTGGAAATAAATAAATTATGGGGATAGACTTAACCTAGAAGGAAAGCAAAAAACTATGGTAACTCTTCAAAACTAAACTTGAGAAAAAAGAAGTAGAGCATTGAGGAAAATATCAGGTAATAACCAATGTTTTCAAATCTCACAAACACCAAATCCAAAATTTGGAAGTATTGTGTTTCTGAATTAATTTGAGGAACATATTTCTCCTCCATTCTTGAATGTAGTTTTTCTTACATCTTTGGGTGAAATTACCACTTTAGAGAAATAGTCAGTTGTGGGCACTGATTCTTTTCATGGTGGAGTTCTTTCTTCTTCCAGGAATGTCTTAAATTTTGGCCAATGTTGGTTCATCAGCTTTTGACCGATGTTGGTTCATCAGCTTTTGACCGATGTTGGTCTATTAGAGAGGGTTAATCACAATATTCCCTCATATAAGAGTATTTATTAGTGTTTCATCTTGTTCATTAAATAAACCATAAAGCTAAGTAGGCAAAGTCCAATCCCTTAAATTTGTCTCCTCCAGGTTCTTAGGCTCAAGGGGCCAGATTAAGGAAATATGTCTCGCATTTAGTTTATTTTTCGACTGATTCATTGAAGGATTAGGTTTAGGCCATCTAGGTAGCTATGTTGTGTTACTCTTTCTTATTTAGGCACAACAGGATTGATGTTTTGAATAGGCCTCTCACCAATTTTTCTCAAATTTGAATGATGTAACTTGACAAAGTTTTAATAGAATCCTCTACAGGATAGTTTTGACTCCAAGGGTTTGTAGAAAGTGAAAGGATGTGATCTCAACCTCGATAGGTAATACATTATTATCTATAAAGAAGTATTATGTAACCATTATGTTTTGTAGGTTTTTCTCAACGAATATTAAAAACCATGACTTTTTATGTGGATAAAAAAATTACCAATGAATTTATTGCACCAAATTTTTTGTGGTGTTCAAAACCAGGTCTCTTTTCATGAGAAACATATATGAGTCAAGGTAGTTCATTTCCATTAGTGTCAAGCCTACCACTATGACCTAAAACATCTATGATGAATAGACACAAAGAAACCTTATATTTATCAAGGATAATTGTGAACACAATCGCAAAAAAACCTCACCATTGCTTTCCGTTTCAACAATATTTAACAAAACAATAGTCATAAATATTGTGGAAATAAATGAAATACATGTTAACATATAAATTTTAATTGAAGTGCATGAAGTACTTGTATCATGTCAAGATGGTACGAGGTCTTATTTCCATACCAAGGTGTTCCATCTTGCATAATCCAACCTTCTTCAGAAACCTTCTCAGCTTTAGCAACAAGAGCATTGATTCAGACCTTCAAATCTTCATATTCTCTCTAGAAGTGATAGAAAAAGTGAAATTAGGATACCTATCAAAAGATAAAAAACCAAAAATACAAGGAATTAAAAAAATCACAAGAAACAGGTATCTAATTCTTTCACATCTACCTGCCTTCATTTTTCTGCATTCTTTTACAAAGGAAGGTTGCATTTTATCCTTCAAATAGTCTATCATTTGAGAAAACTACCACTCTGGAGACCTGGGCTATTGGGGCGATTTTTTGAGGAGGTTAGGGCTTTGAATAGTCTCTAGTTTGTGTGACAAAGGGGTTTCCACATTGATTATGTGCCAAATGTACATGAGTACATTTCAAACAATACACCACATCCTTAAATGACTACTTGTGATGCTGGGGACAACATACACTCTAGTTGACCCCATTAAGCAACTACTCTTGAGAAATGTTACAGTGCCACAATTGATACCCATCACCCACTTTTAGTTTGTCATTGGATTTAATTCAATATTCCATATTAAGTGGTAGGTTGTGGATAAATTCACATGGCAATCATTATCGTGTATTATAATATTTAGGATTTTTTATTTGACAACCATTAGTATCCCTCTGTAGGATCAGGGTTACAAGTTTTTGATGTTCTTTGGGGTAAATAACCATGATCGAGAAGCAAATATAAAAAAGGATTATACTCGCTAGATATGTGTGACCTTCGATGACTTTCTCATTCCATTTCAAGTAGCTTGGGAAAAATATTTTGGCATATAAATGTTTGAGACACGGAAATGACCTGAGAAATGTATCATTTTCCCATAAAAATATAAATCAATTCCATGTATGAATATCACTAAGTAAGTAATTTATGATCATATATTCATTTTAATGCCAAGTGGAACAAGAAAAACTAGACAGTTAAAGATTTGCAACTTGCAAGATTACATACATTTTGAGAAGTCCCATTACTCCTTTCACTTGAACCTTGACTCCCACTCTCACCACTGTACATTTTAATTTCTTATTAATTAATCACAATATGAGAAAAATAGTATAATAACAATATTTAATTCTCCTGTTACAGGCACATTAAAAGCATCATTTCTAGGATTTGGGGTATAAAATGTCCTTATAGATAAAGCACCATTCTCACCACCTCCCGTTCCTTTGTCTGCCTCGTTAATCTTGCCAGTAAGCGTATTAAGACTGCGTAATATTCCTTTGGACCTCTTCAATGTGCACCTCGTTAATCTTTCCAGCAAGCATATTAAGATTGTGTAAGATTCCTTTGGACCTCTAAAATATATTTTGGCCCTTTGGTATTTCCTTTTGAATCTACACGAGAAGTTGCTTCTATAGGTGCAACTTAAGTTGTACCTACCAATGATGTTGTCACATTAGAAGAAAATGGATTTGTACCCTATTGAAATATTGCATTTACATGAGCATGGATCATAAGTCTATAGATTATGATGCTATAATTTTTTTAAGATGGCACATATGTATGAAAGATACTAAACATACCGATGGCATGGACAAATTAGCATACATGTTGCCATGATGATACATTGCCGCATATGGGTGAGGAAGAGTTCCATATGAAGGAATTAGAGGTTGTCAAGGACAAACAAACTTCACAATCAGAGTATATGATATTGATATAAAATATTAAACTTACAATGACTCCTTAACTAAGCATTCCATCATCCATGTTTAGAATATACCTACCCCCCAACATGTACAGATGAGGTTTTGGACTAGATGAAGCACTTGAACGAAAGTATGTAGGAGGAGGTGATGGTGTGGTTTCGGAGTTACAGTAAGCCTCAATATCAAACAAGGGTAACACATCACCTTGCAAATACTGTCTCTATGATCCACATAAAGCATAATAGAACCACAAAATTTAAAATATAATTTTTTATTTCCATATAAAGCAATGACTGATTAATTTTATCACCTCAAATGTTGCATCCCAGTTAAGATAAAGAATGGAAGTGCTTATTGGAGGTTGTTCCTGCAATATGTCAAACAAAATAAAAAAAATCAAATGACGAGGAATCAAAAGCTATATTCGTGAAAGTGATAGCTACATAAGAGAAAAAAAACTGAAATAACCGGTAACCTGTGGTGTGGATGTCTTAGTTTTTTTCACCAGTGTCCCCATCTCTCATGTACCCATAGCAAAATGAGCTTTGGTTCCTGAAATTGATCTTATGCTCCTACTGCAATATCCCCCAAACCATATTTCATTTATATGTTCCACAACAATACATCTTCCATTCATTAAAATAGAGTCAAATATGACAAATTCCTTGTTGGAAGCAAATGCAAAACTTTAACCACCACCATATTTGCAAGTTCTTGCTTCATCTTAATGGTGATTGACATGCCGATTCAATGAATATTTCACTTTATGGATATCAATTTTTTAAACAAATGGCAACCATTTCCTTGCAAATTTTGTGGTTTTAGAAAGGGTTTCAAATTTTATCATTGCAACTCCATCGTCAAAGACATAGCATGCAACTTTATGAACTAGATAGTCCACAAAAATAATTGACAAAACAATATTTTCCATGAAAAGAAGAGGCTCCTTCATAGGATCAATTGTGCTGACAAAAATATAAAAAACAACCAACTAATATGGCTCTCCTTCTCTATCATATCTGTTAAAAATTATGGGGATTGTAAGCACTTTGGTATAAGTTTCTCATTGACTACACAATATCTTTAGGAAATTAAAAAACATATAGAACTATGTGAGTAGAAGTATTTTCGCCGGAAATAGTCTCACCTCAAAAATTTCCTGTCAAGAAAAGTTTCCCTATTGATGGGAAGCCATTTAGGAAACTGATCAAGAATCCAAGATGATGTTCTTTTGGTATGGGTACTCTGCATATTGTAGGAATTAAGTTCTCTTTGTAGGGACATATTGTAATATGTAGTATGTTATGTATTGAAGGGTATTTTCTTCATTGAAACAAATTTTACAATTGCCCACTTCAATCGTTTTACCTTTTCTCCAACTGTGGTAAAAACCCTAGACCTACTGAGCCTAAAACCTAAAATTAAATAAAAATACACAATCAATATCCAGCAAATGGAATACTCAGTTACAAAACATTAATATGTGTTCAATAACCAAATCTTGAAAATAAAAAAATACAATGAAGTATGTAATTTTAATGGGATTGAGTTTCAAAAATTATGAGATATTGAAGGGGCTTCCTTGTAAAAATCCTTGTTAGAGGGATCGTAATCAATCTCTGAATGATTCATCACTGGAATGGGTTCGATATTCTTCCTATCAAGAACAACAATGTTATCCTTTCAATCATACTCAAACATCTCGGTGTCCACGACCTTGGCAGCAACGTAAACCTCCTCGTCAGAGTCATAATCGGTCTATAGGGCTTTGGCCGCCAGGGTCAACATTGCATCCTTGGGGGGCTTGAGAAATCTCTCTATGGGATCATCTTCGTCATCCACAATTTTTTCCATCTTGGCTTTTCCAAATTCAAATGCAGATATGAATATGAAATTAATATGTCCTTGCTACTAGTTTCAACCACGTGAAAAAAGACTATCACAACCTCTTGTTGTTGCCACCATCGATCGATCAAACAAACAAACATTTGAAATGTGTTCCAACCATTTACAATCTCTCATGTAAAAATAATTAACTCAATCTATCATACATTGTTTTTGTTCATAGTTTAACAATGTAAATTTTGAAACAGAAACTGATACGATTACCCCTTTCGCAGAGATAGCAAAAAAGTGACCCGATTTTGAAAAGTGGTGATGCAGAATATACTTCGTTTTTTTCGGAGCATATTTTTGACACTTTAAATTTTCTTATGTATCAAACATAAAGATTTGTTTTTAAATGTTAGCGATTTTCATGGTGATTTTGAAATGTGTTGATGCAACATACATTTTTTTTAGAGGGTTTATTTTTCACACTTTAAAATTTATTATGTCCAATTTTTTTTGAAATCATGATTACTTAACGAATTTTCAAGTTGTTTGATTTTTCTTTTTTTAAATGTTGATTACTTAAAATATAAAATATAAAAATAAATATAAAAAAGACAAAAAAACATTAAAAATGTAAAAAAAAAAAAATTATCTCGTAAACCATAAAAGAATTTGGGAAAAAAAAAACAAAATTTAAAAAAACTATAAAATTAAGTAAGCAAAAATATAAAATTTTTAAAAAATATTAACAAAATCTAGAAAAAAAATAAAAAATTAAAAACAATGAAAAAAACTAAAAAAAATATATATATACTCAAATTAAAAAATTAAAAAATGAAATATATATATATTAAAAAAATATAAAAAATAAAATAAAATTTAAAGACAAATATCTATTTTTGATATATATATATATCTATATATATATATATATATATATATATATATATATATATATATATATAGATATAGATATAGATATAGATATAGATATAGATATAGATATAGATATATAGATATAGATATAGATATAGATATAGATATAGATATTTATATTTTATTATTATTATTATTTTTAATTTAATTTTTTTATTAAACCCTAAAATTTTTATCTTAAAAAAAAATTAAAATCCAAAAAATATATGTATATGTTTGATTAAAAAAAAAAAAAACTAAACATTTTAATTTTTATAATAAATAAATATTTTTTATTTAAAAAAAACAAAAACAAAAATATGGGCATATTTTTTATTTTTTTTTAAAACAAACATTTCATTTTTGTTTTTTTAAATAGAATTATTTTATTCTAAACACTTAGAACATTTAAAAAAAAGGATTATTTAAAAGAAAAAAAAATAATCTTTACATAGTTTATACACATTTTTAATTTTTTTTTTTTTTAATTGACTCACGCCCTCCGCCTCTTCGCTACCCGTGGGGGATTAGCCCTCCGTGGAGGGGCCGCATAAAGCCTCCTTCGCCCAGTGTTGCGGCCCCACGGGTGACGGTTGGGTGATTCCCGGAATTGCCCAGCTGCCACCCGACCGCCCATGGTAGCGCGGCCCTGGGCTGAGGAGGCTGCATGCAGCCCCTCCACCCAGGGCCGTGCCCCCACGAGCGGCCGGGAGGTGGAGGGTATGAGTCTATTTTTTTATTTATTTTTTTAAATAATTTCTTTTTTGTTTAACTTTTTTTTAAGTTTATTTAAAAAAATAGCTAATAATTTGTTTATTTTGTTTTAAATAAAAAATACATTTTTGTTAAATTGTTTTAAAATATATATTTTTAATAAAATATTTAAATGTTTTTATTTTTTTTAATAAAATATATATATATATATTTTGTTTTAAATTTAAATGTTTTTTTTTTATAAGAGAGTTTCTTCAGCGTAAATCACAAGAAATTTCATTTGTCGACGCGTTTCGAACCAAATACATATACATTTTTTAAATTTTAATTGTTTTTTTGTTTTTGTTTTTAAATTTGAGTATATTTTTGTTTTTTTAAGTTTTTTTTTTAAATGTTTTTAATCTTAATTTTAGTAGTTTTTTATTTTTTATTTTTGTTAATTTTCTATTTATTTTTTTAAATCTAGTTGATTTTTTGTTTTCATTTTTTTTTTTAGTTTTTTGTTAATGTTTTTTTAAATTTTTCTATTTTTACTTACTTAATTTTATAGTTGAAAGAATAACTTCGGCGTAAATCACATGTAGACAGACATTTGTCAACACGTTTCGAACCAACAAGTGTGGCTCATCGTCAGGACAAGTTGAAGAAATAGATCCAGCTTAGCATGTTAAATAGTTTGAGCAGAGACTCCAACGGCTAAATCGACCAACGGCTAATTTTGACCTTAGGACCCAGGTCAAATTATTATTCATTAATTTAATATTATTATTATTTTTAATATTAATACATAAAATATTTTTAATGGTTAGTTTTAAAAATTAATTAATTAATTTATTAATATATTATATATATATATATATATATATATATATATATATATATATATATATATATATATATATGAATGTTATAATATTAGGTTATTAAGAGAAAAGTTAGGATTAAAAAATAAATAAACTACTTTAGTGGTTAGTTTAAGAAGATAATTTACTTATTTATTGATGCGGGAGCATGTGACTCAGAGGGGAAAAATCTTCCAAATTATTCCAAAAATCCAAAAAAATCTACAGGCAAGGGAGTGGGGTCCTTTAGCCTGCAATTTCTATGCTTTCTTAGTTAAAAATAGAATAAATTCTAGCAATAAATCATGCTATTTGTAACAGAGCTTTTCAAGCTTTAAATCATCCTGTAAAGCATGCTTTTCTTTGTATCGGATAAGGACCGAGAGGGCCTATCCTTAGTTATAAATAAAGAGGCAGCAAAGCTCTTCGGAGACAGAGGAGAGGGGCGAGTGCCATAGTATTATTTTGAAAAATTTGTTCTCTCAGCGTCTCTTATTAATGACTCTGTAGTATGCATGCACAGATTATTGAATAGTGCGACGGTATTGAAGAGTTTCCATTTCCACATGCTGCAAATGATGTGTATTAATCATTGAAATTATTTTCCTTTCGTTTTATGTTATACAGGCTTGATTTTATAATTGCACATATGTCCTAAGAACTTTTGCAAATTCCCATTAAGTGGCTGTAGCGGAATTGAACTTTATAACTGTAAGTCCTCACCAAATTGGTTCGAGACCATATCGGCGCCAAGAGGTCCTTTGGAACTGTTAGTCGTATGATCGATTTACAAAGCCTTTCGGTGCGAAGGGAGTATAGCTCTACAGGTCGAGTTCCGAATTTGGAGCCGAATTGATATAAATTACAGTATATACTTATCACTGAGTCCGTCATTTCGGAGGTGGAAAGGTTGTTAATTGAGTCGACTGCCAAAAAGCGGAACCACCGATTTATTAAAGGCTGCGTATAAGTACATCGGGTCCGTTGATGCGGAGGACAGAGGATTATTGTTGAGCGATTGCCGACTTGTATGCACATTGACCGAAACCAACGTAGAAGGCGGGGATATATAGCCGAGAGCAGGGATATATATATAACCGTCGGTTCATTATAAACGAGCCTTGGTCCATATAACTACCGCCGATGCGATCTAGCATCAGGCCAAAGAGCTAAGGGAGAACAAACGTGGCATATATATATACATTATATTGCATAAGTCCGCCAATTGGATATCGCTGTTAAGACTTCACCGAAAAGCCACGGTTTGTTAATAAAGCATGATATTGGGATTTTTTAAGAAATGAAATATCAGTTTAATGACTGATGCGCTCAATCCAGAAGAAAGGGAAATTGATCAAGACATAGAAGAGCTTGCTGGTAGAATAGAGAAATTGTCTCTAAAGCCTGCACCCTCGCCATCATTAGTGGTATCAGAGCCATCAACTGACATTGAATTGAATCTCAGGAGCAGAAGAAGGATGGCTTTCAGAGTTGGAAGAGGACGAGGATGTGGTGGAAGAGGACGACCTGCTGCAAATGCTGAACTAATGGAAACAGTAGAAGAGCTGCGAGCTAGAGTGGATGCATTAACTTCGGATAGAAATATAGATGATGGAGATGTCAGTGAGCCTGAAATTGAAGTTGCTGAAGAGGAGGAAGCTGTACAGGTTACTCCTGAGATGAGTTTCTTTCAGTCAGTGTTAAAATCCACAGCCAGGCCATGGAACCAATTAGTACCGGTATATCAAGGAGGACTGAATCCATAAGAATTGATCGACTGGATTAACAGCATGGAGAAATTCTTCGATTACGAAGAAACAGAAGATGAGAAGAAAGTAAAGTTTGTTGTCACCAAGTTAAAAGGCCACGTAGCATTCTGGTGGGATGGTGTGCAGGAGGAAAGGAAGAGACTTGGTAAGTAGCCAATTAAAAACTGGAGCCGAATGGTAGCAAAGTTAAGAGGTAAGTTCTTGCCCAGTAATTATCAGCAAACATTGTTTAGACAAATGCAAAATCTTAGACAGAGAGCTTTAACAGTAAAAGAATATACAGAAGAGTTTTATAAAGTAAGCATAAGAGCAGGAGAAGCTCAAGACACAGATGAGAAGGTGGCTAGAAACATGAATGGCCTCAGGATGGACATTCAGGATGAGATAAGTCTGCTGTCTCCTAAAACAGTAGAGGAAGCTTATCAGATAGCGCTGAAAGCTGAGGAAAAGCTCCTAAGGAAGCAGTCTGCCAAAGGGAGAGGGACTTTCAGAGGAAAAGGAAGTCAAGGTGGTAGAGGAAGATCTACAGCACCTAGAGATGGAGCTAGTGGTAGCTCAACCTAGCATGCACCCAGAGAAGGTGATGCAAGAGGCAGAGGGAGTTTTTCCAGAGGAAGAGGAGGCAAAGGAAGAGGCAGAGAAATAAGATGCTACAGATGTAATAAGCTGGGACACAAAGCTTTTGAGTGCCCAGAGAATGCAGACATAAAGCAGAGGAATGCAATTGTTGCTCCAGTTGAAGAAGAAGCACCAGCAACAGCAGTAGCAGAAGAAGAAAATACACCAGAAAGAGGAGAATCTCTGGTGGTTAATAAAGTCTTACTTAAGCCAACGAAGGAGGTGGTTGCTGAACCGCCACAAAGGAAAACTTTATTCAGGACAGTGTGCAAGGTCCAAGGGAAATGTTGCCAGATGATCATTGATAGTGGCAGCACTGATAATTTGGTCTCTACAGAAGTAGTGGAGAAATTGAAGCTGAAGACAATTAAGCATCCAACACCTTATAAGGTGTCATGGTTACAAAAGGGACATCAACTGTTGGTAAGTGAACAGTGTGAGGTGGAATTTCAAGTGGGCAAGTACAAAGATAAAATTGTTTGTGATGTGATGCCTATGGACGTGTGTCACATATTGCTTGGAAGGCCTTGGCAATATGACAGAGGAGCCATACATGACGGGAAGAGAAACACCTACAAATTTGGAAAAGATGGTGTTAATCATACATTGTTACCTCTGCAAGAAGAAGAGGTGATGGGGCAGAAGACTAATCCAAAAACTCTGTTACTTGGAGGGAAGGAATACTTGAAGCAGATTGAAGAAAATGAGGTAAATTTTGCTGTAATTTGCAAGCCCAAGGTAATATTGACTTCTACTAAAATTTCTGAATTACCCATTGAAATTCAAGAAATGCTGGAGAATTATTATGATATTATTGTTGATGATTTGCCTAATGAATTACCACCAATCCGAAAAATCAATCATCATATAGACTTGATTCCTGGAGCAAGCCTACCTAACAAAGCAGCATATAGAATGACTCCTGCAGAGAATGAAGAAGTTAAGAAACAGGTGCAAGAATTGCTTGACAAGGGGTTGATCAAAGAAAGCTTGAGTCCTTGTGCAGTGCCAACAATGCTGAGCCCGAAGAAAGATGGAGGCTGGAGAATGTGTACAGATTCAAGAGCCATCAATAAGATTACAATCAGGTACAGATTTCCATTACCCAGGATCGAAGATGTAATGTATTGCTTGTCTGGCACAAAATATTTTTCAAAGTTAGATCTTAAAAGTGGCTATCATCAAATAAGGATAAGAGAAGGGGATGAATGGAAAACTGCTTTTAAGACCAATGAAGGATTATATGAGTGGAGAGTGATGCCTTTTGGGTTGTCCAATGCACCAAGTACATTCATGAGGCTTATAAATGAAGTTCTTAAAGAATTCATTGGTAAATTTGTAATAGTATATCTGGACGATATATTAGTTTATAGCAAATCCAAGGAGGAACACTTGAGGCATTTAAATAATGTTCTACAGAAGCTGCAACAAGAAAAATTATTGTTGAATCTGAAGAAGTGTTTATTTATGAAAGAGGAGCTGGTGTACTTGGGATTTGTTATCTCAGCTGAAGGATTGAAGATGGATCCAGAAAAGATCAAAGCAATTGTGGAGTGGCCTTCACCCAAGAGTATTTTTGAGGTAAGGAGTTTTCATGGTCTTGCTAGTTTTTACAGAAAATTCATTAAGAATTTTAGTAAAATTAATGCACCTATTATTGAGACCATAAAGAAAGATAAACAACCATTTAAGTGGACTGCTGAAGCAGAGAGAAATTTTCAGCTGTTAAAGAGGAAAATAACTGAAAAGCCTGTTTTGGTTCTTCCTGATTTTAACAAAACTTTTCAAGTTAAGTGTGATGCCAGCGCAGAAGCAATTGGAGGAGTTTTAAGCCAAGAAGATAGACCAATAGCTTATTTCAGCGAAAAGCTAAATGATGCAAAAAGGAAGTATTCTTCTTATGATAAGGAGTTTTACGCAGTTGTGCAGGCACTAAAGAAGTGGAGGCATTATTTAATGTCGAAAGAATTTATTCTTTATTCAGATAACCATGCATTGTAGTTTATAATGCAGCAGCCAAAACTCAGCCAGAGACATGCTAAGTGGGTAGAGTATCTTCAAGGCTTCCATTTTGTGCTGAAGCATATAACAGGACAGTCAAACAAAGTCGCAGATGCCTTAAGTAGGAGAAGTATATTGCTGCAAGAAAGTCAAATCCACGTGCTGGGGTTTGATTTTCTTAAGGAATTATATGAGACCGATTCAGATTTTAAGGAGGCATTTGAGGCTTGTAAAAATCCTGTTTTGATGGACAGGAGCAAGTGGCTGGATTATTTTATACAAGATGGACTGTTATTTAAGAAAAATCAGCTGTGCATACCAAACTGTTCAATGAGAGAAAATTTAATCAAAGAGAAGCATAGTGGAGGACTTGCAGGACATTTTGGAAGAGAGAAGACCTTTGAACAGCTCAATAGATTTTACTTCTGGCCGAGAATGAAATCTGAAGTAGAGAAGTATGTAAGAAATTGTAAAGTCTGCCAGTATGCAAAAGGAAGGAGCCAAAATACAGGGTTGTATATTCCATTGCCAATTCCAGATAGGCCTTGGGATATGGTAAGTATGGATTTTGTGCTAGGATTGCCAAAGACTCAAAGAGGCTATGAATCAATTTTTGTGTAGTGGACAAATTTTCAAAAATGGCACACTTTATTCCATGTTATAAAACTAGTGATGCTTCTCACATTGCTAACTTGTTTTTTAAAGAAATTGTAAGATTACATGGATTGCCCAAAAGCATTGTTTCAGACAGGGATTCAAAATTCGTTGGACATTTCTGGAGAACACTATGGAAGAAGCTGGGAACTAAATTAAGTTTCAGTTCTGCCTATCATCCACAAACTGATGGACAGACTGAAGTTGTGAACAGAAGTTTAGGCAATCTTTTGAGGAGCTTTACTGCAGAACATCCAAAGCAATGGGATCAAGTGTTACCACAAGTTGAATATGCATATAATGACTCACCAAACAGGAGCACAGGACAGAGCCCATTCCATATTGTGTATGGAATGCACCCAAGGGGAATATCTGAATTAAGGAATTTGGGAAAAGAAGAAATGAGAAGTGCAGAAGGTGAAGACTTTGCTTCAAGAATGCAGGCAATACATGAACAGGTGAAACAGCAGCTACAGGACAACAACATTCAATATAAAACCAAAGCAGACATGAAGAGAAGAGAAATGAACTTTGAAGTTGGAGACTTGGTTTTGGCACACCTCAGAAAGGAGAGATTTCCAAAGGGAGCATATAATAAGTTAAAATCCAAGAAAATTGGACCATGCAGAATACTGAGGAAATTCTCTGCAAATGCTTATGAAATTGAATTACCACCTGGTGTGGGAATATCACCAATTTTTAATGTTGCAGACTTGTACAAGTATGAGAATGAAGCTGCAGATGATACAGCACAGGATCAAGAGACTTCAGAGATCAACTGGGTAAAACACTTACCCACAGCCAAGGATTTACAGCCAGAAAGAATTCTGGATAAGAAAGTGTATAAAAAGACAAGGGGACGAGAATATTTCCAATATCTGGTGAAATGGAAGGGATAGCCGATCGCTGAAGCCACTTGGGTTGCAGAAGACATTCTACAGAAATTGGGCAAATCTGTAGATGAGCTCATGGACAGGAGCCCATGAAGAATTTTGTCCTCAGGAGTCTGATGCGGGAGCATGTGACTCAGGGGGGAAAAATCTTCCAAATTATTACAAAAATCCAAAAAAATCTACAGGCAATGGAGTGGGGTCCTTTAGCCTGCAATTTCTATGCTCTCTTAGTTAAAAATAGAATAAATTCTAGCAATAAATCATGCTATTTGTAACAGAGCTTTTCAAGCTTTAAATCATCCTGTAAAGCATGCTTTTCTTTGTATCGGATAAGGACCGAGAGGGCCTATCCTTAGTTATAAATAAAGAGGCAGCAAAGCTCTCCGGAGACAGAGGAGAGGGGCGAGTGCCATAGTATTATTTTGAAAAATTTGTTCTCTCAGCGTCTCTTATTAATGACTCTGTAGTATGCATGCACAGATTATTGGATAGTGCGACGGTGTTGAAGAGTTTCCATTTCCACACGCTGCAAATGATGTGTATTAATCATTGAAATTATTTTCCTTTCATTTTATGTTATACAAGCTTGATTTTATAATTGCGCATATGTCCTAAGAACTTTTGCAAATTCCCATTAAGTGGCTGTAGCGGAATTGAACTTTATAACTGTAAGTCCTCACCAAATTGGTTCGAGACCATATCGGCGCCAAGAGGTCCTTTGGAACTGTTAGTCGTATGATCAATTTACAAAGCCTTTCGGTGCGAAGGGAGTATAGCTCTACAGGTCGAGTTCCGAATTTGGAGCCGAATTGATATAAATTACAGTATATACTTATCGCTGAGTCCGTCATTTCGGAGGTGGAAAGGTTGTTAATTGAGTCGACTGCCGAAAAGCAGAACCACCGATTTATTAAAGGCTGCGTATAAGTACATTGGGTCCGTTGATGCGGAGGACAGAGGATTATTGTTGAGTGATTGCCGACTTGTATGCACATTGACCGAACCCAACGTAGAAGGCGGGGATATATAGCCGAGAGCAGGGATATATATATATATAACCATCGGTTCATTATAAACGAGCCTTGGTCCATGGTAAGGCCCTACCTATAACTACTGCCGATGCGATCTAGCATCAGGCTATTGAGCTAAGGGAGAACAAACGTGGCATATATATATACATTATATTGCATAAGTCCGCCAATTGGATATCACTTTTAAGACTTCACTGAAAAGCCACGTTTTGTTAATAAAGCATGATATTGGGATTTTTTAAGAAATGAAATATCAGTTTAATGACTGATGCGCTCAATCCAGAAGAAAGGGAAATTGATCAAGACATAGAAGAGCTTGCTGGTAGAATAGAGAAATTGTCTATAAAGCCTGCACCCTCGCCATCATTTATTTAAATTATTTAATAATTATTGTTAATACAATACATACATATATATATATATATATATATATATATATATCATAATAATAATAATAATAATAATAATAATAATAATAATAGGTTGTTAAGGACGAGAATAATTTCAATGGTTAGCTTAAGAAGTAATTTATTAATTTATTTATTAATAATCATATATATATATATATATATATATATATATTAATTAAAATCATAAAGTTAGGGTTAAAAATATAAATAAATAAAATAATTTAAATGGTTAGTTAGAAAAGGTAATTAATTTAATTTAATTTAATTATTTATTATTATATATTAATAATATAGTCATAATATAGGTAATTTATTTGTTTAATTAAATTATTTATTAAATATAATTAATATTATATTAATAATATAGTCTTCATATTATAATAATATTAGTAGTCAAATTATTATTTATTAATTTAATATTATTATTATTATTATTTATGGAAACAAGTTAAATTAGGTAAAAATATATAGATAAATAAAATACTTTTAATGGTTAGTTTTAAAAAACTTTAATTTAATTTATTTATTTAAATTATTTATTAATAATCTCACATATAAATATATATATATATTAATTAAAATCATAAAGTTAGGGTTAAAAATATATAAATAAATAAAATAATTTAAATGGTTAGTTAGAAAAGGTAATTCATTCAATTTAATTAAATTATTTATTATTATATATTAATAATATAGTCTTAATATAGGTAATTTATTTATTTAATTATTTATTAAATATAATATATATTAATAATATAGTCTTGATATTAATATATTAATAATATATTATATATATTAATAGAAATTAGTCTTAAAAAAAAAAAAAATACATAAATAAATAAATAATAAAATAAAAATTATATATCTATCTATCTATCTATCTATCTATCTATCTATCTATCTATCTATATATATATATATATATATATATATATATATATATATATATATATATATATATATATATATATATATATATATATAGATATATATATATATAATAAGAGTTCAAAAACAAGGAGGAGGCAGAAAAACCGACTAAGAAGAGAGTGCTGGAATCCAGCACCTACTGATTTTCCAGCCATCATCTCTATTGAGATTGCTCGGCCTCTTTTCAATCTCAATAGCTTCCCTAAATTTCCGATGATGGAACTAAGCAACTTTGGCAACAACCTTGGCCTCCTCAATACACACCTGATGCTTGGTCATTTTGATGCGGGAGCATGTGACTCAGAGGGAAAAAGTCTTCCAACTTATTCCAAAAATAAAAAAAAAATCTACAGGCAAGGGAGTGGGGTCCTTTAGCCTGCAATTTCCATGTTTTTTTCAGTTAAAAATAGGATAAAGTAGAGAATAAAACATGCTATTTATGTCACAGATGGATAAGCTGTAATAAAGCTTTTACGCTTTAAATCATTATGTAAAGCATGCTTTTGTATCGGATAAGGACCGAGAAGGCCTATCCTTAATTATAAATAAAGAGGCAAGCGAGACTCTCAGCAGAGAAGAGAAGAGAAGAGAAGAGAGGAGTGAGTGCTAGAGCATTATTATTCTTAACCTTTTCTCTCGGCGTTTTAATCCAATAGTTCTGATAATATGCATGCATAGATTATTACTCTGTGTGTTGACCGTGTAGAATTGTATTACTGTTTCCGCAGGATACATCTGCTATGTAAATTGGCATTTGGGTCGTTTCCTTTTTCATTTATGCATCCACAGGCCTTTAATCATACTTTATAAGTTCTGCGCACACTTCTGTTTACATTAAGAATTCATGCAATTTTCCATTGAGCGGGCACTGTAGCGGACGTGGGATATTATCAATATTGGTTCTTACCCTTATCGGGTCCGAACCAATATCACATCGCGTCGGAGAGGGCTTATTAACAGTGGAATACATGAACTCCGATAATTCGGAGCCGAATTAATATAGAGGGGCTGTATATAAAAGAATCGGGTCCACAAAACCTCAGAACTGTGCATTCCCATAAACGGAGCCGAAACACTTTAGATTGGGGTTTAATGCATATCGGGTCCGTAAGACCCATTACATTAGCAAACCGCCGAAAGGGAAGTCGCCGATATACATCGGACCCAAAATCCATATAAAAAGGCAGCATAAGGTGTATCGGGTCCGCGGAGGCCTTGTATCACTTCGGAGCAGCGATTAACGAAACCGCCGAAAAGATCTGGACCCGAAAT
Organism: Pinus tabuliformis; assembly: GCA_031772625.1. NCBI lineage: Eukaryota > Viridiplantae > Streptophyta > Pinopsida > Pinales > Pinaceae > Pinus > Pinus tabuliformis. The sequence continues at coordinate 657,869,593 of CM062817.1, forward strand.
CCTTATAGGACGGTTCGGAAAGGGGCCATCGGGTCCGTCGTTTCGGAGGAGGGGAGGCTATTGTTTGTGGCGACCGCCGATAATCGGACCCGCCGAAATTATAAAGGCGGCATATAAAATTTGAGGTCCGCATGTGTTAATTGTGGCCGCGGGGTTTATAGTGTGGTTGTGTGTTTGTATATATGTGGCGCGGGTTTTAAAGCCCAAGAATATTAACAAGTAATGCGGATGGGTGGTGGCTTCCGATAGATGCAAAGGCACCGATATTGTTGGGTATATAATCCCTCCTTAAAGCCTCCTATAGTATTTGGCATAATTCTTTTAGAATTACCGCCCAAAAGAAATAAAGCCATTGTTTCTATAATTAAGCAAGATTTGTGGGTTTAGAGAAATAACTGAAGCTATCAGTTAATGGCTGATACGCATAGAGAACCAGGAAGAGAAGCTGACCTGGACATTGAGGAAATTGTTGACAGATTAGGGAGATTATCCCTAACGCCTGCACCCACACCATCACTAGTGGTATCAGAGCCATCAACTGACATTGAATTGAATCTCAGGAGGGGGAGAAGGATGGATTTTAGAGTTGGAAGAGGACGAGGACGTGGTGGAAGAGGACGGCCTATTGCAAATGCTGAAATAATGGAAACAGTAGAAGAACTGCGAACTAGATTGGATGCGTTAACTTCAGATAGAAACATAGATGATGGAGATGTCAGTGAGCCCGAAGTTGAAGCTACAGAGGAGGAAGCTGTACAGGTTACTCCTGAGATGAGGTTCTTTCAGTCAGTGTTGAAATCCACAGCCAGGCCATGGAACCAATTAGTACTGGTATACCAAGGAGGACTGAATCCAGAAGAATTGATCGACTGGATTAATAGCATGGAGAAATTCTTCGATTACGAAGAAACAGAAGATGAGAAGAAAGTGAAGTTTGTTGTCACCAAGTTAAAAGGCCATGCAACGCTCTGGTGGGATGGTGTGCAGGCGGAAAGGAAGAGACTTGGTAAGCAGCCAATCAAGAATTGGAGCAGAATGGTAGCAAAGTTACGAGGTAAGTTTTTGCCAAGTAATTATCAACAAACATTGTTTAGACAAATGCAAAATCTTAGACAGAGAGCTTCGACAATAAAAGAATACACAGAAGAATTCTATAAAGTGAGCATAAGAGCTGGAGAAGCCCAAGATACAGATGAGAAGGTGGCCAGATATATGAATGGCCTCAGGATGGACATTCAGGATGAGATAAGTCTGCTGTCTCCTAAAACAGTAGAGGAAGCTTATCAGATAGCACTGAAAGCTGAGGAAAAACTCATGAGGAAGCAGTCTGCCAGAGGGAGAGTGACTTTCAGAGGAAAAGGAAGTCAAGGTGGTAGAGGAAGATCTACAACACCTAAGGAAGGAGCTAGCAGTAGCTCAACCTAGCATGCACCCACAGGAGGTGATGCAAGAGGCAGAGGGAGTTTTTCTAGAGGAAGAGGAGGCAGAGGAAGAGGCAGAGAAATAAGATGTTACAGATGTAACAAGCTGGGACACAGAGCTTTTGAGTGCCCAGAGAATGCAGAAACAAAGTAGAGGAATGCAATTGTTGCTCCAACTGAGGGAGAGATGCCAGTGACAGCAGTAGCAGAAGAAGAAAATACACCAGAAAGAGGAGAATCTCTGGTAGTTAACAAAGTTCTACTTAAGCCAGCAAAGGAGGTGGCTGAACCGCCACAAAGGAAGACTTTATTCAGGACAATATGTAAAGTCCAAGGGAAATGTTGCCAGATGATCATTGATAGTGGCAGCACTGATAATTTAGTCTCTACAGAAGTAGTGGAGAAATTGAAGCTGAAGACAATGAAGCATCCAACACCTTATAAAGTGTCATGGTTGCAAAAGGGACATCAACTGTTGGTAAGTGAACAGTGTGAAGTGGAATTTCAAGTGGGCAAGTATAAAGATAAAATTGTTTGTGATGTGATGCCAATGGACGTGTGTCACATATTGCTTGGAAGACCTTGGCAATATGATAGAGGAGCCATACATGATGGGAAAAGAAACACCTACAAGTTTGGAAAGGATGGTGTCAATCATACATTGTTGCCTCTGCAAGAAGAAGATGTACCAGGACAGAAGACTAATCCAAAAACTCTGTTACTTAGAGGGAAGGAATACCTGAAGTAGATTGAAGAAAATGAGGTAAATTTTGCTGTAATTTGCAAGCCCAAGGTAATAATGACTTCTACTAAAGTTTATGATTTACCCATTGAAATTCAAGAAATTTTGGAGAAATATTGTGATATTATTGTTGATGATTTGCCTAATGAATTACCGCCAATTCGAAAAATTAGCCATCATATAGATTTGATTCCTGGAGCAAGTCTACCTAACAAAGCAGCATATAGAATGACTCCTGCAGAAAATGAAGAAGTTAAAAAACAGGTAAAAGAATTACTTGACAAGGGGTTGATCAAAGAAAGCCTGAGTCCTTGTGTAGTGCAAACAGTGCTGAGCCCAAAGAAAGATGGAGGCTGGAGAATGTGTACAGATTCAAGAGCCATCAATAAAATCACAATCAGGTACAGATTTCCGTTACCCAGAATTGAAGATTTAATGGATTGCTTGTCTGGAGCAAAATATTTTTCAAAACTAGATCTTAAAAGTGGGTATCATCAGATAAGGATAAGAGAGGGGGATGAGTGGAAAACCGCTTTTAAGACCAATGAAGGACTATATGAATGGAGAGTGATGCCTTTTGGGTTGTCAAATGCACCAAGTACATTCATGAGGCTTATGAATGAAGTTCTTAAAGAATTCATTGGTAAATTTGTAATAGTATATCTGGACGATATATTAGTCTATAGCAGGTCCAAGGAGGAGCACTTGAGGCATTTAAATTATGTCTTACAGAAGCTACAACAAGAAAAACTATTGCTGAATCTGAAGAAGTGTTCATTCATGAAAGAGGAGCTGGTGTACTTGGGATTTGTTATTTCAGCTGAAGGGTTGAAGATGGATCCAGAGAAGATCAAAGCAATTATGGAGTGGCCTTCACCCAAGAGTGTTTTTGAGGTAAGGAGTTTTCATGGTCTTGCTAGTTTTTACAGAAAATTCATTAAGAATTTTAGTAAGATTAATGCACCTATTATTGAGACCATAAAGAAGGATAAACAGCCATTTAAATGGACTGCTGAAGCAGAGAAGAATTTTCAGCTGTTAAAGAAGAAAATAACTGAAAAGCCTGTTTTGGTTCTTCCTGATTTTAACAAAACTTTTCAAGTTAAGTGTGATGCCAGCGCAGAATCAACTGGGGGAGTTTTAAGCCAAGAAGATAAACCAATAGCTTATTTCAGTGAAAAGCTAAATGATGCAAAAAGGAAGTATTATTCTTATGATAAGGAGTTTTACGTAGTTGTGCAGGCATTAAAGAAATGGAGGCATTATTTAATGTCAAAAGAATTTATTCTTTATTCAGATAACCATGCATTGCAGTTTATAATGCAGCAGCCAAAACTCAGCCAGAGACATGCTAAATGGGTAGAATATCTTCAAGGCTTTCATTTTGTGTTGAAGCATATAACTGGACAGTCAAACAAAGTTGCAGATGCCTTAAGTAGAAGGAATGTATTGCTGCAAGAAAGTCAAATCCAAGTGCTGGGTTTTGATTTTCTTAAGGAACTATATGAGACCGATTCAGATTTTAAAGAGGCATTTGAGGCTTGTAAAAATCCTGTCTTGGCGGATAGGAGCAAGTGGTTGGACTATTTCCTACAAGATGGACTGTTATTTAAGAAAAATCAGTTGTGCATACCCAACTGTTCAATGAGAGAGAATTTAATCAAAGAGAAGCATAGTGGAGGACTTGCAGGACATTTTGGTACAGAGAAGACTTTTGAGCAACTCAACAGATTTTATTTCTGGCCGAAAATGAAATCTGAAGTGGAGAAGTATGTAAGAAATTGTAAAGTCTGCCAGTATGCAAAAGGAAGGAGCCAGAACACAGGGTTGTATATTCCATTGCCAATTCTAGATAGGCCTTGGGATATGGTAAGTATGGATTTTGTGCTGGGATTACCAAAGACTCAAAGAGGTTATGATTCAATTTTTGTTGTAGTGGACAGATTTTCAAAAATGGCACACTTTATTCCATGTTATAAAACTAGTGATGCTTCTCACATTGCTAACTTGTTTTTTAAAGAAATTGTAAGATTGCATGGATTGCCCAAAAGCATTGTTTCAGACAGGGATTCAAAGTTTGTTGGACATTTCTGGAGAACACTATGGAAGAAGCTGGGGACTAAATTAAGTTTCAGCTCTGCCTATCATCCACAAACTGATGGACAGACTGAAGTTGTGAACAGAAGTTTAGGCAATCTTTTGAGGAGCCTTACTGCAGAGCATCCAAAGCAATGGGATCAAGTGTTACCACAAGTTGAGTATGCATATAATGACTCACCGAACAGGAGCACAGGACAGAGCCCATTCCATATTGTTTATGGAATGCATCCAAGAGGAATATCTGAATTAAGGAATTTGGGAAAAGAAGAAATGAGAAGTGCAGAGGGTGAAGACTTTGCTTCAAGAATGCAGGCGATACATGAACAGGTGAAACAGCAGCTACAGGATAGCAACATCAAGTATAAAACTAGAGCAGACATGAGGAGAAGAGAGGTGAACTTTGAAGTTGGAGATCTGGTTTTAGCACATCTCAGAAAGGAGAGATTTCCAAAGGGGGAGTATAATAAGTTAAAATCCAAGAAAATTGGACCGTGCAGAATACTGAGGAAATTCTCTACAAATGCTTATGAGATTGAATTACCACCTGGTGTGGGAATATCGCCAATTTTTAATGTTGCAGACATGTACAAATATGAAAATGAAGCTGCAGATGATACAACACAGGATCAAGAGACTCCAGAGATTGACTGGGTAAAACAGTTACCCACAGCAAAGAATTTACAACCAAAAAGAATTCTAGACAAGAAAGTGCATAAGAAGACAAGGAGATGAGAATATTTCCAGTATCTGGTAAAACGGAAAGGACAGCCAATCGCTGAAGCTACTTGGGTTACAGAAGACGTTCTACAGAAACTGGGCAAATCTGTAGACGAGCTCATGGACAGGAGCCCATGAAGAATTTTGTCCTCAGGAGTCTGATGCGGGAGCATGTGACTCAGAGGGAAAAAGTCTTCCAACTTATTCCAAAAATAAAATAAAAATCTACAGGCAAGGGAGTGGGGTCCTTTAGCCTGCAATTTCCATGTTTTTTTCAGTTAAAAATAGGATAAAGTAGAGAATAAAACATGCTATTTATGTCACAGATGGATAAGCTGTAATAAATCTTTTACGCTTTAAATCATTATTTAAAGCATGCTTTTGTATCGGATAAGGACTGAGAAGGCCTATCCTTAATTATAAATAAAGAGGCAAGCGAGACTCTCAGCAGAGAAGAGAAGAGAAAAGAAGAGAGGAGCGAGTGCCAGAGCATTATTATTCTTAACTTTTTCTCTCGGCGTTTTAATCCAATAGTTCTGATAATATGCATGCATAGATTATTACTCTGTGTGTTGACCGTGTAGAATTGTATTACTGTTTCCGCAGGATACATCTGCTGTGTAAATTGGCATTTGGGTCGTTTCCTTTTTCATTTATGCATCCACACGCCTTTAATCATACTTTATAAGTTCTGTGCACACTTCTATTTACATTAAGAATTCATGCAATTTTCCATTGAGCGGGCACTGTAGCGGACGTGGGATATTATCAATATTGGTTCTTACCCTTATCGGGTCTGAACCAATATCGCATCGCGTCGGAGAGGGCTTATTAATAGTGGAATACATGAACTCCGATAATTTGGAGCCAAATTAATATAGAGGGGCTGTATATAAAAGAATCAGGTCCGCAAAACCTCAGAACAGTGGATTCCCATAAACGGAGCCGAAACACTTTAGATTGGGGTTTAATGCATATCGGGTCCGCAAGACCCATTACATTAGCAAACCGCTGAAAGGGAAGTTGCGGATATACATTGGACCTGAAATCCATATAAAAAGGCAGCATAAGGTGTATCGGGTCCGCGAAGGCCTTGTATCACTTCGGAGCAGCGATTAACGAAACCGCCGAAAAGATCTGGACTCGAAATCCTTATAAGACGGTTCGGAAAGGGGCCATTGGGTCCGTCGTTTCGGAGGAGGGGAGGCTATTCTTTGTGGAGACCGCCGATAATCGGACCTGCCAAAATTATAAAGGCGACATATAAAATTTGAGGTCCGTATTTGTTAATTGTGGCCGCGGGGTTTATAGTGTGGCTGTGTGTTTGTATATATGTGGCGCTGGTTTTAAAGCCCAAGAATATTAACAAGTAATGCGGATGGGTGGTGGCTTCCGATAGATGCAAAGGCGCCGATATTGTTGGGTATATAATCCCTCCTTAAAGCCTCCTATAGTATTTGGCGTAATTCTTTTAGAATTACCGCCCAAAAGAAATAAAGCCACTATTTCTATAATTAAGCAAGATTTGTGGGTTTAGAGAAATAACTGAAGCTATCAGTTAATGACTGATATGCATAGAGAACCAGGAAAAGAAGCTGACCTGGACATTGAGGAAATTGTTGACAGATTAGGGAGATTATCCCTAACGCCTGCACCCACCCCATCACTTTTCCACATGCTCTACTAATGCTGAAGACTTTGATCTCCCATGTCTTAGGTCAGCCGCATGTTCGCAGATCCTTTGATGGATGGAGCGCCCTGTTTCCCCAATATAGGGGGTCCCACATGAACAAGGGATCAAGTAGACACCCTTCATGTCCTTAGGGTTAACGGGATCCTTCACCGGTCGGAGGGAATTGCGAATGGTGCTGAGGGGCCTAAAGGTTGAGGGAATATGATTATTATAATTTTAATTAAAAGATATATATATATAGATATATGTGTGTGTGTGTGTGTGTGTGTTTGTGTATAATATTAACAATAATTATTAAACAATTTAAATAAATAAGTAAATTATTTCTTTTTAAACTAACCACTAAAAATATTTTATTTATTATTTTTTAATCCTAACTTTTATCTTAATAACCTAATATTATAACTTTAATATATATATATATATATATATATATATATATATATATATATATATATATATATATTTGTATTAATAATTATTAATAAATAATTTAAATAAATAAATTAAATTAAAGTTTTTAAAACTAACCATTAAAAGTATTTTATTTATCTATATATTTTTACCTAGTTTAACTTATTTCCATAAATAATAATAATAATAATAATAATATTAAAAATAATAATAATATTAAATTAATAAATAATAATTTGACTACTAATATTATTAATATATTAATATCAAGACTGTATTATTAATATAATATTAATTATATTTAATAAATAATTTAATTAAACAAATAAATTACTTATATTAAGACTATATTATTAATATATAATAATAAATAATTAAATTAAATTAAATAAATTACCTTTTCTAACTAACCATTTAAATTATTTTATTTATTTATATTTTTTACCCTAACTTTATGATTTTAATTAATATATATATATATATATATATATATATATATATGATTATTAATAAATAAATTAATAAATTACTTTTTAAGCTAACCATTGAAATTATTCACGTCCTTAACAACCTATTATTATATATATATGTATTATATTAACAATAATTATTAAATAATTTAAATAAATAAGTAAATTATCTTCTTAAACTAACCACTAAAAGTATTTTATTTATTTTTTAATCCTAACTTTTATCTTAATAACCTAATATTATAACTTTAATATATATATATATATATATATATATATATATATATATATATATATATATATATATATATTAATTTTTAAAACTAACCATTAAAAATATTTTATGTATTAATATTAAAAATAATAATAATATTAAATTAATGAATAATAATTTGACCTGGGTCCTAAGGTCAAAATTAGCCGTTGGTCGATTTAGCTGTTGGAGTCTCTGCTCAGACTATTTAACATGCTAAGCTGGATCTGTTTCTTCAACTTGTCCTGATGATGAACCACACTTGTTGGTTCGAAACGCGTCGACAAATGTCTGTCTACATGTGATTTACGCCGAAGTTATTCTTTCAACTATTATGGATCACAGAAGCCTCAATTCAACTAATTTTATAGTTTTTTTTAAAATTTTTTTAGTTTTTTAATTATTAATTTTTTTCCATATTTTTGTTTTGTTTTGGTTTTTTATTTTGGATTTTTTTTTTTTAATGGTTTACAAGATATGTATATATTTTAAATATGTTTTTCTTATTATTTAATTTCTTTAGTTTTTTAATTCTTATCTTTTATAGGTTAATTTTGTTTTTTCTTAACATTTTTATGATTGATTTTTTTTTTGTTAATTTTTTTTTTTTTTAATTATGTTTGATCTTTTTTTGTCTTTTTTTATATATTTGATTTTTGTTAGTTTGTTTTTTTTTTTTTTAATTTTATGTTTTGTTTATATTATATATTTTATTTACCTTTTGTTTTTTTTTTTTAACTCTTTTTTGTTTTGTGTTTTTTCATTGTTTTAATTTTAATTTAATTTAATTTATTTATTTATTTATTTTTTATGTTTTCATTATTCTTTTGAAATTTGAATGTTTTTTGGAGTCATGATAAAATCTTTTGCGCCATTATTCTGAAATGTTGAAAATTTGCCATTGAAAAAAAAAGTGTTATTCCAGCGTCAACATTTTTCGTTTTGAGGGTGTTTTTTGCACAAAATTTACCATTGAAAAAAAAAAAAGTGTTATTCAAACATCAACACTTTTCATTTTGAGGGTGTTTTTTGGACAATTTTGCACAAAAAATTGGTTTTCAGCGCAATTTTTAAAACACGTTGAAAATTTACCCTAGAAAAAAAAAAGTGTTATTCTAGCATCAACACTTTTCATTTTTAGCATTGTTTTTCATGTTTTTTTGGCTAGAGTTCCTGTTTTGAATTTATAGTTCCTGTTTCAAAGTTTACATTGTTGTTTTCACTTAAAAATATAATAATAGAAAAATACCCTGATTGTTTTCATATTCTTGTTATACATTGGCCAACTTTATGAACCATTCAGCATTTGAAAAATATCAAAACTACCAATTTATTTTCACATATGTGAATTTTCAAGGAATAATCACCTATTTAAGTTAAACTTTTAAAGAGTAGTGATCTTATATTATAATTACGGGTTTATTGTCTTTTATAATAATGGTAGTGATTTTGTAGTATAACTAGTGTGCATGTGTGTTACTATATAGATAAATAATTTGGTGATGTTTAATTATTCAATTAATTTTAGGGGTGTATGGATTAATGGTAATGAAGATGCATGTTGGTTATTTTTTCTATATGAGTTGTATAATGAATATTGATAATAAAAATCATATCAAGATTAAGCCTCATATGATCTCAAGTCTTGCAAAGTTCTTTGGTGAGACTTCCCTCTTGTTAGGGATTGGAAATGCTAGTGCATAAACAACAATAGATGATTTTTGTTGAAAATTGATGCAAACATTGGTATGAAATTGAGATGAGAACTAGTTGTGCTATTGGGATCCTTTTTTTCAAAGTACATGAAAACTTGATATATATATTAATAAGTTAACTCAGAGCTATGTTTAGGATTGGTATGTTATGAAACCAGCTCACAAAAAGATAGAAAAGAGAGATCCACGCCTTAGAATTCAGCCTCTTCGAGGGGGCAACCTCCTTTACATTACATAAATGAACAATTCTTGGATGATACAAATGACAAAACCTCCTTTCTATATATAGGAGTCTAAGGAGTCACAATATAATCCAGCCGACCTAACAATAATAATATAAAGCCACAAAAATAACAATAGAGGGATTCTATGGGGCACAGAAATAACAACATGGGGGTAATAGGGGCACAACAATATAAATAAGGGGTATAACTACAATAGTAATGGGGTAATCACTAGTATTATAGGGACCCAACATGCCCCTCTCCTTCAAAAAAGTGTTGTCCTCAACGCTTGAGTAGTTCTGGATACTTCTGCATAAAATTCTCATCCTCCCATGTGGAATCTTCAGCGGATAAGTTCTTCCACTTGATAAGATACTCTGAAATTGATCGATTTCGTAGCTGTCGAGTTCTTGTTTCTGTGACTGCTTCCGGTTCCAATATAATTTTTCCTTCCTCGTCAAGTTCTGGCAATATTGTTTGAACTGGGAGCTTGTCGCCTATAACCTTCTTTAAACATGAAACATGGAAAACTGGGTGCAATCGAGAAGCTGCAGGAAGCTCCAATTTGTATGCCATAGTACCAATCTTTTGCAACACCTTGTACGGACCATAATACTTTGGTGATAATTTATTATCCTTCTTAGCTTGCTTTAGGGACATTTGCTTATATGGTTGTAGCCGTAGGAATACCCAATCACCTACATCAAAACTTCTTTCACTGCGATGTTGATCTGCCTGTTGTTTCATTCTATTTTGTGCCAACACGAGGTTATCCTTTAAGAGTTGGAGGACTTGTTGTTGATGTTCGATGTGATGTTCCACTGCCTGAACCTTAGAATTTTCTCTTAAATATGATGTGATGGATGGTGGTTGATACCCATAAAGTGCCATAAATGGGGTCATTTTTGTTGCTGTATGGAAGGAAGTGTTATACCACCATTCAGCCAGAGGCAACCATTTGACCCATTGTGTCTGTTTATCAGATACAAAGCAACGAAGATATCCTTCCAAACATTTGTTTACTATCTCAGTTTGCCCATCAGATTGAGGATGATAAGATGAGCTATGAGCTAACTGAGTACCAAGACAAGAAAATAATTCTGTCCAAAAATTTCCAGTGAAAATGGGATCTCTGTCACTTACAATAATCTTTGGGTTTCCATGTAGCTTTTGAATTGTTTCCATAAATGCAGTAGAAACTGTACTGGCTTTAAATGGATGTGATAATGCACAAAAGTGTGCATACTTGGTAAGTCTGTCAACTACCACCATGATGACACTCTTTCCCTCAGACTTGGGTAAACCTGTGATAAAATCCATTGAAACCTCCTCCCAACGTTGGCTTGGAATGGATAAAGGTTGTAATAGACCCGGTGTCTTAATTGTTTCAACTTTATTTTGTTGGCAAACCAAACATTCTGCCACAAACTTTTGAATATCTGATTTAAGGCCATCCCAAAAAAATTCCTTCTTAACCCTGTGGTAAGTTTTTAAAAATCCTGAGTGCCCTCCTAAGGGAGAAGTGTGCAATTCCATAAGAATCTTTTGTTTTAGCTGGGAATTCTTACAGAGGTATAAGCGATCTTTGTACCATAACGAATCATTTTTCCAGCTAAATGTATCAGACGTACTGGAATCTTGTTGTAGCTTTCGAATAAGTGCCCACACTTCTTCATCATTCTTCCATTCCTCCCTTGCTTCGTTTATCCAATCTGGTTGGATAATAGAAATGGCGCACAACAATGCTTCCACATCCTCATCCTTTCTTGAGAGTGCATCTGCCACCACATTTTGCTTCCCTTTTTTGTAGATGATTTCAAAGTCATAACCCAACATCTTTGTGACCCACTTTTGTTGCTCTTCAGAGGATAATCTTTGTTCTAAAAAGTATTTAAGGCTATCATGATCCGTTTTTACCTTGAAGTGTCTTCCCATTAGGTAGGGTCGCCATTTCTTAAGTGCATGGAGTATTGCCAACATTTCCTTCTCATAAATAGCTTTGCTTAAAAACTTTCCCTTGATTGGACGACTTTCAAAAGCAATGGGTCTTTCATCTTGCATTAGAACAGCACCAATTCCATTTCCTGAAGCATCACATTCCACAATAAAGGTTTTTGTGAAGTCCGGTGTAGCTAAGACCGGTGCTTGGCACATTGCCTCTTTAAGATGTTCAAAGGCCTTTGTTGCTTCCGGAGTCCATGAAAATGCATCTTTCTTCAATAATGTTGTTAGAGGTGCTGCTATTCTCCCATAATTCTTAACAAACTTGCGATAATACCCTGTCAACCCAAGAAATCCTCGCAGATGCTTTATGGATGTGGGGATTTTCCATTCCTTAATGGCTTTAATTTTGCTAGGGTCTACCTTAACTCCTTCATGAGATACAATATGACCAAAATATTCCACCTCCTGGACTCCAAAGAAACATTTGGATCTTTTTGCATATAATTGTTTCTCCTCCAATAGTTGTAGCACCCTGTCAACATGTTCAACATGATCCTTCCAAGACTTGCTGTAGATTAGTATATCATCAAAAAATACTAACACAAATTTTCTAAGGAATGGTTTGAAAATTGAATTCATCAAACCTTGAAATGTTGAAGGTGCATTGGTAAGGCCAAAAGGCATGACCAAAAATTCATAATGACCCTCATGAGTTCTAAATGTCGTTTTCGGAATGTCTTCAATCTTCATTCTGATTTGATGATATCCCGAACGAAGATCCAACTTGGTGAAGTAAATTGATCCATGCAATTCATCCAGTAATTCATCAATGACAGGAATGGGGAACTTATCTTTAATAGTGAGCTTGTTGAGCTCCCTATAATCCGGACACATGCGCCATGATCCATCCTTCTTGTGCACCAATACTACTGGAGCAGAGAAAGAACTTTGACTTGGTTGAATTATACCAGCCTCTAGCATTTCTGCAACCATACGTTCAATTTCACTTTTTTGGACATAGGGATATCTGTACGGCCTGATGTTTGGAGGAACACTTCCTGGAATCAGATGAATAGCATGATCATGATCACGCATAGGTGGGAGACCTTTGGGAGTCTCAAATACCTTGGAATGATTGTCCAGGACTTTTTGGAGATCTGGAGAAATAGATGATTCCAATGTGGAAACATCTAGCGAACATAATTGTGCAATTACACCTCTTTGCTCCTTTTTTAGAAGCTTTGTCATACCATTAGAGCTGATTATCTTCCCTGGTTTCCCTGCAATACCCCTTAATTCAACTTCCTTTCCTTCCGTAGAAAATTTGATGAAAAGTTCTTGAAAATTAAAAGCTATTGTACCCAAGGATTGTAGCCATTGGACTCCTAGTACAACATCAGCACCTCCCATTGGAATGGAAAGCATTGGGCTAGTCAATACATATTCTCCCATGGATAGCTTGATATTATGGCACTTTCCAGAGCAATTTATTGTTCCTCCATTTGCAATCATCACTTGACACTCTGGTGCTGGATATAGGAAGCAATTCAATTCTTTTGCTACCCTACAATGAATAAAATTGTGGGTGCTTCCTGAATCAATCAACACTATTACCTTTTTCTTCTTGATTTGTCCTTCTATCTTGATGGTTTGAGGAGTGGTAATTCCTGCCAATGCATTACAAGATATGGTCGGATTTATTTGTTCTTCATCTAGGCTTTGTTCCTGGAGTATATCTTCTTCTTTTGACCTTTCTTGCTCCTTTTCTTCTTCCTCTTCACAATCTATGTAGAATAATTTCTTCTCAGCACACTTATGACCTTTAGTGTATTTGCTATCACAACTGTAACAAAGCCCTTTTGCTCTTTTTTCTTCCAATTGTTGTGGTGTCAACCTTATAGGTTGTGGAAGACTAGGGCAACAACACTTCCGTCTTTATAGTTGTGAGTGGTATGCTTCCTGGTTGCCATAATTTTGCTTTCCATTTTTCTTGCTAACCTGAATGCCTTCTCTAATGAATCAGGTTCCCAAAGGCGAACATCATGTTGGATATTATCCTTTAAAGACCCTATGAACACATCAATCCTATGCTCCTCTGGAATATCTTTTACCCTTATGTTCAATTTTTGGAACTCCTCAATGTGCTCCATTACTGAACCCTTTTGTTTGAGACTTATCAATTGGCTAAAAAAAGTGTTGCTTTTTGTATCTTCATAATGTGCTATCAATTCTTCCGTAAAAATTGCCCAAGTGATAAATTTTTTACGAGAGCAAAGCCATTGATACCATACAAACTGATTTGGTTCCAAATATACAGTTGCCATACGTACCTTTTGTGTGTTTTGCACATTATTGAGATCGAAGAACTGCTCCATCTGTAATATCCATGTGGCGGGATCCTTGCCATCAAACTTCCTCATATCGATTTTTGGAATATGGTGGGTCTTTGATCCAACATTAGAATCTATGGAATCATGATTAACATTACTTTTGTTCACATCATGAGTTTCCTTTACAACCTTTTCACCATTAGTAAGTATCTCTTGTAGAAAATTTGTCAAATCTGTCTTCAAATCTGCCATGTCTGTCTTCAAATCTGTCTTCAAATTTGCCATGTATTTCTTCAAATCTGTCTTCAAATCTATCTTCAAATCATCCATCTTAAATTCCACACCATTTATCTTAGATTCCATGCCACTTATCTTAGCTTCTGTTAGCTTTTGTGAGCGTGACATTTGTTGCACTTGTTCTTGTAATTTTGATATATCATGTAGCATTTCTTCCTCTTCTTCATGAGTCATGCTAGAGCTTTCAGGTTCCTTACTAGGTGTTTGCATTTTCTTTCCTCGGGGCATCAGTTACCGATAATAATGCTTTACTATGCCCTTTGAATTCCGTTAAACCAAGCTTACACAAAAATTTAAAAAAAAACTACACACCTTTTTTTTCACTTTATAGAAGCTTGATATTGAATTTGATGTATCTCTGTAATTTCGGATCAGCTAGTTCTAAAATTCTGACCTGTAGTAGCCTTCTGTATCCTCTTTCCAATGCCACAAGTCTGACCCAGATTGGATTCTCCAAGGAAGAGTTATTGAAATCTCCCACAGTGACTTGCTTTTAGACTAGTTCAGTAGAGCGAACTTGTATGGCGTGCCACAAGTCACTCTTTCAACCTTTGAATCTGAAACACGTATACAAGAAACTACAATCCGTCCTATTTTTTTACCTTCTTACGAAATTTCAATCCGATCCCCAGAGAGAAAGTTATGACGATTTTCCCCAGGTCACCTGTTTTGAATGTAATTCAGGAGTCTGCAAAAAGACCAACTTCCTCAGATCATATCTCTGCAAATATCATGCGAAAAGCTCTGAAATTTGGACCCAAGATTCAGCATGATTTCTTCTCAAATGGGTTCTTTTTGTGACTTCTGAAACGTCACAGAAAAAAAGTTATAGCGAAAATTCCACGATGACCTGTTTGGAGCAGCGAAACCCTAGAATCCAAAGCTCTGATACCAAATGTTATGAAACCAGCTCACAAAAAGATAGAAAAGAGAGATCCACGCCTTAGAATTCAGCCTCTTTGAGGGGGAAACCTCCTTTACATTACATAAATGAACAATTCTTGGATGATACAAATGACAAAACCTCCTTTCTATATATAGGAGTCTAAGGAGTCACAATATAATCCAGCCAACCTAACAATAATAATATAAAGCCACAAAAATAACAATAGAGGGATTCTATGGGGCACAGAAATAACAACATGGGGGTAATAGGGGCACAACAATATAAATAAGGGGTATAACTACAATAGTAATGGGGTAATCATTAGTATTATAGGGACCCAACATGGTACTTCAAATACAAATCTATTTTGGAATAAGAATCATACTAATAAATAGTCATATATATTGCATGATAATGCTGGCTCCTATGATGTATAGGGTTCGTCGAGGATTTATTTGAATATTTGATTTGATTAGGAGAGAAGTCACAAGGAACAAAAGAAGAGAGATTTGAAATGCCTGTGATTTGGTTTTGTTGCAATAGTTCAATCACAAATTCTCAAGAGCAATATATTTTTGGGCTAATTACCATATAGAATTAGAATATTGAGCTTGTAGTAGAGTTGAAATAGTTCTTTAAAATCAAGAGGAGTAGTTCAAGAAAGGAGCTCATCAAAGGTTGGTTAAGGAGATTGTGATATGGATAAATAATTTTTTGGAGGTCTACATGTCTAGTAGTTCTTCAACCATGGAAGTGTAAGCACCAATTCTTGGGGGTGATATAGCATGGATTGACTGATATTGAATAACTAAGGGAATAAGATGCCATCAGGGAAGAAGTGCTCTAAAGAGGGAAAGATGGGATTTGAAACAAAATGCAATAATTAAGACATGGTGGATAAATAGAGTGAACGATACTCATCACAACACTATGGAAATGAAGAGGAGTATTATTAAGGATCGAAACATAGAGTCATGACTAAAACAGTTCAAAAGGTTTCAAAGGTGTCGAGATAATACCAAGCATTTGTTCAAAGAGGGGGATATAATCATTGCAAAGAGTCAAGAGAGAAGAATAGGTGGGGAGAATATGTCTACAAAGTTGGAAGAGAAAAGAGAAGTGATGGCATAAGGAGGTCATCATGTTTTGTTAGATGGATCATGTTTGTCCAAAAGGAAGCCTCATTTTGTAAGGTATTTATTATCTTATGGAGAGAGATATCATCGCAAAGTCAAAAGAGGAACAAACACTTGGTAATTGGTTTTAACTGTTTTAAATAGAGGAAGGTCAAGTAGTAGACTTGCTACACCCTAAGAAAAGAGAATCCAATCCAAACCAACCACGCTATGAAACTTAAAATCCTATAGGTAGTTGCAACTTTTTCTTCTACATTTGACTTGAAAGCACCTTTTCTTAGTACTTTGGGGTATATTAGTAGTGAAAAAAAAATCAAGTTGGAAATACGAGTAGAAGAAGTGGCATATGTTATGTTTGAATTCTAGTTCAAGTGGGGGAGTAGGCCTGATTTTTCAAAGACGTCTAGAAGGTTTTACCTTGGTGAACAATCCAACCAACAATATGGTTATCATAGTTTGAAGATATTTATGAAGGGTGATGGTGATGAATAACCGCATTGGTTCTTATGTGGATTCATCTGGAGGGTAAAAAGAATTGTAGTTCTAGAATATAAGTTGATAAAGTTCCCAACCACATTGTGGGCGAAGCTTCTCTAATGGTGCATGAAGTTCATACAAATTGATCGTCGAGGCGTAGCTAATTCCTTAGATGAATTAAAGGTAGGATTTACAACTATGCTCTAGAGGCTAAACATTAAAAAAATAATTTTTACCAAGATAAAGGAGATTAAGAAAATGGTTGGAGAAATTTATTGGGAGTGTGATGAAAAATTACAAAACCCGATCAACAAACTTTCCTATACTATTGATGAAACTCAACACAAAGAATGATTAATTCAAAGTTTTTTTCTCTTTAATAGTGTACCATTAATGCAAAAGATGTGGGTGACATAGCGGGATGCCTTATCTTTCGCCATGAACGTATAATCTTGTACGGTGAACATCCATTTTACTAAAAAATTTCACGCTTGGTAGGATCTAATAGAGAATTATGTAAGGAGTTCCTTCTAGGTAAAGGAGATTGGCATTATTATTTCTAAACGGGGTGGCCTATGATGACACATAAGAATCTATTGGTGTAGGAGCATAATTTCAAAAATTTAGTTCAAAATTTGTAATTGTCCTCTATAAGGTCTTAGATATTTCTAGAGGAGGAAGTTGGTTTCCTTATTTCCCTATAATTCTATAGAATTTCTAATTACATTATCAGGATAGAAAATTTTAGAAATTTGAGGTAGAAGTTAGAATGTTGTGTAATTTTTAGGGGATTTGAAGTTATCTATAGAGTTTTGGATTCGATTGTCTCATAATGTATAGATAGATACCCTAAGCATGAGAATATAGCAATGAGGATGGTTGGAAAAGAAATGTGTAGCCCCATTGAATTATCACATCTCCTAACTCATGTTCCTAAAAATCATTGAATGATTGCATGTGAATTGAGTTTTACTATATGATTATCTAGATCTGTTGAGTTATACTATGGATGGACTCGACCCTTTCAACACCTTTTATTTACTATAGTTTTACTGTCTAAGTCTAGTTCTCAATCTCTTTTTATGTCACAATGAATAGTTGATGAATTAATAGTCAATAATTGATGTACAAATTGTTAAGTTCATGGTGATTAGTGATTGATTGTGAGTAATTTTGTTTTAGATATGCCTTGAATGTTTAACAATTTCAACATATATAGACAATGCATGGTAAAATAATTGGAATAGCATGTTTGGGGGGTGTAGCATTCCAAGAAACGAAAATCACACCAATACTGAAGATGAATCGATATCGCCAAACCATTGTGGCATTTAAGCATCCAAGAAAAGAGTTTTTGATACCCCATTATGCATTTTGGAAACACTAGAGTGAAGAATCTGGTACAACATGAAGAAAAGGTGGAGCATTGGGGATCATAACCTTGCATTCACAAACTAATCAGAAATCAAAGATTAGACAGAGGACACGTCCAACCTGAGAAAAAAGGATCGATTAGAGAATGTTTTCTTATGACTTTTATGAATAGGTTCATCATATTCAAACTTCATTGATAGTGGCTTGTTTAAAAATTATAGTTTTTAAATTATTTTAATAGTTTTTTCACAAACAAAAAAAGCATTGAATAGCCCTTCATATAGAAACACATCCATGTATTAGTGTTGCATTACCCTCATTATATTAGTTGGCACTTATGATTAAAGTTCTTGATGAAAATACTTTATTTTTATTATTGGATAAAATATAATTTTTGCAAGGGGAAGAAGGATCAAGAGGAGTGATACACTACCTTCACAAACATGGAAAAACTAGATACTCTTCGAATTTAGGCACAACTAGAAAAACCAAAGTTGAATTCCTAGCATTGTGGAAAGAACTAGACATCACTAAGAACAAAGGCATAAGAAAGCTAAATATTTTTGGGACTCTATGATAAGCATTAGAATGATTGTGAAGTCTCAATAAACAAATGACTCTTTCTCCCCCCTATGGTGAGAATAATTCTTCTTCAGTTGGAAATTTTTGATGAAATCTCCCTTTACCATGTGTGAAGGCATTTAAATGGAGAAGAAAATGGTCTAGCTAATTGAAGAGTGGAGTTGGGCATTAGAATATTAGAAATAAATAGAATTGTCTAGGGTTTCATCCCCATTCCATAAGCATATGCAATCAATCCTAGAACAAAGAGCCATCAAGGATGGTAGCAGATGAGAATTATAATCTTGTGTATTAACTCCTTGCATGCATGACCTAGTGGGAGTGATGTTATTCAAGAGTTCACCTGGATGATCAATACTTCTACATGGTATTCCCATGCACAATATGGATAGGATGAGGGACATATGGAAGGCACCGATCCCCAATGCCATAGATTTACAGGAATATGCATTAATGAAGCACCGTCGTTGGCATTACTTCCCTCACGTATCCATTAATTATCTAAAGGGAATGTCAGTTGGGTTTCTTTGGAAGGACGAGCATGCATTAAATATGGAGATCAATGAGGATCTTGGTTTAACAATGATGAAGGAGCTTAATGATGGCATTTTTGATGGAGACAGTCTATATATGCTAGTCTCACAGGACATTTGGGCATCCCTATTTCATTTGTCTTGGTGTTATTCTCACAATGTTCTATTTCGATTAATGATGGTGTTGGAAGGTGACCAACACTTGGATTCTGATATGGAGAGGTGGAAGAAGGTAGAAAAATTTCTCTTCAAGTTGCTAATGGGACTAGTTGACCTCCTAACTCATAGGATAGATCTGCTAGAGAACAACAGGGATTCAAAGGCTACCCTACCAGATTGAAAATTTGAAAGTCTGGAGGCGGGAGTGGAAAGGAACATTATAAAGTTGGAGGTGGATTGTATGGATAGTCCTGAAAAGCTTGCTAGAGATGGTCTATTCACAAAAGCCCATGAAATCCTAGCTGAAAAATATGATTTTGGTATTAAGGAGTAGCCTCCCGATGATGGCACAAAAGATGAAAAAAAGGGAATATGCAAAGAAGTCTTCATGGCAAAGAAGGATAAACCTCGAACCTCAAAAATCGCTTATTTTCACTTAATATATGTATTGCAAATACAATTTTTTTCAGGTCAATTTTGTAGAGTATATGGAGCGTATTAATGTAGGAATATAGTTCAAAGGGCCCATAGAGGAAAAAAGGTTATGCTCTGGATATATTGGAACATTGAGGAAACAAAGATCATTGAATCTGGTTCCACTTCTTTGTCATCCATTCTAATATTTTCTTACCACTAAATTGAGAGCCATGAGCACAACCCACTAACAAAAATTGGACATTGGAATGACTTCATGCATCTTGATCTTATCACCTAGAATGAAGGAGAGTTGTCCCTTATTTTCTTTCATAGAGGGGTTTTTTCATTTTCTAGTAGCAGCTAGGGGGGACGTGATCAGGGTAATGAGTGGGATTCTAGCAGGGGGAATTTTGTTCAATGGAGGAGGTGTTAACGAGATCAGTGGGGAGAATATGGGAGAAGAAAAAGGAATAGAGACAATATTATTAGGTGAAAGTGTGATTTCCAGATAACTATAAGGATTAAATCTTTCAAAATCGAAAAGCAGGATAGAGAGAGCCAGACGCGAGGAGGGGAAAACCATCTAATGGGTGGAAAGGGTAGTCAAGTCTGTCAACGATAAAATAATACTACCATAAAGGTAGGGATCCATAATGAAAATTGGTAACCCATGAGGAGCAGTACATGGGGTAGATAACCCCAAGGAGAAAACCCTAGGTGGAAACCTAAATGCAAGCAGATCATTGAAAGTAGACAAGGTGGGGGAGGACAAAGGTGGAAACGAGAAACCATCTAAGTAATGAAAACCTTAGCTGATGGAAAATTCTAGAAAATCAGTGATGCTAGTGTGATGACCTGAATCTCCAGTAGTACCTATGTCACTGCTTTGAGTTGAAGCCCACCAATGAAAACCCTTTGTGAGCGAATTTCCAAAAAGAGGAAAGACCTTGTTAACAAGTGGAGCCACAAAATCCTTTGCCATGCTTCCTTTAAGCCTCAGTCATCCAAGTGGGGTCACAAAACCATGTGTAATTCTTCCTTCAAGCCTCAATCAACCAAGTGGAGCCATAAAACCCTATGCCATGCTTTCTTCAAGCCTTGATCTACTAAATAACATCACTAAATTCTTCCTTCTCTCATTGGATCCTCCTAATAATCAACCACATGGATCTCTTCCATGATAGTGACCCAGACCAAAGGAAAAAATAATTAAAAAATTGTAAATGAGTTTCATCCAAAGCGAAAATACTCTTGATGGTAAACTGTAAAAAGAGGGAAAATTCTACGGGGTGCAACCAAAGGGGGTAAGTCAAACCACGAGCTCTAAAGAACCTAGAGGGATGTGTGACCTTGATGTGTGAGTCGTGTTGGTGCGAATAGAGATAAAGGGTTCCTAGATGCATAGATTGAAAGGTTGCGACGTCCTCTATCGATCCATGGTTCTCATTACTTCCAACATTTGACAGAGTTTAACACTATTTCACGACTTCCAATATGGATCTCATGGCTTCCATCGAGGTATATTGTTGAGGAAAGGGAAGAAAAATAAGTAATTGAAGGAGGGATTGAAGAGAAATAAAAGGTTTTATATTTATTTTCTAAATGGAAGAATACCAAAGGAAACAATTTGAAGCCATTATTGTAAAGAAAGAAAGTACTTGCACTGCAACTGCAAAAATTATCAAATAATACAAAGAAACAATTGTTTCCCTCAAGAAAAATATCAAGGAGAAGGAATTATCCTTTCATTTGTCTATCCAAGGTAAGGAATCTGAATTGAAACATAAGAATCTCTTGCAAAAACTGAATATGGTTGTCAAGAGTAGGAAAATGTACACACAAACAATTGAAAAGAAAAACAAAATAGAGGTTATTGAGTCTATTAAAAGATGCATGAGTGCATCACTAGAGTTGGAACATAGGGTGATGAAGAAGATGCAAGAGAATGTGTCAAGGTGTGGAATGAAATCCAAAAAAGGGTATACTCAAAATTTGAATCCAACTAATGTAACATGGAAGATGTGACATGGACTTCAAAGTTTTCCAATGTTCAAAATGCCTAATGAAACTGATGTAGGAGAAGATGCTACAACAACTGGATAGACAACATTTTTCCACATCATCCATTACAAGGTGTTGAGTATTATGAGTATCATTTGAAGGAATAGGTGCATATTCAAATTCCGGATCTCTTTTGCTAGCTGATCTAATGCAAAAATATTGTACTCTTGCTAAACATTTATACAAATCTCTATTTTTTTTTTGTAAGCTTCATAGGACCTTTTCATTCATTCATTTTTGTCAAAGGTAGGTTACACCCATAGATAAGACGTTCGATAGCCTTAACCTACCCATTGGGAAACCAGATTTATTGGCCACCAAACAACATTATATTCCATCCAAAATGAAATATTTTGAGTCTGTCTAATAGTGATTTATAGGATTGAATGCATGTAAACCATCTACAAAATAAAGAGTTATAATATAGATAACTAGTCAACATATACATCATAGAAAATTAAAAAAAAACAAGTATGACCATATCCCAACAAACTACTACTCATTAGACGACTCCATAGGAGTTGGGTCCTTTGCAGTGGAACCTGGTAATTCTGACTAAAGAAGACACATGATGTGTTTTTCAATGCGGCCAAGATGAACATTTTGTGCTGAATTTGGAATTGGATGAGTTGAAATTATTTTTGAATTTCCTAATAACCTAGATCAGATTTTACAAAACCTAGTAGAGAGGACATGATTTCTATGGCCACAAGAATCTTCATCAGCCAGTAGAGATGGAAATTTTGTTTGTATCGTGTGTTGTGGCCTCTAGTATGTCGCGGGTTAGGGACTAAGTCGCGCTAGTCATCAATATGAACTTCAAAGTTTACATACTGATTCAATTTGGCTTCCCGTGTCGAAATCAGTTTCTTAAGTTGGGTCAAAATGCTTGTATGATAGCCCTGGGATACCTCCCTGATGATTTGAGAATCAATTTTATGGCCCCTTCTTCTCAGTTACCAGTTTGAGGATGGACCAATGCCTTTGTGTTCTATCGATTGTCAACTGCGGCCTCGACCACCTCTTCCGGAAGAACAACCAATGGGGGATGGATGAGCCATATGAATTGTCAATCAAACAACAAAACCCCAAGTTGTTAACCAAAAAAATGAACCATGATCCAGAACCAAACTTTTTGTGTGCACTCAAGAAATTTACAAAAAAATTTAAAGCTTGGCACAATAGCATATCATGATAGAAAGATGTAGAATTTGTTAGGCTCAGGCCTTTCCTAGAAAATAAGGGTCGAATAGAATGACCACTACCAACACATAATACCTTGGTTCAGCTCCCCAAGCTCAGGTGAATCAATATACAGAGATAAGCCAAGGTATGTCTTTTGCTTCAGGAAGAAGGCTCCACATACTGACTCCTCGAGCTCAATTTTAGTAAAACCCACACCACATTCACAATAACTCAGATAAAGGGAATTCAGATGCATTCCCATTCTCAGGACCAACATTTCAATTATATAACCAAAAACAACAAACATACATTCATCCATTAGAAGATTCCAGACCCGAGATTGATAATACATTCCCATTCGAGATAGAAGAATTCCAAAGAAGATGGATACATGCATAGAAAAAGAAAACATGACATAAGACAAGGCAACAAAAACTTTAGAATTTTCCTAACATTTCCATTTAGGTTTTGAGAGACATTAGAATAGTATGCAGATCGTGGTCAAAGAGGGGGAACAAAGAGACGTACATACCTAATAGAGGAAGCCATGAACCTAAGAGAACCAGTTGTGTCAAAGAAACAAGCCCACTTGGCCTTCCTCGCAAATAAAAATACGCTTACTGAGAGCCTTCACTCTCCTCCAATAAAAAAAATCCACCACAAAATAGCTAGATGCTTGGGTTGATGAGCCCCTACCACCTAGATATTAAGATCCCAGTGGCTCGTCGCATCACAATTAATGCGTCCCATGTATGCTACCATTCCACATTCATGCTTGATCATGCGAGGGCATGGGTCGGGCAGCCCTCCACCCCTCTCACCAACTAGTTTACGCATGACAGTGATTCCGAGAGGGATTATAATCTATCCCATACCCCGATCAAGGAATACAAATCTCTATTTTGATTACAGTTGTAATAGAGATTTCCCTTTCCATCTTCTTCCCACTTTTGACTCATGTATAAGATGCTTTTGATTAGTAATTTGACAAATACAATGTGTAACTATAGGGACTTGCTAGAAAATTAATCTACGACCTTACAAAAGTCACCCACTTTTCCCTTACTGTGGCATGTTTAGGTTTATTTAGATATGTTTTGACATAAAAATGAGGGTATCTCTTTCATAAATTTGTGGCCAAATATTATATAAGGGATTTTTAAGAAAAAAATTCCATGTCATGATGTATGACTATGCATGATATATGAAAGTTTAAAAAATAGTGATGATGATTAAAAATATTTGAAAAGGAGGTAAGAAAATGAAGTAGAAATTGTTACGTATATTCTCATTGATAAGGTGAAGCAATTTTTCTCCAAAAAGGGTATCATCTATTCCATTTATGGCTCCCACCCAAAGAACTGTGATGATGAAAAAAATAGATCGCAAGAAATTTACTTGGAAAAAAATGGTGCTTGACATTTGTGTGCTCTCTATTGGAGTTTTGGGCACATTCAACACTCTATTTTTAACACTTGGTTGTTTCTTTCATTGCATGGCATTCATATGGGTGCCAAGTGTGGTTCTCCTTTTTTCATTTTCATCATTTTCATAGTATCGTGTGATTAACACACAGTATGATTTCATGTTGGAATTTTTCATTTGAACTTGATGTTTCTTCTTCCTATTGGCACTCACCATAAAAACCTTGATTCATATCATGGAATTTCATATAAATTAGTATGGCATTCATTAGACCTCAACATATAACATTTAGCACTTGAATTGAAAGCTGGTTATTGTTGTGGACACTGGTGTGTTTTCTCGGTGGCATATGGAAAATGTGCATGGCTTCAAGCGAATGTTGGCCAAAGAGCTCTTTGTTATGCACTTAGCTCCAATATTTTCCATGTACCCTTTCACACATCATGATAAAACTCACTCAAGTGTATCATTCACCAAATATTGGTTACTCAACAAGGGTCTAGATGAACCTAAATTTTGTCCATTAATTTCCTTGATGCACAGAATGTTGACACATCATACACTATTGACTTTTATCTGATCACTTGGGCATTTAAAATTTAGGCTTAATAAGATATATTTCAAACTATATTTCAACATCTAGTCCCTTTTTTTATGGTGTTGAGGCCTTGTTGAATAAAAATCTGTTAATATCAACAATTCTCCTTTCCATTCTTTTGATCTAAACATATCTCCTTACTTATCGACATCTTGTATATAAATTTAGGCACATTAAGAGGTTGCTTAATTTTCTTGAGAATTGGTGATAATACCACATGCACAAATAATAATCACAGGGAATCTCAATGCATTCCATGCATGCCAAGACTTGTTAAGTGCCAACTTGTGCTAATGTGTGTTAGGGAGTGCTAGGGCATGTTATGGAGCGGAGTAGGGCATGCTAAGGAGTTACATGGTCTTTTCAGGGAGTGTTAGGGAGTGGCTAGGTAACTTAAGGAAGCACAAAATCAAAATCCATGGGAATAAACAAATAAGAGGGTGTGTCAAGGAGTGTCGATCAGTGTCAAGTGTGCCAAGGAGGGAGTGACAAGGCATATTTCTAAGCAATTCCAAGGCATGCTAGGAAGTGCCAAGGTGTGTTAGGGAGTGCCATAGGGTGCCAATATATGCTAGATAGCACCAAGGCATGCCAATGTGTTGAGAGTTTAATTTTTCAGATTAAATCCCTTAAGATTAATTGTCAACCTGAGGTTCGTAAGCACAAATTTCCTTGCGCTTTCTCTGTTCAGGCTAGGTCAAAGTTTAATCATTTCCTTATAATGATTTATGAAATAAATACTCACAAATCTTATCGTCTAATGAGAAAACCCAACAATCAAATTTAACCTAAAATCTTCATGATTTCTAGTATTCAATATGTACTTAACTATGCATTTCTAGTGACAAAAACGAGCTTCTATTCACACCAAACTCTAATCAAACTTTGCATGCTGGTACTAGACTCTCTATGAAAAATCACTCAATCATTTTCAACAAGCATTCTATGTTGACAATTCTTACTAAAAGAAATCAAAAAATCCTATGATAATAACCATTCAGCTTATTAAACTATTGATTCCATAATCATTCGTTCCCAGAGAAATATTGACACTAATCTATAGCAATCCAATTACTAATTCAATGAGTGATCTATTCTGATAGTACTTCAATCAACCAATCATTCTGTACTTAAGAGCTTATTTCCAGGTCAAGGTTCAGGGTTTAAGTACCAATTGGAAGAATTGCTCTGTTTTGATGTTTTGTCTTCAAGGGATCACTTACAGGATTTAATAAATGAAAGAAACTTTGATACTTATCTTACTTAATCCCAGTGATCAATCGTAGAGACTATACCTAATTCTATGCTACAATCATGCAAATCCCTACCACTATGTTGCTGTAAGTCATAACAATGATCTAATCATGAAGTAGACACCCTGACACATGAACCAAGAAAGGAGTCAATCATTCAAAGAAGACTGTCTTTTGCACAGAAGTGAGGATAATCGTTTCAATTCACCACTGTTATTGGCAATTAAATGAACAAGAGAAATAAATGATAACTATAGAATTGGTCTTTTGAAAATGTTCCTGTAATGTTATATACCAATTTATAGCGCATCAATCCACAATGAAACAAACCAATTAATCATTCGTGCAAACCAGACATCCTTGTATTTAAGTTACTAGTCCAATAGTTTAATCAAATTCGTTAAGTCTTTGAATGATCTAGACAACGCCAACCTATATTCAAGTTCCTTTGCAATGCTACAGTTGGGATCGATCTAAGTCAATTATTTTCAGTGAAACAGAGGTTGATTTAGAGGAAATAGACAAAACCTGTCCTATTCAATTGAGGTCATCATTCATCTATATCTGTTGAAAGATTTAAGGACTTAGGCATCAACTGTTGGTGACAATTCCAATCAATGTATCAGTGACCATACAATGCATTCAAGGTGAGGGCAAGTCAAAGCGATGGAGTGGCTTTGGTTCGGAAGGCACAAAATCACACCGAAATCTAATTGCGATTCATAAAAATGGTAAAGACTTCTGCAATCACACCTATTAATCAATCAATCAATAATAATCCACGCAAACTGACTTGTAAATGGAAAAGGAAATTGAATGAATCTAAGTTCGTAGTGTCACTATTGATACAAATACAAACACTTCCAGATGGGTGGGCCCGGCCACACTTGGGGCTGATAAATTACAGTAATTAAATGATTTGGTTCACAGTCAAAACATGGACTCCATTCCAATCAATGCATTCAAAAACGGCTTTAGAATAAGAGAAGCATCACAATTATATTAAAACTGGTTGCGATCATATAGTAAAATGATTTATAAGTTCGGTGCTAGTTTAACATATTACATCCCTTGCCTTTATAGGCATTCACTTACAATAAAACATAAAACTAAAAATAACCATTGAACAACATTACTCCTTCCAGGTGAGTTGGTTTGAACAACCATCTCGAATTGGTTTATCAACTTGTAACCAACTCCCAATTTTGTATATGCTGCAACCAAAGGAAATCGGGCGAAGATCTCAGGATCATGATGCGTTCTTCTTATGGTTGGGCCATTTCCCCTTCCAGAACATGCTGCACCTTATCCATTTATTTACTTGAGTGCCAATTTTGCATATATCCCTTGAGTATTGAAGTAGAAAGTCTTCATGCATCAACTGCTTCTTCTGGTATCGTCCTGCACATTCTACTGAGAGTCTACACTCAATTGTAATAATAAGTTAGTTTAAAAATATGCTACTTCTATTCACTTAAATCTACCAATGAATAGCTAAATGCAACCATGAGAAGGTTTACCTCAAGTGGGGAGTAGAGCTAGGATTAGGATAGTAACTTAGCAGAGAAATAGGTTCCATGGTACTAAAAAGGGGTCAAAATAGGGATTGAACCAACAGTAACAAGAACAAAACAGAGGATCAACACAATGCATGTCAATATGTGCCAGGTGCTAATGCATGCGCAAACATGATAGGTGCTAACACATGCCAATACATGATAGGTGCTAAGGCATGCCAAGATATGTCAGGTGCAAGGGTGTGCCAATGCATGCTAGGGATTTCAAGGAAAATAAAAGGGAGAAAAAAGTTTATGAAATTCAAGGAAATGAATACATGCGAGGTTTAATAAGTTTGGAATTTACCATTTTTAAGAGGGGCATGGCTAGGGCATGCTATAGAGTGGTAGGAGGTGTCTAGGAGTGCCAAGGTGTGCTAGAAAGTGATAATGCATGCCAACAAGTGTTAGGGAGTGCCAAGGAAACATAAAGGGACTATAGGGAATGCCAACACATGTTAGGGGAGTGTTATGATGTGCTAGGGCATGACGAAATATGCTTGGGCATCCTAGTCATAGCAAGATGTTCTAGGTACAAAGATGTTCCAAGACATGCAAGGTGCCAAGGAATGTTGCTATGCGCCAATGCATGTCAAGGTGTGTAAGGAGTGATGAGAAGTGCTAGGTATCTCTCATTAATTGAATTAATAGAGGCTGATTATCTATTAAATAATAAGGTTCCTACACACACTAGTGTAACTTTGTCTAAAGGGAATTTGCTAGATAATAAACCTAACATAGATGAATCATTTGTTGACTCATAGGAAAATTATATTCTCATTACTTGAGGGAAATGATAGATTATAATTACTTCTTAACAAATTCATTGACTCTAAGGATTATGGCCTTGGACACATAATGAAAAAGACTCATAAAAATGGTATTAAATCGTTATCTTTTGAAAAAAATATAGAAACAATCACATAGAGTCATCAAAAACTCATTCAAATGATGAAACTAACATTAAATATTTTGTCTAAGAGAATGGGCTCTGCGGTTAGCATCATCGTGACTGCAACCAGCTCAGGATATGGTTAGGGTTTGGGATCTATTGCGGGAGATGGATTCCGACCTCTTCAAGCTGTTTAAAATGAAGCCTTTGGTTTGCAGTCTTCCCTGACAATTTTCAAGGAGTACCAACATGCTATGATGCTAGGAGGTAGGTGTGGGACAACACTGTTCCTATATGTTACTTGTTATTCTCACTGTCATAGTTATTGCCTTTAATTTCTTAAAAGGATTGAGGGTGACAAGGAGATTTAGATATGGATGAGGAATTGATATATTATTCTAAATATTTGATAGAGAATATCTCCATCTGGACAAACCCTCCACCTCAGCAAATAGGAATGGAAATGGAAGCGACACTTGTCTCACCAAATTCAGAACATTTCTCATCTTTGGCAAATATCATGGAGGGGATACTATTTTCCCCCAATATTTATGGATACGATGATCCTGTTTCTTTTCTCTAGCAAAAGGAGGTGTCATCTGAGATCTCGGCAACAATATCGATGGATTTGATGGAACAACTTCCTATTCTAGTCAGTTGTTCGATTGAGGCCCTAACATTAGGGGAGTTTTGAGGTCTAAAACGGACCTCCTAGGGAAATTATAAAATAAGAGTGGGAATAAGAAAATAATATTAGATTATGTCTCAAATTTTACAGGGAAAAAAGGAAAAACAATTTTTTGAACTTGTATTTTCAACTTATCTCCTTATGGGTTTACTCAAATTTCGAGAGGAAACACTCATCAGATGCAAAATTTGATTTCTCATCCAAGGAGAGCCCATGTTTCATAGTTTCAATGGACCCTGCTACAAGAAAAAAGAGAAATACAAGAAAAAACATGATTGCAATCACGTTTTTCATGTATTTCTCAATTTTTGTGTAGCAGGGTCAATCGAAAGTAAAAATGGGTACTCCTTGGACGAGCAATTAAATTTTGCATCCAAAGAGTACTCTCGCTCGAAATTTGAGTAAAACCTTATAGAGATAAATTGAAAATATGAGTTGAAAAAATAGTTTTATTATTTTATTATGTTTTAGTATTTTTACTTTTTTACTCCAAAAATGGTGAATCATCCCCTATGGTTGACAACATCATCTTGAATCCTATTGGTTCTTGTAAAGTTTATTTTTGTTGTAAACTTTTCTTAGGAGGTCCATTTTAGACCTCAAAATTCCCCTAATTATTTCATCGAGACTTACTTAAAACCTATCATCCCTATAGAATCATCTAGACCTCTTAGCGACAACACCATTGTTCAGAGTCTTTTGGTAAACAAAGAAGTCCACAATTTAGAACTTCAGACTTTAGGTTCACATTCGGGTAATGTGGATGGTCTAAAAGAAGTCCTGCAATCTTTTTAGTATGAGAAAGATCAGAAAGATCATTCTTCCTTTGTTGGTACATTAGGGTTTCCTCCTTTCCCAGGTCTTGGCGTAGGACCTACAGGTAGCCTACCAAAATCTGGTCCAATTAGCACAAAGGACCCGATGAAGGTGCAAACAAAATCACCCTCTGAAGATGCTTCAACCATAGGAAAAAAGAAGAAGGGAAGGAATAAAATATGCCCCAAGGTAAAATAAAAAGATAGTGCACTAGTACTTGGGGAGGGTATTAGATTTGATGATATTATGACTACTTTGGAAATGGTCTTGGTCAGAAGAATTAGAGATAGGAACTATACCACGACACATTTGAGGACATGGGTGCAAGATTATTGGGGACACATTATGGATGCATTTCCATCTATTTGTACAATGTCCAAAGGTTAGTTTGTATTCAAATTTAGTAAGGAAGAAGATGTTATATGGGTACTCTCCCACTGTTAAAACATTGAAATGGACCCTGTGTGTCTGTAAAGGTGGAATCCCCATTTTGACCCTGAGTGTGAACACCTTGGAGTTGGGCCAATATGGGTCAGGCTTCCATGCCCCACATTCATCTTTGGATGGAATATGTTTTTCGTTGTATAAGGGATGATCTTGGGACTTTTCTTGATTATGAAATATCATATATGGATTCAGGGAGAATGTCTTTTACTAGGGTATTGGTCTATCTTGACACCAGGGAAGGTTTAGTGGAAAGTTTGGTGCTCCACTACAGAGGATTTGTGTGCAACCAGATTATGGATTACGAAGGGGTAGAATTTAGGTGTCTTCGATTCCATGAAATCAGTCACTTTAAGGAGTGCCCTTATATTCGCATTGAAGAAAGGTATGCAATAAGGGACATGACGAATAATTAGATAAATCAAGCTCCAACTTCTCAGGAGATTACTATTACTGGGAATTGCTTTCAACATGACCAGGGCACATGGGAGGGAATCAAATCCACCAAAGGTTTGCACTCAAGGCATTCTGAGGCTCGAGAGCTCAGTCATGATGAGGATCATCGGATGGGGCATCTACCTCCCTCTTCTCTCACAAGTATTCCTATTTTCTCTCTGTCTATTTCATGTATCAATTCATCTATGCTTTCTAATGTATTTACTGTCTCTATTTATTTGTATGCCTCGGGTATCCTTGCATCCCCTCACTGTTTGGGGGTTATATCTTATCTGGTTATTTCCCTTCCTATTTTCTACCCGACTCCTACCCCTCATATACCTACAACATCCGCGGTAAAACTGATTTCATAAATACCCCATCTATTGATCTCCAATGAAGTGGAATTCCTTCAGTTATCATGGGTTGGGTAGCTCCCCCAAAAATCTAGCGTTGAAACATCTCATCAATTCGTATAATCTCGATATAATATTAATGCAATAAATTTTGGGTAAAAGCATAGAAATTGAAACATGCCTCTAGAGCATTTGTAAAAATTGGTATTTTTTTGCAATAGATGCGAGTGGTCGATCAGGTGGCATAGCTATCGATATTAATCATAGAACCATCGACTTTATAAAAGTTTGGGGTTCTTAGAACATGGTTGTTTCTGATGATTTTTCTGAAGAATTTGGTATGCAATTCAATATTGTCAATATTTATGGCCTTGTCATGATAAATCAGTCTTTTGGAATGATCTTATGAAAAAATCCTTCATGAATTATTATTACTTGATTTTGGGAGGGGATATAAACTTCTCTTTAGGGAGAGATAAATTTCGGGGGGATCATACTCATGCAGATCCTCTTTTAGATTAAGATTCTCACTAATTGGGCAATCATAACCTTATTGACATTGACATGGCTCAGATCTCTCCAGCCTGGTGTAATAGAAGGACTAGGGATGAGATGGTTTCTAGAAGACTAAATCATTTATTGATTAAGGACTTGTTGTTGGCTCATATCTCCCTCTTTAGACAATGGGTAGTTTTGGGAGGTTTGTCTGATCACATCCCATCTATTTGGAATTGTTCGGGCATATAAAAAAACCAAAGGCCCCTTTTAAATTTAATTCAACATGGTTAAAGGAGGAAGGGTTTAGGAACATGGTCAAAGAGCACTGGAAACCCTGTCAATTTAGGGAAGATAGGAGGCTTGCATCACAGTTCAATAATAATATAAATAGAATCAAGAGGAAAACTGATAGGCCCCTATACTACTAGTGTAACCCATTAATGTTATTAGTACAACCCCCTTACTATATTGTTGTACCCATGTAGTCCCCATGTTGTTATTATTGTGCCCCATAGAAGCCCACTGTTGTTATTATTGTGCCCTTACATTAGTATTGTTATGTCAACTTTGATTATATTATGACCCCTTAGACTCCTATATATAGAAAGGAGGTCTTGTCATTTGTATCATCCAAGAATTGTTCATTTGTGTAATGTAAAGGAGGTTGCCCCCTTGAAGAGGCTAAATTCTAAGGCGTTGATCTATCTTTTCTATCTTTTTGTGAGCTGGTTTCATAACATTTGGTATCAGAGCTTTGGATTCTAGGGTTTCGCTACTCTAAACAGTGATCGTGGCATTTGCTCTATAACTTGTTTTCTGCGATGTTTCAAAGGCTAGAAAAAAACCCATTTGGGTTGAAATCGTTCTGAACCTCGGATCCAAATTTCAGAGATTTTCACGCTAAATTTGCGGAGATATGATCTGAGGAAGTTGGCATTTTTGCAGACTCCTGAATTACATTCCAAAAAGGTGACCTGTGGAAAATAGTCATAACTTTTGTTTTGAGCATCAGATTGAAATTTTGTAAGAAGTTATAGCAAGAGGACGGACTGTAGTTTCCTATGTATATTTTTTAGATCCTAAGGTTGAAACAGTGACATGTGGCACTTCATACAAGTTCGCTCTTTTGAAAAGGTATATAATCAGGTCATCTTGGGAGATTGTGCATAACTCTTTCTTGGAGAATCTAAATTTGATCAGACTGGTGGCATTGGAAAGAGGACACAGAGGGCTACTGCAGGTCGCAATTTCAGAACTGGAAGATCTGAAATTACAGAGATACATCAGATGCAATATCGAGCTCCTACAAAGTGAAAAAAGGTGTGTAGATTTTTTTAAATTTTTGCATAAGCTTGGTTTGAAAAATTAGTTTGAAGGAATTCAAAAGGCATAATGAAGCATTATTATCAGTAATTGATTCCCCGAAGAAAGAAAATGGAAACACCTAGTAAGCAACTTGAAAGCTCTAGCATGACTCATGAAGAAGAGGAAGAAATGCAACATGATATATCAAAATTACGAGACCAAGTGTAACAAATGTCACTCACACAAAAAGTAACAGAATCTAAGGTGGATGGTTTAAAGAAAGATGTAGAAGCTAAGATGTATGGCATGGAAGCTAAGATGAATGGTTTATAGAAAGATGTGGAAGCTAAGATGGATGGTTTAAAGAAAGGTGTAGAAGCTAAGATGAATGATGTGGAAGCTAAGATGGATGATTTGAAGATAGATTTGAAGACAGGCATGGAAGATTTGAAGACAAATTTGAAGACAAATTTGACAAAGTTTCTACAATAAATGCTTACTAATGGCGAAAGGGTAGTAAAGTAAACTCATGATGAAAACAAAATAAATGTTAATCATGTTTTCATAGACTCTAACGTTGGATCGAAGAACCACCATGTTCCAAAGATCGATATCAGGAAGTTTGATGGCAAGGATCCTAGAACACGGATACTACAGATGGAGCAATTTTTCGATCTCTGTAATGTGAAAACACACAAAAGGTACGTATTGAAACTTTATATTTGGAACCAAATCAGTTTGTATGGTATCGACATCTGGCTTTGCTCTTGTAAACAAATTGTCACTTGGGTAATTTTTACGGAAGAAATGACAACACATTATGAGGATACAAAAAGCAACACTTTTTTTAGCTAATTGATAAATCTCAAACAAAAGGGTTCAATGATGGAGCACATTGAGGACTTCCAAAAATTGAACATAAAGGTAAAAGATATTCCAGAGGAGCATAGTATTGATGTGTTCATAGGGACTTTAAAGGATAATATCCAACATGAGGTTTGCCTTTGGGAACCTAATTCATTGGAGAAGGCATTCAGGTTAGCAAGAAAAATGGAAAGAAAAATTATGGAAAGCAGAAGCCTAACACTCACAACTATAAAGATGGAAGTGTTGTTGCCCCTAGCCTTCCAAAACTTACAAGGTTGACACCACAACAATTGGAAGAAAAAAGAGAAAAAGCGCTTTGTTACAGTTGTGATAGCAAATACACTAAAGGTCATAAGTGTGATGAGAAGAAATTATTTTGAACAGATTATGAAGAGGAGGAAGAAAAGGATCAAGAAACATCAAAAGAAGAGGATATACACCAGGAACCAACCCTAGAGAAAGAAGAAATGAATCTGACCATATCTTGTAAAGAATTGGGAAGAATTACCACTCCTCAAACTCTCAAGATAGAAGGACATATCAAGAAGAAAAAGGTTCAAGAAGTGAAAGATCACATCGAGAAAGAAGAAATGAGTCCAACCATTTCTTGTAATGCATTGGCCAGAATTACCACTCTTCAAACTATCAAGATAGAAGGAAATATCAAGAAGAAAAATGTTCAAGAACTGAAAGATCACATTAAGCATCAAGAAATGAATCCGATCATATCCTGTAATGCATTTGAAGAAATTACCACTCCTCAAACTCTCAAGATAGGACATATCAAGAAGAAAAATATTCAAGCAGTGAAAGATCACATCGAGCATCAACAACAAGTTCTCCAACTTTTAAAGGATAACACCACTTTCGTTCAGAATCGAATGAAACAAGAGGCAGATCAACATCACAGTGAAATAAGTTTTGATGTAGGCGATTGGGTATTTTTACAGCTACATCTCAAGCAAGCAATTTATGAGAATGAAATGTTGGCAATATTACATGCACTTAAGAAATGGCGACCTTACCTAATGAGAAGACACTTCAAGGTAAAAATGGATCATGATAGTTTTAAATACTTTTTAGAACAAAGATTATCTTTAGAAGAACAGAAAAAATGGGTCACAAATATGTTGGGTTATGACCTTGAAATCATCTACAAAAAAGGGAAGCAAAATGTTGTTGCAGATAAACTCTCAAGAAAGGATGAGGATGTGGAAGCATTGTTTTGTGCTATTTCTATTATCCAACCACATTGGATACATGAAGCAAGGGATGAATGGAAAAAGGACGAAGAAGTGTGGCCACTCATTCAAAAGTTGCAAAAGATCCCAATTCAAACAATATTGCCAGAACTTGAAGAGGAAGGAAAAATCATATTGGAACCTGGAGTAGTCACAAAAACAAGAACTCGAGAGCTACAAAATCGATCAATTTCAGAGTATCTCATCAAGTGGAAGAACTTACTCGCTGAAGATTCCACATGGGAGGACAAGAATTTTATACAAAAGCATCAAGAACTACTCAAGCGTTTAGGACAACACTTTTTGAAGGAGAGGGGAATGTTAGGCCCCTACACTACTAGTGTAACCCATTATTGTTATTAGTACAACCCCCTTACTATATTTTTGTACCCATGTAGTCCCCATATTGTTATTATTGTGCCCTTTCATTATTATTGTTATGTCGGCTCTGATTATATTATGACCCCTTAGGCTCCTATATATCGAAAGGAGGTCTTGTCATTTGTATCATCCAAGAATTGTTCATTTGTGTAATGTAAATTAGGTTTCCCCCTCGAAGAGGCTGAATTCTAAGGCATTGATCTGTCTTTTCTATCTTTTTGTGAGTTGGTTTCATAACAAAAACATTGGAGTGGTTAAAAGGTAAAAAACAGAGAGATATGCAATCTCTCAGAAAGATGAAAGAGGAGTTGCCTAGTTTAGAAGAACATGATGGTGGGGGCTATATCATAAATGAAGAAAAATTACACATTATTCAACTTGAGATGGACAAAAATAGGATATTAGATGCATAAGAAGAAACATGGAGACTTAGGAGTAGAGCGATTTGGCTGCAAGTAGAACATGACAATAAAAAATTATTGCAACAATATGTGAAAGACAGAAAGGAAATAAACACTATATGGTCCATTGAAGATGTGGCTAGAAACATGGTTTTGAATTTCAGGGGCTTGACCAGAGTGGGTGTTCAACATTTCCAATCACTCTTCTTTACTCCCAGGGTGGCTACATTGGCTAAAATAATGAATGGTTCACAACACATGCCCAAATTTTTCATGGAGGAGAATAATGAATAACTTGATAAACTTGTATCACCTGGGGATCTAAAGGCAGTACTTCATTGGTTCAAGAAAGAGAAAATTCATGGACCTGATGGATGGACTGTTGAATTTTACTTGAGCCTTTACAGACTGATTGGTACTAATCTATTAAATGTAGTTGAAGAATGTCAAACCTCTGGGAATATGTATGGATATTTCAACACTAAATTCATAGCACTAATTCCCAAAATAGAAAATCCAAATTCGTTTTATGAATACATACCCATCTCACTGTGTAATGTGATTTACCAAATCATCACTAAGATCATTTCCAATCGAATCAAATTGATCTTATCCTGTCCTATTTATTTGGAATATTTTTCCTTCCTGTAGGATTTCCAGATACATGAAGCAATTAGGGTTGCATAGGAAGGATTACACGCCCTAACGACTAAGAAATTGAAAGGAATGGTCTTAAAAATATACCTATCAAAAGCATTTGATAGAAAAAACTGGCTCTATAGCAGAATGATATTAACTCATCTTGGATTTAACAACAACATCATAAATTGGATCGGGTGTTATATCACTAAAACAACATTTGCAGTACTGATAAATGGTGCAACATCAAACTTCTCCCACACTGAGAGAGGACTTCGCCAAGGTTACACACTGTACTCACTGTCCTCCCTGCTCTTTCTGTTAGTCATGGAAGGATTAAGTAGATTGCTTAAGAGTACAAAATGGTGAGGCACATGAAGCAGTTAGGAAGGATATATCACCCTTTGAATTCAACTTTCATAGAACTTATTATGAAAATTGTTGATCCTACATTCCTTAATGAATACAAGCTTATATCGCTTTGCAACTGTGTGTATAATTTCATCGCCAAAATTATTGAGAATAGACTCAAGCCCATTTTGTCTAGGAATGTTTCCAAAGTGAAATTTGAGTTTGACAAATCCATGAGGCCATTGGGGTGGATCAACAATGATTGCACAATATGAAATCAAGGAATATGAAAGGAATAATTGCTAAAATTATCTTATTTAAATCATGTAACAATGTAAGCTTGATATTTCTCTAGATGATCCTCACACACCTGGGATTTGACATTTCTTTTATCAACTGGATGGTTAGTTTTATCTCATCGGTATCTTTTGAATTACTAATAAATGGGGTAACTTCCTCTTTCTTCCATGCAAAAAGGGGTCTGAGGCAGGGGTTCCCTCTATCTTGTCTTATATTTCTTCTTGCTACAGAAGGTTTGAGTAGTCTTCTAATTGATTCAAAATATAGGGGAAAACTACATGGAATTGAGGTGGCCAAAACCCTCTTCATTACCCATCTTCTATTTTTTGATAACATATTTATTTTCTATAATGGATATAACATGGATATGAGTACTCTTAAGGAGCCCATGGAACTATTCAATAAGCCTATAGGGATATCGGTCAATGAACAAATATCCACTTTTACATGCACAGGACTGTCGAGGGGTGAAATTAGAAGTTCTCAAACATATTTCCTTTTTACAGTCAAAACCTTGCATGATTATTTAAAATACATTGTGTTTCATTTAAAGACAAACTCATACAAAAATGTAGACTAGCAGTAGCTTCTTGCAAAAGTTGAAAAGAGATTAAATCACTATGGTTTTAAATGGATTTCCAAGGCTGATCACTTGGTGTTAATCACATTCTTGAAGCCATCCTAGTTTATTGGGTGACATTAACCTAGTTGTCTAAAGGCATCCTAGAGATCGTCCAAAAGCTATGTAGTAGGTTCTTATGGGTTGGATGTAAAGATGAAAAGGTCCTCCCCTGGGTTGGCTAGGAGAAGATCACTTTACCTAAGGCCTAGGGAAAATGGGGCCTAAAAGGGTTTCCTTGTTTTTTGAAGTCTCTCGAAGCAAAAGTTGTTTGGAGGATTATATCCACCAATAGTTTGTGGACCCTTGTGGTTTGTAGAAAATATATTTTTCTTCTCTGCATTGAATACTAGAATAAGAAACCTAATAAGAGGTCTACAAATCCATCATTGATCTGGAAAGTTGTCATTTCCTATTTTCAGGTGATCAACAATGTTCTCAGATGGCCCATTGGTAATGGGGAGTAACTTATACTAGGGATAGATCCATGGTCCAGTTGGTTGGATAATTTTAGACTCCCCAATGAGTTAGTTAATGTTTTGAATGGAAAAAGTTACATATTATTATCATATATTATAGATGAAGGAAAAAAATGTGGAAATAATGTTGGAAGGATGCCAACCAAATTCATTTACTAGGGGAACATAAGAACACCTAGGTAAGTTTCATATACACCCTTGATAGATCTCATGTTCATATCAAATATAGGGAGGACACTCATTCTTAGGAAGTTGATCCTTCAGGGTTATAACCGCCACAAATTGGTTATGACATCCATATTGAACCTAGAATCAGGGAAGAACTAGAATTTTGGTACAAGAATATTTGGATATTACCCTACCTTGAAAATACCTGAATTTACTTATGTTGTCTAATTAAAAACAAAGTCTCCACTTTCGACAATTTGTCAAAAATATGAAAGGAAAGTCGGGTTGGTGCATACTATGAAAAAATGATATATGAATTGTTCTACATCCTTTTTTTCATTGTAATTTTTCCCTTAATGTCTAGGTGAAAGTAAAAACAGTAGTGGGATGTAATATGGTTTGGGAGGGTGCTACTATTCCTGAATCTTGGAGATTCTGGTTGGACTCTACACATGATGAAACTTTCAAATGTATTGCAGCTCTTATATGTTTGGGTCCTTGAATAGCTAGAAACAAATTAATTTTCAAGGAATCATCCTCAGTTCTTGACCTTATTGTTGCTCAAATATGTGTTATTATTTCCTTCCTCCTCACAAAGTAATCGCTTCATGTTCTAAGGAGAATTACCGAAGAAGTGGTGGACCACATAATACTATCGTCATAGTTTGATGGGGCTTTAAATGAGGCTGGAATCTGTAGTGGCCAAGTTCATAATATACTTAAATCACCATAAAATATTAAAATTTGTTTTGGGTCTAGAGAGGTGAACCAATAATTATGTTGAAATTCTCTCATTAAAACTCCCTTTATATTGTTGTCCAGAAAATAATGTGCACTCTCTACACTTTTTTGGAGACTCTATGAATGTTGTTAAATATTTCAATATCACACAGAGATTTCACAACCACATATTTTTTCCGTTACTGGAAGATATTTTGTAGATAAAACAAGCTTGTAACTCCATATCAAGTTCTCACATTTACGGGGAATGAAATTATGATGTATACCTTCTCTCTATAAAAGGAACTTCGAAAGATCAGGGTGCTTAGAGGGTCTCGGTGCATATAAATGGCATAGTCTAAGAATACATGCATGAATCTTTCTTGACAATTGATACCAGTTCCTCCTTACATATCAGTTTCATTTAGCTTATGGCTCGTGATGTTTTGTTAACAAAATTTCTTATATACAGGGATATATTCACATATACTATTATTATATTTTTTAATTGTTAGGTTGGATATATGTAGTGTTTATTTCAAAACTTAGCTTCATGATGTTTATAGAGAGTCTATACTTTTTCATATTTGGGCATTGCCCAATTTTTTATATTGGGACTCTATTTCTCTATTGAGAGTAATACTTTTGGTATGTACTTGGATGTATGTTCGATGTAAAGTTATGATTTTTCTGCTGAAAAAGAAAATTTCAATATAAATTAAAAGGGTTATAAATTCAAATATAAAATAACTAAGTAAATAAAACGACTCTAGTTTTAATATTTATATTTTTTAAGGATTATATTTAACCTATGCTCTTGAAATTATATTTATCTATACTTAAAAGAGAAAATGTAAAAGCTTCTAGACAACCTTCTCAAAACAAACATTATCATTACAATAAGACATTATTATTATCGTTGAGTATGATTGGATTCTCCACATGGAAAATTACAATTAACAAAATACTTAAATTTACCAATTAGTGAAATCAAAATTGACTGGATTCTAAACCTTAACACTGGCTCGAATTCCATATTTTTACTTTAATTTAGCTATATTTAAACAACACATGCATAATTACAATTACTCGATTCTAAGCCTTAACACGGACTTGAATTCAATATTTTTACTTTAATTTAGCTATATTTAAACTAAGTTGTAGGTACTAGCTACTATGTAGCACTTAAATAAAAAATCACAGTTTTCTTGAATTACTTTAATTATGTTTGTATAGTGATTAACCAAAGTGTCTAATCTTAATTAATATTTTTTCAATATTTTCAAATAATAAATAATAAATTAAATATTTTTCTTTCTCAAATGTAATAATTAATATGAAGTTTAAATATTTTCAATTTATATATATTTTATTATAATTCTTAATTAGCCCTCAGAATGAATAAAATGACCATTCAAAACATTATATATATATATATATATATATAGATATAGATATAGATATATAAAGATATATATTGTAACACCCTCAGTTCTAAAAGTAAATTTTATAGTTCCTGTTATTTACTTCTAAGTTGTTATTATGAGAGAAAACAGTTTTGTAAAGAAAACAAATATTGATAACAAGTATTGTTATTATTTAATAAATAAATAAAAGATTGTTGAGAAGATGGTATACAGATGTAGACTCAGTAACTAATTCAGAGCTTCCATAAAGTTAGGAAAGGCAGTTATCTCTTTTCTTGTGTTGACACCAGAGATAAAAGATCTCAGGAGAGACAAGAGCAGGGTTATCCATAAGAAGGAGCAAACCACCTCCATAAAGAGGAAGAGATCAAACTGCCAGGAGAGGTTGCTTTCATCTAGTTTCAAACCAGTGCAAACTCTCGGTTTAGATATATAATCTGATGTTCTAGACTGGGCAAGGAGGGTCTTGGGTCTGAGAACTAAGTTAACGTATGAACGTTGCAAGATTCCAACTGTACTGGAAGTGGAAGCTAGGGGGGGACCTCGACGTAATCGCCATTTCCATTGAACGGGACGAATAGTCTCACCCTTATTCTATCTTCTTGACTGTTTTCTTATTCCATAGATAAGTACTAATTCCTTACTAAGAATTTATTTCCTGATAAATGTGTTAATTGTTTATGAAATTCTGTTGATGGATTGAGTGTGTGTGGTAATATAGGAATTTCTTTTCGTTTAAGAACTCTGAAATGGCTATTGCACCACACTTTTAGTATTCATAAACAAAAATAGCTCACTGTAAGACCTGGATTGTATGAAATACAGATACAAGGATTCCGTAATTTGTTAAATGTTGTCCATCCATTCAAGGTCTACCTTGATCCGATATACAGATGGGGAAATAAATTGAGTACTTTGATTAAATAACATAATTTCCTACAAGATTGAAAATGTAGAGTACAGGATTTTTGTTATGTCTGAAATGTAAGCTACCTGTCTCATTAGATCTATGCCATTTATTTAATAGTGATTTATTTAGACAAAATATTGGATAGAGCGATAGTACTGGAGAATGAGTTGGTATTTATGGCACAATTTGATTGATTTCTAGATGTACCAATCAACAATGTACCATAAATATACCTTGGATTCGACTCAGACTTAAACACTCTAGTAATATTAACCAAACAAAGATTTGCTGGTACACAACTGTAGAGAAACCACTAGGGCCATTTAGGATAGAAGGCCAGGAGGCCTTAATAAAAACTGAAGCCAGGGTTGATGAGAACTTTCACACTTTGCATCTGAGACTATACAAAGACTGGAAGTACAACTGTCCTTAGAGAGGTTTGGAGGAAATTAAGGAAATCACAGAACGACATAACACCCTAAACATATTGTGATGGAAAGGATAGTAAACATGAATAGAATTTTTTCTTGTAAATCACTAGAGAGTGTGGACAATCAATAAATTAAATGAACTGCATAGACCCTTGACGAGGGTTGTAAATAGGGTACAAGAAAAACTTGTAAACCAAATTGAACAATGAAGAAGTCCTCTAATAAATTACAAAAACACAAACAAGATCAAATTTATTAACACTCAGCTCACATGAGTTTCCATGTAAAAATCAAAACAATTGATGCAAGGTCCAAATTCAAATATGATAATGAACAACCGCACATACACAAAATTATGACATTATTATAATTTCCCTAGGTTTTAGGGCCTCGAAACTTCAAAAAAATAATATGGTCAAAAGAGAAAGTTGGGCTGAGGGCCTTGGGATTAAATTATATAATATGGTCATAATTAGAATAAGTCACGGGCCTCAGACCTTCAGAACCTAGTAGATTATAACACAGGCTCAAGCAGCCAACAAATGGAGGATGTTATACAGAAAACTCCTTTATACTTTAAGCAGTCCTCAAATAACACTTAGATGTAGTAAAATAGGCAAATTATGCACAGAAACCAAACAAAAAAAGGATTTTCTCAAATTCCAGCCTGAAAGTAAGAGACAAAAAAGTTGAGTAAACCCTTGACAACCATTCCATTGAAAACTACCCTGTAATCATGCTGTTGCACCTGCAACAAAAGAAATCACACAGTCAGGGCATAATCATTTTGGAGAATATAAAGTAATAGCTTTTCAATTAATTTAACAAGCCAGCAAGGGCTCACCTAAGACTTCCGTGAAGGTAAGGATCCATTTAGCTGAGCACAGTCACTAGAAAAAGGAATATGAGGGTTTTCTCCATAAACAAACATGAAATTCTTGCACACTTGGAGTAAAAGAGAGATTAAATTCGGCACCACAATAGGAACACAGTGGGATGATGCTGTAAAGTCTCGGAGAACCAGTGATCTCATGAAAAACTTGGAGAGTTTCATACCATTTCAAGATAGAGGAAGAATGAATGCCGCCAGTAGCAACACTGAGGTTAGTTACCCTAATCCTATCTTGACGAATTAAGACTGTCAGATACACATCGTCTACCTCCTTTATAGGATTGCAGCTAAGTGGTGGTTGGAATTTGTGTCTATCTATATGTGTGCATCGCAGTATCGAGAACCATCCAATTAATCCCATATTATGTTAAAAATAAAGCCTTGAATATACCGATTTCCAAAATACATTCGATGAATTTATTATGACTCGCAGCTAGATTGGTTACTATGAATTAAGCATGTGAATACATTTATGACCCTATTGTATGTCATGAAATACCTTGGTTAGCGAGATTTATATATAGTTAGTCAAGGGGATAGAATGCTTTTTATTCTTTTTACATGGTTGTGTTATGATTTTTTGTGTGTTAAAAGTTGTATCAGAGCCACAGGTTGAAACACTGTGACCTGAATTGGGCACTCAAGAACAATAAAATGTAAATGTTTGACAGAGAGAAAGAGACCAACAACTAAGGAAATATGAGGAGAGGAGTTGGAATTCCTCCACTTGGAAGACCCTCAGTGGGTTGACGGTCTGTATCCATTTTTGAAGCTAACCCGGAGGTGTGGGTTCAGCTGGGAGGGGAGACTAACAATTCCAATGTTGTGTTATTAGAGACAGTGCAACAGTTGTACACAAAAATGTAAATTTGAAGTGTGGACAATGAACGATTAAGGTTGGAGCAAGAAAGAATCTTGAAAAGCCTTTCTGATAGGCAAAATGAGAGAAATCCTATACCTAGTCTTAATGGAGGAAACAAATCTGAAGTGAATTTTGAAGAAAAAAATCGTCATGAGATTGAGGGAGATCGAATTGACCATGAGGGGTCTGAGAATGCTTCAAGCATAAATGGGGACAAGAGACAAAAAGTAGAATTGTAAGGAGAATTTAATAAAATCAAGCCACCTCTGTTTGATGGGGAAATGGAAGAGCTTGCAGAATCCTGGTTGACAAACATGAACAAGCACTTTCAAATTTATGAGTATGGTGATAATTTAAAAGCTAGATTGGCCATATACCAACTGCAAGGAGAAACCATCTTATGGTGGGAAGAGGTGAAAACTATGAGGAATATTGATGAACAAGATGTAACTTGGGACAACTTCCAGAAACATTTTAGAGATAAGTACTTGAAAAAATGATTTTATGATGAAAAACCCAAAGAAATCCATTACTTGAAACTAGGACAACAAAGTATAGATGAGCACATAACTAAATTCACATCTCTGTTAAGGTATGTCCCATACAT
Source organism: Pinus tabuliformis (assembly GCA_031772625.1). Lineage (NCBI taxonomy): Eukaryota > Viridiplantae > Streptophyta > Pinopsida > Pinales > Pinaceae > Pinus > Pinus tabuliformis. The sequence goes on from CM062817.1 coordinate 657,914,284, forward strand.
TCGCGAGGAGAAGGCCAAGGTACGGAGGTTTTTTAGCAGCCTCCCAACTTTTATGAAAGAAAAATTGGAATTTGACAATCCAAGAACTATGGATGAAGCTATTCGCAAAGACCAACTTTGCTATCAATAATTGAAGACAAGAGGGGAAAGTTAAAAAAATTGGACGAATAAAAGGAATAGAAAGGGTTCCTAAATAGAAATATGAAAATGACTAGAGGGAAAAATACTTTTTTGAGGTAGCAAGATGGCTGCCTAGGGAAGGATCAATAGAAGCTGAAGGTACAAGGTGAAAGAATACAAGGTGAATCATCCAGTAAACCTAAATCTGTACAGATACAAAAGCCACCATTACAATGTTGGGGCTATGGAGAACCTCATTACTATAAAAACTTCCTCCACTGCACTCGTACAGAGACAACAACTCACATTCAAGAGGCTTCTACGGTGAGTGATGTGGTGAGGAGCATACTAAAAATTAATGCAACCTTAGATGATCATCATGCCGAGTATAAACTAGTGATGGTGGAATTTGAAGGTAAGATTGATGATCATTCTGTTTCTATTTTGATAGACCCAGGATCATGTTTGAGTTTTATTAGTCCTAAAATTGTTGAGTTGATTCGGTTACAAGCTGTTAAATTCAACAACCCATAGCTGCTGAAACTAGCCACACGAACAAAAACAAGAGTCACCGCAAAGGTAAATAACTATCCTATAGGGATTGCAGGATAGCGATTTAAAGTGAACTTAAATATATTTCCCCTAGGATCATATGATGTATTAATTCGGATGGATTGGTTGGAGAGCCATTGGTCTCTAGTAAACTATAGAGACAAAAATATGAGTTTTCTCACCTAGGAAGGCATTAGACAAGAGATTTAAGTTATTAAAAGGGATATTAAGTTACGGCCCATTACGGCTAATCAATTAGGAAAATGCGTACGAAAGGGCTGTCAAATTTAAGCAGTGCAGGTCAACTACAACGATTCTAAGGAAAAATTATGTAAATTGGAAGACATACGAGTGATTCAGGAATTCACTGATGTCTTTTTAGAAGATATTCTCGGTCTACCTCCAAAAAGGGATATTGATTTTACAATAGAATTAATTCTATTTTCTACTCCAGTTTCTAAATCTCCCTATCGAATGAGCATATCGGAATTAACCAAAATCAAAATGTAGTTGCAGGAATTACTAGAAAAAGGATACATCCACCCAAGTGTGTCGCCTTGGGGAGCTTTGCTGTTGTTTGTAAGAAATAAAGATGGTACCTTGAGATTATGTATTTATTACCGGTAGCTAAATAAATTAACTATTAAGAATAGGAACCCGCTACCCAGGATCGATGATTTATTCGATCAAGTTAAGGGGGACACTATGTTTCTAATATAAACTTGTGATCGACATATCAACAAATAAGAATTAGGGATGAGGATTTCTATAAAACAACATTTAGAACCCGTTATGGTCATTAGGATTTTGTCGTCTTACCATTTTGCCTCACTAATGCCCCCACAACTTTTATGAGTTTGATGAATGGAATCTTCCATCCTTATATGGATGAATTTGTGTTAATTTTCATTGATGATATATTAATTTACTCAAAAAATATGGAAGAACATAAGGAGCACTTATAGTTAGTGCTGCAAATGTTAAGAAAAATAAACTTTATGAAAAATATAGTAAATGTGAGTTCTTCAAAGACAAGATCCAATATCTAGGGCATGCTATTTCTACAGAAGGAATAACAGTTGCTCCTGAAAAGATCAACACCATTATACAATGGAATATCCCAAGAACATGGTAGACATTTAGTAATTTATGGGACTGGCTGGTTATTATCGACGTTTTATTGAATGTTTCTCCCGAATTTTCTACCCCTTAACCTCTTTACAAAAGAAGGGGAAGCTGTTTAAATGGTCAGCAAATTGCCAAGTGAGCTTTGATCAGTTAAATCAATTATTAGTGATTTCCCTAGTGTTGAAGGTTGTCGATTTTGAGAAGGAGTTCACAGTATCCACAAATGCATGTAAAGAAGGAGTTGGAGGAGTGTTGATGCAGGAGGGTAAGGTCATAGCCTATCAACCTCATAAATTAAAGGATTATGAACAAAGATATTCTACATATGACCTAGAGCTAACAAGAGTGGTCCATGCTCCTAAGGTGTGGCACCACTACCTGTTAGAAAAGAGATTTCTGTTGTTGACGGACCATAGCAGCTTAGCAAGTTTCTTCAAACAACCTAGCTTGAATGCACATCAAGCGAGGTGGAAAACCTTTCTATGTGAGTTTGATTTTGATATCAAACACCTGAAGGGCAAAGAAAATCGTGTTGCTAATGCCATAAGTAGGAAGTTTCACTGTGTATATGAAACTTCTTACAGTCAAGTGCAGATTGATCTTTCAGATTGAATAAAAGAAATTGCTTGTAAGGATCTGGAATATAGGTTCTTATGGGAAGAAGTAGAGAAAATGACAAAAGATGGAAGATTAAGTGATTATGGTATAGATGGAATAACCTTTTGATCTATAGGGAAAATATTTATGTACCCAATCAGATGTAAATTAAGAAACTAATTTTGGATGAGTTCCACCGAAGCCCTTATGTAGCCCATCCCGGTTATCAGAAATCATTTTCTACGTTGAAAAGGGGATACTTTTGGTTGGGTATGAGAAAGGATATTTCTCAATATTTATCGAAATGCCTTGAGTTCTAGTAGGTAAAACCCAAACATCAACATTCGGTAGGCTTACTACATCCATTTCCCATTCTATAGTTGAAATGGGATACTATTAAAATGGACTTCGTAATTGACTTACCTAAATAAAAGAAACAAAATGACTCCATCATGGTAGTGGTGGATAAATTAAGACAACCCATTTTATTCCTGTAAAATCTACCTATCAAAATGTTCAGATTGCTGACATTTTTATGACGAGGATATTCATATTGCATGACATGCCAAGGGTAATAATATCACATCGAGACACAAATTTTACCTTTGCTTTTTGGAGAGATCGTTTCACAGGTCTAGGTTCTCATGTCCAATTTAGCACTTCCTACCACCCACAAAAAGATGGGAAAAAAGAGAATGCGAATGTATGTGGTGCAGTAACCCACTGAGTCAGAAGAATACCTCCACCTAATTGAGTTCACTTACAATAATAGTTATCGTGAATCACTAAAGATGAGCCCCTTCGATGTACTATATCAGAAAATGTGTAGAACGCCTACAAATTGGAGCGCCCTGAGGATAAATTAATACTAGGACCGGACATGTTAGTGTAAATGGAGAAAATTGTAAGAAAGGTCCATCAAAATATGAAGGCTTCTCAAGATTGATAGAAAGCTTATGCTGATAAAAAAAGAACTTTGAGGGAGTTCCAAGTTGGGGACCCTGTTTATGTGCAGATTAAACCAAGGAAAATCACCTTGAGATTGGGAATCTGTGCAAAATTAGGACCCAAGTTTTGTGGACATTTCCAAATTTTAGAAAGGGTAGGACTAGTTTCATACCAACTTGCACTTCCCAGTCGTATGAAAGTCCACAATGTATTTCATGTCTCTTTACTAAAAAAAATACATATATGACCCTAGGCATATTATTAACTAGAAGGAGATAGAGGTAACACATATATATATATATTTTTAAATTGACATGATGTCAATTTTATTGTAAATATAAACTAACGATCAATGATGTTATGATCAGGTCGAACTGGATGGATAAGTTCTGGTAGAACCCCTGCATATTCTCAGGAGGAGACAAACAATGATACAGAAGTGAGGCATTACCCAGGTTAATGTGAAATGGAAGAACTTTAGTGTAAAAGAGGCCACCTTAGAGTACAAGAATTTCATGTGATAGGCATATCTGGATCTATTTCAAGGACCAGAATAAACACCAAGATGGTGTTCCACTCCAGGAGGGGAATATGTTACACCCTCAGGTCTGAAAGTAAATTTCATAATTATTGTTATTTACTTCTAGGTTGTTGTTATGAGAGAAAAAGAATTTATAAAGAAAAAGAAATATTGATAACAAGTATCATTATTATTTAATAAAAAAATAAAATATTGATGAGAAGATGGTATACAGATGTAGACATAGTAATTGATTCAAAACTTCCATATAGTTAGGGAAGGCAATTATCTCTTTTCTTGTCTTGACCCCATAGATAAAAGATCTTAGGAGGGTCGAGAGTGGGGTTAGCCACTAGAAGGAGGAAAACACCCGCGGAAAGAGGAAGAGATAGAATTGCTAGGATAGGTTGTCTTGAGCTAGTTTCAATCCAATGGAAACTCTTCATTCAGATATATAATGTGATGTTCTAGACTAGGCCAGGAGGGTGTTGAGGTCTAAGAATTAAGTTAACCTGTAAATTTGCAAGATTTCAACTGTAATAGAAGTGGAAGATAGGGGTTGAACTTAGATGTAATCATCAACTCCATTGGATGGGAGGGATAGTCACATTCTTATTCCATCTTCTTGATTGTTTGCGTATTCCACTGATAAGTACTAATTGCTTACTAAGAATTTATTTCCTGATAAATTTGTTAACTCTTGAGGGAATTCTCTTGGTGGAATAAGTGTGTGTGGTAATATAGGAATTTATTTTCATTTAAGAACTCTAAATTGGTTGTTGTGCCACACTTTTAGTATTCATAAACAAAAATAGTTCACTCTAAGGCCTGGATTGTATCAAATGCATAGACAATGATTCAATAATTTGTTAAATGTTGTCCCACCATTCAAGGTCTACCTTGACCTGATATACAAATGGGGAAAAAATTAAGTACATTGATTAAATAACATGATTTGTTACAAGGCCGAAAACATAGAGTACTAGATTCTTCTTATGTCTAAAATGTAAGCTACCTGTCTCATTAGAGCTATGCCATTTATTTAACAATGATTTATTTAGATTAAATAATGTACATAGTGGTAGTACTCGAGAATGAGTCAATATTTATGGTGCAATTTAATCAAGTTCTATATGTACGCATCAACAATATATCATAAATATACCTTGGAGTTGACTCAGACTTAAACACTCTAGTAATATTAACCCAAAAAGGATTTGTTGGTATGAAACTGATGGTATGCAACTATTGGGAAAACCACTAGCGCCATTTAGGACAGAAGGCCGAGGTGCCTTAATAAACCCTCGAGCTTGGGTTGATGAGAAATTTCACACTTTTCATCCAAGATCAGGCAAAAACTCAAAGTAAAAGCGTCCTCAGAGAGGGTTGGCAGAAATTGAGAAAATCACAGAACGACATAACACCCTAAACATACTTTGATGGAAAGGATAGTAAACATGAAAATGACATAACACCCTAAACATACTTTGATGGAAAGGATAGTAAACATGAATATAATTTCTTCTTTTAAAACCATCAGAAATTTCGAACAGTCAACAAATTAAACAAATTTCATAGACCCTCGACGAGGGTTGTAAACCGGGTACAAGGAAAACGTATAAGCCAAATTTAACAGTGAAGAAGTCCTCTAATAAATTATAGAAAAAAACAACCTTGAATTTATAAACATGCAACCCACATGAGTTTCCATGTAAAAAAAAGAACAAACGAAGCGAGGTCCAAATTCACATATGATAACGAACAACTAGGCATATACAAATTTCTGACATTATTATAGTTTCCACAAGGCCAAGGGTCTAAAAAATTCAAAAAAAAATATTGTCATAATAACAAGCTGGGTCGAGGTCCTTGGGCTCAAAAGGTATAATATAGTCATAATTAGAATAGGTCAGGGGCCTCAGACCTTCAGGAAGCTAATAGACTATAACACATGCTCTGGAAGCTAGCAAATGGAGGACGTTATACATAAAACCCCTTTATACTTTAAGTAGTTCTCAGGAAACACTTAGATGTAGTAAAATAGGCAAGTTACGCCCACACAAAGAAGAAAAACATGGATTTTCTTAGATTCCAATATGAAAGTGTGAGACAAGAAAGTTCAGTAAACCTTTCAAGAGAAATCACTCAGTTAGGGTATAATAATTTTAGAGTATCTAAAGTAATATCATTTCAATTACTTTAACTGGCTAGCAAGGGCTCACCTGAGACTACTGTGAAGGTAGGGATCCCTTTAGCTGAGAACAATCAATAGAAAAGGGAAAACAAGGGGTTTTAACCATAAAAAAACCAGAAATTCTTGCACAGTCAGAGTAAGAGAGAGATTAAATTTGGCACCACAAGAGGAAAACAACGGGATGATGTTGTAAAGCATCGAAGAACCAACGATCTCATGAAAAAATTGCAGAGCTACATATCATTCCAAGACAAAGGAAGAATGAATGTCGCCAGTAGAAATGTCATGGTTAGTTACCCTAACCCTATCTTGATGAATTAAGACCATCAGATCAACATCGTGTACCTCCTTCGTAGGATTGTAGCCAAGTGGTGGTTGGAATTTTTGTGTATCTGGAAGTGTGCCTTAGAGTATCAAGAACCATCCAATTAATATCATATCATCCTAAAAATAAAGTCTTGAATAGACCAATTTCCAAAATGCATTTAATGAATTTATTATGAGTCGTACCTAGCTTGGTTACTATGAATTAGAGTAGATTAATACATTTATGACCCTGTTGTATGTGATGAACTACCATGGTTAGCAGTATTTATATATAGTTAGTCAAGTTGATAGAATGATTTTTTTTTACATGATTGTGTTATGATGTTTATATATATATATATATATATATATATATATATATATAATGAATAATATAACAGAATAAATCTTAATACCTTCGTTTGGTCAATTCAATGTCCTTGAAATGGCAATCATAAATTGTCAACCAGGGTGCGTAGACTGATGAAGTACAAGTGCACAATATGTGCTTAGAAGTTATTCATTAGGTCACTATGTATTTGTTAATATATAAACTCAAGATGGGGGCAGTGTTTGTCAATTGTATTAGTGTAATAATTCTTAAGGATGTTGATTAATTTTCCCAGGAATTAATCCCTGTCTAATTAGTTTGTAGATGATGTGAGAGTGATTTTACTTATGTTATATTGATGGGATTCTTTATCTTAAATCTATATGCTGCAGCTCCTAATTCTCTAAGTGCAAAAAGAAACCTATTCTATAAGCTATGAAGGAATACTATTGAACTCAATTGTTTTAGGAGAGGTATTCTTTCTTGTTCAATTTCTGGTCAAACAAAGTAACCCAAGCAACATTTATATTGTGAATTGTACACACTTCAATTATGTTGGATAATAAGGAATGGAAAGAAATGTGTAGTACCAAGTATAAAGCAAATTAGATAATAGTCTAAGCTAGGTATAAAGAAAATTAAAGTTCTTATGTAGATAACATTCATTGGCAAGATCATTATGCAACATTGTCACACAAAATAGAGCAATTGAAGAATTAAAGGAAATCAGATTGTATTTGATTAAAACCTGCCACTGTTTGTAGGGGCCCTTCACATAGCAGTTCAGAGCTTCAAATCAACACAACACTTGCACACAAAAACCAATTCCATTCACATGAAATTCACAAATTGTTCATAAACATATCATTTGGTGCACACCCAAATAACAGTGCAACTATTAGATTTATAGCAAGTCTCTTGGCATAACTGTATGAAGATTTTAAGCCTAATATCTCTAACCTATCTAAACTTATATCGTTAAACCGTCGTTTTGCTATTCTGAAAGCAAAGCGATAAGGTTTCAACTGATCTTGGGTTATGTTCTGCGTTAATCCGGCGGTTGACTTGGAGTTTGACCACGATCTCCTGTTCTTCTTTTAGCAAACAGTTTCGAGTGGATAGGAAGGTATCCATGAGGGGGTCATCCTCTATCCATCCCCACCTTTCACTACTGATTTGGAACTCTAGAACCTTGTGAACAATGAAGACAATTATGGGAACCTGGATTAGCTGCAGAAACAAGCTAATTTGGTAGCCAATTGCAACTTTAATAAAACAATAGGGTATACAGTTAAATATTAACAAGAAAACAGACTATTGCATACCGTCATCAAAACCTGGTAGATATGGCATTATTTAAGGGATAAATATATATGAAAAAGAGAGGATCATGAGGCAAAAAGGAGGTCATGGTAGGAAAATCTTCAGACTCCACATTCCCCCAGACTGGAGATGTTGTATGTCCTCATACACTTCTTCCTTGTCTTTTTCTTGTGCCTCTTGTTTGTCATCTCCCTGTTTCACTGTTTTCTTCTTTTGGCAGAGATTGGCATTCTAGGATTCCTGATTAGAATTTTGTACTTTAAACTAACTATCTCTCTCTACATAATCCTATTCTCTTTTTTCAGCTTCCTATTTTTCTTATACCGCAAGCTTAGATGTAGGATCATATTGTCACTCTTGGCAATCTATATCTCACTCTATTTCTTCAAGGCTTGATTTTCATTTTTAAGATACCGATTCAGTGTTTCTAGTTCAAAGATCTCCTACTTCAAGATGTTTGAGGCTGATCATTGATTCGCCTGGTTACTTCCTTCTCCAAGACTCTGTATTGTTTCCTTTGTTGTTGTCGCCTTCCTTTTTAGTGACTCTATGTAGTCATATATTTCCTGTTGTGCGGGGTCAATTTTTGGACTATGTATCGGGATTCCTAGAGTTGAGTTGTAAGGCTGTGGCGATGATCTTGGTGACCCTTTTGGAGAATTCCCAGGGCTTTCAATTGGCTCATCCTTTATTGGCTCAATCTCTGTTGGGGTGTTCTCTGTTCGCTCAATCTCTTTTGGAGTGTGTTTTGTTGGCTCCTCTTCAGTTGGCTCCTTTTCATTAGGCTCATTTTCCTCAAGGTTAATGTATTGTGTAGTCTTTGAGGTTGTTTGTGGAATCGTGCTCAACCTCGTGCTCCTTCTCAACCCTGGGGTTTGTGTTTTCTGCACTTTACTCCTCTTATTCTCTCATTTTTCTTTTAGAGGAGAGGTTTTAGTTTGTGAGAATTCTTCTTTACTTCGGCTAGCTTTCTTTCTTCTAGGGTTTCCCCTCTTCATTCTCTGCAAAATTTTTACTATACCCAACTCTTCTTCTGTCACCTCTATCTGAGTTTGAGGTACCTATTCCTTTATCATTTCTATGGTTCTCTTTCTCCCTTTGAGAGCCCTGCTGCTACTTGGTTTTTCTGGGGATTTTTCCTCAAAATGGTTCCTTATTAGGAAACTCTCCGAGTCATCTCCTATACTTCGGAGGTGAAATATGACCAATATTTTTACTAGACCATGATGATACATGGTGTTTTCTATGCATTTAATTTATTTTGAACATTGGTAGCCATTTTCCTGAGGCTATTCAAGAGAAAATAGGGGAGGTTCATCTAATGATCCTCGAGGAAGTGCATCATCATTCTAACATGATAAAAATACATTTGCTTGAAACTACCATCACAAGCGATAAACTTATGAAGCACAAGTAATAATTTTCTCCATTTGTTTTTAAGAGCAGAGATTGGAATACCTTTTTTATAGATCATAGTGTGCATGTTTGGATTCTTGAGGAAAACCTTCCAGTCCTCGTTATCAATCCATCTATTTTTAAACCATTTTTCTCCATTTCATGGTAGCTCGGTGACCTCAGTGATAATAGACTCCATTACTGTGAGCTTTATGTCCCCAATTTCAGCCTCCATTCCATCGAATGAGCATGCAAATGTCTTGGTTACCTCTTTGTGGAAGCCATTAAATTTCTCAATGAACTACAAGCATTGTCTTCTTTGCAGCAACTCCCTAGTTTGTGGGTACCCCTCTAGGGATTGCTTCCATGCTGGCTCAGTTCAAACAATTACCCCCATGCCAAAGGATGCTTTTCCTCGACGATTGGCTACCTTGATAGGAAAACGAGACTGGTAGGGTTTGCTAGCTGGTGGAAATATGGAGTGGCTGTGAAATATCATAGGAGTGTAGGAATAGGGAAGAACAGATGGGTTATCAAAAGGAATATAGGAATGAATTCGACCATTAGGAGCATTCAAACTTATGATTTGGTAGATTTGGCACAAGGTCGTGACATGACTTTTAGAGTGGTGGCATATGATATTTAGTTAGGCGGCCATTACCCTTAGGTTATAATGATTGCACTTTAGTACTATATTTTCTTACTCATATATGCTATATAACCTTCCCTATTGTTAAATTAAAGCAGCACGTACCTTTAATTTTTTGTTGCTAACCTCATTTGTTGTCCTTTAATCTCCTGCAGGTGCCTTGTTGTCAATTGTCCTTTAATCCAGATCACCAAGCATTCTTGTAGACTTCAAAATTTTTAGGCTGCAGAAACTTGTTTAGCTACAGAAAGTTGTCCAAGCTGTGGAAAGTTGCTGTTTCTGCAACTTAAGAGAAAGAAAGCTTTAGTAGATGAACTTTATTGTTTTTTTTTTCTTTTGAAAAGAAAATTTGAAGTGCCAACAAGTTGGTTTTCACTTTAAATTTTCTGTATAAACATGCCAACAACATGTTGGTTTTCATGTTTATACAATTTTATTATATATATATATATATATATAGTTTTTTTTCATATTATTAAATGTATATATATGCATATATACACATATAATTTATTATATATATATATATATATATATATATATATATATATATATATATATATATATATTAAGAACAAACTGAATGAAAATTTCTAAATTGGAAAAGAAGAAGAATTCTTCTTGACCATCTTCAGTTCTGAATTATCCTGAAATATTTTAACAAATTCCTCTTTGGTTAATGGTTTCTGGTAATGCTTGAGTCAATGTCCATAAACTAATAGATGAGTTCTTTCTTCGTCAATAGTCCTGAGTCTAACTACACCATTGTCAAAGACATTCTCAACCCCATAAGGTCCAAGTCAATGGGTTTGGAATTTCCCTTGAAAATTTTTGAATTTTGAATCAAAGAACAATACCCAATCTCCCGGGTGAAACTTCCTTTGTTTAATGTACTTATCGTGCCATCTTGACATCTATTTTTGCACTACATTGGTCCTCTAGAAGGCCTCTTGTCTGATTTCATCGAGCTCATTTAATTGTGTCATCCTTTTCTTTTGGGGTTCTGACAAGTCAAGATCTAACTGGACTGCTGTCTTATAGGTGTGGATCTAGAACTCTATTGGAAGTAGGACTTGCTTCCCATAAACAAGTTAATAGGGAGTATGTCTTGTAGTATTCATCCATGTAGTCCTATAGGCCCATGAGGCTTCTGGAAGCTTTTCCACCCAGTCTGTCATGTGTAGATGTACAATGTTTGTAAGGATATCCTTGATCACCTTATTTGTGGACTCAACTTGTCCATTGGCTTATGGATGGTATGGATTTGACTTCTGATCTTTTATCTTGTTTTGGTCCACAAGCATTTGCACTAGTCTGGATGTGAATTTTGTCCCTTGATCTATTACAATTTCTCTTGGAACACCAAAACGAGTAAAAATATCCTCAAAAATAAATGAAGCTACAGTATTTTCATTAGCAAAAGGAAGTGCTTTAGCTTCTATCCATTTAGTGACATAATCAGTACATACCATAATATACTTTTTTTGCTTTGAAGGTGGGTTGATTGGTCCAAAAAAATCCAGTGCCCATTTTTCAAATGGTTTGATAAGTACTTGTGGTTGCAGTGGCATATCATTTGAAAGAGAAGGTTTTCCCATTCTCTGACAATTGTCACATCTCTTAACATATTCCTTGGTGTCCCTAAAAATGGAAGGCCAATAATATCCTAAAAGTAGGATTTTGTAAGTAGTTCTCTTGTCAGAATAATGTCCTCCACATGGCTCATCGTGACCAGCTTTTAGTATCTCTGGTATTTCTTCCTCCCGAACACATCTTCTGATGATGAGGTCTGCTCCTGTCTTATATAATTCCTCATTTATCCATGAGTAGGATGTGCTATTATGGAATATTCTTGTTTTTTCTCTAGGAGTTAAATGAAATGGTATTTTTCATGTGGCCAAATAGTTATCAATATCTGCATACCAAGGTGATTTAGTAGATACTACAAAATATATTCATCAGGAAATTTATCTTCTACGGGTTGATCATTTTTTTCATTTTGTATTCTAGATAGAAAATCAGCAATTGTGTTTTGTTTTCCTGGCTTATCTAGAATGGTTATGTTGAATTCTTGTAAAAGTAGGAGCCATCTAGTTATTCTTCCATTAGTGACTGGTTTATTCATTAGGTATCTAATGGCAGAATGGTTTGTGTGGACAAAAGTTTCATAGTCAGTTATATAATGTCTGAATTTATTAATGGCATGAATTACAGCGAAGAACTCCTTCTCGATTACAGTATAATTTAACTCTATGGGGGTTAAATTTTTACTAGTATAATAAATGGCATAAGGAGAGATATTTTTGTCCCAAAGTAGCTCCTAAGGCTGAATCTAAAGCATCTGTTGAGATATGGAAAGGCAATTTCCAGTTAGGTCCTTTTAAGATGGGTGCTTCAGAAATTCTCTTTTTCAATGTTTCAAAGGAAACTTGACATTCAGAATCCCAACTGAATTCACAGTCTTTGGCGAGTAATTTAAAGAGTGGGGATTCAATTTTTGTGAAGTTTTCTATAAATCTTCTGTAGTATTTGGTAAAAATGAGAGAACTTCTAACATCCTTTTGACAACTTGGCACTGATAACTTGGAAATGACTTCCACCTTAGATGAGTCTACCTTAATTCCATCTTCGGAAATATGGTGACCTAAAACAATTCCCTTGTTAAACATGATGAAAAAATTTTCATGGCTTAATGAGAGGTTTGTTTCTTGACACCTTATTAATACTTTCTCCAGGTTTTCTAGTGCTTCATTGAAAGAATCCCCATAGACTGTGAAATCATCCATGTACTCTTCCACACAATCATGGATAAGGTCAGAGAAAATGCCAAGGACTGCCCTTTGGAATGTTGTTGGAGAATTACATAACCCAAAGGGAAGTACCTGGTAAGCATAAGTTCCCCATGGATAAGTGAATGTGGTTTTATCCTAATCTTCAGGGGCCACTTGAATCTAGTTGTATCCACTGAACCCATCCAAGAAGGAAAAATATTTTTCTCCTGCTAAAGTATCTAAGACCTGGTTTATGAAAGGTAACAGAAAGTGGTATTTTAATGTTTCTTTATTCAACTCCCTAGAATCGATGTATACTCTCCATTTTCCATTCCTTTTAGGGACAATTACTAGGGGTGAAACCCACCGACTATCAGATATTGGATAGATGAAATTTACATTTAATAATTTCTGCAATTCTTCCTTAACAATTTATTTTAGATTTGGGTTCACTCTCCGCTGAGGTTGTCTAACTGGTCTTGCATTTTTTTCAATGTAGATATGATGTATGCAAGTTTTAGGATCAATTCCTCTCATGTTAGTGTATTCCCATGAAAAAGAAGAAGAATATTTCTGTAAAATTTCTATCAATTGTTTCTTTTGCATGTCTTCCAAGTTTTCATTGACATTTAAGGCTTTTCCTGGAAAGATTTCTCTCGAGGAATTCCCAAATTTTTCCATGGACAACAATGATACTTGTTTAGAGGAGAGATATTCATTTCGACTACGCTCATAATGTGAGGAAGATTCATTATTTTCTAGTAAATTTAGAAGTTTGTCTTCCTCTTTTACTTGTTCAGTGACAAAAATAGGTTGTATATCTTCTCCATCTTCTATCCATTCTTCAGTTTATGTATCTATTGTTGTTCTCTCACGGGGGTATAATGTAAATTTATTTGTAGAATTTCCATCTAAGATAAACATATCACCTGACCTACAGTTGATAAAAGCCTCTGTTGTAGCCAACCAAGGCCTTCCTAGAATTAATGGATGTCCTCCTAGATTATTCTTGGGTGTTAAGACCATGAAATCAATAGGATACTCCCAAGAATATAAAGATACACAGACATCCTCTAACACACCATCTGGTTTAATAACAGATCTATTTGCTAATTGCAATAAGGTTGGTGTGTCTTGAAGGTTAGGAAGCCTAAGTGTGTCCATAACTTGTTTGCTCATTATGTTTATGGTTGCTCCTAGGTCAATCAGTGTGTTTGGTATTTCATTTCCATTGATGTGAATTTTTACAATGGGGCTTCCTGTGTCTAAATATTTTTGAATTGTCGTCTTCCCCATTATAATGTCTGCAATTTTTTTGACTAACTGAAATCTTTTTATATCTTTTCTTCTTCTCCCTAATCGCTGTGTACTTAATTCCTCAATTGTTTTTGCAAAAATTGGTATTTCTTTTATGGTTTGTAATAAAGAAATCTTAATACAAACATTTCTCAATTCATCCATCATATTGTAATCAGGAAAGATAATTTGTTTCTCTACTCCTTCGTCGATTTTCAACCTTTCTCAGAAAGGTTGTTTAACTAATATTGAAGGTTGTTCTATGATAGGAGCATCTATCAGAATTTCTTCTGTTTGTTTAGTTTCTCTTTTAGGGAGAGAAGTATCCCCTTCTTCTGATTGATTTTTAGGTTTTTGAAGATCAGAGTTTGATTTTTGAATGACAATAGGAGGGTTTTTTGGTAATACTCTTCCAGACCTTAATTGGACATTGTTTTGGTATAGTGGGGTTATCACATAAGTTTGAGGATTTTGGCCCTCCATGTTGTATACTAGTTGTTGTGGTATCTTATTATTAGGATTTGGAAGTGGTTGAGCGGGTAGTTGATTTGATTTTTGTGGAAATGGTAGGGAAATCTGTGGGTTTTGATTCTGTACTGCGACTTGTGGCAATTGATTAACTTGAGGAATTTGATTGGACAAGGTTACGAATTTTGGTGGAAGGTAGGATGGCAAGTATTGTTGATATTGAGCATAGGCTCCATAAGGATTTTTCCATCCTTGATTCCAAGGTTGTGATTGTGGCAAAGCCCAAGGCTGCCAAGCTGAATTCCAATTACTTTGTGAAGACTGGGCAAATTGTTGTGGTCTAAATCCTTGTGATTGATTTGGTTGGGGGTTTTTCCATGGTCTTTTGGCTATAAAGTAGAGAGGGTCTACTGGTTCTGAGATTCCTTCATCATTGAATATAGCCTTAAGACTTGGTAAGGATGGACATTCCTTTGTATCATGATTATCTACACATATGACACAGGTTTCTATGGCTTTTGAGTCTAAGGGACACTCTCTTAGAGCATGTTTCTTCCGACATTTGGGACAAAAGATAGATAATGCAACATTTTCAGAATTTTTCTTGTTTTGTATTTTAAGGGTGTCTATTTGTTCACTTAGGCTCCCTAAAATATCTATTTTAAAGGTGTCAAGCAGATTTCCTATTTCTTCCCTACTAACTGTCCCAGCTGCAAACTTGTTTATTCTTGATAAGAGAGGGTCTCTAGGACTCTTTCCAACTCTTGCTTTACCCCTTGAGATATGTACACATAAATCACAAATATCTGCAAATGGTAGCTAGGAAATATCTCCTTTTCTAGTTAGGTTAAGGAGATCGATCCATTCATCTTTAACGACTCTGAGTAGAAGATATTTTAAGGTTTCTTCATCCAAATTATCCATTTTTTCTCTTTTAACATTATAAACAAACCTTTCTACCAAGTCTTCAAGATTCTCATCTTCTTTTTGTGTCATTTCGAAGAACTCATCTTTAAGGTTACTAGGGATACAATAATCTCTATACATGCCTAAGAAAGCCTCTTTCATTTGTGCCCATGTTGTTATGGAATGCACTCCTAGACTCATGAACCATTTTAACGCTGAGTCTTTTAATGTGGCAGGGAACAATTTCAACTTTTGAGCATCATGCAGATAGTCATATGATCTGTATAATACTTCAAATTTGAAGAGAATTGTCTCTGGATCTTCGTTTATTTTCCCATGGAAATTAGGAAGAATCGAGGGTGATATATTTTTCATTGTGAGGGCTGTATCTTCATCAAGAATAGGGAATCCCTAAGGATTTTTATTTCCTCTGCCTCTACCCCCTCCTCTACCTCTACCTCCAATCCTATCTTCTTCGCCATGGACATTGTGTACTTCTCCTTCCCCTTCTTTAGCCATGAGAGATTCTTCAAAGTTAGGATAGTGTTCTTCTAATCTTTCTGGTTCCTCTATAAATGGTTGTTCAAAATAAGTTTCCAATTCCTCTTCTTCACTAGAAATTCCTAATTCTTCTCCCAAAATTTGTTCATCAGTGGGGGATAGAAAGATTACTCCCGTGGTTGGGGATGTAGGATTTTCTTCAATTACAACTTCAGTAGAAGAAGTAGGTGAAGTTCTAGATTGAATTTCTTATCTTGAGACTTCAGGAAGTCTTTGTCAACCTCTAAATGGAATTTAGGTTTGAGTAGGTAGTGTGGAATCTCGAAATCGTGGTGGAGTGAGTGGATTTGTGGGAATTAAACTTCTTCCTCGTCCTACAAATCTACCCCTAGAATCTCTATCCCTAGATATGTCATGTTTTAAATTAATGATGGTTTTGTTTTTTTTTTTTTACTTCTAATTGTACTTTCTTGGAAATGATGCCAAAATGTTTGGTCAATTCAATGTCCTTGAATTGGAAATCATAAATTGTCAACCGGGGTGTGTAGACTGATGAAGTATAGGTGCACAATATGTGCTTAGAAGTTATTCATTAGGTCATTATGTATTTGTTAAGATCTAAACTCAAGATGAGGGTGGTGTTTGTCAATTGTATTAGTGTGGTAATTCCTAGGGATGTTGATTAAGTTTCCTAGGAATTAATATCTATCCAATTAGTTTGTACATGATGTGAGAGTGATTTTACTGATGTTAGATTGTTGGGATTTTTGATCTTAAATCTCTATTTTTCAGCTCCTAATTCTCTAAGTGAAAAAAGAAACCTATTCTATAACCTATGAAGGAATACTGTTGAACTAGATTGTTTTAGGACAGGTCTTCTTGCTTGTTCAATTTCTGCTCAAACAAAGTAACCCAAGCAACATTTATATTGTGAATTGAACACACTTCAATTATGCTGGATAATAAGCAAAGGAAATTGTTGGGTCCCTATAATACTAGTGATTACCCCATTACTATTGTAGTTATACCCCTTATTTATATTGTTGTGCCCCTGTTACCCCCATGTTGTTATTTTTGTGCCCCATAGAATCCCTCTATTGTTATTTTTGTGGCTTTATATTATTATTGTTAGGTCGGCTGGATTATATTGTGACTCCTTAGACTCCTATATATAGAAAGGAGGTTTTGTCATTTGAATCATCGAAGAATTGTTCATTTATGTAATGTAAAGGAGTTTGCCCCCTCGAAGAGGCTAAATTCTAAGGCGTTGATCTATCTTTTCTATCTCTTTTGAGCTGGTTTCATAACATTTGGTATCAGAGCTTTGGATTCTAGGGTTTCGCTGCTCCGAGCAGGTCATCGTGGCATTTTCGCTATAACTTTTTTTCTGTGACGTTTCAGACGTCGAAAAAAAACCCCATTTGAGAAGAAATATCGCTGAACCTTGGGTCCGAATTTCAGAGCTTTTCGCGCGATATTTGCGGAGATATGATCTGAGGAAGTTGGTCTTCTTGCAGACTCCTGAATTACATTCAAAACAGGTGACCTGGGGAAAAACATCATAACTTTCTCTCTGGGGATCGGATTGAAATTTCATAAGAAGGTACAAAAAGAGGATGGACTGTAGTTTCTTGTATGCATGTTTCAGATCCAAAGGTTGAAACAGTGACTCGTGGCACACCGTACAAGTTCGCTCTACTAAACTAGTCTATAAGCAAGCCACTGTGGGAGATTTCACATAACTCTTCCTTGGAGAATCCAATTTGGGTCAGACTTGTGGCATTGGAAAGAGGACGCAGAAGGCTACTGCAGGTTGCAACTTCAGAACTAGATGATCCGAAATTACAAAGATACATCAGATTCAATATCAGGCCTCTACAAAGTAAAAAAAGGTGTGTAGTTTTTTTTTAAATTTTTGTGTAAGCTTGGTTTAACAGATTTCAAAGGGCATAGTAAAGAATTATTATCGGTAACTGATGCCCCGAGGAAAGAAAATGCAAACACCTAGTAAGGAACCTGAAAGATCTAGCATGACTCATGAAGAAGAGGAAGAAATGCTACATGATATATCAAAATTACAAGAACAAGTGCAACAAATGTCACGCTCACAAAAGCTAACAGAAGCTAAGATAAATGGCGTGGAATCTAAGATAAATGGCGTAGAATCCAAGATAAAGGGCATGGAAGCTAAGATGGATTATTTGAAGAGAGATTTGAAGAGAGACATGACAGATTTGAAGACAGATTTGAAGACAGACATGGCAGATTTGAAGACAGATTTGAAGACAGACATGGCAGATTTGAAAACAAATTTGACAAATTTTCTACAAGAAATACTTGCTAAAGGTGAAAAGGTTGTAAAGGAAACTCATGATGGGAACAAAATTAATGTTAATCATGATTCCATAAACTCTAATGTTGGATCGAAGACCCACCATATTCCAAAAATCGATATGAGGAAGTTTGATGGCAAGGATCCCGCCACATGGATATTACAGATGGAGCAGTTCTTCGATATCAATAATGTGCAAAACACACAAAAGGTACGTATGGCAACTGTATATTTGGAACCAAATCAGTTTGTATGGTATCAATGGCTTTGGTCTCGTAAAAAATTTATCACTTGGGCAATTTTTACGGAAGAATTGATAGCACATTATGAAGATACAAAAAGCAACACTTTTTTTAGCCAATTGATAAGTCTCAAACAAAAGGGTTCAGTAATGGAGCACATTGAGGAGTTCCAAAAATTGAACATAAGGGTAAAAGATATTCCAGAGGAGCATAGGATTGATGTGTTCATAGGGTATTTAAAGGATAATATCCAACATGATGTTCACCTTTGGGAACCTGATTCATTAGAGAAGGCATTCAGGTTAGCAAGAAAAATGGAAAGCAAAATTATGGCAACCAGGAAGCATACCACTCACAACTATAAAAATGGAAGTGTTGTTGCCCCTAGTCTTCCACAACCTATAAGGTTGACACCACAACAATTGGAAGAAAAAAGAGCAAAAGGGCTTTGTTACAGTTGTGATAGCAAATACACTAAAGGTCATAAGGTGCTGAGAAGAAATTATTCTACATAGATTGTGAAGAGGAAGAAGAAAAGGAGCAAGAAAGGTCAAAAGAAGAGGATATACTCCAGGAACAAAGCCTAGATGAAGAACAAATAAATCCGACCATATCTTGTAATGCATTGGTGGGAATTACCACTCCTCAAACCATCAAGATAGAAGGACAAATCAAGAAGAAAAAGGTAATAGTGTTGATTGATTCAGGAAGCACCCACAATTTTATTCATTGTAGGGTAGCAAAAGAATTGAATTGCTTCCTATATCCAGCACCAGAGTGTCAAGTGATGATTGCAAATGGAGGAACAATAAATTTCTCTGGAAGGTGCCATAATATCAAGCTATCCATGGGAGAATATGTATTGACTAGCCCAATGCTTTCCATTCCAATGGGAGGTGCTGATGTTGTACTAGGAGTCCAATGGCTACAATCCTTGGGTACAATAGCTTTTAATTTTCAAGAACTTTTCATCAAATTTTCTACGGAAGGAAAGGAAGTTGAATTAAGGGGTATTGCAGGGAAACCAAGAAAGATAATTAGCTCTAATGGTATGACAAAGCTTCTAAAAAAGGAGCAAAGAGGTGTAATTGCACAATTATGTTCACTAGATGTTTCCACATCGGAATCATCTATTTCTCCAGATCTCCAAAAAGTCCTGGACAATCATTCCAAGGTATTTGAGACTCCCAAAGGTCTCCCACCTATGCGTGATCATGATCATGCTATTCATTTGATTCCAGGAAGTGTTCCTCCAAACATCAGGCCTTACAGATATCCCTATGTCCGAAAAAGTGAAATTGAATGTATGGTTGCAGAAATGCTAGAGGCTGGTATAATTCAACCAAGTCAAAGTTCTTTCTCTACTCCAGTAGTATTGGTGCACAAGAAGGATGGATCATGGCGCATGTGTCCGGATTATAGGGAGCTCAACAAGCTCACTATTAAAGATAAGTTCCCCATTCCTGTCATTGATGAATTACTGGATGAATTGCATGGATCAATTTACTTCACCAAGTTGGATCTTCGTTTGTGATATCATCAAATCAGAATGAAGATTGAAGACATTCCGAAAATGGCATTTAGAACTCATGAGGGTCATTATGAATTTTTGGTCATGCCTTTTGGCCTTACCAATGCACCTTCAACATTTCAAGGTTTGATGAATTCAATTTTCAAACCATTCCTTAGAAAATTTGTGTTAGTATTTTTTGATGATATACTAATCTACAGCAAGTCTTGGAAGGATCATGTTGAACATGTTGACAGGGTGCTACAACTATTGGAGGAGAAACAATTATATGCAAAAAGATCCAAATGTTTCTTTGGAGTCCAGGAGGTGGAATATTTGGGTCATATTGTATCTCATGGAGTTAAGGTAGACCCTAGCAAAATTAAAGCCATTAAGGAATGGAAAATCCCCACATCCATAAAGCATCTGCGAGGATTTCTTGGGTTGACAGGGTATTATCGCAAGTTTGTTAAGAATTATGGGAGAATAGCAGCACCTCTAACAACATTATTGAAGAAAGATGCATTTTCATGGACTCCGGAAGCAACAAAGGCCTTTGAACATCTTAAAGAGGCAATGTGCCAAGCACCGGTCTTAGCTACACCGGACTTCAAAAAAACCTTTATTGTGGAATGTGATGCTTCAGGAAATGGAATTGGTGCTGTTCTAATGCAAGATGAAAGACCCATTGCTTTTGAAAGTCGTCCAATCAAGGGAAAGTTTTTAAGCAAAGCTATTTATGAGAAGGAAATGTTGGCAATACTCCATGCACTTAAGAAATGGCGACCCTACCTAATGGGAAGACACTTCAAGGTAAAAACGATCATGATAGCCTTAAATACTTTTTAGAACAAAGATTATCCTCTGAAGAGCAACAAAAGTGGGTCACAAAGATGTTGGGTTATGACTTTGAAATCATCTACAAAAAAGGGAAGCAAAATGTGGTGGCAGATGCACTCTCAAGAAAGGATGAGGATGTGGAAGCATTGTTGTGCACCATTTCTATTATCCAACCAGATTGGATAAACGAAGCAAGGGAGGAATGGAAGAATGATGAAGAAGTGTGGGCACTTATTCGAAAGCTACAACAAGATTCCAGTACGTCTGATACATTTAGCTGGCAAAATGATTCATTATGGTACAAAGATCGCTTATACCTCTGTAAGAATTCCCAGCTAAAACAAAAGATTCTTATGGAATTGCACACTTCTCCCTTAGGAGGGCACTCAGGATTTTTAAAAACTTACCACAGGGTTAAGAAGGAATTTTTTTGGGATGGCCTTAAATCAGATATTCAAAAGTTTGTGGCGGAATTTTTGGTTTGCCAACAAAATAAAGTTGAAACAATTAAGACACCGGGTCTATTACAACCTTTATCCATTCCAAGCCAACGTTGGGAGGAGGTTTCAATGGATTTTATCACAGGTTTACCCAAGTCTGAGGGAAAGAGTGTCATCATGGTGGTAGTTGACAGACTTACCAAGTATGCACACTTTTGTGCATTATCACATCCATTTAAAGCCAGTACAGTTTCTACTGCATTTATGGAAACAATTCAAAAGCTACATGGAAACCCAAAGATTATTGTAAGTGACAGAGATCCCATTTTCACTGGAAATTTTTGGACAGAATTATTTTCTTGTCTTGGTACTCAGTTAGCTCATAGCTCATCTTATCATCCTCAATCTGATGGGCAAACTGAGATAGTAAACAAATGTTTGGAAGGATATCTTCGTTGCTTTGTATCTGATAAACAGACACAATGGGTCAAATGGTTGCCTCTGGCTGAATGGTGGTATAACACTTCCTTCCATACAGCAACAAAAATGACCCCATTTATGGCACTTTATGGGTATCAACCACCATCCATCACATCATATTTAAGAGAAAATTCTAAGGTTCAGGCAGTGGAACATCACATCGAACATCAACAAAAAGTCCTCCAACTCTTAAAGGATAACCTCGTGTTGGCACAAAATAGAATGAAACAACAGGCAGATCAACATCGCAGTGAAAGAAGTTTTGATGTAGGTGATTGGGTATTCCTACGGCTACAACCATATAAGCAAATGTCCCTAAAGCAAGCTAAGAAGGATAATAAATTATCACCAAAGTATTATGGTCCGTACAAGGTGTTGCAAAAGATTGGTACTATGGCATACAAATTGGAGCTTCCTGCAGCTTCTCGATTGCACCCAGTTTTCCATGTTTCATGTTTAAAGAAGGTTATAGGCGACAAGCTCCCAGTTCAAACAATATTGCCAAAACTTGACAAGGAAGGAAAAATTATATTGGAACCGGAAGCAGTCATAGAAACAAGAACTCGACAGCTACGAAATCGATCAATTTTAGAGTATCTTATCAAGTGGAAGAACTTATCCGCTGAAGATTCCACATGGGAGGATGAGAATTTTATGCAGAAGTATCCAGAACTACTCAAGCGTTGAGGACAACACTTTTTTGAAGGAGAGGGGCATGTTGGGTCCCTATAATACTAGTGATTACCCCATTACTATTGTAGTTATACCCCTTATTTATATTGTTGTGCCCCTGTTACCCCCATGTTGTTATTTCTGTGCCCCATAGAATCCCTCTATTGTTATTTTTGTGGCTTTATATTATTATTGTTAGGTCGGCTGGATTATATTGTGACTCCTTAGACTCCTATATATAGAAAGGAGGTTTTGTCATTTTAATCATCCAAGAATTGTTCATTTATGTAATGTAAAGGAGGTTTCCCCCTCGAAGAGGTTGAATTCTAAGGCGTTGATCTATCTTTTCTATCTTTTCTTGAGCTGGTTTCATAACAGAAATAACTATGCAGTACTAGGTATAAAGAAAATTAGATAAGAGTATAAGCTAGGTATAAAGAAAATCAAAGTTCTTATGCAGATAACAATTTGCTGGCGAGATCATGACGCAACATTGTCACACAAAACAGAGCAATTAAAGAATTAAAGGAAATCAGATTGTATTTGATTAAAACATGCCATTGTTTGTAGGGGCCCTCCACATAGCAATTCAAAGCTTCAAATCAACACAATGCTTGCACACAAAAACCAATTCCATTCACACGAAATTCATAAACTGTTCATAAACATATCATTCGGCGCGCACCCAAATAACAGTGCAGCCATTAGCTTTATAGCAGGTCTCTTGGCATAACTGTATGAAGATTTTAAGCCTAATATCTCTAACCTATCCAAACTTATATAATTAAACCGTCGTTTTGCTATTCCGAAAGCAAAACGATAAGGTTTCAACTGATCTTGGGTTCTGTTGTGCGTTAATTCGGTGATTGACTTGGAGTTTGACTGCGATCTCCTATGCTTATTTTAGCAAACAATTTCGAGTGGATAGGAAGGTATCCATGAGGGAGTCATCCTCTATCCATCCGAACCTTTCGCTACTGACCTGGAACTCTGTAACCTTGCGAGCAATGAAGACAGCTATGGAAACCTGGATTAGCTGTGGAAACAAGCTAATTCGGTAGCCAATTGCAAAGTTAATAAAACAGTAGGGTATACAGTTAAATATGAACAAGAAAACAAACTATTGCATACCTTCATCAAAACCTAGTAGATATGGCTTTATTTAAGTGATAAATATATATGAAAAAGATAGGATCATTAGGAAAAAAGGAGGTTATGGTAGGACAATCTTCAGACTCTACAACCTTTTCATATGCTAATAAGCTATATATGATATATTAGTATTTTTTTATTTTATTTTATAATATGTTGAATATATGTTTTTAAATTTATAGTAACTTATTAATATTATTAAAATGATTAGAATAATTTTTTTTTTTTTGCTCTCTTGAGTTTAAGGTGAAGATCGAGTTAGTTACCAAATGTGGTGTATCATACTTTTTTGTTTATGGGAGAATGATCTTTCGTTCACGAAGTGATTCATCTACTAAAATCTAGTGAAGTGTCCATACTCTACCTAATTGAATTTGAAATTGAAACTTTTTACAAATATTATTAATTTGAAAAACACTAGTACAAAATGGCTAATTAGTTATTAAAAAAATGACTAAAATTTGCATATAAATGACAATTTTTCAGTTGGTGACCTATAGTAGCTAATTTACAGTATCTTATAACGCAACCAACTTTTAGTCGCTCTTAGCTTATTCATTAATTGGTTATCTCAATTTTATCATCTAGTAGTATATTTAGTCATAAATTTGCTAATTAATTTAGTGTTGTAGCAGCTACAACTACCCTCCAAAATTTTGGCCTGCACCCAATTTCGGAGCCTCCCTTCAGAGTTTCACTTAATGATTGCACACACTTAAGTTCAGCCCGTGATCTCGTGTGAGTCCTTGCAACCACCTTGCTTGTTCATTTCATTCAAGTTTCTCCATGTTGATGTCTAAGTCATGCTTGCGACCATGTTCTCGTTCTGCTCAAAGTCTTCGCTTCATGTGTACTTGTTGTGTTTGCTATGAAAGCATCTATTGCACTCACACATAGAGTCACATTCATCGTCACACAAGCATCATCTCGATCAATGAAATATCAATCACAAGTGCCATGCTTGTTGCTTGCATAGTCGGTCAGCCATATTGAACATGTGTGTCTAGATGGTTTGAGTCGTTTCGTCGTCGAGTCATGTGAGTGTTTGTTTGCGTGATCACCTATGCATCTTTCGACTATTCACACACTTAGTCATTTTTGCTGAAGTTCTAACGACCAAGCTCCCCATTGACAACCAGACCATCACCCTTATTTCGACTTGATCGTCTGTCATACAGAACGGCACAAAAGCACCAGCTATTCCTTCAAGCTACACTGCTCGCAAGCAACTCAATCAACTCTCATGTTGGCCACCTGAATAGTTAGACATGACAGTAACCCCGGGACTTTCCCCTAAAAAATTGCGTAGAGGAGATTGACCTCACCTACTCAACTAACTGAGGAAATTGCATAGATAGGCCGGATAGACAACAAGTGCGCATCTGTGTCTCCTTCAAAAAATTGCATAGTTTTCCTAGTCAGTCATCCAGACAGTCGACTGACTGTTCATCTCAGAAATTGTGTAGTGCTCATGAGAAGGCCTTCCGATGCCCATCAGTTAGCAGAACAAAGGGAGCACATGCAGATGGACAAGTTCAACGATGGATGAACGAACGAAGCATGGGAAGTAGATGAATGCGATGAACATGCACCTTCATGAACAAGTGAGCTTATCAAGCCTTCCAACATGAGAGAAAGGAACAACATGCTAAAGCTTCATCAAGCAAACCAAAGACCATCGAAGACTCTGTGCACTTTGCCATGCGGAGGTGAAACTATGATACACAATGAAAACATCCATCATTCAGCATCACTGTAGCTCGACATGCACTCTAGCAGCAACACAAATGTACCAGCATTGTCACGTCAAGTCATGTCGAGTCAAGTCATGAGTCATGTTTCCCACATCTCTGCTATGGGCTTGTTCTCAATTAATGTGATGTAATGTGGAAGTCCAAGAGACCCACTTGTTGAACATAGAGTCATTTAAGTCGAAAAGTCATGGAATTCAAACAGTCATGAGGGTAGTCGAACAAGCATAATGGTTAGTTTTACCCCTGGCTATAAATACCCCCCTCATTTGTACATGAAAAGACTTTTCACCTCAGCTCCTCCCATATAGCCAAGAGAGTTCGTAATCTTGTATTTGAGGAGAAAGTACTAGCTCCATCACCCCGCTAACGGGGTTAGTGATGTGCAGTGTAATGATGTGTCTTGGAACTTTCACTTAACTCAGAAGCCTGCTAACAGGAAAACACATTTTCACACATGTATTGTATTTGTTATAAGAATGACCTTAACACTTGTAATGCATGTTTCTTTAACATGTGTTCTGCATCTGAACTGATTCATTTGTTGTAATGCATAATATATTAAGGGAAATGTGTTGTATATGATGTTAATGTTGTCCCGTCCATGTCGACTGCTCTGTTAGACATCAGACAGACCTTTCACATGAACCTTGGCGTAACAACTGTTGCGCTCGTTCAGAGTGATACGTGAGTTCTCTACATGTTGTCTCACCTTGTATGTTGTGATTGCCGCATCTGAGTGGACTATTGCGCGAGAAGATGTGTATGTCCTTTTGTGTTGTGTGTTCCTAGGTGAGTTGGGATTGATCCCTTTCAACCTGGAACTCACCTTCACTTTCTTCCCCTCACAGTGAAAGAACCATTAACACAAGTACACTTACACTCACCAGGCATGTGAACCTCACTTCTCGAAGACAAAGCGAACCACTCTCCTATGCTGACAAGCAAGAGTTGAGGAAAATCCTTAAGACAATGGAAACTAGACCATCATACCGGATGAGACTCCCACACAAAATGGTGTGAGGTCTAGTTGGGACTTCATACCTAGGTGATCCCTTGAATGTTAGTGGGTCCAGCACCGTCAACATTTCTGGTGCTAGAAGGAGGGCTTGATAACAAGATGTGTCCTCTCATCCAGTTTTGAACCTTTGCACATCTTTCATGGAGTCTTGCACTCTTTTTCCCCTGTGGTGTTTTTCAAATCGTGAAGATGTCTCCATCACGGAGAAGCTTTTCAATCTCTTGTTCACTCACACATATGATGGTGAAAGTGAAGTGGTTTGGCCTGAGAAATTACATAAATTTCTTTCCATGATTCAAGAGGAAGATGAGTTTTCTGATGAAACAGGCTGGTTTGCTACTTGCATACACACTTCACGAATCTCCATTTTGTTGGGTGCTCAGCCTATCGACTGATATTGTGCATTCATTTGAGCACTTCTATGATCTTATTGAAGACACATTCTATCATTTTGATCTAGACCATCTTCACTGCAAACTGTTATAGCAACAGAGGGCTCCAGATGAATCAATTATTGATTTTTGGCAGTGCCTCCGTGACTTGTAGTTTCAAGCTCTGAGGAGCCAGATGAAATTTTCTTATCTTTGGGACTGATTTGAGTATTTCCTTAGGAAATCTTCTCATACTAGGAGAAAGTTTGAAATCAAGCCTCACTCAACATTCTTCATTGATGGAGCTACACAATCTCATGTGGATTTGGGCACTGTCTCAACTAACTTTCCACCTTCTTCTCATTCAACAGCTCCACCACTGCCTAGGGATGTTGAGGATCACACCCACACACCTATTCATCCTTCACATTCTCCCTACAACACTTCAATCAATTTTTGTGCATATTTGGTTGCGAGTCCTTCGAGTTCTCATATGCATTCTTTTCTATTACCTTCGTCTTCGCACTCAAGTGTTCCTCCGGATGATGTTGTCTTGTGTTCATCCATATCGAACTCTTCACTTGTTGTGAACGAGGAGCAAGCCATTGACGGAGTTGGTGTTACACAACCAAAATGCGTTGTCATTCATGAAGAGTATGAGTGGGAGCTTGAGCATCAACACTCAACGAAGGATGACTCCCTTCCGTCTGAGCCCCCTCTGTTCTTTCCTAACATCATTGGTGAGCCTTCCATCCATGATTTCGCATGTGTGTCTTCATCCATGAATGCACCCATTGTTGATCTTTCGCTGGACACACCGTATGTTAGCCCATCATCCAACACCGGAGATGACCAATCATTCATTGGAAATCCACTTGATCTTTCATCTTCTCTTTTTGAAAACGTAGAGGGTGAAAATCCTTACTTCTCATCTACCCCTTTGTTTGATTCATCAAACCATGAAAATGCCGACCTACATCCTGAATTGTTTGATCTTGGTTGTCATGATCTCTTCACCTCATTATCCGATCATGATGTTGATTCACTCGTTGTTAATCTGTCTGAGCCACTAGTCTATGAATATCCATCTGTCAATGAAGTTGAAACCCCATAGACTGTTGAGGCACTTCAGCCCGAGCTAATGGTTATGTTAGGCCCTTGCTATCCTGAGGTTGGTTTGTCTTCCGATTAGGAAATTTTTCAGACACTCAAGGCTCCTCATCACTCATCTGTATGCACTCAAGATCAATCTAACACTGAGATTATACTTCCTCTAGTCAAACTACATGATCGCATTGCTCATGCATTAGAGGAATCTTACACAACAAGAAAACTTGTGCAACACAAGTCGTCTACCATTCTCACGTTTGCTTACATATCATGGTCAAGGGAATGCATACACTCAACATTTGTACGTAGTGTAGCGCAAGACCATAGCATGTCCAGAGAGTGCATGGCATGCGCTTTCACTCATTTTTGTTCTGTTGATGCTTGTAAGCTTGGAGTGTGTCTATTTTCATTGTTATATATTTCACATTTTCTAGCCCGCACAACTGGGTTGCTCACGAACCAAGCCTTCACCAACATGGTTCAACCAATGCACGGTGGCTGCAATGGAAATATCACTTCACGTGATCAAGCCCATGCACTGTTAGCTTAGGAGTAGGAGTAGTGTTTTATTTCAGTTTGCTTGCTTGCATGCTTGTTTTTCTTTCTTTCTTTGCATGTTTGTTTGTTCGCTTACTTGTGTGTTTTCTTACTCACTTTGTTTTTTATTTTACTTCTGCTTCTAATTTACTTTCTTTTTTTTGCTTTCTATTATTCTTTATGTTTTTCTTTTCTTTTCTTGATATATTACTATTTTTGTTTCTGGAAATATGTGCTTCCAACTACTACATTTTGGCTTTTGAATAGAGTATGTGGCTGAGATAGGAAGAGACTTATGATATTATAGCAATTGGCCAATATTGTGTCTGTCTTGTCTGTGCTTGGTTACAACCTTTGGGCGATGAAGTCCTGACGGAAAATATGAACTGTCTGTAAGGGAAGCTTTGGTCCAACCGCAAACCTGTGTCCACACTGGGAAGCCCCAAGCCTTTACTCAGCCTTCTGCTCTATGTGTTTAAGCTAATCCAACTATTAGAAAAGGAGAAGGGCAAACATCTAAATGAGAAAACCTATGTCAGAGGTCTTACATGCTTCTTTGAAGGAACAACCTCTTATGCTCTCAATAAGTTGGGATCCCTCTTCCGCCCAAAAATAAATAAGTGCCTATGCACAGTTCTCTTAAAAAATACACAGGCAAAAGAAGAGAAAGGATTCTTGCATAGAGAGGTGAAGCATGCAACTCCACCAGGGTACTGACCAAGCTCACTGGCAGTGGAGCAATGTGTGTGTTCCTGCATGACTCTGCCAGGGTACTGTCCAGGCCTATTGGTAGTGGAGGAACACCAGAGATGAAAACTTATACTCTGAAAAAATTCAACACACAAACTAAACTACCCTTCCCGGATTTGAATGACTGAGATCTAAGATGAAATTTTGATTTTGTTTGACTAATATGGCAAAGGGTGAACCCTATATGTCCATGGGCTAAGTGAGGAAGCTGAAGTAACCCACACAATGATTCAATACTCCTAGAAATACCAAGGCCCTGCGCTAGCAGTGAACCGAAACAGAGAAGTTGTAGTTCTACCAGTATGTCACCAAGTGTTGTAGCGGCTACAACCACTCTCCAAAATTTTGGCCTGCACTCAATTTCGAAGCCTCCCTTGAGAGTTTCACTTGATGAATGCACACACTTGGGTTCACTCCCTGAGCTCCTGTGAGTTATCGCATTCACCTTGCTTGTTCATTTCATTCAAGTTTTTGCATGTTGGTGTCTAAGTCATGCTTGCGACCATATTATGGTTGTGCTCAAAGTCTTCACTTGATGTGTACTTGTTCTGTTCACTATGAAAGAATTTGTCACACTCACACACGGAGTCACATTTACCGTCACACAAGTGTCGTCTCGATCAATGAATGGTCAATCACGAGTGTCATGGTTGTCACTTGCACTGTTCGTCAGTCATATTGAACATGTGTGTCTGGATTGTTTGAGTCGTTTCATTGTCGAGTCATGTGAGTGTGTGTTTGGGTGATCACCTACGCATCTTTCGATTGTTCACACACTTAGTCATTTTTGCTGAAGTTATGAAAACCAAGCTCCCCATTGACAGCTGGACCATCACCTTTCTTTCGACTTGATTGAGTGTCAGCTAGAATGATGCATAAGTACCAAGCTAGTCCTTCAAGTTGCGCTTCCCGTGAGCAAATCAATCAACTCTCATGCTGGCCACTCGAATAGTCGAACCCGACAGTCACCCCAGGAATAAATCCCCTCAAAAATTGCATAGAGGCCATCGACCTCACGGGCTCAACTCACTGGGGAAATTGCGCAGACAGGCCAGACTGAGACCAAGTGCTTGTCCCTATCTCCTTCAGAAAATTGCACAATTTTCCCAGTTAGTCATCCAAACAGTCGACCGACTGTTCATCTCAGAAATTGCGCAGTGTTGATGAGAAGGTCGTTCAGTGCCCATCAGTTAGCTAATCTCATAAATTGCGCAGAGATGATCAACACGTCAGCCTCCAGGCCTTAGTGCAGTTTTTCCAACCATCAAATCATAGTAGTAGACTACATGTTCCCTCCAAGAATTGGGCAATTTCTGCTGCCAGTGACTGAGCAGCCAACTGGCAGTTCCCTCTAAGAATTGCACAGTCTTGGCTGCTAGTGATTGAGAAGCTAACTGGTAGTTCCCTCTGGGAATTGCATAGTCCTAGATGTCAGTGACCCTAGCATCTAATTGGTAGTTTGATCCGGGAATTGCGCAGTTCTGGCTGCTAGTCTCCCAGGCACTTCCCAGAAAAACTGCACAATCCCTGCCTGCTGACCTTTCATGCAGCTTGACTTGTTCCTCTAGAAAATTGTACAAATCTGGCTGTCTGGCCCTTGCTGATTGTTCATTCTAGAAAATGTGGAGAGCATGACTGCCTTGCCCTCCTGCATCTCAGATTGTCCCTCCCAAAATTTGCGCAATTTTTCCTCCTAACCGAGCCAGACGTTACAGACAGTCACTCTCGACTCAGATTGTTTGTCTCCATCTCTCAGTGACTCTTGTGCAGTTTTCATCAGCGGCTTCCCAAAGCCATCATCCCACATCACAACCTTGCTGCCTCTCCTAGTCACCTGCATCCGAATGATCATATGTCATGGTAGACTAGGAGGTTTTGGATTTGATTTCGTCTTGTCATGAGTGATTGCAGGTACATGTACACTAACAAACATGTCAAGACAATGAATGAGATGAATGAAGTGTAACAACCCAAAATAAACATGTAATTAGTCAACTAGTTAACATCAAGTTCAAACTATGAGTAGTACTTACCTGTGGTTGAAGTTTGCTTACTGCAACAAGGTTTTGTGGACGAGTCTCCACCCAACCGTAGGCTCAATTGTGCAAGGACTTGCTACAACTGGTCACCCCCGAGCCCTCAATCAATGTACTACTGCCAGTGACTCCTCTGTCTTAGAACACTATTCTCCCAAGAGAATGGATGATAGAATCTTGGAATGATGGAATGCCTCCCATCTTCCTCACCATCTAATAAATAGAGAAAGCATTGGAAGGGGAACCACATGCATACACTCCATGTGTCTACATGCAACTTTATTGTTTTCTTGTTTTATTTCATTTTGATAGCTTTACTGATTTTTTTTACTGTTTTCTTGTTTTATTTCTATTTATATTTATTTAGAGCTTTAGTATGGTTATTTATTATTTTATTTTTATTATTTTTAATTCATTGTTTATTATTTATTTTCTTGTATTTTTTTAATATTATTTATTATTATTATTATTTATTTATTATTTATTATTAAGGGACATTACATACTCTCCCACTTTAAGGAACTTCGTCCCGAAGTTAAGTTGAATTATTTTTATTATTATTATTATTATTTATTTATTATTATTATTATTATTATTTTTTAATTATTTATTATTTATTTAACATTTTGTTTTGTTATTTATTACTTCATGTTGCCGACACCCTCTGCTGAACTAGTATAACCAGCAGGCATCAAAAATTTCACAACACCCGGGAAATCCCAAGGAATCTCTGTCCTTTTTCCCACTCTCGGCACTAGGCATAAGCCTAACCTGGTCTATACCCTAGTCCAGAGCTGGCCCCAAGGCTCGCGCCTGACTCAGACCTCATCTGCCCTAAGGCAGGCATCCAGTATGGTACTCAATGATTGCGGGCATCTCGCAAGGCTGGTCCACTCCCTCCACAACTACTAAGGTGCACAACCCTAGGCATCGAAGTCCTTACACCCCCACTAGACTTTGGCATCCCAATCCAATAACAGGCACCTAGCCTAGAACATCAGGCACTTAGCCTCCTCAAGATGGTCCCATAGCCCTACAAGCACTATCCATCAAGAGCTACACAAGACAAAGGAACCACTGGCATATGTAGTGTTGATTGAGTTTGTCCCCAGCCCATATGGTGTTATTTATTCTCCCTCGTGTGTATGGGCTCACACGAGATCATCAAATAAACCGACCCTCTCGGCCCATTTGTGGAGTCTTGTCAATCATCACACCTCAACATGCAACCAATGCATTAGCTATACCATCATAGTATCATAGAAAATAATCCACATGCCAAGTCTTGCATGTCATCATGTAACATTTGTCATTGTTAATCGCATCATTATGAATAATAAACTGCATGCTCATGCATGTCATAAATTTGTACGCCACTATCACCTGCTTTACCTCATGAAAAACCATCATAAGATATAACATCAACATATTTGCATCAAAGACATCTCAAGACTTCACATAATAAATGAACCACATGTCAATAAACGTCATATTATAGCATTATAATTCCTATGCCGCGTTATGCATATCATAATCATCATAAGGATACATCAATAGTATTGTAACAACTATATAAATATGAACCACATGTGCATGATCACCCTCATACCATCATATCATGAAACATGAGAAACATCTCAATACTTATCAAATATAGAATAATACTCTATAAGCATTCTTATCATGATTCATCAGAAAAATGAATTTCTTTTACTTTACAAACATTCAACTATGAACTAAGATTATTCAACATCCATCTAGGATCTATGTTATCCCAGTAGTGTTATTAGTGTTATGTTTTCATCAATATACCAATTAGCTTTCCAATAATCATTTCCACTTCTTTCATCTAGAAAGTTGACCATTTACACCATAGGTATAATCATCTAAGTACATCGTTAAATTTCACATGAGCCTCATCATCTTGAGTCTTAGTCTCTCGTTATACAATCATTATTTAAATATTCTATCTCAAAATTAAAATCCCTTGGTTTTACATCCATTTACCCTTTGGCTTACTCATTCCAATACCGCTATATGCAATTGCATATAAACACTAGGTTATCATGATTTAATTTTATATCATGCTTAATTTACTTGCATGAGGGTTTGTTGATCCATGCTGACTTATATCTACATCACTTAGCAATTATCATTTTCATCCAAAAAAATATTTTCTTATCTCGTCAAGTTCCTATCTCAATACCACTTGATTGCTTTATCGTAATTTCACCCTTCATCAAGTTGGACAAAAGACTCTTTCTCATTTAAATTTTGAAACAGTTGGAAACACTACTACCATAATTGTCCATGAAAAATTTAAATGTGTGGTGTTATGTGGAAACAACCTCTTTTAACTTCACATTTTTGAACTATGTAGATCATCACTATGACCATTACCAATCATGTTTCTTGGTCCACTCATCAATACCCTTAAAAGAACTTCCTTCTTGATAGAACATCCCTTCATTTCCTCCTACCAGATATTCATAGATATATTTTTATTTTTCTCCTAGTCTTAATTTCCTAATATTCCATGTCTACTAGCTTCAAAAATGGAAACTTCTTCACTTCATTCTATTTTATTGACTTTAATTTCTCACCTCCAGTCATTGTGGTTTCTTCCCTCCTCTCTTAAAAACATAGCACTGATATACTTTGGAAATGTTGTTACTATTTCCCAACTTGGGTAATACCTGATAAATAAGTTCATTAAGATGGCTACCAAATGTAATCCACTTATCATTTCCTGTTTTAAGACATCAACATAATATAATTGCCTCATCATACATCTTGTTATCCATAATTCATTCATATAGTTAGTCACCTATGGAAAACTTTATAATGTGGCTCTCCCATTAGAGGGAAAACTGTTATAGATGTTGTCATGCACACAACCTATCTTCTCCAATCATTCTATTTTATCATACCTTCCAGGTACCTTAAAAATGACCTTCATTCAACTTCATTAGTTGATTTCCAATATTTTGTTCTTTATGTGCGTCATCCTTAGATAGACCTTATAGTGATACCTTTAGAGTGCCAAGTTATGAT
The DNA here is from genome assembly GCA_031772625.1 of Pinus tabuliformis. NCBI lineage: Eukaryota > Viridiplantae > Streptophyta > Pinopsida > Pinales > Pinaceae > Pinus > Pinus tabuliformis. The sequence continues at coordinate 657,948,587 of CM062817.1, forward strand.
TATACCAAACTCTTCCATTATGTTCTAAAATAGGTTGCCTCTTCTTACTGATTTCTTACCCTTGTTGTGACACTTCCTCTCAACCACCATAAGTATCTATCTGGCCATAATCATGATTAGAAAATTTGCAAGATTTTCCTTTCCATTTCTCCTTAGACAACTTTATCCAATATATGCAATTAACCTTGAATCACGAAACCTCATGTAACATTATACTCAACATCGTAACAGTTAATTAAACTAAACTGAAATCATAGTGTACGATTTAGATGTATCATAAGTTTAAACAATAAAACATGATTTAGATGCTCCAAATCCAAATCTATACGATTTTCCATTGAGACTAAAATATACCATCCTGTGGTTTATATATATATTGCAAACCCAATTGATTCACTCAAGAATGAAGGAGACTTCAATGGTAGCTTGATGATGTTTAATATACAAATGATATGATTAAGAAGGTTGATGCAAATGTAGTAAATGAGCACATACATGTAATCTAAATGGAAATTGCAATGCAAAATCAAATTTATTAGAATATTTTACATTTGTATTTCATGAAGGTACCCAAAGTTTAAAAGTAAAGGTCTCATTCCTTCATATGTTCAGTTCATGATACCACTTTAACCATAACAAAAGTGTGTTGTCTTTAGTGGAACCTATGTAAGAGGACTACAACTATTTTAATTTATCAGAAAGATATATAGAAAGATCATTGCATGTGATTAATGTGTCGTGGAACATGGTTCAGTGAAGTATATCATATATGCTCATGGAACCCATGCATTGAAATGTAAATGTCACTTTTGTGTTAAGAGATCATTCACATATGAATTTATTAGTAATCAATCGATCTAGAGATCCACTAGTGTTGCCAAAAAATAAAGTATACCAGTGTTCCATAGATTAGTCAGATGAAATGTGCGTAGGACTGAAATTTGTTGAACCATTTAAACATTTGCCTTGATCAGAGAAGTGATGCAAATATTAAACTGTATTATCATCATACAAATGTCATCAGGAATTGATTTAAATTTAAATACCCTTCCCCAAAGGAATTGACACCAACAAATTAATTACCACTGTTTATATCCATTTGCATCATAAAAAGGAATTTAGGAATTGAGACCCTAAAATCTGCTTGGCTCATATGAAATTTAACAATGTACTTAGATGATTATACCTATGGTGTAAATGGTCAACTTCCTAGTTGAAAGAAGTGGAAATGATTATTGAAAAACTAATTGGTATCTTGATGAAAACATAACACTAATAACACTGATGAGATAACATAGATCCTAGATGGATGTTGAATAATCTTAGTTCATAGTTGAATGTTTGTAAAGTAAATGAAATTCATTTTTCTGATGAATCATGATAAGAATGCTTATAGAGTATTATTCTATATTTGATAAGTATTGAGATGTTTCTCATGTTTCATGATATGATGGTATGAGGGTGATCATGCACATGTGGTTCATATTTATATAGTTGTTACAATAGTGATGATGTATCCTTATGATGATGATGATATGCATAGGCATTATGATGTTATGTCAAGGTATATTGACATATTCATTTACTACGTGATGATAGGTATTTAATGTTGAATACTCATGATGGATATGATATGCATAACGTGGCATAAAAAATTATGATGCTATAATATGAGGTTTATTAACATGTGGTTCATTTATTATGTGAAGTCATGATATGTCTTTGATGCAAATATGTTGATGTTATAACTTTTGATGGTATTTCATGAGGTGAAGCATGTGATAGTTGCGTACAAATTTATGACATGCATGAGCATGCAGTTCGTTATTATTGACAAGCATATGTCTGACTTAATTATGAGGAACTTTTGAGATCTGAGGCCTAGATCTTGACAAGCAAATGCAACAATTGGTTTAAAATAGAGATCGTTCTAGATTTATAAATATTAATTGATTTGAAGTATCATTAGGAAGAATGTATTAGCCTTGAGGTTAGCAAAAATTAATGGCTTATCAAAGTTATCATCTGATCTAGAAATGAAAAAAGAGGTTAATGTGTGACAGAAAATATCAGATTCCTAGCTTGCAGCATCATTTGTTATTGCCTTAGATTATGCATGATTTGAGTCAGAGTTGAAAATCCATCGAAATTCGCTTAACAGGTTGACACTGGGTATTACTTGCACAATGTGGTGAAGTGTCCAGGTTTACCCACGAGGTTTTGCTTTGGAAAAAAAAAGTGAGTCAAACTATGGCTACTCTCCATCTGCCCAATTGTTTGTAATCATGAGTGCTGATCACTTATATTAACAGTTGATAAACAACTTAAATCAATAATATGTTGTTTCAGTTTATATGCTATAGCTTCTAATTTATTTTCTTATTATAGTGTTCTTTATCTCCTAGATCCTGGCATCTAAATAGTTAAAACTTGTTGCAGATTTTTATCATCACTGTTATAATGACACGTTTGGAAAAGGTTTTCAAAGCTAGATCAGGTTTGAACACATGATAACCAGTAATTGCTAGAATGTAATGACACACGAATAATGCCAGCACAAAATCATGCCAAGTCCAAATTTTCCATAGAACTCGTCATTTTTAATCTTCGTTGCCATGAGAAGTGATATAAAACCATTTGTGTCAAGAGAATTCTCACAAAAGAATCAAAAGTTTAACATAAATTGAAATTCGGTGCTGTAGAGTGAAATATTTTGAGTATCTGTTTAAGCAATCATAACTTATGTTAGAAGAAAAATTAAATGGACTGCCTTTAACAAAATAAATTGTTAACAAATTTATTGAATGTATCTTCAGATTCTTATGACCATTAAATGATTACTCTAAGGGCTTTACGAAATCAAAAAACCAAAGAGATATTCCAACAGAAACACACCATAAACAAGAAGAGACACCGCCACTTGACCCAAAACTAGATCGGATGATTGGGAAGGTTATCCCTCCCCAAAACACAAAATAAAATCATTTTATTAATAAGATGGCCCGCCTGCAAGTGCACCCATAAAGGTAACACCATATCAAACCCTTAACAAAGCTTTAATAGCTACTGGGTTTTACATTCATTAATTACAACATAAAGATCGAAACAATACCAGGAAACTCGGAACAAACCTATTGTCTACAATACATTTTAGCTATAATGATTTTAGCACTTTGAATTCTTGACAAGAGAAGGAGCTTCTTTTGGTGCTTGGACTTTGAACAGATATGCACTTCATTTGAGGTAACCTAGATGCTACACAAAGAGATTACACAAACCTAAATTCCAAAGCTTTTTCCACCAAAGAGTCGTACTGACTTCTTGTTAATTTGGAATTTATTAGTAATATAACCAATGAAAGAGTGTGATCTACAAAAGCTAATGAATTGAGAACAGATCATTTACCATTAAGTCATTAAAAGAGTGTGATCTGCAATAAAACAATCGTAATGACAGAGTAAAGAGATCAACCTGCATTTAAATTCCAGATTTTCTGTGAAAGGTGGAAAAAATTTAAGACATGCAAATAAGTCCCTAGATCAAATCTGGTGAACAAATTAAGATATTTATTTATTTATTTTATATATTATTAGAAGAAGGAAAATCGACAGAAGGGTAGAGATCATTAATTGGGAAAAGAGATTCATGAATTCATGAATTCCATGGAAAGTCCAGAGTGTCAGCCTTGCAATTCATTGACTTGTTCTTGTACAAGTCAATTTTCCATGACAATCTCTCAAATTGGGATTTTTAAAACATATCGTAATAGATGAAAGGAAACGGCTCAAATTCTTTAAAAGGAATTAGAAGCGGTGATCCCATACTTTTCGGCTGCAATTTTGTATGTTATTTTATTAGAATTGAGTAGAAATAATCCATCCATATCACATCCAACAATGCTAAATGAATCCAAGCAGAACCAAGAATATAGAACCTAGTTCCACACCTACCGAATGAATGTTATGTCTTTCTATCAAAGTCAATCTATAGACCTGTATTAACGAAGATCTCTCTGTCTCTGTTTCGATGAAGGTATCTATCTTTATGCGATAAAAGTGGTGATTTCCATGCGAGTAATTACCATGCCTTTCTATAAGAATAATTACCAAAGATGATGAAGTTCCAATCTATAGAGCCATGAGAATATATTCAGTTCTGCTCCAGCAACACCATCTTTGTTGTTTCCTTGATCCATTAAATTAATATTTACTATATCATAAGTCAATCATTTCCCTCAAGATTTTAAAATAGCACACCCTATCCCCTTAGTAAATCATGTTGATCAAATCAGTCCCTAACAAAAAACGTTCAAGAAAGGCTATTATATGTGGTTCTCAAGGGTAGAAAAATTTCTAAATTCACTAAAAGCATACAAACCAGAATTAATAGAAATACACTCCCAGCTTTCTTTTGGCTTAACTGTAAATCCAGTTATTTAATCATCGTAGCTATCATTAACCATTCAAGTCACCATAATTACCCAATACCCTATACATCCATAAAAATACCATAAAAGTAAAGGATAAGCATTCAATATCAACCCTTCTGCAATAGATTAAGATAATATACATGATAGTCTAACATTGCACAGAGACGCAGAAAAACATAACAATAATGTATAAAGCTTATGTAAATTAAACAAAAAACAGCCAGAATGAGCCTGGATATGAAGAGGCTGGAGTCGAGACCAGCTCCTGGAACTCCATACTTACGTGGAATAAATCACAAATTAGCAGAGTTGAATCGCTTAGATCAGTAGATCAAGGATTTTCAGGAGGAATTGAAGCTGGATAGCATAGACAGAGTGTCGACAGTTTGCAGAGAGGTATTAGCTCTTGGTTTGACATTTGAATGAAGCAAATTGTACTTCAAACTCCACAATGCATAGTGATTCAAGGAACAGATTCATAATTTTATGTAAACATGTCAATCATATTTGTCTCATAATGATTCAAGGAATAGATTCATAATTTTATTTGATACCATATTTGCATTTTCAAGGAAAAAATATAAACGGTGAGCTAGTAACTCTGTGTATTTGGAACACGAAACTTGAAAAACTGTGAGGGATTCTCATTGTCATCATTAATCCATGCGCAAATTTAGCAGTCTGTGAGACACAATAAATCAAAAACAGAAAGAAAAGTCCAAAACAAAAACTTCTGAAAGTGCCATGCCGATAAAACCCTTGTCTTTTTGCAATAAGTCTGCAAGTTTCCACCGGCGAGAGCCTTACCAACAAGAGAGGCAACCCAAAAGATAATTCCAGTATTCATGCCAAAATAAATAAACTCATATTGGTTGGAAATTCCTTCAAAATAGTAAATTAAACCAGAAGCACTTCGTTACTAAATATGTACATGATAAGATTTGCCGTGGAAATTACTCATAGGAATGACTTTAAAAATGAACACCATCAAAATATAACTATGTAGCCAGTATGCACTAAATAAATAAAAAAATTACATATATAGCGAGGGTTTGTTGAACAAAAAAAAGACATGCGGCCTCCCAGAAGTAACGATCCTGTGACTTTCAAAACAAGTTGAGTTAAAAATCCCAACAAGACAATTTTTTTTTCTAAGATGCCCATAGGCCCTAAGGGTTGAGCCTAAGCTCTGACACCATATGTAACAACCCAAAATAAACATGTAATTAGTCAACTAGTTAACATCAAGTTCAAACTATGAGTAACACTTACCTGTGGTTGAAGTCTGCTTACTGCAACAAGGTTTTGGGGATGACTCTCCACCCAACCGTAGGCTCAATTGCGCAAGGACTTGCTACAACTGAACACCCCCGAGCCCGCAATCAACGTACTACTGCCAGTGACTCCTCTGTCTTAGAACACTATTCTCCCAAGAGAATGGAAGATAGAAACTTGGAATGATGGAATGCCTCCCATCTTCCTAATCGTCAAATAAATAGAACAAACATTGGAAGGGGAACCACATGCACACACTCCATGTGTCTACATGCAACTTTATTGTTTTCTTGTTTTATTTCTTTTTGATAGCTTTACTAATTTTTTTACTGTTTTCTTGTTTTATTTCTATTTATATTTATTTAGAGCTTTAGTATGGTTATTTATTACTTTATTTTTATTATTTTTTAATTCATTGTTTATTATTTATTTTCTTGTATTTTTTTAATATTATTTATTTTATTATTATTATTATTATTATTTATTATTTATTATTAAGGGATTTATTTATTATTACTATTATTATTTATTATTTATTATTTATTATTAAGGGACATTACATGAAGGGAGCACATGAAGATGGACAAGCTCACCGATGGATGAATGAACGAAGCATGCGAAACAGAAGAACGGGACGAACATGCACCTTGGTGAACAAGTGAGTCTGTCAAGCCTTCCAGCATGAAAGCAAGGAACAGCATGCTAAAGATTCAAAAAGTGAACAAAAGACCATTGAAGACTCTGCGCACTTCGCCATGCGGAGGTGAAGCTATGATACACCATGAAGACATCCATCACTCAGCAGTACTGTAGCTCAACATGCACTCCAACAACAACATGAATGTACTAGCATTGTCATGTCAAGTCATGTCAAGTTAGGTCATGAGTCATGTTTCCCACATCTCCACTATGGGATTGTTGTCAATAAAAGTGATGTAATGTGGAAGTCCAAGAGACCCACTTGTTGAACATAGAGTCATGTAAGTCGTAAATTCATGGATGTCGAACGGTCATGAGGGTAGTCAAACAACCACAATGGTCAGTTTTTTTCGTGCACTAAGATGCCTTTTTATAGGCAATCCTAATTCCTACATTAATTGTCAACCCAAGTTAAGTATTTTTATCTCAAGAGTGTCAGTACAATCTATGCAGTGAATTCAAAGGTTAGCTAAAGGTAAATCATTGCAACCACTAATAACTATCTCTTCACTTCAATTCACATAGCTCTTAAAGAAATAACTAAGGAAGAAATGACTCTCAAGGAACTCTTAACACACTCTGCAATTATGTCTACTTATTCCAGAATCAAATGAATCGGAATGCAAATGCAAAGAATCATGCTTGGAAACCTTCAAATAGAATTAAAACTAACTCACTCGATCAAGAAAGAGAACCGTAACAGCTGAACAACAATGTTAATCTATAGCAAATCAGAATTGAACGACAAATCCTAATTGAATGACAATCTCGACTGAACGACAATTCCTAATTGAATGACAATCCCGATTGAATGACAATTAAGAATTGAACAATAACCAAGCAAATACGATAAATGATTTCTAAACAACAACTATTCTCTATAAGCAGATTATGGAAATCAATTAATACTATCTCTAAGATCTATGATATCATAACTTAGAACGAACAACAATCTACTACTGAAACTAATATAACCAATCAAATCAAAGCATTACTCAGATACATCACATGACTAAGTATGAATCGAAATGAACAACAATATGAATTGGAATTGTCAATCCTCACAATAAGCGAAATAATATTAACTGAACATTAACAATGAATAAAGATTCAAATGGAAAGACTGTATCACAAGAAAGTAGTAGAACTTCTCTTAATCAGGCCCACAGTCACCATAAGTCTCCACTAAGGAATCCTCAGAATATAAGTGAAGATCAAACACAATATTTCTTCATTAATATAAGTAACCAGATTATAGCATCACTGAGATAACAATATTATATGTCTAAAATAGAATAATTATAAATTACATAAGTCTAAACTGAACTTCGTTTTCCTTTCAGCCTTATATATAATAGTAAAAGAGTAAACTAGATAAAAGCGAATCCTCAGGATCAGGGGATCCTGAGGATTTCGCAATACATAATTTGATTCTATCATGAAATAGTATTGGTCTGCCTAGTCTCTCGCTACCTTGCCTGCTTTAGATGTTGTATTTCCCTTATATGCCCTGATGCTCCTCTATCAAGTGAGTGGCTATTGACCAATACGCGTCTTCTGCACGCAAGGATAGTAAAAAGTCAGTTTCCTATGCTATATTTCTCTAATTTGTTACCAAGTGCTTTCATCCAAATTTAACTGTAATTTCCTTTATTTCTATCCATTTACAGAGATAATCATGTAAGGAGAAATACAAAATAAAGCAATTACTGAGGACAAAATATGCCTTTTTCTTAACACAACATACTCCCCAGCTTACCTTGTTGCATGTCCTTATGCAACTAAATAGTTGATGTGTAGATGAGTTAGGGAGTAGGCAGGATATACCTACTTCTTATAATGTCTCATGCCATTTTTCTTCTTTAATATAGCAAAACCTTGGGTAACATCTTGATCCTTCAAGGTGTAATCACAATGATACTTATCTAGAGGATACCATATGGTTGGAGTCCTACACCGACATCCTATCCATTTAGGTCTGACAGTCAAAATCAAGTGACTGTATTTATAGAAACGAGAGGAGGCATCTTTAAAGTTCCAAAATCCAAACGGTTCTCAATTTCTAATAGTAATGCTAAAGGCTCCCACCTTTGTCTAGCTGTAGACACGGCTTCCTCCTTAATCTATTGGAGGTACTCCTTTCCAACTTATATAACATCTGTATGAAATGGCCCCAGTTAGCCTATAACACCGTCTCACTTCATGAATTACTTGTGTTTACTTGAGAGCTACAGGAATTTGGTTGGTTCCCCTCTCACCCATAGGTCAATTCCTTCTTCATGAATCCTAAAAGTATTGTGGGAGTTGGCCCACTTTAGTTGATTAGTAGCGAAAGGGAGAAATGCCTGGAGTTGTACATCCCCTATAAAGGGGCTAGGATTACTATCCCTATCATATTCTAGAAATAAATTATGCATACAAAGTTCACAAAGGAGGCTCTGTACCTGCTCGCCCTGTTCTCTAAAGCATTTGAAAAAATATGGGGTGGTTTTGATTTCCACAGGCTTACCAGCCTTAGCAACTTTGATTTTCAGCAGGAGGAACCTTTCCAGGAGGAATAGGGAATAATTTGTAGCAGGGGCTCTACATGATAAGGCTTCTTAATAAAGAGAGTAGACAGTTTCCAACTACTCTTTAGCCCTCCATAATTTCTCCCGTTCTTTCTCAACGTTTTTCTGTTCAACACTGAACTGAGAAAAGGTCTCATCCTCAGTTATGGTTAGTGTCGCAAAATTTTTCTTTAACTGCCGATGTATCCTTAGGGGCTCTACCTCCTCGTTCTGCTAGGCTAATTCCCACTAAACCTTTAGTAGTTCATTCTGCAGTCTACTAATAAATGCCTCCCTAATTAGGGGAATATAAGTAGGTGTCTCTTCTGTTTGGGTTTCTCCTTCCTGGGTCTCCATGGGATCGGTTTGAACAATAGCTTCAACTGCCTCTTGAATCATGCAATGAACAATTGGAATGGCCTCTTAGACATCTATTTGAACAACAGTATTCATGGTAGGGTGGTCTGTTTGGGTCTCCCGTCAGAAAACACAGGGGTCCTCAGTTTGCATTTCAGTGTCTTCTACAAGGCACAACTTTGTCTAAATTTCCTTTGGACAAGCCAAAAGATCGTCAGTTTGGGTCTCAGCACCCCTTCCAGAATAATGTTCTGTCTGTGTGCCTGTGGTATCTTTTTCTACTTTCAAATTCTTTGCTGTAATGGCCTCCTTTAACCACTGCCTTAGTTTCCCAATTATTCGCTTCTATTTCTTATACTTTTTAAGTACTTTTCTGAGCCTCTCCATGTAGGACTTCTTTATCTTGGGACTTCCAACTGGTGATGGGTTAACTGCATTGTCATATGGTTCCTCTATAGGTGGTAATGTGTCAGCATCTGGGAGGGTTCCATATGGAACTGTATCTCCCGATGGAGCTTCACCTTCTAGCTCCGCTTTATCATGGATTTCTCTTTCAAGAGATCCCAATACAATGGTGTCTCCTGAGAAATTGTCATTCTCCGGGTTTTCTTCTGGGTAGGCCTCATCCTCAGGGGCCTTAGAAAAAATAATGTTACTTGGTTGATTTTCATCTACCAGGATTTCATCTACAGGGTTTTCTTCAGCTGGGGGGTCCACTGGACCGATGTCTGCTACCCGATTTCCTCCTCTAGTGACATCTTCTTCATGTACCTCCACTTCAAAGGGTTTTTCCACAGAAGGATTTGGTTCCCTATGTTATTCCACAAAATCACTGAACGGCAGGGTTTGCTTACAACCAGGGTTGTCAGCAGGGGAAAACTGGTTAGGGGTGCAATTTTGTTCTTCAACATTCCTGGATTGTTCTTTACCTTCTCCAAATATTCCCATGTTTTACAATACCCTAGCCAGTTGCTCCTCATAGTCTTGTAAAGGGGAATTTTGTAGACTTGCAGGTGGTGGCAGGATGGTCCAACCTCATCTGCTTGAATTAGGATACTTTGCTGGGCTCTCACTCACACAAATCTTCTACGTTTTGCTGGGTTTAGGGGCATGAAGGAATTATTTCTTTTCAGTGTCCTTCTCGAACTTGGGGTTCTTGGCCTTTGTTGCTCTGTCACTGTGTTTGCTGGGGATGGAGGCAAAGTAGGATTTACAACATTATCCCAAGTTAACTGCTGCTGGGCCAGTCCATTCATAATAGTTAAATTAATCAATCAGTGATAACTAATTACTTTGTGTGGGTCCTTAACTGTCCTAACTCGACAGGTGACATCATGTAATAGGGAATTCAAATAAAATGATAAATTAACTGAAATTTTATCTTTTAAAATGGATAGAAGTTTCCATTGGTGAGGCTTTACCACATTGTGTCGACCATCGCAGGTAATGTATCTTTGCACGATGACGGCCAATTCTTGCCACGATTGCCTTAACGCCGAAGGATGGATCCTTTTTCTTGTTCGCACCAGTTTCTCTCCTGGATCCTGGAATACTTCAATCGCATTGTGCGGAAGAACATGTTTTTCTATCCATTTGGTTCCTTTAGCCTGAAGTCCAGTGACTTCTGCTATGACTACTTTAGAAACTGTTGTACTTCTACCTCTAACTATGGTGCTGCCATTCTATAAATTCTATAGAAACTCCAACATCATCTCCTCGTGAAAATCCTGTAAACTATTCAGATATTGTAGCCATCTTGCATGCTCAAGAATTGTACGAGCTTGATTTGATACCATAAGAACTGGTGGTTCATTCTGAATAGCTCTTCCTCCCATGGCTACTATACCTATAATTGGTTCACTTGTATGCAATTGTTTTACACTTCCACAATTCAGAACAACAACAAAAAACGTTACAACAATTAACAGAGAAATGACGATGTTTTGGGAATTAATATCATATTTAGTTAAGTCATTGGTCCCGTTAACCACACTTAACGTAGGATCATGAGTCTGAACGCTAGCCATAATGGTTGCCATCCTTTCCCCAATTAGAAATACTTGATAATTATTACTCATTCATAATCATCATACAGTCCTTCCCCGAAAGTTAATTCAAATGACTATCACACAATTTTATAGATGAGGAATGACCTGTTATAGAGTTTTGTGAACCCAACGTTTCAGACTACCAAGTGAGTCCATCATCAGGGGATGCATCAATAGATATTCACTAGATTTTAATGATTTATCCAAGAGCTCTATTTAGGGTATATATAGGTTTTTAAAGGAAAGATATATGAAATTTAGTCGGCCATTATCTTATTAATTTTTCATTTATTATTATTATTATTATTATTATTATTATTATTTAATTAATTTATTAATTTGTTTAATTAATTAGTTAATTAATAAGATTAAAGGGATAAATTAATTAATTCATTTTATTCTCTATTGAATTAATTATTATGTTTATTAATTTTATATAAAATTAATTATTTAAATAATTTATTTAGTTAATTCATTAATTTGTTAAGATGATTAATTAATTTATCTGATTAATTAGTTAAAAGAATAGATTAATTAATTAATTTTATTATTTATTATTTATTAATATGTTTATTAATTATTAATTTATTAGTTTGATTAATTACTTAATTAATTAATGAGGTAAAGGGATAAACTAATTGATAAATTTTTATTATTTATTAATTTTATTTTATTTTTTTATTAATAATTTTATGTAAAATTAATTTTTAATTAATTTGCTTAAAAGATTCATTGCTTTGTTTGATTAATTAGCTAATTTATTTGATTAATTAATTAAAAGAATTAATTAATTTTATTATATTATTTATTAATATGTTTATTAATTTAATTTTATGTATTTATTTTTTTGATTAATTATTTATATATTTTATTTGATTAATTTATTTTATTGATTAATTAATTTAATTAATTAATTGTTATTTAATAAATTAATCAATTAATAACTTAATTAATTAATTAATTGAATGATGAATTAATTGATAAATTAATTAATGACCTAATAATGAGTTATTTATTGATTTTTTAGGATTTCAAGTAAAGGTTTCCACGTGTTTCTTAGCTTTAATCCATCATCCTGGTTTAAGTTATTCTTCCTTTTTTCTATTTCAATGGCTTCTTTGATTTTCCTTTTAAGATAGTGGTCTTCTCTTCTAACCAGCTTGATTTCTTCCATGCAGATGCAATAAGAGGAAGAATGAACATGTTCTGCTAAGGCCGATTTTGAGGTCCTTTCTCTTCTTAAGTCACCAGTGTGTTCTTTAATTCTAATATTAAGAGACCTACCTATTTCACCTATGTATTCCTTACCGCATGAGCACGGAATCACACAATTGTTCTTAATTGTCAGACATGTCATGCGTACGCAAGCCATCTGCCCTCTGACAAGAAAAGGGCATCCACGTCCTTTCATCATGTGAAAAGCAAGCGAAAGCATTAACAATACATAAATGCCGGCAACCAATCCCAAAAAAAGCATGTTAATCAATAAAGAAATACACGTCATTGGATGTGAAATGACTGAAAAGAAATTAAAACATATATTTTAATGCATTATGTCAAAATATTTTCACCGTAAGTGGTATTAATGAAAAAGGAATAACTGGCGGTATATATTAATGATGGACGTAAAATGATTGGACAATTTAGAATATAATGAATATATGATAGAAGTTACCATGCAAATTGGCTTGTAAGAGTGTTGTTTAAATGGAAACTCCCTTTAGAGACAAATCCATAGGTGATAAGATCTTAGAGAACATTTGGCAGTTTAGGATGATACCTCAATACCATAAGCAAAGCTGTTGCTACCAGCAAGCATTCATAGCCTCGACAGGGTTGTTTTTTTAACCGCACAAATGAGCCAGAGTCCTCCTTTTAGGAGGTAGATGGTTCTTGTTTTTCTTGTCATAAAGAGACCACTATGCTGGCATGGTGACCAGATGACCATAGTTCCATTCACCAGGATATAACAAAGTGATCAGGCTGGCTCGTGATGAGATCCCCTGCCCTTCTGACAGTTTTAAGCATTAAGAAGGTCATTACCTTGGTTTGGTAGCCAAATTGGAATGTCACTTGTTAGATCCTTATGATCATGGTAGGTTGGCTCATGATGAGACCCCCTATCCTTTTTAAGACAATGTTTGATTCATTTTCACATCTCATTATGTCCATTTTTCTAGTGGAATTTTTATTTGTTAAAAAGAGGGAGGCTCATTTGCTCCTTAAGAGTCAAGGATGGTGTAAGAAGTAAGAAGATGCCAATGAAAGTTTATACTCTTACCCCCATATCATCATGTTAATGAGATTTATCTAGTTGACAGTGTAAAACATAAGCCAACATGGTTTGAAAATAATGAATCATTTTACGATGTGTCCAAAGAAGAGATGTTTAGTCAGTCATTATAAAGATACACTATATCAGCTTTTGAAAAATGGTAACCATCAAAAGGCTTCATGAGTCATAATGGTATTGTCATTACTATTTCTTTTCTTATATCAAGCAAAAATCCATTAAAATGGTGTTTATTCACAATACAAAGGAGAAAAGAAAGAAAAGATGGCATCATGAAAGTTAAGAAAAATTCATGATTTATTCTATTAAAAAGAAAAAAAGTGTTGTTCAATCGATTGAACAACAACTGTTCAATTGTTTGAAAAACAAAAATCGGAAAGAAAAGTGTTGTTCAATCGATTGGATAATAATCGTTCAATTGTTTGAACAACAAAAATCGCAAACAAAAGTGTTTTTCAAGCGAATGAATAACAATCGTTCAATCATTTGAACAACAAAAGTCGCAAACAAAAGTCTTTTTCAATCAATTGAACATCAATCATTCAATCATTTTAACAACAAAAATCATAAAAAAAAAGTGTTGTTCAATTGATTGAACATCAATCATTCAATCATTTGAACAACAAAACAAAAATGCAAAAAGTGTTGTTCATTCGATTGAACAACAATTGTTCAATCGTTTGAATAGCAAAATCAAAATACGAAAGTGTTGTTCAATCGATCGAACAACAATCGTTCAATCGTTTGAACAACAAAATGAAAATGAAAAAGTGTTGTTCAATCGTTTGAATAGAAAAATCAAAAACAAAATTGTGTTGTTCAATTGATTGAATGGCAATCGTTCAATCGTTTGAATAGCAAAATAAAAAAACGAAAATGTGTTTTTTAATCGATTGAATGACAATCATTCAATCGTTTGAACAAAAAAATAAAAAAAATGAAAATGTGTTATTCAATCGATTGAATACCAATCATTCAATCGTTCGAACAACAAAATCAAAATTCAAATGTGTTGTTCAATCGATTGAACAACAATCGTTCAATTGAATGAATAACACTTATCAAGCACACAAAGAAATAAAAAGTCTCATATTTACATAGTAATGTCTATTCTTAATTGCAACCAATCAATAAGAGTATATACATTATTTACAATTTCTAATGAAATCTCAATTTTTTGAAAGAAAAGTTGATGGGTCATCACTCCCTCCAGCTAAGATTTGCATGGAGGGGTCCTCGCGTACCTACTCGCAGAAAGACTCCTTCGTGAGAGGTTTGTGATAGAGGTTTACTCAGTGTCCATTCACCTTAAAAGAGTGGCCAGATCCATCAATGGTAGCCAAGATAAGAGTACCATTGTTATGCACTTCTTGAATCTCATAAGGGTCGAGCCATCATGTTTGGAACTTTCCCAGGAAATCTTAGAATCTAGAGTTGCAAAGCAGTGCCCCATCCCCCTTTGAAACATTTTCTTCTTGATAAGGTTGTTATGCCAGTTTTCCCTTTGTTTTTAAATAATTGCAGTCCATTGCAAAGCAAGCAGTCGAGCCTCGTCTAGTTTGTTAATCTACTGGAGTCACTTGGTCTGGGCTTCTGTTAGATCCAACCCTACTTCCTGAGCTATTCTTAGAGTGTTTATTTTGACTTCGATCGGAAAAATAGGTTCTTTTCCAAACACAAGCTGGTATGGAGAGTATCCAGTAGTATTTCTCCAAGTCGTGCGATAGGCCCACAAGGCCTTTGGAAGTCTAGCAGCCCAGTCTTACTGGTGTGTTGAGACTGTCTTGGTTAGAATCATTTCAATGACCTTATTGGTATTTTCAACTTGCCTGTTCTCCTGTCGGTGATATGGGGAAGTGATCCTGTGCGTAATATGATGATTCCTGAGAGTGGCAGTAATCTTATGTCCTGTAAATTTCCCTCCCCCATCTGTGATCACTTCTCATGGTAACTCATACTGCACAAACAATCCAAAAAGGAAGTTAATCATAGCTTCCTCTATGGATCTTGGTAAAGATACTGTTTTCACCCATTTCATCCCATAATCAATGGCAACCAGTATGTAGGCCTTTTGATTGGATGGCGGATGGAATGGGCCAACGAAGTCTAATGCCCACCTTTCGAAGGGTTCTATGACTAGTTTGGGTTACAGAGGCATTTCATCAGATTGGGCAGGCATGCCCATCCTTTGATAGCTATCGCAAGCCTAGGCATATTTCTTAGCACCCTTAAAAATAGTGGGCCAATAATAGCTCATCTGTAATACCTTATGCCCTGTCCTTCAATCTGCAAAATATCCCTCACAGGGCTCGTCATGGAAATCTTTCAGGATGTTATGAATCTCATCCTCGTCAATGCATCTGCGTATAAACATGTTGGTTGCTGTGTGAAAAAGATATCTGCCTATCTAGGAGAATCAGACGCCGTGCTGAACGATCAAATTCCTTTCTCTTGCTGTCAAATGCCTAGGTAGCTCCCCGAATGCTAGATAATTTGGCACATCTGTGTACCATGGCGTCTTGACTACCAGAGAAAATAGATGTTCATCCAGAAATTGGTCGTCTACCACCAATGGATCATTCACCTTCGGGATTCGTGATAGAAAGTCAGAAACCAGCGTTTCCTTCCCCGGACGATCCTTGATAGTAATATCAAACTCTTGCAAAAGTAATAGCCATCGTGTTACTCGACCATTTTTGATAGGTTTATTAGCTAGATACTGAATAGTAGAGTAATCAGTGTACATAAAGACTGGGTAGCCAATTATATAGTGTCTAAATTTTTTTATTTCATAGATAACAACTAAGAATTATTTTTCTGTCACTATATAATTAAGTTCTGCAAAAGTGAGATTTCTGCTAAGATAATATATAGCGTAAGGTTTCTTGTACTTCTCCTGGCCAAGGAAAGTTCCTATGGATACATCTGATGTGTCCATGGATATGTGAAAAGGAAACTCCTAGTTTGGTCCACATAATACTGGTGCTGTTGAGACTAACTTCTTTAAACTTGTAAAAGCTATGTCACATTTGTCAGGCCAACTGAAGTCAACATTTCCAGTCAAAGCATATAGAAGCACAACAATTTGTGAAATGTTTTTAATAAACCTACGATAATAGCTTGCATATCCTAGGAAGCTACATACCTCTGTCTGAGTGCAGGGGGCAGGCAATAAATGAATTACCTGAATTTTTGTTGGGTCTACCTGTATTCTTGTTGTAGAGATATAGTGTCCCAAGCTTACACTGTCGGTCATCATCATGTGGCACTTGAAATTGCTTAAACATAACCTGGTAGAAATTAATCATTCTAAGACTTTTTCTAATGTTTGCAATGCTTGGTCGAAGTCATACCCATATGGAGTAATGATCCATATACACCTCAAGTACTTCATTTGTTAAATCAACAAAGATTCCGATTATAGCCCTCTGGAATGTAGTTGGGGCATTACACAAGAAAAATGGTAATACTCTGTACGCGAATGTACCCCAGGGATAGGTGAAGGTTGTTTTTTCCTAGTCTTCAGGGGTGACCTGAATCTAATTGTAGCCACTGAAATCATCTAAGAAGGAAAAGAACTGCTTCCCTGCCAAAGTATCAAGGACCTGATTTATGAGTGGGAGGGGGAAATGATCTTTCTGTGTTGCCTTGTTCAACTCCCTGTACTCTACACAGTTACGCCACTTACAATTTTTCTTAGGGACGACCACCAATGGAGAGACCCATTTACTATCTGAGATAGGATAAATGAAGTTTACATCCAACAGCTTCTCTAACTCTTCTTTCACAACATCTTTGAGATGTGGATTCAATATCCGTTGAGGTTGCCGGATGGGTTGAGCATCCTTCTCAGTATAGATGTGGTGTTTACATAGTTGTGGGCCTATTCCTTTCATATCAGGATAATCCCATGCAAAAGCCCCTTTATATTTCTACAGGACTTGTATGAGCTTTTATTGCTGATCACTATCCAGACCATCATTAATATTTAGAATTTTGTCGGGTTCGATCTCAAAAAGTTTGCTGTTATGAACAACAGTCGTCTGAATGTGCTGATCATTGGTATCCTTCAAAGCAGCCTCCATGACTTAATTATCCATGATTATTTTCAGCATTTGACACTTTACATTGCTCACATTAGCAGGCTGATTTATAAAATTATTTAACATTGTCTTCAGTTTGATCTTTAAATTCTAGTGCCTCTGCTACTGTGAGTGGTGAATGGATTCTTTCCTCTAGGTATGCTGGTGGTTGTTTACATATTTTTACAATGGGAAGACTTGGCTTCACAGGAGGATACAACACAAGATTTTTTACAACATCCCCCTTTGCAATAGTCATGTTGCCTTCTTAGCAACCAATATAAACATCATCTGTCACAAGCCAAGGTTGGCCCAGAATCAGAGGGTGCCCATCTAATCTACTCTTTGGGTTTATGACAAGAAAATCTACTGGATATTGCCACGAATCAATAGAAACTGTAATATCCTGTAAGGTTCCTTCTGGCCTTACCACCAAACGATCAACAAGTTCCAATAAAGTGGTGGTTGGTTCTAGGGCTGTAATACCAAGTGCTTGACAAGTTTCTACTATTAAAATATTAATGGCTACACCTAGATCAATTAGAGTATTGCGAAAAGAGTGGCCATATATCTGAACTGTCACTATGGGATTTCTAGGATCCTCATACTTTATTGGAGTTTCCCCTCCCAAGAGTAAATAATATAAGGTCCCTACAACGTGAATGGTGGGTAAGGTTTTTTCTTTCCTCACAGGCTCCTTTGCACATAGCTCTTTAATTGTTTTAGCATAGATGGGTATGTCTTGAACAACCTGGAGGAGAGGGATTTTAATAAAAAGATTTTTTAGTTCCCCTACAAGATCGAAATCTGGATAAACAATATGTTTGGGTATCGTTAACCTTTTGGGGAACGGGGGAGAAGTGACTGTAAGTTTTTCAGGGTCTTCATGCTGATCTATCTCTTCTCCTTGTTATAGTTTGGTATTAATTACAGGTGGTGGTATATGTACAGGTGAGGTTTCAATTTCGATTGAAGGTTGATCCCTGTTTTCCTTAGGGGTGATGATACATCGTGACCTCAATCTGAGTTCATTACATTCTTTTTTCTCAACCTCATAATCTGAGCTTTCAATAATTTGTACCAACTGGACCGGTCTGTTATTAGGATTTGGATTCGGTTGAGCTGGCAATTGAGGCCGTAGAAGAGGTTGGGGATTTTGCTGTAATGTATATGGTGCTGATAGTGTAGGTTGAGGCTGAGGACCTGCCCCCATAGCTGTGTTAGATATCCCCAGAGGTCGCTACCAATTTGTAGACCAATTCAGATTTTGAGAGGTGGAGGCAGGCCACTGGGTTTGATAGGGATTTCCATGCCAAATAGGAGTAAAAGGAGAATTTGGCTAGCCATTACGTGGAAAAGATTGCGTTGCCCAGGATGTCAGAGGGAATGGTTGGGTTTGCCAATTTGGGTAGGGTGATTGGCCCTGCCATGTTGTCCCAAGGTTCTGTTTCTGATTAAACTATGAAGAAGGAAAGAACTGGGATGCGTCTTGTGACATACCTGTAGGTTTATCCTGCCACTGTCGACGTTGGTTCATCTGATATATCGGCTCTGTTTCTTCTTCTACTTCCTTGAATACTGCTTTCAGCCCCGACAATGATGGACATTCTTTAGTGCCATGTTCTTTAGTACAGATAGTGCATGTCTGCAAAATGTATAATGGGGATTCCCATTGGCTGTGCTTCTTTTGTCAACGTGGACAGAAGATGGCCAAGTTTTGTTCTGCTAAGGCTTGTTTTTGTTTAGCCTGTAAGATGTCCAGCTGCATTGTGAGAGTGCCCAAGATGTCCATCTTAAAATCTTCCAGGAGGTTACCGATTTCCATCCGCGTTACACCTCCACTGTGTGGTTTGCTTCCCCTGCTCATGTGATCTCGACTTATTTTTCCTGTACGTGTGCTTCCTTGTGAAAACCCGATACACAAGTGAATGATTTCATCATAATCTTCTTGAGAAATATCTCCTTTTCCCATTAAATTTAGAGTTTCTACACATTCCTCTTTGATTCCTTTAATTAGAATAACTCTTAGGACTTCTTTCGGTAAGGCAGTGTGTGGAGACCTTTGCAAATTATAATTAAACCATTCTACATATTCTTCTAGTGTTTCATTATCTTTTGCAGTCATCATAAAAATTTCATCTTTCAGTTCCCTAGTCTTACAAAAGTCATGGTATCTTTTGAGGAAGGAGGTTTTCATCTCGTCCCAAGAATTAATAGTTTGCCCACCCAGACCCATGAAACATCTTAAGGCTACTCCTTTCAGAGTGGAAGGGGACAACTTTAGATTTTGGGGGTCAGTGGTGTAGTCATACCCTCTACAGAGGACATCAAACTCAAACATGAAAGCATCGAGATCCTCTGTGATCATCCCATGGAAAGTTGGAATGCTTTGCAGAGGAATAACCTTCATGGGGCGTTATCCACTTGGTCTACTATGGGATACTCTAATGTTGAGGTTTGACCTTGAGGTGGTTGATCTTCCATTTGGTCAACGATGTTCCAATAACCTTCAGGGATTTGAGGGGGTGCTTTCTGAGTAATTGGAGGATTAGCAACCTGAGCTAGCTTTGCAGCACTACCTAGATCTGGGATCACAAGAGATCCCTGTTAAGACATCTGTGGTTCTGCCTTAGTAGTCCCACTAGTTTCTCCTTCTCCTTCTCTTAAGTTACAAGATTTTCCCTCTTGTAGAGGATCAGAATGTAAACTTACTGTAGCTTGAAGACTCTGCTATTATCCTCCAACTTGGATTTGAATCTCAGCGTAAGCTGTGGATGGTGAGCCTGTTTCTTGAGGATAATAGTAGAACTTTTTCCAGGTACTGCCTGGAATCCTAGTGACGCTTGAGACTCTGCTTTTCTTACGATTTCGTCTAAAAAGGTGTTCTCCCACGATTGACCGTTCCTTTGGGTTTTGCATATTTAGGTGGGGGGTTTTGCTCTTTTTCTATCTTTCTATTCCCAGTCATTCATAAAAACCAATTCTTATTTAACCTCTAAGCTCTTGCTGAAAAGCGTGCTAGTAAACAAGCACTTTACTTGCTAGGTACGCAAGTCCTTACCTTTCGTTTTTAAAGCCCAATTATTTCACAACAAGATAAAAGGAAATTACTTGAAACACTCTCCCCAGCAACGACGCAAAAATTTGGTGCACTCAGATGTCTTTTTACAGGCAATCTTAATTCCTACATTAATTGTCAACCCAAGGTAAGTCTTTTTATCTCAAGAGTGTCAGCACAATCTATGCAGTGAATTTAGAGGTTAGCTAAAGGTAAATCATTGCAATCACTAATAACTATATCTTTACTTCAATTCACACAACTCTTAAAGAAATAACTAAGGAAGAAATGACTATGAAAGAACTCTTAACACACTCTGCAATTCCGTCTACTTTTTCCAAAATCAAATGAATCTGAATGCGAATGCAAAGAATCACGCTTGGAAACCTTCAAATAGAATTAAAACTAACTCACTCGATCAAGAAAGAGAACTGTAACAACTAAACAACAACGTTAATCTATAGAAAATCATAATTGAATGACAAATCCTAATTGAACAACAATCTCAATTGAATGACAGTTCCTAATTGAACGACAATACCGATTGAACGACAATTGAGAATTGAACAATAAGCAAGCAAATACGATAAATGATTTCTAGAAAACAACTGTTCTCTGTAAGAAGATTATGGAAATCAATTGATACTACCTCTAAGATCTATGATATCATAACTCAGAATGAACAACAATCTACAACTGAAACTAATATAACCAATCAAATCAAAGCATTACTCAGATACATCACACGACTAAGTATGAATTGAAATGAATAGAAATATCAATTGGAAGCGTCAATCCTCACAATAAACGAAATAATATTAACTGAACATTAACAATGAACAAAGATTCAAATGGAAATATTATAACAGAAGAAAGTAGTAGAACTTCTCTTGACCGGGCCCAAAGTCGCTAGAAGTCTTCGCTAAGGAATACTCAGAATATAAGTGAAGATCAAACACACTATTTCTTCATTAATATAAGTAACTAGATTACATCATCACTGAGATAACAATATTATATGTCTTAAAAAGAATAATTATAAATTACATAAGTCTGAACTGAACTTGGTTTGCCTTTTTGCCTTACATAATCTGATTCTGTCATGAAATTGTATTAGTCTACCTGGTCTCTCGATGCCTTGCCTACTTCAGATGCTGTCTTTCTCTTTTACAACCTGGTGTTACTCTGTCAAGTGAATGATTATTGACTAATGCACGTCTTCTGCACACAAGGATAGTCAAAAGTCAATTTCCTATGCTATATTTATCTAATTTGTTACCAAGTGCTTTCATCCAACTTTAACTATAATTTCCTTTATTTCAATCCATAAACAAAGATAATCATGTAAGGACAAAATACAAAATAAATAAATTATTGTGGAGAAAATATACCTTTTTCTTAACCCAACAAGTTTCACCCTTGGCTATAAATACCCTCCTCATTTGTACATGAAAGTAATTTTCACCTCAGCTCCTCCCACATAGCCAAGAGAGTCTGCAATCTTTTCTTTGAGGAGTAAGTAGTGGCTCCAATGCTCCGCTGATGGGGTTAGTGATGTATGGTGTAACGATGTGTCTTGGAATTTTCGCTTAATTCAGAAGCCTGTTAATAGGCCAACATGTTTTCACACATGTATTGTATTTGTTTTAAGACTGACCTTTAACACATGTAATGAATGTTGCTTTAAGCTGTGTTCTACATCTGAACTGATTCATTTGTTGTAATGCATAATCTATTAATGCAAATGTGTAATATATGGTGTTAATGTTGTCTTGTCCGTGTCAACTGCTCTGCTGGACATCAGACAAACCTTTCACATGAAACTTGTTGTAACAACCATTGCACTCTTTTGGACTAATCCATGAGTGCTATAAGTGTTATCTTACCTTGTATGTTGTGACTGTCGCACCCGAGTGGACTGCTCCGTCAGAATCTATGTATTTCCTTTTGTGTTGTGTGTTCCTAGCCGAGTTGGGACTGATCCCATTCAACCTGGAACTCACCTTCACCTTCTTTTGCTCATAGTGAAAGAACCATTGGCACAAGTACACTTACACTCACCAGGCACGTGAACCTCGCTTCTCAAAGACAAAGAGAACCACTCTCCTGTGTTGACAAGCAAGAGTTGAGTCAAATCCTTAAGACAATGGCAACCGGACCATCATATCAGATGGAACTACCAGACCAAATGGTGTGAGGTCTAGTTGGGACTTCATACCAGGGTGATCCCCTGAATGTTAGTGGGTTCAGCACCATCAACATTTTGTCATTGATTTAGTCATTAATTGCCAAAATTAATGACCAAATATACGAAAAAATATATTACTATATGATCACCTTAGAAAATCAATTAATGACTAAGGAAATATGACCAAAATGTTGGTTTTGTTATAAGATACTGTAAATTAGCTAGTAATAGTCATATATATGCAAATTTTAGTCATCGTTTGAAACCAATTAATGACCAAAGAAATATGACTAATTTTTTGTCGTGTTATAAGATACTGTAAATTAGCTACTAATAGTCATATATATGCAAAATTTAGTCATCACTTGAAACTAGTTAGTGACCAAAGAAATATTACTAAATTTCGGTCATGTTATAAGATACTGCAAATTAGCGACTAATAGTCGTATATATGCAAAATTTAGTCATCATTTGTAATCACAAATTTATCATTTGCATTAGTCATTTATCTTTTCTTGGTAGTTTCATATTCATTATATAAACAACTAATTTAGTAGTTTATATTCATTTCATTTACTTTCATTAATAATCATTATAAATGACTAATTTAGTCATATATTCATTTTAATTATGTTTATCATTAATCAGTATAAACTACTAATTTAGTAATTTTAGATTGATTTTATGTGTTCATTATTAATCAACATAAATTAATTAATATGACTGCGACTAAATTAAAAAAATGTCATACACTGTCATACAAAGTTACATATGTTAATTACAATACTAAACAATATCAAGTGCAACTATAAATAATTCCAACCACAAAAAATTATATTATATGAAATGTCAAGTATTACAATATGAGTTTCCAACTTAATATTGGTTGGACTACAATTTACACATGAAATATTGTTTCATCACTTCAAAACATTATCATTGTGTTGCCAAGGCATTGCAGGTGAATTCACCAACTCTGAAGACTTGACCATCAATCTCTATGTGTGTGTCTTATGCGGGATATTGGCTCTAAGGGTATCACTAGCCCGATTCTCTTCTCTCTCTTTTTTTGCATTTGTCGCTCCAGTGTTATTGTTCTCTTCTTTCTTCAATTCCTGCTTCTTACCATCAATTATGAGTTCCTTTTCTGAAAACAAAATAAGATACAATGTAGAGTATAAGACATGAAAGATGATGAACACTATAATATAAAGTAAAGTAGACTATAAAAGATTTATACGACATATACCTCAACATCAGCAATGTCAAAGCCATTTTCCCCCATAAAAGAAAGAAAATTGAACAAGTTTTCTTTAGTTGGGTGATAATGGCCACTATGTGGCCAGATGACCTGTATAAACATAGCAAATAAAATGCCATAACAAAAAATAACACCTTAGTAACTTAGTATTCAGCCTTCAGGGAAAGCTTAGGCACAATCGTGTCAACTACGTTACATGCTAAAAAGATCAAGTGTTATATAACTTGTGAAAACAAATAATATAAGGTGTGATGTCTAATCCTTGTCATTTTATTCACAAAAAAATTTCATTCTCTAACACGTGAACTTGGTCAAGTATATAAACAACATGTGCTCAAATAACAACATGAAATTAAACTTTTCTAATAGTCATGAAAATATTTTAACACAAAACAACTAAAAGGATTTCAATCAATTAAGTGTAATACTAATTTCATCTTCAAGCTTTGGTTGTTGTTTAAATGGACATGATACCAAGTATTTTCAATTTCATAGTTAAAAGACAACAAAATCAAAAGAAACATTCAAAATACAATCAAACAATAAAGAGAGGATATCATGGAATGGACATTGCAATTATAAAAAAAATTGTTTACCTGTTCACCGATGTCTTGTCTGGCATTCCTAAAATATTTTCTTGCCCAAAATAACCATGAGGTGAAATAATCACAACATTAAAAACCATAGGAATCCCTACTAGAAACTCGAACAATTTTTCTTTAGTTGGGAAATAGTGGCCACCATGTGGCTAGATGACCTGTATAAAGAAAGAAAATAAAACGTCACCATAGAAAAGAACACCTTAGGAATTTAGTATTCAACCTTCAAGAAAATCTTAGGCATAATCATGCAAACTAAGTTACATGTTCTAAGGGCCAAGTGGTGAATTAGCATACCATATTTCTAGCTCTCCATTTTTTATTGCACCAAACTGACTAATATCTAATCCAAAAAGCCAATAATTTTCATTATAGTGGATCAAGAAAGTTTCTACAAGAAACTTCTTAAGAAGCACCTTCTCCATTCTCCACTCAAGAGGAAAATTCAATGTCCGGTAAAGATGAAGATCCCCTTTCTGGCTACTCTCAAGAATCATGTATATCTGCATATACAAAACAACAACGTAAGAGGAAAGTGTGAAGAAAAAATATCTATAAAATTGAAATAGATGACAACGATGACATAATGAGAAAAATGAATGAAAATTAAGAAACTTGATTTATTTGCATAAGGAAAATGTTAGGCAAAAATAAAAAACAAATCTCAAGATTTACACAAGAAAAATGCCACCCTTCTTACCATTTTGTTAATACTAGTGCTCCTAAACATCATCAAGTTGTTGTTACTAAAAAGTGTTGCTATTTTAAAGTGTACCTTGAAGAGGATGATAAAGGGAGAAATGCACATGATTTCAAACTAACAAATTTAAAACAAGAAAACAAATAATGTTGATATTTCTAGGTTCCTGAAACATTGTTTCAATATTAACAACCTTCTTTACAAAGAAAAGATGCATTAACCAAAATCCCAAGGAATGCATTTGTTCTTTCACCGCATCACAATTTTTTTCTATAAAAGTTTACCAATTAATCCTAATGTTGCTCAAAATTTTCACAAAACCATTTACTAAACAAATTGTCTCATTTATATTTGACAACATGAAGTTTGAAAAGTGCAAATTGATTTTGATTTAGAGTTGGTGAGACTTAGAGCTTGAACATAATTCTGTGTTTATTATGCACCCATGTTCTCATCATGGATTATGAGGTTCACACCAACCACTTTGAGAACTCTATATTGCAATCACCATGACCTAGGACTTTGCCATGATCACAATGGGGAGGGTGAATGGTAAAACCCCATTAGTTGACCTATACATACCCTAAGGAGAGTACAGGTCCTACCCATTTAGGTATTGGCTCATTGAGTGTGTAAATATCAATAACATCGAAGAGAAAATGCGGACAAAGGTTGTAAGAAATGCATGTATTAATAAGAATCTTATACTTAAAGTGAGATCATAATTGTATATAAGTTACCTAGATTTCAAGAAGTCAACTTTTAGTTCTAATTAAACAAGAACCCCAATGAAACATCCTTCACTTCCAAACATATGTTTATGAAATCACATTAATAAGATATATATTTCCTCACCTACCTATCATAGTGAAAAACATAAGGATAAGAAAGATGAAACTCTTCATCTAAAGTAATGCCTAAATGTTGCCAGGTGGCTCTTGATTAATGTTCTTTTCCACACCAATGTCTCCTGACATTGTGATAGTATTCTTTGTCTCAAGGAATAGGTACAGAACATCTCCCATTACATCAACACCATATGAATCAGTTTTATGTTGAACAAGCTAACTACCATCTTAAGTAATTTAATTGAAAAAATTCAATCCTAAGCTAACTATCTAGAAACCATATAACAACTTGTAGTTTTAGTATTCTACCACAACTGGCCAAACAGACAAATAGAAAAGCATCGAAACATGGTCCACCATTATGACCCAATCCATTAAACTTCAAGAAATATAAAGAATAAATAGTTGGAACATTTTCACAAAGCATCAAAGTTTGATCCTACATACTGTATTGAGATGTGCTTCCATTTATTGAAGGTCTTATGTGAAAATGGAAAACTCAAAAAATAAGATGGCAGTTATAATAGCACCTAAGATACAATTTTCATATCCTTTATAAGTTTGGAAAAATGAATGCATGGGAACAACGAGACAAATGTCAGACAACTTAAATGGAAAAGCATAGAAACATGGTCCACCACTGTCCCAATCCATCAAACTCCAAGAAATATAAAGAATAAATAATTGGTTCATTTTCACAAAGCCTCAAATTTTGATCCTACATATTGTATTGAGGTGTGCTTCCATTTATTGAAGGTCTTAAATGAAAATGGAAAACTCAAAAAATAAGATGGCAGGTTTAATAGAACCCGAGATACAATTCCATATCCCTTTTATTATACTTTATAACTTTGAAAAAATGAATGAATGGAAAATAAAGGGGTAAGGAAGATGTGAGGTAAATTAGTAACTAAAGCAATTTTGCATGGTGAACCCAAGGAGAAAATCAAGGGAGGAAAGTAAAATGATGTCAACTTTCAAATGATAAGTGGGAAAAAGGGGCAAATCTCTAATTTTTGAAGAAATTAATACACTGCATACAAAATCCTACAACTTGTGAACAACTTGGGCTATTTTGCATGGTGTTTCAGGGATAGGGGCAAGGGGAAGGGTTTCAAGGATTGCTAAAATTTAACCCCAAATTTCAATGAGAAAAACAAAAATAATTTAAAAAAATAAAATTTTAAAGTAATATAAAATTTAAAAACAAAGATTCTAGAACATAGTGCTATAATATAAGTCAATAAAAGTAACCGCCATAGATAATAGATCTAATGTAACTCAATAAAAGTAACAAGTCTTAGATAATAGATCTTAAATATCTTGTCTACATAGATATTATAACTCTCCCAAAAGAAAGAGTTGATATAGGATACACAAACCTACCAAACATGGGAGTGAAAATTGTGAAGGAAATTAGCCCTCATTACAAAAACATACTACATAGTATTTAGGCATGCAATGCATAGATAACCTTTGTCTAGGTTTGAATGTATAAAAACTTGGTGAATAATTTTATTTTAGAACTAGAACCAAATGGGCACTAGTTTCGATAGTGGCTATTCAAATGTCCTCAAAACCATCCCAACAGATCTCCCAAAACTCCCTTTTTTTGGAAAGAACCATCTAGAGGATCTGGGATAAGTCCCCAAAACCATCATAAGACGTCTCCCAAACATCCCATTTTCTGGAAAGAAACATTTAGACAATGTGGGAGAGGATCACACATCCTAAGAGATGTCTCGTTCAAAATAGGGACTTTCCCCTTGCAATCCCCAAGGAGGGGAAAATCCAGAGGATGCATCCCAGAAGTAGAGACAAGTCCCCCTATGCAACATCATCCTCAGTGCATAATCCACATGATACACTATAAAGTGATCTAAGAGAGTGACACACTAACATATGAACTCATGACCAAGTGTAGAAATTGACCTATATATCCATAAGCAGAATGTATGTAAGGAAATTATGAAATCATTCCATGCATGCATGGAAGATAACGTTTATCATATCTAATTAAATTTTAATACTATCATCCCTACAATTGGAGGGCCTAAATTAAGGAAACAATGGAAAATAAAACTTATAATTGGATATATCTATTATACTTCCAACAAAATGCAAGTAGATTGTGGATTACAAATTTACAACCATGATTACATAAGAACTACTTACAGGTTTCAGGGGACCCATACCCATGGGCTTCGGAGCAGTAATGAAATGTTTTGAAATTCCCACTAATGGCTTTGAGAGCATCCAAAACATTCCAGTTGCTCCATTCTTAGATTCACACCACTCTTTTGGGTGCTTCTTTCACACTACCAACCTTACGTATAGTTTGGACACCACTATTGGGCATTTAAATGCTACCTACAATTGTTGTCACTGAACCCTGCAAGTAAATTTATTAATTTCCTACTGATAATCACAAAATTAGGTCAATGGGACTGAAGAAGAGTGTAGTCAATATGACTACAATGTAGGAGTGCAAGTGCATATCCTAGAAAAAATGCTAAAAGTAACATATAGAGAAAGAAATTAGTGGTAATTTTGTTGCAACACGTATATAAGAGACCATGGTATAATACAAAATACTCAATGGCCTGCTAAAAAGGAACGAATGAGTGAGATGGTAAGGTCTTGCAATGGAGCTAGATATGTCAGGGGCTCCTAAGTCTAATGACTGATGGCAAGGAAGGTGAATTGGGTACAGGTGCACTGCCAAAGTCCCCTAGGGCCAACAGTGGATCCAATCGTATGATCCTAGGGTGGGTGTATGAGAAAGGGATACTCCTAGCATATGTGGTAAAAAGGAAGAAACTCTGAATAGGTATTTTGCCACTCCTATGGGATTGGGATGTAGCCAGACATGTCAGGAACACCTTGCTCTGGAACTGTATGGAGTTGGTCCCTTTGGTACTCTAAGAACCTGCGAAACTGATGTATGGTTCAAAATCTCAGTATCTATGGGGAAGGAAAACGATCTTTGGAGTTCCATCAATTCTGTTGGGTTGGATTTTCTTCTATTTATATACTTGGTCCTTGGTTAATCCCTCATATTATAAATATAGGGACCCATTTCCAATATGTCGTTGGATTGTGGTGATTTCTTGGATAGTTTGGCCTCTTTGCTCAATTTATGCAACTAATGATTCCATAAGTTAGATGCCATTTCAAAACTACATACTGCAATTTCTTCCTACTATTGAGTGGATTATGAATGGAGATTTCAATATGGTGGAATGGGATAAAGATAAAATTGGCACAAGACTAGACACTAAGGTCCTTCAATATTTATTAGCTTAATATCATGGAATGCGAGGGATGCTTCTAGAGAAGGAAGGAAATATTTGATATGGGGTGCCACCCATTCTATTATGCTGGAAATTCTTCTATTATGCAGGAGTTCAAGACAATTGAGTTAGACCTCTCCCTAGATCAAAAGTTAAGATGGATGTACACTCCCTAATGGAGCAACACACATTCAAGGTCAAATTAGGGAAATCCTCATGTTTAAAGAGCTAAATTCTTAATATTCCCTTTATTGGATCTGCACTTGGGCCAAAACTTACACAGGATTTAGTTGAAAGAACAATGTAGTGCCTTGACACTTTTTCTCTAGCAACAAGTATTGTTGTGGGTAAGAAAAAAGTGCTCACAATTGGTCAAGATGGATTTCTAGATTGACTTCATATGATGTGTCGCTAGTTGATTAGTGGAGATGGATGCTATGTAGATTTCAAAGTGAAATCTAGAAAATGTCCAGTAGAGATCTTCCACTAACTAGAAACTTAGCATAGTTAATAGAAGCCAGAAAATAGAATATGTAATTCTATTGTTCTTGCCTTTACCCCATCCATGGTTGGATAAAGAAAACTAGATGATTTTTGGGGAGTTTCCATTAGGAAAACCTAGCATTCTTGATTATAAACTTGTAACTGATATTTGAGTTATGTAATAGTCCATGTAGTTGAACAAATATATGATCCATTGGACGGGATGGCCCTTGGAAGATTCTTATTTCATGCCATATTAGAAATGTTGATCATGTGTGCAATATCAAAGGGCCTTTTAAGACCAACAATGAAGTAGGAGGAGCTAGAGATTTCAAGCTCATAGGTTTAGTTATTCTCAAAATCATTTGGTAGGCACAAGTAAATTATCCAAGTCACATTGGGAATTCAATAGGCCAATAAATGACTCAGATTTGGTAGGGATATTCATCTATACATTTCCCTTTACAAGTAACTCAATCCATGTTCATCACCCTCGTTCCATAGGCCCTAGATGAGCCTCCTTTATCATTCAAGAACCCATGATTTTCCAAACCCTTGGAGGGAAATGACCTAGCCATACATAAAAGGGGTCATCACTGTTATATCTTACACATCATGCTCTTGTCCTTGAGTCCCAAGCACTTAATTAATGGAAATTCATGAAAGGTAAAAGGTACATAAAGAAGGGTGGAAAAATAAAGGTTGGGGCACCTCATGTACCATGATTGCTCCGTCCTACAAATTACATACCCAGGTGTGGCATTCCCCTTATCTAGCTACCCCTATGTCCCAATATGTGGCCCAAGATTTCCCCTCTCATTCCCTACTCCATTCCACTTATTTATCACATGCCACCCTATTACAGGGATGTACCTTGGATATACTATCCCCTTAAAGGGAGGAAACCTCCAGATAACGTACTTGGTTAACCCCCTTTGGAGCTTCGAGACACTAGCACATGCCAAAGCCCACTACTGAAGGGCATGCCATTATGAAGTGCCCACCTTGTTATCCACAATTTGTAAGCTCTTT
This sequence comes from Pinus tabuliformis, assembly GCA_031772625.1. NCBI lineage: Eukaryota > Viridiplantae > Streptophyta > Pinopsida > Pinales > Pinaceae > Pinus > Pinus tabuliformis. The sequence continues at coordinate 657,979,781 of CM062817.1, forward strand.
TACACAATTATTTTAATGACCAGTTGTATCAGAAACCTAGGGGACACATTGAATCTAATGTAGGATTACAGGTGGTTTCCATTTGGGTTTGGTCTCCCTATACGGGATCTTAACCCCCAAAGGTCTACATTGGCACATATATGGTGTGCATAGAGATCCATTGGCCTCCACAACAACAAAAATAACTCCACAAATCTTTATCGATGCCCATATACTACTAGCAATTCACTTTTGGGATGATGGTGATATGTTTGGTACATTATGCCTAACAGGCCTCCACAGGAGCCCCACACTCTTAGCAGGTGTCCGAGGACTTCTACGATGTGCATTCAACCACTGGGACCCTTGCAGAGGATCTACATGCATCTTTGATTCATATGGAGACCCATGGGGTCATTTATGTGCCCTCAGACGGGAGCACCACAAGTCTACTACTTAGAGAACAAGGGGCCACCCCCTTGTCCATCATATTCCAAGGAATTTATTCCCCAGTATGGTACTTCAGGAAATTATTACACCTTTGGATGGCCCCACGACATGTACATGCTATTATTTAGCCCCTTGTGAGGCTTATTTTTGGACTTGTGAGCTAATTTGGTGGGCTTGTCACCAATAGGGGTTTTATTTGCATATTATTTTATCATTAGGGGCTAGTGTAGGCCCATAGGCTTAATTCAAACTCCTTAGGAGGCTATATATTGATGTTAGATTCATTCATTTGGATCATCACTAGAATTGGGGTCTTTCTAATCATAGAGAACTTCATATTTTTTCCTTGGAGGATATTTATGAAGATGGATGAATTTTGATGTATGGATTTGGGCTATTTTTCTTGTCGTGGAGATTTGTCTTGCAAATGAAATGCTGGTTAGATATACTCTATAATGTTGTAAGTAAATGTTAACATTGTTATTCTTGTTGCTTCATACTGCTAAAATTGGGTCTAATCGTTTCATAATTGAAATGTGGAATTAAGCATGTTTTAGCTAATTTAATGTACATGCTAATTTTATATGAATGGAATGTCCTAGATATTATTTGTCTCAATAAGCATGTATCATTTTATTTTAAGTATAAATTCTTGAAGGTTACTTTTCTTTTCTTTCTCTCAACATTAGATGAAGTTGATTTTCTAGGTCTCCTTGATCAAGAAACCAAGTTCTTACTCATAATCATCCTTGAATCCATATCCCCAAGTGAATTAGTCATTGATCCCTAAAAATGGTGGTCATCTCCTTCACCTTTTTCACCTTTTACCACTCTTTCATAGGTCTAGCCCTCAAAGTCCACCTAGGGCATCAATTTCCTAGGATTTGACACAAGGAAAAACTTCGATCTCCTACAGGCTACTGCATTACTGGGTCCCCTCCCTCTCCTCCAAATTTGAGGAAATTCTAATGGTGGAATCTATATGAATCCAAAGCCTTAGCTCTAGGATCGAATTTTTCCTAGGCATCCACGAGGATAGACCTTAACATGATCATTTCAACCTTCTAATGTAAATATTCTTATTTGGTCATTTCCCTTCACCTTGTGTAGGATAGGAACATCATTGGTTGTTGCATTCCATCCTCAAACCTGGGTTGGGTCCACTTGGCCTTGTGTGGTCCCACTTCTCAATAAAGATTATTTGTCAAGGACCATTTGGGAATCCAAGTTTCCCAAGGATTATAGGGATTGAGGACCTCCTCTATAAGCCTATTTCTTCTCCCTCAACCCTCCAATCCTCACCCCTTAATGCTGGAGGACCAAGTAACTTACTTAAAGAGCAAGCAAGTTCCATTTTGCACTCCATCCTTGGGAAAGAGTTTCTAGGGTCACTTTCCACCTATCCATTGACATATACTTTACAAGTTATCCCTACACTACCGAAACTCCTCCCATTGATGAATGTCTGTAAAGAGCAGGGATACTTAGCTGTGGTGATAGTGGGCTAAACCTCCACCATTTCCCTTAACCTAGAAGTTTCCCTGTTAGGAACCCCTTTTAGGCCCCTTATTGGTTTCAGTGGTAACAAATACATAATTAAAAATTCCAACAAAGTAATTTCTTAAAAATCCTAGAAGATCATTTGATCTAGTGATAAGATGAGCCACCTCTTAAATCATATATAAAAGCTTTGATATCCTTTCATCAGTATTGTCACTATGTGCATCCCTAAGGAAATACACAAACTCCTCAAGCAGAACTAGAAACACTCTAGTAGAAATATTTCTACTATTAGATTATGTCTTGGATTCTTATAATTTAATTACAATAACCAATTCCTTTTCATCCGAGTGAAGAAACATAAACGATAGAGCCTTGTGACACAATTCCAAAAACAAAACTAGAAAAATCGTATTCAACTATGTTTCCAATTCATGCAAAGTAGCTAATACATGGCAATTCCACTGTTGTAAAACTACAATCTTTGGAAGAACTACAGGGACCATCTCTTGAACAAGATCTACACTTAGTATACCCAAATGACCTCTGCAAATTCACTTCTCATAACTAGGCGTGTGACAAGCTTTGCTTTCAAGTATTCAAACAACTCATCTCTAATTCCACCAAACTTGAAAAAGATTGATCTGATTCCTCCCTTTTGTTTAAAACTAGCATATTTATGTATTAATCTAGTAGATGTTTCTCTTACCCAACTATTTGAATTGTCAAGTTGATCAATCAATAAAGGGGGGTTGTTTCTAGCTCAACACATCACTGCTTACAAATCAACAAAATTATACAACCTGTAGCAAATATTTGAGGATAGTTTGATGTGTTTTTACACACTTGAAGAGGCCAAGCCACTAGTGAATAACTAATAAATGCCAACAAACTATACTCAACATTTAGAACAAATATGGTAACATGAAATATAGTATCATTCGTACATGCATTCAGAGTGTTGAGTGATCAATTTTTCTACCTATGGGAAGAAGATATGACTTTCTCTCCAATCTATTTCAGTGTTCAAGTCTCACTTGCATCTCTAGCAGGAATTCAAACAAATTTTTAAGATCTGTTCATCATGGAAAACAATTGATATGTTGGCAAACCATATGATTATAAGGAACTCACAATTTTAACAAATATTTTCAATGTCATTACCCCTTTTAGGAGTTTGTTAGTCAATGGAAAGGACACCTTATATGAGAGAAACTCAACTTGCACACATTTCCAAGCTATTATGATGAGGATAACCACTCATTGATAATTTTACTTCATCTTCTCCTTTGTAGATTGTACTTTTACCTTGGATATTCAAAATGGAGCTTTCTGCATTGACTATTGACAGAAATTTCTATTCATCATGCCACAAGTGCCACCTTATAGGAGAAGAGGTTGAGATAACAGAGTTTTTGTGAATGAGAGATCTATAGTAGCTTGGAGATATTCCATAACTCCAAAATGAGGAGGAACCTACCATCAGTAGGTCGAATTATAGGCTAGAAGAGAAACACAAATTATGAGAAGGAATAGGGAGCCGTTTCCAACACAGATTTCTAGGCTGAAAAGATGGTCTAGTTGCACACATTTCCAGACATTTAATCTCGATCTAACATTGCATTTTTCAAGGAACAAAAGCAATTCTATCAACATAAATTTCAAGGAGAAATTTGTAGGTCAGTGGCACAGATTTCAAGCAAGGAAATTATGAGCAGTGGAATGAATTTCAAGGGACATTGGTCTATCAGTGGCATGAAATTCATGGTGATGGTTTCAAGGACAATGATGATTTTGGAACAAGACGATATTGATCAATTTCAAATACAGTCAAACCAAGTAGCCATTGAACAAGATGGATATGACTACAATAACAAATAAGCAGTGATACTAATAAAAATATCAGTGACAGACAATAATTCCACAAGAGTAGGATGGGGAAGTTGCATGCATAATATGAAGGTGGCCATGGGAAATGCATGGACTTCCAGATAAAGGTAGATAAGATAAGATGATTTTACTAATGTCCAACAAAGACCACAAAAGTAGGTCAATGGGACTAAAATGGTAAATCCAATATAAATGCAAAGTCAGAGTGTGAAAGAAACTCCTAGAATGCTATTGAAAGCAGGAAAATATAAAGAAACAAGTGTCTAGCTAGAAGTTAAATGTATGCCTAAGAAAAGATATAAAATAAAGTGCAAGTGCAAGAGAGACACTAGAAACTAGTAAGTCTCAGTTTTGAACAAAAAAGTGGATGTCCAGGCCTACTGGAGCTAAAAATCATTGTCAATGATGAATGAGGGGGCCAAGCCCCCAATAGAGGATCCTAATCAGAGCCATCCATAATTGTGAAAGGACCAATGCACTGGAAGATTATATGCTTTGGGGAGAGTCTGGGGATGAGACCACTTGGCTATATCATCCTAGGGGGAGCACAATAGCAAGGAAGCCCAATGCTCCTAACATCCAAGGTAGTGGGGAAGAGGCTCTAAATGAAGCTTGGCTGCTTGAACGACACTGAGAAATAGAGATGATTTTTTCCTTAAAAGCATGTCTTTTTCAATGCAAATGAAGGAAGGAGAGTCAATTTCATAACATTTCATGAAGTTGAAAGACATTAGGGATCAAATATTGGTTGTAAGAAGACAAGTACATGAATAAGGAAAGGTTGTAATTTATATGGTCTCCCTCCATCATTTGCAAACTTTGTAAAAACTCTGAACATAACTTTCAAATCCACTAATGCAATTTTTGAGAAGCTGTCAAGTCAGTTGCTAGTATCAGCTACTAGGGTTTCTTGTGGCATTGATGATCAGTCATGGAAACAATTGAGCATCTATTCAAGGACTCCATATCAATGTATTTTATCCAACGTCCATTCATACAGTGCTCATGATCACTCTTCTTGATTGATTGACATTAATAGAAGTTTTTGGCTATTGTCCAACTTTCAGGAGGGATGTATCTCATTATGTATTACATATTATGTATTATGTATTATCCAAGGTGTTACAATACCAATTCACAAGATGAAGACCCAATGGAAACTTGGAGGGGCTTTCTAATGTCACCTCAATACTCTTCTCCCACTCTTTAAGTTGGCTCTTCTCCAACTCAAAGGGGGAATCCCTAGCATTATCTAAGTCTAGCAACTGTTTATGTATGGAATGGTTACTTTGAGTTAGGTTAGATATGATTTTTTAATATAAAATATTGAAATAAATTTCATATCTACCAAACAAGAAACAAATCTAATAAATATGGTGGACATAAGTGAGTTTTCTTAGACTTATCTGCAAATCTAGATTGTGATATATAAGACTATAAGTTGATTTTATGGTTTTTATGTGGTTGGGAAGTGAGATTAGAGCCTATAATTTTTATTGGGTAGATGGGGTCTATGAGTTAGTGTTTTAATGAGATATTTCTTGTGAAATAAGGGAAAATTAAAATCAAAATGATTAAATTACAATACCCTTATATGGCTATCCTAGAATGCAGAAAATTGGTTTCAAGGCCCTAATTAAGGAAGAATTCCAAACACATCAAAAGGGATTATCCACCACTATGAAATCTAAATTCCAGCAACTTCACATTAAGAAATATGGGAATGGTCTATGCTAGTGGCTCATTGGATGGTTCCTATAATTATTGATAAAAGGGTAGGCTATCAGATATAATTTTCAGTCAACTTCTAAATGGAAACTCCAATCAAACAATAATGAATTACCATTAGCCTTTGCTGGAGTGTCTTCAGTATCTGATCTTTTGAATAGGCATGAAATGTCATAACTTGAGGTTTACCTTCCTAAAATAATTTTTTTTTTAAGGATGATATTGAATCTACTATAAAAAAAATAAGAGCCAACATCTCAGAATTCAAATGGAAAAGCCTTCAATTAATTTAGGCAATAATAGTGTCTAGTTCCTCATACAGCTAGACCACTCAAGGGGCATGAGATCCTTGACACACACATAACCTCACAAGGTATAACTAATGGGATTCATCACCAATGACCAAACTAATCAACTCTATCATCAAATAGTCCATGACCAAAAATTCCAATATCAATCATGAAAGGCAAGCCAGGTCAGTGAAAGCAGTCATTGTTGAGGACCACACCAAGGTTAAATCCTCAAAATAACTGACCAATGCACCACCTGTAAAGGGATCTTTGATCTACCTAAAGGATCATTTATTCAAACCAAGTGGTTATACAATGTATGCAGTATCCCTAAATAGGTGGTAGATTCTTGACACTCTAGTATTAAGGAAGCATATGTAAAAAAAGTCAATATCAAAATCACCAACTACTAGAATTAAATAAACTACATATTTTCATTATCTTTATATAAATTTGACAGTGACACATGATTTTTGTGCATTTTTCATCATTTACTATACCAAGTCAAGTAATGTCCAACTCCTATGATCCCACCCTTAATCATGTGTGCATATTACATTGATCATAAAATGATGCAAAGAGAAATAGTTCATACAATTTAAGGACTGCAATTTGGGAAGAAACTGGTCATTCAAGTCTATTGCATTTGAAATTCCTACACAAATAGATCCATTAAGGTGTTTATGTTACAAAAAAAATAATAAAATTAACATTCATTCTGTGTGTGAGTAAAAAATAAGAGAAATATGTCTAGCTTTAGTGTAGATTTTACTTCTTTATTTGATAGATCTGATCCATTTATCTTGGCCCTATATACAAATGAGTTTATCATTGTTGGAATTTCTGAACAACTCATGTTCATGGTGTAAGAAGATATTGACTAGTGAAGTTGACATGAAGGACATAAGAGGTTGGTAGGTTTTTTATGAAGTTTTCCTTGTACAAGGGATTTACACCTTGAAGATTTTAAAGATATTTCAAAGTACAGAAGGAAACAATGATCCAAGGTTATATTCTTCAACTTCACAGATGGTCAAAATAATGATGAAGCATGTAGCGAAGAGAAGTTTGAGGACACAGAAGGAGAGATTTGATTTGGTCAATAACACTTTCTTCGCAAAGAGGGAGTGTTAGTTTTTCCCTATTGCATTAGATACTTCTTTCTCCCATGTTGGCATAGAAATCATCCTTAGTAGAAAATGCACAGCAACATCATGCACAATAGTTTGGATTTATGCAGGGTACTTGTGTAGTCATGATAAGGGTGGAGTTGAGGAAAATGAGGATGCAATACTATAATGTCTAGGGTGATGCACTGTGGTTATGTAGGAGATAGATTGAGAGGGTGCATGGATGCTAGAAGTTTTCCCTCTTGTATCAATTATTGTTCTCTTTTATAGTGGCATAACAGTCAACCAGCAAAGCCAAACCAACAACAACCACAGTAGGTTGGATTCCTGTGTAGGGTACTTGTATTGTTATAATAAGGGTGTAGCTGAGGAAAATGGGGGTGAAACATTACATTGTCTATGATGTGAAACTATAATTATGTAAGAGAACATTGAGAGTGCACACACATTCCTTCCAGCATGCATGCACCAACCTCAACCACTTCTAGTTTTATGGTTGTTTTTCTAAATTTAACATTCCAATTTTAGAATAGATGCTTTTCTTCTTTTGGAATTTGAAATCTAGATTTAGAAGTAGGTTGTTTTTAGCTTCAATTAGCTTTTGTTCTAAAGTAGATTAAGCACATGAGCTAGGGAAACTTCCAATTTTAGGGACATCATACTTCCCTAGATAGATTTAGATAATGGTTTTGCTTTTCTAACTTTTAGCGCCCACAGGAATGGGCTATTTTGTCTTCTCCTCTAACCTTCCTCTTCTATATTATATAAAGAAGGCAGGGCATAGGTGGTTATTTTTTAATGATTTTAAGCATGAGATTGAGTTGTGCTAGTGATTTTGATAGTACTTTTAAGTTATAGCAGTGTGTCAATTTTCCAGATTAAATATTGAAGTTTTCGAAGTTCAATTTTGTACACTTTGTCCTATATTTTTAGTATGATGTGTTAGTAGATTACATATAGGTTTTTAAAATTTTTAATAGCCCTTAAATTTTTATGTTTTAGCTTCTTGGGTTTTTTGATTGCAGACTCTGCCTAACATGGTATGACAATTTTAACAAGGCATACATAATATTATGTCATCCACCACGATTTCATTATCCTTGTGGTCTGCACCAACCTGATGGAATGAATCTCAAAGGAATGACATTGGGTGAAAACCTCGTGAAAGATGGAGGAAGTTTGAGCTATAAAGTGCAACCCTTGACCTTGGAATGTGTTTCTCAAAGCACTTCCAACAAACCAACAAAATACAATGTTGCAAAAACATTCATCTTATGCTGGCCTGCAAATTCTCAAGGTAGGAGTCTTATTTCGTTTATTTGGTGTTGTTATGTTATGAATGGATATTGTCTTGGAAAAATATAGTTTTTTTCCATGGGAAAAAACTTTAGGTTTGATATTTCTAGGAGGAAATAAAAAATATACATTATCCTTGGCCTTTTAGCCCAGAAAATATGTTATTGTTGTCAATAGCATGTCCCAGATACTGCTTATTGCAGTCCTCCAACAGATTCATTTAGATAAACATCAGAGCATCACAAAACCTACCTCGAATACTTAGTCCTCCTAAACCATTAATAGCACTGCTAATCTATTTTCATAAGAAAAATAGAGAAATGCCATCTTCTAGACTATTTAAAAAGGGATCTATTGGTTGCAGTATAGGGCTTATAAATGTACCAACATTTAATTTGTCAATCCGGAAAGTTCGTGAACTTCAAGGCACAACACTAGAAATGCAAGAGAGAGCCCCTGTCAACCTCCAAAAAAAATTCTAGTCCAACTTGCGTAATAAATGAAATCCTGCACTTAAAAGCGAACTTGAGAAAACATCAATCCAGGTAATCAAAATCATGTAGAGAAATAAAGGAAATCTTGTACTATTTAACAATGTGAAAGGAAATTCTAAGTACTAGCAACCAGAAGGGAAATCAGAATTAGAAACAAAGCATGCCGACACAATATAAAAAAGATTGTAAATGGTGGTATAAATTCAAGAGGAAATTAGAAACCACTCTACCTGCACTAATTCTATTGCATCTACCTCTGTGTAAAATTAACCTGAAAGCATCAAAAAGCATAACAAATGAATTTACTGTGTAAATAACTTATGAAAGAAATTTTAGATTATCTCGCCTTACTTGTCCCTAAACATTAAATCTTTCAAAACTCTCTAGAAGTTTAAAGGAAATAAACATGATCTTTTACAAACATAATGCAACTTCCTTTTCTTGAATGTCAGTTCTGGAAGAATCATGATTTAAAATGACATAAATATATATGTGATCTCTTCTTCTAAGTAACATATGATTTCTTGTAAGCATAGATTGAATGAATGCATTAATATCTTGAAACCATGAACACTCAAATCGATCTCAAGTTTTGGAATATAAACTAAATGGATCTAAATCAATTCAATTGTTTCAAGTTGCACATTACAGCTCATAAAGGCAAAGCATCAATGCATAAGATGATCTTGTGAATTCATATATTTTGAAGGGACGCAATCCTTATTTGATATAAATAAATATCTTGGGTGTAAGAATGATTTCTAATGCAGAAAACCACAATAGAGGAAATCATTATAGTAAATTAAATAACATTACTTTGGAGGAGGAAAGAGACTGAAAGTAATTAAATCCTACGATAAGAATTTCACACAACAAATAATAATTCAAATACAATTTAATCTAAAAGATGTAGAGCGGTGTCGAGCTAGTTTGGCAGCCAACCCAGCCAGCTCACACCCTCTATTAGTGACCTAGTTCACATAGAATTTAAAACCATTAGATGCAACAAATGAATAAACAGAGCATGGCTATCGATGCTTAAATTAACTCTTGAAAGCAAAGTCTTTACATCATGAGGCAACACTTAACTCCAACAAATAAGAGGAGTGATCCATAGGTTATAACTGCATGATGCTACATTGGGACCGACTCCTCCCTTCCACGCATTCCTTTTGTGCTTCTGCATGTCCCTGTCTCTATCTGTGTATATTTATCGACTCATCTATTAATTCCCTGCTCCAGGTAGTCTCCTAAACTTATATAGGAATCAAATTACAAATTGGAGATTTTAACAGCCAATTAAAAAAAGGAGGGAAGATTATCGATCTTAACAAATTGCCAGGAATAAAAGTGGGTTTCTAACTAAATGTCGAAATAAGAATTGTTTCTCGCAAGTCATTCCTCTTTTCCTAAAATGATGTTGTTGCTAGAAAGTGAGATTTGACTGATCAATTTTCTCCACTCAGCCGTAGTCAACAGGATGCTAGAATCTGGCATTGTTGTAACGAAATCTAGGAAAGGCACTGCTGCTTTCATTTTTCTCGCCTAGCCTGCAAATCAAGCTATGGAAGCTAACTGTAGACAAAACCAGTTCAACCTTCTCTAGAACTGATTCCCTACGGTGACATGGTTGTAAATAAAAATATTCATCAAGGGAAATGCTCCTCAATGTCAATGCAAGGTGGAAACTTCGAATTAGTGTACTATTACTTGAACTCTTGACATGCGAGAACAATAAAGCCACTAAAGGATTTCTTGAAAATGTTCTCTTCAAGCCATGTGCTCCAAATAATAAAATGTTTATCATCAACACTACTGTCGCAGTGTTCATTTATAGGATGAAATTTTTGAGAGCCAGGTTGAATCTGCTCCATGATTCCCATTATTACTTGTGTCGTAAGCCATTTTCTTCAACATTTGAATAACTAGCACTGACATGTGAGCAATATTCTTGAGAAAGATAAACACCAATGCAATAAGCATCCCCATTATTGGGTGTATCGATTTGGACAAAACCATGTAATACAATGCCAACTACAACATTCCGAGAAGTACCATGCCAGTCATATCTGATATTAGCTTTTCCACGGAATTTTCTAGTAATCTCAACATGATTTTGAAATGCCTGCAATCGAGCCTGTTCAAAAACTTGATGGAACAGATTAATAATGCTACTAAATGTTACAAGTGTACTAAGACCAACCAAAAACATGTTCCTCACAACTACATACTCATGATTACCATTCTCTAATTTAATTAGTTTGTATTTTCCATGTGCTTTATAGCAACAAATTGTGCAGTACTCCTTATCAATTCCTTGTAACTTTTGTAGAAATCAAAACAACTGAGAGAAAAGACTATTATTGTTTTTGGAGGAAGCATAACAAGTGGATACAATAGATCATCTCTTCTATACCACCAATAAACTCCAACCACATGTAACAAAAAAACAAATATGATGTCAATGAGAACTGAAAATGAGTGTACTCTAGAAATTCTCTAGAGTGCAGGAAGCCCACTGTAACTAGTGTAGGAATTTGTTGCATGGTGGAGGAATCTGCTATACTGTCCAAGAAGGTAAATGTAGGACCAAAGCATGTATAAAGGCATGATTGAACCAGTTTTAAACCCGCAACATACAAACCTCTATTAATAATTTTTTAATCTTGATAAAACAAGGGAAGTAACAAATATTATCGAAAATAATCGTTTAGCCAAACAACATCATGAGAGATTCCGAGTAAGAATAGGACAAAATTGAGGCCCAACAGGATCTCACTGAAACCAAGGGTCCATCTCTAAATTCTTGAACTCTAATGATTTCTTCCTGTAGATACAAGGCATCCTTTGAAAACAGTTCCAGCTTTATATTAAATTACCAATATATGCGAAGAAAAAAGCTAGACTCAAACCTTCTTTTAATTTCCACAACTCTACTCATGACTAAGATCAAAACTAAATTTGCTACCATATTTTTCCCATTATCCCAATCTATTAATAATTTAGAGCCTCCCAATAATTGAAGTTTGAGAATTCCCCTATCTACAAGATATTTCATCAAAAGAAACAAGGCATAGAGCTCACCTCAATTCTTAGTCCCATATACAACCTAATATTTTATATTAATTTAATGGGAAAGTGATAGAAACAAAATGTATCCATAAGCAAAATGGTATGGGGTCCCTTGTCAAGCCCCATTAAAATGTCCCAAGGCCTCTAAATATTCAAGCACAGCCTCAATTAAAACCCTTGTAGCTTTGCGAGTTCAAATTCTCCTGTTCCCCATAATCACTCCTCATTTGATGGGCCACTTCCTTGGATGTGTATCTATTCCATATAATAGTTCTTTGCCCCTTGCTAGCCAGATCCCCCCAAAAAAAAAGCAAGGCCTTGTGATTCACAATAGAATTGTCATGACACCAATGTTCAAAACACTTCCCCAAGAAATCCTTATTCCATTGATTTTTTCATGACTAGTCAACTGTGATATTTATTTCCAAACTACATTAACTAAAGGGGAAAGGACAAAAATGATCCACTATTTCAATAACAGAAATAAAACCCTTGGAAAATGTACTTCATGTGATTCCAGGATGTCAAAAGTTAGCTCAACACAGATGCTAGCAGAAGTGGACTTTGAAAGGAAATGACTAATTTTAGTAGATTAATTGATGCATGTATACCTGATATTAGGCCAATATACATATAAATAGAGGTATACAAATGACATGGAGGAATTACACAAATTTTGAGAAATAGGCTTCAACCTTATTTTGTGAAGTCATGGAAAAGAAACCTTAACCTGCGAATAAGAAAATTTCCCTAAGTCAAACCTTTAACAATAGTATGGCCAAAATTCAATCTAAAATAAACATTTTCTTAGATCATTGGATCTAATGTTTTGTGATCTGTAAATTTAAAATTTGTTGATCATTTGCAGGATAGATATTTAAGAAATGGGTAAGTATAAAAACCTGGATGATGATGAACAAGACTGTTGTAATGAGGAGTAAGACCTTCACGTCATATACATTTCTGTGTATTTATAGAGGCATTGCAACTAGAATGGTAAGCACTTTCTTCATTCTTCACCCTAGGCATTGTATCTTCCCTTCTTGGAAACTCCATTGCACATTTTTTACTTGAGGATGTGCATAGCCTGTGATTTGATAGTGTTCTGAGAAGGACTGGCTCGAGTCTTCTTGAGCTGCTCCCATCACCTCTCTTATTCATTTATCCCAACCAAATCTCACCGCTTCATCATATTTTCCTAATTCAAACTATCCAATGCACTTTGCATCCTTTATAAATTCTGGGGTCAATTGAATCTGCTACGTGGTCATTTTGAAAAGGATATGAAATAGGTTATCGACTTGGAAGGGACAGTGACTACTAGCTATAATATTGGGGGTTCCACCTATTCCTTCCCTCATGGCACTGAATATATCCCATCCGACCGAGGGAAGTGCTTAGAGAAGTGGCATACCAGTAATCGGTTAAGGCTCCCCTCTTACAGCTCTGCTCTCTATTTTTCTATTAACCAAATGAATATATCCCATATTTCGCTATTAACCAAATGAATATATCCCATCTGACCAGGCAAGCGCTTAGAGAAGAGGCATACCAGTAATCGGTTACGGTGCACTATCTAGAGAGTGTTAAGGCTCCCCTACTACATATTTTCTCTCTATTCTGCTATTAACCAAAGGTTATCTTCCTGATTTTCCCGCCAATCCTCCTTGGCCATACCCGTGGGAAAATGAAATTCCAAATGAGAACGGCCTAAAATGTTTACCATATTGTAAACAAAAAATTATTGGAATATAATATATGTTCGCATTATGACTCAAGTTTGGCGCTATGACACAGGTGTTGTCCTTGATGGCAACTCACTCTAGTGACAGATCTCAGTTCAGGCTCTCAGAATGAAGGAAAAATATATATACGCAGGTTCATCATGACCAAGCCGCGTATACACGCGGGTTAGACGTTCCAAAGATGCATATGCGTATACATGCACTTTCACGCAAGGAAAAGTGTGTACATGTGGGAGAACTTATGTTTGGTCCATGGTATTTAGTCCTTGGTATTTGAACCTATGGTTTTGGACCATGGTATCTCATCTGAAGTGTTGATCCCAAGTATTGGGTCCATGGTATTGATTTGTTATGGTTTTGGACCGTGGTATTGTGAAAGGCCTAAGACTATAAAAGAGGAAGGAGATCATTAGGCAAGGTCATGATCTGAATTATTGAATATCTGATAAAGTGCTAGATCTAAAATACTGGTGATTAAGGTGATGGTGCAGAGCTAGATCTAAACGAAGGAGGAACCTAAGCGCAAAGAAAAGGATAAGTTCTATTGATGGGTCAAAATCTTAAGGCTTGAGTAATAGTATCTTTGTATGATTTTGATCTGTTATATGTGGCGCATGCTTGATCTATAAATCTGATAAGTTGGTTAACTAATGTCTGAATATTTGAAGGAGTGAATTATCTTTATAGATCTGTACGCAGGTTCAGTGAAGTGAAGGCGCGTATACACACTGTTTCTGCAAGTCAAAAGTGCGTATATGCAGTTTGGTCTTAACACAGAAGCGTATGCACACAGGTTTCTGAATATTGAAGTAGCGTACATCTCTTAAATTATGTTCTAGAAGCTTCTCTTGATTACTACAGTGATCTGGGTTTAGAATTGGTGTATGGTTACTGTTACTGTGTTTTGGGTACAAGTGTAAGAGAAGTGTCTATTTGATTCAGTTCTAATTGGTGAAAAGGAGATTGTTTGATGCAGAAGTTCTTGATGTTTGATTGATGTTCATCGTTCCAGTCTAAAAATTTATGAAACGTGGTCCCTGGAAGAAAGAGAAGGTTGTAGCCTTCTGTAGGTCAGCGGCTACGTACTAGTACCTCAGCTAGTACAAGAGCTAATGGGGTTGTAGCTCCCTTCCAGGAGAGGCTAGAAAATGAGAGAAGGTTGTAGCCTTCTGTAGGTCGAAGCCTGGGTACTGTTATAAGTCTGCACCAGTACAGAAACATTGTAAAAAGAAGTTTCTAATTAAAAGAAGATAGAGATGAATTGCAGTAGGTGGTTTTCACCCACATTGGGTTTCCACCTTATATCTTGTGCTCTTGTGTATGATTGTCTTCTGCTCTGTCTTACTGTTTTTGGTTACTGTTTATATGATTCTGATGCACAGACTAATGATCAACATCTGTAGAATAAATTAAATTATAAGTCTGCATGGTATACTTGGTTTCCTTATCTGTAGTTGCATATATATGCGGTTTTCTCTAACTGAAGTAGCGTATATGATCTGGGTGTGAAATAAAAATAATTGACTTGATAATACTGATTCACCCCCCCTCTCAGTATTATTTCCAACAATTGGTATCAAAGCAGGTCCTTCTGGAGAAGCTTGATCGCTTGAAGGATGATCTATCATCATGAGCAACTACGAGAGAGAAGCATCGATCAGGCCACAAATTTTTTATGGGACCAACTTCGTCTATTGGAAGGTAAGAACTACAGCCTATCTTCAATCTCTTGGTACAGAAGTCTGGGATATCATACATACAGGGTACACATTTCCATCAGCAACTCCTACAGATCCGGCTGGTAAGAAGCAATATGAAACAAATGCAAAGGCTGTCAATACTCTATTAGGGAGTCTATCTCAAACAGAATTTATCAAGGTTATGTAGCTCAAAACCGCAAAATAAATATGGTAAAGATTGCTCTGAGCTATGAAGGAGATGAACAAGTAAAACGAGCAAAACTTCAAACTCTCAGAATTCAGTATGAAAATCTCAGAATGCAAAATGATGAAAGTGTGGCTAACTATTTCCTACGTATAGATGAGATTGTTAATTGTATGAAGAACTTGGGTGAAGAAATAAAAGAGGTTGTTTTGGTTTAAAAGGTTCTAAGATCTTTATCTTCTAAGTTTGAATCAAAAGTTTCTGCAATAGAAGAAAAACAGAATCTATAGAGCCTTACCATGTCACAGCTGAACGGAATTCTAATTGCGTACGAAATGAGGAAAGGAGGACCATCATACAAGAGAGAAGCTACATTCAAGGCCTCAGGCAAAGGAGATTACTATGAGTCAGGACATATGTCAGAAGAAGAGGAAGAATCAAATTTGTCAAGAATCTTCAACGGGGAACAGGAAGATTCAGAGGTAAGCTGCCTTTCAAATGCTTTGCTTGTGGAAGAGTTGGTCATTATGCTACAAAATGTCCTCATAAAGATAAAATATACAGAGGTAAGGAACCTGTTAGATGGAACAAAAAACAAAATGTAAATAAGAAGAGCTATTACACACATGAAGACAGTGATGGATTATCAAATAGTGATGAAGATGAGCAAGGTAATGATAATAGACTTTTAATGGCTTTTGAAGATGATGATTTTTTGGATGCTATAGATGAAGTAGGTCTTTATGAAGAGATTTCTAAACTCAAAATTTGTTTAGAAGAGAAAAATATGATTATTGGTACTCTGCAATTCCAACTGGCTGAAAAGGAAAAACATCATGAAAAGTTAGAATGTGAAATTGTGGGACTTAGAAAAGAGATCGAGAAAACAAAAGCTCTTAATCTTAGATTTGTTAAAGGATCTGAAACTTTAGATGAGATTATCAAAGTGCAGCGTTCTCCACTAATCAAGACAGGTCTGGGATATAATGAAGAAGCATCTCAAGCGCAGAAACCATCCACCTCCAAAAGTTATCTTGATGCAGCAAGGAGAAATGAGAAAAGGCCCAATGGAGATCACCAGGTAAATCAGGGATGATTTACCTCAAGAATGAACAAAGACTACCAGGTAAATAGGGGGCAATCTACCTTAAGGATGAACATAAGCTACAACCAGCCATAGGTAAAACCTTCTCAATTTGCCTCAAGAATGGATGTCAATAGAAACTACAATCATTTGGATGGTAGATTTGATAATCACAGGAGTTTCTTCAATGGCCAATGTTTCTCTTGTCATAACTTTGGTCACAAAGTAGCTCAATGTGTTGCCTATAAGAAAATAATGACTAGAGAAGCTCAAAAACAAAAAAGTATGACTGGGATCATGAAAAGGACCTACAATAACTTTTCTGCTCTTGAAAATGAAATAGACTGTTCTATTTGTAACAACTTCGGTCATGAAGATTCTGAATGCAGGAGCAGGTTTCGGCAGACAACTCAGAAGGAACAAGCTTCAAATGCCAAAACATGGAGAATGAAAGAACCGCAACCAGAAAGATGTGGGATAGCCTTATATGCAGAAGGACAGGAAAATCAATGGTACATTGACAGTGGATGTTCGAAGCATATGACAGGTGATAAAGAAAAACTTCAATCATATAGTGCCTTAAAAAAGGAAAAGAAGGTCTCATTTGGAAATGACACCCCTGCGTTCATAAAAGGTAAAGGTTCTATTCAGTTGAAAGAAAAGGTCAAAGCTGGAAATGTTATGTATGTTGATGGTTTAAAGCATAATCTATTGAGTGTCAGTCAGATGTGCGATCAAGGAATTGAGGTAATATTTTGATCAAATGGATGTAGTGTTCGTGATCTTGATACATGAAAAACAGTGATCAAAGGCACAAGAACTCCAAATAATCTATACATATTCAAAGAAGGACAACATCAATGCTATCTAAGCAAGAATGATGAACATTGGCTATGGCACAGAAGATTGGGGCATCTTAGCTTTTCTCAGATAAGGAAAGCATGCAAATATCAGGCGGTTCGTGATCTTCCTGACATCAGAATTCCAAACAATACAATATGCAAATCATGTCAGTTTGGTAAGCAAACTAGAACTAATTTCCCTAAGAAGGAAGGATCGGCTAGCAGGCCACTTGAACTTGTCCATACTGATATATGTGGTCCAACTAGGAAAGGTCACCTCGAGGTGAAGAATACTTCATATTGTTCATTGACGACTTTTCAAGGATGTGTTGGATAGGACTCATGAAGTATAAAGATGAAGCTTTTGAAAAATTCAAATCATTCAAAGCCTTGGTCGAAAATGAATTAGATTGCAAAATCAAATGCCTCATATCTGATCGAGGAGGAGAATTTACCTCAGATGAATTTTTCGATTTTTGTGAAGAACATGGCATAAGAAGGGAATTTTTTGCTGCAAGGACACCTCAACAAAATGGAGTAGTGGAAAGGATGAACAGGATGGTTCAACAAATGGCTTGTGCTATGCTCGATGAATCTGGAACCTCTGCAACCTTCTGGGGTGAAGCCGCATTTTCTGTAGTAACTATTCTTAACAAGACAAATGTCCGGGTAAACGGCACTCAGACTCCTCATGAACTTTGGTATGGTAAGACTCCCGCGGTAAAATACTTCAAAATTTTTGGAAGCAAATGCTACATTAAAAGGACTGATGAAAATCTTGGCAAGTTTGAACCTAGAGCAGATGAAGGCATTCTCCTTGGTTACTCTCCCCATAGCAAAGCATATAAGTGTTACGATAAAAGACTTGGAAAAATTATTGAAAGTATTGATGTAGTGATTGATGAAGAAGGAAATACCTCTAGGCAGGAAAGATCTGAAGTTTTCGAAGATGATGAGGACTATCCCTCAACATCAAATCAGATTCATGATGAAGAAGAAACCCATGAGGCACCAGAAGAACAAATAAGAATAGAAGAAAAGACTCCATCTAGATACGTTCAGAAGAATCATCCAGAATCTCAAATTTTGGGGTAGAAAGAGGCAGGTGTACAAACAAGGAGAACCATTTCAGAAACTTCAAGCTATCTAGCATTGCTCTCCTCCACCAAACCACAAAATGTAAGAGAGGCATGCAAAGATGAATGCTGGGTCAAGGCAATGGATGAAGAACTTGAGCAGATTAAAAAGAATAACACTTGGCAGTTGGTTCCTAGACCAAAAGATAAGAATGTCATAGGGACAAAATGGATATTCAAAAACAAGTTGAATGAAAATGGGGAAGTTATTAGAAACAAAGCCAAACTTGTTTGTAAAGGATATGCTCAACAAGAAGGAATCGACTTTCAAGAAACATTTGCTCCCATTGCTAGACTTGAGGCCATCAGAATGTTCCTTGCTCTCTCTAGTTTTCAGAAGTTCAAAATATTTCAGATGGATGTGAAATCTGCTTTTCTAAATGGAGACTTGGATGAATAAGTGTATATTGAGCAACCAGATGGGTTTATCCTTGGAAATGATCCAAAGCTTGTATGCAGACTCAAAAAGGCTCTCTATGGCCTTAAACAGGCTCCAAGGGCTTGGTATTATCGCTTCGATAAATACCTCCGACAACAAGGTTTATAAAAGGATCAACTGATAGCAATCTTTATATAAAAATTGACAAAGATAAGTTGCTAATACTTGTTGTGTATGTTTATGATATCATCTTTGGTAGCAATGAAGAAGACATGAATCAAAATTTTTCCTTAGTAATGCAGAAAGAGTTTGAAATTTCTATGCTTGGTGAGCTCACATATTTTCTTGGTTTACATGTCCAACGAAACAAAGATGGCATCTTTCTTTCACAAACCAAGTATCTCAAGTAGATCTTGAAGAAATATGGGATGGAGGACTCGAAACCCGTATGTACCCCTATGGTGACAGGATGCAACCTCAGTGCAAATGATAAATTGGCAGAAGTACATCAACCAATGTATAGATCCATGATCGGTAGTCTACTCTATCTAACAGGTACCCGACCAGACATTATTCATGCAGTGGGAATAGTTGGAAGGTTTCACGCAAATCCAAAGGAAACTCATCTTCACACAGTTAAGAGAATTTTCCTGTATCTTCAAGGAACTCAAAACTATGGCTTATGGTATCCTAGAGATACAGATCTCACACTTCATGCATATACAGATGCGGATTGGGAGGGAAGCGTGGATGACAGAAAAAGCACTAGTGGTGGTGCATTCTTCATGGGTCCTAGATTAGTATCTTGGTTCAGCAAGAAACAAAGTTCTATTGCTTTATCTACAGCTGAAGCAAAATATTTAGCTGCTGCATCTTGTTGCACACAACTCCTTTGGATGATGCAAACATTGCAAGATCTTCAAATCACTTGTACTCCACCTATCTCCATTTTTTGTGATAATACAAGTGCTATCAGTATCTCAAAGAATCCTGTCATGCATTCAAAGACTAAGCACATACCAATCAAGTATCATTTCCTCCGGGAACAAGTGCTTGAACAAAAGCTCAAGTTGGAGTATGTTCCCTCTAAGGAACAAGTTGCTGATATACTCACCAAACCACTGCCCAGGGAAACATTTGAATATCTCAGACATAATTTGGGGGTAGTCGATGCTTCACCTTGCTGTTGAAACCTATCTGTTTCGGAGAAATGTGGTTGTACGCAATTTGCATGAGGAGGATCCGCATACATACGCCGATTTATCCAGATACAGTCGCATATATGGTGGTTTGAAGGAAATCAGTGGGGACAGACTGTGGTTGAAGAGAGTCTGATATGGGTCCGACAGAGACCATCTGGCACAGGTTCAGGGGGAGCAGATAAACTTCTAATAATGCATTGTTGGCATTACATTAGAAGCTCTTGGTTCAAGTACACAAGCTGTTTTGTGTTCAGGTGGATCAACTGCAGAAGGAGAACATAAGGAGAACATGGTTGCTGATCTGAATAGTGCTGTTGATATTAGTTATTGGTGACTTTCATAGTCTTGCTCTAGATATTTCATCTCTATGTCATGTATATCTTTTATTATTATCAAGGTCATGTAACGGCCTAGTTTTGTTTCCACACTATGCCTGGGATAATGTACTTGTTGTTCATATGTAAATTTCTGATGTATCCCCACTTGGTTAGGTGGATGATCCCCACTTGGTTCAGTGATAGATGTATGTATAGAGTCTTTGATGATAGGAAGGTCAGTTATGATGTATGAGTCATGGTTCTTCGTGAAGAACATCTTTTTGCAGATCTTGCCTATAGTCGGGGGAGCATGGCTAGGACAACAGAGCAAAGATTTCAGTATGTACTCAAGGGGAGCATAACCCTTTGCCCTTGATGACAAAGGGGGAGAATGACTTTGAGGATCTTGGGGTTGCCATCAAGTCCAAAGGGGGAGATTTTTGGCATTATGACTCAGGTTTAGCACTATGACACAGGTGTTGTCCTTGATGGCAACTCACTCTGGTGATAGATCTCAGTTCAGGCTCTCAGAATGAAGGAAAAATATCTATACACAAGTTCATCGTGACCAAGCCGCATATACACGCGGGTTAGACGTTCCAAAGACGCGTATGCGTATACATGCACTTTCATGCAAGGAAAAGCGCCTACATGTGGGAGAACTTATGTTTGGTCTGTGGTATTTAGTCCTTGGTATTTGAACCTATGGTTTTGGACCATGGTATCTCGTCCGAAGTGTTGATCCCAAGTATTGGGTCCATGGTATTGATTTGTTATGGTTTTGTACCGTGGTATTGTGAAAGGCCTAAGACTATAAAAGAGGAAGGAGATCATTAGGAAAGGTCATGATCTGAATTATTAAATATCTGATAAAGTGCTAGATCTGAAATACTGGTGATTAAGGTGATGGTGTAGAGCTGGATCTGAACGAAGGAGGAACCTAAGCACAAAGAAAAGGATAAGTTCTATTGATAGGTCAAAATCTTAAGGCTTGAGTAATGGTATCTTTGTATGATTTTGATCTGATATATGTGGCACATGCTTGATCTATAAATCTGTTAAGTTGGGTTAACTAATGTCTGAATATTTGAAGGAGTGAATTATCTTTATAGATCTGTACACATGTTCAGTGAAGCGAAGGCGCGTATACACGCTGTTTCTGTAAGTCAAAAGTGCGTATACGCAGTTTGGTCTTAACACAGAAGCGTATGCACACAGGTTTCTAAATATTGAAGTAGCATACGTCTCTTAAATTATGTTCTAGCAGCTTCTATTGATTACTGCAGTGATCTGGGTTTATAATTGGTGTATGGTTACTATTACTGTGTTTTGGGTACAGCTATCAGAGAAGTGTCTATTTGATTCAGTTCTAATTGGTGAAAAGGAGATTGTATGATGCAGAAGTTCTTGATGTTTGATTGATGTTCATGGATCCAGTCTGAAAATTTATGAAACGTGGTCCCTGGAAGAAAGAGAAGGTTGTAGCCTTCTGTAGGTCAGCAGCTACGTACTAGTACCTCAGCTAGTACAAGAGCTAAGGGGGTTGTAGCTCCCTTCCAGGAGAGGCTGGAAAATGAGAGAAGGTTGTAGCCTTTTGCAGGTCGAAGCCTCCGTACTGGTATAAGTTTGCACCAGTACGGAAACATTGTAAAAAGAAGTTTCTAATTAAAAGAAGATAGAGACGAATTGCAGCAGGTGGTTTTCACCCACATTGGGTTTCCACCTTATATGTTGTGTTCTTGTGTATGATTGTCTTCTGCTCTATTTTACTGTTTTTGGTTACTGTATATATGATTCTCATGCACAGATTAATGATCAACATCTGTAGAATAAATTAAATTATAAGTCTACATGGTATACGTTGGGTTCCTTATTTGTAGTTGCGTATATACGTGGTTTTCTCTAACTGAAGTAGCGTATATGATCTGGGTGTGAAATAAAAATAATTGACTTGATAATACTGATTTACCCCCCCTATCAGTATTATTTCCAACAATATATATATATATATATATATATATATATATATATATATATATATATATATATATATATATATATATATAAGTTATTTAAAGTTATAAATGTTTAGATATTTAAAAAAAAGGTAGTTGAATTTGAAAGCTATTTTGTTTTCTCAATTTTTTTATTTTTTCATGTTTGCACCTTAAGAAATATTTGATTCCTCTGTGTTGGTACTTGGTAGATATAGAGTTAAGATGGATCTAGATTAATTTAATTATGGAGAGTTAAAATGTTAAAGATGACATCAGAACATCTCTACCATGGGAGAGGAATTCAATAATTATGGAGAAACCCTATAGGCCCATTGAAAAATTGCACGCGAAGAAATGGGTGTAGATTTTCTTACTAGAGAGAGGCGTAGTTTTGATGAAGAGAGAATGGGCTCTGGACAATGTTAGACTCTGATATCCTTGTCAAAATGAAAAATAAGATTAAATGATAACTATAAGATTTTTATTCACAAGATGTATATTTTTTAAGTACAGAGATTGTCGTCATGGTAAACCCTTTGAAGACACATAACTACTCATCAAATACGTTTTTTCAGATGAGATATTGGTTTCTTACTATCAAACCCATATGAAGGAGAATGAGTTGGCAGATTATGCATTGGAAGAGGGGGTTTTCAACAAATTTTGGCTAATGCAAGGATTTTATCCATTCACATTTGAAATTTAGATAGAAAGGTCACCATACCTCGGTTTTCGGGCCTACCAGGTCTTTAGAAAGCAAAGTTAATAATTTGATAGGGCAGTCATCTAGCGATTCAGAGGCCCTAACCCCTACTCCAATTGTGCATTGTTTGGGTCCTCTAGTTTTGGCCAGCCTAGGGCTCGAGGCCATTTATGAGGGGTTGCAAAACTCTTCTTGGGGTTATCTAGCTTT
Organism: Pinus tabuliformis; assembly: GCA_031772625.1. Lineage (NCBI taxonomy): Eukaryota > Viridiplantae > Streptophyta > Pinopsida > Pinales > Pinaceae > Pinus > Pinus tabuliformis. The sequence goes on from CM062817.1 coordinate 658,003,109, forward strand.
GAGTTTGGTTTCCCTTTCATCCTAGAGATCAGAGAAATACATGCAATGTATTATGACTTTCTTAGGGTTTTCAGAAGTTTCAGAAGTTATGAATTTCTTCGATTTTTTTTTTGCTTGTCCTTCATCTCAAGTTCCATAGGCCTTGCGCTCCTTGGACGAACTAGTGAAGGAGAGCCTTGCCTCAGTGGAAAAGGAAGGTCAAACTGATTTTGAGAATATCTGAATCCATCTGCCCATTTTCGGAGTGACACAATTAAAAATTACTAACATAAATGACTAATTCATATACTTGTTGTACTTATTATTTGGTCATATTTTTATTCTTGCACTATAGTAGTAATTTACATTAATCATTATTAATTTTGTCACTTATTATCTAGTCATATATTTTATACCTAAACTAAATTAGTCATTTAAGTTAGTCATTTTTAGTCTGGTCTCTTAAAATTGCTCAAATTTAGTAGTAATTCAGTTGAAATAATTGAGGTGACTAATGTTTTTAGTCACCTAGTCACTAATTTCACCATTTTCTACTAGTGAAATAATATTACAATGTTATGCAATTAAATTATATATATATATATATATATATATATATATGATTGATGATGATCATGATGATCATCATCATCATCACCACCATCAATTGAACTTTTGGCAGGTAATAGATTACTCAATTTTTTGTAACAATATTTTTATGGTAAAGAATAATATAGAGATTTTTTTCAAGAACAACATAGTTTTACTATTTTAAATGGTCAAGAAGGTTGGTAGCATGAGAAATATTTTGAAATTAATATTTAATGTGGGTATAGTTAGACAATATATGATAAAGTGAGTTTCATTTCGTAACATACCATGACTAGGACTAAAAAAAAAAAAATGAAATTCCACACATAAAAAAATTAACCATTATATTTTATTCGCTTACCCATAATGTTGCCTCTCATATTATTATAGTCCTTTTAGGGTTATACAATGGAAAAAACATTTTTATTGTAATGAAAACCTGTCACTTCATACTAATGCACATGTAACATTGCTCCAAACACGTTAACTCAACCAAGGTATAACCGGTTACAATTTTCATTAATCTTATCTCCACACATGTGAGCCTTAAACTATTACTCAAAACTTATATGAATAATGTATACATGATTTGCAATTGGTTCAGAAATTTCTTGAAGGGGTAGCAATTGACACATGTCGGTCCTAAAATGATTGGCAGGTAACTATCCATAAGTCATCCATCACCGAACTCCTCTATTTTCTCTGTCAACAGTGCAGACTTGGGCTTTGTAACTTATTTTATTCTGGCTATTATAGAGGTCAAAAGCCCATCGATCTTCTCGCTTCAGTTACGGTCTTCAACCCTAGTTTTTTTTTGGGGAAAATTTACTCCTGAGCCTCAACACTACAATGTTTAATTGTGTCTCTATTCTCTATTTACTTATAGCATTTACGTTTCAGTGAGTTTTTCTTATTATTGGGTTCTTTTCTATGACTTTCCATTTATGTGATGAGACTCTTCAATGATGTTTCTTTAGCTACTCTGTTAAGTCTTTGGAACCATAGGTTATTTTTTTTCCTTTCATAAGGGTTTGTACTGGTTTCCTCTTAAGGTGTAAATATTCGAACCATGCCTAGGAGCAGGTTTTGTTAACTTGATGGATATAGAATTTCAAGGTTTGATTAGAGTGAACAACATTCTTGTCTTACACAGGTAATATGCTACTCCCATCCATTGATTTCTCCCAAACCTTTGTTGCTGGTTATCAAGATTTGGTCATTCGTTTTATTTTGATATTTTCTTGTATTGATTCCTATTGTTGGTTTAATGCCCAGGCTTCCACCACTTGCTCCCTTGCATCGCGACATCACCGAATAGAGGTAAAATGGCTCAATGCCCAAGTTCTTATTAGATTTTCATGAGTGTTGGGGTTTTACGTGTGAATAACCCTATAAATTAATTATATCTATAGAAAAAGGCATTGCGCCCTAGTTACCTTCTCAACAGTGAAAGCATTTAATTTTTCACTCTGTGAATTTGGAGTTGCATGCATTACTATGTGGGTTTTATTCTAAGATCAAACTCTAGGTCTTGTTCTGCTTTTTATGGTCATGCTTAAAACCTAATGGTGATAATAGTGTTCTATGTCTCATTTAAAATGTGTATTTACTTGTTAGGGAACTCACCCATGGTCAACCTCATTAAGATGTCAGAACCTAATTTCAGTGACTGTAATTTGGATATTTCTAAATCTTAAAGTTGAAGAACTATGCCTGGCTATAATTTTTGGTATTTCCCAAACTTAAATTGAATTCGAAAGTTTATTGTTTCTCTCTACTTGATGAGATGATCCTGCCATGATTCGGCGATTTTCTCGAGGCTTGGAAATGAAGCATTTGTTACATTTGTGTATTGATGTGAGTAAAGAATAATTTCTTCTTTATTTAAGAATAAACTCGACCCTGTGTGTTGCATGATTTTCTATATCAAAGTTATGGACAATTTTTTATGAGAGTTCAATTTTCATTTATATTCTCAGTTTACAACATCCATGAATAAATCTATTTTTAATATTAGTTCGAGGTTTTCGTAGTATTTAATTTCAAGGTTTACTGTAAAATCTTTCAGTACACCTTCTTACAACTCGCTCAGCCATCAATAACTAGGACTTGGGTACACTGGGACCTCTACATTGTCTTATGGGTGATTTTTTAACATTGAATATTAGTTTTCCAGACTCCCTGGGTTCACTTGAGACCTTGAGGCTTAACTGGAAATAAGTCCTATAGCGTTTCTATCTATTCATACCAACCTTCACATCTTAAGAAAATTTTGCCCAGAAATCTCTATTAAAGTTATGCTATGTAGAGGTCCAATAACTATACCTATTTAAATGGAAAGACAACTTCATATGTCAAATACAGTCAATCTTATTCCATACTTATCTATTTGTTTTTAAAGAAAACACATAACACTTTCTTCTGGAAAACAACATTAGAAACTGTTCTCTTTGCACATACAAAAAAGAAACAAAGAAAGCCTCTTTTTCTTCTAGTGCATGAGAAAAGAAAATAAATAGTTTCAGAAGACTGACATATATACTTAACTTTTCGAATAGGTTGTAATAATTATCAGCATGAAAGTCTCACCACGCAGCCTCCAGACTCGCAATTTTGTCCATTATCTCCCTTGGGCCTTTTCCACACCTGAAAGTTTGGAATCTCAAATTCTAATTTTTAGGTACCTTGCCGTCAAAACTAATCTAGTCCAGTGAGGTACTGTATGCTCACGAATTAGTCTGATGATTCCACTAACTCTAGGTTCAACCCAAGAATACCTCCATCCAGCAACATTCTCCTTTGTCACCAACATTTTCTTGTGACAAGTTAAGTTTTCCTTTCCACATATCTTCCATCCGGCAGCTATCCTTAGATCGTTTTCCATTGAGGTCTCGGGTTTTTGGCCCCTCTCTAGGAAAAGACGAAATATTGATAACTGATTCTAACTGTCCATGAATTCAAAATTTAATTTCCTTTTATTTACTATTCTTGTTTCACAACAGTAACATTCCACACATCATATCATTTCATTATTTAATTTTCATCCACTTATCTTATTGGAAAGTTTTGTTATCACGCCTTATCAACAATTATAAATAACCAAGTTATTCAACATTGAAGGTAATTAATTGTTAACAAATATTCATAGCATAGAGGTGTAACACATTTTCAACCCGGTTTCTATCTTTGCATCGGATTTATGGAATTGCTCCAAAACTATTTTCAATATTAATCTCATGAGAATTTTTTCTTAATTTAACAATATTTATATTGGTCCAGACCCATTTTCTCTATTAAGCGCATGAGAATTTGTTCTTAATTTAACATTATTTATTTTCTTCCTTACCCATGTCAAGATAAAGAGAAAATTTTAGTTGTCCTTATGTTAACAATGCTTATTTTCTTGTTTATGCTAGTAAAGTGCAAGATAATTTTTTTATTTTGGATATTTTGCTTTATCACCTCGTCCATATAATATCTTAATTTTCCTTTTCCTCCAACCCTTTAGAACCCCATAATTTCTCCTTAATTTTTGTTAAAATAATTTCTCTTTACATTATATTTATTTTTGAAAAGGATATTTTCCATAGTTACACCAGTACCACTCCTAGGCATTGGAGAGCACGTACCCCAAGCTCCCCCACTCCTGGGAGCTTGGGAGCTGGTCGAAAATGCTCCAAAACCGCTGGGAGCTTCAACAGGTACTTTGGAGCTTTTCGGGAGCTTCACTGCAACAAATTTTTGATGTTTTGGGAGCTTCAATGCAATGAATAATTGCAAACTTAGGTGTATTTGACGCTGCAACTCATGGAACTGTGTGAAGGGAAGGGTATGTTGTTGGTTTAGATCTGGATATGGGTTTGGAACTAAGAGAAACAACCCATTATGGAATGCCATTCTATCCAAATGAAGATGAGGCTTCTCGCCTATTCTGATCTTTGTCATTGAAAAGCTATTCATTCTCCTCATATACACAGATGGTGGATGGATATAAAAGCATTTAGACAGATTGTTGGCCACTCGAAAAACCATCATTATAGCCCGAGATGAATGGGTAAAAGATGGAATACTAAAGGAAAAAAAATAGTTGAAATTATGAAATATAAATATTATTAAGAAAACATTTTTTAATTCAATTTTCATATTTATTTAAGTATAAAATATATATTAACTTGGAAATTTATAATTTTATTATATAAACTCTCTTTAAATAAGTGAGGTTACATCAAGGGCGAGGAATTGACCTAGTGACTTAACATATAACCTTGCATTAAATCACTTAATAATCAAGTAATAACAACCTTTTTTCCCGTTTGGGAGTTCTACATGTTTCTTTGCTCGAAAGGAATCTGAGTGGCAAATTGTTGATAGATTAATATTTTGATTTTTTTTGGCAGTGTTTCAAAGTTCAATCTTTTACATATTTCTTTGCAAGATGGAATTTCATTGGCAAGTTTTGGATGGAAATAAATAAATTATTTTATTTTTATTTTTAATATATATTAAATTTTAATATATTATATTATTGCCGCTCCCAACTTGATGTTTAGTGTAAATTCGGGCAAAACTTCTAGTCGTGCGGGATACTCGTTCCCACCTACTTGAAATACCTGCGTACCAGAAACTTGTGCAACATAGATATTTTCCTTTATTTTTCAATAATCTAGCCAAAATTAGGCATACTTATCTCATTCATCCTTGTGCCTTGTGCCTAAGATGGTGGTTTTGACTAGAGTTAAAAGTAATTTTAATAAATTACTTGTCTTCCATATTATTTAATTTCTTTTTATACATGAAATACCTAATCATAATCACATTTTCAATGTAAGAAATTTTTTTACATATATAAAATGCATTTTTTTTAATCTTAAAATTTTAAGTTATAAATTACTTTTAAATTTTTTCAATCTTCCCATAACTTTTTGAATATACTCCAACCTCAAACCATACCATCATTAAAAAAAAATAAAAAATTCTTGTTCCAAATCCAAAAATCTACACTAAAATTTTCCTAATAAAATCTAACCCATATTGTTTTTATGATACAATATATATTTTTTATGGTAATAGTTTTTACCTTAGAAGATCGCTAATCCTTAGAAGATCTCATATTATTTTGTCTCCTGATCTGAACTTTTGTTTTGTCATTTTCATGATAGAATACATATTGTTTTTATCCTAGAATAATTTTTACCTTTTGTTTATGTCATATTATAGAATACATATTGTTTTTATCCTAAAATAATTTTTACCTTTAGTTAATCTCATATTATTTTGTCTTGACACTACTACACCAAGGGCACTTTTGAGACATTTTTTTAAGACAAAAGAAATCTTTTGTCTCAAAAACTCATTTTTTATTTTAGTTATTTTACATTAAAAATTAATATCAATTGACTTGTCTTAAATATAGACTTTAAGACAAAAACAGGTTGAGACAAAAATATTTTAAGACAAAACTTTATATTTAAGACAAAAATAGTTTAAGACAAAAATATTTTAAGACAAAAGTAGTTTGAGACAAAAATATTTTAAGACAAAGCTTTATATTTAAGACAAAAATAATTTAAGATGAAAATATTTTGAGACAAAACTTTATATTTAAGACAAGTAGTTTGAGACAAAAATTTAAAGACAAAACTTTATATTTAAGACAAAAATAGTTTAAGACAAAATTATTTTAAGACAAAAACAATTTAAGACAAAATTATTTTAAAACAAAACTTTATATTTAAGACCAAAGCATTTTGAGACAAAAATTTATATTTAATATAATGACCACTTTAGATTAAACCTATGTTTAATACAATATTTCACTTCAAATGAAAATGGAGGGCAGCGCTGAGTTTCAGGGTGATCTGTGCGCGCATTGTGAACAGGAGCTCCCACGCCCCTATTTCCTCAGCCCCTGCGGCCCTCCGCAGGCCCCCTGCTACTGGGTTCTCAATCCTTCTCGACATCCCCGCAATCGGGCTCTGCCTCCTGTTATCACTCAGGTTGTTCCCAAAAGTTGTAAGAAAGGGAATACGGCCGAGGTAACCACAGACCAATCTTTTAGATGCAGGTTCTGGCCAATCTGCATCTAGAGAGGGCTCTCTCTTTATAATTTAGCTTTGTTTTGAGGTGTATTAGGCTAGTTATGAAGTGCAAGGGTTTTGTTTAAAGTTTGGTTAGAAGGATGGGGACTCAATAGAACAGTGAGGCAAAACTGAAGCATCTCAGTCCATTGGGCATGATGGAGTCAAGAAGGATGGCTTCCTAGGTTAAGTTTCTTATCAGAGGATTTATTACAGAGCAAGGTACTCAAACATGGGACAATGGATAAGCTGGAATCAGATGGAATGGAGTCGATGGGTGAAGGGCAATTAAGAATCCTTCATCATGTTGACAGAGGGAAAATGGATGATTATGGCCAAGGAGCAATTAAGAATTCCTCAGCTAGTATTCAAGATGAAAGAACTAGGGGAAACAGGAGCAATTAAGAATTCACTGTTTATGCTAATTCTAAAGAAAACATTAATAATAACAAAGATTGAACACAGAGTGCAAACAAGCAAATTCTGGGTTATTCTTTTTCTCTATTATTTAGATCATGAGACATAGATGATATAATAAACAGAGAAACTGTAAAACACAAGTTAGAAGAGACTTATTGATCCATGAAATGATTCAAGAATTTTGCAACATGGTCCTCAACATCAAATCTTCATGCAGAGAGCAAGACAAAATGGTTCCAATAGCCTTTTTATTCCAAAATTGCTCAATATTACAGTCACAGCTACGAATATCCACCACCAACCAACCCCAAATACTTCATCTGAGGGGGTATTTATACAAAAATGCCAAGGTATTATGCAAAATATATGATAGAAATAAAGATTTGTTTGACAATTAATGTTTCTTTTACATAGATAGAGATAGACAGTCTCGAAAACAGGGAGACAATAAATGGTGCAATAAATTCGTGCTGTGCTGGTTGATCTGAATTAAAGAGAAGTACTGGAGGTAGGTGCTGCAAGTCGGTTCCCAGCTACCTTCTATTAATTCTTTGCGTTGATCTTTCTGCTTTGGCAGGACTTCCTTTAACTCTAAAGTGATGTGCTTTAATTTGCAGGACCGTGACTTATTTCTGTTCTACGCATTTACAACAGATGGTGCACAATTTTGATTTGACCCATGATAAGTCTACAGGATCTCTAGCATGCATTGCCACCACTCTGGTCCTGGTATTTGATGTCTCTGTAGCTTCCTTAAAGTCTCATCAGCCTCTGTGTACCTGAAGAAGTTAGGAGGGATGGTGAACAGATGCTTCACCTCATGCTCTATGTAAAAAAGATTTTCCAGGCTGTCGTACAGGGACTGGCTAGATGGAAGTGCTTTTTCGGTTGAAGTACATGAAGATGCACTGGTTTGATTTACAGAAAATGTATTTAATTTGTGTACATAGTCCTTGAGCTTCATCAAACGATCATTATTTCCCATAGGACTCGGCAAACCCTTTTGATTTAGGACTGTAAATTTGTTTGTGAAAGAATCTATTTCTACCTGCATGTCCTGGCATCTTTTGTCCAGGTTTTGCATTAGATTTCTCATGGTTAGAACTCTCTTGATGTCCAAAATGGTACCTATTATGTCTCTAATGTCCAGCGCTTCTAGTTCTTCACTGGTCTTGGTATTCAAAAAATGGATTAGACTGTTAGCTTGCTCAGGCATTTGTCCCAATACGACTCTTGTTTTCTAAACTTCTACTTGGGCCACTTTTATCAAATCAATCTATTCATAAATGGTCTAAATAGACCACCATACACCACTAAGTGATTGAATGATGTTGGTCCACAAAATTCCTCTAATTTCTGCCAGAGGCTTGTGCAGAGAGAGATATTTTTCCAAGGCTCTTACCTTGTTTTCCAATGCTTTGACTTCTCTTGTTTTTTCTGCCACAGTCATTTTAGATTTCTCATAGCTTTGCTCAATCTTTGCCAATTTTTCTTTGACTTGCTTCAATTTAGATACTTGGAGTTTCAACTCCTCCATGGCTTTTATTAGTTGCTCTGTGGTCATAGTAGTGCTGCTGCCTGGTAATGTTGTTGGGGTACCTGCTGTTGATGTTGCTCATGCTGCTGATTTTGGGACAGTGGGAGGCACTGCTGTTATAATTGTGGGAGGGGCAGTTGTGGCCGGTGGAGTTACTTGAGGTGGCTGGGAGGTCTACTCTCCCTGCTTTTCTTGTAATGCTTTCTCCAATGCCTGCTCTGTCTCACTCAATCTTTCATTCAACCTCATGAGCAGGTCCATCATGTCCTCTTCGGACTTCTGCTGTACAACATCTGCTATTTGTGGATGCATAGAAGGAGGCATTTTGAGCTGTTTCTTGAGGGCAACAATGTCCTCTTCCTTCTTCCTTATTAATGCTTTTATGCCTTTGGCATCTTTGGGATCATGTCCCAACTCAATGATAATATCCTCCAAGGATTTAATCATGTTGTCCTTTGCTAGGGAAGAGGATTTCTCTAAATCTAGCTGAGTAGAGGTGTTCTCCAATGAATTTTGCAGCTTGTGAGCCAACATTGCCTTGTCAGCTAGTGTGGAATACACCATCTCTCCTATCTATTTGTGCAGATCAATCTGGTCTATCAGATGAATGTTGTTGGCTAAGACCTCGAGATTTGTCCTGATATAATCAGCTGCTGACTGTGGTTGCTGCACCTTGGGCTTGAAGTAGCTCATGATCATCTTCCCTTCCTTAATGTCATATGCTGACATCAATCTTTGCTATTTTGTGGGGGCCATTTTAAGATATTGGTCATAAATTTGTAGCCTCAATGGATCATTTCTAGCCTTAATCTCTGTGAGTGTTCTCTTGACATCAGAGGTCTGCTTGCTTGGTGGTCTTGTGGATGAAACTTCCACACTATGCTGCCTTTCCAGCTCCTGCCGGTGTGAACTGATTGATGTGTTTATCACTGGGGAGGTCTGTGGGCTAGTTGCCCTCTCACCTCTTAGGCTTTCTATTGTCTCTTCAATGATTTCCTCTTCAGATAGAGGATTGAGTCTTTTCCTTTTAGCACCTGGCTGTTTTGCATGTCCATTGATGGGTGTGGTCTCTTTTCTATCCCTTTTCTTGCCTTTTTCCACATTTATAGGAGTCTGTAATGCTGGTACCTCTAATGCTTTGGTCTGTACTGGAGGAATTTTCTCCCGTTGCTCAGTCATTTCTTGTTGCTTTGTGCTTGCCACTTCCTTGCCCTTTGAAGAACTAGAAACTGGTGTGCTGGCCTCTTGTATAGGTTGCTGTGAAGTCCCAGCAGAAGATGTACCCACTCCAGCTTGCTAAGGCAGTTCGAAAGATACCTGTCCAAAAGAGTGCAGGTCAAGGGTCTTTTCTAAATCTTTCATAGCTTGTTCCATTTTTTCTTGCCAAGTAAGTTCTTCTACTAATGTACCCTCTATCCACTCATCTTGGTTAGCATATTGCTCTACTTCCAGGATCCTATGGTGTGTGTAAGCTGATAGCTGGTTTTTTACTTTTCTTTCACTTATAAAGCCATTTGGGTCATATGGTACCCACCAGAAGCTTTTCTTCAATTTAAGGTCTTCCCCTAATATTTTATCAGCATCCTCCCATGCTTCCCTTTTGTTAATGATAAAGGGACCTAATTGGTTTCTTATCCTCAGCTGAGATTTTTTCTTCACATTGCAAAAATGAGTTAAATCAACATTAATAAGTTGCCTGAAATATTCCAGAGCAAACAGTCTCATAGGCGCATATCTGGGTAGCTTATAAGGGCACAACTCACAACCATATATCCTGATTTCAGTGTGATCCTGGTAGAAGTACCAGTCACCTATCCTGTAGTTCTTGGAGAGCTATAAGATCTTTTTTATGTCACTAGAGAGGCTAGGAGGAGAATTTCCTATTAATGGAGTGGAAGTAGGATGTATAAATAGGTCAATGAATTCACAGTGGGTATAAGGGGATTCAATAATTCTGTGGAAGACAGAGGTCCAAAAGATTACAGACCTCCTCTCTCCTTTGGAATCCAATTTCCTGATGGGAAATATAAAAATGTCTGGGTGATAATACAACAACAGATGGTATATGAAACTTGTGTATTTGAACACTCCTTCTCTTTCCAAATTCATAAATTGACCATGGATTTTGTCAGCAATGAAAGAGGCATAGTCATACTTAATAGCAGGGGGTTGTCCTGGAGTAAAGGTGGATAACAGAACCAGGACCATCTCATCTACAAATTCACTGGACCTAAATCCCAAGATTGCTGCTATCATGTCAAGAATAATTCTTCCAGTCTCATTGAACCAAACATGTAAATAAGGAGGTGGACCTTGGGGCTGGCAATCTGGTTTCATGAATAACTTAGCAATCTGGGTTATTTCTGTAGTGGACAGTTGCGAGCCTTGCTCAAGAAAAAATCCCATGGAAAGAGGAGCAAGAGGCTGGACTGGATGAAAGTGTAACATCTCATTGATAGACTCAGCAGTTATGTAAAAGAGAACAGTTTGTGATGTAGTCATGACTGCTTTACTGATAGGGTCATAATTGTCACAACAGTGGCGAATAATATTCGGGAACACATTGACTGAGGGAAGGTAATACCTCGGGAGATTGGATTCCCATATTCCATAGATATCAGAGTTGTTCAAATGACTGTTTCTAATTAGGCAGAAGGTATAAAGATGATTTTGGTAGCCAATTGGGTCTTGTATTTGGAAATCTCTGTCGGCCAAGGGCAAATGATGCTGGTCAGTATGAGGTGCATTGAGAGGTGCGACATTGAGGGCCACCGGGGCTTCCATTGTTCAATTCTCTCTGTTTTTTAACTCAGAGGGTTGAATTTCTGTGGAAAAAGGGCAATAGAAGAGTTTTGGATGGGTAGTATAGCAATTGTGGACTGCTTGAGTTTAAAATTGGCTCCTTACAGGTACAATTTTGCAGAGGAAAACTAAAAACACAGGTTTGGGAGGTAGGACGGGGTAAATACCTGTGTTTTTGAAGCACATGTGTGCAATTGGCAGGTAAATTGACGAGAAGCAGCAGGAGACTGGTCTTTGCTTGGCCGGGGTGGTGGACTGGAGCTCGCGTAGTAGCTTGGACGTTAATTTACATGCAACAATCTTGTGATAACAATGAATAGAAATGAGCAAAAATGACATTTTTACGGGTTTTTTAACAAAATTGGCTTCGCGTGCTTTTTGGCGCTTTTGGTCAGATGACGTCAACATGACGGGATAGTTTGTCACGTAGCGAGGGTATGGAAGGGTGACGTGGCGATGACGTTGAAGTGATGTTAGTGGGGGGGGTTAGCAGGGGTGGTAAGTGGTTTGGGCCCGCACCGCTTATGGGCCCAAGTAGTTTTGGTGGGAGGGGCTGCGAGCATGCTGGGAGGGCACCGTGTGTCCCATGTATGGCGGGAATACCGCTGTCTCCCTTGGCGGTAAAGGTCAGCGGGGAAAGGGCTTGCAATACAATCGTGGGCCATTGGATGCGCAGGCCCAGATCCAACGGCTGACGCTCTTTGGAGGCGACGAAGGGTTACGGCGCGGGGCCCAATCACACAATAACGTTGTTTTAAATATATCGGGCAGTTTGATTGGCTACGAGGTTTAAACTATTAATTAACCAGATGTCAATTAACCTTTGAGCATTTTAGCGCGGGGAGGGTTTAGTAAGGTTATTGATTAACCGGGTGGTTAATCAATCCTGAGGTTGCTGATAGGGTTATTCACAGGTTCCGAATGAACCTTAAGTCCCCTCGTTTATATAATGTTATGGTTATAGATTAACTTGGGGCAGGATATTAAATTTCTCGGGGATTTTGCATATATTTATATAATACGGGGGGGGAACAAGTTATATAGGAATTATATAATAAAGTTAAGGTTAATATGAAAATTGAAATATGTAAAAGAATAAGCGCTAAGTTATAATTGTTATAACAACTTAGGCTTAGGAGAAAACAAGGATTTTTACACAAGAAATGTGGCTTCTGTGTCTAAAGTAAGAATGTGATTTTTCTTAGAGCTTTTTCATGAAATGGAGTGATTTTTAGGAGTATTGAGCAGATCTCAACATCCTTAGGGGAGGTTCATAAGTGATTTTGGGAGAAGTGTGAAGGGAAGTTAGACATGCTTCACTTGACTTGTAACCAAACAATTGCCATTGCACTTATGATATGAATAAGATGAACCTCTTGAGAAACAAAAATTAATCATAAGCATGCTTCTGCAACACCAAAACTATCTACCCAGCCTATTGTACCTAACATTTTTTCTCTTCTTCCATGGGTGCACTTGAGCTAGCAAACACTTATAGATTTTCTTTTCCTTTCATGGGAATTCTATCTAAGTCTGCCCTTATTTCTTCCAAAGGCTCAGATTTAACTGTTGAGCACCTTTGCTTCTCTACCTATCTACTCATCTGCCAAGATTGAACTGTTTGGACAGATTTTATTCTCTATCTCTAAAACAAGACATTTAAACATGAACTGGCCAAGATTAAGCTATTTGGCCATCCATTCAACTGTGGCAAGAGTGAACTAACTACACACAATGAGATTCTTTTGCAAAAATGGAATAGTAGTGGCATTTTTGGACTAGCACACTTTCCTGGTCTTCTTTATTTGGGGTTCATTTTTTTTCTTTTTTCTCTTGACCGTTACATACTTTTTACCCTTTGATCTTTCTTTTAGGGCATACCCTCTTTTCATTTTTTAATTTTTCAATCTTTTCAGAATATGGAAACCTTTGCAGCAGGGAAAGGATGAACATATTTGGGATTTTACCAGTCAATCATGAAATATGACACCTATTGGTGTAGGAGTATAACACTCACTCCACTTGGGGATGGATTTTCCTGGTGAAAAGTCAAGAACAGCAGGTTAGATAGCCTCATGCTCAATTCTTGCTGCATTCTAAGATCTTCCTTTGCTGTAAGTAAACAAACTGTACAGAGCTGATCCAACCACTGTACCTCTTGTTTTGGATGATTTTTATAAATGTCTGTTCTCACACTTTCAGCTCCCAAGTCTTCTTCTTCAATTTCTGGTAAACAAAAAAGGGTAACACAAAAAGGTAGCACAGTTCCTTGACTATTTCTCAAAATTTCCTGCATATTCCTTCCCATTTTTATTACTGTAATAAACTGCAGAAACTAAGCATAGTTATGTACAAGTTAGAGTCTTGATATATCAACAAACTGGATCAAAATAATGCTTCAGCATCTGACCATTAACTAGTCCATCTTCTGCTTCTGTAGTATCCAGGCTTTTCAAAAAGTAGGTATTGTTTCCCTGTGAGGCCTGAATAATGAAAGGTCCCTTCCATAGGAAGTCAAACTTCCCATGTTTTCCTTTATCTTCTCTTCTGGAATCCCATTTCAGAACTTTGTCTCCTATGAAAAAATCCTCTGCCTTGGTCCTCTTGTCAAATATCTTCTTAAGTTTTTCTTGTAACACTTGAGATATTTGATATACCTCTTCTCCAGCCTGCTGCAAATGTATAGTCTGATTTATTCTTCTCTAGATGTCATTGGGCTGAACTTGAACTTCTTGCAGTAATTTCATTACAGGTATTCCCAAGGATAAAGGAAATACAGCCTCCATGCCATATACAAGCTCATAGGGACTAGTTCCAATGGATCTCTTGGTAGTTAACCTATCTGCCCATAGTGCATTTATAAGCTTTTTATGCCAATTTTTCTTGTTTTCTTCCAATACTTTCTTGATGATATTGATCAGGCTTTTATTGGATGACTCAGCTAGACCATTACCTTGAGGTTAATAGGCTGTTGAGTGACCTAAAGTAATGTGGTATTTGTGACAGAAATTGATCATTCTCTTGGATTTAAAAGCAGCAGCATTGTCTATTATAATTTTTTCAGGACAGCTAAATCTTGACAGGATGTGGGTTTCTAAAAATTGCATGATCACTCAATCATTGGCCTGTCTACAAGGGATGGCCTCTATCCACTTAGTGAAGTAATCGGTAGCAGTCAAAATCCATTTATGTTGGCCAGAAGAGGGAGGGTGAATTTCACCAATGAAATCTAAACCCCCTTGCTGAAATGGTCTTTCAGTGGAAATTGGTCTAAGGGGTAGAGGCAGAAGTTTCCTCTTGCCTTCAAAGATTTGACATTTATGGCAAGTAGTAACAAACCTTTTGACATCAGAAAACAAAGTGAGCTAGTAAAATCTAGCCCGTAGGATTTTATCAGCAGTTGATTTCCAATACAGATGTCCACCATAGTCCCCTGCATGAAATTATTTGAGTACTTTGTCAGTTTCATCTTTCATTATACAATTTAATAAAACACCTTCATGATTTTTCCAAAAGAGAGTACCATGTAAAATACAAAACTTTAAAGCTTTCATTTTTATAAACCTTTTCTTTGTTCTGGATAACCCTGGAGGAGCCTACAGGTTTAATATACATAACAGATATCAGCATACCAAGGTGATTCTAGGAAGGCCTGGCTAATTTGTGGAGTGGCCATCTCCTGCTCATTGTCCAGTTCATTAATGTCTAGGGCTTGGCAATTGGTTTCAGTCAAGAGTTTAGCCAATCCCTGTCCTTTTACAAGCTTTGTAGGTTTTATTTCAATGTCATAGTCTAATATAGTAGCAATCCATTTTCCTCTTTTGCCTTCAATTCCCTCTTGGGTTAGGATATCTTTGACAACAGTGCTTGGCACATAAGCTATTATATGAGAGTACAGTACATAGACTCTGAAATCTTTGATGGCCTTCACAAGTGCATATGCTTGCTTTTCCATGATTGGGTATTTTAAAGGTGCATCCCTTAGTGCTTTGCTAAAGAAGGCTATGGGTTTTTCACATCCTTGGTCATCTTTCTGTAGTAAGACAACAGCAATAGTGTGTTCAGAAGCAAATGAAAATATAATGAAGTCTCTGTCAAATTTTGGGCTTGTGAGGAGTGGTGTTTTGGTTAAGGCTATCTTGATTTCTTCAAATGCTTGTTTGGCTTCTAATGTCCATTTGACCTTGGAATCATTTTTCAGCATATTATTCAACAATCTTATTAGTTCAGCCAAGTTGGGTATGAATATTCTTAGAAAGTTAATTTTCCCTAGGAAAGCTTGGAGTTCTTTGACATTTCTTGGGTGAGGTATTTGTAGGATGACTTGTATTCGGTCATGGTCAATTTTGATGCCATCTCTTGAGATTATGTGACCCAGCAGTTTGCCTTCTTCTAGGCCAAATAATGACTTCTTTGGATTCAGTGATATACCATATTTTCTATAGGTTAAAAACACTTGTCTGAGATGATCTAGGTGTTGCTGATCTAATTTGGAAAACACAGTTAGATCATCTAAGTATATGACTAGAAAATCATGGATTTCCTTAGCAAAAGCTATGTCCATTACACGTTGGAAGGTTTCCCATGCATTTTTTAGTCCAAATGGCATTTTTACATATTTGAAAGTTCCCCACGGAGTTGTAAAAGCAATTTTTTCTTGATCATCACGGTGAACTAAAACCTGGTTGAAGCCTGAAAACCCATCTAGGAGTGAAATTCTAGAGGCACCTACTACCCTTTGTAGAATGTGGTCCATCTTAGGTAAGAGGTAGTGGTCTTTTAAAGAGACTTTATTCAGATTTCTCAAATCAATACACAGTCTAATTTCTCCTATTTTCTTCCTAGTAGGCACTAAATTGGAGACCCATTCTGAAAATCTAATGGGTGCAATTATCCCAGCTTCATACATTCTTTTGACTTCTTTTTCAATTAGAGGGAGGAGTACACGGTTGACCCTTCTTAGTTTTTGCTTGAAAGGTTTCTGATTTTCTTTGAGGGGTATGGTATGCTGAATCACAGAAGTATCGTAGGATTTGAGATCTTCATAGCTCCATGTGAAAACATCCTGGAATTCTTTGAACAATTGAATATATTTCAGCTTTTGGTCGGGAGGAAAAGTTTTGGACAATTTTATCATTTTAGGATCTTGTTCAG
Source organism: Pinus tabuliformis (assembly GCA_031772625.1). NCBI lineage: Eukaryota > Viridiplantae > Streptophyta > Pinopsida > Pinales > Pinaceae > Pinus > Pinus tabuliformis. The sequence continues at coordinate 658,019,669 of CM062817.1, forward strand.
TCCCTATGTTACAGTCCTCAATTTCTGCATTTAAAGGCTGCATTTTGGGTTTCCTTGGGATGTCATTAGAGTAAAAAATGTCTTCCGGAGGAGTTAATCCCGCGGGTAAAACATTGTCCTTTAAATCAATAACTTCAGATTCTCCTCCAATGGTTTCATCAATGTCTATTTCTTTGAGCTTTCACAACTCTTTGCTTGTAAATTTAGTTGGATGTAGTATTCGAGTTGTTGTTTCAGCTGAAATATGCATTTGAATTTTGTCCATTTGATCAGTTTCACAAATGGTGCCTGTGTCTATATTTGTGCTGGAGAATTCTTCTTTTAAGGTCAGGAAATTTTTAATCTGAGTGTCATTGTCAAACACTTGCCAGTTTTTTACATTGTTAGGTACAGTTGGCCTGTGTTTAATTTCAGCTGTAAAATGATGATTAGGCTCAAATGGAAGTTTGCAAGTGTTGGCAAATGTTGCCAAGCTGTGAGCATGCAAATTGTGTTTCCTTGGAATTTTGGCAAGCTGTGTTTCAAGAAAGGTGTTGAGTATTTCAATTGCTGCCCCTCTATAAGACCTTAATCTGAGATCATTTGTGAGGAAGTTTCCTTTCATTTGTTGAATAACTAAATCAGAGTCTCCCAAAATTGATACCCTGACTGCCCCTAGACTTTTGATCAGTTTAAGTCCTAGCAAGAGGGCTTCATATTCAGCCATGTTATTAGTGCATCTAAAATTCAACCTGTATGCATGTCCTTCAGCATGATCATTTTCCATATTATGTATCCAAATTCCTGTTGCTGCTCCTATTTTGTTGACTGATCCATCAAACTCTAAATGCCATAGGATTTCTTGATTATAGCTACGATCATGGGTCTTAGAAATTTGCTTACTAGGGAGATTTGGATTTTTAGTTTCATGTTGCTTCTCTTGTATGTCTGATATACCATTGTTCAAAGAAATTTCTTAAATCTAAACACTAGATTTTGCATTTATGATTTCTTCTTGTTCAAGTGCTAAAACCTTGTCATGAGTTGGAGAGTAAATTTCAACATTGTATAGGATGAAGGAGTCCATATCAGAATGCATGGAATAGATGGGAAAATTCTAGGGTTTCTCTTGGCTGCTAACCATGTATTTTATCAAAGCTTCACGGTACAATCTCTTTGGCTGGCCAAATACTGAAATGGTGGCATATGACATGTCCAATTGTAAAGATCCCTGGAGCTTTGCACCCCAAGATCTGGACAACAACATGCCATATTTTGGTGGAATATCAACTACCACTACATCCATTAAAATTGTCTTGGCAGGGTATTGAACTAGTGATACACATAAATCTTTGATCAACCCTAGACATCTGACCTGGCTTGAATCAAAAGAGAACAAGTCTTTGTATGGCCTGGTGATATCTAGGTCCAACTTTTCCATCACAGATTTGGGCATTAAATTATGGGAAGCTCCAGAATCAAACATTGCATTGTGCAGTATTTTGTCATGAATATTCAGACTTACATAGAAAGGAGGAACCCCTCCATCTACTGATTTACTATTTACTTCAGGACCAAAAATTAATTCTAGTTGGTCATCAAGGACATTTACTGCATCTCTGTTTTCTGAAATTTGAAGTGATCTGTTGATTTGTTCTCTATAGACATGATGCTTAGCCAATTTTGACAATGGAATTGCTATCTTTAATTTGCCTATTTCGGTCTTAAGGTTAAAAGGTTTTTCTGTTTGAATTTTTTCGTTTCGGGCAGTCAGATTCTCCTTTTCAGCTATTTTTCCAGTGTTTTTTCCTTCATCAGGAGCAGTGTTATGGGCTGAAGTTACTTCTATGTCAATCCTAGGAGGTTCTTTCACAATTTCTTTGGAAGGAATGGAAGCTGAAGACTATTTATTAGGTTGTTGATTATCTGAAACATCTTCAACTGTTGGACTATTTGGGTTGGGAATTTTATTAGGAGGAGTTTGTATACAAGGGTTCTTGACTTTAGCTCTGCTAGATTGTTTATTTTATTTCTACTTATTGTCATCAGGGACATCTATTCTCCTACTTCTTAGATTATATTGCTTGTGGACTTCATAGATGGCTGTGTCATATCCTTCCCTAAAATCAAATGACTCACTTGATTGGATTTGGAACTGATTAAGAGTGTGAGCCTCTTGGTCTTCTTGGGTCAAGAAAATTTGCTGTTCACTATTGAGCCCTTTTAAGTTAATTTGAGTGTCTTCTATTGGTCCACTTGAAGTTGAAGCTTCAGCATAGTTTTCTTGGAATGGAGGTATAATGTTTTGGTCAGAGCCTTTCTAGTATTGGGATTCTGATTTTTTCTGAAATTTGGGTTTCTTCCAGGGTTGTTCAGTTGACCATCCCAATGGGAATTTCTCTCAATTGTTTCTACCCTATCACCAAGTCTGTCCATTCCTTTAATGATAGCATCTAATTTCTGCTCAAATGCAGAGGGTTCTTCCTTAATGGGCATCCTTCTTTCGGCTCTAGCTCGAGCTCGTGTAGAAATCAGGTTGGCTTCAACACTGACAGCTATACTCTACATGTCTTCTAGGCTTCGAGGATCTCTTTCCCTAAGATGGTATGCCATGTCAGAGTCAAATCCATCAGGAAATTTGATTAAGGCCAAATCTGGTGGAGGTCTAAGATTCTGAGGGATAGCATTGTAAACATTGTTAAATCTAGTGCAGTAATCTTGAACAGTTTCTTGTGGACCTCTTTTCAAGTTTTCATATTCTGATAAAATGTGTAGAGGATCTTTCTTCTTTTCCCATCTATTTAGGAAGGTCTGATAAAGAGCTTCAGGATCATTGATAGTGTTTGCAGGGAGTGCTCTAAACCAGGTTCTAACATCTCCAGTTAAGCTTTGGACAAAGATTTTCATTCTTACATCATCATCGTCAATCTCATAGTTTTCAAAATAATCCATCATTTTCTTGGTGTGTTGTTGAGCTGTGTAAGTGCTAGTACCATCAAAATAGGTGATTTTACTTTGATAATCTTGAGGCATAGCCCCTGGATTTGCAGGAAATTGTAGGGGAGCATATCTTTTTGCCATATTTGCAGAGATAAATGTAACAGCTGGAAGAGCAGGGATATTAGTTGAAATATGTGATGTGGATGGGGGAGTGGAAAATATGGTTTGAAGTGGTGATCGTGAGCTAGGAGAAGCAACAGTAATGGCAGAAAGGACTGATGGGTTTCCGAGAGTAAGCTCAGATTGGCTAAGGTTTTTCTGGCTTCTGAGGTTCTTAGGAATTAGATTAGGATTGTGAAACACAAGTGGGGGATTTGGAACTGGATTTGATTGGATTTGATCTAGTGTAACAGATCTTCTTCTTTGGAGCCATCTTCTGAATATATTTTTGGTTTTTCTTGAAATATTTTGAAGAATACAACTTTTAACAGTATGTTTCTAGGAAGTTTTAAAATATGGGAGTTCTGAATTTTCTTAAAGATTTATTGAAACAGGGAACTGATCAAGTATTTGAGATAGTTGTTCAAAGCCTAAAACTAGACTGGAGATAGACTGAAGCAACTTTTATTTACTCCTGTAATTGCATAGCAAAAATAGTTTCAAAGGCTACCTAGCTAACTTCAGGCTCCATCCGTAGTTTTAACAAATAAATAGCAATAACAAACAATTTATTCAGATCCCCAGCAGAGTCGCCAATGATGTTATCACTCAGGTTGTTCCCAAAAGTTGTAAGAAAGGGAATACAGCCGAGGTAACCACAGACCAATCTTTTAGATGCAGGTTCTATCCAATTTGCATCTAGAGAGGGCTATATCTTTATAATTTAGCTTTGTTTTGAGGTGTATTAGGCTAGTTATGAAGTGCAAGGGTTTTGTTTAAAGTTTGGTTGGAATGATGGGGACTCAATAGAACAGTGAGGCAAAACTGAAGCATCTCAGTCCATTGGGCATGATGGAGTCAAGAAGGATGGCTTCCTAGGTTAAGTTTCTTATCAGAGGATTTATTACAGAGCAAGGTACTCAAACATGGGACAATGGATAAGCTGGAATCAGATGGAATGGAGTCAATGGGTGAAGGGAAATTAAGAATCCTTCATCATGTTGACAGAGGGAAAATGGATGATTACGACCAAGGAGAAATTAAGAATTCCTAAATTAGTATTCAAGATGAAAGAACTAGGGGAAACAGGAGCAATTAAGAATTTACTGTTTATGCTAATTCTGAAGAAAACATTAATAATAACAGAGATTGAACACAGAGTGCAAACAAGCAAATTCTGCGTTATTCTTTTTCTCTATTATTTAGATCATGAGACATAGATGATATAATAAATAGAGAAACTATAAAACACAAGTTAGAAGAGACTTATTGATCCATGAAATGATTCAAGTTCTGCAACATGGTCCTCAACATCAAATCTTCATCTAGAGAGCAAGACAAAATGGTTTCAACAGCCTTTTTATTCCAAAATTGCTCAGTATTACAGTCACAGCTACGAATATCCACCACCAACCAACCCCAAATACTTCATCTGAGGGGGTATTTATACAAAAATGCCAAGATATTATGCAAAATATCTAATAGAAATAAAGATCTGTTTGACAATTAATGTTTCTCTTACATAGATAGAGACAGACAGTCTCGAAAACAGGGAGACAATAAATGGTGCAATAAATTCGTGTTGTGCTGCTTGATCCAAATTAGAGAGAAGTACTAGAGGTAGGTGCTGCAAGTCGGTTCCTAGCTGCCTTCTATTAATTCTTTGCGCTGATATTTTTGCTTTGGCCAGACTTCCTTTAACTCTGAAGTGATGCGCTTTAATTTTCAGGACCGTGGTTTATTTCTGTTCTGCGCATTTACAACAGATGGTGCACAATTTTGATTTGACCAATGATAAGTCTACGGGATCTCTAGCATGCATTGCCACCACTCTGGTCCTGGTATTTGATGTCTCTGTAGCTTCCTTAAAGTCTTGTCAGCATGTGTGTACCTGAAGAAGTTAGGAGGGATGGTGAACAGATGCTTCACCTCATGCTCTATGTAAAAAAGATTTTCCAGGCTGTCATACAGGGACTAGCCAAATGGAAGTGCTTTTTTTGTTGAAGTACTTGAAGATGCACTGGTTTGGTTTACAGAAAATGTATTTAATTTGTGTACATAGTCCTTGAGCTTCATCAAATGATCATTATTTCCCACAGGACTCGGCAAACCCTTTTGATTTAGGACTGTAAATTTGTCTGTGAAAGAATCTATTTCTACCTGCATGTCCTGGCATCTTCTGTCCAGGTTTTGCATTAGAGTTCTCATGGTTAGAACTCTCTTGATGTCCAAAATGGTACCTGTTCTGTCTCTAATGTCCAGCGCTTCCAGTTCTTCACTGGTCTTGGTATTCAAAAAATGGATTAGCCTGTTAGCTTGCTCAGGCATTTGTCCCAATACGGCTCTTGTTTTCTGAACTTCTACTTGGGCCACTTTTATCAAATCAATCTATTCATAAATGGTCTGAATAGACCTCCATACACCACTAAGTGATTGAATGATGTTGGTCCACAAAATTCCTCTAATTTATTCCAGAGGTCTATGCAGAGAGAGATCTTTTTCCAAGGCTCTTACATTGTTTTCCAATGCTTTGACTTCTCTTGTTTTTTTTGCCACAGTCATTTTAGATTTATCATAGCTTTTCTCAATCTTTGCCAATTTTTCTTTGACTTGCTTTAATTCAGATACTTGGAGTTTCAACTCCTCCATGGCTTTTATTAGTTGCTCTATGGTCATAGTAGTGCTGCTACCTGGTGCTGTTGCTAGGGTACCTGCTGTTGATGTTGCTCCTGCTGCTGATGTTGGGACAGTGGGAAGCATTGCTGTTATAACTGTGGGAGGGGCAGTTGTGGTCGGTGGAGTTACTTGAGGTGGCAAGGAGGTCGACTCTCCCTGCTTTTCTTGTAATGCTCTCTCCAATGCCTGCTCTGTCTCACTCAATCTTTCATTCAACCTCATGAGCAGGTCCATCATGTCCTCTTCGGACTTATGTTGTACAATATCTGCTGTCTGTGGATGCATAGAAGGAGGCATTTTGAGCTATTTCCTGAGGGCAGCAATGTCCTCTTCCTTCTTCCTCATTAATGCTTTTATTCCTTTGGCATCTTTGGGATCATGTCCCAACTCAATGGTAATATCCTCCAAGGATTTAATCCTGTTGTCCTTTGCTAGGGAAGAGGCTTTCTCTAAATCTAGCTGAGCAGAGGTGTTCTCCAATAAATTTTGCAATTTGTGAGCCAACATTGCCTTGTCAGCTAGTGTGGAATACACCATCTCTCCTGTCTGTTTGTGCAGCTCAATCTGGTCTATCGGATGAATGTCTTTGGCCAAGACCTCGAGATTTGTCCTGATATAATTAGCTGCTGACTGTGGTTGCTACACCTTGGGCTTGAAGTAGCTCATAATCATCTTCCCTTCCTTAATGTCATATGCTGACATCAATCTTTGTTGTTTTGTGGGGGCCATTTTAAGATATTGGTCATAAATTTTCAGCCTCAATGGATCATTTCTAGCCTTAATCTCTGTGAATGTTCTCTTGACATCAGAGGTTTGCTTGCTTGGTGGTCTTGTGGATGAAATTTCCCCACTATGCTGCCTTTCCAGCTCCTGCCGGTGTGAACTGATTGATGTGTCTATCACTGGGGAGGTCTGTGGGCTGGTTGCCCTCTCACCTCTTAGGCTTTTTATTATTTCTTCAATGATTTCCTCTTCAGATAGAGGATTGAGTCTTTGCCTTTTAGCACTTAGCTATTCTGCAGGTCCACTGATGGGTGTGGTCTCTTCTCTATCCCTTTTCTTGCCCTTTTCCTCATTTAGAGGAGTCTGTAATGCTGGTACCTTTGATGCTTTGGTTTGTACTGGAGGAATTTTCTCTTGTTGCTCAATCATTTCTTGTTGCTCTATGCCTGCCACTTCCTTGCCCTTTGAAGAACTAGAAACTGGTGCGCTAGCCTCTTGTATAGGTTGCTATGAAGTCCTAGCAGAAAATGTACCCACTCCGGCTTGCTGAGGCAGTTTGAAAGATACCTGTCCAAAAGAGTCCAGGTCAAGGGTCTTTTCTAAATCTTTCATAGCTTGTTCCATTTTTTCTTGCCGAGTAAGTTCTTCTACTAATGTACTCTCTATCCACTCATCTTGGTTAGCATATTGCTCTACTTTTGGGATCTTATGGTGTGTTTAAGCTGACAGCCGGTTTTTTACTTTTCTTTCACTTATAAAGCCATTCGGGTCATATGGTACCCACCAGAAGCTTTTCTTCAATTTAAGGTCTTCCCCTAATATTTTATCAGCATCCTCCCATGCTTCCCTTTTGTTAATGATAAAGGGACCTAATTGGTTTCTTATCCTCAGCTGAGATTTTTTCTTCACATTGCACAAATGAGTTAAATCTGCATTAATAAGTTGCCTGAAATATTCTAGAGAAAACAGTCTCATAGGCGCATATCTGGGCAGCTTATAAGGGCACGGCTCACAGCCATATATCCTGATTTCAGTGTGATCCTGGTAGAAGTACCAGTCACCTATCCTGTAGTTCTTGGAGAGCTGTAAGATCTTTTTTATGTCACTAGAGAGCCTAGGAGGAGAATTTCCTATTAATAGAGTGGAAGCAGGATGTATAAACAGGTCAATGAATTCACAGTAGGTATAAGGGGATTCAATAATTCTATGGAAGACAGAGGTCCAAAAGATTACAGACCTCCTCTCTCCTTTGGAATCCAATTTCCTGATGGGAAATATAAAAATGTCTGGGTGATAATACAACATCAGATGCTATATGAAACTTGTGTATTTGAACACTCCTCTTTCCAAATTCATAAATTGACCATGGATTTTGTCAGCAATGAAAGAGGCATAGTCATACTTAATAGCAGGGGGTTGTCCTAGCGAAAAGGTGGACAACAGAACCAGGACCATCTCATCTAAAAATTCACTGGACCTAAATCCCAAGATTGCTGCTATCATGTCAAGAACAATTCTTCCAGTCTCATTGAACCAAACATGTAAATAAGGAGGTGGACCTTGGGGCTGGTAATCTGGTTTCATGAATAACTTAGCAATTCGGGTTATTTCTGCAGTGGACAGTTGCAAGCCTTGCTCAAGCAAAAATCCCATGGAAAGAGGAGCAAGAGGCTGGACTGGATGAAAGTGTAACATCTCATTGATAGACTTAGTAGTTATGTAAAAGAGAACAGTTTGTGATGTAGTCATGACTGCTTTATTGATAGGGTCATAATTGGAACAGCAGTGGCGAATAATATCCGGGAACACATTGACTGAGGGAAGGTAATACCTGTGTAGATTGGATTCCCATATGCCATAGATATCAGAGTTGTTCAAATGACTGTTTTTGATTAGGTAGAAGGTATGAAGATGGTTTTGGTAGCCAAGTGGGTCTTGTATTTGGAAATATCTGTCGGCCAAGGGCAAATGATGCTGGTCAGTATGAGGTGCATTGAGAGGTGTGACATTGAGGGCCACCAGGGCTTCCATTGTGCAATTCTTTGTGTTTTTTAACTCAGAGGGTTGAATTTCTGTGGAAAAAGGGCAATAGAGGAGTTTTGGATGGGTAGTATAGCAATTGTGGACTACTTGTGTTTAAAATTGGCTCCTTACAGGTACAATTTTGGAGAGGAAAACTAAAAACATAGGTTCAGGAGGTAGGATGGGGTAAATACCTGTGTTTTTGAAGCACACCGTGCAATTGGGAGGTAAATTGATGAGCAGCAACAAGAGATTGGTCTTTGCTTGGCCAGGGTGGTGGACTGGAGCTCGTGCAATAGCTGTTGGCATTATGATTCAGGTTTGGTGCTATGGCATAGGTGTTGTACTTGATGGCAACTCACTCAAGTGGCAAATCTTTGTTCAGGCTCTCAAAATCATAGAAAAAGAGATACCCGCAGGTGAGCTTAAGAAAAGCTGTGGACCCGCAGGTGCCCCGAACAAGAAGTGCAGGCATACCCGCAGGTTCTCCGAACAAAAGGTGCGGGCGTCAAATTCACTCACTTCAATGCAGAGAAGCGTGCACACGTGGGAATTTTTATGATTGGTCCATGGTATTTAGTCCGACGTACATGATCCTATGGTTTCGGTCCGTGGTATAACATCTAAAGTATTGAACCCTGGTTTTGGGTCCCTTGTATTGGTTTTCTATAGTTTTTTTCCATGGTTTGAGTAAGGGGTTACCTATAAAAATGAAAGGAGATCACTTGGCTAGACACTTGTGCAAATTGAATATCTTAAGATCTGAAATTTTGGGTGATCGGTTTGAAAAAGCTAGATCTAAATCAAGGTGAAAACTGTTAATTGTAAGGTGGATCTATTGATATGTCGTGATCTCTTTGGCACATGATCAGATCTGTGGATCTGACAGTCTGTGGCGCATTGGAGGACTGATAATTTGGCTCTATTCGGAGGTTCGCAGGTGATCCACGGCACAGTTGCGGAGGTACGCAGTGCAACAGAAGGCACAGTGCGGAGGTACGCAGAGTAGAAGAAGGATCAGGTGCGGAGGTGTGCTGGCAGGTAGACAGTGCAGGGGCAGAGCTACGCAGAGTAGCAGAAGGCGCAGGTGCGGAGGTACGCAGAGCAGAAGACGGATCAGGTGCGGAGGTGCGCTGTCGGGTAGACAGTGCAGGTGCGGAGCTGCGCAGTCTAGACACAGAAGAACTGCGGATATTCACAGGTTTCTATTGGTGAAGTTGCGGACTTTTCTTGAAATATTTGTTGGTTGCCATCGATCTATTGCTGCAGAGTTTTGGGTTTAGATTACTGGTATTGATTTTCTGGTTACTACATTCTGAGAGGTTATTGGATTAATTCATTGGTTGATTGTAAAAGGAGATTGGTTGATTCACATGTACTTGATGATTATTTGATGTTCATGGATCCAGTCTGAAAATTAATGAAACGTGGTCCTTGGAAGAAAAGAAGTAGGTCAGCACCTACGTACTAGTAGTTCAGCTAGTACAAGAGCTAAGGGGCTTGTAGCTCCCTTGCAGGAGAGACTGGAAAACAAGAGAGGGTTGTAGCTCTCTACAGGTTGCAGCCTGTGTACTGGTAAAGGACTGCACCAGTACAAAATCATTGTAAAAGAAGTTTCTAATTGAAAGAAGATAGAGACATATTGCAGCAGGTGGTTTTCACCCACATTGGGTTTCCACCTTATATCTGCTGTTCTTTGGTGTGACTATCTATTTTTCTTGTTCTTGCTCATTATTATATGGTACCGACATACAAATTAATGATCAATATCTGAAGAATAAATTAAAGTATAAATCTGGAAGATATATTGAAAATAATTTGATAATACTGATTCACCCCCCCTCTCAGTATTATTTCCAACAACAGCTTGGACGTTAATTTACATCCAACAGTCTTGTGAAAACAATGAATAGAAATGAGCAAAAATGACGATTTTACTGGATTTTTAACAAAAATTGGCTTCGCGGGCTTTTTGGCGCTTTTGGTCGGATGACGTCAGCATGACGAGATAGTTTGTTGTGTAGTGAGGGTACAGAAGGGTGACATGGCAATGACATGGAAGTGACATCAGCGGGGGGGTCAGCGGGGGCGGTAAGTGGTTTGGGCCCACACCGCTTATGGGCCTAACTGGTTTTGGTGGGAGGGGCCATGAGCATACCGGGAGGGCGCTGTGTGTCCCACGTACGGCGGGAATACCACCGTCTCCCCAGGTGGTAAAGGTTAGCGGGGAAAGGGATTGTGATACAATCATGGGCCGTTGGATGCGCAGGCCCAGATCCAACGACTGGTGCTCTTTGGAGGCGACGAAGGGTTACGGTGCGAGGCCCAATCACACAATGATGTTGTTTTTAATATATCGGGCAGTTTGATTGGCTACGGGGTTTAAACTGTTAATTAACCGAATGTCAATTAACCTTTGAACATTTTAGCACAGGGACGGTTTAGTAAGGTTATTGATTAACCCGGTTGGTCAATCAATCCCGAGGTTGCTGATAGGGTTATTCACAGGTTCCGAATGAACCTTGAGTCCTGTCGTTTATATAGTGTTATGGTTATAGATTAACCTGAGGTGGGATATTAAATTTCTCGGGGATTTTTCATATATTTATATAATACGGGGGGGAACAAGTTATATAGGAATTATATAATAAAGTTAAGGTTAATATGAAAATTGATATATGTAAAAGAATAAGCGCTAAGTTATAATTGTTATAACAACTTAGGCTTAGGAGAAAATAGGGATTTTTACAAAATAAATGCGGCTTCTGTGTCTAAAGTAAGAATGTGATTTTTCTTAGAGCTTTTTCATGAAATGGAGTGATTTTTAGGAGTATTGAGCAGATCTCAATATCCTTAGGGGAGGTTAGTAAGTGATTTTGGGAGAAGTGTGAAGGGAAGTTAGACATGCTTCACTTGACTTGTAACCAAACAATTGCCACTGCACTTATGATATGAATAAGATGAACCTCTTGAGAAACAAAAAATTAATCATAAACATGCTTCCGCAACACCAAAACTATCTACCCAACCTATTGTACCTAACATTTTTTCTCTTCTTCCATGGGTGCACTTGAGCTAGCAAACCCTTATAGATTTTCTTTTATTTTCATGGGAATTCTATCTAAGTCTGCCCTTATTTCTTCCAAGGGCTCAGATTTAATTGTTGAGCACCTTTGCTTCTCTACCTATCTACTCATCTGCCAAGATTGAACTGTTTGGACAGAGTTTATTCTCTATCTCTAAAACAAGAAATTTAAACATGAACTGGCCAAGATTAAGCTGTTTGGCCATCCATTCAACTGTGGCAAGAGTGAACTAACTGCACACAATGAGATTCTTTTGCAAAAATGGAATAGTAGTGGCATTTTTGGACTAGCACACTTTTCTGGTCTTCTTTATTTGGGGTTCATTTCTTTTCTTTTTTCTCTTGACCGTTACATTCTTTTTGCCCTTTGATATTTCTTTTAGGGCATACCCTCTTTTCATTTTTTAATTTTTCAATCTTTTCAGAATATGGAAACCTTTGCAGCAGGGAAAGGATGAACATATTTGGGATTTTACCAGTCAATCATGAAATATGACACCTATTGCTATAGGAGTATAACACGTCCCTCCTCCGGCCAGTGCTGTTGCTGGCACAGCGTCTGCGTCTGGGTTTTGCGATCGCAGAGGAGCGTAGCTGTCGCCATGAGTGTGCCCGGGGGTGGGGAGCCTTCTCCCACCCCGCCAATCTCTTTAGAAGAAGCATTCAGAAGATTGATCTCATAGAAAGGGAAGAAACATTTGATTCCAGAAGTCCCGAAATTCATCAAAAAATTGGAGGAAATTCCTGAGATGACCCTGCCACAAGACCAACCGATAAAAATCACCCTAGCCCTGGCTGACAGAGGGTTGGTAGGAAAATTTATGGGATGCTGGCCCTCTACAAAAACAACAGATGACTGGATCCAACGCAACTGGAGGCCCCAGCTGGAAAACAATGTGATCTGCTATGTTGTCAGAAGAGGGTATTTCATTTTCTAGTTCACCTCCAAAGAAGATCGAGATTTGGTTTTCAGAAACGGTCCATATTTTATGGGAAATCAAGGTCTGTATCTTAATAAGTGGACCCTTGACTTCAATCCATCAATCGATACCCCTAAAGAGGTCCCAGTCTGGGTTCGGCTTCCCAATCTTCCGATCCATTGCTGGAGCTATCACACCTTGCAGAAGATTGGAAATGGCCTAGGCCATTTCATTGACAAAGCAGATAACAAGGGCCAATATACCTGCGCAAGAATCTGTGTGGAAGTCGATCTGGAAGCTGGACTGCCCGAAGTGGTAAAACTTACAGTTAAAGAATGACATCACTATCAAAAATTGGATTATGAGCAATTGCCTTTCAAATGCACAACCTGTCAAGAACATGAACACTTCCAACGAAATTGCCCAAAAGCTCCAACCGGGGACAAAGTGGACGAAGAGGGATGGAAAGAAATCAAAAAGGGCAAGGCAATCCCAAAACCAACTGAGAAGAAAAATCCAGGGCCATTGGTGAAGCCCCGGCCTAAACCAAAAGCCAAAGAAGTTCCAAAAGAGGGTTCTTCCTTTGGGGTAAAGATAGATGCCATTGGAACCCAAGAGGAACCAGAAGACCCATCGAAGAAAGTGAAAGAAGTAGAGGCAAAGTCAACTCTTCCTCCATCAGAGGATGAACAAGGGGAAAAAGAATAAAATGAGAAGCGCATCAGTCTGGTCTCCGATTCTGAGGGAGATTCAGTAGATGGAGTCTCAGATTTAGACAACTCTCAAGTCACTCCTATAAAGTTGGCCAGGGGTCGAAAGTCCAAGAAGAAATAGAGAGAGGAACAAACTTATTTGGATGTTCTCCAAGGCTCTCAGAAAACTCTCAAAGGAATGATGAATACCAGATCTAGGCGCAAGCATGGTCAGGCTCCAAAAGGAGCCACAACCTTCCAAGCCAGTAAATAATGAAATACGTCTCCTAGAATTGGAGAGGGTTAGGAAGTAGGTTGAAAGAAGAAGCTTTGAAAGACATTGTAAGGATGTACTCGCCTAAAATCCTTCTCATACAGGAGACAAAACTGGAGGACCTTCTACTCCTCCAAGCAAGCAAAGCATTCTGGCATAAAGGCCAAGGGAGAGCAGTCAGCGCTAGAGGCACCTCTGGAGGGATTGCCTCCTTTTGGGACAGCTCCAAATATGATCTGATTCACGAAGAATGTTGCCCCCATTGGCTACTCACTAAGCTCCTCCATAAAGAATCTAGCCACCAAGTAAGTATGTTCAATATTTATGCTCCGGTCTTACCATCTGAGAAAAAAATTTGTTGGGACTCGCTCCAGTCCTATCTTTTCTTGCACAACCCAGAAAATATTATTATTGCAGGTGATCTGAATGTTATGCTAGCTGCAGAAGAGAAAAAGGGGGGCTCGCTGGTCAGGGACCCAGCTAGAGAATGGGTTGAAGACCTCATTTTAGATTGGGAATTGGAGGATATCAAGCCCACATCTGGGAAATTCACCTGGTCAAACAAAAGGATAGGCCCTGGCCACATTGCTACTCGTCTGGATAGATTTCTAGTCCAATCCTCCTTCTTGACTTGTGGTCTAATGGCCACCTCTAAAATTCTGCCGAACTACACCTCTGACCATAAACCCATTCTGCTTGAGCTCTCCTTGGATGGAAATCTTGGCCCCATTCCCTTTAGATTCAGTTCTCTATGGATTCATCAAGAAGGATTCTAGGAGGTGGTCTTCGAGGCCTGGAACTGGCAAGTTCATGAAGGATCCCCTTTCTTTGTGTGGGAAGAAAAAATGAGGAGACTTAAAAGGGAGCTCAAGGAGTGGGCTAAAAGGTTGAAAATGCCCACCGCCAAAAGAAAGGAGATGCATGACAGTTTAGCAGGCCATCAATTAACAATGGAGAATTCCAATGTAACTCAAATCATTCTTCAAAAAGAAATATAGCTGCAAAAAGATCTCCATAGAGCAAGTAGGGATGAAGAAGAGTTCTGGAGACAAAAGTCCAGAAATCTTTGGTTACAGGCTGGAGACAAAAATACAAGCTACTTCCATAAGCAAGCTGAAGCACGCAAGCACTTCAAAACAGTAAATGAAATTCGCTATCAAAACACTGTGGTTAAAGATTTTGAAGGCATAAAGTGAGCAGCGCACTCCTTCTTCAAAGATTTTTACTCTACCCCGGAAGACCCTCCTATCGATTCTCAAGCCTATCCGATTGATCTTATTCCTCACTGTGTTCAAGATTTTGACAATATTATGTTGACTACTCCGATCAGTATGAATGAGATTAAAGAAGCTTTGGATTACATGGATCCGGATAAAGCCTCGGGCCCTGATGGGTTCACTGCAAGGTTCTACCTGACTTGCTGGCCTATAATTAAAAAAGACCTTCTGAGAATGATCCGTAAATCTCAGACCTGCACCAAGATTGGAGGCAGTACCAACTCAGCCTTCCTTGCCTTGATTCCGAAAGACAAAGGCGCCACCGATTTCAGCAGATTCAGGCCCATCTCTTTGTGTAATACAAGTTATAAGCTAATTACAAAAATAATAGCCAACCGTATTAAGAAAATTCTGTCGGTCATCATCCCTGAAAACCAAGGAGGATTCATAAAAGGGAGAAAGATTCTTGACAATATTGTGCTGGTGCAAGAAGCAATTCATTCAAGCTGTCACTGAAAAGAGAAAGGCATGGTGATTAAGATAGATTTGACAAATGCCTTTGACAGGGTGAGACATGATTTCCTGTTTTCTGTGATGGAGAAATTTGGATTCTCAAAAGTTATCATAACTTAGGTGAAAGCCTGCATTGCCTCCCCTTGGATAGTACCTCTGGTTAATGGTCATTCAACGGTATTTTCCCAGGCCTCGAGGGGGCTAAGACAAGGTTGCCCTTTGTCCCCACTTCTTTACGCCATTCAAGCTTCGGTGCTCAGCTTCCAACTAGACTACTATCAATAGATCCAAACTCTGCCAGGCCTGAGAATGGCTCACAATGTTAAAGACATAAATCATGCCCAGTTTGTTGATGATACATTATTGCTTGGAGGAGCTAGCATAAATTCTGCTAGAACCTTCAAGAAGGAGCTGGACATTTATAGGGAGGTTTCGGGCAGCAAGATTAACTATCTAAAAAGCACGATCTATGGCTAGAATTGCTCGATCAAAGATTTGACAGACATAACAAGGCTATTAGAAATGGAAAGAACCCTAACCTAGGAGTCATTTAAGTATCTTGGGATCCCAATCTTCAAATCAAATCCTAAGGTAGCTCACTGGATGCCCCTGCTAGACAAGCTAAAACTCAGAATACAAGCTTGGGGAGCCTCATGGTTGAATAATGCTGGGAAGGTAATCCTTATGAAATCTGTTCTCATAAGTCTCCCAGTTTATCAGAACTCCATTCTACTAGCCCCTAAAACCTTTATTAGTAAAGTGGATGGTCTCCTAAGAAGATTTCTGTGGGAGGGAGGGAAAAATAATGAAATAAAGCTCCATTTAGTTAATTGGGACACTATTAAGAAGCCATTCTTGGAAGGAGGTCTCCAAATGCGGGATCTGACAGCCCAAAATCTTGCTATGGGCTCCAAGCTCCTTTGGAATATTGTTTCTGGGAATCCTAGTTGGAGCAAGAGAGTTCTGTGGAAAAAATATTTTCATGGGCAGCATTTGAGGTGCTTGGACCAGCCTCCTAGAATTTCCAAAGGATCACCAGTTTTCAAACTCTGTCTCACAGCTTTGAAACTTTTCAATCATAAGCTTTATTGGATCCCAAGTAATGGGAAAGAAATAAAAATTTGGGAAGATTCGATTCTTGGAGATCAGCCCTTGAATCAGATGGCAGAACTAGAAAATATCAGAGCTTGGCTTCAGGCCAGCAATCTGGAAACCCTTTGGGACATCTCTAATTTGACAAATGATGCAGAAAGTCTATGTGATGGTTGGAATTTGAGGGAGGTCCCTCATTGGCTGGATGGTGAAGCCAATTTATTGTTGGATTTGCTCCAAGGAAAATCTCCCTTAAAGGCCTCTTCTAAGGACAAAAGAGGGCGGGGTTCTCTTTCAGGCTCTTACTCAGTAGCAAAAGGTTACAAAAGTATGATGGCTATCCCTAGCGACCCACCAGAGCCAACTCAATGGAAATTTATTTGGTCTTTTCCTACTCTCCCCAAAATTAACTTCTTTTGCTGGACTCTGGCACATAAAAGTATCCTCACTAGAGATAACCTGAGGAAGCGTGGAATGGAAGGTCCCTCCAGGTGCCCTCTTTGTGCATTGGATGAAGAAATGGCTAACCACCTATTCTTATTGTGCCCCTTTGCTCAAGAAGTTTGGAAGGGTGTCCTGATGTTAGGACCTGACAAAATAGAGCTTCCAGGAAATATTCAGGACCTGCTAAGAAATTGGGCCAAGTTATCCCTATTCTGTCTCTCCAAAAAAAGCCTTCTCAAGACTGGCTGGATGTGGATCCCCAAATTCACATGCTGGAAACTGTGGTTGGAGAGGAACAATAGAATATTTAGGGAGGAGAGTTGTAACCCGATTAGAATTATCACTAAGATCAAAGCTCTGTTGGGGGAGGCCTTAGAAACCAAACCCACCATAAGAAATGGCATGATTCTGGACAGCGAGGAAGATCAATGGTTAAAAGAGCTTGTTCCAAATCATCAGAATAGATCCATTCCTCCTGCTAAAGCCCCTTCTCATTGGGAAATTTGTCTGGAAGAACAAGAATTCATCAAATGGAGATCTGCTTTGGATGATCATTGCCTATTCTTCGATGGGGCCTCTAAAGGTAACCCAGGAAAGGTGGGTGGCGGGGGAGTTATCTTAAGCCCAGGTGGCTCAACTGAGCTGTGCTTTGCTTGGGGTCTGGGGCATGAAACAAACAACAAAGTAGAGGCTCTTGCTCTGTGGCAGGGTCTAAATCTGGCTATCAAGAGGAATCTCCTCTCCATATCAATCTTTGGAGACTCCAGACTAATTATACAGGCTATGAACTCTCAAAAGATCCCTTCTTAGGTGAAGTTAGCCCACATCCTCAAAAAAATCAGACTACTATTGCCCAAGTTCCATAAAATCTCCTTCTATCATGTTCTGAGGAAGTTAAACTCACAGGCGGACTTGGCAGCCAACCTAGGCTTTCTAAGGAGCAAGAGATCTTTGTTAGTAAATGATGTTGAATCGGATTGCAGCATTCCTTAATTTTGGAGTTCTCTGGGCCTCTGTTCCTTTGAGCATTTCGCTGATTCAGATTCTCCAGACTTCGGGACCGAACCATTTTGAGCTGGCTATTGTTAGGAAATGTGTACTCATCCACAAGGGAAAATTCAGAATGCAACCGTGGCATTTTCGATCTCTGTTTGTCATTGGAGCTCACTGCTATGTTTGGGTAGGTGCTAGGGAGTTCACGAGGGCCTCTTCAAGGCCAATTTACCGCTCTTTAAGGCCAATTTACCGGTCTTGGCATTCTTGAACACTATATAACACTCCACTAGACATTTCAGAAAGAAAATGCAGTGATTCTTGGGATGATCTGGCACTCCGGCACGTTGGATCTCCTCTCTACAAGCTAGGAAGTAGAGCTACGTCATGGAAAGCAAAAGTAGCGGAATTTCAAGGCACCATTCTGAAACCAAATCAAGTTCTTTTTCAAGCCTCTATCTGCATTCACAGTGTAACTCATTCGGCAAACTATTCAAAAACAAAATCTTCTTTCCCCGCTGACTGTAAAAAGGAAATACAGGGTTTCAGTGTTAAAGTCCTCGGTAGTTGATTTGCCAAATTTTAAATAAAAGCTAACCGTTTATGTCAAAAAAAATAAAATGGAGAGCGGAGCGCTTAGGGTTTGACGCTACTCTGCAACTGGTAGACCTTCACAGACTGTGTTGTTCTGCCATTAACCTTCAGCCATAAGGCAGCTACAGCACAATAAGGAATAGTTATCACGCAATGGAATCCCCTCAGGGGGAGGACATGATGCCTCCCCCCGCTGATACGGAAAACGGCCTGTGACAGACTGAAAATGTCAGGATGGACCATCCAGAAGATACATCAACAGAGAATGAAAATACACCAATGAATAACAACACAAATGAAGAACCACGAGTGACGTCAAACACCTGCAAGCCGGTAGCAGTTGACAGACCCAAAATCGAGCTCCCAAGTCAGTGCATCAACACTCAAATCCAGTTTATGAGGGATCATGCTTTGATAGGAAAGTTCATAGGCCTTTGGCCAATGGAGAAAGCTTTGCACGGCTGGATCGTAGCCAAATGGAAGCCAAAAGGGCATATAACACTACAGTTAGGGCCTAAGGGCTTCTTTACTGCCATTTTCAATTGTCTAGAGGACCGACATAGGGTATTGGATGGAGGACCATATTTCTTCAATGCAGTAGGGTTGTACCTAAGAGGATGGATCGAACGTTTTAACTCGGACAAAGAAGATCTGAGCTGGGCCCTAGTGTGGTTGCGCCTTTATTCTCTCCCTCTGGAGTATTGGGATGAAGACTCTTTGCGAGACATTGGGAATGGTTTAGGCAAATTCATCAAAGTGGCAGAGGAGACAAAGCTGAAGCGATACACCTCCTATGCGCGGATCTGTGTATACATGCACCTCAGCAAAGCTCTCCTGGATGCGGTAAGCCTCTACCATGATGATTATGAATGGTTACAAACAATAGATTATGAGCATGTACCATTCCACTATTGAAAATGCCACACCCTGGGCCATTTATTCCGAGACTGTCCCTCCAATATGAAATCCACGACCACCCCTTCAATGGACAAATCTGACCCGGATGGGTTCACAAAAGTTCCCAATTGCAAAAAGGCCCATAAAAAGCCCTCTACCTCAGTCAAAAAACCTGTCACCAGCACCTCCTTGCCTTCAACAAGCAACAGCTTTGAAATCCTGCTCCAGCCGAAGGTTCATATTTTACATAATAAAAAAAAACCTGAAGCCATTCCTAAGACTTCCACCCATTCTACTCCATCAAGCTCAAAGAAAGCCCTCACTTCTAAGCAACCTGCAGACACCAAAATGCCCTCTCCCAGTAACATGCAGAAAAGGATTGCTCAAGGTATGGAGGTAGATAGCACTCAGATGCAGCTCATGATTGTAGATGATTCAAAGGTAGAGCAGGAAATAGTACAGCACATGGAAGAGGAACCGGAGAGCTTCGACATCGGAGATCTAGATATACTGGGACTTGAGCAGGCTTGTAAGAAAAATGAATATGACAAAATTAATGAGCGATAGCTAGAGAACTTAGAAGTAATTCTCTCAAGAGTACAGAAGCAAAGATCATTAGGCATCTAAACTAGTAGTCAGTGGGATGGAAGGAATATCTTCAAAGAAAAGAAGAAACGAGGACGGAAAACCGATCTTCAGAGAACCATTCGCATAGGGGAGATGCTGGTGGAATCTAGAAGATACTCCAAGCTCACCAAATACTATAACCCCCTTCCCAATCGTGAATCATAAAGCTCATCTCATGGAACATCAGAGGGCTCAACAGCCCAGGGAAGGGATGATTAATAAAGAACATGCTACAACAGGAAAAGCCTCAAATTATCTTCGTGCAAGAGACCAAGTGTAATTCCACAACGTTGGATCAGATCCTTGCCAAAGCTTGGCCAGGAAGCAAAGAAGTGGTGGTGGAAGCCATGGGAGCCTGAGGAGGGCTAGCCATCGTTTAGGATGATAGAGCTATAACACTTACCAACATACATCCCAGTAAGCACTTTATTCAAGCCAAGTTTCATTTAACAGGGACAAATGTTCTTGGACACTTAACTAATGTCTACTTCCCCCACGAGGCAACAAACAAAGTAGACACATTGAACACCCTAACTTAGATCAACTCAAAAAGATCCCACCAACTTTGGATCACAAGAGGGGACTTCAACATGATTACAAGATTGGAGGAAAAAAGAGGAGGATGGATCAAGCTGGACTGTGAAAGCACGCACTTCAAAAACTACATTCATAACAACGGGCTTATAGATATGGAATTCAACAATCGAGTTTATACTTGGAACAACATGCATGCAGATGCCCACCAAATTGCATCTCTGTTAGACAGATTCCTGATCTCTGATAATGCAATACATCTTGGCAGGGATCTCTTGGCCTTTATATTGCCACTCTCTGGCTCGGACGATTGGCCTATTAAGCTTCACTGGCAAAGACTGGGAGACAATGTTCGTAGGCCCTTTCGCTTTGAAGCCTTTTGGCTGAATCACCCCGATTTTCATAACCTGATAACAGAGACATGGAGAAATTTCACATGACTAGAAGGCACAAAAATGTACAAGCTCCAATGTTGACCTTTTGATCGCGTGCGAGATTTTGAACCGGAGCTCCCGTGCCCCTGCAACCTCACCTCCTGCGGCCCTCCATAGGCCTCCCACCTAGCAGCCCCTACTGTTGGGCCTCCAGTCTTCCTCCTCGGCACCCCCACAATCGGGCTCTGCCCTCCTCCTCCAGCCAGTGCTGCAACTGGCTCCCTTCTGGCCTTTCCATGGCTGGGATCGACCCCTCCCATATGCAAGACAATGAAGACCAGGCTAAGATCTTCACCTCTCTCATTTCTGAAAATGCTACCATCCGAAACAAACCCACAGCTTCAAAGTTTGTCAAGAAACTGGCTGACATCGTAGAAATCTCCCTTCCCCCTAGTCTCCCAAGGAAGGCAGTGATCCCTCTAGCAGAGAGAGGTCTGGTTGGACAATTTATTAGCTTGTGGCCCTCTTCTAGAGTTTTACAGAAATGGGTGGAGTGCAACAGGAACGCGAAGATCCAAGGAAAAATCGCAATAAGATTCTGTGGAAGGGGTTACTACACATTCCTCTTTGAAACCAAAGAAGACCGGAATCTCATCTTTATAAATGGTCCCTACTTCATGGATTCGAGAGGTCTCTATCTGAACAGATAGGCCCCTGAATTCGACCCAGAAATGGATATACCTAATGCAGTCCCGGTTTGGGTTCGCTTGCCCCATCTCCCTCTTCATTGCTGGGGAGATGAATCGGTCAAATCCATTGGGAACGTTGTCGGAAAATACATCGATAGATGCGAACCAAAGGACAACATGCACGCATGTGCAAGGATCTGTGTTGAAGTCAACTTAGGAAAGGGCCTTCTGGAAGTAATCAAGATCAAAGTGGACCAATGGACCCATATTCAGCAGCTGGACTACGAACAAATCCCGTTCAAATGTAACGTATGCCATGAATATGGTCATTTTGCTAATATGTGTAGTAAACTAAAAGAAAATGAAATGAATGAAAAGGCTGAAGCCAGTGAAGACACATGGGAACAAGTCAAAAAAAAGAAAGCAAACCCCAAACAGTTTGGCCCAAAACCAAAGCCTCCCCCAGAAATCCAAGCTGCATCCTTGTCCCCCCCTCCCATCTTGACTCAGCCATTGCCCTCTACATCAAACCCATTTGAATCTTTGGAGGAAGAAGACCCCTCATCCCCCCACTCTCCTCCTGATCCCCAGGAGCCCCCTCTCCCTGAAATCCAATGCCAAGACACTATCAAATCCTCATTGCCTCTTACTATTTCCTCTCAGCCTCTTCTTGATCCTCCCCTCAACAGAATCACCAGAAGCTCATCTAAAGATCACGGAGGTTCTAGTGAACCCTCCAAGAAACCTGGCCCAGGTAGGAAATCTGCTAAGTAGCACAGGGATGAGAACACGTAAAAGCACATAGCAATGGGAATGGAGACACCGATAGAAACTTATATCCTGTGGCAGCATGACAAAAGAGCAATCAACAAGGACCAAGGGGGGTGAACACCTCCCCACCTACCACATATTCAATGATGAAAATATTATCTTGGAATATCAGGGGACTTGGGCACCCCTCTAAGGTAGCAGCCCTAAGGGATCTTATAATTTCTGAGAAGCCAAGAATTATTATGTTACAATAAACAAAACAAAACCACAAGGAAATGAATAAAGTCATTGAGCAGCAGAGACAGTATAGAGGAAGCATTAGTGAGGCAAGAGGAGCCTCAGGAGGAATAGAAACAATTTGGAATGAAGGTATATGGAACTGTATTTCGGAAACAATAAATCAACACTGGATCAAAACAACTCTGGAAAATAAAGTAGATCAGCAAGCCATTATCATCTACAACATCTATGTGTCGAATCACTGCAGAGATAAGGATAGTTGTTGGCATGATCTAAAAGATAGTCTAGACATAGAAGAGAACACTAACATTATTCTAAGAGGTGAATTCAATTTAATCCTCCACGCCAATGAGAAAAGGGGAGGCAGTTTTATGCCTGATCCATATAGAATACAGTTGGAAAATATCATGCAGGAGCATGATCTTATGGATGTCCCTCCAAAAAACCGTAGATACACCTGGAACAACCGTAGGATGGGTGCTGGTAACATCATGGAGCACTTGGATAGAATTCTCATCAATATTACACTTCTCTTTGCCTTCTCCATTGGATATGCTAACATTCTAACATGCTCTGCCTCCAACCACTTCCCAATAACTCTAATGCTGGAAAATCATAGGCCACTTGGGCCCATTCCATTCAGATACAGTTCTCTCTGGAATGATATACCAGTAGTTGCAGGAATTGTTTACAGCTCTTGGATCCAACACGTGGAAGGCTCTCCTGGTTTCATTTGGGAAACAAAACTACGGAAAACAAAACAAGCCATCAAAGAATGGGCTAAAACAAAGTATTAAGAACCAGAGAAGGTAAAAAAAGAAATTAAGAACAATCTGGAGAGTATACAAAGAGCAATAGAGGATCATGGCCTTTTCGAAGAGAACAAACAACAGGAAAATGAACTCTACTTACAACTATACCGAGTTAACAGAGAAGAGGAAACAAAATGGAGGCTCAAGTCAAGACAATTATGGTTACAAGGGGGTGACAAGAACTCCATTTTTTTCACAAGCAAACGATAGCCAAAAA
The DNA here is from genome assembly GCA_031772625.1 of Pinus tabuliformis. Classification (NCBI taxonomy): domain Eukaryota; kingdom Viridiplantae; phylum Streptophyta; class Pinopsida; order Pinales; family Pinaceae; genus Pinus; species Pinus tabuliformis. The sequence goes on from CM062817.1 coordinate 658,043,153, forward strand.
GATAAGGAATAATGTTAGCTCCATCCTAGATGTAGAAGGTGATAGACAAAGCACTCAGGAAGCCATTCGAAAAGCTGCTACAGATCACTATCGGGACCTGCAAACTAAAACAAAGGAAGCAGAGGATTATACAGATTTATTGCAGCATCTCCCAACAGGGATAAGTAGGGAAATGAATGACATTTTAAGCAAGGAGATAGATGAGGAGGAAATCAGTAGATCAATCTGGACTCTTCAACCTGATAAAGCCCCAGGACCGGATGGCTTTCCCATCTACTTTTATCGAGCATTCTGGGGAATTATTAAAAAGGACTTGACAAAAATGCTCAATTGGATCCAACGAAAAGGCAAAATAGGAGGATATAACAATGCTACTCATCTAGCACTCATCCCCAAAGAAAACATGCCATCTTCCTTTGCTCGTTTCGGGCCCATATCACTCTATAACTCCTCCTATAAAATCTTGACAAAAATCATCACTACCCACCTAAAGCCTTTGCTCCCTTCTCTCATTTCCGAAAATCAAGGGGGATTCTTAGCCAACAGACAAATAACTAATTCCATTTTACTTGTGCAAGAAGCCATCCATTCGAGTCAAACTAGAAATGAGAAAGGGTTTATCCTCAAGCTTGATCTGGCCAATGCATTTGACAGAGTGAGACACTCCTTCCTCTTGGCAGCTTTGAAGAAGATGGGATTTGATGATCACTTTCTCAACCTCATTAGAGCCTACATTTCAGGGCCATGGATCTCCCCTCTTGTAAATGGCAAACCTGGAGAAGTTTTCCAATCCTCCAGACGCCTCCGACAAGGTTGCCCCCTCTCACCTTATCTCTTCATTCTAATGGCTGAATCCTTCAGCAAAGCATTGTACGTCAGCCAGAGGGTTGGCTTAATCACAAGAATAAAATTTGGGGATGGGGTCAAGAACATAAATCATTCACAATTTGCCGATGACACCCTGCTGATTGGAGGGGCCTCCACCACAATAGCCAAGCACTTCAAATCTCTCCTTGAAAAATACATGAGCTACTCTAGCGGAAAGGTAAATAATTTGAAAAGCTGCATATATGGCTGGAACACAACAACATAGGTGCTTCACAATATCGCCATCATCTTTGGAGTCACATGCAAGTATGATTGGACTCACTTCTCTTACTTGGGCATGCCTGTAAGTGTTGGACCTTTGAGAGTAGAATTCTGGGACACAGTAGTTGACAAAATGAAAAGAAAAGTGCAGCAATGGGGATCTATTTGGCTCAATCCAGCTAGTCGCCTCACTCTTCTTAAGTCAGGTATATCTTCTCTCCCCCTATATCATTTTTCTCTTCTTCAAGCTCCGGCCTCCTTCCACAACAAAATCAAAATCGTCCTTCACCAATTCCTATGGCGGGGGGGGGAATGATAAAAAGAAATTCAACTTGATTAATTGGAAGTAGGTGATCCAGCCCCAAGACCGAGGAGGTATTGGAATTAGATCTCCTAAATTTCTCAATTTAGCCTTTGGAGGAAAAATTGTTTGGAGACTCATTACTGGACTCCCAGCATGGTGGAAAAAAGTTTTGGAAATTAAATACCTTAATTTTCCTAGACAGCAGCTTCTTGATCGAGATATTCCCAATAGAGAATCCTCCAAAATTTGGTGATTATGCAAGAGAGCGATTCCACTACTTGCTCAAAATACTTCAAAAATCCTCAAGGGAGGTGCAAGCATCAATATTGGAACAGACATAATCATGGGTCAGCAGCCAATAAACAGACATGGGGGAGTCCACCCTATCCTTTGCTTTTTTGAAAGAACAGGCATTCATTACCTGGACCAGATCTCCCAATGGGATCCTCACACCCTTCTTTGGTCAGGGTGGGCCTTCCCAGCCATACCCAATAGTCTTAACACAAGTCTTTCTGTCCTTCAATCCCTTTTGCATAGCATAGCCCCTGTAAAAAAGAATGATCTCGATGTGTTTCGTTGGGACCCATCCGAATCCTCTTACACCATCCAAGCTGCTCACCGTTATATTTGCAACATCAGCTACCCCATGCCAAGTTGGCACCACTGGAAGGTGGTTTGGAAATCCAAGGCAATTCCAAAATCAAGTTTTTTCTCTGGACCCTCCTCAAAGGGAAAACCCTCACGGTCGAAAATTTGCAAAAGAGGGGAATTAATGGTCCCCCTCATTGTCCTAACTGCTTAGCTGCTGAAGAATCAATGCATCATCTCTTTATTGAATGCCCTTTTGCCATCAACTGCTGGAGGAACTTGTCTCATAACAATCAAATCCCATGGAACACCCAAAACACCATAGGAGAAATTCTTTACAAATGGAAAAAAAACTACCCCTGGCAGCATAGGAAAAATAACATAGTGAAGAGAGTCTGGGACATTCGTCCCCACAATATGCTATGGAATATTTGGCTAGCATGAAATCGGAAGGTTTTTAAGGATAAGGACTCGACTGTTAGAAGCCTTTGCACCAAGGCAAGGAGTCTTGCCCTTGAGATCATCTCAGTTAAGAATCCGAGAAGTATAAATGTCAGTGAACTCAGCATAGAAGAATGCATTTTTATTGGACACCTGTTAGACCAAAACACCAGCAATCAGAAGGGCAACACTGCTAGCAACATAAACAACAATGTTTCCCCTAACTAGAAGATCAGGCTAAAAGAGGAAGAATTTGCAGGTTGGCTTAAAAATAGCAATAGGCATTATCTCTGTTTCGATGGGGCCTCAAAGTCGAATCCTGGGGCAGCAGGGGCGGGAGGAGTTATTTTTAATGCTAATGGGGATAACATACTCTCATATGAGTGGGGTCTTGGCCACACTTCCAATAACAGAGCAAAATCCCTGGCCCTTTACCAAGGTCTTATCCAACTTGGGAAGCTTGGTATAGACACAGTCACGATATTGGGAGACTCGGCAATAGTTATCAATGCAATGGTTCAGAATAGGGATCTGCCCAATGCTCTCCCTCAGAATATTATTAGATGGTGCCAAATTTTAGGACACACCATGAAGGATGTGCGCTACTATCATGTTTTGCGATTGCGCAATAAAATTGTGGATAGTCAAGCCAACAAATCTTGTGCCAGATCACTGGGCTACCTTATCTACAATGGCGTGGAATCATTTCAGCATATACCATAATGAAGAGACCTCCTGGATCTGAACAACATCTCAGCTTAGCCGATATACCTTTGGTTTTTGTTGTTCCGTTTTCTCGAAGGAACAACAGAAAAAATGAAACAACAGAAAAGGAACAATAGAAAAACGGAACAACAGAAAAAACGGAACAGCAAAAAAGGAACAGCAGAAAAGGAACAACAGAAAAGGAATAGCAGAAAAAATGGAACAGTAGAAAAGGAACAGCAGAAAAAACAGAACAACAGAAAAAATGGAATAGTAGAAAAGGAACAGTAGAAAGGAAAAACGTAGCTCCAACAAGTTCGTCAAGCTTGAATCAAGTCGGCACCGACGAAAAACCTGAAGAGTCCACTGCTCGACACATCAGCCATAGTAATATAGATTGATATGCTTTGTAAATGCTGTTATTTACTACTGCAGTTTGTTAGGATTTACCTTTGGTCTTTGGTTTTTAGAAGCCCAAAAGGTAGGATTAAGGAGGAATTTTGTTTAAGCTATAACTCCTTCTTCCCTAGCTCTTCTTGGCACCTTAGCATGTATTTTAGGACCTTAGTCTCCCTCCTTTTTTTATATTTATAATGGCAACCGAATTTTTCCAAAAAAAAAATGTTCAAGCTCGAACAAAAGCTAAAACATATCAAGGAAAAAATAAAACAGTGGAATCGCTTTACCTTCGGCAATATCTTTCAGGCGCAAAACAATCTTGAACAAGAAATGCAAAAATTACAGCAGAGAATCATAGCTGAAGGCAGATCCAAAACCATAGCAGAACAAGAACGTCAACTACAAACGCAGATCTCAGAAAGAGCAAGATAGGCAGAGATTCTTTGGAGACAAAAATCGAGGATCTGATGGCTTAAAGAGGGCGAACGCAATACAAAGTTCTTCCACCATACCACTATCCAACGGAGAATGCACAACAGCATTACTCTCCTCCAAAATCGACAAGGGGAACATCTAGAGAAGCATGAAGATATAGAACAGGAACTCCTCACCCACTTTCGGAGGGTGCATCAGGAAACAGAGACTGATCGGCTGCTAGCTATAGAGAAGATCATCAAGATTATTCCTAAGATCGTAACTGAGGAACACAATCAAATACTCCTCAGGCCTATTTCTTTACAGGAAGTGGAGACAGCTATGCGACAGCTCAAAGTTGGGAAAGCACCTGGACCAGACGGCTTCACTTCAGACTTCTTTCACAACTCTTGGGATCTAATCAAGGAGGAAGTCTAGCAAGTAGTCAAGGAATCTAGAGTTAACAGATGGATTCTTCCATCCTTGAATGCTACCTTCATCGCCCTCATCCCTAAGGAGTAGAACAGCCAGACTCTAGAGAAATTCTGACCTATTGCACTATGCAATGTATTGTATAAAATTTTCTCCAAAGTGATCGCCACATGCCTCAAGCCCCTGCTTCCTCTTCTTATATCGCCAGAGTAATCAGGTTACGTGGAAGGAAGGCAGATCACCGATGGCATAATTCTCACTCATGAAATCATTGACTCCCTAAAGCAAACCAAAAAGGTAGGTATGCTCCTAAAAATCGACCTCTCAAAAGCTTTCAATACTTTAAGCTGGAAATATATTCAAAAAATACTACTAGCCTTTGGATTTACCCCCCCTTGGGTAAGATGGATAATGAGTCTCATCACTTCTACATTTTCCTCAATTCTTGCCAACGGGACCCCCTCCACCCTCTTCCACCCATCCAGAGGTATCCGACAAGGGGACCCTCTCTCACCCTTTCTATTTGTTATTATGGTGGAAGGTCTTGGACATTACATCAAAGATGCCCTTCAAAACCAGCAATTATGAGGCGATAGTAAAAAAAGGTAAAGGTAAAGGATTAGGGGTCTGTCTACTGGCATTCACTGAGTGGTTGGTTTACCATGGTTGTGAAGTGATATTCAACAAAGGAAAATCATTCTTGAGACACATAGCCACGGGGCAAGTGAAGCAGATCGGGGTTCGTGTGAAGAACCTGTATAAGCTAGATGTGGAAGAATGTGCTACATTAAGCACTAAGGCGGAGAAAGTGAAGGTCGCGATGTCGATGAACTTTGGCACAAAATACTTGGTCATTTGTATCATGGTACCTCGAATATTATAGAACAAATAACCACTTGCCTCTCTAAGGGAGAACTTAAGCAATAGTATATATGCAAAGGATGTACATTACAAAAGTACATAAAATCCACATTCCATGATCAGAACAACAAAGCACATGCAGTCCTAGAAAGGATCCACTACGATGTTTATGGACCTTTCTCGACAACCTACACTATCAGACACAAATATTTTGTCACTTTTATTGATGACTTCTCACGGAAGTGTTGGATCTTCTTCACGTGGAATAAAGATGAGACATTCTCTGAGTTTGTAGAATTCAAGACACTAGTTGAAAATGAAGCTAGCAAGAAGGTGAAGGCTCTGTTGTAGGGGCTGCAACACCCTCCAAAATTTTGGCCTGCACTTAAATTTCAGAGCCTACTATGGATATTGTGATCAATCGTTCCCTAGTCACTTATTGGTAAGTTGATGATCTCAAGCTCCCCTTTTCGATCTTAAGAGTCGTTTATTCTTTTATCTTTACATAGAATGTGTCATCTTTGGGCATGGGGGTAATCGCTTGTCATGCAAAGGGAGGTTTGTTTTGCTTCAAGGGGAAATATTTATGAGAATGAGACATGTTTAACACTCATTTCACACATTCTTACAGAAGTGTCACCTTTATCCTCCCAAAGTCTATAATCGAAGCCGCACTTGCTGTAAGTTGCCCAAAAGGTTGTTGCATTAAGTGAAGTATGTGTTATATATTCTGGATGGTCTATGTTGTATCGATAAGTTTTCAACTGTGTGATCATAGTGAAGTTTTATCACTATTCACATAAGTTCCACTGATCCCACACTTAGCTAAATTTCGGAGTTTCCTTAGCAACCTAGCCCCATCCAACTTTCTTGAACTACACAGTTCACATATGTAACCCTCAAGCTTTTTCGTTGCTTGTTCGAACCGTGCAATGTGCAGAAATCCCAACCTCCCTTACCATTCAAAAATGCGCAGTGGTTTCCTCCAATGTCCTTCCCTCAGTCGGAAGCCACTATCTCCAAAAACTATGCAGTTTTGTCCATTGACTACCCAATCTTCCTTGCAGCCTAAAATTGCATAGATGTGTCCTCCCAGGGCCTCGTCCCAAGTAGGGCCATGAAGAAAGATGACATGATAGATGACTCTCAAGGAGCTAAGGAGAAAAATAAGTATACCAAGAAACCCAAGGTATGATAGAATATTAGGACCGCATGAAGACTCCATCTGATGCATAACCCTTTGGAGGATAGGTATGGAAAACAAAGCACATCTTTTGAAATACACCTCTTAATGTAGCTTAAAAGTTTGCTTATCATTGTTGTATCATTCCGTCTTCAATGACATTCATGGTTGCAAGAACTGAAATTCATTCCATGTGTTTGATCTACGTGTCTTGCTCCCTTTCACTTGTTTATTACATAGCTTAGAAGATGAAGAGTATTACCACTTGTTTATTTAAGTTACTGAGGTTGTGACCAACATGATCTTATGACTAACCAGGCATGATGCAAGGCATCCTAAGTGGGATGAAAGATGTTTGATGATATGTATGTAGTTAGTACACTCCTCTGCATTACTCCTTTGCATTAATCCTTGTTTTGTATCTTACATGTACCCTCACCGCTTGTCAGATTTGGCTACCTACTGCCAATAGTCTCTTAGCTCTTTCCTGACAAAGCAGGTGAAGGAATTTCCTTCAACCTGATTTCTTCAAGGCTCTTCATAGAAATTATAGAGCTAAGAGAAGGAGATGTGGAATCTCACTATCAAACTCTTGAAAATACTTTGCATGTTTGAATATATCCAAACAATTAAGCTACCACTCAACAACATTGTCAATCTTGGAAGACTCAAGAAAGATCACATCTCTAGATATTATAAACTTCTTATTCACTTCATCATAGAGATGGTATGCTTTGGAGGTATGAGTACCCAAAGAAGATACATTTGTGACTCCTTGCACTGAGTTTTTTTATCTGTTCCTTAGGTATGAAGGCATAATATGAGGAACCAAAAACCCTGGGATGCCTCACTGAAGGAATGTGGCCATACCACATTTCATAGGGAGTCTTGTTTCTAATAGCAAGAGTTGGACACCTATTATTTATATACACAACACATAGAACCACATCAGCCCAAAACCTTATGAACTTAACATGTGAACTATGCCAAGTTCATAGTGAAAGTAATACATTCCAATGAACCATGTGTTGAAAAATACAACAAGAAATTCTCAATTTGATTTTTCCTTGATTAAATTGAAAAAATTCAAATTTCCACATCAACAGACAACTTGGATGATGTTAACTTATGTGACATGGCTTGTGTCACCTAGTTTACTCAATAAATTCGAGTTGGAGGAGTTAGAGTTTAGTTTTGCATATGCGATTTCTAACTTGTGGCAATAAAGGTCAATTATCTCAGGTTGTTGTCAGTTAAACTAGTTCTAACTTTTGGAGGAACTAGTGGAAGGTCATTTAAGCAATGGGACTTCAGTCAAACTCGGTGATCATCTAGTTAGCTAATCAATCAACCCAAAATAGTTGGGGCATGAAGAGAAGTCAAGTCCCCTAAAATTGGTGGAGATTCGAAGGTAGTTTTAATTTCTTGTAGCTCACACAGTTGCAAGAACTTGCTATAACCATAGTGGAGGAGGTAGCTTGATTAGGATCTTCTTGTGAAATTAGAGAGCGAATGATTTTTGGTAGCATTAATAGCCTACTAGCAATTTGTTTTGCACCACACTTCAATGTTTTGGGCATGGTTTTTGAGGGTGGATTTTTTTTTTTATGCTTTTTGGTCATGCACGTCCTCACTAAGTATCTTGGGAGGTCTGTAATAGTTGCTTGCATGAACATCCTCACTAAATATCTTTTGGGATGTCTGTACTAGGTCCTTGTAAATTTCTGTTTGCCAAGGCTTAACTACTTATGATCTTAGGTGCTCACAACAATTCGATAGTTTATGGCACTTTCCAAATCACCATTCCTGAAAGCATCCAACAAAACGACTTCAGAGGAAGATGAGAAGGGAAAACTCTTATTTGAACTAGCCTAGAACTAGTGGAATTGGTTGGTCCCAATGGTTTTAGAGTTCTACTAGTCTAGTTTGTTGGCTCAGATTGGCTAAGGTCGGTCTTGTATTGAACTGACCTTAAAATACCAAATTCACTAGTTCTCTAATAAATTGACCAATTCTGAAGAATGTAGTGCAACATAGCTAATGACCACCAAATAATAATTTTTTAATAAAAAAATACTGAAAAGGAAAAAAAAAATTTATTAACTCGAGGGCCCTACAAAACCTAACCCTAGTAATTAATGGTAATATTTAATTTTTAAAGTTAAAGTTAAAGTTGACATTCTCCTTATCTTTCCTTTTTGAAAAGGAAAGATAAGGATAATTTCAGCTTTTACTTAAATTTTTAATATTAACATTAATTGTTTCGAGTTGTTTCAGAGTGGTTCCAACTTCATTCAATTTTGAGAAAGTCAAATTTTAGATCCCATTCAAAACTTAGTGGTTATTGTTTGAACCACTTCTTTATAATGAGTCCTAGACTTTGACTTCCAATTCTTCAGGTGCAGTTATTGCATAATCATATTCCTCATGAGACTTTGCAGCAGAAGTTGATCTTTAATCCATTGCAAGCACTTGACCTAGCATAGGGAACCATCAGCTACCCCTCTCAAGATGGTCCCATAGCCCCTCAAGAGCTATCCATCAAGAGCTATACAATACAAAAGAACCACTAGCATATGTAGTGTTGATTTTGGTTGTCCCCGGTTCATATGGTGTTACATATTCTCCCTCGCAGGTATGGGCGCCCACGAGATCATCAAATAAATCAGCCCTCTCATCCCATTCGTGGATTTCCTGTCAATCACCACATCTCAACATGTAATCAATGCATTAGTTATAATCATAGTATCAGAGAAATAGTCCAGATGCCAACACTTTCATTTCATCCTAATAACATAAAGTGATTGTTATCACAACATTTTGAATAGTAAAGATCTGCATACTCTTGAATGTCATAAAATTTGCATGCAATTACCCCATGTTTCACATCATAAAATACTCTCATAAGTTATAACATCAACATATCAGCATCAAGGATATATCATGACATCTCATAATAAATGAACGACATGTCAATTTACATCATGAACCCTATGCATATCATATCCATCATGAGAATTCAACATCATTATCATAACAAATATATAAATAAGCACCACATATACATCGTTAACCTCTCATTAGAACTATATACATTTACCACATACCATCATATCATGAAACATCATTAATATGAGAATCATCTCAATACTTATCGAATATAGAACAACAATACACTATAAGCATTCTTATCATGAATTAATTTCATTTACTTGTATAAAAAGTTCAACATCCCTCTAGGATCTATGTGAGGATGTGGTCCAACTCTGAACAGGATTATGTTATCCCATGAGTACTATTAGTGTCATGTTTTCATCAAGGTACCAATTACTTTTTCAATATACATTTCTTGTTCTTTCTATTAGGAAGTTAACCATTACATCATAGGTATACTCATCTAAGTACATCATTAAATTTCAAATGAGTCTCATCATCTTGAGCCTTAACCTCTTGTCGAATATTCTTCCTTCCCCAAGGACATTTGAGTCAAATTCAATGTTAAGATATTATCGTTTGTACAATCATTTAAATCATCAATATCATGTTAAAATTCCATGATCACTATACATATTGTGCTTATCCAAATGGAACACATACATGAGGTCATCCTTATTTAAGTCTTAGGTTATGCTTAATCCACCTGCATGAAGGCTTAATCCATTGTTATGCTTCCATTGTAGCCTAGTAGGTCAAGATACTTGGCTCTTACTAGAGCAACTTGGGTTCAAGTCCCCACAATTGAAATGATGTGCTTGTTGTCCCCTAGTGATTTATCCATCACTTGGATGATTTTCATTGTGAATCTTGGCTTATCTCATCAAGTTCCCACTTGATATCTTTTATCATAGATTCATCCATCTTCAAGTTAGACTAGGGATTCTTCCACCTTAATTTTCACTCGTTAAATCTTTAGTTTATAGTTTGAAATGCTTGGAACCACTACCACCATTACCATCCATGAATGATTTGGTATGCCTAATATGTTTGACAATAAATTCTTTATCGATAATCAATTTACACTTAAATTTCTTATTAACTCAAAATACCACACACACAATATATTAAAAATAATAATAATATAAATATTCACACTTCCAATAAATAATAAAGTAAAATAACAACTTATCAATTTCAACATAATATTTTAATATTAAATAAAAAATTCAATTTTTATTACTCATTTCAACATAATACTTTAATAATAATTAAACAAATTTAAGCTCTATTATCTAATTTATTAAATGACTAAATCCACATTATATAAATTCCTTCTCATTCCTGAAAACTTGGTGAGTCATTTTTGTACTATACTTAATACATGTTTTATATAATATAAAATAACACTCATTATATATATATATATAAACTTTACTTATAATTTTAAAATTTAATTTAAATATATTTTCATAATACCACATCCTATAAATCCTATTTTTTCTAATAAAAAATTATAGTCATCCATAAATATTAATTATAACCTCAACCCATTATATACTTTATGTTAACGAGTTATATGATACATGGTGTCCATTATATTGTTTTAATATTAATGTATATGTATATTATCACTTCCGTTAAATATAAGCACTAATTTTAATAACCTTAATGCATTAAGGTTAACACATGCAACCTATTAAGTTTTTTTCTTTAAAAACTCGTCTTGCCTTAAAGCAACCTCTCCGTCTCTCATCTTTCACATTATCCTATGTGCCCGACACCTCTTTTGTCTCTGCCTTATTATCATATATCTCTTAATGACATCAGCGTTGTGATGTTTATTACTTGTATTGTTCTACGTGGAGAATTCACCAATATGGCAGATAAATAATTTGGCATTTAGCAAATTGGCGGGGTTTATAAAACAACAATTTTTTTTTTATCACTGGTTTTGTCTCTCTTATTTACTCTTTCTTAGCGAATTCCTATAAGTGGTTTTGTTGAGTCTATTTTTGACGCTCACGGTGGTTTTGATTCGGCTTTTGGAAGTACTCTGGACTTTGACTAAATCGAATTTTAGGGCTTGTCTTAGCATAAACATCATGCATATGATGCTTCTGAGGTTTCTTCGATCTTGAGGATGCGACAATGTTCACCGTTGATTTCTTTAAGCATATGGAGGAGGATTAACTAGATTTGCCTTCATAAGTGAATATTTGCCACTAATGCAACCAATGTTTTCGCCAATGTAATAAATAAAACACTCCAAGAGAGGGTATAAGGATTATTTCCACGTAGAAAATCTTAGTCAGCACAATATGAATTATGTAACTCCCCAACGTCACAACCTAAACAATGAGTGACGATACATAGAAAAACATGTATTGCAATAAAATTTATTATGAAAGCGTAAGCTCCCCAGGAAAATATCATATAGAAGTAGGATAAAGCATTTAATGTTGACATTTCCTTATCCGCATTGGCTTTTGGAAAACCTATAGTCAAGGTGTTTGGATTTCTTTTCTGGCCTCTAAAGTGGTTACGAGGCAAACGAGCCCCTGGCCTCGCCAGACATCTGGTTAAGACCACAGTCTCATGATGTACTGTCATAACCCCATTTCTCAAGAATAAATTATATATATATATATATATATATATATAGTCATAAGGTTTTACATACCCGGGATTACCCTTTGGAATTATATATACAATTTCCTATGATTCATTTACCTTATGTCACTTTATGCACATCAATTGTCATACGGGTATGGTTTAAGGGATTGGTGTACTGCTTTTTAACTTTAATAAAAATCTCTGTATGGTTTGGATGCATGTTAACTAGGTGGCAATGGTTCCAGGGGTAACTTTACGTTTTCCCTTTAGCCATCACGTGGCACCCCTTATCCATTACTGTGAGAATTATCTCCTGCTCTGCTTCATACTGTACGAGGCCGACAGGCTATCCAATCTTTTCACTTTACATCAACGGTGGAGGGTACACTTCGTAATCCAATGGTGGTAGATCGTCTCCGCGGGCTGCCGCCTAAACTAACGCTTGCCTTGGGTGATGGGATCATTTTTTTGGGAACTTTCTCTGCGGCTTTGCTCTGGTTCAGTCCATGCGTTCCATCTCGGAGAGCCTAGCTCGCAGACCCTGTTCAAATGCCAGAGGATTCATTTCCAAACCCTTCAGGTAGATAACCGCACAATGTCTTGTTCCTTTTGTAACCTTTTGGCTATGCGTTCTTTTCGATTTACTGATAAACTTCTCGATTATGCTCATGCATCATGCGTCTGTAGGGTTATTCGGCAATGGGGTCCTCCTACAGCACTGGAACGAGTGTTGTTCATTCGTTGGCTAGAGTTTTCTTTAGTGGTAAGTGTCTTGGCAAGCACGAGGATAAATTCCTTGAGTTTTTGTTTTACTGCAGTTTGCATTACTTCTATTGTTGTCTAACATGTGCTATTCGGGTTGCTCCTTGTATAGATTAGGCACCCATTCCTCACACGGCCTAAAGACTAAGGAAAACCCCACCCCCGTTCTGTTCCAAGTTCCAGGTATGGGGAATCCTACCGGCTGCGGCTATGTCTGTTTTGTTTCAAAGTTTTTCTTGTGTTTAAAGGAGGGTAACCCTCTAGGTCACCTTTATTTTTGATTGAACCAGGGTGGGGAGGGTTATTCATTCCCTCCAGGCTCCAGTTACCATGGACATGACAAATGTAATTTTAGACTCTTGAATTTGGATGTCCGACTGCAATTCCTCTGCTCGGACAATTGTAACTATATATATATTTTAACGCACACCTGTGCTTATTTTTCTCACGGCATATTAGGCTCCTTGTTTACTGGACTATAATTTATTGTGAGGGTATACTTCTTTTAACGATAGAATATTTTTTCCTCATTTGTGCTTGTTTAAAGGTTACCACACCGCGGCCTTTCTGTACAGGAATTTGTACTCGTTTTTGTTTTATGAGTTCATAGTATTGCACAACTTTTATCTATGTCACATTTTTGTTTGGTTTAGCTGCACATTCCTATACAGTTTATATGATGTTTTATGTAATTGACTAAAGAGGGTCTTATCCCCTAAGCTTACAACCTCCCTTGTTGAGAGGGTCCAAACCCTGCCCCTCAATTACAGTGTTCTTTTGAATTAATTCCTGATTGCTTCCAGGTTATTAATACTTGTATGCTGGAAAGAGTTAAAACGCGGACAAGATAATAACCCTACCAACCTGTTGTTCCATTCTATTCCAAACCCAATTTTCCTTTTTGGGTGTTCCATTTGGCTTAGATAATGTCCACAGAGCGGGTCTCTAGCTGCGCCACTCTACTTTCTAGCCTTCCTTATTACAGAGGAAATGTTCTACTGCATCTTAACATAACCTACAATAATCTCTGCCTTAGATTAGGGTCGATACATTTTGCGGCAAGCAGACGTTGTTTTATTTTTTTATTTTTCTAATTATATACACCTATGTCTCTTCAAGAAAGGGGCTCAGCCCAAAGGCTGCAAGCCATTACTGAGTAATGCTGGTCTTGAGTTGATTCCATTCACTCGTCTAATTTCGGGTCTGCCTAAGCATTTATTTGTTTCCTTCTTATTTAATGATTGGGATTTTGTTTGTTGCAGTTTACATGGGCAATGTGAAGTTATCATGTTTGATGTTACTGCACGATTGACTTATAAGAATGTCCCAACGTGGCACAAAGATCTTTGCAGGTATCTCTTTTACAGAGGGGTTGGATCTCTAAGTAGAAATGAAGGTTCCTTAATTGTGTGGTGGCACAACTGCCTAAACTGATTAGCTAAATATCTTTGTGAATTTCAGGGTGTGTGAGAACATTCCTATTGTTTTTTGTGGAAACAAGGTTGATGTGAAGAATAGGAAAGTGAAAGCTAAGCAAGTTACTTTTCATAAAAAGAAGAATCTTCAGTACTATGAGATATCTGCAAAAAGTAACTACAACTTTGAGAAGCCATTCCTGTACTTGGCATGGAAACTCTTAGGGTGAGCATTTAATCTAGTTTTTGATGCTCCCTAATATGAATGTTATATTAAAAAATTTGCATTGATTCTATAATGGGTTATTTTTATAGGGATCCAAACCTTCATTTTGTGGAGTCACCTACTCTTGCTCCTCCTGAGGTTCAGATAGACCTTGCAACCCAGCAACAGTAAGTAGAATGCTATTTTCTTATTATTTTTTGTTAACTTTTATTGAAATAATTTGTTCCATTTCTAAAAGATTGAAACTTTGGCTTACAATCTTTTATGTTGTCAGGTACGAGGCAGAACTTGTAGCAGCTGTGGCCCAACCCCTTCCAGATGACGATGATGATGCTTTTGAATAGCTTTGTTAAGATGCTTTTGCATATTTAGGGATTGGCGGATTCAATTAGTTTTGTATCATTGGAGTTTGCTCTTGAGTTTCGACATTTAATTCTGATTTGTATTTGGGGCTTAGAATAGAATTATTGCATCTCTCTATATGTGATTTGGGTACTGTGCAGATGTTTTCATCGGTGGAGTTGGCTAAGCTATCTTAGTTCAACTCCATTACAGAGCTATTTTTATATGCTAAGACAGTTTTTTCCGTTATATACTCTTGCACATTTTGCACAAGAACTTTTTGTACTCTTCAAATATTTCAAGAATGCTCAAGTGCCTTTCGTTGTGTACTGTTGGGGGAAATGCTAGTTGCGATGATTGTTGCTTGTAATATATTATGGCTTGTTAAAACTTTCTCTGAAAATTCTAGCTATGTCTGAGGATTTATTTTAACTCTGAAATTGGTTTACATAGTTGATAACTGTGGCTATCAAGCCTGCCTGGGTATTCTTGTGGGTATGTTGTCTGTCGAACACATAAAGGTATCGCCATTTCATTAATTGGGCTCTCGATTGATTTCTTCATAAAGATTCGCACTGTCTAAATCTAAAGTCGTTTCCATTGAACAATCTACAGATTCTTCTTTAACTATAGTAAAACTGGGAGATGGAACGCTTATCAAATCTAAGGTAGCATCTTAAATCCAAACTTCTGACTCCCATTTGAAGTAGATATTAAAGCTTTATAAGATGGCATGCTGTTGAAAAGTTGACAGTAATTAAATATGCTAGCTGACATTGCATTTATATATGGGTGGCCATGTTAAGCTCACGTCGTCTTGGAGGAAAGCATTTTCTGCTTTGTATTAATGCTGGCATGATTTAGATTTTATAGGAATGTTCCGACATCAATTGTGAGTCCTCACTTTTATATATTTATCACTTATATTCATGCCAATGCTGGGTAACTTTGGCTTTGAAGGAAATAGTTCTATGCCGTTTTATTGTTTAAGCATCACATTTTATCTGCTGTTGGTTTGACATGTTTAATGCTTGAGCAATATTTTCTGAAGTGTTGCTTGTCTTCACATCTGTTGGAAGAAAACCACGTCAATATGGAATGCTGCATTGTGATGTTGGTAATTACTGGTGTGAAAATGTGAATGCTGGACTGAGCACTCCACACACACAACTTGTTATTATTTAACTGGCAGAGTAAACCTACAGATTTATAGGGGTGCCAGGTTTTGTTGGAACACAAAGTATAACTTGGGGGTAAATTTAGTAATGAATTGAATCCCCTCTTGCTAAACAAAGGTAATATTAATAACCCATATGTTTCTATGATACAGCAATTTCTGTGGTGGTTTCTCTCATACACGAGTTCTCTCATACATGAGTACTATTTGTGAGCTTTGAATGTGAAACTACTTTGAAAGAACATTCAAAATGATTTTATTTATTTTTTTAAAAATAGTTTTTTATATTGTCTCTAGAGAGACAATAGTTTGAATTATGGACATTTATTTTTTTTTAAATAATTTTTTATATTGTCTCTAGAGAGACAATTATGGACATTTTTTTTTCTTTTTAAATAATTTTTTATATTGTCTCTAGAGAGACAATAGTTTTAATTATGGACATATTGTCTTTATAGAGACAATATGTTTTTAATCTCAGCTATTGTCTCTAAAAAGACAAAAATGTAATTGTCTTTAAAGAGACACAAATGAAGTTGTCTCTAGAGAGACAAATGAAATTGTCTCTAGAGAGACAAATTAAATTGTCTCTTAATAGAAAATAATTCTTGTCTTTATAGAGACAATAATAATATGTGTTCTATATTGTCCTTAGAAAGACAAATTTTTGAGACATTATATTTTGCCACACCCACTTAGAGACAATATTTAAGACAATACACAAGTTTCTTTTTGTCTTAAGTTAAGACAATTGACTCAAATATTGTCTTAAATATTGTATTAAAACCCCCTACATGTAGTAGTGTGAGTTGATCTGATATTTCTTTTGTCATTTAGTTATTTTAATAAATAACTAAATAAATAAGCTTTGTGCAACATCTCAAAAGTTGTGGCCAAATACGTGACATATATTCAAACAGATGGGAACGTGAAGGCTGTGACAGAGGTGTTTGATACTCTTTCACCACTAGAGTTTCTGCATTATCTCAAAGGTGGTCGAGAAATGCGTGGCAGCATAAAGGCTGTGACAGAGATGAGAGCATGTCCATAATACGTGACCGATGGCAACGTGAAGGTTGTGACAGAGGTGAGAGCATCTCCATAATTCAGAGAATTCAAAGTCACGGAAGACTTGGCAAAGTCACCATCTCCGTGAGGGTAGCTGACTAATGCAATAACGCCGAGCTTTGTGTTGTCTTTACGTGAAAGATTTATGGTGGAAACGATTCATATACTCAAATATATAGTGACTTAAAACGTTGATCTAGAATTGTAATATTAATATGGGTTTCTATCATTTGATACGTCTATGTTTAACATGTTAATAATGTACTTTTTAAATAATATGTATTAAATATATATTTATAAATAAATAAAGATATATTTTTTATATTATAATTTAATATTAAAGCAGATATTTGGATAATATTTAAATAATTATTGTCAAAATTGTGATACCTAAAATTTAATGAAATTGGATGTGTGGTATCAATCTTCCAAACTATTGACAATATTGTATTTTTTCTTCGTCACCAAATGATTACTAATAGACAATTACATAAACATATAAAAACATAACACAACAAGTGTAATATTCAAAAAAATTATCATCCAAATTCAAACACAAACACACTAACCATTCAAAGCATCCAAATACACGCAAGCAACCTAGACTATATTAAATAATAGAATGATATGATCATGCCAAGCAAAGAAAACATAATGTGAATTTTGAAGGTAATCTCAAACTTATACATAATAATGATAATCTAAAAATGTGACATTGTTTCCCTCAACTGAACCATCTAACACTCATCTATCATGTGCCAAGAGGGATCAAATCCCTCGAGGTGAAAACATTTCCTTAACTTCTACACTCCAAAAATAAGGTTTACACGTGGAAGGATTGGATCCTTCTCAACCATGATTGATCCAATATTTAATGAATCTAAGCTCGTATTATTTTGCCTTGAGTTGATCTAATATTTTTTTTGTATTCTTGTCATTTAGTTATTTTTATTTCATATTTTGAATTTTACATTATTTAGCGTAGACTAAATTTTTATTTTTATTTTTATAGTTAGGGGATGAACGTAGAAAGCTTGCTGGCTCAACAACCGTGTTTGATATTGTTTCACCACTAGGGTTTTCCGCATCATCTCAAAAGTGGTCGAGAAATGTGATTCATGTACTCAAATATATATTGACTTAAAACGTTGATCTACAATTGTAATATTAATATGGTTTTCTATAATTTTTAAGTTTATAGGTTTATGTTTATCATATTAATGATGCACTTTTAAAATAATATGTATTAAATATATATTTGTAAATAAATGAAGATATATTTTTTATATTATAATTTAATTTAAAGTACCTACTTAATTTATGTAATGCTTATAAAATATATATTGATAATATAAGAATATTTTAGTATTAATTATAAATAAAATATTTTAATGTATAAACTAAATCATATAAGTTTAAATTAATTTTATATAAAGCTAAATAAAATAACAAAAGGTAAAAGACTTTTTATATTTTCACTTTTGACATGAAAGAGTTGTGCAGTTTAAATAATTTTTAATATAAAGTTGATATGTAGTATAGTGATATAAAATATAAATGATATGTATATATATTTTTTAAAGTTTTGTAGGACTACAACTTCATCATGTCTAACTTCTCACTCCAATAGGGGAATAACACAATTGGTATAGATCCATTTTAATTTCATATTAATGAGAGGAATCCAATTTCTTGAGCTGTAAACTTTTCCTCAAAATTTTCACTTTACTGTTGGTAGATCTATTAATATATGCTAACTAGGCTATTACACTTAGCACTAAAATATTCCTTACTATTGGTATATCTATTAATCTATGGTAACTAGTTTATTACACTTAGCACTAAAATATTTTTGTTGATTGTGTGTATTTAATGAATATATGTCAACTTAGTACAAAATGTATTAAGAAACTATATTATTTTAGACGCTAGATATTAACTTCATATTGATTAGTGAAGGAATTACACTCTCCCCTATTCATACTTATTCCCAATGCAAAACCCCCTTTAACTATATAACAATAACTTTCCATTTGCATGTGGATGAGGAGCGTGCATGCAATTATAAAATCATGACTTTTTATCTATATCTCAAATGAAAACCACATTTATAATAGCTTGCATGTGAATAAATAACGTACATTCAATTTCAAAAGCTCTTATATTGAAAAAAAATCACGATAATTAACTTATCTATGATTTTTTTTCAATGAAAATGTCATGGTTAAATTATTATTCTATGAAGCAAAACCATACAATATTTGCAAAGAGATTAACCCACAAGAACAATGCAATCTTTTCAAAGAGATTAATGCACAAGAACGATGCAATATTTTTCAAAGATATTAACACATCAATTTTATTTTTCTACCCATAGAACCATGTGTTGGCTCTCAAATTGTTCCATGGGGTATTCCTTGATTCTATTGGAAATATATTCAAATAAGAAAGTATATCTAGGGCTAGATAAATGATATTATAGAAAAGGATATAAAAAGGTAAATTTCTAGGTAGAGGAAACTTATAGCAACATGTAATCAATGATTACAATTAAAACCTTAATAATGCAACAAGAACATAACATCCAATAGAAAATGAAATGACAATCCGGTTGGGATATAAAGAATAATGAAAGGTAAATGAAATATGCTTATCTTCTCTTATTGATAACTTATCTAAATGGAAAATGTGAAATGGTATAATATCATGTATCATTACTTTATCATTCACTTTACAAAATTACTAGTGTCAATATTATAACCATACTGTAATAATACGAAGATCAAAAGATAAAATAATCTCTTGTAGAATGCAACAGAACAATATTGATTGCGTCTATTATTACCCTGCTCACAAATTTAAGATATAAACATATAAAACAAGAGAAAAAATAATAAAAAAGGACATAAATAGAACATATAACTAATGTAAATAGTATTGACATGAATTGTTGTAACAAAAAAACAATGTTAAGCATCTAAAGCTAGATTAACAACAAAACATTTAAATAGTTTAATCTGATGTAATATGTATATCTGAAATGAGATGAGATAGGTACTAAAAGCAATCTAAATAATTGATCAGGTCAATAATTTAAATCACAATATTAATCAGCATATGGTTACAAAGAAAAAAAATAAAAAATTGCAAGTATGTTATATTCAAAATTTCACAAAATAAGGTCATAAAAGAATCTTGGTTTGGTCTATGTAGAAAGTGTAGACATACCATCAATACATAACTGTCTCTTCTCTCCCTAAAGCCTCTCCTCCAAACTCTCTTTTCCATATGGGAAATTAAGGTTTTGATACAACATTTTTTATAATTATTTTCATAGCTGTCTACATAATTACAATGAAAATGTAAATTAGTTTCAAAGGTCATTTTTCACTTTGAGGACCGACAAATTGCATATACTTTTAGACCTTTGAACAACGTAATAATTTATCCTTTCTACATAATTACAATGAAAATGTAAATTAATTTCAAAAGTCATTTTTCATTTTGAAGAGGTAAGATGAATTGCATATACTATTAGACCTGTGAAAAATGTAATAATTTATCCTTTATAATTCTCTATTGAATTGTCTGCCGAAATATTTAATTGTTCTACATTTATAAGTAAACATGAATTAGTTCTTTAGTTATTATACAACAACTCAAAAAACAATTATAATTCTTAGCTCACACATTTAATAACCGGCCAGATCATGGAGGTGAAATTATTGGGTGGAAAAATAACTTTTATAAACCTAATTCCTTGACAAATGATTTAATTCCTTTCTTAATTCCATTCCTGCAGTAAACCCTAGTTAATATCTATAAAATATAATGAAAATTTTATATTATAAAACATATTTCACGCTAGTATATTTATCTAGGTTAACATAATTTAAAGAAATTCTCCACCCAAAACCTTCACATAATTTACTAAATCTTTCGAAAATTTAAATGAAATTTTGGGTTAAATAAATTGTATTAATGTTAGTGATCGAACGTGGAAGGCACGAAAATCTCATTCCAAGGTATAAGCTCGATGGAATGTGGAGGCTGAAATTAATTTTATTCAATGGTTCAGATCTAATATTAGGTGGAGAATTTGAGGTGGGTTAACAATCCTCATGTGACCCGATGAAATCCAACCATTGATGTTAATTTTGATGAAGGGTCCATGTTTCATATCGGGTTGAGAATTGGAGGGCGTATTGATGCATTCTCCAACCAGACAGCAACCACAATCTGATGTCAGGCCAGTGGGGACCTCTTGCACCAAGTTAGCACTATTGTTTGATAAAATGTTTCAGTGTAGACCTCTGTTTAATGAAATTGGGTTTAATAAATCTTTTAACGTAAGCCTCTCATTCACATATTACAGCGAAGGTTTAATTCTAACAAATAATTTTAACAACATGTCATAAATTGGATTTTAATTCTTAATATACTAGCTTGGGGATATAAATATATAAGGTATAAAATTATGTGTATGTTAAAATGATATTTGTGAGGATAAACCCTAAAACCAACAGAGAATTAAATCAAATCCTTTCGCCCAATACGTTTTAAAACATTGTTTATTATTTCTCCTGCATGAGATGAATGGAAATTAGCAATAAACATGTTCTTCTTAACTCAGTTTATTGTGCTAATACCCTTTCCCATAATGGTAATTCACGTAACTTATATAATAAATTTTTTTAATTGGTCAATACAGTAATGCTAGTAAATTTCTATGAAAATAAGGAAAACCTAAATCTAAAATGTATGTTGGTTAGTTAATTCCATTTTGAAACAAATTCTCTTTCACACTCGTTTGCATTTGTTTATTTTTAATAATTTATTTTTCATTTTATTTGATATGATTCATTGTAGGGTAACTTTATTTTTCATTTTATTTGATATGATTCATTGTAGGGCTTCTCACGTAATTACAGTTAAATAATTTTGTTGTGAAATTAATTATTTTAGCTAGACTTAATAAATTATTTACTTACGTTTTTGGAATAGGGTCTTACATATAGCAATGGGCTTTAGATTAATTCTTGGAAAGTATTTTGATAAGATTTTTTTTAAGTGATTTATTTAATTTCTATGAAATATATGAAATTTTGTATAGGTTGGGAAGTGAGGGTTTTCACGTATTTAGTTTATACTAGAGAAATTTGAATATTATCCCATATATTTTACCTCTGTAACATATTTTCTATGAATTACAAATGTGTATGTATGTAAGGAAGTCAACTCTCCTGAAAAAAAGTTATCACAAGAAAAATTTTATTTGTATTTTGTGATTATTTAATTTTCCTTTTTTTAGACATTACTCAACTTTTTCGTGGATAACTAATTGTTAATCATTTCTAGTCACAATTATGATTATTAATAATGTTTTAGTGTTGTGTATTATAATAAGATATTAGTTAGTGTTATTAATCATTTATGTGTATTTATTTATGTGTATTTAATAATATTAATTTATTCCTAATAGCTAGTTTTTAAATAGACAATATTTCAATATTTGGACTCCTAACACCTAGTATTCTAACCAATATATATTATTATTTTAATAAACAATTCTTATTATCAATAATATTTTACCTACCTAATTAACTAATTTAACTAATCTATCAACGACTAGTTTTCAAGAGCTGACTCTCGACAATGATGCATCCATGTTATTTATTCCTTAAGATCGTCTGTTTCTTCACCTTGACAAGAGGATGGACCACATTAGTTGGTTCGAAACATCGACCAAATCATGATAATGTGATTAATACAAAATACATAGATCTATATCAACATTAAGGCAATAAAATAATAATAATAGGACACACCTTTATGGATATGAGAAGTTATCTAAATAACGTAGCAATATATCATTAATGATATTTTTCATGATTGGAGTTTTTAATTTATTTTATTGACACAATTTTTTGTGTGAATAGAGATAATGTGTCAAATAGGATAAATATTAATGAGACGGAATCCCATAGGTAGCCAAGTTTATGGAGAAGGTCGCATTTAGCACCAACATATGGCTCTTACTAGGTATAATGCCTTGCTGTGAGGCAACAAGAATTGCATACCTCATTACTTCAAATGGGCATGGAGTCAAATCATGCTAAGAACTAGACCCTCTAAAATGAAAAAAATCACGTGGCATATTTATGGATAGTTATTGAGATTGGAACTTTACTAGCCATACTCTATCAGGAATCCATTTTATTAAGGAAATATCCACATTCACACGAGCAGATGATTCCTAAATAGAAAGATTTGTAACAAAATTAATGATTGATATTTTAGTGCCAGGATAAATTTCAGAGACTTACCACATTTTTCACTTATTTATTCTTGCCCTTGTCTTTGATAATCACCTTTACCATTAGATGTGTCATGGGGATTAACCCATGTGAAAATTGACTTCCAACGTAATGAATGAGCCACCAATCTATTCACATCATAACTATGTGATTTCATCTAGTAGTATGAAGGCTATTAAAAGGCCGTCACTTTTCCATCTGATATGATATGATGATCGTTACATCAAAAGAATGTTAACCATTGGATCATATAAGGTGGTCAAGGCCCCATTAAATTTCTCCATGTTCCCACCTGAGATGAATAATAACTGTTGGATCTAATGATTATAATTCTTTGGATCATATCAAATTGCAAGGTCATCATTAAATATCTCATTTCATGGATGATATGGTTTATAACTATTAGACGAGAAAAGTGCCATACATTTTATCATTTCGGGTCAACCAACGTGTGTTAATGCTCATAATTTTCCAAATCTGAGGGAAACACCAACCATTGGATTTAATGATTTTAATAGTTTGATTATGCGAAGAATATGATTCTGAGCTTTTGGCCAATATGGGTAAGAATTCAAATGATTTAGTTTATATTTTGTAATATTTAGGCTATGATAACCAAATTTCGATGAAAATCAAGCATATCTAAATTTCCAAAAAGGAGAAAATTTCAATACCAACTATTTTTGATTTATAGAGGAAGATGTGTCATTCTCATACTCATAAGAAAAATAAGATAGTCAAAACCCCTGATTTGTTAGCAGGAGCATGAAAGGAAGGTTTTGATGCAGAGAACTTCACACTCTAATATATCCTAGGAAAGAGAATTAAAATCTTTGCATCTTAAAGATTTAAATGACCAAAATCAAGAATTAAAACCAGATAAATCAAATGAGATCCATAGTATGTAAATACTAATGAGTTCAACGGTTATTCATATATATGAAACTTTTTCATATTTTTCAATATATTAGGGTAATTATGGTAATGATTTATGACATAATGACCATGAATTGATATCTCTCACATTCTTTATAAGTTCAATTCAAAACCATATAAAATAAACTGCATTCTTAAAGTTGTGATTAAAATATTGAAGAAATTATGGTACTATTTTAAGATCACAATGATGGCTTTCATTTTAAAATAAAGTTCAGCTGAAACCATGAGACTAGTTATCAGTTATTTTATTTCCCCTTTTTTTTTCCAATGCATTAGTTTCCAAAATCGAATATTGCTACACTACCAACGAGCATCCATAGCCCCGACATAGTCATCCGCTTTCCTCACTAAAAAAATTCATCCTTTTTCATTCACATGTAAACATGAATTGTAGAAGCTTTGGTTTTATTTCATCAATTAATTAACTATGGGATGATCATGCACTAGGTTTTGGCCCATAAAGTCTGAGCTTTCTCCATTATTAGTGAGCATCCATAGCCTCGATAGAGATGCCAACATTCCCCATTTTTAAGTAACTAATGCGATGAATACGCACTGTGGTGACCCAGTAACATAGATATCACACTGCTACTAGTGAGATTCCATAACCCTAATGAAGTTATCTTCATCCCCTATTGTGAAGAAGGACTAGTTTTATTGTAGTTAAGAACAATAATGTGATTAGAGAAGGATGCATGCATGGAGTATGATTGTAAGAGTTTCAGTATTTCATTTTGTGAAGGTCAAACATTGTTTTTATAATTCTAGCACTCATAAGTTAATGTAATCCTTCATGATATTTATGTGTAAGGAGTGGAGTAAAATAAGAATGTGGTCAAGAAATATAAAATATGATGTTCAAAATTATTAGAGAGATAAGGCTTGAACCGTTTTGAAAGAATAATTAGTCTTTGACCTATTGATATGGACAAATCATTTAGAAATAAGTCCCAAACTCATCAATATAGAATACATACTAAGGGATCATAAATTTACATTTCATTATGCCTATGATCACTAAATATTCTTTATGATGCAAAGGTTTTATGTATATTTATTCTAAATCTAACAACTATAAAGTATGTGTAATAAAAGGTTTTTATGTACATACAATAATTTATATAAATTGTGTCTCAATAGCACAATTTATCAAAGAAATAAAAAATCCAATGTAGTCACTCAAAAAATTATCAATGACATACTTTCTCACTAGGGGTGTCCTGCTTATCCAGAAAAAGATATTGGAAGTTAATTCAAAAAGGAGTGAGTTACGTTGATTAACCAAAATCCTGGAAGTAAGTAGAAGGATAGGCAAGAAGACTTTTATGTTCTTTGAAATACATTTTCCATCCAAATTTTCACAAAGTCATAGTATTTTGTGTGAAAATTCAATTGATTAATCCTTTTGAGCACAAAATGTTTAGCAATCATTTCATATGAGGGCCTTTCATACATTTTGTTTATGTTTTTTTATGAAATTTTAATAGGGTTAGTCCCATGTGTTAGAAAAGTTGAGCTCTACTAGGGCAGGGTGTGGGGGTGAATTAGTAGTGTAATATTATCAATTTTACTCGTTTATTTTCAGATCCTGAATCAACCATTTATTAGCAGCTTTACATGTGAGGGAATCTATTCATAAACATGTACCATGAGTAGATATAACATGAGAATGTAAACCATAAAAACTACACACAACATCATACACATGAGACACCAGGATATCTGGTGGAAACCCTTTTGGGAGAAAAACCACCCTTGTTGTTGTTGTGCTGGTCTGAATCTTTTATTATGTGTGAAGAAAAATATATCTTTTACATAGATTTATAACACCCACTAGCTAGGAGAGTCAACCTCAAACACAATTTGCTAATATCCACTAGCTAAGAGACTCGATCCAAAAACTACAGTTAGTTCACCACCACGAAATATTATCCAACTAACATTGTGCATAAGTGGCCACTTCCACTACATTGTTGCTAGCACCCACTAGCACGAAATCACTACTCCAACTTAGAAAGCACCCACTCTATGAAGACATTCATTTCATTCATTTTAAAACTAAATCCCTAAGATAATATACTCAATAATATTCAACTCTCCTATCAAACCACAACAGTAAGACATTCTCATCATCAATAAAAAAAATCAACTCACAACATAAACAACCAGTGACAAAGTACTTAGCCATTAACATTCATTAATCAAGCTACTCATGGCCACAAATATGCCCATCAATACAAACTCAAAAATACATCAAACCATCAATATATCAACAACATAAAATCATTGCGGCATTTTGCCATATGCACCAACAACCTTGCAAACCAAATGAGATTGTCACACAAATAGGGGACACTTCAATGCTTTGTCTCTTCTCTACCATTATTTTTTCTCCATGTCCTCCATATGTACTAAAATATAAACTCTACTAAAACGCCATCAATTATGCTCTGAAAAATGATATTTACACTCATATACATGGTATATTTTTTCACATATATTTCTAAAGCATTCTTCTTCTCTATGGTCCTCTTACTCTATTATTCACACTCACAAACTAGATCTTAGATCCAAATGAGACATTTATAATGTGTTGGGAGAATTCCTCTTTTGGTCTGAGTTCATAGGTGTAAAACTTTGAAAAAAAACCATCCATAACTATCATTGTTTGTGCATTAAAGTAATTCACATATAATGGAGGACTTATTCAACCAATTTCAACTTTATCCAAATAATTTTTAAGCTTGTGGGAATTATCATGCTGAATTTCTTGATGCGTGTGAGGAATGCAAAGAAAAACGCATGTAATCATATAGCCATAGGGAATGAACTGGAAATTCTCAGCTATAGTTAAACTCTGTACACTACATCCCAACAGCTGAAATGCTACAACCACATTAAGGGAACTCTCCTAGTGGTTGTGGCAAAGCATACGATAAAATAATGAATCTCTACTCAGAACTGTCTCCATATTATAGAATGCCTTCTTTATCACCTGTACACACCTCAAGACCTCTCCCAAGCTTGGTGACACTTTTTCAAGTAGATTCATTCATTAAAAAAGTTCCACTACCAAGATGACCTAAATTTTAAGAAGTTAAGGGTTTACATAGTGCCAAGAATCCCTCTACTCTTCCTTAGAAATTTGTACAAGCTTTAGCACCTTTAGAGAACTCTATAACACATCAATAACAACATCATAAGGCCCAACACCTTTTCAATGAGTCATGAACATGAAGACATAGACTCCTAACATGGATCATCATATGAATACCTAAGTTTCCATACTCATATCTACATTTAACCACATCAATGCCATCATCTAGACCATCATAAGGTTAACATCGATGAACCATCTATACCATAATAACCCATGCATAACCAAACATATGAAACACATGCTACCTTCAACCAACCAAAGATATGCATGGCTAAAAATCTGCAACACATGCTACAAGGTTGACATCAATGCCAAGAAAAACCACCTATAACCATAAAAGCCATAATGCCAACAATCTCCCCCTTTAGCATTGATGGCAACCGAAAAATATCTAGACCTTCAATATTCTCTTCTCTCTCTCCCCCTTTGACATCAATGGAAAAGATTCAAATCCTTCCGATAAGGTAGGAAGAGCGTTATAACGCAAGCACAAGCACTTGACCATATAATCTCTACAAGGTTGAAAGGTAATACATGTCAAAAAATAACCATGATTTTCATGTCAACAACAACAAGAGACACATCAAACCAATCATCAAGCAATCTCCTATGAGCATGTCAAACCAATTGATATCTATCAGCAACATCAATATGAATATGAGGCGACCACACATAGCATCAATGAACAACGTCATAATGAAAAACAACATGTGGTATCTCTGAGTAGCTTCAAGAAAAATATGCAATAATATCCACATGAGGAACCAACCCATTCTCTCCATAGTATGAAACACATGTCAGTGGCACAATATGTTGGATCAACACTTCTACAACAACCACCAACCATATTTGAATGCATATCTCCATTCAACAATATCAATGGTCATCATCAACCTCTTTGTTCATGTAATGAGATCAAGAAACCAAACAATCATAACACAACATGAGGCACATAATGAAATCCAGCAAGAAGACCATAATTTCAACAATGGATGGTTGAAATAAAAAAAAGAATATAAGATGTTGCCCCCCAACATATGTAATGTCCAAAACAATCTCCAAATTTTAGTGAGCTACTTTCGTTGCAACCATTACTTCCTTGCAACAAGAGGGAAACTCAATGGGGACCAAGGCTCCATATGACCATGACTAAATGACAAATACAACCTCATACATGACTATTATATGACCTCATGACTCTCTTTCCAATCCAATAGAAAACCCAGTGATAAAGAAAATAAAATTACATGGCTTTATAAGTGTATTACATGTATCTAACAATGAATTATATTGCTTCTATAACATCTCCAATGGGATCATGATCCAAAAATATAATATGAAATGGCTATTACAACATCATTATCCCATAAAAATGGTTGCAAGAAGACTTCATGAGACTCCTCCAAAAACACGCCTATCACCTTGAAGACTTAGTTCACTAATGATCTGACTCTCAACAAACATAAGATGATGAAATAATAAAAGGTACATGGACATAATGATGGAAATATAACAACCCACCATGGAAAATTTTAGGGGCTAATCTTCGCCCACTCGGCTAATTTTCCATTACTTTTCCACAAAAAAGATTCGTCATTTCCAATTTTTATAAAAGATGATTTGCCCAAATTTCAGAAGATAAAATTATTTTACCTTAAAAATCACCAACATTATAGAGACTATATATAAAATCATTATAAATTTGAATAATTTTACAAATATATCAATAAACATTTTATAGTTTGCATATTAGGGATTAGTGAGATTCACCAATGTTTTTAAACTTCAAGAAAGTTTTCCATCCTTAAAATTTTCCTTGCAACCCACACATGGTTGGGCCATGTCTGAAGTTATTTTTTTCATGACCATGCCACAATGTCTCCAAGCTCAAGCTAGGGTAGTTGAAAAATAGTCAATCATAGTTGCAACAATGTTTATGGAACATGTATTTCCACTCATAAACAACAAATGCACCACCTACAAGAAATATCAGTGAAAATAAATAACAATAAAAAGAACAAGCCTTGAAACCCTAGAAATGAACGTAGATCCCCCTGAGAAAAATAGACCTCATATGAGTGTGTTGATCATGTTGATTTGAAGATTCATGGAAGAACTAGATCAAAACACTCTACTCTTGGTACTTGTGAAGCTCTCCAAGAATCCATCCATATGCTACACTTGAGGTTATGCACCTCTCATGAAATTTTGTAGTCCTATATAAATTTGTATGAGATAACCATAGATTGCATAGGGGGATGGCATTGCTACTTCATAGGTTATTGCTTCTTATTTTTCCACACCATCTTGGGTTGCTTCTTTTCATTCTTCTCTATTTTTCTATTATCTCCTCTCTAATTCAGTCGCTCTTTCGATATTTTCCTTGAAGAACTAGGAAGCATGCAGTCTCTCACCATATGACCAAACTTGTGGCATGAATATCACTTCAAATGGTCAAGAAATCAAGAAAGAGGCTTAATTCTCTTGTTGCTCATGCTAGATCTACACCTCGCATGAAATGTGCCTCTCATCCATTAGATGGATCTGTAGTCATCTTTCCTTGAGAAAAATAGGTTACATGAGTAAAAATAACCATAAAAATAAAAATTATAGTTGATGGCCAATCTCCTTAGCTACTCATATTGTCACAAGATCCGATGACTATATCTATACACTATGCTTCGACAATTAGCTGCAACATGTACAAACTTATGGCAACTACTGCACTCTCTCTTATGCATCAAAGGAACAAAGAGACTTTGATTGCTTTGGAATTTAAAAGATCTACCACTATCTTCCCTAGGAGAAAAAATTGTTCTGAATGTAGGTGCTCCTTGAGGTCTCCTTTTCTCCTAGTGTTGGATCTATTGTTTCTTTCCATCTTTGCTACTCTTGCTGATGATATTGTTCGCTATAGGTCCTTTTGGTTCTACTTTTTTGTTTTTACATGCATGCAAACTCGACTCTCCCTTTTGAAATCCAAGGCCGAATCAATCTAATGGCAATGTTTGGATCTCAAACAAATTGTTCAAAGCTTTGGTACTCTTCTCCATTTTTAGTTGCTTCCGTATGGAGATCACCTTAGCTTCTAATTTCTCATGTTGATCTTCCTTTTATCTGAATTGTTTTCAAATCCATTCTTTAAAACTTTTTTATACTACCAAGTGAGTCCTCAAGCTAATAATCCCCTCCTTGAGCTTAGCCTCCTTATCATCACAGATCTGCAATAAATTTTCCTAATATTTTGATGGAGTTGTTAGTACACTAATTTTATCATATAATTTCTCTACAACTTCCATGGCAGGATTATACTCAACTCTAAAAAGCTAAATACTATCCTCTTCTTCACTACGAAATTCAACATGACTAGAATCTAAAACATCCACAATATAACTCAAAATTAAATAATTAGTGCCTATACCTTTGGATTCATTTTGTTGCAATATCTTTGGTTCTTGATTTTTTTTTTCTTGATATTATTGGTTGAACCATTTTCACTAGGAGGATGAGACTCTTGTGGTTGGGTTTCTTGATTTTTAGGGCACTTATTCTTTCTCTTCTTCACGTTATCTCTATTTTTTTTGTTACCATCTCCAAACATTATCTCTAGTCCGTCCCACATGAATTTAACATATTTTAGATTTAATAGCTTCTTCAAATCTGTATATTGAAGATTTTGATAAATTATGCATCTAACTTAAGCATCCCCTGGCAAATATTTAGGTGCAAGTGGATCCTCACCACATCCTTCACATAAAAATATGCGAATGTTAGATCCATAAGAAAATAATTTAGGTTTAACATTCTCGTGACATACCTTGAAATCTATATCAACGAGGACATGAACTCCTTGATGATTCATCCTAAAAAAATTGCAAAATTTTCACTAAAATTGGCCATATCTACTCTCCATCGATCAAGCTACAACAAATATCCACGATCTAATGCCAATTGTTAGAAACCTTGAGCACTAGTGAGCGGGGGGGATGAATCAGTAGTATAATTTATCAATTTTACTCTTTCTTTTCCGATCCTAAATCAACCATTTATTATCATCTTCACATGTGAGAGAATATTTACATAAACATGTACCATAAGAAGAAATAATGTGAGCATGTAAACCATAAAAAACATACACACAAAATCATATACATGAGACACAAGGATATCTAGTGGAAATCCCTTTAGGAGAAAAACCACCTTTGTTGCTGATGTCATGCTCTGAATCTTCTTTATGTATAAAGAAAAATATATATTTTTCATATATTGTTGGCACCCACCAACTAGGAGACTCGATCTAAACCATAGTTTTTCGATGATGGCTAGCTAGGAGACTTGATCCCAAAATGGTAGTTAGTTTGCCACCATGAACTATTATCCAACTACCACTGTGCAAAAGCCACCACTTATGCTAAACTTTTTCTAGAACCCACTAGCACAGAATCACTAATCCAAGTTAGCAAGAGCATAGTTGCTAGAGGCCACTCCTCCACAACTCTATGTGGACCTCAATTTCATTCATTTTCAAACATGATCCCTAAGAAAGTGTGATATCAGAACCCAACAACAAGACATTCTCATCATTGATAAAAAATCATCTCACAACATAAACAACCAACAACAAAACACTTAGCCATCAACATTCCTCAATCAAACTACTCATGGCCACACACGTGACCATCAATACAAACTACAAAACTGATCTAGGTGGATATTGGTGCCCACCCACCAATTCCACTTGGACCCCCACTATTGTCTCTTTCTGTTTTTCAGTTTCCTTAATTGTAGCACAATTTACTATTTTTATCATTTTTTCGGGTCCTGAACTTTCAGAGCTATTCTGAGGCCCTAAACGACGTTCTTTGGGGAAAACTGGGAGCAACATGGGATCGTAGATTGATGTTGGTCATCCTAAAGTTGTAGTCCTTGGATATATATTTCTAACGAGGTATTGTGCACGTCAAATAAATATCGTATGCCAAAGTTATGACCCGAGGAAGTTGATGTACCAATTTACACAAAACGGGGCCCATAGTTTGGCGCTTCATCTCCTAGAGTTAGGTTTTTTGGATGTTTAGGGATTTCCATCATCTCTCAACAATAAATAAGCCTTCCAGCCTCATTGTAAGATAGTTCAAAGGCATGTAGCCACCACATCTCTTCTCAGAGATAAGCTACCATCGCCCTAGCTAGTTTACTTCCAATTTTGTTTGTAAGCATATTTCAGTATTTTACATTAATGAAATGAAGTATTATTTCTACTGCATCTCTGTAAGTATGGTTATATCTGTATTTTGTTGTGTTCTTGTTTAAATCTGGATCAGTGGTATCCGAGCGGTATGATCTTTCTTTGTCTTTCTTTGCATGTCCCCAACAAGGTCAGGATATAAGGAGTTAGGGCTTGAACTAGTCGAACCTTTGCAAGACTAGCCTCACAAATCCTGATGGCCTCCCATGGAGGAAGAAAAGAAAGATGAGGGGGCAGGAGATCCTATCAAAATGTTGCTCGAAGAGGCCCTTGAGTGACAAAGGAACGCGATGATGAATAAATTTTCCTAGATCCTTCAGTGGCTACCCAGGGGCGACACATCTACTTCCAGCAGCTACTCTGGAAGTGCCACACACTTTAAGGTACATGTTAACTTTGACATTCGCATATTTGACGGTCAAATAGATGCAGACGCTGTAGATAAATGGTTAAATCTGCTAGAAGGGTATTTTTCTATTCATGATTTTTCTCGTGGGGGAAAAGATTACTTTCGCTCTTCTCAAAGACGCCCCCCACATCAAGGAGTGGTGGGAAACCTATTGCGAGCAGAAGGATGAAAGTATGGCATCACTATTTTCAGCCACACCGACATGGAATTAATTCTGAGCTACCGTCAAGGAGCGAAACTACCCTATCAGAAGCTATGAGGATCAATATATAAAGTGGACCATGCTGCAGCAGGGAAGGGACCAAGACGTGCCAGAGTTTACAAATATTTTTCATGCCATTCGCACAAAGTTGGGAATCAAGGATTCAGAGCATCATTTGGTACTCAAATACTATGGCTACCTACATAGGTACATCAAGGATGAAATAGAATTCCTGAATATCTCCTCACTCGGCACGGTGTACTGATATGCCGTCAAGATCAAGCAAAAGTTTAAACAGAAGAAGCAAGGCTTTAGATCTGCGAATCCGAAGTAAGGGAAAGGTGCTCCCCAAACTGCAGAATAAAGGACAAAGCCAAGGCGGGGCAACCCAAGACTACCTGCCAAAGCTGTAAGCAAAAAACATCACCGCAAAGTCGAAAAAGGACACAGGAAAGTGGTGTGAGTTCCATAAGAGCTCCACTCACAACACAAGTGAGTGTCGGGCTAGGCAGTCACTAGTTGCTGAGCTAAAGGCTTTAGAATCAGATGCATGTTCTGACTCTGAGTCAAAACTTGACAAGGGTAATGACATAGGGAAGCAGATTATCGATGCATTGCCCAACGCTACTGTTTCCACCACAAAGATCTAGAAAAAGAAACTCAAAGATTCGGAGGAGGAGGAGTGCCTCTTCCACTCCCAGATATGGGCAAAGGGCTCCCTACTACAATTCATTGTCGACAGTGGGAGCCAAAAGAACCTTATTTCAGTAGAGGTCATGAAGCGACTGGGCTTACCAACCACAGCACATCCACAACCATACACCATCGGGTGGGTTCACCAAGGATGGGATCTTCACGTGAGCCAGTAGTGTCGCCTTGCATACAACATGAAGTCCTTCACGGATGAGGTATTATGTGACGTTGCTCCCCTTGATCTTTGTGATGTATTATTAGGCCAACCGTATGTGTGGAAGCGACATGCTGTGATGAATCAAGGCCTCGTGCTGTTATTGTTACTTTAGGAAATAAGTTGTACACGATACCAGAGGTAGCACCGCCTATTGCCATCTATTTGGTTACTATAAAACAATGCTCTAAGCTCATTTCCAAAACAGGGAAACTTGTTTTCCTGATGATACGCCCTAAAGGAAAGAAGAAGATGGTGGCCATGACCTCCAGACATGGCCCCTCCACACAAAAACTACAGATGGACAAGGTCGTGGAGGAGTACGAAGACATCTTCACCTCCCCTGCCAGGGTTCCTCTATAGTTTCGGGTCAAGCACTCCATTGATCTGACCCCAAGTGCATCTCTGCCCAATGGACCAATCTATCAGCACTCTGTTCTGGAGAACAATGAAATCAAGAGGTACATTCAAGAGCTACTGCAGAAAGGTCACATCCGACCGAGTTCATCGCCCTGTGGGAGCCTAATCGTGTTGGTACAAAAAAAGGATGGGACTTGGAGACTCTGTATTGGCGATCGGGCATTGAAGAAGATCACTGTTCGTAATAGGTACCTGATCCCATGGATTGATGACCTTCTGGACCATTTGAAGGGGGGAAATATTTCAGCAAGATCAATTTGAAGTCAAGATATTGCCAGGTACCAATTGAACCCTCCAATGTGTGGAAGACTACCTTCAAAGCCAAGGAGGGCCTTTTCGAATGGTTGGTTATGCCTTTCGGGTTGATGAATGCTCCTGCAACCTTCATGAGGATAAAGGATGACATCTTGTGGCCATTCACCAACTTGTTTGTAGTGGTATACTTGGATGGCATCCTGATATCTAGTTGGAGTTGGGAAGAGCACCTCCACCACATCTGACAGGTTCTCCAAAGCCTATGGCAAGAGAAGTTATGTGCCAATTTGGAGAAATGAACTTTTGGAATGACCCAGGTTCAGTATCTGGGATACATTATTGATAAACGGGTGGTGCATGTGGATCCATCCAAGATCCAAGTCATTTGGGATTGTCCATCTCCAACTACTCTGACAGAGCTTCGCAACTTTGTGGGTCTCGCCAACTTCTACCGTAGGTTCGTGTTGGGATTTTCTCATATCACTTGGCCCTTGAGTGAGGTCACCATTGGAGGAGCAA
This sequence comes from Pinus tabuliformis, assembly GCA_031772625.1. Classification (NCBI taxonomy): domain Eukaryota; kingdom Viridiplantae; phylum Streptophyta; class Pinopsida; order Pinales; family Pinaceae; genus Pinus; species Pinus tabuliformis. The sequence continues at coordinate 658,078,485 of CM062817.1, forward strand.
AAGAAAAATTATTTTTGTCTGAACCTCAATAGAAGGCATTCACATATTTGAAACATTACCTCTTCTCGGCACCATTTCTCACATTACCAGACTTGCAACAACGATTTTAGACCGAGACATATGCCTCTAACTATGCTACTTGGGTAGTCCTTACTCAACACGGGCATCCAATGGCATATCACAGTGAGACACTTTCAGACAAAGTCCAGAAGTATCCCACTTATGAAAAAGAGATGTATTCAATTGTGCAAACCTCCCGAAAGTGGACGCATTACATTTTGGGGCAGGAAACAGTCATCCACACAGACCATTGGCCCTTGTAGTTCATACAGACCCAAGGAAAGTTGCAGAATGATCGCCATCCGAAGTGGTCCACATACCTGCAACAGTTCCATTTTAATATCAAGTATAAGAAGGTAAGCACCAATAATGTTACAGATTGCCTCAGTCGACCACCGATCATGGCGTTAACCACCGTGCTCAACTCTTGTGGGAACGAGACTTCTGATTGGTCACATCTCTACAAACGCAACCTAGAATTTGGCCACACATACCAAACACTCTTAGAGGGTAAGCATGTTCACAATTTTCACCTCCAGGATGCCCTGTTATGCTACGTGGGTCACCTTTGTGTTTCTTCAAGCGAGCGTGCCAATATGATTTGGGAAGCACACTACAATCGGGCTGCTTGGCATTTTGGGGGCAAGAAAATGGTGGCAGTACTACACAAGTATTTCTATTGGCCGAGTCTTCGACAGGATGTCAGGAAGTACATTAGATCTTGCACTGCCTGCACCATTTCCAAACCTACCTTCAAGAAGTAAGGCCTCTATACCACAATGCCTACCCCTATTCAACCTTGTGAATCCATCTCCATGGATTACATGTCAGGCCTTCCTTCTACTAAGCATGGAAATGACTGTGTTTTTGTGGTCATCGAGAGGTTCTCAAAGATGGCCATTATGGCAGCCTGCAAGAAGAAGATCACAACAGAAGCCACTGCTAAACTCTTCTTTGACCGAGTGTGGGTACACTTTGGGATCCCACAGTCTATCATCTCAGATCGTGATAACAAGTTCCTCAGTACATCTTGATCCAGTCTATAGTCGATGTTGGACACTAAACTCACTAAGTGCACAACCTTCCATCCCAAAACTGATGGCCAGATAGAGGTTGTCAACAAGATGATCGTACATATTATGCACATGTAGAACTCAAAGCATCCACGGACATGGGATGAGAGCCTCCCCTATGTTCAACACAACTATAATCGGGCTCTCCACATCTCGACTAGCCACAATCCTTTTCAGTTGGGCTTGGGATTCCAACCATTATGTCCCATTGATGTGGCCATGCCATTAACAGCTACTCAGGCAGATTCGGCTCATGTACAGTCTGAAACAGATAATGCAAACAACTCCATTGAGCACATCCAACATATCTGCCAATAGGGCCACGACATTTTGGAGAAATCAAATGCTAAGTACAAGCAATGACATGATCAACATCGGGTGCCACATAAGTTTCAGCTGGGTGACAAAGTCTAGTTGCATTTTCAAAAGGAATGCCTTACTGGAGCTTATCGGAAACTCAAACCACTCCGATATGGTCCTTACACCATTACCAAGGTTGTGGGAGATAACGCATTTTAGCTCAACATTACCCCATTCCTTGTCCTACACCCAATGTTCAATGTGGACCGCCTTCAACCATACTTTCCACCATTACTAGACACATCCGACATTACATAACAACTCACACCAACAAAATTAAATCCATATTGCATGGAATAAGATGCAACTGATCGGATCATGGACACACAGGTCAAGCACACTCGCCGATAGAAGATCCAACTGTATCGAGTTGTCAAAGTAGGCCAACTCCTTCACCAGGGAAAGTGGCTCATGAGGGAACAAGTTCAGTAGAAGTTTCCTCATCTCATGCAGGAACTCAACACAATGGGACCATTTCTTCCTAAGGGAGGACGAATGATCCAGGTGGATATTGGTGGCCACCCTCCAATTCCACTTGGACCCCCACCATCATTTCTTTCAGTTTTTCAGTCTCCTTAATTGTAGCATAGTTTACTATTTTTAGTAGTTTTTAGGGTCCTGAAGTTTCGGAGCCATTTTGAGGCCCTAAACGAATTTTTTTTGGAAAACTGGGAGAAACATGGCTCCATTGACCGATGTTTCCATTTACCCATAATAGGGCCCATAGTTTGGCGCTTCATCTCTTAGGGTTAGGTTTTTGGATGTTTAGGGTTTTCCATTGTTTTTCAATAATAAATAGGCATTCGAGCCTCATTGTAAGACAGTTCAGAGGCATGTAGCTGCCACATCTCTTCTAAGAGATAAGCTACCATCGCCCTATCTAGTTTATTTCCAATTCTGTTTGTAAGCATATTTCAATATTTTACATTAATGAAATGAAGTATTATTTCTGCTACATCTCTGTATATATGGTTATATCTGTAATTTGTTGCATTCATGTTCAAATCTAGATAAAAAACGCATCAAAACCTTATTATATCAGTAGTATAAAATCATTATGGAATTTTTACATTTGCATTAGCAACCTTGCAAAATAGATGAACCAGTCACATAAACATGAGACATTTGAATGCTTTATCTCTTCTCTACAATAAACTCTCCTCCATGTCCTACATATGTATTGAAAGATAAACTTTGCTACAACACCATCAATTATGCTATGCAAAGTAATATTCCTCTTCGCTACTCTGCCATAGGCCTTTGATCTTCTCACCCCATTGCCATTTATACTCATACACAAGGTAACTTTGTTCATCTATATGTATGAATCATTCTTCTTCTCTGCAGTCCTCTTACTCTCTCAATCACACTAACCAACCAAATCTTAGATCTAAAATTAGATATTTATAATGTGTTGGGTGAATTCCTCTTTTGGTGTGAGTTCATAGGTTAACAACTTTGTAAAAATCCATCAATAACGATTACTACTTGTGCATTAAATGAATTCACACCCAATGGAGGATTTATTCAACAAGTTTCAACCTTATCCAATTAATTTTGAAGCTTCTAGGAATTACCAAGTCGAATTTATTTTGATGTGCACAAAAAATGCAAGGAAAAACTAATGTAATCCCACAGTGATAGGGAATAGACTACAAATTCTTGGATATATCCAAATTCCTTACACTTCATTCTAGCAGCTAAAAGGATACAATTTCACGTCATACACTCTCTCCCAATAGTTGCAGTAGAGCATAAGGTAAAATAATGAATCTCTGCTTAGAACTACCTTCAGCTTCTAACATGCCTTCTTTAGGACCTGTACACACCTCCAAACCTCTTCCAAGCTCTGTGACAATTCTACAAGTAGGTTAGTTAATTATATAAGTGTCTCTACCAAATTGACCTAGATGCCAACAAGTTAAGGATTGACATAGTGTCAATAAGCCCTCTACTCTTCCTCAGTCCTCTACAAAACCTTCAACACCTCTGCATAACTTTGTAACACATTAATAACAACATCATAAGGAAAAAAACCTCTAAAAATTTTAATGAACATGAATACCTAGAATCGTGAACGTGGATCAACATATGAAGACCTAATTTACCAAACTCATCTCTACATCAAACCACATTAATGCCATCATCTAGACCATCATAAGGTTGACATCAATGTGTCATCTACACCATTATAACCCATGCATAACCAAAAATTTGCAACACATGCTACCTGCAACGAACCAAACATGTGCATAACTAAAAGTCTATAACACATGCTACAAGGTTAACATCCATGCCAACATAAACTAGCTACATCCATAAAAGAAATAATGAAAACACCATGACAATTTAGATTTCCATGGCATCGTTCAGATGATTCATGATTAAAAATTGTTAATGAGTATTCTACATTCTAATTTCCATATTTCAAATTATTTTTTTGGAGATGACGATAATTCCTATTAATATATGAATCAACAATCTCTAAATTTTTAATAAGGGTATCATTATTATATTCAGGCGAAACTAGATTTTCTTCTTTATAATGTTTATGATCTATAAATTCTGAATTTGAACCATGACCATCTTGTAAAATATTAGATTGACTATAGTTGTGATAGTTAGGAAGCTATAAAATATAAGAATTTATATTATTAATTTCACTTTCATATGCAAACTCATCTTCCTCATCTATCATAGATAGGACATTGTGAAGTATGTTGCAAAGATGCTGATTGAATTATTTTGTTATAATCCTCATTTTGATAAGTATATAAAGTGTGTTGAAAATAAGAATTAAACTCATATCTAGATTGTAAACCAATTTCTAGATCTCATTCATGATTCTATTCATCTCCATAACCATCATAAATAAGTAGTTGAAAATAATCAACATGAAAACTAAACAAAATAGAATCAAAATAGACAAAGATAAGATCACATACTATTTTCCCTGTTGTATCACAATATGGTTGAAATATTGGATCAATTGATCGAACAATATATTCATTGTTTAGCTAATGTTGAACACCTTCAGGTATATGTAATATAATTTTGGATTGCTTAGATAAAGATTCAAATAATCCAGATGTAACTTCTCCTCCACAAATGTCTTTGTTACCTTCCAAACATGAAACCAAAGATAAGTTAGAATTAATATGAGTGATATGATCTTTGACAATTCTTAAAACATAAATTCATTATATGATCTTCCGTTAGAGTAGGAGTGTCTTGTTCATCACATTCAAGATTTGACAGAAACATATCTTGTTCATTAGCATGAAACATATATTGTTCATTAGCATATAAGATAGAAGATGATCTTTGAAGATATTCATAGTTAGATTCATCAATATTATTCTCTACCTCAGATTCATAATCCATTCGAGGTTCATTATCATGATCATCATGTTGATTTTTTAGATTATTATCATTATAATGTTTACAACAATCAAAATCAAGCAACCTTGCAAGATACATACATTTATAATACTCATGCAAGATTGCATGAAAATTTGGTATAGAATAAATTGCACCAGGAAGAAGTCTCCTATACAATATCTAGGTGTCATCCTCCAATGACATCATAAACAACCTCATGAGTACATCCCCATGGTGAAACCCCATCTTCGAAATGAATAAGTGGAGTGCAATGAGATGTTTATTTGGATCACCATCTTCATCATTTCAGAAGTGCGACAAATGCCCATATGTCTATGCCTGGTAATTCATTTGGAAAACTTGTAATGTCAGGAAAATTTAACAAAGCAAAGTGTAAATAAGTCCATGAAACAACCATTGAAATGAAAATGAATAAGTTAAATAATTAAGGAGTCACTAGGTTAATAGTTATACTAAAAAGTATTTATTTGAAACCATTTAAGACATGTTGTTTTAACAGTGTCCACCAAATCTTTATAGACTTAGCCATTATTTAGTTAACATAAAAAATGAAATCTTTACAGTTCATTGCCTCATAATGATGGCATAGGAATTTTGTCTCTCCAATTCTAGCAATAGAGAAAAACATAAAAGGACATTCATTGAGGATCTGGTGATCCTTCCGCTTAATGTTAAAATGGATGGTCTCCCTTCACCTTAGGAGGTATTCCCTATTTTCATTAGAAATATATTCAAATAAGAAAATATACCTGGGGTTAGATAAATGATATTATAGAAGGGGATATAAAAAGGTAAAGCTCTAGGTGGAGGAAACCTACATAAACATGTAATCAATAATCACAATTAAAACCTTAATTACACAATCAGAACATAACATCCAATAGAAAATAAAATGACAATCTAATTGGGATAAAAAATTAAATGAAAGATAAATGAAATATGCTCATATCTTATTAATAATAATTTATCTAAACAAAAAATGTGAAAAGGTATAATATAATGTATCATTACCTTATCATTCACTTTACAAAAAGATAAGTTTCAAGATTATAACCATCCTCTAATAATATTAATATCAAAAGATAAAATAATCTCTTGTAGAGTGGAAGTAAACAATATAGATCAGCTCAATTATTTCCCTACTGACATTTTTAAAATGTAAGCATATAAAACAACAAAAAATTAACAACCAAGGAAATAAACATAACATATAACTAATGTAAATAGCATTCACAAGAATTATTGTAACAAAACAATAACATCAATCATCTAGAGCTCAATTAACGACAAAACTTGTATATAGTTTAACCCATCTACCTCTAATAATATGTATATCAGAGAGGAGATGATAACAAGTAATGAAAGTAATCTAAATAATTTCCTAGGTAAATAATTTAAATGAGAATATTAATCAACATATGGTTACAAAGAAAAATAAAAAGAAAATTGCAAGTATATTACATTGAAAATTGCATAAAATAATGTCATAAAATAATATTGATTTGATTTGTGCCAAAAGTGCACTAAAAACATCAAGACATAAGTGTCTCCTCTCTCCATAAATCCTTTCTCTCTTTTCCATATGGGAAATCAAGGTTTTATTACAAAAGTTTTTATAATTGTTTTTATAACCGTCTACATAATTACAATGAAAATGAAAATTAATTTTAAAGCTAACTTTCCTTTTCCGAATATTGTTGAATGACCTTCATATATACTCTTGGACCTTTGAAAGATATAATAATTTATCCTCTATAATTCTCCCATTGAATTGTCTGCTAAAATATTTAATCGTTCTACACTTATTTTCCTGCATCAAGTAAATGGAAATTAGTTCTTTAGTTATTATATAATAACTCATAAAAAATAAATATACTTATTACCTCGCTCCCTTAATAACTTTTGCGAACCTAATTCCTTAACGAATGCTTTAATTCGTTTCTTAATTTCATTCTTGTAGTAAACCTTGGTTAATCCCTCTTGTCTATAATGGAAACCTTGGATTATAAAACATATTTTACAATGGTATATTTATGGACGTAAACATAATTCAAAAATAATTCCCAACCCAAAACCTTTACATAATTTAATAAACCTCTCACAAAGTTAAATGAAATTTTGGGTTAAATAAATTATATTTATGTTAGTCTTCGAATGTGGAAGGATCCAAAATTTCAACCGAGGTGCAGGCTGCATGGAATTTACAGGTTGTAATTGCTTTTAATCAATGGTTCATATCTCATATGAGCTGGAGAATTGTAGGTGGGTTAACAACCATCACGTGACAAGATGGAATCCAACTGTTGATGTTATTTGTAATGAAGGGTCCATGTTTCCTATCGGGTTAATAATTAGAGGGTGTATTAACACTCTCATCCAACCCGAGGACAACCACACATGTGATGTCATGTCAGTGGGGGCCTCTCGAATTATTTTAGCATGATGGTTTGATAAAATGTTTCAATGTAGGCCTCTAATTAATGAAATTTGGTTTAATAAATCTTTTAACATAAACCTATGATTCACATAAGGTTTAATGCAAATAATTCTAACAAAATGCCATGAACTAGATTTGCATCCTTACGACACTATCTTTGGGATAATAAATATATAAGATATAAACTTAGGTACATTTTAAAATACCTAAAACCAGCAAAGAAATGAACCAAATCATTCCGTCTAGTATGTTTTAAAACTTCGTTTACTATTTCTCCTACATGAGATGAATGGAAATTAGCTCTTTGAGAGTCTTATAAAAACTTGCGAATAATTTTGCAATAAACCTGTTCTTCTTATCCGAGTTTACTGGGTTAATACCTTTTCCCAAAATGGTCATTCAGATGCCTTACATAATAATTTATTTTGTTTATTTGGCCAATATATTACTCCTAGTAAAGTTCTTTGAATAATAAGGAAAACGTAAATATAAAATTTATTTTAGTGAGTGAATTCCATTTTGAAAGAAATTCTCTTTTACATTAGTTTGTATTTATTTATTTTTTAATAACTTTAGTTTTCATTTTATTTAATATGATATGATTCTCGCATAATAATATTTTATTATATTTGATTAAAATGTTTGCAAAAATAATTATTTTAACCAGACTTAGTAACATTATTTAAGTAATTTTTTGGAATAGAGTTTTACATATAGTAATGGAATTTATATTAGTGCATGGAAAATATTTTGATAAACATCTTTATGAAGTGATTTATTTAATTTCTATGAAATATTATATATAAATTTTTATATAGGTTAGGAATTGAGCGTTTTTAGATATTTAGATTATAGAGGAGGAATTTGAATATTAACTCTCGTATTATATCTAGATTTACCTTTGCAAATTATGGTTTATGTTTGTAGATGTTTACATTATATCGGAGGAATTTCAATATTAACTCTCATATTATATCTGCATTTATCTTTGCAAATTATATTTTGAATTACAAATTTGTATATGTATAACGTATATGTATAATGGAGTCAACTCTCCTAAAAACAAGGTCCTTGTAGGAAGCATTTTATTTATAGCTTGTGATTATTTAATTTTCTTCTTATTGTGGACATTACTTCCTCTTTTCGTGGACAACTATTTGTTAATCATGTTTAGTCACAATTATGATTATTAATAATGTTTTAATGGTGTGTATTATAATGAAATCTTATTTAGTGTTATTAACAATTTATCTATATTTATTTATGTGTGAAAAATAACATTAAGAGAATAAAACAATAATTATAAACCACACACCTTTATGGATATGAGACTTTATCTAAATAACTTAGCAAAATATCATTAATGTTATTTTTCATGACTGAACCTTTTAATTTATTTTCCTAATATAATTTTTGGTGTTACTAGGGATAATGTGTCAAATAGGATAGAGGACAATGACAAAAAATCCCAAGACGTATCCAAGTTTTTGGAAAGGTCCAACTTAGCACCAACACCATGCAATATTTTCAAGATAATAAACATAGTTAACTTATGTCTCTGTGCACAAGAATTCATGAAATATTTTCAACAAAGTAAACCTAGTTTATCTATATCTTTGTGCACAAGAATTCAAGAATATTTTTCCAAGAAACATTAACGAATACCTCAAAATATGCTCGACTAGCCTCTTCTCTAGCTTGTCTCCTCACTTTCAACATGCATGAAGGAAGAAAATTTTGAAATAGAGCATGAGGATAGACTTTGATGAATCCTACGGACACAGTAACAATCACATGTTCTTCATTCATATCAGAATTATATTTGAAGTCAAGATGAGTCAACATTTCATCTTATGCTTCTCATGCATCTCCATTTAGATTTTTTATCCTTGTGTGACTTCTTCCTCTTTTCTCCTCTATTAGAGTTGTATATCCGGAGCTTGCACAATAAACTCACGATTCCACTTATGCATATAATTTCACACATAAATATTGTGAATCTATTTTCTATGTGTGATGTTGTGTCTGTTCATCAATATCAAACAATACAACAACATGTTTTGCGCAACCTGATCTAAATAATATTAAATATTCATGCCATTTGAGCATGAGGAGGGTGGATTATTTTTTCATTATATGCTAAAGAGATTCAAAATAATAATAAAAAAACTAACCTTTCTTGCGGATAAGGGTATAAACTTGTTTCTTTATGACTAGGCAATTTAGTGACTAGACAACACTAAGATCTCATGTTTTCATGTGCACATATTATAGTTTGGTTTTGACGGTCATTCCTATTACATGGTGGATTTTTTTCAATAGGTGGTTATTGTATATGATGCAATGACTTGAATTATCATGCAATAACTCAGGCTGGTGTGTCCCTCCTCTTATCTCTATTAGGGATCAATGTAATGCTTGATATGTTCAACTAGGAGTTTGGAACTTTAATTTTCAAAAGTCGTTCTGGATATGAAAATGCATCAGCTCATAATGGAATACTAACAATCATACGCATTACCATTTAGTTACAATTAACTAATTTTCCATCTGTTCTTGGATTTCTTCGCTTATAGTTATTATTTCTTGAGGTATATTTATTCACAAAAATGAATGCATATATGCATGTTATTTTTAATCTAATGCAAAATGTTTTAATATGTGGTTCTATAGATATTACATTCTCCCCCTACCTTAAAGATAGAAAATCCTCGATGTTCAGATCGTCATCATTATATCTTCATCCAATCTTTGTATCCTATTGGAACTTTGTCTTTTATATTTACATTTAATTTATTTCCCTCAATATACATTTTAGGTCATCTTTTTCTCATGACATTTATCTCTTGTCTTGATAGTTTTGTAACCAGAATAACCAAAACGAGACCCTTCCCCTTCAAAATGAAGGATTTTACTTTCACGAAAATGCGAATCAGGAAATAATGATTTATTACTATTCATAACTATTTACGACTACAAATGTATTCAATTTTTACTTTGAACTTTTTAGCCATTCAAATTCATAAAACAACAATTCTTTGTAAAAATTGGTTGTTACTTGTTAATACCCTTGGAAACCATGGCCATTCCACACCATATTTTACTTACAAGTGATTTATCTTTTTCAGCAAGCACTCTAAGAGTGGTTTATCAGCTTGATAGGGAATATGGATTCTAGTTAGTATTTCTCAATCATAATCATATTATTTTTCAATAACAATATTTTGAACTATCAATCATTTATCAGAGTACCTCTGCAAGTACTTAGAAAACACATAATTCTCAAATCATATGAGCGAACAAAGTAAACATAACTAAAAAAAGTGCATATTGTCTTAGCCCTGCTAATAACATCCACAATTCTAGTATCACAAATTCCTGGAATATAATAGAGGCCACTCTCGAACTACAATTCTAGTAATCCATCGACAACCACTTGTCTCCTTTCTTACCATGAAACTAATAAAACAAATTCACATATTTACACCTCCTCAACACAAGCAATGTCCTCCTAGTTCTTGGTAGTCCAGTCTTTATCTCCCACTAACACCTTCTAATTCTAACTACCTTTATCTCCTTCAGTCGTTTTCATACATCTTCCACTCATGACATTGATCTCGAGTCATGTTAGCTCTTGCTGGTCAGATTGGCCAAATAGGGTCGCCCCTTTGGGAAAATGAAGGATTTTTACTGTCCTTTCATGGACCATAACTAATTTTCACTATTTCCTAGAAATTAGGAGTCTAACGTCTCATGGTGGCTCCTCTAATACTCCTAAAAATAATAGTAAATAAAACATTTTCATTTACCAATAAATATTTACATTCTCAAACAATATTTATTGTTCAATTTTTGGCTTTTGAGTTACATGTCATCTGAGAAAGTCATTTTAAAATAGATTTACCACTTTGACTTAACATTGTTTGTCAATCTACATAAAATATTAACTATAAAAATTAAATTACAATTTGTTTTCCACTATCATTGAATGTTTCCTTGAAGCATTTCCCAAATGTCACTTATGATACCTACCATCTCATGATTCCTTGAAAAGTGTTATGCCCCACTAATCAAGTGGCCTTGTAGTTTTTTCCTTCAATAAGGGTGCCCCCTAATATCCAACAATTCACAAGTATCATGCCTAACATTTTATGTCACACAATGGTGTTCATTTGGAGTTTCCCACATAGTAATCAACATTCATTTCGGAAAAAAGAACACTATATCTTCTATGCACATTATTGCATGTCCTGTTTGCATAATAGTAAACATTATACCTTCATATTCTAGTCCCAAATCACATTGCAACCTTTTACCTTTCATTGGTTCTTATATTCTATGTTGTCAAAATCTTACTGGCATCACTATGTTGCCATTAAGCTACCCCTTCTTAATCATACTAGCAACATTAGTCAAAATTGTATTTTGTAAAACCATACATTTTACAGAATTATTTTATATATGTACAAAACATGTTGTCAAATATACTCAATATTCACTTAATTTTCACATGCATCAATGTTTCTTAGTACTTCAACAAAGTAAGAAGGTATTGCTCCTGTCAATTTTTCACTTAAATAAACAACTTTCATGACAATAAGGATAATGATACATCTATAAAATAAATGTAAATAATATAAACAAAGTTTCCATGGGGATGTTTTCCACAGTCACAATTAAGTAAAATATAACCTTCTAATAGATATAACCATTCTAATCCAAATATTATCATCCACCAGAGTTCTAATCCATGCAAAATAATATCTCATTTTCATTCATATGTGTCTAACCATAAGTTACTATTGAACATTAATAACTTGAAGTGAATCAAATAGACCTTTCCGATCAAATAAATCAATAATTTAAACTGATTTATAATATGCTATCCAGATTCAATTTAGAAATGACCAGGAAGACACAATGATTCTACAACATAATGGACCTAACTGATTAAGTTTAATATGTAGTGTCACCAACAATATGCACATAACTCGATGAATTTCTACAGGATCAAAAGGAAAATATTTTGTTAGATGCATGATGCATATAGAATTATTCATACTAACACCATCTTTGATTCATCAACTTGTAGATTTACATTGTCTTGTCTAAAGTTTTAGTAGTCAATGAAATCAACAACACCTAATTGTTAGTAAATTTATAATTAATCACATGCATGCCCCTTAATAGACACCACATTATTAAATTATTAAATAATCTTTGTTTCCCTCTTCACACCAATTATCATTTATGCATGTTCATAAGGAAGGTCACAACGATTTTCCTTTATGCCTCTCTATTTATCAGTCACTTTGTAAGGTATTATTTTTATCATGATCTAAGTTCTTATAAAACATTTAAGAATTTACAGTCATGCTTATGCATGGTTAAAGAAATATCCACTCACATAGAAACCATAGTTTCTTGCATACTATATGAATATGCATAAACTACTATACAAAGATTTAATCATAGGAAGATAAATTCAACATTAGTAAGTGAGTATCGATAAGAAATATTGGTAGCAATCTACACGCCAATAAAAAAACTCAAATTTGAGTAATGTATTACCATATCTAAACACATGATATGAGAATGAACGAACAATTTGAAATTGTCTAGAATTTTAATACTAATATTTAATCCGAATGATGCACACTCCAATCAACTTATTGCAATATGCCTTTAGATATAAGTTAAATTATTTGTCGACAGATCACATATAATCTAATATCATTTCATTTGTGGAGAACATTTCCATTATTGTTTTCCACAAATATATGGTATCGTGTGATGCGAATTCACATTAGAATAATGCAACTTACTAAATATACAATGCCACTACATTATCATGAATTCAATCGACATTCAAGGTAATAAATTTTTAGCCATTACTATACTAAGCACCCTTTCACTCAACACGACCTACAACTTGACTCATTTGTTATTCTCAAAATTCAAGAGGATTATTTCATTTTTTTAAAACATTCTAAGATGTTATCAAAAACATCAAGTAAAACCCTTTCTGTACTAGATTCTTTCACTCTCACATTGTTTTCATTATTGACAAAGTGATGCATACATTTTTTACTTTCTCAAATGTGTAAGAAATGCATTACAACCCCAGGAATTTTCTTCCACTCCACCATTAAAAATTATCATAAAAGTATTCATACAAGGCTGGTAGTTAATCCACACCATCCCTATTTACTATGTGCGTGTTTCAAAATTTTCCATTATCAATGCAACATGATTTATAATTGTCTTTTATCCACATAAGGACCAAAATTTCATAAAAACAATTAACCTTCAAAACAATTGTTAACATTATCACTCTTTAATGAAATCATTAGCATTATCATGAATTTCATAATAAACATGGACTACTGCACACACTGCCATGTAATATCATTAGTATCATACTTGAGCTTATATCTAATATAATAATATCTATACTCCTTCTCGTTGTTATAAAACATAAGGGGTGTTGGTGTTGTAACCTAGCTCTGATACCACTTATAACATCCCTCAGTGTACCTCGTACAAAATACACATGATTAGAAGTTCTTACAAGTTTTATTGGCATGTGATATTCCAAAAAGACTTATCACATACTCCTTAAATTATAATAAAATTTTATAAACATGATTGTTATGTGAAGTAACCTTAGAAAAGGAATAACAAATCTCATAATGTAATAATCATTAATGCAACTTATTAACAAAATTATTTCTAATGTAACTTTGCATCAACAATATTGTTCATTTAATGAAGCTTATTAATAGCACATTGAATGATGTAAGTTTCAAAGTCATGTAAGGTAGCAACCTCAGCAAGATCATAGAATGAGAAAACACATAAAATGAACATTGATATACCCCAGAACCCCAAAGATAAAAATGGACAAAAACTTATTTAATTAAATGTTTCACGAGGGAGTTCACCCCCCACTCAATGGAAACAAACAATTAAATCCCTTGTCGAATGTTGAATTCTTACAAAAGAAACAAAATCCTTAATTCAAAAATAATTAGCCAAAGGCCATTACATTAAACATGACGTAATTTTTTCCAACAAATTACCCAATGTCTTCGTGGCATGGTTGTTTCCTGCAATAAGCTACCCTTTGAAAACTTTGATAATTCTTCGCTCTACATGTAACAATAGTTAAACATAATGATCTAATTTCCTACCATAGTATTAGCTATAATCCAACTTTCTGTTGCAGAAAAAGGGATTCTTTTGGACTATCAATCCATTCTTCGCATAAGTCATGATTCTTTCATGCAACCACTATCATCAGCAGCTCTATCATGATGATTTATCTGAAAAATAAATTTATCCAAGCACAAAAGATTGTGACATTTTAATAAAATAAATAAAGTTAGAGAATTGAAATCTCTGTATCTCAAATTTTTAATATGTACTAGTTATCATGTCATAATCATTAGTAATAATCTTCACACTATACCTCTTGTCGTAGAAACTCTTTCTTGCACATGAAAAGATTATACTGAAAACCATATCCGTAAATAATATATTGCCTTTAAATGAATAATCAAGTACTTAACCATGTACATTTACATATACAATACCTTAATCATTTTATGCAAAACCACACTTAAATTGCATTTAATCCAAATGAAAAACCATGGGAATTAATTTGCACAACCATGGTATTATTTCCCAATTGTTTTTCTTATTGCAAAGCCATGAGAGATTATCTACTTCTCGTTTTAATTACAAAACCATGGGTACAATATACTTGTTCTTTAATATATAAAGCCATGTGTACCATACACTTGTTTCCTTAAATACAAAGCCATTATTTTCTTTCTAACACAACAACGTAGGTTAGTACTATAAAATATGGCTAATCTTGTTGTTTGTTATTTCTGAAACATAATAAAAAGGAACAAAATTATAGGTGCACATCTATTTTCTTCTCTATATTTCAAATCCATAGAAATATAACATTTTTCTTGTTTATCCAAATTTCACATGCATTAGATAAATTCATATAATTATAAAAGCATGCTTATTTGTCCATGTTTCCATGCATTAATTAAATGTATACAATTATGAAATCTCCCATATTCATCCTTACTCCAAATGCAAAACCCATTTTAACTATATAATAGTAACTTTCCATGTGCATGTGAATGAGGAGTGTGCATGTAATTATGAACCATGAATTTTTATCAATATGTCAAATGAAAACCACATTTATATTAGCTTGCATGTGAATAAAGAATGTTCATGGAATTACAAAACCTCGTATATTCAAAGAAATCACTAATTAAATTATCTTTCTACGCACGAGAACTATCCAATATTTCTGAAGAGATTAATGCACAAGAGCCATGCAATTTATTCAAAAATATTAATGTACAAGGACCATGCAATATTTTTGAAAGAGATTAGTATAATAAATTTATCTTTTTACCCTCAGAACCATGCAATATTTTTAAGAAAATAAGTATAGTTAACCTATATCTATGTGCACAAGAATTCATGAAAGTTTTTCCAAGAAACATTAATGCATGCTTCAAAATATGCTCGACTAACCTATTCACCGACTTGTCTACTCACTTTCAAATTGCATGAACAAAGCAAAGAATGAAATAGAGAATGAAGTTTCCCTTTTATGAAGGCTTGTGTAATACCCATGGAAAGACTTATTTTGTGACTTTTATTTATTTTGGGAAAATTGAAAAGACATGTATCGAATTATTGTTTTATTTTCTAGAATAAATAAAAATAATAATGAATGAAATTTATGTTAGAATAACTAATTCCCTTAGAAATGTGTTAGAGGATAACATAAGAGATTAACCTCCAACTATCAGGGAAAAGAGTGGAAGTAGTTATGCTTGAAGAGAGGGGGAAAAAGGAAGAAAATATTTTCCTTTTGACTTTTGGCTGAACTTGGATTTTTTTTGAAGAAAAGAAAAGAGCCAACTAATGTGGTCCATCCTCACGACAAGGTGTCTTGAGGATGGACCACATTAGTTGGTTTGAAACATCGACAAAATCCTGATTATGTGATTAATGCAAAATACATCTATCTACATTATTGATCAAGAAAGTCTTAGATCTAACAAAATAAAAGATCTTAGAGAGAAACTATAGACCACCTTGATCATACAAGGTTGGAATAAAATACTGTGTGGGGGAATTTGAATAAGTTATTGCAGGAGATAAATACAGTATTTGGATAACCCTTTCTAGTGGGAGAGAAGTAATAGAAAACCTAAGAAAGGGTTTGAATGATGTTGCATAGGGTGTGGAGAAAAATAACTCAAAGGATCTTTCTGGTTCTACCTAAGAGCTATTGGGAGAGCTTGGTGGAACTACCTGTACAAGACAGTTCATGGCTAGGAGGAATGTTGAAGCCTCTCTCTTATTTCTGAAAGAATTTTAGACAAGTATTTCTATGTGATGTAAGTAGATTTCAGAGGTTAAATAAATGTTTAATAAAAAATACCATAAAAATGTGTTATTTCTACTAACATTGTGATTGTAGGTTGTCAAGAGACTAGAACAAGTTTGAAGATTAGAAGACCGATGTTAATAGGTGGAAATAAAATAAAGAAAACATGTGTACAATGTATGAAAACTGTTGTGTTAAATAAACTAAAATGAAATAAAAATATACTATAGTAATTATACATTAGTGAAATACTATGGAACAACTATTGTTTCCTTTTGCAAGAGAAAAAGTTTTGTTTACCACTAGGATAACAGAATTTAAAGTTTAATTGCTATTATGTAAAGGAAGTTAGGGTTTGTGCGAGGTTAGACCTTTGGAATTCTTGAATGTCTTGTATTTCCTTATGGACTTCATAACGTCAATCCTCTGCATGAGAATATTAGGACACAAAGGACTAGTAGTGACTTCCAATTATAGGAACCCATTTAGTATTTGGACTAATGAGTACATAATAGTATATGTGTTTCTGTGGGAATAAATCTATATAAATGTTTAATGAAAATTACTTTTGTTATATATCTTTGAGGAAGTGAGAAATATTTTTACTCACATGATTGTTAAACACCTTAAACATTTGTGTAGTGAACCTGTGCAATGTAATGAAAAGATTACAGAAATGCGATAATAGACTCAAATGAAAAAATGAAAGTAATACATAGCTAGAAGCACAAATATCTTTCTTTTAAGAGTACAAAGAAATCAAAATATTTTATTAAACCATGCATGAAGGGTTTCAACATATATGCATTAAAAATATACACTGAACAAGTGTAGATCTAAGATAAGATCTTTCCATAATTGATGCATAATGAACCAAAATTTATTTATATAAAAATCATTAAGCACATACATTCTATAGTAGAGAATTGATAGAGAAATAATACATGTTAAAAAATGGTAAATTTAAATAAGTTCTATGATAGGTACAACCAACCAAGGCATATTAGATATTCATTTTACAACAAATGTAGTCTACAGGCCTACAACCAAGAGGAATCATTAAAAATAATAAACTATTTTTATATATTAAATAAACCATTTCTGAGAAACTCTAGCCCTCATATTTTCTCCACGCTTAAACCATTAAATAAACTAATGTAAAACCCTTGGTTGGAGTAGTGTATGTTCTAAGAGATTTAATAAACTATTAGATGAAAGTTTAAGCATAGAAGGATGTTGGTATTAAACTAGAAAGAAGAGAAAAATTGGTAATATTAGAACCTATAACTCAATCCATTGTATCCAACAAAAATAACTTAGACAAAAAGAGATGGGTAATTGGGTTGGTGCACAAGATGTGTACCTATAAAATAGGGAAGCCTTAGTTAGGATTTTTCATAAACCATAAAAAGAACACTTTGAAACAAAAATAAACAAGTATTCTAACTGAAGTTGTTGTACATATGGAGACATATGTATTATACAGTTCTTGGCATGTAGCCCTGAAAGGAGTATATAAAAATCAGGTCAAGCCAACCGATTTAACCAGTGGAGGATATAATGTAAAAAATGTGAAACCAATAACTCTTAATAGAGCGATAACCAATGATAGGATTTGAAATTATCACCTAGACAGTTGAAGTTGTGAATGTTTGTAAATAACTCGAACCCATAATGTAAAGGTAAGGTTTCCTATCACAAGGAGATAAACGATTGCTACCACCAGTAAATGTAACACTTCCTTCATGCATATTGAAGAAAAAATAAGCATAGAGGAATTCTTAAACATTCCTACTCATGTCAACTGCTAGAGAATCAAGGGTGTGAAGTGTTCCATTCATACCCTAATTATTTACTTGTAACTTTGTTCTGAATCATATATTCTAGCGTGGCTGAATGAAAGGCTTTTCCATAGCCTTGAGCTAAAGATGAATTTTTAGAGCTAGTTGTCTAATCAAGTGAAGAGTAGCAAGAGGATTTTGGAACAGTGGAGTAGAACTCCTTTCATCGCTTGAGTCATTGTTACAAAGAAACTTTAATGTAGAGTTTGGGTCTAGCAATTACCAAACCCTTACCTAAAAAAATCTCCATCGTCGATTCCAAAGTTAAAATCTGACTCTTGATGGTAGCTAATTACCACTATAAGCAAATGGTTTAACATGTATTACATCAAAAGACAAGTGCTCACTCTAAAAATCTTCCAAAATATCTACACCCTCAATACTACATTAAGAACCATATCTTAGTTATAAAAGGTTTCCGGAGTTGCGTCAAAGAATATACATATGCTAAACTATGTAAATCTTTCTCTATGTTGGATATACAAATGTTGTATTATTTAAAAATTCCAAAAGGGCCAATAACTATATATATATATATGGTAATGAGAAAAAAGTTGAATGTTATACCAACACTACAAGAAAAAAGGTCATTTGTAAGGGTCTAAAAATGTCACCATAAGCTCATTGGTGACAGTCAAAAGAGTCTCCGTCACCAAAGGTGGTGTTGCCAAAAGTGTAGGTGTTGTGGTGACATTCAAGATCCATCACCAATAATTATTTACAGTGATGGATAGTGATCGTCACCGTTTCATATGAGAAATGGTGACAAACCTTATCCTTTGTCACCAAAAAATTGAACGACAAAAAAGGTGGTATCGCCAGAAGTGTAAGTGTTGTGGTGACATTCAAGGTACTCCACCAATACTGATTTATAGTGACAAATAGTAACAGTCACAGTTTCATATGAGCAATGGCGATGAAACTTAGCCTCTCTCACCAAAAAATCGAACGTCACCAGAAGTACAGGCGTTGTGGTGACATTCAAGTTCCATTATGAATAGTGATTATGATCATGGATAGTGATAGTCACTATTTCATATAAACAACAACAATTTATTGTGATGGATTTTCCATGGCCATCACTATATATATATATATATATATATATATATATATATATATATATATATATATATATATAGCTAGTGACGTTCGTTGACTGTCACCATTTCATACTTTCGTGAGCATCTAAAAATGTCACCATAAGCTCATTGGTGATGGTTAAAAGAGCATTTGTCACCAAAAATTGATCATCATCATTCCATATGAATATCAAGATATGATGGAATGGAACCACCAACCTCCTGCTTGTAAAGAAGATGCTCTTCCATTCAGCTAGCACCCTTTAAAGAATTAGAATTTAAAAGCCTAGATTTTGAAACTTTATAAATTGTAAATTCTACAGCTGGCAATAAATTATAAAACTTTCTAAAATATTGGAAAATATTTTACTAAACAAGAAAAATAACATTAAAGTTGCAAGTCCCTACTTAATAGTTATGGAAGTTATGAAAAGTGGGTGGAGGGAAAAATAATTGTGTATAAGATACTTAATATGTTGAGTTGAATACTCAATTAGGAGTGAACTTTTGAAGACAACTACAACCTATAAATGATCTATAATTATAAAACTTAAAATATTCAATTACACTAAAGATTGATTTCTCACCTTGTGAATCATGTAAATATGTTGTGACGGCATAAAAATCGACCTTTAAAAGGTTGATTTACATGCCAAAAAGGAAAAACTAGTGAGTATATATGACACAATTATGAATAATGGAAAAGACAATGATCCCATTCATAGACATCATAAACAAGATGACACCTTATATTGTTTAGCTTTGAAATATCAAGAACAAGTCTTCCAACTTTCCTGTCACTAATAATGGCCTCTTACAACAAACCTTGTTTGAATTTGATAGATTGCATCAAAAGAATGAATTACTCTATGAAGAAATTATTTCCAACTAAGAAATTTCTAAAAAAAAATATGGAAATATTCATTAAGTAGAAATATTATTCTAGCATAATATCATGTTAGACAACCTAAAGTATACTAAACATCTTTTATATACATCTATAATATCACCTCAAATTCAACTATCTCTTTATGCAACATTCCTTCAAGCTCTCCAATTTTCCTCCTTGATTCAGTAACCTTAATACTATAATAAAAGGATCCAGATGTGGTGAATTTTTGTCCTATCTGACAGAGAAAGTTAAAACCCTCTCTAAACAACATTTCCACTTTTTCTACAACCTATACATTTGAATCAAAATGCACATTAGTTTGGATATGGAGGTCCTATGCCATAGGTATGATAGGCATATAGATTAATTAGAAAACATCTACCCATATATACAATCTGTATCATAAAGTACCTCTACAGCTTCCTTTCTGAGCCAATCTTGTTGATGTGGATCATGGAACTCTAATTTTGAGGGTGGTGAATGCAGAGACAAAAAATTGATGGAGTATCTGGAAGATGTAATCATACAACTAGACCTCTCACATTGAATTTGGGAACAACGTAGGTCTAATATATTAGTATAGAATAGCCATTGAATATCATACACAATTATGGGTACTCCGGAAAAATCATGAGTGACATAAATTATGTAAGATATCACAAGGTCAATGAAAAAATAATATGAAATCTTCTTGTGAAATATAAAGTAGCCGAATTCAGTGGCATACCCATAAAAATTAAAGGCAACCTCAATGTAATGAATGACAAGAAATGACAACTCTACTTGCTACAACATCATAAAAAAAACCAAGCTCTGGGAATTTTCCAAAGGATAAACCCCAAGCAGCATCAAACATGACTACTCATTGGGTTGCTTCTAGAACTCTATCTTTCCATGCACATTTTATGCACATATACCACATCCATATATTTCTTTCACGTTCACTAGGTAATACCAACAATAAAGATAACTATCATACCAATATCATGAGGTTTCCCTGAAGGTGTGTGTAGCAAAGAACATGTGCTTTTAAGGGTTCATTACATAAATGACAACGAGAATTTTGCATGTTTTTGGTATTTTGTTACATCAAAATTTGTCGATTATTACTGTGTAAATGAATAGTCTACACGATAGAAAGAGAAAACAACATAAGAAGAAATAAACATGAAGAAAAAATATTCTTTAAAACTATAGAAGAATAAAAATACATGAAGAAAAAATATACCTGGTCAAACAAATCATATCAGAGGTACCTTCCTAGTGGCTTGTCAAAACTTCCATAGTACTTGATGTGAAAGAGTTGTGAACACCCACATACTATCCCCTTCAACACATAGTGACTCGATAACAAAACCAATATACTTTGATGATCAGAAGGAGAAGCCATAAAGTATTCTTTAGAGAAAACGTGTCCTTGGTTTTTGTACCCTAAAAGTTTCTCATCCAGAAAAACCTTGGACTAAATTTCCTTTTCTGCTACTCCTTGATTCTCTCATGCCACATTCCTAGATAGCTCCTCTATTGTTATTTGATAACTAAGATTAGCCTTCGATGAAATTGAAATAGTGAAACCATTTGCATATCTGAATCTTTTGATTCCTTATCATGAATTTCCAAATATGATGTGATTGCCCCATATGAACCTGGACTCACAAGAGATATAATTTCATTTGAATATGCCTTTATTAAAGCTGAAAATATAGATAAATACCTAAAGGAGCAGTTGGGAAAAGGTCTTTGTTAAGATGGATATGTATCCTACCCCTGTAACTTGAGCACATGTATCTCCTATGAAAGATTCCTTAAAAACAATTTTTGTTTGAAGAAGAGTGGTTCCATCAAGACGAGTTTTACTAGTAACGTGTGACATAGGTGGCCCCATCCCTTCACTAGTAAGAGGTGGTTTAGAATATTCTTTATTGTTATGAATCAGAGAGTCATGTACAAAGGAAGATTCATTTGAGATTGTCTTATACATTTTCAGGTTTTCATTTTTGCCAACTGGTTTTGTTCTAAAATACGAACAACAAAACTGGGTATCGTGGAAATATATCTATCTAAACTTAATTATTTGTATCACAATGTAACAATTATTAGTGATTTGAAGGGAAGTGCAGGCAAGGTGGCACCTTCATCTACAAGGAAATAGGTCTCCAGGGCTAAATGTTAAGCTGAAAACACTGATCATGACTTTCACCCATAAGACAAACTTATGAACAGGAGCAGAACAAGTCCCATAAGTTTTGACTTCAAGAAAAACACATATAACATCATATCAATATGTCACCTAGTTTGGAGATAGTCAACCACATGATATACTTTCAAGAATGAAATCTTGAGAACCTATTTACTTGGAAATATTTCAGGGAGAATATTAGATTGATTTCTAGGCTCCAGCTTCCATCTGTGACTTAGATTATCATAGCATACATAATAGAAGTTCCATTTCTACTAGACAGATTAGACTTTCAAGGCATATTAAGCATAAATATAATAATTATTTTAATGGCTAAAATATTTAAAATACACAATGAATCCTAGACAGTTTTCCACCCTTGGAATCACCATCCTAGTGTGGAAAACGGGTTTCCAATTTGTATTAGCAATGTTAATTTATGGATTCACATCAGAATTTGTAGGATAGAGCACTGATCGACAAGAGAAACATTTTATGCATAATACCAAAAATAAAGTTGTAAAGTACCTTGTTGATTTTGGAGGGAACAGGTAGAGTGGGTGCACTTGGCATCCCCACACTAGTTGGAATTTGAGGAATATTGGCCCCCCTATTTATCAATTTTTTCTCCTTGGCTATCTCCAAAAGTACTTGAGACCCCAATTCATCTCTTTTTCAGCTTCATACTTTGGAGAGAATATTTGGACAACATACATGAGAACAACTTAGGGTGGACATGTTTGGTGAAACAGCACTGAAAAACAACTTCGGTGAGCATATTTGAAGGGAGGAACTCAGAACATAGTTTTTTATAGCACAGCAACACTCAAAACTCTTAATTGTCTATTTTGTACTCTCCTCTATTCTTATGATGGAATCTCCTTCAACATATTTGGAAGGGTATGATCATAGAAGTCATGGTGGAAGAAGTGGTGAAGGGAGAGGAGTTGGCGAGAAAAATAGTAGAAGTTTCCCCTTGATTCTCCTATAAGGAAGTGTCATAGAAAGATAGAGAAAAAGGAAAAAAATAATGTGGAAACTACTTATGGAATTTCATTAAGTTCAAGGAAAATTTTGGATTCATACGAAGGGGTAAAGCCCTTTTTCTTTGGATTCCTAACAATGGGGTTGAATTTTGTAATTTATCACCCCCAAGGTTAAGGCACAATGTCAAAAGGATCATGACAATGCATGGTTAGCTGGGGAAGAAAGGAGGGGAAACAAGCATGTTCTCATAGGTTAAAGAAAGGGGCAGCAAGTTGCCTCAACAGTCTAGAAATTCTGGAAGAGATTGAACTCTAGACTCTTGGAAAGAATGTTTGATTTTTGTAGGAGGGAAGAAACAAATAGTGGAGTTGCCCCTGCCATACATTCATGTGGTATTCCCTTATAGAGTATTCTATCTCTATATTGGCAAGTCATGTTTAGAGTGGTCAATGAAGCACCCACAGGTTATAAGAGACAAAATTTCAAATGTAAGAACCACTATCCTACAGAAGGAGAAGTTGTTGTGGACTAATACAACAAACTAGTCATAAATAAATTTGATAGTATGTCTCCTTTAGGCCTGTACTTCTTGAAAGAAATGAATACTTAAAATTAGAAGAAGAGCAATGAATGCATGGCTGAGACTTACAAAAGTAATTGAGATTTCAAATTACAACTACAATATATGAAATTTCAATATGGATACTGATGCTATAAAAAAAATGTGCACCTAAACAAATCCCATATAACAAGATGTAGGTGCCTACATCTCACAAAATGAAAAACATGTGAATTTTCCACAATGCTAGAAAAATTAAAAAATAAGTAGAAAAAATTAAACA
The DNA here is from genome assembly GCA_031772625.1 of Pinus tabuliformis. NCBI lineage: Eukaryota > Viridiplantae > Streptophyta > Pinopsida > Pinales > Pinaceae > Pinus > Pinus tabuliformis. The sequence continues at coordinate 658,103,073 of CM062817.1, forward strand.
TGTGCTATAAGCTTATACAGAGTTTAAGCCATATAGACCTATTAAATCAAGATTTTTGATGGCTTTTTTTAATTTTTCCAACGATGATTTTGGGGGATATTTTCCTTGAATTTGTATAGGAAATATCTTTGGTTGTACCTTTCAATATAGATAGAGAATCGAGATACAATACAAAAAATCATGTGTTGACCATATTGTATATGTACAATACAAAAAATGTGTCAAAAAGTACATACCCCAAGCCCAAACAAGGTTATATGGTGACTATGCTTCAAACGTCATGCAAGTTCTCATAGAATCCAAAGTATACAACAAGGCTTACTTGGAAAAATTTGGAAATGAAAGGAAAGCTCCAAACAAAGACAAGGAAGTAGTCGATGGATTCAAAGAAACAGTTTCTATCATTTGTCCTGAACAAAAGGAGCTCTAAAGAACTAATTTACTACATTTATCAAAAGGAGTAATGCATTTGAAAATGTAAATGTACTCATTGATATGAGTATTATGAAGCTTATTGCATGCCGATCATATTCTGGTTTTGAAACTCTAAAATTGCACATGCTTGCACCTCAAGTTTTTTCACTTCCCAACTTATCAATAGAAAAAAGACCATGGAGCACTTATGGGTTCATTCATTTAGTGAAGAGAAAAAAACTTGCATTAACCAAGGCAGGTGATCTTGCTTACAATCAATAAAATCTTCACATGATATCTCAATATAGAGACAAGGCTTCAAAGTAACCTTCAGACTTGGCTGTCAGCTTCTTGCCTCAAAATCTATTTTCTGGATCTGGTTGAAAATCATTTAATAATTTTCTTAAAATGTTATATATATGCATGCATAAGAAATTACACATATTTTCTTACATCATAACCTTTAAACCAAAATGACCATTATAATCGAGCAAATGCATATAGTTAAAGTATTGGCATACCAAAGCTTCTTCTTTGCCCAATTTAGATTTCAACTCTATAATTCTATGCTTCTTTCACTTTGCAATGTTTCCAAGTCCCAGCATGTAAGTGAGAAAATCTATTTTGAATAGACTATCAAATGATTCAAAGGAGTGTTGATGATAAATATTCCCAAAGACTCAAGTGGGTGATCTAGTTAGCCTTTCATTTCTAAGTTTGTAACAATTTTATTAGACAATGTTGTGGTATATTTATAACATTCTTGGCCCTATAGCTTCCATAAACAACTAAATTCCATGTATTTTGTGGCACCACTAAAATTGACATACAAGAAGACTATAATAAGTAGTAAAACGGTATAAAATCTCCTTGTTTATGAGTGAAAATAGCACCAAAGCAATTTCAGAATCAAAAAAATAATTAAAGTTAACACATGGCACTATGGTGTGAGATGGTGCATGTTTCAAGTGCCTATGATGAAGGTTTGTTTGCATGCCAACCAAAAGCCCATATTCAATAGGGTGGTTTTGTTGTTGATCTTTGAAAGTGACAAGTGGGTCATGGAATTCTGATTCTTGTTTTGAATGTTGATGATCTCATTTTCATAATAGTGATCTTCATTTGATTAGCTAAGTGAAGTATAGTCTTAGGAAGTAGTTTGATATGATATTCTTAGGGCACATGCATTATTCTCTTGGTTTACATGGTTCACAAACAAAGGAAGATATTTTCCTTTCTCAGCCTATGTATGCTATGGATCTCCTTCACCAATTTTACATGGATTACTGTAAATCAATCCCAATAATCTTCAATCCACAATTAAGTTGTTTGCAAGTGTTACACATCTCAAATGGATGACACTTTGTATTGGAAATTGATTGTCACCCATTTGTACTTACCTCATACATGTCCAAGCATTTTCCTTTTTATTGATTTAATCTCTCATGATATTCAAGAACTACATAATAACCACTAGAAATCATAAAAGAAGACACTTCAGTCCATCCAAGGTATAGCTAAGTTTATGTTTGAGGAGTTCCCCATTTTTGGTTTCTTTCAATAAAAAAGTTTGTGTTAGAGACTCATATGATTAGTATTCTACTGCAGCCTGTGTATTCAATTTTTCTTCAAGTCCTATTACTGGACCTACAAGAAACTATATACTCTTTATCTTTCTTTGACCAAAGCTAAATATAATCTAGTAGTGCATGAAGAATAGGAAGTAGTTTGGCTTGAATGGATCCTTTTTGAATTTGTCTTCAATAAATCTTTGTTTCCATTTGTTTCTAACATGCATACCTGACCATTGAGGTTTCCCATCATCCAAATTAGCATAATGTGACTAAGCACATTGGGAACATGCACTTCATTCAGAAACTTTTTCATGATCAAGTTGTTGGTTTGACATTTTACCACACAAAACATGTTGAATTGTTCATGGAGCCCCTCACATAAGCCAAGTTTCTTCATCATTCAAGCTATGTTAGCTACACATGAAGTTGTCATTAAGAGGCATAGGCATAATGCATCCTTCCTTATACATCATTTTGTAAATCCTTCTCCCAGCCCGTGTTGAATATCAGACAACTGGGGTTGCTTCAAACCAACTTGGTCTAATGTATTATAGTCAAGGTGTGCTTTTAGTGTGCTTTCATACTTACTTCTCTGTCGATTAACATTCTATCTTGTTAATAGGTGATGTGAGGGTGCTATTATTCTTGGTATTCACAAAAACTGATTCATGTCTTATCACTTTATTCAGGTTTATTGGTGTGTGATCTCTATCTAAATATCATGGAGGGCCACTTGAAAATTTGCAATGCAAGATAGATAATATAATATTGCACTGTATGTAACATTTCTTTTCTTAAGCACTAATACAACCTTTTTTTTGTTCCATGGATGTTTCCCTCTTTGAGGGTTTTACCACATAAATCATGTTTTTCCTATTTGTGTGACTTATTTCTCTATCGTGTTTTCTCCTTGGTTCCCCACCTGTGAATTCCCAATGCCATAGCCCTAAAATGATTCCACTGAGTAAAAAAATATCTCTACATTTTTTTCACTAACCCTGCATAATTACAACAATATAATAGGCATATGTGGCACCCCCAATGACAATTGCAGCCATAGGATAGGTAGCCACTAAACAAAAAATTAAATTCCAACCCTCAACAAACACATTCACCATGACATAGTAGAGAAGGTCTCCCATGGAGACCTAGAATTGTATAAAATGCATGCATAAGTGCAAAAATAATAATGTAGCATAATTAAACAAACACGAATAAAAAAATTTCATTGCAACAAAGTTCCCCTGATCAAAATTAAACATAATCACACAAACAAGATGAAAATTACACATGTTTCCATGTCAATAACAACATTCAATTGTAAATTCATATATAGAGATAAAACGTTTATCTTTTATCAGAAGATATTCTAAGAAACTAGTTTCATATAAGAAAATTTCTAGCTAATCATGGGCATCCAAGGTACACATCACCCCCACGTGAAGCTATGAAGCCACTAGGATAAAGAAACTAGGTATGGGCTTTTAGCTCACTCAACCCAAACCATTTTCTCTCATGGCTCAGTGAATCTGCTCACTATAGAGAACTCCAAACATCTCATCCAAAAATAAAATGTCCATGGCGCTCTTTTTCACTATCCTACACAATGGAAGGAAATATTTCCCTTTCTTTTCTCTCTAATTATATTCTCCCCTTCCAATGCTCATCAATGTAAGAAGAAAAATCCCAATCTACTCAATGCCTTCTGGAAATAACCTACAAAAATAACACTTCATTGTCAAGGATCTAAGACCAACAACTACACAATAGATGATGAGTCCTTAACTTTTCTATCCTCTATGCTTACTTATAACCATCTATATATCAACCAAGATCTACAAGTTCCCTTTAAGAGTTGTGATTTTGGTCAACTTCCTCAAGAATGAGGCAAGAGGAATGTAAAGGAAGAACTTGAGAGAAAAATAGAATGAATGATGAGAGAGGGGAATGATTGTTGAATTTTATTCTAACAATAAAAGGAAGTACTCTTGCATTTCCTCACAACAATTTTACTCAGCACATGGTCTAATAACTACTTGAGAAAACTTTCCTGCCAACCTCTTCATGAATTCAGTGATTGACTTTCTTAAGTCAATGGATGTGGATGGCTTCATTTAAAAGATAAGATATAAAAGAATATTAGGTAGAGAATTGGCAATAGAATACCACTTTCCATAGGCCCCCTTTCCTCTTCCCCTCTAATGGAATCATAGCCCCTCCCATTCTCTCTGCAGCCATCTCAGACAATTATCTATTATAACATAATAATAATAATCTAATTTCAAGCTCACTGCTAAGCCAAACACCAGATTGGTGTATAAGACACCCTTGTTTGTGGTACAAGGGACCGATCTTCATGCAATTATTTGACTACTAAAGTCTACATAGTTGTATATACTCTACCACCTTCTGGATTTGAACCTGTAACCTCTTATAATAAATCTCATGCTCTTAACCATTAGGCCCACATATATAACTTCAGTTTACCATGGCAACCCTACCACAAGGTCCATAGAATTATATTAACATCATCTACATGCTTACCCAATTTTTAATCATGCCCGAGTCATAAGCTCCACACTAGGAATCCATATCAACATATTTTTATTATTTATGGTCATTTATTTAAACTCACATGGATCAACTCGAGTGATTTATTTAATCTCACATGGCTTGATTCTAGTCATTATAATCACACATTTACAAATTATACATAATCTAATTCGACACATTATAGGGTTCAAAACCAAGGTAATATTTAAAAATCCTTATTAGGGCCATTTTTCATAGGATATTTGATTAAGCTACATTATCATTGGATTCTTACCTATAACACAAATTTACTGTTGGGTAGCTTCAAGGATAAGGCCAACTAATTTTGAACATGTTATGCAATAATTAATGCACATATAAAAGTACATATAAACTAGTACTATATCAGTCGGTGCCAAATTTTGTGTTAAGGTTAGGCAGTCTTGTTCCTCCAAAGATATAAACAGGTTGATTTTATGATTTTCCTTACTAACTAAAAGTTAAAACTAGGAAACTAAAAGATGAAAATTGATTCATTTCGATAGGCTGTCTGTTGTTAATGTTAATATATGTTGGTGCAAATCTCTTGGTGCTTAAAGGATCCAAGGTGCGTGTTTATGTTTATGAATTTTGTTTCTTATTTAGGGTTGATCTTGATTTATTTTTTTAGAAATATCACATGTTAGGACTTAGCTCAATATTAGGCACATACATTGCACACCTTCCTCACATTGGGTTGTAAAATGAACCTCTCACTATAATAATTTATGTTACCTTTGTTCATAGTGTTAGATTTTTTGTCACTGGACTTAGTGGACTTGTGCACACACACTCCCTAGATCTAGTAACAATCTCAAATTAACTTTAACCCAAATAATTAACAAAAGCACACTGTTGTACCTAACCAAAAACAAATTATGCACAATAGAAATTATAAAACCAATAATTAGATCATGCACAATAAACACAAAATTTTAGTCCCAAAACACAATTATTATTAGTCATTCAACAAGTATTTAGGGCTCCCATACAAAGAAAAATGGCCCATTTACAATGTCTAGTAAAATGCCAACTGTAATGCTCTCAGTCCTCCCTCCTTACTCATGACCTCTCTAGAAGTCATATGGCCTACGCACCTAACAAATCAAATTAATGAGAGAACATGACCACCACCACAAATCAACCTATCAGCTCAGACCTTCTCTTCCTACTCGACATCATTTGAATTTCTTAAAAAATATCCCCCATAAATTCCTCAATCTTCTTTAGTCGACTAGAGCCACTTAACCACCTTATGCCCTCTCAACCCTCCACATGTTTCAGGTGTAAAACAAGTCCTCTTGGCCCTCAAATTTTAAGGCCTGCTCAACCTTATCCTCTTTAGATAATTGCTGTCTCAAAGGCCACCTTCCACGATCCCTTAAAGTCTCTGCTTGACCTTCACTCCAAGTTTCTCACTTGGATATCCAATGGCTATCTCAGGCCTCTAACCATCTCAGTCCTCCCTATTTGGCTCTTCTCCTATGACAGGAACACTTTGACCTATGCAAAAGTATATGCCCAAGCTACAAACTCTCACACTGAATTTGTGGAAAAGTGAAACTATACAAACTTTACTATACAAATGCCATTGTACCCTTTGTTTGACCTAATGTCACTAAGTTGAATGAAATGCAAACTTATACCTACCATAAAATGTAAGCATCATATTCATGTCTTGTAAAGAAAAGATACTCAGTTGCAAAACTAAAGCACTATTGTTGTGATATTCTCACAAAATTTGGAAATATATCTAAAACAAATTTCAAGGCTATCATGATGCACGTGCCTCAAAATTTTGTGTTGTTCTTCAGAATCCATACGTTTGTGGGCTCAAGTCTTCTTTCCTTGATTCCATTTTAGAACATCAAAGTCAACCTAAATCACATGACACAATGACACAAGACATGGATCACATGGAAAAATAGGTGCCTAACATGCGACACAACAACCTTGGAAACAGGATGTAGTACACACACACATATTTATTATATACATTAAAACATAAAAAAATTAGTAAATTACATCCACAAAAATGAAATACAAACAAAGATTCCACCTTTTCTAGAATTTAGAAACATTTATAGTTTTACATTATTATGACACAAATTCAATCATGCAACTTTTTCTCTTTAGCTTGTTGTCTTGTTAAAATAATGGTTTTTTCAACATTTGAAGTGATTTTTGTAGCATCACTTCTAGCAGGTGGAGCACTAGCAGACCTTGAAGAAAATGGAGAGGGGACGATATCAGTGGGGGAATTCATCCCTTTACTTTAACATTTCCTAGTTTCCCTTGATGATTGAGCCATGATTTATGTTAAATGACGAAGACAATGGACTACTATACGGAAAAACTGGAAGATGGTGGACAAATCCACTTGCACAAAACTTGGAATCCCTTCTCACAATACAAAATAACTCTCGAATGCAATCCAAAACACTTGACACCTCCAAACTATTGAGTGAAATGAGCTCAAATGAAAGGGAAAATAGTTTTTATGGGCCATAGGCATTTTTTACAAGGCACACAGTCAGGGCATGCGTTCGACATGTTCTTGGCATGTGTCCTATGAAAAAACATAGGCCAAACTGTGTCAGACATGTGTCCTATGAAAAAACATAGACCAAATTGTGTCAGACATGTGTCCTTAAATATTGGTGTCTGACACATAGGATACGAGACACAGGCCCTATTTGGAGGTATCTTGTTACTTAGAAGTCATCTAGACCAAATTGGTATTTATATGGTAAATTCTAAGGAATATTCGATTTGTTAAGAATTTAATGTGTCATATGACACAAACTAGTGGCATATTATATCTAAAATAAAGACAAACAAATCTCACATGACCCATATCAAGTATGATAACATATATAGAGCATGGTGTCAGGGAAAGTTCAATGATTACATTCTGACTCCCTTCTGATGTCCTTTCTCTAAGACTCTCTCATTGGCCTCGTTGGACATCTCCTTTTCCTTAGAACCTCTCTAGAACTACCTAGATGTGGACCCAAACTTGACTTCCTTCTTGAATATAACTTGATAAATGTAGTGCCCCTCTTCACCTCTTCTCTACCATCAAAATTCTATCAAACAACCATTGGGTTGTAAAATGAACCTCTCACTATAATAATTTATGTTACCTTTGTTCATAGTGTTAGATTTTTCGTCACTAGACTTAGTGGACTTGTGCACACACACTCCCCGGTTCTAGTAACAATCTCAAATTAACTTTAACCCAAATAATTAACAAAAGCCCACTGTTGTACCTAACCAGAAACAAATTATGCACAATAGAACTTATAAAACCAACAATTAGATCATGCACAATAAACACAAAATTTCAGCCCCAAAACACAATTTTTATTAGTCATTCAACAAGTATTTAGGGCTCCCATAAAAAGAAAAATGGCCCTTTTACAATGTTTAGTAAAATGCCAATTGAAATGCTCTCAGCCCTCAAATGAAAGGGAAAATTCTATCAAACTAAAGAGGAAATCCCATCGTATATGTCATTCTCCTCATCTTTGAATATAGTTCAAGTGCAATATGGACAAATCAAACATCAAGATGCATTGTTCTCCATTATAGTTGTCCATGACTTCTCAACCAATTACCTCACTAAGATTTCTTTCTCAACATTCACAATCATATGCAAAATATAACCAACAAATCAAAACAAAAAAAGTTTAAAATACCATTCATATACTTGAATGATTCCTAAACTCTCCAAAATCTTGTGCACATAGTTTTAGTTGAGCTCCTAGTACAACATATCTCTATTGTCCCGTCACAACGTCTTCCCTCTTAGATCCATGGGTTATCCAATAAAATTTTTCACATATTTGCATACTCCTATAATTTGTACAGCATTTCTACTGTTACCAATCATAACAGGGTTCTCAATTTTCAACAATCATAATCACCCAACAGGTTGGGACTGCTCGTTATCAAATTCCAAACCAAGTAATGGAAATAGATGTTAAGTGTGAATCCACCCAAAGTTACAAGAATGGAAATGGTAATGAGACAATTTTAATTAAACAAGAGGTGAGGACATGAATCAAATATATAAGAGTAAAAAACAATCACAACATTTAGAAGAACACAAGAATTTCAATTAAAGCTCTTACGCCAACTCACATTCTCATGTACACATGTTCAACAGAGATAGAGGTATGATTCAAAGTACATAGAGATGTCGTCTCTACTCATGATGCTATCTAAACTATTGAGGAACATAATGATTCACTCAAATAATTATGACTTTCTAATTATGTCTTCATAAAGACCATGAGAGGTATCTCACAACCCACTCATAAAATACTAAATTAAATCATGATATGCTGACAACAATTCCATTCGTTGTATGTGCATCGCTAAAGACAAAATACGCTACAAGACAACATAACATAGTAAGTATTTAGAGCTAATAAAATTATGTTGATCTTTGCCAATTGTGGAAGGTGTATTCTGATTGCAAGATACACTAGCATTCATGGCACTAGACGTTGAAATGGTTGATTATTATATTGCAATACCAAATGAAAATGGAAATAAGGGTCAAGTAGAGCAATGATGCTAAAGATATGTTCTCATTCTGGGGGGTGGACATAATAAGTTATATCCTACCTTCCTCATACAATACACATAAAATAATATTATTAAGGCCCATAAGAGACCAACATGGCAGGTCATGGGACTCAAAAAGTAAATCAATGGTGATATGCAATGGTAGAGAAAAAGAAACTCCTTTAGTTAGATGCTAAAAGCTAAAAAAGGAAAAAGCAACAATACATACAATAGTATCAATAAAAGGTAAGAGTTTCATACTTCAATGTCTCAATAAAAGTAGATATAGCGGCAGAAGAGAAAGATGAAGAAGTGGCGTCAAGACTTACAGAGGGTAAAATGCCACCAGACCAACATAGGAAACACCAGATTTTGGTATATCATATAGATGAGACCTATTGACTACTAAGTACCATATTATTGTATCTTATCTACTATTATATTTTTTATTACGATCCTCAATGCCAATAGGGCCTTATTTTGTCTCATCTAGTACCTATCTTAACTAGAAGCACTTGTGAATTTTGCCTTTCAAATGTATGAGCAATGAGTAAATTTATATCTGTTCACGATAGTCAGAAATCTATTCTTATATGGTTGTTATTTCTTTGCAAACCAGAGTGCAAGATTGCTTTTAAGGGACACCCTCCTTCAACTAACTTCAATTAGGCATTTGGTTATAGATATGAAGGGTTATACAACCTTGATAGAGAATACAACAGTTTAGGCCTCTTTAATAACATCAAATGCACTCAATCCCTCTAGAAAAAGCTCAAGAAACATTATGGTTGAATAAAATACCACCACAATTATTAAATACCATGTTTTTAAGGGTTGGTTACATGCTATACAGTCTTGGTTTCATACTCTTTATAGGTCAATACTATCAAATCTTAGAGAACACAAGTATACATATTACTCACTCACCCTCCAATTCTAAGCAAATTCTATTGGTTAAAGATGACAAGTTTAATGTGTGAAACCTAGGGTTGGCTTTACACAATTTACTAGAACTGAGAGCATAAAGCCACAAAAGTTTAAGAGTGTTTCATACCTTGAAAAGAATTGTAAAAGTTCCTCAAACTTTCATGTCTGATTGAGGTAGCCATCAACTCTAAGTGATCCTCTATGGCCCACGATAGAACTCTATGTGACTGTAACTCTTGACGGAAAATAGAGCACTTGAAACTAGTCTCGTTGTGAGGCCTTACACATGTATCTTGGTTGAGAAAGTAGAGAACTTTGTAAAACTAATCATGTGAAATGATAACTAGGTACCACAAGTTTTGAAACAAGTAAAGATGTTGTAAATGTGGATTTCAGAGTGCAATAAAACATTAATATATTGATTTGGAAGTAATGTTGCTTAGTTTTAGTAGAAAAGGTTTTCAAATCGAATTTAGTGATAGCTTGAACCTAAATTTAGTCAATAATATTTATCTTTGCAACAATTCCTTTCTAACAAACCACTAATAATTTCTAAGTCTTTATCATATTGACCTTGTTTTAGTGTTTTTCTTAATAAAAACATTAAATCCTTGATGGATAATGCAAATAACTCTGTATGGTGTTTATTAAAGCTCTAATACCTCCTTTCAATGTGGTTGTTGTTGCTTTATTTCCATATTTGATGACCCAAATCCTTCGATATTTCATCCCTTGGGTTGTGAGCACTGGAAAAAAACATCATGCATAGATAAGGATGTATTAAGAGTGGAAATCCAATTATTTTTTGGTAGTTTCTTCAATAACCATCATCCTTGAACCTTCCCTTATTGAAGATATTTCTAGCCAATTTATCTGCAAGATCCTTAGAAAGTCAATTGGCTTGGAACCTTAGTCATTTAACCTCTAAATCTTGCCAAGAAAGCCTCCCTTGTGTGTTGATTTTTTAGTAGCTTGGGAGGTACTCCAAGCCCTAGGGTTTAGGGTTTGGAGGGTGGAGCACCAAAAGAGTCACCTGTGGGCTTGGAACCCAAGGTTGTGGTTTTTTACCCATCATAGTTTCAGCCAAAATCATGGAGTATTTTGGACATATGATGTCATGAAATGATATAGGGTGGAAATGAGAATCCAACACTTCGAGAATCGTCGAATTCCAAGATGTCCTCGATGAGATATGATTTTTTGCAGTATATGTGTGTGATTGCATGATAAGAAGTCAAGTTGACCTAGTGTTAAGGATCCTAATGATAGGTTGGAAAGCGCTCTTGTTGAAATTTTTTGGAACCCCCATATTAGATATAAATACAAGGTGATTAAACATCATTTTAGCTAATCCATCCATGAAATGCAAGGCATAAAAGGAGCATAAGAAACTTGGCTAAGGGCGAATTTATACCTCTATTTGGGTTGTGGGAAAGAGGGCACCTCAGTGAAGTAGGGAGGTTGTTTTGGAGACTTCTTGTGACTATTTGGAGCATTGTTTACAGCTGGAGGAAGGTCGTGCTAGGAGAGTCAAGAATAAGGTCTGTTGGGGCATGTTTTATGGATACGTATATCTATTTAAGTAGGTCATGAGTTCAGGGAGGATGTGTGGGTATAACGCAGGCCTTAATACCTCAGAAAAAGGCATGCGTAGGGTTGTTTGAGGGCTAATAAATGCCAAAAACTTCAGCTTGTAGGTAGAGCATACATGTGGAGGAAAGCTACAAATATTTAAGGGATTGTGTGGGTGTATTTTAGGGCTAATGTTGGTCACTGTGATGCTCTAACCAAGGAAAAGTTATAATAGTAGTTGTACATTAGACTTGGAGCCAGATTTTCCTTGTGTTAGGTCAAAGGGTTGAGACATTTTGGATTAGGTTTGGTTGCAACTTGTGGGAGTAATGTACTGAGGTTGACTTGGGAAGTTGGAGAACTAAACTAGGAGAAAATCTTGCAATGAACTATTGGGTTCCATTGGAATGGTCGAGGGAAGCATGTTGGATACCCAAAGTCACCCTTGAAAAGTCATCATAAAGTGATGTTGACAGCTGAAGGTCGGGTGAAGATTGGAGCCTAATGTGTACCTCTTTGTGTTAGGTCCCTATACTACTAGTGTAACCCCTTATTGTTATTAGTACAACCCCCTTATTACATTGTTGTGCTCATGTATTCCCCATATTGTTATTATTTTGCCCCATAGAGGCCCACTATTGTTATTATTGTGCACTTACATTATTATTGTTATGTCAACTCCGATTATATGATGACCGCTTAGACTCCTATATATAGAAAGGAGGTCTTGTCATTTGTATCATCCAAGAATTGTTCATTTGTGTAATGTAAAGGAGGTTTCCCCCTCGAAGATGCTTATTGTTCATAACATTTGGTATCAGAGCTTTGGATTCTAGGGTTTCGCTGCCCCAAACAGGTCATCTTGGAATTTTTGCTATAACATTTTTGTTACGAAGTTTCACAAGCTAAAAAAAAAAAACCCATTTGAGAAGTGATCAATCTGAACCTCAAGTCCAAATTTTATAGCTTGTTGCACCATATTTTAGGAGATATGATCTGAGGAAGTTAGGGTTTTTGCAAGATCTAGAATTTTATCTCAAACAGGTAATCGTGCAATTTTCACTATAATATTTTTTCTACAAAGGTTCAGAGTCTAAAATTAAAACCATTTGAACCGAAACTGTGGTGAAGCTTGTGTCTAAATCTCATATCTTTTCTTGCTATATTTTCAGAGATATAATTTGAGGAAATTAGGTTTTTTGAAGACTCCTGAATTACATTCTAAACATATGACCTTGGGAAAATTGTCATAACTTTAACTCTGAGCAACAAATTGAAATTTCATAAGAAGTTATAGAAAGAGGACAAACTGTAGTTTTCTATATATATTTTTCAGATCCGAAGGACGAAACAGTGACATGTGACACGTCGTACAATCTCTCTCTACTGAAACGTTATATAATCAAGTCATCTTAGGAGATTGGGAATAAGGCTTTCTTGGAGAATCAAATTCTGATCAAACTTGTGGGGTTAGAAAGAGGACTCAGAGGGATACAGAGGATGCAATTTCAAAACTTGGAGATCTGAAATTACCGAGATACAATCGTTTTAAGATCAAGCTCCTAAAATCAAGAAAAGGAAATATGAGGAAGTTTGATGACAAGGATCCGATAGATTGGATACTACAGATGGAGCAATATTTTGATCTACATGAGGTTCAATTGTTACAAAAGGTACATATTGCATCTTTATATTTAGAACCAAATCAATTTTTATGGTATAAAGGTCTTTGCTTTCATAAAGCACTTGTCACTTGATTAATTATCATGGAAGAAATGATAGTACATTATGAGGATACAAAGAGTAACACCTTCTTTAGCCAATTGATAAATCTCAAAAAAAAGGGTTCACTGGTAGAGAACATTGAGGACTTTCAAAAACTGAATATAAGGGTAAATGATATTCCAGAGAAGCAAAGGATTGATGTCTTCATAGGGACTTTAATGGATAACATTCAATATGATGTTCGTCTTTGGGAACTTGATTCATTGGAGAAGGCATTTAGGTTCGCAAGAAAAATTGAAAGAAAAATTATGGAAACAAGGAATCCCACCACTCATGACTATAATTATGGAAGTTCCTTTTCTCCTAGCTTTCCACAACCTACAAGGTTTACATGACAACAATTGGAAGAAAAAAGAGAAAAAGGGCTTTGTTACAATTGTGATAGCAAATACACTAAAGTTCATAAGTGTGCTAAGAAGAAATTATTTTACATAGATTATAAAGCGGAGGAAGAAAAGGATCAAGAGACATCAAAAGAAGAGGATATACAACATAACCAACCCTAGAGAAAGAATAAATGACTTCGACCATATCTTGTAAAGAATTGGCAAGAATTACCACTCCTCAAACTCGCAAGATAGAATGAAATATCAAGAAGGAAAAGGTTCAAGTAGTGAAAGATCACATCAAGAAAGAAGAAACAAATCCGACCATATCTTGTAATGCATTGGCCGGAATTACCACTGCTCAAGCTATCAAGATAGAAGGACATATCAAGAACAAAAATGTTCAAGAAGTGAAATATCACATCGAGCATCAAGAAATGAATCTGACCATATATTGTAATGCACTGGAGGAAATTACCACTCCTCAAACTCTCAAGATAGAAGGACATATCAAGAAGAAAAATATTCAAGCAGTGAAAGATCACATTGAGCATCAACAACAAGTTCTCCAACTTTTAAAGGATAACGACACTTTGGTGTAGAACCGAGTGAAACAACAAGCAGATCAACATCACAACGAAAGAAGTTTTGATATAGGCAATTGGGTATTTTTACAGCTACATCTCAAGAAAGCTATTTATGAGAAGGAAATGTTGGCAACACTATATGCACTTAAAAAATGGTGATCTTACCTAATGGGAAGACTCTTCAAGGTAAAAGTGGATCATGATAGTCTTAAATACTTTTTAGAACAAAGTTTATCTTTAGAAGAACAAAAAAAATGGATCACAAATATGTTGGGCTATGGCTTTGAAATCATCTACAAAAAAGGGAAGAAACATTTTGCTACAGATGCACTCTTAAGAAAGGATGAGGATGTGGAAGCATTGTTTTGTGCTATTTCTATTATCTAATTATATTGGATAAAGAAAGCAAGGGATGAATGGAAGAAGGACGAAGAAGTGTGGCCACTCATTCAAAAGTTACAAAAGATCAGAGTTCAAACAATATTGCCAGAACATGACGAGGAAGGAAAAATCATATTGGAACCTAGAGCAATCAAAGAAATGAGAACTTGACAACTACGAAATCGATCAATTTCAGAGTATATCATCAAGTGGAAGAACTTACCTACTGAATATTCCACATGGGAGGACAAGAATTTTATACAGAAGCATCAAGAACTACTCAAGTGTTGAGGACAACACTTTTTGAAGCAGAGGGGCATGTTAGATCCCCATACTACTAGTGTAACCCCTTATTGGTATTAGTATAACCCCCTAATTATATTGTTGCACCCATGTATTCCCCATATTGTTATTATTGTGCCCCATAGGAGCCCACTATTGTTATTATTGTGCCCTTACATTATTATTGTTATGCCGAATTTGATTATATTATGACTGCTTAGACTCCTATATATAGAAAGGAGGTCTTGTCATTTGTATCATCCAAGAATTTTTCATTTGTGTAATGTAAAGGAGGTTTCCCCCTCGAAGAGGCTTATTTTGAAGGCATTTATCTATCTTTTCTATATTTTTGTGAGCTAGTTTCATAACACTTTGACAGACAAAAGAGGCTACCAGATTGTCAGATTGGAGCTCAAGTGTTGGCCAACCTAGATTTAAGATTGGACCAGTCTCTATTGACTGAGGCAAAAGTGACTTGCAACAGTGATAGGAGGAAGCCCTCCCGAAGACTCTATATGTTGTCCTTTGATGGACTAAGGGGCAACAACAAAGTGGAATGGGTGTGAAGGATCGGCAGGACGAGATATGATATAGAGACTGCAATGATATTATCATTGTAGCTTATATTACCCTAGATTGTTGTATTATTTAGATTAGTTTAATATAAAAAGGATTGGGTTGTACATATTTGTACAGTATTTTGTAAAATGTTTTCTATACTTCTACATGTGTGATTTACTACTATTTGGTATTCCGCTGTCCAAAGTAGTTTTTTCTGAGATTCATGGTTTGGCAGCATCATTGATTCTAAGATTCTATTCTAGACCCAAGATTGTGGAAATTCAAAATGGTATCAGAGTGTGTCTGAGCTACTTTGGAAGAAAGTGAATCATCAGAGTGCACAACAAAGTACAACTTAAGAGGGAGTTGGTCATGTTGTAGGTGAAAATGTCAAAGTTGCAGGTTGGTCTTCTGTATGAGGATAGGTTGGAGGGGTTTTCCAAATATAGTCCATGGAAGGAAAGGATCAATTTGGTCTTTTAGGTCAACAAGATCTCGAATTTCACCAAGAGAGCCATCAAGAAGACAATTGACCCAAAGGAGATGGAAGTGTACAAGGATTTGGATACAAGGGTGAGATTGATCATCCTTGACAGTGTGAAGGATTCCCTCATACCTCATTTGTCCAAGAAGAAAACTGCACATGAGATGTGGATGGCTCTTCATAATTTATTCTAGAATAAGAATGAGAACTAAGTACTAGTATTGGAGGATAGGTTGAAATCCTCCAAGATGATACAAGCTGAATGAAGGACTTCATATCTAACGCGAATGTCTTAGGTCAAAGATGAGCTTTTTGTCGTTGATCTGACTATTTAAGATTCTGATATGGTGAGGATTGCTTTGAAAGGGTTCATTGAGGAATGGAATCCATTCATGAAGGAGATCATTTCCAGACTACAATAGGCTATGGTTCGACTTCATTGAAGAGAAGTTGCAAGATGAGGATCTTCATCCAAAGAAGAGGGCTTCAGATGATGACATGGCCACTTGCAGCACGAATGAAGGGTAAGCAGAAGAAGGACTTGAGTAAAGTCAGTCTTTCAACTATGGCGAGATGGGTCATTTTTCGTCGAGATGTCCAAAGAAGTATAAGGGAGATGACGAGAAGAAGAAAGGGAAGAAGGTCACTGGTGTCACCAATTCTGATGAGATAGATGCTCTCACTAAGAGATTGGAGGAAGAGGACTTTGATATGATCTCTCATTTCTCACAGGGTACTATCGATGGGGATGGATGGTACATGGACAATGGTGCAGTGAAACATACGACAGGGTCACAGAAGGTTTTTGAGACTCTAGTTGAATGGGACTCGAAGTTGCACATGGTGTTGGGAAATAGGAGTGAGAAGGAGATCTGAGGATTAGGAGTTGTGCCATTCAGGATGGAGACAGGACGAGTGATGCAGGTCCAGGATGTATTGTTTGTATCAAGACTCAAATATAGGGTGATATCTATCTTTATGATCGATAAGAAGGGGTTTGAGGTCCTGTTCCAGAATGGGAAGGTAAGACTCTGGCCCAAAGGCTCTAGCTCTGAAAGTATTGTGCTTGGAGTTAGAGAGCATGGTCTATATAGGCTCACAGGAAAATGCTATAGATCATGGGAAGAAGTAGCAGGCAAACTAGGTGCATGCTTTAGAGGTACATATATAGGTTCCAGAAAAGAAGGTCCCAGTTCTAAAGGCTTAGGGTGAGTCGAGTTCTAGAGGGAGTTTGTAGATTCAAAGGTAGACTTTACAGCCCAAGAAGAGCACATGGTTAGTGGGGAGCAAGGCTCTTGCTAAAAATACCAAGAAGGAATTATGGAGAGAGTGAGATACATTCCAGGAGAAGAATAAGAATCAAGATTCTTCCAATGACAGCGACACTTTTGGAAAAGGCGTAGTTCATATTACATGGATTGTTGTAGTGGTGAGTGCCAAGAGTTGGGTGAGTGTTGTGAGCAATGATGATGATGATGAGTTACTTCTTAGTCTTAGAAGTAGCTCCCTCACTAAGAGGGAGTGTTGATTTTCAAGTATCTTGGTAGGTACTCCAAGCCCTAAGGTTTAGGGTTTGTATGGTGGAGCACCACAAGGGTCACTTGTGGGCTTGGAACCAAAGGTTGTGGTTTTGTACCCATCATGGTTTGGGTCAAAATCATGGAGTATTTTAGACATTTGATGGGATGAAATGATATAAGGTGGAAAAGAGAATCCAAGGCTTCAAGAATCATTGAATTTTAAGATGTCCTTGATGAGGTATGAATTTTTGAAGTATATGTTTGGGTTTGCATGAGAAGAAGTCAAGTCGACCTAGTCATAAGAAGCCTAATGACATGTTGGAAAAACCTCTTGTTGCAATTCGTTGGTACACTCATATTGGATATAAATCTGATGTGATTAAACATCATTTTAGCTAATCCATCCATGAAACACAAGGCAGAAAAGAAGCATAAGAAACTCCGCTAAGGGAGAATTTATACCTTTGTTTGGGCCACAGGAAAGAGGGAACTTCAGTGAAGGAGGGAGGCTATTTTGGATGCTTCTCATGAATATTCAGAGGTTTGCTTACACCTGCAGGAAGGCTGAGCTAAGAGAGGCAAGACTCGGGTCTGTTGGGGCATGTCTTATGGACAGGTATCTTTCTTTAAGTAGGTTGTGAGTTTAGGGAGGAAGCGTGGATAGGCTACAAGCCTTAACACCTTAGAAAAAGTCATGCGTATGGTTTTTTGAGTCTTAATAAGTGCCGATAATTTTAGTGTGGAGGAAAATCATACATGCAGAGGGAAGTCATAGTTGTTTAAGGGATTGTGTCTGTGTGTTTTAGGGCTCACATGGGTCACTGTGATGTCCTAGCGAAGACACAGTTACAATAGCAGTTGTACATCAAACTTGGAATCAGATTTGTGTTGTGCTAGGTCAAAGAGTTAACAAATTTTGGATCACTTTTTTTTGTAGCTTGTGGGAGTCGTGTGTTGAGGTTGACTTGGGTAGTTGGAGGCCTCAACTAGGAGTAGATTTTGCAATGAAGTATTGGGTGCCATTGGACTAGTGGAGGGTATCATGTTGACTACCAAAAGTAGCCCTTGACAAGACATCATAAAGTGACATCAATAGCTAAAGGTTGGGTGAAGATTTGAGCCTAATGTGTAGCTCCTTGACAAAAAAAAGAGGCTACTAGATTGGTCGATTGGAGCTTAGGTGTTGGCTAGCCTAGAGAAAAGATTGGATCACCCTGTGTTCATTTAGGCAGAAGTGCCTCGCAGCAGTGATAGGAGGAAACCTTTTTAGAGACTCTATATGTTGTCCGCTGATGTACTAATGGGAAACTAGAGAGCATAATGGCAGACAAGGGCTAGCAGGATGACATATGACATAGAGACTATGGCGAGATTTTCATTCTATTTTGTATTCCCTAGATTGATGTACTATTCAGATTGTTTTAATACAATGAATATTGGGTTATACATATTTGTACAATATTTTGTAAAACGTTGTCTATAATTGTGCATGCATGATTTACTACTATTTTATGTTTCGTTGTGCAAAGTAGCTTTTGTTCATATCCTTGGTTTGGTAGTGTCAATGATACTAAGATTGTATCCTAGACCTAAGATCGTGGAAATTCAACATTGTGGGGATAGCATTCAACCATAAAGCAACAAGAGAGAGGCCACTAAGGTGACAGTGGTGGTTAATCTCTTTGTTTTCATAAGACCTAGGTTTCCAAGTGAGGCTTTGCACTAGGCTTTTTAGGTTTTTCAATAACATGAATTATTTTCCAAGGGTGCCAATTGGATGCGTAATATAATATAGATAGTAGAATAAATTGTCATTGAAGCAAATATTTTATCTTTGAAATATGTAAAATATTTATTTATAGATTCATTCAATCATTTAATTGGCTCATAGTAAATAAATATGTGGAAGGAACCTTTCTCCAAAATCACAACAATATTATAAAAATAGGGCTTTACATTTTACATTGAGTATTTACTATTCACATGAACCTAGAAGACATTTGAGCAAGTTTACCAGTGTGACTTGCAAGATTGTCTAGATCATTCGGAATGTTGTGACAAAATAGAGGACCTTAGAAAATGGCACACATCCTCCAAATCATAACATAGAATTTGGAACTACGAACTGTGGAAAACATTTTTGAACATCTAAACCTTACCATCTCAAAAACCAGCTCAAATTCAATTAAACAAATGATATAGAGGATGGTTGCTCCATAGTGCTTCTAAATAATGGGTGGACTCTATCCTATATCGATTTGAGCTCAATTCATAACATACAATTTCTTGCAACCACACAATTGTTGCTCCTGCTCTCAATCCATTAGATACACTAGGTTGCACCTACTTTTGATTTAGCAACTATATTCTGATTCTTTACTCAATCTGATGAGAAATATTTTCATGCCTAGTTAAAAACAAGTTAGCCAAATGTATGTCCCCAGCCAGAGGTTTCGTGATCCATATTTCCCCATCCATATCTTTCATGGTCCAAATGTCCCCAACCAGATCTTTTGTGATCCATATGTCCCCACTTTCATGACCATACAGTTCCATAAGACATAGTGGGAGCTAAGAAGAAATAAGGTGAAAGTTTAATGAAAATAATTATTAGAATGAGACAAGGAGAATAAGGAATTAATAGGTTGAAATGTTTCTATTGATATTGTTATCACTTAAGAAGAATTTCAAATTCTGAGCATCAGTTTTTTCCAAAAGAGTGATGTCAGTCTCGATCTGGTTTTTCCGTGATGTTTTAGAGTCTAAGATTTTGAATAAGAGTCTTGTTAAGAGTCTTGTTGGTATGTCAAAAGGGGTCACTTCTCTGTTCTTGTATATTATTGGTTTCATATCTCACATTAACTCCACATGTCGAAGCTTGTTTCAAGGTTCTTATGCGCTATGAAACTGTCTAGGAGTTTTCATAGCGCAAAACCCAGTGTAGGTGTTTTCGTAGCGCAAAACCCAGAATTTACACTGGCTGTGCTACAAAATCGGGTATTCGTGCATATCCGTAGCAAATCTCATCCAGTTGTCAAATCTATCAAAAATCAGTTATCCTTACATCATTAGTGGTCAGTCCGTGCACTTTGACTATCACATTCAACCGCTTATCCTCATCATTAGGGTCGTTAAATGTCTTGGTACGTTCAGATTGCAAGTTTCAAAAAGATAGTCATAACTATGTTTGGGTTCATGCATGAGGAGAAAATTGGCAAGCGTTCAATTTGAATTCAGTGATCAAGTGAGGTAGCTTTCAAGCGACGTAGCTTTCAAGCGAGGCAGTGATCAAAGATTGAGACAGTGCCAGTCTTTCAAATTCTCTTTCCATTGGAATTTCATGGAGGGGTCTGCAGAAAGAAAAGAGAATAGGTCAGGTAGATGCCTAAGGAATGAAAATGAGGTTTTAGATGTCATCTTGAAGAATGATGAGGTTGAGCAAGCTTTCAAACAGGTTGGATGTTGGAGGTTTTGCGAAAACCTTCAAGGAGGTCATATGCAAGTCACCAAGGAATTTGCCTTAAATTTCACAGGACTGAATTCGAAAGTTGGGGTACTTGAATGGTAAATCTCTCTAGAGATTATATCCACAGTCACTGAGATTCCAAGAGGATAGGAACGATGGTTTAAAAATTTTAAGTTTGATATGACCCCTTGCAAGGAATTTCTGAAACTAGAGTTCATTGATTCAGACTTAAACAAGTCAGTACCAAGAAGTTTTGTCAAAGATTCATATGCTAACCTACTTACCTGCATACAGAGGTACTTCACCTACGAAGGGAGGTATCATAAGGTATATTCTTATCACTTCAAGCTTCTGCTCCATTTCATTGGGAAGATATTGCTTGATTTGCCTTTCTACTTGTTTCGTAGTCTAGGAAAAATTTGTGACAAGGTTCAGTTAAAAAAGGAAGCCTGTGAGACCTTGTTGTTTCATCACGGCTTAGTCAAATTTATCATCTTGCATGAGCTCCAGAAAGTAGATAGGTAATGGTCCGTGTTCATGTTCATGTCTGGCTTCAAGAACGAAACCGATCTCAGCCCTCAGGCTATGAAGAGTTCTCCACTAGAAATTAGTCATCGTGCAGAAACAAGATCCAGGAGATTCATAAAAATGAAGGCTAGGAAATAGGTAAAGGATCCCACCAAACCAATGGTTATCCAAGACACACCCCAACAGTCCCAGAAAGAGAAAACTCAAATGAAAGAAGGAGGACATGAATCATCTACAGGTGAAGTAGTCCATAGAAGAATAACTAGGAGTCAATTAGCTACAGAAAAAGGAAAGAAAGTGGTTGCTAAGGAAAGCCCGATCTCAAAGGGAATTTTGAATGACTTGTTGCAAGCTATTGATATTGAAGAATCTCCCCTGGTTCGAGCAGACTCGATAGAATTAGGTAAAAACAGAACCGAAGGGGTCAAAGCCTCAAAAAAGCTCAAATTTCATGATCAGGTTTCTAAATTTGTCTTTAAACCAAGAAGACCTGTGACGAGGTGTTCAAAGGAGGTACAAGAGGAGCTGCCAGAGTCAAGTGAAATAGAGGAGTTAGTGAAATCTCATGAAGAACCTGTGACTACATCAAAAACACCATCTCAGCTGCATTAAAACGATAAAGGTAAGGCAGTTATCCCTCAAGAGGAATATAGTGTTGAGGAGTTGAAAAAGAAGTTGAAATTAGCAAACCTTGAAATTGCTAAACTGAAGAAAGCCTTGAGGAAACATGCAATTAAGGAAGCTCATTTTAACAAAATGGAGGCTCTGTGGGAAGACAAAACAATTTCAATACCCGAGGTGGTCGGCTGTCATGCTCAATACTACACCTGGTCAGTCCCTGCAATAAAGGAAGCCAAATACATTAGAAAGGTCAATACAAGACTGAGAGCTGGGATCAGAATCATGAAGAGGAAAATCGAGGATTTGAAGATACAACTAAGCTAGTGAGAAGGACTTCCTTAGCTAAAGAAAATCACATAGAAAAAAAAAGGCTAAGTCCAACTTTTTGATAATTTACCTGTTTGAAAGAATGGTATCTTTGCATTCAGTTTTGAATAACTTCAAGGTAGATGAAAAAGATATTTTAAGAAAAGGAAAGCTTAAGACAATCAAATTTTGGCATTAAAAACTGTGTTTTTGTGATTACACAGCAGTTTCGTAGCACGCTACGAAACTGCTGTAGCTGCATATTTTGATGAAGTTGACCAATTTTGAGGGACAAAAGGGAAACCTTTTTGAAAAGGAGTTTCTGAAGAAAGATCATTTACACAATACAAGTGTCCAGCAAGGGCAGAACAAGCAAAGGAAAAGCATATATGAACCATAAGCCATTTGTTATAAAAGTGATCACAGCTAGTATTGTTCATCATACTTCAGGCAGCATTAAAGAGGTTTTATCTTCATACAGGTGCATGGGCAAGGTCTACAGTGCATGAAAAACATGATAGTCCAAAACATTTTTGTGTAATCAAAGAAGAACAGCATGGATAATTGATTTCAAATATCCTTGTGGAGACCAAAAGCAGAAAAACAGGGACAGTTTCCTACTTTCCAGGAGTAGTTAAGAGATGAGACATTAAGGGCCAGCAAGCAGTTTCAAACATCCACCAAAGCTAAACTGAAGAAGGACATCTGTCAAAGAACGAATTGGGATTGTATTTAATGCTACTACCAACATGATGAAGAGTTAGAATCCTAATTGTTTTAGGTCTCTAAAACTGCTAGTTAGCAGTCAATTGCATTTATTAGTTAGTTTTAAGTGTTAATAGGTGTCATCATAGGAAAAATTTGAGTTCCCCTCATGCTGGAGGAGGAATATCAGTTATGTAAAGAGCTCTATATATAACAGAAGAGATGATGTACAAAGGGTTGGAAAATTATTCAGAAAAGCTCTCATATTTGGCTTTATGTAAAGACTTTGTTTTTAGTAATACAGTACTTTGGCTTTGCTTCTCAAGAATCAAAAGGAATTCGATGCTTTGAGTGTCTTGTACTGTTCTCTTCCTATTATCTATAGTAGTATGAATGTGTGATTACTTAGAAATCACTAACAGTGCTCTAACTTCCTTCATGCATTTGTAAACTATGTTAGTCCTTTGTCTTTCTCGTGTATTCTACATGCATTGAGTTCTAAATGCCTTGACTTCTATGTAGAGCTAACCTTACTGTCAATACTGAAGCATATCTGACTCCATAAACACAATGGATACTTTCTAATTGTGTTTCCACCACTCACATTTTTACATTTGTTTCAAAAGAGTTAGCCATCTTACTCGTAATAAAAAATCATTAATCCTTTGAGAGAGCCCTCTCAGGTTGAGCAAGCTAAGCCTCAGCCAAAAGTAGGTTAGAAATAGTTACTTAAGGTCTACCTGATCAGCAGCCTATGAGGAACTGATTTTGAGATAATAGATATATTATTATCATTGATTGGTAATGTGATTTCTTAATTATGCAATTAAAAGAAACAAAAAAGGCTACTATTGGATAAATAAATAAGTTCCTGAATAAGGATGTAGTGGCATGGCAAGGGAATACAAGACCATCATGTCAACAAATATAAATAGATTTACTCAATCATCTATAACTAAGGATGAAAATAATTAAAAGTGATCAAATAATGAAAGAAAAGAGACATCAAGCTGGCTTCTATAATGGACACTCATGAGATGCATTGTTTCATATTGAAACATTGACAAGTAAGGAAACTTGATACAGACATATAATATTACTAGCCTAGATCCATCTTAACATTCAATATCCCAAGCATTGAGAGCGATCAAATTTCTTGAGGTGCAAACCTCTTTTAGAGTGAAAAGAGATTTGATCCCTCTCGGTGCTTGGTAGATCTAGAGTTAAGATGGATGGGGAAACCATGGTTTGAACTTCGAAATTTATTTTATTTTTCTTTGTTTTGAACGAGTCAAAATATTAAACATTACGACATCTCTACCATACTAGTCTAGAGATCACCTCTCGACACCACAGTTAAAGAGGTTTCTGATAGGAGAATAATAAAAACTACTTAGATAGGTCTATAAATGGATTCCAACAATTGTCAATATTGTATCGTAAAGAAGCTCTTGTTAGAGTTTGTCTTTTAATCCAGTAAAAAGTAGTTTACTGTAAAACACAAATCAAAGTTGATAAAATGTATGAAGGAAAATTATCTAGCCATCGATCGATCAATAGATTGATAATTTTTTCCACGGAGATAGATAGATTTAGATACATGTAGATTGATGTGGAGATAAATAAATAAATAAATAACCAAACAAGAAAATAGTCATCCTTCAACCTGATTTACATTTAAAATGTTCATTGTGAACAGTGAGATTTTCAAACTTAGACTAATTGCTCAGCAATGCCTTTCAAGGAAAAAAAGGGTTGTATAAGCATTATCAAATCATATTTATGTATGTCAATAAGACTTCCTTTATTTGAGAAATTTCAAACCACAGACCATGAAATCAAGTCCTTGATACTCAACTGGTAACATATTTAATGTCAAATCAGAAATTGTATTGACAAGTAATGAATAATAAGAAGTATATGTGAACTAGATATTGCATATCGAAATAACTAAATGACAACACCACACCTTGCTTCTTATTCAACCCATCAAAAATCTTGATATCTTACCAAAATGTGGATCAATGCATTTTTTTTCCTTTTCTTGGCAGAATCAACATGAGGAGCCAATGCATATTTATAGTCTACCATTCCTGCATAAGAAATAGAGATAGCACAAGAGGTATTTTCAATATTTATAGCTCAAATATATCAAGTGATGGCTACCTTGTAGCCCTAGCAACATATTCAAGACACTCAGGAATGCAACTTACAGAGAAAACTCATGAATGAAATTACATTTAACATAATAAGAGACTTAAAAAGGTTAGACTAGTGAGCTAAAGCAATTATATACTCTCATCATCAAACTTCTATGTGTAATAACTCTTAACTCTTACAACTAGATCAACCCTTAGCTCCTCACTTGTTGGCATTTCAATTTGTGAGGAATCCATTCGCTCAATCTCTCAAGTAACCTGTTTCTTTGGACTCTTTGGAACAAATCAAAATGTCTCTAATCCAAGGGCAAGTGTATCAACCCATCGATCAATAGACATTCCATTTGTCTCCTAGGAAGAAAAGGTGGCTTTTGAATAAGAAGCAAGCACAACTTTTATGATTTTTCTCTTCCATATTCATAATAACAAATAGTTACTATGGTGAAGCTCCCCAAATGCAAGATGAGAATAAGGATATTTTGGGTGAATTCTAAGTTCAATATAATTGGTATTTGAAGACCATGCCTAAAACATGGGAGGATTCTCAATACTCCTTAAGAATTCATCATTTTCAAGGACAAAACAAATCATCAAAAACTTAACAAACTATTTTGACCAGATACATCCCTCCCTTGTGTGGGGTTTGCAAGACATGACTATCCATTATATTGAATATTGTTGATATAGACTTCAAGCAACAATATTATCACTAGACATCTCCCCTCCCCTTTGTGGGATTTTTTAGACATGTCTATGATTATACTGAATATTTTTTATTTAGTCTTCAGCCAAATTATAATATGGTGCTGGAAGGATACTAAGAGAATCCATTCTTCGCTTAGTGTGTGAGGATGGGTAGAGCTTATTTCTAGGTTTACTGTCTGTAAAAATGTATGTTCCCTTAAAAAAAAGAACATATAATTAGATATGACTAATACTATAGATACTGTGGAAAATCATAAAAAATATTTTAGATGTTCAACGTAGTTCATTGAGATGTTAATTTTTAACAACTTAGTCACAGAGAGGACAGAAACTCAGTTATGAAATCTAGATCTTCCAGGTTTCTACTTCTTATTGGTGAATATCAAATCCTGAGTTCTTTCACACAATTATGTTGTTTTCGATGTTTCCTTTGGGAGAATTACACATTTGAGACACAGTTTCCATTAAATCAAAATTGTGCTTGACTATCTCAAACTCAAACATCATGTAAACTTTGTCCTGTTTTTAAGCAGGTAAATAAAGAAAGAGATGGTCTCACCTTTGCAATTCCATCAGTACCTTAGAGGGTTTAAATAGCTTGAGAAAGGGAGAAGGATAACTGGGGAAATTCACAACAAAATATGTGGTGTATGGTATCACCCCCGACATGCTTCCATCATCAATTATTCCCATCTTTGCACTGTACACAACACGTTGTGATGCCTAGAACCATGCATAAACCCTCTTGAAGAATCTTTGGGCTTGGGCTTCGCCTGCAATCTACTCTTTTTCAAATTCCTTTTACTTCCATCGGCTCGAAAGAATTCCTGTGTTCTGCATATGACCATCAAAAATCCATAAAAGAGTGCTTAACATGGTATATGTACATTTAATTTTAAATAAATTATCTTTGAAATTTTCCATTTGAAAAGGAGGGTCAAATATGGGTGGTTGATTTCGGGGGAAATTTAATATATGACTTAGTTGATGTTATGGTGCTTTCTTAAACTTTTTTTTTTACATGGTGAATTAATATATTAATTAGTTGATGTTAGGGTGTTTTTTTCAAAAAAAAAATTATCATGGTGAGTTAGTGACTCGTTGGAGTAATATCTCCCACGATAAAACTTTTTGGTAGCCACTATAACACCAAGAGTATATCCAACTACCTACAAGTTAAATATACTAGGAATATATGACTGAGAAAGAACCGAGATGTCATGTATTGACCACGAACAAAGTAAACACTTCAGGGCCAGCTATGCCTCTAACCTCATCAGAGGTGGCTTAACATGCCATTATAGGGAATCGAACATAGGTGGTGATGGAATTAATAGTGCACCTTAACCACCTAATCTACCCTTACTTGACATTGATGTTATGGGTCTTTCACATGAATGTTAGATTGTTTTTCCAAATTCACTCACATTATCATTAATGGGCTCTTCCTTTGTTCATAATTTGTGTATGTTTTCATAATTAATTTTGTTATAAGGTAAGGGACAACCCTTCTAGTTTCATTTGCATTAGCTTCTCAATTTTTTTTCATGAATTAACCCTTCATCAGTTTAAGCTAATTATGACATCAATTATTTCAAATAAATAGTTGTAATTTTTATCACCAACATTCATAAGTTTTACACTACTAAAAGCCTAAACAAATGAGATTTAGCCTTGTTAAAATCTTTTGGAAATAAATTATGTAGATTTTTACCATATTTGACATTTCAGATAAACACTCCAGAAATCGTCAGGAATTAGAAGGTATACATATGATACTTTATCTTTTCCATACTTTATCGATTTTCATTTATGACATGCTAAGTTTTTGTAGGTCTGTTTTAGGAATACATTTTTGAATGACAAATTCTTAGTAAAGATTTACCTTCACATTTTTACTATGAACAAATCATGTTATTGGCCAGAAAAATTAACATTTTCAAGGGAATAAATGATTAACTCTAAATGGTTTTCCAATCACCTACATTCTCTTTCTCATCACCCCTACATTATTAATAATAATGAATCAATCGAGTGGTAGCATATTATTCATAGAAGCAACAATTATAAATGAGTCATTGAGACTCTAAATCATCCCAATGAGAATAAACATATAATAGAGTTCTTTCTTAGTTTTTAGGTGAGTCAATCCATGGAAAAGACCTCTCCAAAGGCATGTTAAGCACCTTACCTTCTAAATAAGTCTCATCTCATGTGCCCTCAAAAAATATGCAAGAGGACTTTCCCTATCTCTTTCTTTCCACTTCAAAGTGAATAAGTGCATTTAAGATCCTTAATTATGACTCATTACAGCATAACATAGAAAGTCAAATGATTCAACTGGGTTTATCTCAGGTGGTTGGGCATAATGGTTGTTATCTCCCACACCTAGGATCAATTCCTTGCAAGTGACATGATGATGAGAAATATTATTGTAATGTCTAGGTGCCTATGAATATTGTTGTATTGACGCTCACACTCACCCCTGGGCTAAGAAAGAGGATAATTTCCCTTAAAAAATAAATAATACAAATGAAAGGAAGGAACCATGGAAACTTGAGTTGATGGGAAGGAATGAAACAAGTTTTGTTTATTGTGAGAGATAATTTTGGTGGACCAAAGAGAGAAGACACACTTCTATTCTATTGACTGACTATGTCAATATAGGTAGGAACTGTGTAGGATCTGTCGTTTCGACATCTTGAATTGGCATGCACTTTTCTTTCTTTCCAGATGATGGCCATTATATAGTAATTATGTGCATTGGGATAATTAGAGTATGATAAATCATAAATAAAAGAGAAATCATTCAATTTATGCTTTCCTTTTGTCATTAACACTTGACTTATTTATTAGCACACTAACACAATAATGCAAAATAGAAAAGAAGAAAATGACCAAAAGAGTGACAATTAGGTTTATTAGAAAGGTTAATCAAAACAAAGCATAAAATCCATGCACTAAATTATGCCCTCTCTTTCTTCAAAGGTTAGTTATCTTCCTCGTGCCTTTGGAATGGAAAGTAAGGCTTCATGACTTCTTGTTTCATTTGAGAGAGATACTTTACCTCTACATGCAGATGAGCATAAGATGAGTTGGTGAGGTCAGATTTAACTAAGCTCCTTAAGGTCAATGGGTGTTGATCCCGGATTTGTGCTACATGTCTATGACAATTTTAGAGTCATTATCAAGGAGATTACATATATTAAAATCATATAAGTCACTAACATACCTTGGGGTAAATGGGTTATTAGTCCAAGGCTTTATAAGTATTCTGGCTAAGTAATGGAATTAACTTAGTTATAAGGTAAGTTTCTCCTTATTTCTTCACAGCCCCCCCCACACTTCAAACATTAGACAAATTAAGAAAGCGCCCATACCATTATTCTTGTGAAAATGAGAAAAACCTAAACTTGACTAGATTTACCTCCCCTCCTTACTTCTTCAAACATTCACTCACCTTACTGAAATGGTTAGAAGATAGTTTAGTTTCAACTTTCATCATACTCACACTTTCATGAGGGTGGAGAGGACCTCCATGTTTTTTCCCTAGTATAAAATGTACTTTAATGAGCTCTATGTAATGATATGTTCCTATATCGATCCCTTTTGTGTGTGAATGAGGTGCTCTCTACTTTCTCATGGTTAATGAAGAATATGAGTGAGAAGATTTAAAACCCTTGTTTGGTGATGGGAAGGGCATATTGAACATCAAGAGCTACATTGAAGGTTCACTTCTAACTTATTTCTTAATCTAAGGTTCATTTTTCATCTTCTTTGAGATTGGGGTGTTTATCATTCCACTGCATGGTTTTATGGTCTCATAGCATAGGTGTAATTAACTCCATCCTCCATACATGAGTGTTTTTTATTGGCAATAGGATAGTTTGGTGCCCAACAGTAGGAGTGAGTATTCTCGGCTTGATTATTATGGGTAGGGGATTGCAAATATAGAGTGGAGATTTTTCAAAGCACAATAAAGTTGTTGTGAGTATCAAAATTTCCCACAAAAAAGGGGAATTTTTTTAATCAAATCAACATTTCATATCAATTTGAAATTTTATATATGTTGAAGGTTGAACATTGATCATTCATATTTCTATGCTCTTTTTTCCATCAAATATACATATCCTAAAGAATCCCACAAGGAAAATTCCATCTTTCTAAAGATGGTACAAGAGGTAAAATGGATTCTTTGGGGCTCAAGTCTAATACAACAATATACTTATTAAGGGCTTAACATGTCACTTGTGAGAAATTATCCTAGGTGAGAAGGAAGACATTTCTCTCAACCACGCAAACTAGACCTAATTGACTAATATTCTTATGCTCTATTTAAACTATCAAAAAATAACTTTATGAGTTTTATCTTGATCACTAAACCACAACTCCAGATATCAAACAAAGAATATTGAATATACAAAAAAAATTGGAAAAACCTAATAAAAAATTGTGCCCAAAAAATAACACAAAGTTGTAAAGTATATGTAGTAATGTGATGAATGTTAGCCTTGGGCATAAAAACTGAAAGCATACCATCTTATTTATGGAGGGAGAAAGGGGCTATGGAAACCATAGCTAGTATTGGAGAAAATGTGTAGTTATTTGACTCTAAATATGATCCTACTAAAGGTAAACATATATTTTATTACTATAGTTATTGTCACCTTGTAGATGGAAATTTTGGGGATTCCCATTGACCAAATATTGGGCCCACAAGTTGGAGAGATTGAATTGATTCATCCTTTCCCTGCAACCTCCAAAATGACTAAGATGAACCATAGTTGTAGAAGGACCAACTTATAACATTAAATGAAGGTTTACACGAGGAGCAAAGGAGAGAGGTAAGGAGTCAAGAACTAAAGAAGGATGGAAACAAAATGATCCCACATAGGAAATACAAGAGGAGACTCAGAGAATACCTACAAAAAAAAAACCTTCTCTAAGAATTTTCCAAAGGAAAAAATGGGTTAATCACAGTAAGTTGACTAGAAGTTCCAAATGAGGCCTCAAAGGAATAAATTCCACCTAAGAAAATCCAAAAAAATTAATAGCATAGAGAGAGAGACAACAGAGGGAAAACTAAAGGGGGTAGAAGTAAACAAAGAGAACTACCTAGTGATAAATTGCAAGGTTAACCAGAACCTGAAAGCATATCCTTAGGCTCTAAAGTTATCACCTAGTTTAGAAGCTTGTGCTAACCACTCAAATGATGACTTTCGTTGCCAAGGGGAAGGAAATTTAATTGTGCTCTTTATTCTAGCGCTATTTCTTTTATATTTATAATATAAAAACAAAGATACTATTTCCATGTGTTTTGTAAACCCAAAAAATTAAACCAGAAGGCAACATAATCCAATTCAATATAACAAAAAATATTTGTATCTTGGATAACCAACCACAAAATATGAAAATGACCTCAATTAACCAAAAGACAAGAGTTTTTCTTGAGTTTCTATAGAAAGTTATATGTGCTTGTGTTGGATCTCCTGTATTTGCCATGAAACCAATCCAGAAAAGCACCTTACTTTTGAGATGATGAGTCCTAGATGAACAAGAAGTCATATCAAACCATAGAGATACTACCATAATTCCAAGGAGATATTCCTTGTATGCTTAGAAAGGCTTTGAATGAATTCATCAAGTGGTAGATGAAATATATCTCCATTTCCCTCACCCACCACTACCATTGAAACTCCAATATCATCCATGATTGTCACCCACCATGGGAAAATGAATACCATGTCATTAAAAAGGATTCATGTTTTTATATTTTTTATCGTGTGAATTTGACCTTGTTTTAATGTCATTTGAAAGACCTAATTGTGAAAAGTTCATCAGGGGATAAATGTTCTCATCATGGGCCCTTAATTTAGTGGAATATGGAGGATTTGAATGGAGAGGTTTCAATCTAGGAAAGAAATCACCCAAATTTCAAAGGCATGATAGGCATGCCAAGACAAACCAAGTGCTAAAGCATACCAAGATGTGCCAATATTGGTGTGTGGTGTGAATGCATGCTAGGGAGTGTGATGTCCAAGTGCTAAGGAAACATAAGGGAGCACGAGTTTCAAATGCATGGAAATGAAGTTTCAATGAGTTACAAGTGTGCTAAGGAGGGAATGACAAGGTATTTTAAGCAGTGTCAAGGCATTCTAGAGTCCTAGGGAAACATACTAAGATGTTCCAAGTGCCAAGATGTGCTAATGAGTGTTAAGGACTATTGGGAGTGCTAGGAAAACACAAGGGAGCATTAGGTCAAAATGCATGGAAATGAATGCATAAGAGTGTGTGACAAGGTGTGTCAACAACTTCTAGGTCTGCTATGGAGGGAGTGACATGGTATGGTAGGTAGCATTGAGTCATGCTAGAGTGTTAGGGTTGTATGAGGCCCAGATATTCTAGGTCCTAGGGTGTGCCAATGTGTAATAGGAAGTGTTAGAGAGTGTCAGGGAAAAACATGGGACCACTAGGTGAAATTAATGCATTGAAATGAAATAATAAGAGTGTGTGAGATGGATTTTTAACAAGTTTTAGGTGTGCTAAGGGGGGAGTGACAATGTGATCAGTATAAATTGGACATGAATAGCCTAGGATGGGTTAAGGTCGTTCTTAGTGAACACAACACAATCTAGTTGTAGTAACCATAACTTGGTTAAGTTGTTGTAGTTGAGGCAAGACTTGGTTGGGTTCCCAAGTACCAAAAAATGTAAGGGTAGTTGTTGTTGAGTGATAAAATGTGTCTTTTTAACTCCTATTTACCCTACATTAATTATCAATCCAAGTACAATTTTTTATCTCAAGAGTGTACTCAGTCTGAGGTGGTCACTTGATTCAAGAGTAATGCTTTCTAGTTTGCAGTATAGTGCTAAACATAAGAGTAAATGGATGATGGAAATAGAATCTACTTGTAATTAAAAGAAACCTTAATGCTCTAAAACTTAGATCATTCATTCAGAAAACTATAGCAATTTATCAGGAAATGATGCAGTAGTGATAACTCTTTCCTCTGTCAACTGATATAAATGAAATCAATCATAAACAAGACCTCCAATCTAAGAACTTAGACAATGATAGTCAATGTTCTTTACAGTTGTAGATCTTTCAATCCACACTAAAGCAAATAATAAAAATTCGATTGGAAATGCTTACTAAAACACACTTGCTGCACTATCAATTAAAAGGTGAAAGAAAATCCTTGTAGAAAAGGAAAAACAACTAAGTCTGTTGAAAATATTGAACAACAAAGGTTAATCTACAGAAATGAATCAAACAACACTCTTTACCGAAATGAACCGAACAACAATATTTAATGCAAATGAACTGAACAACAATCTTCAAATAATAAAGGAACAACAAATCTCATTAAGTGTTAACACACATCGACTATAAAGTAATAGAATCAATAATCTTATTCTGGCACAATGAGCATTAATCGCAAGTATAAAGGAATGGAAATCGTGATTATAATTGAACATCAATTAAATGAATAGCAGTTGCAGTTGTGAGTGAACAACAGAATCTAGACTAGACAGCGCAGTACTATTTCAAAAGGAACAACACGACATTGAGTTACGAATAACAATCGTGTTATCAACGCAGTCTAATTATGATCTTGATGTAATAGAGTAATTCAACGAGATGTTGAGAAACAGAAGATTACCAAATAAAGCGAATTAAAGAAATGCAAAGGAAATCAAACCACACATGACTGTAATTGTAAAATAGTGATACAAGAAGCAAGTGGATCCACCAGGGTCGGGCCCTTAGCCACCAGGGAAGCACTACTGCATTTACTCCAGGATCAGATAATGGAACAACAACTGAGTTATATATTAATCATATATGGTAGAGTTACAGCTATCACTCCTCAAAGAGAGTCGATGATCGAAGTTGAAATTACAACAGTGATTCTGAAAAATCAATCCTCCTTTTGTCATACAATCGCTGCCCCATTTATAATGGGCAGGCAGATACATCAAGTTTATAGATAACTTTTAAAGTAGCGATCCCTCAAGATCAAAATATCCTGAGGGCTTAGCTTAATCTTCCATCTTTAGTTGTCTTCTTGTCCTCTTGTGCAACCACTCTGTTTTCTCCGTCCTTTCCTGAGTTGCGCACTCCAATCTCATTCTTCTTGTTTGGACACAGTTTCCTAATGGAGGAACAATAGTTTCCTTTCTTTTGTCTTTACCTTCCAAATAGTGATTTTCTATTCCTTCACTTTCTGTATAGAAAAGGACAATAATTAGTTATTTTGTATTAATCACAAATCTCCTTAATTCTATCATAATTATTTGACATATTACCATTTTAGAATGTAAAGGAGTTATGATACAAAGTAAAATATAAAGAAATAAATGGCAAATGCAAACCTTTTCCATCGCTCAACACATCCCCCTGCTTACCCTTTTTCATGTCCTCATGAAAGCCATGTAATTTACATGTAAGGCAGTTAGGGAATAGGCTAGAGAGGGATTTTCATGAAGTGGTCTAAAACCATGATTTACAGCTAAAACTTCAAAAATGGGTCCTGTCTGCCCCTCAGGCAATTCGTATATAGCCTTACATCCTGCTACAGGACACTATATAATGGGGCTTCTAAATCTACAACCTAGCCAAACTGGACCTTCTCTCAAGATGAGGTTACTATAGGTAACCAGGCGATCGATAGCTAATTTAAAATTTTTATAATTGAAGGGTTCTCTATCCTGGATATTTCGATTGGAAGTCTTCCATCGAAGTTTAGTTGTTGTTATGGCAGGGCCTTTGATGGATAAGAAGTATTCTACCCCTTGCTGGACAACTGTTTTATGAATGGGTCCCAATGTCTAGATCATGCCCTTATTTCTCATTAAGCTTCTATGCTTATCCCATAACTGTAATGGGTTTTCTGGTTCACCCCTTACCCAAAGGTCTAACCCATTTTCTTGTCTCTGAAAGGTGTTATGGGCCTTGAGCCATTTTAACTGGTTAACAGCAAACGAAATGAATGCTTGAAACTGGATATCACCCACAAAAACATTGGGATTCTTTTCCATTTCCTCCTCCAACACAAGATTATGCAAATAAAATTCACATAACAATCGCTGGACTTTCACTCCATAATGTTTACAACAGTTTATGAAATCATCAATAGTTTTTAACTCTATAGGTACCCTTGCCTTAACAGCCTTAATTTTTAACTGTAAATACCTTTCTAACAAAAAAAAAGCATAATTTTTGGCAGGTGCCCTATAGGCTAGAACATCAGTATATAGAGAACAGAGGGTATCGATTCGGCTTATGACTGAGTTTATCTTATTTGTTACCTTTTCAACTTTTTCTTCTGCCTTCCAACATTTATCAAAGGCCTCACTCTCTGATGCATTGATGTTCTTAAATTGTTGTTGTAACTTTTGTTATTTCTCCAGAGGAATGGCCTCTTCTGTGATTTTTCCTATCGTCTGCTGAGCCTATGCTAGATCCTCTTGGAGTTCAACTATCCTAGGATCATTGTCCGTCGAAACACTTTTGGGCTGAAGATCTACCTGGATCTTCTTATTGTGACATCTGGTTCCTACAGTCTGTGTCCCTTTTGTCTGGTCAATCATGAGACTAGAGGATAGTGCCTCTGTTTGGACATCCTCATTACAGACTGGTCTATCTTTTGTTTGGGCCATTGCGTCTGTAACAGCTGCTACGTCTGTAATAGCCGCATGTTGTTCCTTACTGTCCTGAATGGATATGGGCTTCGTTTGAGTCCCCGTGGCCTTTATTTTATGGGGTTTCGTTCGGGTGGCTACATTTCTTGTTCTTGTGGTTCTTTTTGAGATTTTCCCCATTTTTAGGGCCCTTATCTACTGTATGCGTTGTTTTATTACATTCAGTAGCCTTTGCTGTTCCTTTCATAGCCTCTTGATTTCATTCGTCTTCTTCTTCGAAGGAACAATTGTTTCTTTTCTTGGACATGGGCTTTGTTCTTCAAGGGTTGTACCCTCACCCTAGCTTATTTCCATATTTTCTGTTTGGAACACTTCTTCAGTGTTCTCGTCCTCCTGATTAGGTTTCTCAGGGGAGGTAACCCTAGTTTTATCTGCTATTTCCCGGGTGGCTTCTGCTTCTACTTCTTCTTCATCATTCATGTCCTTAGATGCACTCTTGCTGTGAGCAAAGTGTTCCAGTGATTTCCCTTCTTCTTCTTCCTCATCATTCATCTCCTCAGATGCACTCCTATGAGCAGAGTGTTCCTGTGATTGTGCCTCTTCTTCTTCCTCATCATTCATCTCCTCGAATGCACTGTCACTATGAGCAGAGTGTTCTTGTGATTGTGCTACCTCAATATTGAGTAGTGGACTTGCACCAGAGTGCTCCATTTCTTCCTCTAATTCTTCTTCCCATTATTCTTCCACATTTTCCCCTCCTTCGAGTTGTGGGGGTTACTCATCCTCGAAGTCCAGTATTTCTAAGGGTTGGCTACTATTATCCTGGAGATTTCTCAACATTCCCCTGCTTTTCCTCAATCTAATGGACTATCTATGTTTCTGCGGTCTAGTTGATGTTCTGGTGGTTCTTTTTCTTTTCGGGGCTGGTAAGGCCAATCCCCCGTCTATTGAAAATACCAATTCTTCCCAACTAGACTGCTGCTGAGCAAGACTATGATTGACGATTAATCGAATTAAACCATGATGACTTACTACCATTTCTGTATGATGTGATTTCCTTATACTCTGAGCGGCGTCATGCAATAAAGAAATTAAATATGTAGGCAAATTTATAGCACATTTCTTTCCTAATACTGCTAATAATTTGACATGGCGCAGTCTTACCACATCCTTTCTCCCATCGCATGTGATGTAGCTTTGCACTATTCTGGCTAATTCTGCCCATGGTTCTCCCAGGGTTGCAGGCAGGACTCCTTTTCCTTTGATGGTAAGGTTTTGTCCTTCGTCCCGGAAGATGGCTATGGTGTCTCGAAGTCTTACTTTTTTCTTGGTCCATAGTAGTCCAACTATCGGTAGTCCAAATATTTTGGCAATTACCATCTCTGTTACCGTTATTCGCCTTCCCCTCACCATGGAATAATCTTCCTGCAAATTCTGCAGAAATTCAATTGCCACAGTTTCATGGGACTATTGTAGCCATGTAGGGTAATTGATCTATCCTACTCTTTCCAGAATTGCTCATGCAGCGTTGGAAATTATCCGCACTTGTGGTTTGCTGCATATTGCTCTGCCTCCCATTTTGTTCAAGCTTAGCACACTGTTAATTTTTACAAAGAAAAAACAAACACAAAAATGACAATGGAATAAAAAGCTGTGCATATTGGAAAATGTCAATATCGTTAAACTTAGTATTTTCGAGATCTGATAGAGTCATAGTACCTCCAAATAAGGAATTTACATGTTTTCTAGTGTATTTTGGAGATCACCCGTGCCCCCCTAAAATGTTATAGGTCGTCCTCGACCGGCATATGGAGGAGCGGCGTACTAGATGGCAACCATACGGAAAAAAAAAAAAAAAGGAACGACATATATATTCATGGCATGATTGCAAAAGTAGCGAATTACTGAAATTGAGGATTATGATGAAAATCACAAATAGATATAGAAATGCTATGAAATGATGCGAAAAATAGGGGAGAGGATAGCTGACATAAGTAAAAATTCTTATGCAGTCATTATCCAGTTTAACCATTATGATTGATTTATAAATAATATTTCATGTGTGGTTCGAAAGGGTTAGATAACATAATCTCATTTGAAATCAAGATAAAGATATAAGAAAAGGGTTTATAATGACTATTGGTGTATGAAAAGTGTGACTTCAATACCATCAACAGAGCTCTGTTGCCCACAAGTGTTCATAACCTTAACAAAGTTGCTTGTTTCACCCATGGAACCATAATCCTTTATGTATGCCTAGGAAAGTTCTGTGTGATGTCAGAATGGAGGCCATTGTGCTGGCTTGGTAACCAGATGAATCACAATGCCATTCACTAGGAAGGAGTGAAAGGTGGGCAGGCCGGCTCATGATGAGACCTCCTGTTCCAAGGACTTTTTTATTTTTCTGAGATGCCTATTGGATCATATCCCTGGTGTGGTGGCCTTAGTGGGAATGCCACTTCACTGCTTCCTTATGATCATGGTAGGTTCGCTCTTGATGAGACCCCCTATCCTTCATCTAACAAATCACGTTAGTAATCATACAAATGTATATTTTTCTGTCTTTTTTTTTCTTTTCTTTTATATAGAACTTTCCTATTTATATACAGAGGATGGCTCAACACTCCTTAAGAGTAGGGATGGTGGAGGAAGTCTGAACATCTCAATAGAGGAAAAATATGTCTTTATTCTTATTCAATAATAATGATCAAAGAGAATTATGAAGATTAAGGAAGAACCAACATGATAAAAATAATCAATCAAATTAGTTTTAGTAAAAATAAAGACAATAAAGTGATATAAATAGTTGCTTCCTTTTCTCTTTTTTCTTATCGATACAAAGCAATTTCTCTAAAGATAATGATTTTTCTTTGGTTTGCTGATTTCAGTATCCTCTATTTTTTGGGTTCTTGCATGAATGTATGCCTGTGCCTTAAAGGGATCATGAACAATGAACCATCATTCACAAAAATCCTCTAAATGATTTTCTTTAAGAAACACACACAAAAAGAAAATGTACTCAAAAAGTGTTGTTCCTTAGATGGAAAAGCTGTTGTTCCTTAAGAGGGACAACAAAAAGAATATCTGCATGCAAAACTGTGGTTCCTTTAAGAGGAGCAGCAAACAAAAGAAAAAAAATACACTCAAAACTATTGTTTCTTGAGAGGGACAACAACTGTTCCTTAAACGAAACAACAAATAAAGAAAGCGCGAAATAAAATACGAATCCTTCAAAAATATGGATCATCCGAAATCGAAACTGTTGTTCCTTCGAAAAGAACGGTAGAAAGAAAAATGCGAATGAGGGTTGTTCCTTTAAAAGGAATAGCAAAACAATCTGGCAAAAGTGCGTTCATTTAAGAGGAACAGAAAAAGCAATTGGGCAGAAGTGTTGTTCCTTTAAGAGGAACAACAAAAATGCAATCGAGCAGAAATGTTGTTCCTTTGAAAAGGAACAAAAAAATGTGAAAGTGTTGTCCCTTCAGAAAAAATAGCAAAAATGCGAAAGTGTTGCTCCTTCAGAAAGGAACAACAAAAATGCGGAAATTTTGTTCCTTCGAAAAGGAACAACAAAATTGCGGAAGTGTTGTTCCTTCAATAAGGAACAACAGAAATGCGGGAGTGTTCTTCCTTCAAAAAGCAACAACAGAAATGTGGAAATGTTGTTCCTTCGGAAAGGAACAACAAAAATGCGAAAGTGTTGTTCCTTCGGAAAGGAACAACAAAAATGTGAAAATGTTGTTCCTTTGGAAAGGAATAGCATAAATGTGGTAGCGTTATTCCTTCGGAAAAGAACAACAAAAATGCGGAAATGTTGTTCCTTCAGAAAGGAACAACAAAAATGCAAAAACGTTGTTCTTTCAGAAAGGAACAACAAAAATGCAAATGCATTGTTCCTTCAGAAAGGAACAACAAAAATGCGAAAGTGTTGTTCCTTTGGAAAGGAATAGAAAAATGCGAAAGTGTTGTTCCTTCGAAAAGGAACAACAAAAATGTGAAAGTGATGTTCCTTCGAAAAGGAACAGCAAAGATGCGGAAACGTTGTTCCTTCGGAAAGGAACAACAACAAAAAAATGCAGAAACATAAAAGTCTGTATAGAAAGTAGTTTATACAAGCAAAAAGAAAAACTTATGTACAAAGTTTGAGAATAATGGGATTATTTAGTGAACCAATATCGAGGAAGGATTATTTTCCTCAGCAAGAATTTGTATATCAGAATCTTCTCGTAGCTGCTGGTAAAAGGATTCCTGAGTAAGTTGTTTATGGTACAGTCACACTCAATGACCATTTGCTTTAAAGGCATGTCCAGATCCGTCAATAGTAGTTAAAGTAATGGTGCTATTGTCATGCACTTTCTGTATTTCATATGGTCCAAGCCATCAAGTCTGGATTTTTCCCGGAAAATCCTAAAACCTAGAATCATATAGGAGTGCCCAATCTCCTTTGTGGAAGGTTTTCATTTTGATCAGGGCATCGTGCCATTTTGCTCTCTGTTGTTGAATTAATGCAGTGTGTTGAAGAGCTGAGAGCCTCATTTCATTTAGCTCATTAATTTGCTGTAATCTGTTAGTCTGGGCCTCATTTTCAAATGCCCTAGTTGATTTTGACTAGGGCATTTGAAAATGTTTTTCCATTGATTTGCACCATCACTATAGGATTCCTTGGGTCTTCATATTTGATAGGTGCTTCTCTTCCTGATAGTAGATCAGATAGGGTGCCAACTACTTGGATGGTTGGATTAGTTGTTATTCTCCTCTTTGGATTTTTTATACATAGATGTTTGATGGTTTTTTCATAGATTGGGATATCTTGGATAGCCTAGAGGAATGGAATCTTTATACACAAATTTTTTAGTTCTCCTAGAAGATCAAAGTCAGGGTGTTCTATTGGGCACAGTATGATTAGTCGTTCTAGGAATGGGGGAGAAGACATGGTTTCCTGGTTGTCAGTTTGTTGTCTGACCACATCCTCTTCTTGTAGTAGTTGTTCTACAAGTAACAAATTTTCAACTTGAGCATTTTTATCTCCCTCAGTTTCTATTATGCGCCTAGACCTTAATTGAAGGTCATTGCACTCCCTTACATCGATTTCATGTTCTGGTGTTTTGATTATTTGAATAGATTGAACTGGTCTGTTATTAGGGTTCATGTTGGGTTGGGTTGGGAGTTGCGGTCTTAAGTTGGACTGGGGATTTTGTTGTATTGCATATGGCGTTAGCAGTGTGGGTTGAGGGAGGGGGATGGTTCTAACTGGCTGATTCATCAGTATTTTCTAGTTTAACTGCCAGGCTTGACTCTGCGAAGTGGAAGGGGACCATTGTGTTGGATATGCATTGTTTTGCCAACAAGGTGGAGAGTAGGGAAAGTTTGGCCAATTAGTTTGGCTTGTTTGATTTGGCCATGGTGATGAAGGAAATGGTTTGTTACACAAAAATATCGTCACCATGATTATTTGCAGTCAGTATGAGTCTATCATCACTTGTACTGTCCTCCTAAGCAAGTCTCAGACCTCAGCTCTTCAAGTCAAGCTTTGAAAATGGGAGAAAGACATTAAAAATCAATGAAACTCTAGTTTCGCACTTTCTCTCACTGAAACCTGCGGTCTCGCACCTTCTGTGTACAAAAACTATGGACCTGCCCGCTCTGTCCCTAAAGGTGTGGGTGCAGACCCCTGTGAAAGTCAAAAGGCGCAAGTTTTATCTTAAAAAACTCACTTTGGGTTAATTCTAGAGGATTCTAGAAGGAATTTTGACATGGATTGTTCGCTCTGAGGTGGTTAAAGCATCCCAAAAGAGAAGGAGCTAATCCCTTGATGAGAGGAGCTATCCCTTTGAAGGAGGGCTTTATCCCTTTGAAGGAGGACCTAGTAACCTCCCTCCATTGCACTATAAATTCAGGCATTGGGCTGGTTGCTGGGGACGTTAGAAGCTGAACATTTTTGAGGGTAAATGCTGGTGAAATCAAGAGTTCCTAGTTGAGCTTAAGAGGAGAGATCAGTTACCTTTTGGACTGTAATTGATGAGGGAGCCTCAACGTGTATTATGTCGATACAGTGTTGGAGATCGCTTGGTTCTCCTTCGCTAAATCAATCCCCGACGATTCTAAAGGCCTTTGATGGCCATGGGTTTCATCCTTTTGGCATTCTACAGGATTTGCCTATAGGGGTTGAAGGAAAAACTGTTAGTCTACATGTGGAGGTGGTTGATGCCCCTCTAGATTACAACCTTCTCTTGGGTCGAAGTTGGTCTTATGCTATGACAGCAGTCGTTTTATCGGTCTTTCGAGTAATAAAGTTTCCACATAATGGGAAGATCGTAACAATAGACCAACTGGCTTACTTCTCATCCGACACAGCCTCTTCTGGGAGTATTCAGCATGTTGATAAAACGACTATCCCATATAAGGATGTTGGAGTAGGACTAGTTAAAGATGTCGGTTTACTGGGAACTTTTCCTTTTCCTTCGATCAACGCATCATCTTCATTTGCAACCATTCATATGACTACATCAGACACCATTGTTTATGATGATCCTTGGATCATTCCTTCTGAATCTGAGATAGACTCATTTGGTGATGTCATGCCTTTGAGTCCATATGAAATTGCATATGAGGCCGTGCAATCGTTTACCGACCCATCTTCAACCGAAATTGACTTCATGAATGTGGTCCGTGAGGAATCACTTTTCACATCAAGCTCGGATTTAATCACGTTTTATGAACTTGTTCACTCTGATGAGCAAATTCGTGAAATCCTATGTGTAGATGATTTACCATGGGAAGATCTCCATCACAGATCTTCGTTTCTACCCGAGAATGATCATTTTGAAAATGATTTCTCATCAATTTTTACAACTGAATATGTCAAGGAACCTCAGAATCCAATGAAACATCCTGATTCAGAGTTAAATTTGGGAAACATCTCTCGAACTATTCCTATTGACATTTCTGTTAAGCCCGGAATTGTTAAGAACATTCATATAGGTGCCTCGTGTACAGATGATGAAATTCAAATATATAAGGCCCTATTTCAAGAATTCCACAACGTGTTTGCCTGGTCCTATGAGGAAATGCCAGGAATTGATCCCGCGATTGTTGTTCATGAGATCAAGACTTACCCGGATGCTAAACCCGTCCAGCAACGTTTGCGTCAGATTCACCCAAGAAAAGCTGCTGCTAGACCCAAGAAAAGATTCACACAGAATAAGTCGATCTTGCGGACAAGATAGACCTTCCTAGAATCTAAAGAAGACCTAATGACAAGAAAACCAACCAGACACTATCTTTCTCTAAATATGCTTTTATAAATAATGGCAAACAAGTGTTTTTAGGGCCTACCTTAGGTCCAACGCAAGTTTGTGGATGCCCTCGCTTCTTCGATCCAAATGAGCTCCTTTGTTGCGAATATGCAAACACAAACAAGGCAAACAAATTAAATAGCACCTGAAAAGCCAATATCATAAAACATATTCAACATGAAAGTCAAGGAGTCCATGAAACAAATAACATGAGATACTTGTTGAGAAAAATGAGTTTGATTGTATTAATTCAAAAGAAGAAGAACTTTGCAACCTGTGCCTTGACACTGTACAAGCTCCTCCCAGGGTCC
Source organism: Pinus tabuliformis (assembly GCA_031772625.1). Lineage (NCBI taxonomy): Eukaryota > Viridiplantae > Streptophyta > Pinopsida > Pinales > Pinaceae > Pinus > Pinus tabuliformis. Next base: position 658,146,372 of record CM062817.1, read on the forward strand.
AGCAAGGAGTCTCCTCTACTTTGACAAGTTTCACTCACTCCCCAATTAAGCCAAAAAGGTATGTGATCTCTCCTCTTAAGCTCAACTAGGAAGTCTTGATTTCACCAGCATTTACCCTCAAAAATGTTCAGCTTCTAACCTCCCCAGCAACCAGCCCAATGCCTGAATTTATAGTGCAATGGAGGGAGGTTACTAGGTCCTCCTTCAAAGGGATAAAGCCCTCCTTCAAAGGGATAGCTCCTCTCATCAAGGGATTAGCTCCTTCACTTTTGGGATGCATGAACCACCTCAGAGCGAACAATCCACGTCAAAATCCTTCTAGAATCCTCTAGAATTAACCCAAAGTGAGTTTTTAAGATAAAACTTGTGCCTTTTGACTTTCACAGGGTTCCGCACCCACACCTTTAGGGACAGAGCGGGCAGGTCCGCTGTTTTTGTACACAGAAGGTGCGGAACCAGAGTTTCATTGATTTTTAATATCTTTCTCCCATTTTCAAAGCTTGACTTGAAGAGCTGAGGTTTGAGACTTGCTTAGGAAGACAGTACAAGTGATTATAGACTCATACTAACTGCAAATAATCATGGTGACGATATTTTTGTGTAACAGATTGCCCCCTAAAGTGCGAAGTCTGTAGTAAATGAGGATTTCATTTATCATTTAGGAAGAGTGAAGTACTTTATCATTTCGAGGATCATCTTGTGGAGAGCCTAGTTGGAACCTGTAAAAACATTCAATGCAAGATATATATATGAGATCATATCATCGCTGAGGTAGGCATTCCCATACTCAGATCAAAACTGACTAGAAAACTAACTACTGCTCTGATACAGGAATGATCTTGTAAAACATCACAAGTATGGACTCATGTGGACACAGTATGGACGCAGCCATCTGTTTATGTACAGTCCTTTATATAATGAATACAAAATTCCTCGCAGCCTGGATTGTGGAAACTAGATCCAGGGTCTTCATTTCTACTTCCCAAAACAGTATGATTCTATCCATGCGAATGAATGTATTGATGTCGAACATGGTAGAAACCACTTGATTACCAGTAAATGATGTAAACTGTTAACAAGCGTGAGAGAAACCACTAGTGATGTCAATGGCTCTCAAAATACCCAGTACAATCCATGAGATGCGAATAAATGTGTTGATGTTGAACATGTCACAGAATCCTTTGATCGAAGGTCAATGATGCAACCTGTCGTCAAAGGCGAGAAACCTACCATTGAGGCATGCAGATCTCAAGGTACTGACGATTTCTAGATCATCTTTCTAGATAATGAGCTGATGTCGATAGAAAGCGATCCGTTGTAGGCAAGCCCACAACACGAAATCATAGATCAAATTGAAGAAATTTAATTGTAAGGACTGACTCAGGGATGGTCAAGATGGATGACAGATATTTTGCAAATGAATGGCTTATTGGCAGTGACCTCTTGAACACATAACAACACGACAGATCGTTTGGTGACAATTGACCCAAATTTAATACCCAGAAACCAGCTGAAGACTTTCAATGTGGTTTGATCAACTGTTAGGCAAAGGATTTCCCAACCCAGGTGAATAAAAGTGTCGTGTTCAAGAGTGGTTACAAAGTATGACAAACAAGCTCATTTTTCTCTCTTTTCCCCCACCATTTCTGGCAAGTACCTCTTTATTTTTGACAAGCTTGAGGAGGATAACATTTGCTTGATTATAAGCTCATCCTTCGGATGAGTCCAACTTAGTTTAAATTCGAACTCTAAGAAGGAGTGGTTCGTTCCTGTTTGTAATTGAACAGGTCCTTTACTGTGAAATTTTAACGAGTCCAGTATAGGAGAAACTCGGCGTTTTTCAATTTTAGAGAGTCTGAAAAACTTAAGAAGACTCTAGGGTTGACCTTTTTCGTAAATTTGTGTCTCCCAAGCCCAAAAAAGTATAAAATAATACTTGAGAGAACCGCTTGATCTTTACGACCAAGGAGTACTTTTCGTCATTAGTGCCCTTGATCCGAAAAAGTAAAAAAGCGATCAACGACACGTCGTTTTATAACCAATATCGAATTTGAAACGACAAAAATCCGGTAATCTTTTCATGTTTTTACGGTCAGAAAAGAGCTGTAAGTGGACCATCTTTTAATTCCGTTTTAACGAGTTTAAAAGAAACACTCGGCAATCTTTTCATGTTTTAGGAGTCAGAAAAGAGCTTAAAGGTGACTCTAAATGTTTTTCGTCGAAAATGATATATTTCGCCTGAATAATCCATTATCCTGCACAAAAACACAAACATTACTCATACCTGTTTGAAATGGATAAAAATGTCGCAAAAATACCTTTCCAAAGTGAAACATAAACAAGTTTGCAATTTATTTACTCAAAAAACTTATAAAAAGGGCCTTCGTCAATTCATTTTTACCATTTGAGTTTTGGGTGAGAAAATAGTGCTTTTGCTCAGAAAACTTCCCGTGAAGATTGCGGAAAATTCAACCGTCGGAATCGAACACCGTCTTCTCCAGGTAATCCACATCATCCTACTCTTCATTTTTAACCATTTCAATTTTTGTTTTAGTCATTTATTTCATTTTTGGGAGGGTTTTTAGGCTTAAAACCCGCGCGCGGGGGCCCGCAGGTTTACCACTGCTGACCTGCGGACCCCGACTTTTTCTCCATTGGGAAAAAGCTTGGGGTCTGCACCTTCCATGTAGACAAGGTGTGGTCCCACGCACTGTGTCTAACCCGGAGGGTGCGGTCCCCATCGCAAGGGTTTTTAACCCAAAAATTCTCAAAAATGGACCAAATAAAATAATTTCTAGCAATTTAATCTATCCTTATACTTGATGCAGAGAGTACATCATGCTAGATTGGCGCGAACGAGAGTGTGAGGACGTAGATGCTACCACATGGAATCATCAGCCTTCACTTGATGCTTTGAGGGCGTGCAGCTTATACAAATTCTGGGCCATTCCTAGCATGAGGGCTCAGGTGGATTTCTTACAGTGGTTGGTTGACAGATGGAGCATACAGGACTAGTGCTTCTTCATTGGTGGCCACTAGCTTGAAATCGAGCCGGCGGACATATATTTCTTGACTGGTTTGCCTAAGAGAGGTGAATACTTGACTCTGTTTGGGGCTAGGCCAGGTGGCCAGTCTGTCGATAGCCTCATACTAGAGTACTGCAACAGCCAGGATAGAGACAAAGGGATAGACATAAAGACCATATCCCGTCCTGAACTCATGGTGATTGCGTTTACTGTCACCAGACTTTGCGAGGCTGCCGCATTACATATTGCCACCGGATCCCAGATGCGTATGGCAGTTGATTGCTTCCGAGGCACCATCTTCAACTGGTGCGATGCCGTGTTGGCCAATCTGAAAGGCCAACTGACCAGGGCCAAAAGCGGACAACTAAAGACCTTTAGTTATGGGGCTTTGGTTGTGAGTTTTTGTCTAGAGAGGGTTCCTATGTTGATCCTGCAGCACCTTACTGTTGGAGCTGGGCTTCCTCGAGAGCCCAAACTGATGCGATGGGTCGCAGTTATGGCCCGTCACCTAGACGAGAGGACAGAGGTTGCTCGATTCAGACCTAAGTATTTCAAATGGCTGGAAAACCAGGTCTTTTCTATTTAGGATTTCCCTTACGTTGGGGTAGATTTTCGTGGTGACCCAGACATGGCTCTTCCACCAGGAGAGCAGTGGGATGATTTAGGTAAAATCATTTTCAACATTTTCCTATTTTAATTATCTTTTTTTTATTATTTTTCCATCGTCTCAAAACTGATAGCAAAAGTTTCTGTGTACAAAAACTGTGGACCTGCCCGCTTTGTCCCTAATGGTGTGGGTGAGGACCCCTGTGAAAGTCAAAAGACGCAAGTTTTATCTTAAAAACTTCACTTTGGGTTAATTCTAGAGGATTCTAGAAGGAATTTTGACGTGGATTGTTCACTCTGAGGTGGTTCATGCATCCAAAAAGAGAAGGAGCAAATCCCTTGATGAGAGGAGCTATCCCTTTGAAGGAGGGCTTTATCCCTTTGAAGGAGGACCTAGTAACCTCCCTCCATTGCACTATAAATTCAGGCATTGGGCTGGTTACTGGGGAGGTTAGAAGCTGAATAATTTTTAGGGTAAATGCTGGTGAAATCAAGACTTCCTAATTGAGCTTAAGAGGAGAGATCACATACCTTTTTGGCTTCATTGGGGAGTGAGTGAAACTTGTCAAAGTAGAGGAGACTTCTTGCTGGACCCTGGGAGGAGCTTGTACAACGTCAAGGCATAGGTTGTAAAGTTCTTCTTCTTTTGAATTAATACAATCAAACTCATTTTTCTCAACAAGTATCTCATGTTATTTGTTTCATGGACTCCTTGACTTTCATGTTGAATATGTTTTATGATATTGGCTTTTCAGGTGCTATTTAATTTGTTTGCCTTGTTTGTGTTTGCAGATTCGCGACAAAGGAGCTCATTTGGATCGAAGGAGCGAGGGCATCCACAAACTTGCGTTGGACCTAAGGTAGGCCCTAAAAACACTTGTTTTCCATTATTTATAAAAGCATATTTAGAGAAAGATAGTGTCTAGTTGGTTTGCTTGTCATTAGGTCTTCTTTAGATTCTAGGAAGGTCTATCTTGTCCGCAAGATCGACTTATTCCGTGTGACATGGTTGTTGTGACTAGCTTGGTAAGAGTGGCTGATTTTGCCACACTATATTATATTATTGAGCATGATATTGTGGAGGTTGGAAAGAAGAAGATGGATCGGAGGGCATACCTGGTTGTCGTGGCTGCCATTGACGGTGCTGATTGAGTAGGTACACTGGTTCTGATTCTTCTTCTGCTTCTTTGTACACCGCTTCCAAAATTGGGAGTGAGGGGTAGTTCTCTATGGAGTGATATCTTGTAAAAATAGTGCAAACTTGAACTGCATCTAGTGGGAACTCTTTATGGCTATGTTTCTTTCTGCATCTAGGGCAGAATATTACCAGGTTTTGCTCCACTTCTGCTTGTTTCTATTTAGCTTTCATAATATCGAGTTGTGTAGTCAGAGTCCCCAATATATCAGTTTTGAAAGCCTCCAATAAATTACCGATTTCTATGCGGTTTACTCCTCCACCGGAGATCTTATTGTCCCTTATGAGCATGTCACGTTCCGCTGGTTTTAGCCTTGTACTTCCTCTTGAACTCCTAATACACAAATAAAGAATGTCAGCAACATTTTCTTGATAGATGTCACCTTTTCCCATAATATTTAGTGTTTCAAACCATTGTTCCTTCATTCCTTTAATTAATGTAGTTTTTAACACATTGTCAGTTAAGGGTAGTGATGCATAAGGAGATCTCTGAAGATTATATTGAAAACATTCAACATACTCTTCTAGTGTCTCATTAGGTCTGGCTACCATCTGAAATATTTCATCCTTTAATTCTCTAGACCTACAATAATCCTGATATTTCTTTATAAAATCACCTTTCACCTGATAGTCGTTTATAACACCTCCAGCTAATTCCATAAATCATCGTAAAGTTTCTCCTTTTAATGTGGAGGGAATAGTTTTAGCTTTTGGGGATCGGTGGTATAGTCATACCCTTAGCATAATACATTGAATTCAAACAAAAATGCATTTGGGTCTTCCGATGTTAGCCCATGGAATGTAGGGATATGCTGCAATGGTATGGCTTTCATAGGTACATTTACTGCAGTGTCCACAATGGGATATTACAGTGTGGAGATCTGAGGTGTTTGCTGATTCTAGGCCATTTGATCAAATATGTGCCAATATCCTTCTGGGATTTCTAGGGAGTTATTCCTACGCTGAGTAGAAGGAGTAGGAATGGTCTTAACAGCACTTCCTTGGTCTGGGATGCTGAGAGTTCCTTGTTGAACTAATATCTAGGGGGGCTCTTTTCTCTTCAGGTTCTTCAACTTTGTTCTAGATGATTTTGATAGCACTTCCCTTATATGGGCTGCTTAGTGGTTGAACTATTCCAAGAGGAGATCTTGGTTCTTATATTTCCCCTATTTCTCCTCCTCCTTCGCAGAGATTACTAAGGTTACCTTCTTGTAAATATTTTGGGCTAGAATTCTCAATTTCTTGAAAATCTTGCTCTTCTGTTTGGCTGTGCACCTTAGCAAAGCCTACAGATGGTGATTTTGTGGCCTGAAGGGAGTTAGTAGGTTGTCTAGAAGCAACTTTTCTAGGACCTACTGATGGCTGAGATTCTACTTTTTTAATGATATCGTCTATAAAGGTCGATCAGCCAAAGGTCACCGGGCCCTTAACTTTATCATGTTTGGGTAGTGGTTTTGGATTCTTTTTAGGCTTTTTCTTCTTAGTCATGTACACAACTCAAATACTTATTTCTACCCAATGTAATGAACAAATCTACAGGAAAGCAAGAAAGGGAGCAGGGTCGTTACATGCTCGGTACACAGGTTCCTACCTTTCATTTTTAATACCCAATTCTCTCCTAGTAGGTACTTATCAAATGCACACTACTCTTCTTAAAAAAAATGGCTACACTCTCCCTGGCAATGGTGCCAAAATGTTGAGTGATAAAAGGTTTCTTTTTAACCCCTATTTACCCTACATTAATTATCAATCCAAGTGCGATTTTTTATCTGAAGATTGAACTCAGTCTGAGTCAGTCACTTGATTCAAGAGTAATATTTTCTAGTTTGTAGTATAGTGCTAAATACAAGAGTAAACAAATGCTGGAAATAGAACCTACTTGTAATTAAAAGAAACCTTAATGCTCTGAAACTTAAATCATTCACTCAGAAAACTATAGCAATTTATCAGTCGAGGATGCAGTAGTGATAACTCTTTCCTTTGTCAACTGATATAAATGAAATCAATCATAAACAGGACCTCTAATCTAAGAACTTAGATAGCGATAGTCAATGTTATTTACAGTTGTAGATCTTTCGATCCACACTAAAGCAAATAATAACAATTCGATTGGAAATGCTTACTGAAACACACTTGTTGCACTATTAATTAAAAGGTGAAAGCAAATCCTTGCAGAAAAGGAATAGCAACTAAGTCTATTGAAAAGATTGAACAACAAAGCTTAATCTACAGAAATGAATCGAATAGCACTCTTTACCAAAATGAACCGAACAACAATCTTTAATTGAAATGAACTGAACAACAATATTCAGATAATAAAGGAACAACAAATCTCATTAAGTGTAAAGACACAACGACTATAAAGTAATAGAATCAGTAATATTATTCTAGCAGTGTGAGCATTAATCACAAGTATAAAGGAACAACAATCGTGATTATAATTGAACAACAATTAAATGAACAACAGTTGCAGTTGTGAGTGAACAACAGAATCTAGACTAGATAGAATAGTATTGTTTCAAAAGGAACAACACAAATTGAGTTATGAATAACAATCATGTTATCAACACAGTCTAATGATGATCTTGATGTAAGAGAGTAATTTAGCGAGATGTTTAGAAACAGAAGATTACCGAATAAAGAAAATTAAGGAAATGCAAAGGAAATCAAACCACACACGACTGTAATTGTAAAATAGTGATACAAGAAGCAAGTGGATCCACCAGGGTCAAGCCCTTAGCCACCAGGGAAGCACTGTTGTGTTTATTCCAGGATCAAATAATGGAACAACAATTGAGTTATATATTAATCATATATGGAAGAGTTATAGCTATCACTCCTCAAAGAGAGTCGATGATCAAAGTTGAAATTACAACAGTAATTCTAAAAAATCAATCCTCCTTTTGTCTTACAATTGCTGCCCCATTTATAATGGGTAGGCGGATACATCAAGGTTACAGATAACTTTTAAAGTAGCGATCCCTCAGGATCAAAACATCCGAGGGCTTCGCTTAATCTTCCATCTCCAGTTGTCTTCTTGTCCTCTTGCATAGCCACTCTGTTTTCTCCATCTTTTCCTGAGCTGCACACTCCAGTCTCATTCTTCTTGCCTGGACATGGTTTCCTAACGGAGGAACAATAGTTGCCTTGCTTTTGTCTTTACCTTACGAATAGTGATTTTCTATTCCCTTCACTTTCTGTATAGAAAAAGACAATAATTAGTTATTTTTTATTAATCACAAATCTCCTTAATTCTATCATAATTCTTTAACATATTACCATTTTAGAATGTAAAGGAGTTATGATCCAAAGGAAAAGATAAAGAAATAAATGGAAAATGCATACCCTTCCATCGCTCAACAGTTGTGAGAGCCTAATAGTTAAGGAGTGTCATGGCATGCCAATAAATGAAAAATGTGTTCTAACACATGTAAGATAGTGTCAATGCATGTTGAGGAGTGTTAGGGAGTTCCGAAACATCAAAAGGGATAACTATGTAAAAATGTATGGAAATGAATGAATAAGAGTGTGTGTCAAGGAGTGTCAACAAAATCTAGGTGTCCCAAGGATAAAGTGTGTTAGGAGAAAGTCATAATAAGACTTGTAGGAGGCAAGCCTATGGTTACAATAAGGTTCTGGATAAAGCAATTTCAAACAAAGGGAGGCTATGGGTTGGGCTCAACATTGTTTTGTCAATGACTTGGGTGGGTTCCCAAGTCACAAAAAAGTAAGGCTATCAATGAGGGCATGCCAGCTAGGGAGTAGAAAAGTGTGTCAGTGAATACCAGGAAGTACGAACACATTCTAGATAGTTCCAAGCCATGATACGCATGCTAAGACAAGCAAAGTATTAAGGCATGCCAATATGTGCTAGGTCCCAGGGTGTGACACGCACACATGCTAGGGAGTGTGAGGGTCAAGTGTGAGGGAAACACAAGGGATCATTATTTTCAAATGCATGGAAATGAAGTTTCAACAAGTTCCAAATGTGACAAATGCCACATAATTCCATGGGATTGCTATACATGCTAGTTTTTATTGCATATCAAGATGTAAACTACGTTTCTTAGTTTTTTTATGACCAAGATTGGATATGAGCCTTGTCTTCGTAACTTGTTTAGTTGTATAATTTGAGATTCAACATGAGTATCCTAAGATGAGTTATAAGAATTTATTAGGTGAACAAGGAATATTCTAGTTGTAGTAACTATAACTTGGTCACATTTCTGTAGTTGAGGTAGGATTTGGTTGGGTTCCCAAGCTACACAAAAAGTTAGGGTAGTTTTGAGGGCATCATATCTAATGAATGTCGGGGCATGCTAAGAAATGAAAAGATGTGCTAAAAAATGTTAGACAATGTCAATACATTTCGAGGAGTGTTGGGGAGTTTCAGGGAATCACAAGGGAGAAATAGGTCAAAATGCATGGAATGAATGAACAAAAGTGTGTGTCAGGGAGTGTAAGTGAATTCCAGGTGTCCCAAGGACGAAGTGTGTTAGGAGAATTTTAGAATAGTATTTGTAGGAGGCAAGCCTATGATTGTGATAAGGGGTTGGAACGAATTAGTTTCAAATAAAGGGAGACTTTAGGCTAGGCACAAAACTATTTTTCAATGACTTGGTTGGTTTCCTAAATCACAAAAAAAGTAGTGTTATCTATATGGGCATGATAATTAGGGATTTCCAAGGTCTTACAGGGAATTCCAAGAAGTGATAACACATGGTAGACAACTCCAAGGCATGTTAGGCATGCTAATACATGCCAAGATGTGCTAGGTGCTAGGGTGTATGCCAATGCATGTTAGGGAGTGTTAGGGAGTGTTGGGGAAACACGAGGAAGAACTAGTTTTAATTGCATGGAAATGAATGAATAAGTGTGTGTGATAAGGAGTTTTAGTGAGTTTGAAGTGTGCTAAGGAGGGAGTGACCAGGTATGCTAGGTAGGTCTCAACACTCTCTCTTATTCCATAATTTGATGCAGCCCTCACACAGAGACATCACTAAAATCACATGAAAAAATTATCATGAGAAACCTCTTTTGATTTTGATCTTGTAGAAGAGAAACAAAATATGCCATCCTACTTCCTAGCTCAAACCCATTAAGGTATGTGACATTCTTGTGAACACTCGCATGATGATCTTACTCTAGGTGGATGATCATGGCCTCCCTTTTGCAGCCCTTACTCGTTCCTCTAATCTAACCTACTTTAGGAATAAATTTGTCCTAACCTCCTTGATCAAATGATATCCTTCTCTCTAGATGTTCTTCCCTTCATCCTAAGGCCTCCTTAAATAGATTTTCCTAGGCCTCTTAGGAACCCTATAGAACTTACGGGTTTTATCCACTTAGACCTTAGGAAATATTAATTTTCCTTTTTAATTTTCTTTTAGACTTTAGCCTCATTTTGGGTCCAAAACCCCTTCACTTGGGTTCTTTTCCGACAAATCCTTTTGTGACCAAAATCACACAAACCCGTATAAATAGGCTTGTGGAGTAACTCCCAAGCTATACAATTCAACAACATAGTCTAGTTGTACTAACCGTAACTTGGTCAAGCTCTTGTAGTCAAGTAATGATAACCCCAACTTTGTGAACAAAAAAAGGTTATACGGCATGTAAGTCTTCCACGAGTATTCCTAATCAGAGTCCTCTAAGTTAGGTTCAAGCGACGATAAAGGGGTGAAACCACTCACTATTAATATGGTGAGGGCATTTGAGGACATTTCAAAGTTGTAAATTAAGTAAGGGTAGTTATGAGGGCATGAAAACTAGATAGGGTTAGGGCATGCTCAAGAATGAAAAGACACGCTAACACATGCCAGACAATGTCAATGCATGTTGAGGAGTGTTAGGGAGTGTCAAGGCATGACAAGGGAGAGGTAGTTGGTCAAAATGCATGGAAAGGAACGAATAAGAGTGTGTGTCAAGGAGTGCTAGTGAATTCAATTGTGCTAAGGACAAAGTGTGTTAGGAGAAGTTCAGAATATTATTTTCAGGAGGCAAACCTATCGTTGTGACAAGGGGTTTGACATAGCATTTTTAGACAAAGCCAGACTTTGTGTTGGGCACAACACTGTTTTGCCTTTAGCTATTATTTTTATATGAGATGTGGAACACTTTGGCCGCATGCTCATTTTTTAAACTATTTTAGATAATTACATATTTTACATTGTTGTGCATGATTTTTAGGGCACTCGGCTTGTGTCAAATTATATCTTGCATGTCTTGTGCATCTTGTGGTTCTTAAACACTCTTAGTTAATGCTCTACTATTTATATGAATTGGACATACATGTGAAATATTGCCTATGTAAGATATGTTTCTTAGTTGTTTTATGGCCATGGCCAGATGTGATCCTTTTATTTATAACTAGTTAAGTGGGACAAGTTGATGTTGAAATTTTCAACAAGAAATGTTAAAAATAACATTAAAAATTCTGATTTAACTTGCCCATGAATTAAATTGTAATTCTATTCTCATAGCAACTTGTAACACTTAACTAAGTTGTGTTGAATTAGTTGGCATAGGAAATTCGAGTTGGAATTCTATCTAGAGTCATGTAGAGTGATCCCTAAATTTTAGGGGCTTAGGTTGAGTCCTTTTGAGTTGTAATTAATTAACTCGGTCTAACTGAGTTATAGTCAGTTAAACTAGTTCTAACTATGGAGGAACTTGTAGGAGGGAAGTGCACTAGTGCATCCTCAGTAGAACATCGGTTAACTAAAGATTCACTTATAAAAAACTCATGTACGTTAGTTCAGAGGAAGATCCAATTGATATTAGAGTTTGGGGACAATGTACTATCGGTTGTATAATTTTCCAAGTTGTACAGATGGTGCATGAAATCAGTTGAGGGCCTACAAATGGACTGCGCAGTCATGGGTGGATAATTTCCATATTAAATAGAGGCTAATTCTCTCAAGTATTACGCAAGGAAGTAGAAAGCAGCAAAATTGGCTAAGTCTTGGCTTCATCTTGCTTGTGAGGTAGAGAGTTAGATTGTATTGTGCAAGAATTTTTTGGGTTGAACAAGCATTGTATTTTCTTTTCAAATCTTCTATCTAATGCAATATATATATATATATATATATATATATATATATATATATATATATATAGTCGGGCTATTTAGAAGTTTCTTTCCCCAGAGACATATTGTGTTATGTGCAATTGATATTCTTCCTTTTCTTCTTATTGTTTTCATCGATCAATTTCGGTTCTCACAGATGAGTAGATTAGATTCTTGTCTTATGTTTTAGCATATCACATAAGTTTTTGAATCTACAGTAAAAATATACATCATATCGAATCTAAAGACAATATAGAAGACAATAATTCAAGTTTGGTGTACAGGTGAAATCAAATTTGCAAGTTCATACTTCAAGTCAACAATATGTCATTCTACGGCCTGAGACTTGAGCATGCCTTGGAGGGAAACTCAAATTACATAGCTTAGAAGGACAAGATGGAGGCAATACTGGAAGACAATGGCCTGAAGGAATTCATAGATCATGACATTCCTAAGCCTCCAACATATGATGCTAAAGATCTGGCTAAATGGAGAAAGTGTGTGGATTATCCTAGAAGGAGTTAGAGACCACATTTTATGGAGTCGCCACGGTAAGGACACTCCATACATAATGTGGAAGGCATTGATAGACCTATTTCAAAATAGTAGTGACCATAGGAAGTTGGCACTAAAGGAAAAACTCAGAAAGATGAAGATGGACAAGGGCAACTCTATTCCAAATTATTTGACCAAGTTGACCCAATGTCAAGATGAGCTTGGAAGTGTCAAGATTACTATTTCAAAAGACATTCTGGTGAGCATAGCACTTCTAGGAAATCGTATGAGTTGACATAGTTATCAAGACTCAGTTAATGGGAGGGAGAAGCTACCAGAGTGGGAGTGGCTATGGTCTGACTTAGTAAAAGAAGGGTTTCGGTAGAACACAAAATATGGGACCTTGTCCAAAGAAGTGGAAGAGAACTTTACATTAATCAATAAACAAAACAAATTCAAGGGAAATAAGTCTCAAGGTTAGGATGGCAGAAATAAAGACTTGTTGAAAGTCAAGTTGTTTCACTGTCACAAGTACAAGCACTTTACCATGAATTTCCCATTAAAGAAAGCAAGCAGGAAGGAGTCTACATTTGCAGTAGTAGGTGAAGCTCTAGCTTGAAAATTCAAAATTTATTTCACTCTCATTGTACGCATGGCCAACACTGTAATGGGAATCATGTGGTATCTCAACAACGGTGCCTCATTCCATATGATGGGGAATAGAGATATCTTTAGTGACTTTGAGGAGAAAGACCTCAAGTAAAACATAGAGTTTGGAGATGATGGGAGGTATAGTGTGACCAAAATTCATACAATTACCTTTTAGAGGGAGTCTGGCTCCCCTCTCAGAATCACAAATTTGATGTATGTTCTAGGAGAAAAGAAGAATCAAGTTTCTGTCATGGTATTAGAAGACCATGGCTACGATGTGATTTTTTGTAAGTGAAAGGTTTGCCTTGGACACATTGACATGGGACAAGTGAAACCAATCAGTGTGTGAGTAAATAATTTGTATGCACATGAGGTACAAGATTCATGCAAATCTTTGAGGAGCAAGGCAAAGGTTATAGACTTGGTGGTTGAGAGGGAGCGTGAATTACCTCTCAACATGCAGCCTCAGAAAGTTGTGGAGCAGGCACAATTAGAGAATTAGAGATGAGATTGAGTGGAGACATCCACTCAAGTAGATACCTCTAGTAGGCAGAAATTTCGAGCCAAGTGGGTAGAGGGAGCACATCTTCCATACCTCAATGTGATAGGTGGGGCCATGTGAAGCAATAGTCCCAAGAGTTTAGAAATTGGGCGGGGTCCATTTAGATGTTTTGTCTCATGGATCATTGTCTTTCTACGGGAGCCTATAGTACAAAGTAGCAGGAGGGATCAATGGAAGTTGATGCAATCAGATGTCATAGTGATAGAGGCAGAGACTAGCAGTAGTCAGATACTGAGGAGCGTAGAGCAAATTTTCCAGCAGTGTAGATAGCCCAGTGAAAAGTCATCAATAATGCAAAGTTTCTAGTAAACGGTGCAATAGCTAGTAGCTATCCTAGACTCTAGTGATATATGCATCATACTAATTTGGTTTGGATGATATTTCAGTTTCAAAAGTTGCAGCAAAAACAACACTAGAGAGAATTTTTGTATGAAAAACATCCCAAAAGGTACCAGATTGGGATAGAGCTGAATTCCTTTCTTGTTGAGAGGAAGTGTTGAAATTTGCAACAAGAAATGTTAAAAATAACATCTAGAAGTTCTAACTTAATGTGTGCTTGAATTAAATTGGGAATTAAATTGTAATTCTATTCTCATAGAAACTTGTAATAGTTAACTAAGTTAAGTTGACATAGTTGTCTTAGGAAATTCGATTTGGAAGTCTATCTAGAGTCATGTAGAGTGATCCCTAAATTTTACTGTAGATTTTTGTTGTAGATTCAACAACTTATGTGATATGATAAAACATAATATAAGAATCTACTCTACTCATCAATTGTAGAATGACATATTGATGACTTTGAAATATGAACTTGCAAATTTGATTTCACATGCACACCAAAATCAATTTCTCCTCTTCTATATTGTCTTCAACTCCCATACGATGTAGATTTTTACTATTGTTAGGTCCCTATACTACTAGTGTAACCCCTTATTGTTATTAGTGAAACCCCCTTATTATATCATTGTGCCCATGTAGTCCCCATGTTATTATTATTACCACCCATAGAAGCCCACTATTATTATTGTTGTGCCCCTACAATATTATTGTTATGTAGGCTCTGATTGTATTGGGACCCATTAGACTCCTATATATAGAAATGAGGTCTTATCATTTGTATCATCCAAGAAGTTTTCATTTGTGTAATTTAAAGGAGGTTTCCCCCCTCAAAGAGGCTGATTTCTAAGGCATTGATATTTCTTTTCTATCTTTTTGTGAGATGGTTTCTTAACATTTGGTATCAAAGGTTTGGATTCTAGGGTTTCGCTGCTCCAAACAAGTCATTGTGGAATTTTTGCTACAATGTTTTCTCTCAGTAGCTTCAAAAGCTAACAAAAAACCCATTTGAGTCAAAATCGTTCTAAACCTTGAGTCTGAATTTAAGAACTTGTCCCACTATATTTTTAGAGATATGATCTGAGGAAGTTACGGTTTTGGCAAGCTCCAGAATTCCATCTCAAAAAGGTCATCGTGGAATTCACGTTATAAGTTTGTTTCTACGAAGGTTCAGATTCTGAAATTAAAACCCATTTGAGCTGACATCTTGGTGAATCTCCATAACGAATTTAGGATCTTTTTCGCTATATTTTCAAAGATATGATCCAAGATATTTAAGGTTTTTTCAGACTCCCGAATTACATCCCAAACAGGTGACCTCGGGAAAATCATCATAACTTTATCTCTGAGCATCAAATTGAAATTTTTATTAGAAGTTACAGAAAGAGGAAGGAATGTACTTTTCTGTATATGTTTTTTAGGTATGAATGTTGAAACAGTGACATGTGAAAGGTCATACAAGTTCACTCTATTGAATGAGTCTATAATCAGGTCATTGTAGAAGATTTGGCATAACTCTTTCTTGAGGACTCCAATATAGATAAGACTATTGGGTTTAGAAAGAGTACTCATAGGGAAACCATGGGCCTAACTTTTAGAACTTGGGGATCCACAATTACATTGTTACATTCAATTCAAGATCGAGTGCATAAAAGAAATAAAAAGAGATATGAGGAAGTTTGATGGCAAGGATTTGGTAACTTGGATACTACAAATGGAGCAATATTTTGATCTAGATGATGTGAAACTGTTGCAAAAGGTATGTATTACATCTTTATATTTAGAACCAAATCATTTTGTATGGTATAAACAGCTTTGTTCTCGTAAACCAATTGTCACTTGGTCAATTTTCATGGGGGAAATTATAGCACATTATGAAGATACAAATAGGAACACCTTCTTTAGCTAATTGATAAATCTCAAACAAAAGGGTTCAATGGCATAGCACATTGATGACTTCCAAAAATTGAATATAAGGGTAAATTATATTCGAGAGAAGCAAAGTATTGATGTCTTCATAGGGAATTTAAAGGATAACATTCAACATGAGGTTCGTCTTTGCAAAATGATTCATTGGAGAAGGCATTCAGGTTGGCAAGAAAAATTGAAATTGAAATTATGGAAACAAGTAATCCTACCACTCACAACTATAAATATGGAAGCGTTTTTTCTCCTAGCCTTCCAAACCTACAAGGTTTACACCACAGCAATTGGAAGAAAAAAAGAGAAAAAGGGCTTTGTTACAGTTGTGATAATAAATACACTAAAGGTCATAAGTGTATTGAGAAGAAATTATTCTACATAGATTTTTAAGAGGAGGAAGAAAATGATCAAGAAACGTCAAAAAAAGAAGATATACACCAGGAACCAACCTTAGATAAAGAATAAATGAATCCGACCATATCTTGTAAAGCATTTGTAAGAATTACCACTCCTCAAACTCTCAAGATAGGAGGACATATCAAGAAGAAAAAAGTTCAAGAAGTGAAATATCACATCGAGCATCAATAAATGAATCCGACCATATGTTGTAATGCATTAGCAAGAATTACCAATCCTCAGAATATCAGGATAGAAGGACATATCAAGAAGAAAAAGGTTCAAGTAGTGAAAGATCACATCAAGCATCAACAACAAGTTCCCCAACTTTTAAAGGATAACCCCACTTTGGTACGGAATCGAATGAAACAACATGCATATCAACATTGCAACGAAAGAAGTTTTGATGCAAGTGATTGGATATTTTTACGAATACAAAGATACAAACAGATGTCCCTCAAGCAAGCTAAGAAGGATAATAAATTATCACCAAAGTACTATGGTCCTTACAAGGTGTTGCAAAAGATTGGTACTATGGCATACAAATTGGAGCATCCTGCATATTCCTGAGTGCCCCCAATTTTCCATGTTTCATGCCTAAAAAGGTTATAGGTGACAAGCTCTGAGTTCATTCAATATTGTTGGAACTTGGTGAGGAAGGAAAAATCATATTAGAACCTGAAGTATTAGCAAAAAGAAGAATTAGAAAACTACAAAATTGATCAATTTCAGAGTATCGCATCAAGTGGAAGAACTTACCTGCTGAGGATTCCACATGGGAGGATGAGAATTTCATACATAAGCATACATAACTAATCAAGCATTCAGGACAACACTTTTTGAAGGATAGGGGCATGTTCGTTCCCTAGAATACTAGTGTAACCCCTTATTGTTATTAGTGTAACCCCCTTATTACATTGTTGTGCCCATGTAGTCCCCATGCTGTTATTATTATGTCCCATAGAAGCCCACTATTGTTATTTTTGTTCCCCTACAATATTATTGTTATGTAGGCTCTAATTGTATTGGGATCCCTTAGACTCCTATATATAGAAAGGAGGTCTTGTCATTTGTATCATCCAAGAATTGTTCATTTATGTAATGTAAAGGAGGTTGCCCCCTCGAAGAGGGTGATTTCTAAGGAGTTGATATTTATTTTCTATATTTTTGTGAGTTGGTTTCATAACAACTGTAGATTCAACAACTAATTTGATATTCTAAAAAATAATACAAAAATCTACTCTACTCATAAGCGGAAACCAAAATTGATTGATGAAAAAAATAAGCAGAAAATGTAGAATATCAAACACACATAACAAAATATGTCTATGGGGAAAGAAACTGCTAAAACCTTGATGAAATATATTGCATTAACTAGAATATTTGAGAAGAAAATACAATTCTTGTTCAACCCAAACAATTCCTGCACAATACTATTGAAAATGGCTACAAGAAATGCTAAAAATAGAAATGATAAAAATAGCATTGCTATAAATAGCAGTTCGGGTACCAGTGTTGGACATAGCAACAAGGAATGAAAAATGGAAGTGCTAAAAATAGCATTGCTATAAATCGCATTTCATGATAGATTCCAATTTTAGTTATGAACTAAAATTGAGAAGTAAAATTCAAATTTGATCTTAGCAGCTATTTGTAAAATAATTAATTAATTCATCTTGAGTTAATTAGTTGTAGAAAATAAAACATGAAATCTATGTGAAGACATGCAATAGTTTCTCCGTTGATTGAGGAATTTATCCATTAGTTAAAGAGATAAGGAAGAGTTGTAATATTGAGTTGTAATTAGTTGGCTCAGTTAACTGAGTGAAGTCCAATTAGATTAGTTCAAATAGTTTGTTGAACTAATTGTGAGTTCAGTTAGTTAATGCCTGCATGCATGTAGTTGCTGCTCTTCGGATAGTTGAATATTCTCTCATAAATAACTCATGCATGTCAGTTCAGTCAAAGACCCAGTTGAGATCAGACGAAGGGACACTGTACTATCAGTTGGAGTAATTTTCCTGTATAGGAAACTCATCCATGTAGAAGGAATTATCTCCTTTAGGATTGCGTAGTTACTACTGAGCCAAGTGAGCAGTGTGAGGTGGGAATTCACACAAGTGCAAGCATTGGACCCCAAGAAAACCTACACAAGGAAATAGGAGGCTTGGAGGATAGAGGAGAAGGTTTGTGAGAAGCCTTTGACTGTCTATGAGCAGAAGAGGGATTTTACTAAGAGTTGGATAGCTTCTGAGCTAAGGCTTTGTGTAATCCAGACATATTTCCACTTATATGATAATACAGAGATCGGGGTTTTTAGCTGAGGCTTTCCCCAGAGTATTATTTTTTGTTTCATGTGTATGATTTCTCATTCTTAGTTATATGTCTTCTGATTGATCTAGCTCAAATTGATTAAGCTTCTGCAAAGTTTGATTGTAGAAGTAGATTTAGTATTTTTCTTTAGTATATTGAATTATCAGGTGATCTACAATGGGAATTTCTACATGGTATCGGAGAAAAGGTGATCAAAGCGAAGAACAGTATAAAAAGAAGGGAGAAGTTTGAAGTTTCGAGTTCTTGATTATAGAAATCGAGTTCTAATCACATCTTAATTTCACCAATGGCGTTCAGTGGTTTAAGATTATAGTATGCCCTCGATGGTAGCTCAAATTATATAGCCTGAAAGGATTGCATGGAAGCAGTATTAGATGATAACGGTCTAAAGGACTTCATTGATCAAGAAGTCCCCAAGCCTGCAGTGGCTAATGCTACAAAATTGGCAGACTGGAAGAAATGTGTCGCTAGAGCAAGGAGAATCCTTCTTGAGGGAGTTTGAGACCACATAGTCTCGAGTCTCCATGGGAAGGAGACACCATTTTTGATGTGGAAGACATTGAAAGATCTATATCAGAATAGTAGCGATCAGAGGAAGCTGGCACTGAAAGACAAGCTTCGGAAAATCAAGTGTGAAAAGGGCGACATGATCTCTACATATCTAAACAAGCTCACCACCTACAAGGATGAGCTTGGAAGTGTAGGGATCATGACATCCGATGACAACATGGTGAGTTTACCTCTCCTTAGTCTTCCTAAGAGCTGGCATAGCTACCAAGACTCGGTCAATGGATGAGAAAAAATGCCAAATTGGGAACGACTTTGGTTGGATCTGATGCAGGAGGAGATAAGAAGAAGCACTAGATATGGTTCTTCATCCAAGGAGGATGAAGAAAATTGTGCGTTAGTGAGTAAGGCGAAGAAGGGGAAGGAGAAGGATTCTCATCCCAAATCGAGTTCTTCCTATGGTGGGAAGAAGTTTGACAAATCAAAAGTGCGATGCTTTCGTTGTCATGAGGTGGGCCATTTTTCTACAAACTGTCGATTGAAGAAATCCAAGATGGTATCCAAGGAAGGATATGAAGGTGAGGCATTGGCCTCACATTTCGAGTTGGATTTCACACTCTTCACATGCATGGTTTCATCCATGGTGGGATGTGGTCGGTTTCTTGATAGTGGAGCTTCTTTCCACATGACTGGTGATAAGAGTTTGTTCGGTACCTTGGAGGAGAAAGATCTCAAGATACTCATAGCGATGGGTAATGATGAAAAGTATAATGTCTCAGTTGTAGTCACGGTTGTTTTTCAGAGGGAGCATGGAGCTTGCATTACCTTGACCGATGTCAAGTATGTGCCAGGACTAAGGAAAAAATTTGTGTTGATTGCAATGCTGGAAGACAAAGGCTATGATGTAGTCTTCAGTAAGGGAAAGGTTTTCCTTCCACACATCACCACTAGATAGGTGAAGAAGATCAGTTCACGAATCAAGAACCTCTATGCTCTTGAGGTTCAAGATGCATGCAAAGCCTTGAGGAGCAAGGCAACTGATGGAGACTTGGTGGTTGAGAGGGAGAGTACATTACCTCTCAACATGCAACGCTAGAAGAAGTCTCAGATAATTGTGAAGGAGCCACAATTGGCGAAGTAGCTTCGGGAGGTTGTGGAGCAACTACAACTAGAGAAGTCGAGAGGAGATCTAGTGGAGGCATCTACTCATGCAGAGACCTCCAGTAGGGGGAAATTTCAAGCCCAGTGGGTAGAGGGAGCACATGCATTCATACCTCCAGGTAGGAGCTGGGGTGATGTGGAGTGACAATCCCAAGAAAGCTAGAATAGGGGCAGGATCATTGAGGTACCCAACCTCTTTGATTAGACCTTTCTACAGGAGCCCCAACGAGGAGTAGCAAGACTGGTTGAGTGGGTAGAGGTAGATGCGGATGTAGTGGCAGAGAGAGCCATAGTGTAGGAATCCCAAGATAGTGCAAAGCTAGTAGGTGTGAAACGTTACGAGATGCATGGAGTGTTACAGTAGCTCAGAGGTCACAGAGGGAGCACTTGTCAGTGGCAGAGGGAGTTTCAGCATCAGAGGGTGTTTCTAGTGCAATAGGGAGGTCAGTTGGGAGATTTTTCGTTTCTTGAGTTGCTGGAGTAATAACACTTGGGAGAAGTGTTGCATGCAGAACATTCCAAAGGTTCAGGATCAGGTTCAAGTTGAATTCCTTTCTTGTTGAGAGGGAGTGTTGAAAATGGCAACAAGACATGCTAAAAATAGAAATGCTAAAAATACCATTGCTATAAATAACAGTTCGGGTACCAATGTTGGACATAGCAACAAGGAATGAAAAATGGAAGTGCTAAAAATATAATTGTTATAAATAGCATTTTGGGACGGATTCCAATTTTAGTTAGTCCCTGAACTAAACTTGAGAAGTAAGATTTGAATTTGATCATAGCAGTTGTTTGTAAAATAATTAATTAATTCATCTTGAGTTAATTAGTTGTAGAAAATCAAACATGAAGTCTAGGTGAAGACATGCAATAGTTTCTCCATTGATTGAGGAATTTATCCATCAGTTAAAGAGATAAGGATGCGTTGTAATATTGAGTTGTAATTAGTTGGCTCAGTTAATTGAGTCAAGTCCAATTAGATTAGTTCAAATAGTTTGTTGAACTAATTGTGAGTTTATTTAGTTAATTCTTGCATGCATGTCACTGTTGCTCTCCGGATAACTGAATATTCTCTCATAAATAACTCATGCATGTCAGTTCAGTCAGAGACCCAATTGAGATTAGAGGAAGGGACAATGTACTATCAGTTGGAGGAATTTTCATATATAGGAAACTCATCCATGCAGAAGGAATTATCTCCTTCAGGATTTCACAGTTACTACTGAGCCAAGTGATCAGTGTGAGGTGGGAATTCACACAAGTGGAAGCACCAGACCCTAGGAAAAACTGCACAAGGAAATAGGAGGCTTGGAGGATAGAGGAGAAGGTTTGTGAGAAGCCTTTGACTATCTATGAACAGTAGAGGGATTGTACTGAGAACTGGATAGCTTCCGAGCTAAGGCTTTGTGTAATCCGAACATATTTCCACTTGTATGATAATACAGAGATCAGGGTTTTTAGTTGAGGCTTTCCCCAGTATATTCTTTTTTGTTTCATGTGTATGATTTCTCATTCTCAGTTATATGTGTTCTGATTGATACAGCTCAAATTGATTAAGCTTCCGCAAAGTTTGATTGTAGAAGTAGATCTAGTATTTTTCTTTAGTATATTGAATTATCAGGTGATCTATAATGGACATTTCTACAAATACAATCTAACTCTCCACCTCACAAGCCATCTCAAGCCAACACTTAGCCAATTATGCTACCTACCAAGCCCCTACTTCCTTTCACAATTCCTGAGAGAATTAGCCTCTATTTAATGTGGAAATTCTCCACCCATGACTACGCAATCCATCCGTAGGCCCTCAACTAATTGCATTCACCATCTATAGAACTTGGAAAATTATACAACTGATAGTACATTGTCCCTAAACTCTAATCTGAATTGGGTCTTCCTCTGAACTGACATGCATGAATTATTTATGAGTGAATATTCAGTTAACTGGTGTCGTACTAAGGATGCCTTGGTGCACTTCCCCACTACTAGACTCCTATTAGTTCTTGCAACAGTTAAAACTAGTTTAATTGGCTATAACTCAGTTAGACTGAGTTAATTAATTACAACTCAAAAGAAGTCAACCTATGCCCCTAAAATTTAGGGATCACTCTACATGACCCTAGATATACTTCCAACTCAAATTTCCTAAGCCAACTAAGTCAACTTAAATTAGTTAACTCTTACAAGTTGCTATGAGAATATAATTACAATTTAATTCCCAATTTAATTCAAGGACAAATTAAATTAGAATTTGTTGATGCTATTTTTAACATTTCTTGTTGCAAATTTCAACAATTTTTCTTTGACATGTGTAACCTAAGATGAGTTATAGGCAGTTCTTATGTAAATAAGACACAATCTACTTGTAGTAGGTGCAATTGGTCAAGTTGTTGCAGCTGAAGTAGGCCAATGTTACAGGAATTGCAGTAGCCAAGGACTTGATTGGGATCCCACGTTGTGAAAAAATGAAAGGCTACCTAGGTGTGATGTCATGAGTGCCAAGGCACACTAGGGAATGCTAACATGTGCCATATAGTGCAGATGCACGTGGAAAAGGCTAATATGTGCCAAGTGCTAACGCATGCCAAGATGTGCAAGGGTGTGAGAATGCGTGCTAGGGACTATCAAGGCATAAAAAGGAAGAAATAAGTTAAACTACAAGGAAATGAACACATAAGAGGGTTAATAACTCATCAATATACCTTTTTCAAGAGGGACACATTGGGTGCACCAACACTACGTGCCAATAGGTGCCAAGTGCAAGGTTTTAGTGCATTCTAAGTCCAAAACATTCCTTTGTTTCTTCTCATCTACATTCCAATAATTGATCTCAAATAACTTTAATATTAAACCATGCCAAAACATACCAAGGGATCTCAATGCATGCCAAATAAGCATAAGACTTGCCAAGCACCAACATGTTCCAAGTGCCAATGTGTGTCGAGTGTTATGCATGCTATGAAGTGGCAAGGCATGTCAAAGAGTTCTAAGGTGTGATAGAGAGTGCAAATGCATGCCGAAGAGTGTTAGGGAGTACTAGGACAACAAAAGGGGGAACTAGGTCAAAATGCACAGAAGTGAATGAATATGAGTGTGTGTTAGGGAGTGTTCAATGAGTGTCAATGAGTGCTAGTTGGCATGCTAGGGAGGGAGTGACAAGGTATGCTAAACAATGGTAAGGCATGATAGGGAATATAAGGGCATGTGAAGAAGTATGAGAGTGTGCTAGGGAGTTCCAAGGTGTGCTAACATGTGCCAAATAGTGGAAATGCATGCCAAGGCATGTTAGGATGTGCCAGGTGCCAGGGCATGCCAATGATTGTCAAGGAGTGCCAAGGAAACAAAAGGAAGAACCAACATAAAATGAAAGGAAATGAACACATTAGATGTTTAATAAGTTGTGATTTTATATTTTTCAAAAGGGGCATGCTAGGGATACTAATAATATGTTCCAATACATGTGAAGTTCCAATGTGTGCCAAGTGCTAATGTATGTCAATACATGCCAAGGTGTTCCATGACATGCTAGGAATTAGAGGGCATGCCAACACATGCTAGGAGAGTGTTATGCTGTGTTAGGGCATTCAAACATGTGCTTGGGCATCCTAGTCATGGTAAAATGTTATAGGTACAAGTATTTCCAAGGCATGTGAGGTGCCAAGGAATGTTAGTGTGTGCTAGAGCATGTTAAGGTGTGTCAAGATTTTTGAGGAGTGTCAAGTCTCTTTCATTAATAGAATTGACAGAGCTTGATTATCTATTAAATAATATAGTTCCTACACACACTAGTGGAACTTTATCTAAATGGAATTTGCTATATAATAAACCTAATAGAGATGAATCATGTGTTGAATCTTAGTAAAAATATATTCTCATCACTTGAGGGAAATGATACACACTAATACTTCTTAACAAATTGACTAACTCTAACCAATATGCTCTTGGACACATAATGAAAAAGACTCCACAACAATGAAATTAAATCGATATCTTTTAACAAAAAATATAGTAACAAGCAGATATCATCATAAAAAACTAATTGGAATGATCAGTGATGACTAATATTTTTTAACTATTACCAAAATAAACCAAAAGGAGCATTGGTGAGGGGAAAAACATGATCGTCATTAGAAGTGTCACCAAAGATATAATTGGTGATGGGCCTTTAACGACCATCACTATGTACACTTACAACAATTCTTTGTTAAGGACAATTACCATATGTGACATTGGCAATGGCGCTGGCAATGGAGCTTAAAGTTACGTCATAGACATGACCCTCACCAACTGCAAGGAAACCCATATACCAACTTCCAGGAAAAGCCACCTTATGGTGGGAAGAGGTAAAAAAATATGAGGAATATTGATGAACAAGATGTAACTTGGGACAACTTCCAAAAACATTTTAGAGACAAGTACTTGACAGAAGGATTTTATGATGAAAAATGCAAAGAATTCCATGACTTGAAACTAGGACAAAAAACTATAGATGATTACATAACTAAATTCACATCTGTGTTAAGGTATGTCCCATACATTCGTGAGGAGAAGGCTAAGGTACAAAGGTTTTTTAGTAGCCTCCCAACCTTTATGAAAGAAAAATTGAATTTTGACAATCCAAGAAGTATGGATGAAGCTATTCACAAAGCCTAACTTTTCTATTAACGATTGAAGACAAGAGAGGAAAGTGGCCAAAATTAGATGAATAAAAAGGAATAGAAAGGGTTCCTAAACATAAATATGAAAATGAATGGAGGGAAAAATAATTTTATGAGGTAGAAAGATGGCTTCCCAAGGAAAGATTAGCAAAGGCTTAAGATACAAGGGGAAAGAAGACAAGATGAAGCATCTAGTAAACCTAAATCTGTATAGATACAGAAGCCACCATTACAATGTTGGGGCTGTGGAGAACCTCACTACTATAAAAACTTCCCCCACTGCACTTGTGCATAGACAACAACTCATATTCAAGAGGCTTCTACAGTGGGTGATGTGGTGAGGAGCATACCAAAATTAATTCAGCCTTGGATGATCATCATGTCGAGTATCAACCTGTGATTGTGGAATTTGAAGGTAAGATTGATGATCATTCTATTTCTATTTTTATAAACAAAGGAGCATGTTTTGAGTTATATCAGTCCTAAAATTGTTGAGTTGAGATGATTACGAGTTGTTAAATTCAGTAGCCCATAGCTGTTGCAACTGTCCAGACGAACAAAAAGAAGAGTCGTTGCAAAGGTAAATGACTTTCCTATAGAGATCGCAGGATAGCGAGTTAACGTGAAATTAAATATATTAACCCTATGATCATATGATGTATTAATTGGGATGGATTGGGTGGAGATCCATTGGTCTCTAGTAAACTATAGAGACAAAAGTATTAGTTTCTTCATTGAGGAAAGCATCAGATAAGAGATTTAAGGTATTAAAATGGATATTAAGTTACATCCCATTACAGCTAATCAATTAGGAAAATGCATATGAAAGGGCTGTAAAATTTATGTAGTGCAAGTTGACTACAAAAATTCTAAGGATAAATTGCGCACACCGAAAGACATACTAGTGATTCGGGAATTCGTTGATGTCTTTCCATAAGAGATTCCAAATTTACCTCCAAAAAGGGATATTTATTTTACAATAGAATTAATTTTAGGTGCTACACTAGTTTCTAAAGATCCCTATCGAATGAGCATATCAGAATTAACTGAACTCAAAATACAGCTACATGAATCACTAGAAAAAGGATACCTCTGCCCAAGTGTGTCACCTTTGGGAGCTTCATTGTTGCTTGTGAGAAGTAAAGATTGTACCTTGAGATTATGTATTGATTACTAGTAGTTGAATAAATTAACTATTAAGAGTAGGTACCTGCTACTCAGGATCGATGATTTATTCGATTAAGATAAGGGGGGCATTGTGTTTTCTAATATCAACTTGTGATTGACATATCATCAAATAAGAATTAAGGATGAGGATATCTATAAAACAACATTAAGAACTCGCTATGGTCATTACAAGTTTTATGTCTTACCATTTGGCCTCACTAATTCCGCCGCAACTTTTATGAGTTTGATGCATGGAATCTTCCATCCTTATCTGGTTAAATTTGTGTTGATTTTCATTGATGATATATTAATTTACTCAAACAAGATGGAAGAACATAAGGATAACATACGGTTAGTGTTGCAAATGTTAAGAGAAAATATTTTTTATGCAAAATATAGTAAATGTGACTTCTTTAAATACCAGATCCAATATCTGGGGCATGTTATTTCTGTAGAAGGCATATCAATTGATCCTAAAAATATCAATACCATTACGTAATGGTATGTTCCCAAGAACGTGGTAGACATTTGGTCATCTATGGGACTCGTTGGTTATTATCGAAGTTTTATTGAAGGCTTCTCCCGAATTTCCTAGGCCATAACCTCTTTACAAAAGAAGCGGAAAGTGTTTAAAAAGTCAACAAATTGTCAAGCGAGATTTGATCAATTAAAGCAATTATTAACGATTGCCCTAGCGCTAAAAGTTGTCGACTCCTAAGAAGGAGTTCACGGCATGCACATATGCATGTAAAGAAGGAGTTGGAGGAGTGATCATGAAAGAGGGTAAGGTCATAACCTATGAATAGCGTAAATAAATGGATTATGTATAGAGATATTCCGCATATGACCTAGAGCTAACAACGGTGGTCCATGCTCTTAAGGTGTGGCGATGCCACCTATTAGAAAATATAATTTTGTTGTTGACAGACCATAGAAGCTTAACAAGTTTCTTCAAACAACCCAGCTTGAATGCATGTCAAGCTAGGTGGACAACCTTTCTAAGTGAGTTTGATTTTGATATCAAACACCCGAAGGGAAAAGAAAGTCGTATTGCTAATGCCTTAAGTAGGAAGTTTCACTATGTATATGAATTTTTATAGTCAAGTGGAGATTAATTTTGAGATCGAAGAAAAGAAGTTGCTTATAAGGATCTAGAATACAGGTTCTTATGGCAAAAAGTAGAGAAAATGAAAAATCTGGAAAAGTAAGTGATTATGGTATAAATGGAAATAACATGTTGATCTATAGGTAAAATATTTATGTACCGAATCATATGGAAATTGGGAAACTAATTTTGGATGAGTTCCACTGAAGCCCTTATTTAGCCCATCTCAATTATCAGAAATTGTTTTCTACAATAAAAAATGGATACTTTTGGCTGGGTATGAGAAAGGCTTTTTCTCAATATTTATCTGAATGCCTTGAGTGCCACGAGGTAAAAGTTGAACAACAACATCCAGTAGGCCTACTCCATCCATTGTCCATTCTAGAGCTAAAATGGGTTAATATTAAAATGGAATTCGTAATTGGCTTACCTAAATTTAAGAAACAAAATGAATCCATCATGGTAGTGGTGGATAAATTGAGTAAGACAACACATTTTATTCTTGTAAACTCTACCTATCAAACTATTCAGATTGCTGACATTTTTATGAGGGAGAAATTTAAATTTCCCGACATGCCAAGGGCAATAATCTCAGATCAAGACATAAAGTTTACCTATTCTTTTTGGAGAGCTTTGTTCATGGGTATAGGTACTCAGGTCGAATTTAGCACTACATACCACACTCAAACTCATGGAAAAACAAAGCATGTGAATCAAGTTGAGTTCACTTACAATAATAGTTATCATGACTCCCTGAAGATGAGACCCTTCAATGTAATATATGAGAAATGGTGTAGAATGCCTACTAATTGGAGGGCCTTCATGGAAAATTAATATTAGGACCAGACATGTTAGTGAAAATGGAGAGAATTGTAAGAAAGGTCCATCAAAATATGAAGGTTGCTCAAGATCGATAGAAAGCTTATGCTGATAAAAAAGGAACTTTCAGGGAATTCCAAGTTGGCGACCATTTTTACGTGTCGATTAAACCAAGGAAAATCACCTTGAGATGGGGAATCTGTGAAAACTTAGCACCCCAGTTTTGTGGACATTTTCAAATTTTAGAAAGGGTAGGACTAGTTGCATACCAACTTGCACTTCCAAGTCATATGAAAGTCCACAATTATTTCATGACCCTTTAGTAAAAATATATATATATATATATATATATATATATAGAGAGAGAGAGAGAGAGAGAGAGAGAGAGAGAGAGATGACCCCATGCATATTATTAGCTGGAAGGACATAGAGGTAACACAAAAAATCAATTTTTTATACTAACATGATGTCAGTTTTATTGTAAATATAAATTAATGATCAATGATGTTATGATCAGGTCGAACTGGACAAAGAAGTTCTGGTAGAACCCCTGCATATTCTCGGGCACAGAGAAACAACATTGTGGAAGTGAGTCATTACCGAGGTTAAAGTGCAATGGAAGCGATTTAGCCTAGATGAGGCCACCTAGGAGGACAAGGGTTTCATGTGATAGGCATGTCCAGATATATTTCAAGGACCATAATAAACACTGAGACGATGTTCCACGCCAAGAGAGAAATATGTTACACTGTGGGGTCTGAAAGTAAATTTTATAATTATTGTTATTTACTTCTATGTTGTTGTTATGAGAGAAAACAATTTTATAAAGAAAAAAAAATATTGATAACAAGTATTGTTATTATTTAATAAATAAATAAAAGATTGCTAAGAAGATGGTATATGGAAGTAGAATTAGTAACTGATTCAAAACTTCCATACAATTAGGGAAGGCAGTTATCTATTTTCTTATATTGACCCCAGAGATACAATATCTTAGGAGGTTCGAGAGCGGGTTAGCCACCAGAAGGAGGAAGCCACCTACAAAAAGAGGAAGAGATATCACTGTTAGGAGAGGTTACCTTGAGTTGTTTTCGATACAGTGGAAACTCTCCATTCAGGTATATAATGTGATGTTTAGACTTGGCCAAGAGTGTGTTGAGGTCTCAGAACTAAGTTAACCTGTGAAGGTTGCAAGATGCCAATTGTACTAGAAGTTGAATCTAGGGAGTGAAACTAGATGTAATCACCAATTCCATTGGATGGGAGGAATAGTCTCATCCTTATTTGGTCTTCTTGATTGTTTTCATATTCCACATATAAGTACTAATTCCTTAATAAGAATTTATTTCCTGATAAATGTGTTAAGTATTGAGGGAATTATGTTGATGGACTAAGTGTGTGTGGGAATATAGGAATTTATTTTCATTTAAGAACTCTAAATTGGTTGTTGCACCACACTTTTAGTATTCTTAAACAAAAATAGTTCACTGTAAGGCGTGGAGTGTATGAAATACAGAGAGAAGAATTCAGTAATTTGTTAAATTTTGTTTGGCCATTCAAGGTCTACCCTGACATGATATATAGATGGGGAAATAGATTAAGTACATTGATTAAATAACATGATTTGTTAGAAGGACGAAAACATAGAGTACTGTGTTTTTGTTATGTCTAAAATGTAATCTACCTCTCTTATTAGAGCTATGTCATTTCTTTAATAGTAGTCTATTTAGATTAAATAATGGACAGAGCGGTAGTACTCGAGAATGAGTCGGTATTTATGGTGCAAGTTAAACGAGTTCTAGATGTACTAATCAAGAATATACCATAAATATACCTTAGCGTCGACTCAGACATAAGCACTCTAGTAATATTAACGAAACAAAGATTTGCTAGTGTGCAACTGCTAGAAAACCACGAGGGCCATTTAGGACAGAATGTTGAGGTGTCTTAATAAATCCTCGAGGATGGGTTAATGAGAAATTTCACACTTTTCATCTAAGACGAGACAAAGACTCGAAGTAAAAGTTTCCTCATATAGGGCTGGCGGAAATTGAGAAAATCACAAAGCGACATAACACCCTAAACATACTGTGATGGCAAGGATACTAAACATGAATACAATTTCTACTTGTAAATCCATCATAGAGTCTGAATAGTCAATAAATTAAACAAATCGCATAGACCATCGATGAGGGTTGTAAATAGGGTACAAGAAAAATCTGTAAACCAAATTTAACAGTGAAGCAGTCCTCTAATAAATTACAAAAAAAAAAAAAAACTCAGATTTATTAATGCACAGCTCAAACAAGCTTCCATACAAAAATAAGAAAAATCGAAGAAAGGTCTAAATTCACATATGATAACGAACAACTCAGAATATAAAAAATTATGACATTATTATAAGCTATCTCAAAGCTTCAAAAAAATAATATTTTCATAATAACAAGCTGGGCCGAGGGCCTTGGGCTTAAAAGATATAATATGGTCAGAATTAGAACAAAGCGGGGGCCTCAGACCTTTAAGAGCCGAATAGACTATAACACAAGCTATGCAAGCCAACAAATGGAGAACATTACAGAAAAAAACCCCTTTATACATTAAGCGGTCCTCAAATAGCACTTAGATGCAGTAAAATAGGAAATTTATGCCTACACACAAAAGAAGAAAAAGAGATTTTCTCAAATTCCAACCTGAAAGTGGGAGACAAGAAAGTTCAGTAAACCCTTGACAACCATTCCATTGAAAGCTACCTTGTAATCATGTTGCTCCGCCTATAACAAGAGAAATCACTTAGTTAGGGTATAATCATTTTGGATAATCTAAAGTAATAGCCTTTCAATTACTTTAACTAGACAACAAGGGCTCACCTGACACTGTCGTGGAGGTAGGAATCCCTTTAGCTAAGCACAGTCACTCGAAAAGTGAAAACGAGGGTTTTTATCCATAAAAAACTAGAAATTCTTGCATAGTCGGAGTAAAAGAGAGATTAAATTCAGCACCACAATAGGAAAAAAATGGGATGATTTTGTAAAGTATCGTAGAACCAATGATCTCATGAAAAACTTTCAGAGCTTCATATCATTCCAAGACAGAGGAAGAATGGATGTCACCAGTAGCAATGCCACAGTTTAGTTACCCTAATCCTACCTTGACAAATTAAGACCGTTAGATCAACATCATGTACCTTCTTCGCATGATTGGAGCCAAGTGGCGGTTGGAATTTGTGTGTATCTGGATGTGTGCTTCGGAGTATGGAGAAAAATCCACTTAATGTCATATCATGCTAAAAATAAAGTCTCGAATAGAACGATTTCCAAAATACATTCAATGAATTTATTATGAGTTGTACCTAGCCTGGTTACTATGAATTAAAGCACATTAATACATTTATGGCCCTGTTGTATGTCATGAACTACCTTGGTTAGAGAGATTTATATATAGTTAGTCAAACGAATAGAATGAAAATAATTCTTTTTTACATGCTTGTGTTATGATTTTTATGTGTTATATATATATATATATATATATATATATATATATATATATATATATATATATATATATATATATATATATATATATATATATATATATATATATATATATATATACAGAATAAATCTTAATAGCCTTTCATATGCTAATAAGCTATATATAATATATTAATATTTTTTTTATTTGATAATATGTTAAATATATGTTTTGAAATTTATATTAACATATTAATATTATTGTATTTCGAAATATTAATATTATTAAAATGATTAGAATATTTAATTTTTTTATTTCTCTCTTGTTTTTAAGGTGAAGATCAAGTTGGTTACTAGATTTGTGTATAATACTTTTTTGTTTATGGGAGAAGGGTCTTTCTTTCACCAAGTGACTCACCCACTAAAATCTAGTGAGGGGACGAATGTAGAAAGCTTGCTTCTTCAACAACCATGTTTGATATTGTTTCACGACTAGAGTTTTCTGCATCATCTCAAAAGTGGTCAAGAAATGTGATTCATGTCTCAAACATCTATTGACTTAAAACGTTGATCTACAATTGCATTATTACCAACAATTGCACCATATGTTGCAAAGAAAATGCCATAAGGCTATATCATAGGATAAGAGGACAACTGAATCGTCTCGTACAAATATTATGATTGTTGTTAGAGCTTGATGTGTTGTTTTCTTGGGTAGTATGAGCTTATGAATTTCAGTTAGAAGAACGGAAAGGCTAGAGGAAGAAAAATGTTTGTGCCAACCATAGTTATTCTCACATTAACAAAATTCGAACAACCTCAACTAAGCTAGTATTACTTTTGACAACTTTATGCTAATATAAAACCTCACCTAAAGTATAATAAACATATTGGTTGTTGTAATTATCTCAACCATTTCTTAGATTCCCAATAGATGAATGGATTGTCTCTTCTCCATTGTTGCTTTCAGAGGAAAAAATATCTATTCTTATAGGACCAGGCATGCTCTAGAACCCCAATAGATGAATGGGTTGTCTCTTCTCTATTGTTGATTTTACAGGAAAAAAAGTGCATTTTTATAGGACCACGCATGCTCTTCAATCTTTGGCTTCTCAGACTTAGGCTCTTGCTTGCATATGGAACTATCAGTTGAATGTTAATATGGGGACTTTGAGGCTTTGGAGGATTTTTCTCTTGCTACTCATGATTACTGAGAAAAGATAGATTCACATTGCAACAATTGGATGCAAGACTCTTTTGCAACGGGTATTTTGTAAAGGAAAACACTACAATACAAAAGGCCATTTTTCTATCCATTGGGACCTCTCAACAATTTGATTACAAGTATAGGAAACAATGTGCATACTTATCCTACAATCACTTGCTTGACCAGTGGAATTCAATTTCTAGATTACCCAATTGGCTAGTCTCACTATTGACTTGTAGGAGAGTGTACACAACAACAATTTCTACCAACATGAAAACAAGATCAATATAAATGGTGATATTTTAAGTTTACAATACATGCTTGGGTTTCCCATTGACTACTTCAAGTTGATGGATAACTTGGCCTACTATTGACTATAGCGAGGATTCCTCCCGTAACTCAATTTACTCTCTCATCCATATTTATAATTACAATACTCGCTTCAGTGATATGTTCCATCTAGGACTTTACTCATACTAATATCCATACATATTGGCCTTCGACTGATACGCATATTGAGGTTGAGTTCGAGGCTTAGGCCTCCATAATCAAATCCTTCACCACAACCACAATAGTGGATTCATCTTTGTCATAGGAAGGTGTCGATCTAGATATAAGTGTGCGTCTCTATTCATTTATGTCATTGGCTCATGCTACTCCTCCATAAGGGAATGACACCAATCCTTTTCAAAAGTCATGGCTCATCTCTTGCTCAACTCGGAGTATAACAAGTGTCTTGAGAGGGAGGTATGGGTTTGCATGCCAGACATAAATGTATCAATCAATCAGTCAATGACCTTTACAACAACTTTTTGATATTAATGCTATTACTCTTGATCATATCCACCACCAAAGAGAGTGGAATTGTAGTCATCAAAATAATAAAAATGCATCATGATCATATTTAGGGATTACTTTGAGCCAAGTTTGTTTCTAACAATTTCTTGATATTCCTTCAAGGCTTTTGAAAATCCCCTTATTCTCATGACCTCTTGCAGCTCATGTTTGAAAATAATACATTTTCTGAGTAAGATGCATGCTTGACACCTAATGTCATGGCGATGTGCACAAAAGGTAAGCCACAAATGATCCTTATGATTGAAGAGTCAATAGAGGTTTCTTATTCCCATTTATAAACTTTAGAGATAGTAGATAATGGAAAACATGGAGAGACAAGCTTCCCTTCATAGCTCATAAATAAGAAACATATCGAACCCACAGTCGAAGTTCTTCCTCAACAACTCCCTAATACAAGAATTTGTGGAACTCCTATGTCCTCATTTATTGAAAGTGTGATGTATGTTTCCACGTCTGCGGTATAAAAGGCCCTTTTTCCATCCATGAGGACTTGTCAAAAATTTTATTACAAGTATAAGCAACAATGTGCATACTTATCCCGCAATCACTTGTTTGACCACTCGAATTCAATTTCTATATTACCAATTGGCTATGCTTATGCTTGACTGGTTGGAGAGTGTACGCACCAACAATTTCTCCCAACCTGAAGACACAATCAATATAAATGGTGACAATGTAGGTTTATAGTACACGCTTGTGTTTTCCATTGACTACTTCAGGTTGATGAATAATTTGGCCTCCTATTGACCATAGTGATGATTCATACTGTAACTTGGTTTACTCTGTCATCCATATTTATAATTAGAATACCTGCTTCAGTGATATGTTCCATCTAGTATTTTACTCATGCTAATATCTATACAGATTATCCTTGAGCCCATATGCAGGTTGAGGTTGAGTTCGAGGGTTGGGCCGCCATAATCAAATCCTTTGCCACAACCACAATAGTGGATTCATCTTCGTCATAGGAAGGGGCCAATCTGGATATAAGTGTGGGTCTATATTCATTTACCTCATCGGCTCATGCTACACCTACATAAGGGCATAACACCAATCCATTTGAAAAGTCATGGCTCATCTCTTACTCAATTGGGAGTATAACAAGTGTCTTGAGAGGGAGGTCTAGGTTTGCCCACCTCACATAAATGTATCAATCAATCAATCAATGACCTTTACAACTACTATGTGATACTGATGATATTACTCTTGATCATATCCACCACTAAAAAGAGTGCAATTGTAGTCATCAAAATAATCAAAATGCATCACAATCCTATTCAGAGATTACTTTGAGACTGGTTTGTTTCTAGCAATTTCTTGAGCTTCCTGCAATGCTTTTGACAATCCCCTTATTCTCATGATCTCTTCTAGCTCATGTTTGGAAAGAATACATTTTCTGAGTAAGAGGCATGCTTGACACCTAATGTCATGGTGATGTGCACAAAATGAAAGCCACAAATGATCCTTATGATTGAAGAGTCAATAGAAGTCACTTATTCCCATTGAGAAATGTTAGAGATAGTAGATAATGGAAAACATGGAGAGACAAGCTTCCCTTCATAGCTCATAAATAAGCAACATACGGAACTCACAGTCCAAGTTCTTCCTCAACAACTCCCTAATACTAGAATTTGTGGAACTCCCATGTCCTTCTCATTTATTGATAGTGTGATGTATGTTGCCAAGTCTGCGGTAACTACTTTTTTCCCTCAGTTGTTGCCTCGTACAATAATATGACAATAACATTTTCCAACTTCTAAGCATGGTAATATAAGCATGTATAAGAGAACACATACAAAGAACACATACGAGAACGTATAAGAGAACACGTATGAGCACATAGACAATACATATTGCAAAGAATAAATTTCATAGAAAATAAATCTTGTAAAGAATAAATTTCAATCATTAGTTTGAATGTTATAGCTTCCCATATAAAAGAACACATACGATCACATAGACAATGCATATTGCAAAGAATAAATTTCAATCATTAGTCTGAATGTTATAGCTGCCTAGTGATATCATGTTATGCGCATTGGAGCTACTAGAGGATATGTATGCCTACCAATGGTTGTACAACTCTCATTTCTCTATTTTCTCCTATCTCCATGCAACTGACTTACGACATTTTTTTGCAACATGCGATGCAATTGTTAATGCCTATCCCTATGCTACCAACTTATAACATTTTTTGCAACATCTGGTGCAATTTCTAGTTTTAATTTTGTAAAAGAATAAGGGACATAATGAGAGAACAGTGGTTACATAGTGTGAAAGTAATAATGTATAAGAAAACTTACTAAAATTTTCAAGTCCCTCTAGTTGACTTTGTGAACTATGCACGAAGAACATATGAATTCAACTAGTAATTATAGTTATATAGTCCAAATCAAAACTATGTCAAGCCAATGATAACAAAAAAAATTAATAATAGTAAATAAATAAAAGAAAACAAATATTAGTAATTCAATATTAAAAAAACCATTATATTAATTTGTGTTTTAATCTAAATTCTTTTAAACCTAATTTAACTTATAATTATCCATACATATTATTTCATAATGTAAATTAAGTAGGATCTTACTCATACTAATAATGGACAGAGCGGTAGTACTCAAGAATGAGTCGGTATTTATGGTGTAAGTTAATCGAGTTCTAGATGTACGAGTCAACAATATACCATAAATATACCTTGGAGTCGACTCAGAGTTAAACACTCTAGTAATATTAACCAAACAAATATTTTCTGGTATGCAACTACTAAAAAACCACTACGGCGATTTGGGACAAAATGCTGAGGTGCCTTAATAAACCCTCGAGCCTTGGTTGATGAGAAATTTCACACTTTTCATCTGAGACGAGACAAAGACTCGAAGTAAAAGCATCCTCATAGAGGGTTGGCAGAAATTGAGAAAATCACCAAACGAAATAACACCGTAAACATACTGTGATGGCAAGGATAGTAGACATGAATACAATTTCTGCTTGTAAATCCATCAAAGAGTCTAAACAATCAATAAATTAAAACAATTGCATAGACCCTCGATGAGGGTTGTAAACTGGGTACAATCAAAATTTGTAAACCAAATTTAACAGTGAAGCACTCCTCTATAAATTACAAAAAAAAAAACAAGCTCATGTTTATTAATGTGTATCTCACATGAGTTTCCATGCAAAAATAAGAATAATCAAAGCAAGGTAGAAATCCACATATGATAACAAACAACTAGGTATATACAAAATTGTGACATTATTATAATTTGTCTCAAAACTTCAAAAAAATTATATTGTCATAATAAAAAGTTGGGCCGAGGGCCTTGGGCTTAAAAGGCATAATATGGTCAGAAATAGAACAGGTCGGGGGCCACAGACCTTCACAAACCTAATAGGCTATAACACAAGCTTCAAAAGCCAGCAAATGGAGGACATTATACAAAAAACCCCTTTATACTTTAAGAAGTCCTCAGATAACACTTAGATGCAATAAAATAGGCAAGTTATGCCTACATAGAGGGGAAAAATAGAGATTTTCTCAAATTCCAACCCGAAAGTGAGAGACAAGAAATTTTAGTAAACCCTCGACAACCATTCCATTGAAAACTACCTTGTAATCATGTTGATCCACCTGCAACAAGATAAATCACTTAGTTACGGTATAATCATTTCTGATAATCGAAAGTAATAGCCTTTCAAATAGTTTGACTAGCGAGCAAGGGCTCACCTGAGACTCTCGTGAAGGTAGGAATCCCTTTAGCTAAGCATAGCCACTTGAAAAGTGAAAACGAGTGCTTTTATCCATTAAAAAACAAGAAATTCTTGCATAGTCAGAGTAAAAGAGAGATTAAATTCAGCACCACAATAGGAAAACAATGGGACAATGTTGTAAAGTATCGTAGAACCAGTGATGTCACGAAAAACTTGCAGAGCTGCATATCATTCCAAGAGAGAGGAAGAATGAATGTCGCCAGTAGCAATGCCACAGTTTAGTTACCCTAATCCTATCTCGACAAATTAAGACTGTCAGATCAGCATCATGTACTTTCTTCGCATAATTGGAGCCAATTGGTGGTTGGAATTTTTGTGTATCTACATGTGTGCCTCGAAGTATCGAGAACCATGCACTTAATATCATATCATGCTAAAAATAAAGTCTAGAATAGACCGATCTCCAAAATACATTCAATGAATTTATTATGAGTCGTACCAAGCTTGGTTACTATGAATTAAAGCACATTAATACATTTATGACCCTATTATATGTCATGAGCTACCTTGGTTAGCGAGATTTATATATAGTTAGTCAAACGAATAGAATGAAAATAATTCTTTTTTACATGCTTGTGTTATGATGTTTATATATATATATAAATGAATAATATAACAGAATAAATCTTAATACCTTTTCATATGCTAATAAGCTATATATGATGTATTAATAATTTTTTTATTTTATAATATGTTAAATATATGTTTTGAAATTTATATTAACATATTAATATTATTGTATTTCGAAATATTAATATTATTAAAATGATTAGAATAATTAATTTTTTTATTTCTCTCTTGTTTTTAAGGTGAAGATCAAGTTGGTTACTAAATTTGTGTATGATACTTTTTTGTTTATGGGAGAAGGGTCTTTCTTTCACCAAGTGACTCATCCACTAAAATCTAGTGAAGCATCCATACTCTACCTCTCTGAATTTGTAATTGAAACTTTTTACAAATATTGTTAATTTGGAAAATAATATTACAATATTATGTAATTAAGTTATATATATAATTGATGATGATGTTGAATCTAAATTTGATGATGATCATCATCATCATCATTATCATCATCGTCAATTGAACTTTTGGAAGGTAAGAGATTACTCAATTTTTTTAACACTATTTTTATGATAAAAAATACATAGAGAAGTTTTTCAAGAACAACATAGTTTTACTATTTTAAATGGTCAAGAAGGTTGGTAGAGTGAGAAATATTTTGAAATTAATATTTAATGTGGGTATAGTTGGACAATATATAATAAAGTGAGTTTCATTTTGTAACATACCATGACAAGGACCTTCAAAAAACATGAAATTCCACACATAAAAAAATTAACCATTATATTTTACACGATTATATTTTATTCTCTTACTGATAATGTTGGTTTGCATATTATTATAGTCCTTTTAGGGTTATACAATGGAAAAAGAACAAGTTTTTTTGTAATGACAACCTGTCACTTCATACTAATGCACTTGTAATATTTCGCTTTGAACACATTAACTCACCCTAGGTATAACTGGTTACAATTTTCATGGATCTTATCTCCACGCATGTGAGGCTTAAACTATTACTCAACACTTATATGAATAATGTATAGATGATTTGGAATTGGTTCAAAAATTTCTTGAAGGGGTAGCAATTGAGAGCTGCGAGTCCTGAAATGACTGGGAGGTGTAAGATTCCCCACCGCTGGATGAGGGTCTGACAATCCAACACACAGGATACAATCGACAATGGTTAGGGTGACTAACCCTAACCCGTACCTCACCCAACTCCTCCATTTTCTCTGTCAACAGTGCATACTTGAGCTCTATAACTTCTTTTATTCTAGCCATTATAGAGGTCGAAAGCTTGTTGATCTTGTCCCTTCAGGTACGGTCTCCAACCCTTGTTGTATTTGGGGAAAATTTAGCCCCTAGCCTCAACAATACAATGCTTAGCTGTGCCTCTATTCTCTACTTACTTGAAACATTTACTTTTCAGTGAGTTTTTCTTATTGTTGGGTTCTTTCCTATGACTTTCCATTGATGTGACTAGACTCTTCAATGGTGTTTCTTTTGCTACTCCCTTAAGTCTCATCAACCATAGGTTATTTCTTTTTTCCTTTCGAAAGAGTTTGTACTGGTTTCCTCTTAAGGTGTAAATATTCGAGCCATGCCTAGCAGCAGGTTTGGTTAACTTGATGGATATAGAATTTCAAGGTTTGATGGGGGTGAACAACGTTCTCGTCTTGCATAGGTAATATGATACTCCCATCTATTCATTTCTCCCAAACCTTTGTTGTTGGTTATCAAGATTTGGTCATTAGTTTTATTTAGATATTTTCTTGTATTGGTTCCTTTTGTTGGTTTAATGGTCAGGTTTCTGTTGCTTGGTCCCTTGCATCGCAGCATCACCAGAAAATGGCTCAACACCGAGGTTCTTATTAGGTTTCCACAAGTGTTGCAGTTTTCCCTGGAATAACCCTATAATTTAATTCTATCTATAGAAAAAGGCATTGTGCCCTAGTTGCCTTCTCAGCTGTGAATGCATTTAATTTTTCACTCTGTGAATTTGGAGTGGCATGCATTAGCATGCGGGTTTTCTAGTAAGATCGAACTCTAGGTCTTGTTCTACTTTTTATGGTCATGCTTACAACCTGATGGTGGCAATAGTGTTCTATGTCTCATTTAAAACGTGTGTTTAGTTTTTAGGGGACTCACCCATGGTCAAGTGTGTTAAGATGTCGTAACCTAGCCTATCAATTAATTCTATCTATAGAAAAAGGCATTGTGCCATAGTTACCTTCTCGGCTGTGAATGCATTTAATTTTTCACCCTGTGAATTTGGAGTGGCATGCATTAGCATGCAGGTTTTCTAGTAAGATCAAACTCTAGGTCTTGTTCTACTTTTTATGGTCATGCTTACAACCTATTGGTGACAATAGTGTTCTATCTCTCATTTAAAATGTGTGTTTAGTTTTTAGGGGACTCATCCATGGCCAAGCGTGTTGAGATGTCGTAACCTAGTTTCAAAGACTGTAATTTAGATATTTCTAAATCTTAAGGTTGAAAAACTATTCCTGGGTATAATTTTTGGTATTTCCCAAACTTAATCTGAATTTGAAAGTTTACTATTTCTCTTTATTTGATAAGATGATCTTGCTACGATTGGATGATTTTCTTGAGACTTGGAAATGAAAATTTGTTACATATGTGTATTGATGTGAGTAAAGAATAATTTCTTCTTTATTTAAGAATAAACTCAACCCTCTGTGTTACATGATTTTCTGTATCAAAGTTATAGAAATTTATTATGAGAGTTAAGTTTTCATTTATATTCTCGGTTTACAAGATTCATGAATAACTTTGTTTTAATATCAGTTTGGGATTTTCCTAATATTTAATTTCAAGGTTTACTATAAAATATTTCTGTACATTTTCTTACAACTCGCTCACCTGAAAATAACCATGACCTGGGTACAATGGTATTTGTGCATTGTCTTACAGGTGATTGTTTAATATTGGATATTAGTTTTCCACACTCCCTAGGTTCACTTGAGACCTTCATCCTTGACTCAAAATATGTGACCAACCTTCACATCTTAAGCAAATTTTTCCTAGAAATCTCTATTAAAGTTATGTTATGTAGAGGTCCAATCCTTATACCTCTTTCATAGGAAAGACAACTTCATATGTCAAATATAGTCATTCTTATTCCCTGCTTATCTCTTCTTTTTTAAAAGAGAACAGATAATCCTTTCTTCTGGAAAACAACATTGGAAAACGTTCTCTTTGCACATACAGAAAAGAAACACATAAAACCTATTCTTCTTCTAGTGTATGAGAAAAGAAAATAAATAGTTTCAGAAGACTGACAGATATACTTATATTTTCGAATAGGTTGTAATAATTATCAACACGAAAGTATCACCACCCTACCTCGCCACTTGAAATTATGTCTATTCCCTCCCCCTAGCCTTTTCCACACCTGAAAGTTTGGAATCTCAAATTCCAATTTTTAGATAACCTGTAATAGGCCCTCAAGACTACTCCAGTCCAGTCAAGTATTGTACACACATGAATCAGTCTGAGGATTCCACTAACTCTAGATTCAACTCAAGAATACCTCCATATGACAACATTTTGCCTTGTCACCAACATTTTCCTATAACAAGTTAAGTTTTCCTTTCCACATATCCTCCAGCATGTAGCTATGCTTGGATATTTTTCCACTGAGGTCTCAGATTTTTGGTCCCTCTCTAGGAAAAGACGAAAGATTGATAACTAATTCTAATTGTCTGCGAATTCAAGATTTAATTTCCTTTTATTTACTATTCTCGTTTCACAACAGTAACCTTCCACACATCATATCTTTGCATTATTTAATTTTCATCCACTTATCTTAAAGTAATGTTTTGTTATCATATCTTATCGACAATTATAAATAACTGAGTTATTCAACTTAAAAGTAATTATTTGTTAACAAATATTCATAGCATCTGGGTGTTACACATTTTCAGCCAGATTTCTATCTTCGCATGGGATTTTGGGAATTGGCCCAGACCTATTTTCAATATTAAGCTCATGAGAATTTGTTCTTAATTTAACAATATTGATATTGGTCCAAACCCATTTTCGCTATTAAGATCATGAGAATTTGTTTTTAATTTACCAATAGTTATACTGGTCCATACTCATTTTGGCTATTAAGCTCATGAGAATTTTTTCTTAATTTAACACTATTTATTTTCTTCCTTACCCATGTCAAGATAAAGAAGAAATTTTAGTTTTCCTTACCTTAAGAATGCTTATTTTCTTCTTTATGCTAGTGAAGCTGAAGATAATTTTTTTATTTGGGAGATTTTGCTTTATCACCTCCTCCTTATAATATCTTAGTTTTCCTTTTCCCTCTAACTCTTCAGCGCCCTTTAATTTCTCCTTAATTTTTGATATAATAATTTCTTTTTACATTACATTTATTTTTTAAAAGGATCTTTTCCTTTATTTTCCAATAATCTAACCAAAATTGGGCATACTTATCTCATTCTTCCATGTACCTTGTGCCTAAGATGGTAGTTTTGGCTAGAGTTACAAGTAATTTTAATAAATTACTTGTCTTCCATATTATTTAATTAATTTTTATACCTGAAATACCTAACCATAATTACATTTTATGGCAAAAATTTTTCCATATATAAAATGCATTTTTTTTAATCTTAAAATTTTAAGCGATAAATTACTTTTAAATTTTTTCAATCTTCCCATAACTTTTTGGATATACTCCAACCTCAAACCATACGGTCATTTAAAAAAAAAAAAACTTCTTCCAAATGGCAACCTGAAGGCTGTGACAGAGGTGAGAGCATCTCCATAATTCAGAGAATTCAAGGTCACCATCTCCGTGAGTGGTAGATTGGTACGTAGCATGACTAATGTAATAACGCCGAGCTTTGTGTTGTCTTTACGTGAAAGATTTATAGTGGAAACGATTCATATACTCGAATATATAGTGACTTAAAACGTTGATCTAGAATTGTAATATTAATATGGTTTTCTATCATTTTTAAGTTGATAGGTTTATGTTTAACATATTGATGATGTATTTTTTAAATAATATGTATTAAATATATATTTATAAATAAATAAAGATATATTTTTTATATTATAATTTAATATCAAAATATATATTTGGATAATTGGTTCTCAAAGTTGTGATACCTAAAATTAAATGAAATAGATGTGTGGTATTAATCTTC
Organism: Pinus tabuliformis; assembly: GCA_031772625.1. Taxonomy (NCBI): domain Eukaryota; kingdom Viridiplantae; phylum Streptophyta; class Pinopsida; order Pinales; family Pinaceae; genus Pinus; species Pinus tabuliformis. The sequence continues at coordinate 658,189,429 of CM062817.1, forward strand.
AAAGTTATTGACAAGATTGTATTTTTTCTTCATCACCAAATAATTACTAATAGACAATTACATAAACATATAAAAATATAACACAACTGTAACATTCAAAAAAATTATTATCCAAATCCAAACACATAAACACGCTAACCATTCAAAGAATCCAAACACAAGCAAGCAAGGTAGACTATATTAAAGAATAAAATGATATGGTCATGCCAAGCAAAGAAAACATAATGTGAATTTTCAAGGTCATCTCAAACTTATACATAATAATGATAATCTAAAAATGTGACATTGTTTCCCTCACTCAACTGAACTGAACCAACTTAGATCCATGTGCCAAGATGGATCAAATCCCTGGAGGTGCAAACATTTCCTCAACTTGTACACTCCAAAAATAAGGTTTACACCTCGAGGGATTGGATCCTTCTGGAGCATGATAGATCCGGTATTAGATGAATATAAGCTGTAATTATTTTGCCTTGAGTTGATCTGATAATTTTTTTTCATTTATTTATTTTGATTTCACATTTTTGTCATTTAGTTATTTTGATTTCACGTTTTCAATTTTACATTATTTAGCATAGACTAAATTTTTATTTTACAGTGAGGGGATGCATGTAGAAATCTTGCTTCGTCAACAACGATGTTTGATATTGTTTCACCACAAGATTTTTGCATCATCTTAAAAGTGGTTGAGAAATGTGATTCATGTACTCAAATATCTATTGAGTCAAAACTTTGACCTACAATTGTAGTATTACCAGCAATTGCACCATATGTTGCAAAGAAAATGTCGTAAGGCTATATCATAGGACAAGAGGACAACTGACTCGTTTCGTACAAATATTATGATTTTTGTTAGAGCTTGGTGTGTTGTTTTCTTGGGCAGTAATGTTTGTGCCAACCATAGTTATTCTCATATTAAAAAAATTCGAACAACCTCAACTAAGCTAGTAATACTTTTGACAACTTTATGCTAATATAAAACCTCACCTAAAGTATAATAAACATATTGGCTGCTATAATTATCTCAACCATTTCTTAGATACCCAATAGATGAAAGGATTGTCTCTTCTCCATTGTTGCTTTTAGAGGCCAAAATATCTATTTTTATAGGACCAGGCATGCTCTAGAACCCTAATAGATGAATGGATTGTCTCTTCTCCATTGTTGCTTTCAAAGGAAAAAATATGTATTTTTATAGGACCACGCATGCTCTTCAAGTTTCGCCTCCTCAGACTTAGGCTCTTGCTTGCATATGGAACTATCAGTTGAATGTTAATATGGGGAATTTGAGGCTTTGGAGGATTTTCCTCTTACTGCTCATGATTACTGAGAAAAGACATATTCACATTGCAACAATTAGATGCAAGACTCTTTTGCAAGGGGTATTTTGTAAAGGAAAACATTGCAATACAAAAGGCCATTTTTCTATCCACCCAGACCTCTCAACAATTTCATGACAAGTATAGGAAACAATGTGCATACTTATCCTACAATCACTTGTTTGACCAGTGGAACTCAATTTCTAGATTACCCAATTGGCTAGACTCATTCTTGACTCATAGGAGAGTGTACACAACAACAATTGCTCCCAACATGAAAACAAGATCAATATAAATGGTGATAGTGTAAGTTTACAATACATGCTTGGGTTTCCCATTGACTACTTCAGGTTGCTGGATAACTTAGCCTCCTATTGACCATAGCGAGGATTCCTCCCATAACTCAATTTACTCTCTCATCGATAATTATAATTACAATACCTGCTTTAGTGATATGTTCCATCCAGGATTTTACTCATACTAATATCCATATAGATTGGCCTTGGACCCATATGCAAATTGAGGTTGAGGTCGAGGCTTGGGCCTCCATAATCAAATCCTTCACCACAACCACAATAGTGGATTCATCATTTTCATAGGAAGGTGTCGATCTGGATATAAGTGTGCGTCTCTATTCATTTATGTCATCAGCTCATGCTACTCCTCCATAAGGGCATGACACCAATCCTTTTCAAAAGTCATGGCTCATCTCTTGCTCAACTGGGAGTATAACAAGTTTCTTGAGAGGGATGTTTGGGTTTTCACGCTGGACATAAATGTATCAATCAATCAGTCAATGACCTATAAAGCTACTTTGTGATATTGATGCTATTACTCTTGATCATATCCACCACCAAAGAGAGTGCAATTGTAGTCATCAAAATAATCAAAATCCATCATGATCATATTCAGAGATTACTTTGAGCCGAGTTTGTTTCTAACAATTTCTTGAGATTCCTACAAGGCTTTTGAAAATCCCCTTATTCTCACGACCCCTTGCAGCTCATGTTTGGAAATAATACATTTTCTGAGTAAGAGGCATGCTTGACACCTAATGTCATGGCGATGTGCACAAAAGGTAAGCTACAAATGATCCTAATGATCGAAGACTCAATAGAGGTTTCTTATTCCCATTAAGAAATTTTAGAGATAATAGATAATGGAAAACATGGAGAGACAAGCTTCTCTTCATAGCTCATAAATGAGAAACATATCGAACCCACAATCCAAGCTCTTCCTCAACAACTCCCTAATACAAAAATTTATGGAACTTCTATGTCCTCATCTATGGACAGTGTGATGTATGTTTCCACGTCTACAGTATAAAAGGCCCTTTTTCCATCCGTCGAGACCTGTCAACAATTCGATTACAAGTATAACCAACAATGTGCATACTTATCCCGCAATCACTTTTTTGACCACTGGAATTCAATTTCTAGATTACCCAATTGGATAGTCTTATGCTTGACTGGTAGGAGAGTGTACACAACAACAATTCCTCCCAACATGAAAACACAATGAATATAAATGGTGACAATGTAGGTTTATAGTACATGCTTGTGTTTCCCATTGACTACTTCAAGTTGATGGATAACTTGGCCTCCTATTGACCATAGCAAAGATTCCTACTGTAACTCGATTTACTCTCTCATCCATATTTATAATTAGAATACCTGCTTGAGTGATATGTTCCATCTAGGATTTACTCATACTAATATCCATACATATTGGCCTTGAGCCCATATGTAGGTTGAGGTTGAGTTCGAGGCTCGGGCCTCCATAATCAAATCCTTCTCCACAACCAAAATAGTGGATCATCTTCGTCATAGGAAGGGGTCAATCTAGATATTAGTGTGGGTCTATATTCATTTACATCATTGGGTCATGCTACTCCTACATAAGGGCATGACACCAATCCATTTCAAAAGTCATGGCTCATCTCTTGCTCAATTGGGAGTATAACAAGTGTCTTGAGAGGGAGGTCTGGGTTTGCCCACCTCACATAAATGTATCAATCAATCAATCAATGACTGTTACAGCTACTTTGTGATACTGATGCTATTACTCTTCATCATATCCACCACCAAAGAGAGTGTAGTTGTAGTCATCAAAATAATCAAAATGCATCACGATCCTGTTCAGAGATTACTTTGAGCCTGGTTTGTTTCTAGCAATTTCTTGAGGTTCCTGCAATGTTTTTGACAATCCCCTTATTCTCATGACCTCTTCCATCTCATGTTTGGAAAGAATACATTTTCTGAGTAAGAGGCATGCTTGACACCTAATGCCATGGTGATGTGCATAAAAGGAAAGCCACAAACAATCCTTATGATTGAAGAGTCAACAAAAGTCACTTATTCCCATTGAGAAATGTTAGAGATAGTAGATAATGGAAAACATGGAGAGACAAGCTTCCCAATGGAACACTAGAAGGAAGATTTGATTTTGGTTTTACAAGAAAGGCATTGTTCTGTAGTTCTTGAATCCTCACAGGGAGGCTTTCATCCCCAGAAAGAGCCAATGTTAGCCTTGTCGACAAATGGCCCAAAAATGGATCCAAAACACTCCTAAAGTCTTCAAAAATTGCTTAAGATCATCGAAAGATCGAAACAATCACATGTTGAGAGCCTTTGGAAGGGCGGAAAAACATTATCGGGAGGCTAAGACACATGAAAAATAGCGAAAAAGCATGTATTGAAGGCATACACAGTCCAACGCACAATAGCCATCAAATCTGGTTGATCAACAGCCCAGATCTAAGTGGTAAATCGCAATCGGGCAAATGCAGAGGACGACTTAAAGTTTGGCGGAAGACACTCCCGATCAGCGATCTTTGATGATCGAATCGACGGGTTGCAATCGGCAGGGACTTACGCCGTGTTATATGAAATACCTCTGGCTTGGGCGATATGTGATTGGGACAAGTCCCATCGCAATATCACATCGGAACATTACGAAGGGGTGGGGCCTTTACACATTCATATGTGCAATGCGACTAACTAGACCCAATAGTTATATACATGATGTTGCATAATATTTGAGGTCCGCAGGAAAGCCATTTTCAATGCATTTTTCATGTATTTTGTTATTTAACGAAATACAAAGGGAACCTTTGACTTGAGATATGTGATAAGACCGGACTCGAAAGGGTTCGGGAAGGGAAATATATAGAATTTCAGGTCCGCCAAGGCTGATTTTTCATGGTTTTTAGTGTTTTCTAACACATTCCAAAAATACAAAGGGAAGATTGTAACAGGCCATCAATGACTTGCGATAACGAACTAGAGGGCGGACCTGATGGGAGAATAGACCAGATCTAAGGACTTTTGAAGTCTAGAAGAACAAAGATGGGTGGGATTTTGCTGTGTGTAGCATTTTCTATGTAAAAATAGGAAACCAGTCATTATAAACATTTAGAGGGAAAAAAGAGGCCCAATAGCCCTTCCATCACAGCGCGGCTCACCCAAAACAGAAACAATCATGGAGCATACAGTGCAGCTCGCCCAAAACAAAAACATCATGGGCATCGATAATGCAGCTCAACCAAAAACAATAGAATCGATTGTGGGGCATCTTTGCATGAGAGATCTCCCTACTAGCGCAGTAACATACTAGAATGCGGTTACTATTCTGTCAAAAGAAGAAACCTCCGAGCCATGCTTGCCTAGTCAGGGCATAAAATAGTCAAAGAGATAGAGGGATAGATTAAGACCTCTGGAGCCTCAGAAGGCTCGAGATGAGCATTGTAAAAGGCCTATAAAAGGCTGAAAGCTAAATGTATGAAGGGTTCAACTTCTAGAGATTGTTGATACTTTGCTACTCAAACTTCTCATCTTCATTCTAGCAATATAAGCTTCTTTTGCTATTATATGTTCAATGTCCATTTTCTCTTCTATTCTAAGCTTGCACTTGAACAGGTTGTTCATGTTTCTTCTTTGTCTAATGCCAGATAACTGTCATCTTATCTTTGCATTGATAAATTAGATTTGCAAGCTTCTTTTACTTCCTGTAGCTAGCCATTCATATGTGTTTATATATGCATCTGTTGGTACAATCGGTATTCTCCATCCATCCATTAAATCTACAATCTATTGAGCATTAGTGGTCTAAAGCCTTATAAAGTTGAGGGTGTTCATGCATGTCTTGAGTAAAAACATAATTGAAATGGTTATCTGGCTTGATCCAAACCTTTATCCATTCCAATAGTTTCGAGAACGATATTGAAGATTATATGTTACCAAGCATCTCCGAGCTGCAACCTTGGAGAGTTTCCTCGAGTGATAACAGTCGCCAACATTTTCCTGTGACAAGTTAAGTTTTCCTTTCCACATGTCCTCGAGCATGTAGCTATCTTTGGATCTTTTCCACTGAGGTCTCAGATTTTTGGCCCCTTTCTTGGAAAATAAGAAAGATTGATAACTGATTCTAACTGTCCACGAATTCAAGATTTAAGATCCTTTTATTTACTATTCTCGTTTCACAATTGTAACCTTCCACACATAATATCTTTGCATTATTTAATTTTAACCCACTTATCTTAAAGTAATGTTTTGCTATCATACCTTATCGACAATTATAAATAACAGAGTTATTCAACTTAAAAGTAATTAATTGTTACCAAATATTCATAGCATCTCCATGTTACACATTTTCAAAGAGATTTCTATCTTTGCATGGGATTTTGGGAATTGGTCCAGACCTATTTTCAATATTAAGCTCATGAGAATTTGTTCTTAATTTAACAATATTTATATTGGTCCAAACCCATTTTCGCTATTAAGATCATGAGAATTTGTTTTTAATTTACCAATAGTTATACTGGTCCATACCCATTTTGGCTATTAAGCTCATGAGAATTTTTTTCTTAATTTAACATTGTTTATTTTCTTCCTTACCCATGTCAGGATAAAGAGAAATTTTAGTTTTCCTTACCTTAAGAATGTTTATTTTCTTCTTTATGCTATTAAAGCTCATGATAATTTTTTTATTTGGGAGATTTTGCTTTATCACCTCCTCCTTATAATATCTTAGTTTTCCTTTTCCCTGCAACTCTTCGGCACCCCATAATTTCTCCTTAATTTTTGATATAATAATTTCTTTTTACATTATATTTATTTTTTAAAAGATCTTTTCCTTTATTTTCCAATAGTCTAGCCAAAATTAGGCATACTTATCTCATTCTCCCATGTGCCTTGTGCCTAAGATGGTAATTTTGGCTAGAGTTAAAAGTAATTTTAATAAATTACTTGTCTCCCATATTATTTAATTACTTTTTATACCTAAAATACCTAGTCATAATTACATTTTCAATATGGCAAATTTTTTTACATATATAAAATGCATTTTTTTTTAATCTTAAAATTTTACGTTATAAATTACTTTTAAATTTTTTCAATCTTCCCATAACTTTGTAGATATACTCTAACCTCAAACCATACCATCATTTAAAAAAGAAAAATCTTCTTCCCAATGGCAACCTGAAGGCTGTGACAGAGGTGAGAGCATCTCCATAATTCAGAGAATTTAAAGTCACCATGTCCGTGAGTTGTAGATCGGTACCAAATATTCAAACAAACATAAAGGTCGTGACAGACATAAGAGCATCTCCATAATTCAGAGACTTCAAAGTCACTGAAGACTTGGCAAAGTCACCATCTCTGTGAGTGGCAGCTCGGCACGTAGTATGACTAATGTAATAACGCCGAGCTTTGTGTTGTCTTTACGTGAAAGATTTATAGTGGAAACGATTCATATACTCAAATATGTAGTGACTTAAAACGTTGATCTAGAATTGTAATATTAATATGGTTTTCTATCATTTTTAAGTTGATAGGTTTATGTTTAACATATTAATGATTTAGTATTTAAATAATAGGTATTAAATATATATCTATAAATAAATAAAAATATATTTTTTTTATATTATAATTTTATATCAAAATATATATTTATATAATATTTAGATAATTGGTTGTCAAAGTTGTGATACCTAAAATTAAATGAAATAGATGTGTGTATCAATCTTCCAAATTATTGACAAGATTGTATCTTTTCTTCATCACCAAATAATTACTAATACACAATTACATAAACATATAAAAATATAACACAACTGTAACATTCAAAAAAATTATTATCCAAATCCAAACACATAAACACACTAACCATTCAAAACATCCAAACACAAGCAAGGAAGGTAGACGATATTAAAGAATAGAATGATATGGTCATGCCAAGCAAAGAAAACATAATGTTAATTTTGAAGGTAATCTCAAACTTATACATAATAATGATAATCTTAAAATGTGACATTGTTTCCCTCAACTGAACCAAATTAGATCCATCTAACACCAGATCTATCATGTGCCAAGAGGGATCAAATCCCTCAAGGTGCAAAACTTTCCTCAACTTCTACACTCCAAAAATAAGCTTAACACCTCAAGAGATTGGATCCTTCTCGGCGCATGATAGATCCGGTATTAGATGAATCTAAGCTGGTATTATTTTGCCTTGAGTTGATCTGATATTTTTTTTTTGTCATTTATTTATTTTGATTTCAGGTTTTTGTCATTTAGTTATTTTGATTTCACGTTTTCAATTTTACATTATTTAGCATAGACTAAAGTTTTATTTTTATAGTGAGGGGATGAATGTAGAAAGCTTGCTTCTTCAACAACCATGTTTGATATTGTTTCACCACTAGAGTTTTCTGCATCATCTCAAAAGTGGTCGAGAAATGTCATTCATGTACTCAAATATCCACTGACTTAAACAATTGTAGTATTACTAGCAATTGCACCATATGTTGCAAAGAAAACGTCGTAAGGCTATATCATAGGACAAGAGGACAACTAACTCATCTTGTACAAATATTATGATTGTTGTTAGAGCTTGATGTGTTGTTTTCTTGGGCAGTATGAGCCTATGAATTTTAGTTAGAAGAGCGGAAAGGCTAGAGGAAAAAAATGTTTATGCCCACCATAGTTATTCTAACATTAAAAAAATTCGAGCAACCTCAAGTAAGCTAGTAATACTCTTGACAACTTTATGCTAATGTCAAACCTCACCTAAAGTATAATAAACATATTGGTTGTTGTAATTATCTAAATCATTTCTTAGATCCCCAATAGATGAATGGATTGTCTCTTCTCCGTTGTTGCTTTCAGAGGCAAAATTATCTATTTTTATAGGAGCAGGCATGCTCTAGAACCCTAATAGATGAATGGCTTGTCTCTTCTACATTGTTGCTTTCAGAGGCAAAAATATGTATTTTTATACGACCACACATGCTCAAGATTCGGCTCCTCAAACTTAGGCTCTTGCTTGCATATGGAACTATTGGTTGAATGTTAATATGGGAACTTTGAGGCTTTGGAGGATTTTCCTCTTGCTGCTCATGATTACTGAGAAAAAGACATATTCACATTGCAACAATTGGATGCAAGACCATTTTGCAAGGGGTATTTTGTAAAGGAAAACACTATAATACAAAAGGCCATTTTTCTATCCATTGGGACCTCTCAACAATTCGATTACAAGTATAGGAAACAATGTGCATACTTATCCTGCAATCACTTGTTTGACCAGTGGAATTCAATTTCTAGATTACCCAATTATCTAGTCTTACTCTTGACTGGTAGGAGAGTGTACACAACAACAATTTCTCCCAACATGAAAACACAATCAATATAAATGGTGATAGTCTAAGTTTACAGTACATGCTTGGGTTTCCCATTGACTACCTCAGGTTGATGGATAACTTGGCCTCCTATTGACCATAGCAAAGATTCCTCCCATAACTCAATTTACTCTCTCATCCATATTTATAATTACAATACCCACTTTAGTGATATGCTCCATCCAAGATTTTACTCATAGTAATATCCATACAGATTGGCCTTCGACCCATATGCAGATTGAAGTTGAGCTCGAGGCTTGGGCCTCCATAGTCAAATCCTTCGCCACAACCACAATAGTGGATTCATCTTTGTCATAGGAAGGTGTCGATCTGGATATAGGCATGCATGTCTATTCATTTATGTCATCAACTCATGCTACTCCTCCATAAAGGCATAACACCAATCCTTTTGAAAAGTCATGGCTCATCTCTTGCTCAACTGGGAGTATAACAACTGTCTTGAGAGGGAGGTCTGGGTTTGCATGCCAGACATAAATGTATCAATCAATCAGTTAACGACCTTTACAGCTACTTTGTGATATTGATGCTATTACTCTTGATCATATCCACCACCAAAGAGAGTGCAATTGTAGTCATCAAAATAATCAAAATGCATCATGATCATATTCAGAGATTACTTTGAGCAAAGTTTGTTTCTAACAATTTCTTGAGATTCCTACAAGGCTTTTGAGAATCCCCCTATTCTCATGACCTCTTACAGGTCATGTTTGGAAATAATACATTTTCTGAGCAAGAGGCATGCTTGACACCTAATGTCATGGCGATGTGCACAAAATGTAAGGCACAAACGATCCTCATGATTGAAGAGTCAATAGAGGTTTCTTATTCCCATTGAGAAATTTTAGATATAGTGGATAATGGAAAACATGGAGAGACAAGATTTCCTACATAGCTCATAAATAAGAAACATATCGAACCCACAGTCTAAGTTCTTCCTCCACAACTCCCTAATACAAAAATGCGTGGAACTCCTATGTCCTCATTTATTGATAGTGTGATGTATGTTTCCACATCTGCAGTATAAAAGTCCCTTTTTCCATCCGTCGGAACATATCAACAATTTGATTACAAGTATAAGCAACAATGTGCATACTTATCCCGCAATCACTTGTTTAACCACTCCAATTCAATTTATAGATTACCCAATTGGCTAGTCTTATGCTTGACTGGAAGGAGAGTATACACAACAACAATTTCTCCCAACATGAAAACACGATCAATATAAATGGTGACAATGTAGGATTATAGTACATGCTTGTGTTTCCCATTGACTACTTTAGGTTGATGGATAACTTGGCCTCCTATTAACCATAGCGAGGATTCTTAACATAACTCGATTTACTCTCTCATCCATATTTATAATTAGAATACCTGCTTAAGTGATATGTTACAGCTAGGATTTTACTCATACTAATATCCATACAAATTGGCCTTGATCCCATATGCAAGTTGAGGTTGAGTTTGAGGCTTGGGCCTCCATAATCAAATCCTTTGCCACAACCACAATAGTGGATTCATCCTCGTCATAGGAAGGGGTCAATCTGGATATAAGTGTGGGTCTATATTCATTTACATCATCGGCTCATGCTACTCCTACATAAGGGCATGACACCAATCCATTTCAAAAGTCATGGCTCATCTCTTGCTCAATTGGGAGTATAACAATTGTCTTGAGAGGGAGGTCTGGGTTTGCCCGCCTCACATAAATGTATCAATCAATCAATCAATGACCTTTACTTTGTGATACTGATGCTATTACTCTTGATCATATCCACCACCAAAGAGAGTGCAATTGTAGTCATCAAAATAATCAAAATGCATCACGATCCTATTCAGAGATTACTTTGAGCTTGGTTTGCTTCTAGCAATTTCTTGAGGTTCCTGCAATGCTTTTGACAATCCCCTTATTCTCATGACCTCTTCCATCTCATGTTTGGAAAGAATACATTTTCTGAGGAAGAGGCATGCTTGACACCTAATGTCATGGTGATGTGCACAAAAGGAAAGCCACAAACTATCCTTATGATTGAAGAGTAAATAGAAGTCACTTATTCCCATTGAGAAATGTTAGAGATAGTAGATAATGGAAAACATGGAGAGACAAGCTTCCCTTCATAGCTCATAAATAAGCAACATAGTGAACCCATAGTCCAAGTTCTTCCTCAACAACTCCCTAATACTAGAATTTTTGGAACTCCTATGTCCTTCTCATTTATTGATAGTGTGATGTATGTTGCCAAGTCTGTGGTAACTATTTTTTTTCCCTCAGTTGTTGCCTCGGAACAATAATATGGCAATAATATTTTCCAACTTCTAAGCATGGGAAGACAAGCGCGTACAAGAGAACAGATACAAAGAACACATATGAGCATGTATAAGAGAACACGTATGAGCACATAGACAATACATATTGCAAAGAATAAATTTCATAGACAATAAATATTGTAAAGAATAAATTTCAATCATCAGTTTGAACATTATAGCTTCCCATATAAGTGAACACATACGAGCACATAGACAATACATATTGCAAATAATAAATTTCAATCATTATTCTGAATGTTATAGCTACCTAGTGATATCATGTTACACCCCTTGGAGCTACTGGAGGATATGTATGCCTACCAATGGTTGTACAACTCTCATTTCTCTATTGTCTTCTATCCCCATGCAATCAACTTACAACATTTTTTTGCAACATGTGATGCAATTGTTATTACTTATCCCTATGCTACTGACTTATGAAATTTTAATTGTGTAAAAGAATAAGGGACATAATGAGAGATCAATGGTTACATAGTGTGAAAGTAATAATGTATAAGAAAAATTACTAAAATGTTCAAGTCCCTCTAGTTGACTTTGTGAACTATGCATGGAGAACATATGAATTCAAGTAGTAATTATAGTTATATAGTCGAAATCAAAACTATGTCAAACCAATGATAACAAAAAAAATTAATAATAGTAAATAAATAAAAGAAAACAAATATTAGTAATTCAATATTAAAACAACCATTATATTAATTTGTATTTTAATCTAAATTATTTTAAACCTAATTTAACTTATAATTATCCATATATATTATTTCATAATGTAAATTAAGTAGGATCTTACTCATACTAATAATGGACAGAGCGGTAGTACTTGAGAATGAGTCGGTATTTATGGTGTAAGTTAATCAAGTTCTAGATGTACTAATCAACAATATACCATAAATATACCTTGGAGTCGACTCAGACTTAAACACTCTAGTAATATTAACCAAAGAAAGATTTGTTGGTATGCAACTACTAGAAAACCACTAGGGCCATTTAGGACAGAAGGTCGAGGTGCCTTAATAAACCCTCGAGCCTCGATTGATGAGAAATTTCACACTTTTCATCTGAGACGAGACAAAGACTCGAAGTAAAAGCATCATCATAGAGGGTTGGTGGAAATTGAGAAAATCACAAAACGACATAACTCCGTAAACATACTGTTATGGAAAGGATAGTAAACATGAATACAATTTCTACTTGTAAATCCATCAGAGTTTGAACAATCAAAAATTAAAAATATTGAATAGACCCTCGACGAGGGTTGTAAACTGGGTACAATCAAAATTTGTAAACCAAATTTAACAGTGAAACACTCCTCTATAAATTACAAAAAAGAAACAAGATTAGGTTTATTAATGCATATCTCACATGAGTTTCCATGCAAAAATAAGAACAATCGAAGCAAGGTCCAAATCCACATATGGTAACGAATAACTCCGTATATACAAAATCATGACATTATTATAATTTGTCTCAAAACTTCAAAAATATAATATTGTCATAATAACAAGCTGGGCCAAGGGCCTTGCACTTAAAAGATATAATATGGTCAGAATTAGAACAGGTCGGGGGCCTCAAACATTCAGGAACCCAATAGACTATAGCACAAGCTTCAGAAGCCAACAAATGGAGGACATTATACAGAAAACCCCTTTATACTTTAAGCAGTCCTCAGATAACACTTAGATGCAGTAAAATAGGGATGTTATGTCTAGACACAGAAGAAAAACAAATAGTTTCTCAAATTCCAATGTGAAAGTGAGAGACAAGAAAGTTCAGTAAACCCTCGACAACCATTCCGTTGAAAACTACCTTGTAATCATGCTGCTCCACCTGCAACAAGAGAAATATCTTAGTTAGGGTATAATCATTTCGGATAATCTAAAGTAATATCCTTTCAATTAGTTTAACTAGCCGGCAAGGGCTCACCTAAGACTCTCGTGAAGGTAGGAATCCCTTTAGCTAAGCATAGTCACTTGAAAAGTGAAAACGAGGGTTTTCATCCATAAAAAAACGAGAAATTCTTGCATAGTCGGGGTAAAAGAGAGATTAAATTCAACACCACAATAGGAAAACAATGGGGACGATGTTGTAAAGAATTGTACAACCAGTGATCTCATGAAAAACTTGCAGAGCTGCATATCATTCCAATATAGAGGAAGAATGAATGTCGCTAGTAGCAATGCCACAGTTTAGTTACCCTAATCCTATCTCGACAAATTAAGACCGTCAGATCAATATCGTGTACCTTATTTGCATGATTGGAGCCAAGTGGCAGTTGGAATTTGTGTGTATCTGGATGTGTGCCTCGGAGTATCGAGAACCATCCACTTAATATCATATCATGCTAAAAATAAAGTCTAGAATAGACTGATTTCCAAAATACATTCAATGAATTTATTATGAATCGTACCTAGCTTGGTTACTATGAATTAAAGCACATTAATACATTTATGACCCTATTATATGTCATGAACTACTTTGGTTAGCGAGATTTATATATAGTTAGTCAAACGAATAGAATGAAAATAATTCTCTTTTACATGCTTGTGTTATGACGTTTATGTGTTATATATATATATATATATATATATATATGATAATATAACAAAACAAATCTTAATACCTTTTCATATGCTAATAAGCTATATATGATATATTAATATTTTTTGTTTTATTTTATAATATGGTAAATATATGTTTTGAAATTTATATTAACATATTAATATTATTGTATTTTGAAATATTAATATTATTAAAGTGATTAGAATAATTAATTTTTTTATTTCTCTTTTGTTTTTAAGGTGAAGATTAAGTTGGTTACTAAATTTGTGTATGATACTCTTTTGTTTTTGGGAGAAGGTACTTTCTTTCACCAAGTGACTCATCCACTAAAATCTAGTGAAGTGTCCATATTCTACCTCTCTGAATTTGAAATTGAAACCTTTTACAAATATTATTAATTTGAAAAATAATATTACAATGTTATGTAATTAAATTATATATATATAAAATTGATGATGAAGATGAATTTCAATCTAATCATCGTCATCATCATCATCATCATTGCCAATTGAACTTTTGGAAGGTAAAAGATTACTCAATTTTTTAACACTACTTTTATGATAAAAAACATATAGAGAAGTTTTTCAAGAATAACATAGTTTTACTATTTTAAATGATCAAGAAAGTTGGTAGAGTGAGAAATATTTTGAAATTAATATTTAATGTGGATATACTTGGATAATATATGATAAAGTGAGTTTCATTTTGTAACATACCATGACTAGGACTTTCAAAAAACATGAAATTCCACACATAAAAAAATTAACCATTATATTTTACACCATTATATTTATTCTCTTACCAATAATGTTGGTTCGCATATTATTATAGTCCTTTTAGGGTTATACAATGGAAAAAGAACAAGTTTTTTTGTAATGACAACTTTTCACTTCATACTAATGCACATGTAATATTTCGCTTTGAACACATTAACTCGCCCAAGGTATAATTGGTTACAATTTTCATGGATCTTATCTCCATGCATGTGAGCCTTAAACTATTACTCAACACTTATATGAATAATGTATACATGATTTGGAATCGGTTCAAAAATTTCTTTAAGGGGTACCAATTGAGAGCTGTCGGTCCTAAAATGACTAGGAGCTAGAAGATTCCCCACTGTTGGATGAGGGTCTGACAACCCAACACACAGGATTCAATCAACGATGGTTAGGGTAACTAACCCTAACCCGTACATCACCCAACTCCTCCATTTGTTGTGTCAACAGTGCATACTTGATCTCTGTAACTTCTTTTATTCTGGCCATTATAGAGGTCAAAAGCCCATCGATCTTCTCCCTTCAGGTATGGTCTTCAACCCTTGTTGTATTTGGGGCAAATTTACTCCCTAGCCTCAACAATACAATGCTTATTTCTGCCTCTATTCTCTACTTACTTGCAACGTTTACTTTTTGGTGAGTTTTTCTTACTGTTGGGTTCTTTCCTATGACTTTCCATTGATGTGACCGCACTCTTCAATGGTGTTTCTTTCGCTACTCTGTTAAGTCTCATGAACCATAGGTTATTTTTTTTTTCCTTTCGAAAGAGTTTGTACTAGTTTCCTCTTAAGGTGTAAATATTCGAGCCATGCCTAGCAGCAGGTTTGGTTAACTTGATGGATATAGAATTTCAAGGTTTGATCGGGGTGAACAACTTTCTCGTCTTTCATAGGTAATATGCTACTCCCATCCATTCATTTCTCCCAAACCTTTGTTGTTGGTTATCAAGATTTGGTCATTCGGTTTATTTTGATATTTTCTTGTATTGATTCCTTTTGTTGGTTTAATGGTCAGGATTCCACTGCTTGGTCCCTTGCGTCGCAACATCACTTGAAAATGGCTCAACACCGAGGTTCTTATTAGCTTTTCATGAGTGTTGAGGTTTTCACTAGGAATGACCCTATCAATTAATTCTATCTATAGAAAAAGGCGTTGTGCCCTAGTTACCTTCTCAGCTGTGAATGCATTTAATTTTTCACTCTCTAAATTTGTAGTGGCATGCATTAGTATGCGGGTTTTCTGGTAAGATGTAAATCTAGGTCTTGTTCTACTTTTTATGGTCATGCTTACAACCTGATGGTGACAATAGTGTTCTATGTCTAATTTAGAATGTGTGTTTAGTTTTTAGGGGACTTGCCCATGGTCAAGCATGTTGAGATGTCGTAAGCTAGTTTCAGAGTTTATAATTTAGATATTTCTAAATCTTAAGGTTCAAGAACTATGCCTGGCTGTAATTTTTGGTATTTCCCAAACTTAATCAGAATTCGAAAGTTTAATATTTCTCTTTACTTGATAAGATGATCTTGCTACGATTCGATGATTTTCTTGAGACTTGGAAATGAAATTTTTTTACATATGTGTATTGATGTGAGTAAAGAATAATTTCTTCTTTATTTAAGAATAAACTCGACCCTCTTTGTTACATGATTTTTTGTATCAAAGTTATAGAAATTTATTATGAGAGTTTAGTTTTCATTTATATTCTTGGTTTACAAGATTCATGAGTAACAATGTTTTAATATCAGTTTGAGATTTTCCTAGTATTTAATTCAAGGTTTACTATAAAATCTTTCTGTACATCTTCCTACAACTAGCTCACCCGAAAATAACCACGACCTCGGTACAACGGGATTTGTGCATTGTCTTACAGGTGATTGTTTAATATTGGATATTAGTTTTCCGCACTCCCTGGGTTCACTTGAGACCTTGAGGCTTAACTCGAAATATGTGACCAACCTTCACATCTTAAGCATATTTTTCCTAGAAATCTCTATTAAAGTTATGTTATGTAGAGGTCCATTCCTTACACCCCTTTAATAGGAAAGACAATTTCATATGTCAAATATAGTCATTCTTATTCCCTGCTTATCTCTTTTTTTTAAAGAGAACACATAATCCTTTCTTCTGGAAAACAACATTGGAAACCCTTCTCTTTGCACATACAAAAAACAAACACATAAAACCTCTTCTTCTTCTAGTGTATGAGAAAAGAAAAGAAATAGTTTCAGAACACTGATAGATATAGTTATCTTTTCGAATAAGTTGTAATAATTATCAACATGAAAGTCTCACCACCCAACCTCGCCACTTGAAATTATGTTTATTCTCTCCCCATAGCCTTTTCCACACCTGAAAGTTTGGAATCTCAAATTCCAACTTTTAGGTAACCTGTACCGGGCCCTCAAGACTACTCCAGTCCAGTCAAGTATTGTACGCTCATGAATGAGTATTAGGATTCCACTAACTCTAGGTTCAACTCAAAAATACCTCCATCCGACAACATTCTGCTTTGTCACCAACATTTTCCTGTGACAAGTTAAGTTTTCATTTCCACATATCCTCAAGAATGTAGCTATCCTTAGATCTTTTTCCACTGAGGTCTTTGATTTTTGGTCCCTCTCTAGAAAAAGATGAAAGATTGATAACTAATTCTATATGTCCGTGAATTCAAGATTTAATTTCCTTTTATTTACTATTTTAGTTTCACAACTGTAACCTTCCACACATCATATCTTTGCATTATTTAATTTTCATCCACTTATTTTAAAGTAATGTTTTGTTCTCATACCTTATCAACAATTATAAATAACCAAGTTATTCAACTTAAAAGTAATTAATTGTTAACAAATATTCATAGCATCTCGGTGTTACACATTTTCTGCTAGATTTCTATCTTCTCATGGGATTTTGGGAATTGGTCCACACCTATTTTCAATATTAAGCTCATGAGAATTTGTTCTTAATTTAACAATATTTATATTGGTACAAACCCCTTTTCGCTATTAAGATCATGAGAATTTGTTTTTAGTTTACCAATAGTTATACTGGTCCATACCCATTTTGGCTATTAAGCTCATGAGAATTTTTTGTTAATTTAACATTATTTATTTTCTTCCTTACCCATGTCAAGATAAAGAGAAAATTTTAGTTTTCCTTACCTTAAGAATGCTTATTTTCTTCTTTATGCTAGTAAAGCTGAAGATAATTTTTTATTTGGGAGATTTTGCTTTATCACCTCCTCCTTATAATATCTTAGTTTTCCTTTTCCCTCTAACTCTTGAGCGCCCCATAATTTCTCCTTAATTTTTGATATAATAATTTCTTTTTACATTATATTTTTTAAAAAAAAAAATATTTTCCTTTATTTCCCAATAGTCTAGTCAAAATTGGGCATAATTATCTCATTCTCCCATGTGCCTTGCCTAAGATAGTAGTTTTGGCTAGAGTTAAAAGTAATTTTAATAAATTACTTGTCTTCCATATTATTTAATTATTTTTTATCCCTGAAATACCTAGTCATAATTAATTTTCAATATGGCAAAATTTTTTATATATAAAATGCATTTTTTTAATCCTAAAATTTTAAGCTCATCTCATATTATTTTGTCTTGAGTTGATCTGATATTTTTTTTTGTCATTTAGTGATTTTGATTTCGAGTTTTTGTCATTTAGTTATTTTAATAAATAATTAAATAAATAAACTTTGTGCAACATCTCAAAAGTTGTGGCCAAATACGTGACATATATTCAAACAGATGGGAACGTGAAGGCTGTGACAGATGTGAGAGCATCTCGATAATTCAGAGAATTCAAAGCCACCATGTCCGCGAGTGGTAGCTTTGTGCGACATCTCAAAAGTTGTGGCCAAATACGTGACATATATTCACACAGATGGGAACGTAAAGGTCGTGACAGAGATGAGAGCATCTCAACAATTCAGAGAATTCATTCAGTGAAGACTTGGCAAAGTCACCATCTCCGTGAGTGGTAGATCCGTACGTAGCATGACTAATGCAATAACACCGAGCTTTGTGTTGTCTTTAGTGTTGTCTTTACGTGAAAGATTTATAGTGGAAACGATTCAAGTATATAGTGACTTAAAACGTTGATCTAGAATTGTAATATTAAGATGGTGTTCTCTCCTTTTTAAGTTGATAGGTTTATGTTTAACATATTAATGATGTATTTTTTTAAATAATATGTATTAAATATATATTTATAAATAAATAATGATATATGGTTTATGTTATAATTTAATATAAAGTATATATTTAGATAATTAGTTGTGAGAAGTTGTGATATCTAAAATTAAATGAAATAGATGTGTGGTATCAATCCTCCGAATTATTGATAAGATTGTATTTTTTTTTCATCACCAAGTAATTACTAATAGACAATTACATAAACATATAAAATGTAACATTCAATAAAATTATCATCCAAATCCAAACACATAAACACACTAACAACTCAAACCATCTAAACATAGATGTACAAACCATTAAGGGCAAGCAACATACACTACATTAAAGAACAAAATGATATGGTCATGCAAACCAAAGAAAACATAATGTGAATTTTGAAGGTAATCTCAAACTTATACATAATAATGATAGTCTAAAAATGTGACATTGTTTCTCTCAACTGAACAAACCTAGATCCATGTGCCAAGAGGGATCAAATCCGTGGAGGTGCAAACATTTTCTCAACTTCTACACTCCAAAAATAAGGTTTACACCTTGGGGGATTGGATCCTTCTGGGCTCATGATAGATCCGGTATTAGATGAATCTAAGGTGGTATTATTTTTCCTTGAGTTGATTTGATATTTTTTTTGTCATTTATTTATTTTGATTTCAGGATTTTGTCTTTAGTTATTTTGATTTCACGTTTTCAATTTTACATTATTTAGCATGGACTAAATTTTTATATTTATAGTGAGGGGATGAATGTAAAAAGCTTGATTCTTCAACAACCATGTTTGATATTGTTTCACCACTAGAGTTTTCTGCATCATCTCAAAAGTGGTCGAGAAATGTGATTCATGTACTCAAATATCTATTGACTTAAAAGGTTGATCTACAATTGTAGTATTACCAGCAATTGCAGCATATGTTGCAAAGAAAATGATGTAAGGCTATATCATAGGACAAGAGGACAACTAATGCAGAAGTATTCAACCCAAGAGAAAATCATTGTATTTTAATAGACATAGGGGGTCATGTGCTTTAAGGAAGTTGGATTCCTAAGTGTTAAGCTAATGTAATATTTAGGCTTTTTAGTGGTTAAAATAAGAATTAATTAGATAATGTGAGGATGTTGTAAATGCTTTTGAATTAAGGAGAACATGAGTGGTTAATAATGAAAAAGAGTTAAAAGTCAATTATAGCTCTTAAGGCAGTTCATGATTCGAGGAACTAGAGAGAGTTTTGAGGGATTAATTAGAGATAGAAGTGGACATAGAGGACATTTAGGAGTCAGTTCAGTAGATCTAGGATTTGAACCAGAATTAGTTCAACAAAACCTTTCTAGTATAAATGTAAGCCTACGGGTAGTGTAAAAGAGGAGGTGCCACTGATATCGAAGAGCAGGCCTGAGAGACAGAGAGTCTCGACATGTAATCAGTTGTTCATATTTATATATATACACAGGTTCATTTGAGAACTGTGTAATGTGTAAAATAAGTATGTAATGATTGATTTATGCGTGAATTCGTAGGTTCTGTAACAAAGGTTGCAGGTAGAGTTCTGAAGAACTACACAGAGGAGAAGAACGATTCAGAGGAATCATAATGGATCATTGGATCCACTTGAAGGATCAAGAAATGCTCTCAAGTGACATCGATCAAAGGAGCATGCGAAGTTAAGCCAGGAGGAAGAGTGCGCAGTGAAATAGCAGAAGACCTAGAACCTTTTGAAGAACCTGAACCACAGAGAAAACATTGAAGAGATAGTGTAAAACATAAGAAAAGGGACAAACAGAGAAATGAGGCATCAGTACACAGGAGTTGTTGGATCGCTACGATCAACGGCCAAGATCATATTGCAAAGACAGAGGAATCGATATTGCATCGGCAGTTTTAAACAGTAGAAGTGGTATTTCGGGCTGCCTAAGAACCATAAGTGGTATTGAAGGCTAGTTACCCGATTCCATACATATCGCAACATGTAGCAGCGAAGGAGGGAGGGAAAACTGCTTTTTTGGGTGGTTTTCTTCGTATCTATCATCTATCCGAAGTCATCATGGACTGTTGGATCTACTAAGTGTAGATCAACTGCGAAAGACCATCAAGTGACTTTTGGAATGGGGAAGGATCTTGACCGTTGAATTGATCGCCAAATCAATGGTCAAGATTTAATCGGAGCTATTGGAATGAGGTTGGAACGGTCCTTTTAAATATGGTGATAGCGATAGCGATTTAATCGTAACCATCATATTGGAAGCCAGATCTACGGTCCTAATTTAATCAGATATCAGTGGAAGGAAGGAGGAGCGCTTTGGAAATGGTTGAAAGGCGTGGACCCGAAAGCTTGTAGAGGCGAACTCAATTCCATTTGAGTTTCGGCCTTAACCTTTGGAGCAACATTCCATGTATTTCCTGTGTAATGTGGATTTTAGAGGAAATGCGATAAGGCATATGGAAAAGGTAGACCCGATAAAGTATTAAGTCACAGTTAATAATATTTGAGATCCGGTAGCTCGTTATCACATATCGGATGCGATAGAACTAGTGTTATCGAAAACCGCGGACAAGCCGATACCCAATTGCGATCAGCGATAAAGGGGAAACCTCGAGAACTATGCAGAGGCCGTACTAAGGCGGAAAGGTATGTTTTGTGTAGATTTCCTTTGTAAATAAGTTATAAAGGATTAAGCGTGAATATGTGAAGTTTCATATATAAGTCCACCATTATAAAGGATAAAGGGGTTATAATAGAAATAAAGCGTCGACAGAGGGTTTATGGTTAAGTCCGCATTAGCCAAAGGTTAAAGAGGGGTTTGTTATATATGCGACAACAATGCTATGAAGGCCTAAAGCACGGATAAGGCTTAAACTAAGGTTTATAAGGGGTGATTGAGTTCCGATAGAAGGAAATGAAAGACTGGGCTATTGTAATGAATGGTTTCGTTGAGTTATTAAGGGGGCCTTAACTAGTGATGGTTGAATATTTTGACTCGATAGTGAGTTAAATACCTGGGACTAATGTGCTTATGCATTTTATATGCATATTGTGGTTGTAAGTGGGGGTAACCCTTCATCATTTGGTATTAGTGCAGAATTGTAATCAGAGTAGGGAAAGATTTCCTATGAAAAGGAGTTTGCACATAGAAGAAGGTAATGTGCATAAGTTAATTGATGAATGATAGAGGCTACAACAGAAGATTGTAGGGGAACTTTTGAAGTTCTTGGGAGATTGTATTAGTTCCAGCAGAGGCTTAGAGTAAACAGGAACAGAGGATTCCTTGAAGAAAAGTGAGAGCAAGATTGCTTAGTACAAGTTCTAAAGGAAAGAGGACTTAGAGACCAAATAAAGGACGATCCATTCAAAGTCCAGAAGAATGGGAGAATAAGATCATACATAGATCATGGAGGTAAGGTAGTGTGTTTGGTTTCAAATTGAAATTGAATATTGTGGTTGCAGATGAAGCATCTCAACAAAGGACAGCAAGAGAAGTTGTGAGAGGAGAACCAGATGTGTTCTTGAAGGCAGAGTAAGGAAAACATTCTGAAGGATAAGTGGCAGTGAACCTAAAGAATCCAACAAGAGGTTGGACAGAGAGAGGACAGCTGAAGTGTTCTCAAGAGAGAGTGAAATATTACAGAAGCCTAGAAGGAGCAAAGGTGTTTCTCAAGAGGAGGTTCCAGACAGAGGACCCGTGCTTACCAAAAGGCTGAGTGAGGAGAGCTTAGTGAGGTAAGATTGCAGTGAGGAGGACTAGATGTTGTAGAGGCTTGTTGCAAATGAGTGAGGAGCTCATGAAGAAAGAGCAGAAGAATATGACTACTGATAGTCATAGCAGAGGTTCAGAGAGAAGCCACAACAGAAGATATGAGAAGAAGAATGCCAAAGCAGATGGCAAGAGACTGAGTAAAGAGGAGACTGACAAGGAGTTGGCTGAGATAAGAAAAGAACTTGATGTGTTAACAATGTGGCTAGAAGAAAAACAGAGACAAGGTTGGGTATTAAGGAAGAAGCCAGTGGAGTGGCATGAGATGCAGAGAAGGCTACAACAAAAGAAAGTAAAGTGGCTGAGGGAAAAACTCAAGGAAGTTGAGTTGGAAATCGAAGAGACCATTTGTGAACCAGAACAGGGAGAAATTTTGGGAGAAAGTGAGGACTACGCTGAAGCTAAAAAATGGAGATCAAGTGAAGATCTCATGGACTATTGGGATAGTTCAAAACAACATGAGGACATGCTGACTGAAGATGAAGAGCTGATGTATGAGGCCATCAAGCCTTGTTTTTTCGAACCTAATAGTTTTGGTGTGCTTGCAGGATGCATACAAGAGGATAGATAGCCTTGTGAAGCTGTTGAAAGCATGGAGGAGTATCTTATAGAAGATGAATACTCTGAAGTGAAGCTAAATAGAGCTCTTGAACTGAAGTATGAAGAGCAATGTGTTTTAGGGGATAAAAGGTACTCTAGAGCAGTAGAGTATGATGAAGAAGACCTCTCAAGGGAGGAAAGTATTGAGTTGATACAGTAGAAAGAACTCATTAACAAATTAATAATTGGAGCTCTTACAAGACAATAACCATTCCTTGTGAAGGAAGGAGATGAAGTTGAGCCTGAGGAGCTAAATCACACGGAAGATTCTGAGAAGCAAGGAAATGTGATGACTAAAGAGGTGAGTAAGACCTCCTGGTCTTATGATTTTAAAATTAATAATTTGTGGATGATTGCAAGTACATCACAGTACAATGAACAAACTTTAGAGTTTGTTAGAGAGAAGGAGCGGAATCTGAAATCTGTTCAGATCAAGACTGAGATGACAAGATCTCAGAACCAGAAGGAGACAGAAGAGTCACCCAGGAGGAGGTAGCAGAATGTTTGAATGGTCATAAAGGAGAAAGATGGTAGTCTTATTGCAATGAAGACTGAAAAAATGTTGTTCCAAAGAAATGATTCAATGAATGTCATTGGGAAGGATAGAGATTGTTTAAAGATGATATGGAGGTTCTTAAAGAACAAGAGGGTAAGGATGAAAGGGAGGCAATAAGAATCAAACAATTTCAAAGAAGAGTTAACCAGCAGCAAGCTAAGGAAAAAGAAGTTCACTACTGTGAACAAAAGCAGGGAGGAATCATTGAAACAGATGATGGGACGAGAGGCTAATTGACATTCTCATGAATTATTTTAAGAATTCGAATCAGTAGATAGAGATGCTAACATAGGAGAAAGAAATAGAGCAACAAACTGAATTGTTGCCAAAGGAAGATAAGGCACAGAAGCCTTATGTTTTTCATTAACAAATGTTTTATGAATGCAGGTTTAGTTACAGATGCTGGAGGAAATTTGGCACATATGAGAAGCCAAATAAATATGAAAGAAGAAGATTCTATGGAAGAATTTAATCCATGGAACAAAACTGTTCAATTGCTGGAGAGAATGTTGGAAAGTCAGAGTTCAATGGAGAATTCAGATGTTGCAGAGGAAGATATCCTTAAAGATATTTAGGAAGTTTAGGTGGAGGCAATGTCTACAATGGTAGCAAGAGAAAAATTAGAAGAAAATAAACAACAATTTGAAGAGTTAATAGACAACAGCAACAACCTGAAGCAGAGAGAAAGAGGTAACAGTGAATGGTAGAATATGGACCAGCCCAAAGATATTCTAAAGATGGAGATTGAAGAGTTATGGCAATTAATGATGAAGCAGTCCATTAGGAGGAAAATGATAGCAGTAGGAAGGATGATCAATCAGAGTATGACCTTGATTGACAAGAAGAAGAAGATGGAGTTGAAGATAGCAGACATACAGTAACAACAAAGGATCAAAGCTTTTGGGCGGTTACAAACTAAAGTTTGGGACCCTCGAGGTTTTTATCAAGACTTGAAAACACATAATCAGGAGATCATGAATATTTTCTACTTTGGGAGTCTGATGCAGGAGCATTCAACCCAAGAGAAAATCATTGTATTTTAGTAGACATAGGGGGCATGTGTTTTAAGGAAGTTGGATTCCTAAGTGTTAAGTTAATGTAATATTTAGGCTTTTGAGTGGTTAAAATAGAAATTAATTAGATAATGTGAGAATGTTGTAAATTCTCTCTAATTAAGGAGAACATGAGTTGTTAATAATGACAAAAGAGTTAAAAGTCAATTATAACTCTTAAGGCAGTTCATGATTCAAGGAACTAGAGAGAGTTCTTAGGGATTAATTAGAGTTAGAAGTGGACATAGAGGACATTTAGAAGTCAGTTTAGTAGATCTAGGATTTGAACTAGAATTAGTTCAACAACCTTTCTGGTATAAACGTAAGCCTACAGGCAGTGTAAAAGAGGAGAGGCCACCAATATCGTAGACCAGGCCTGAGAGACAGAAAGGCTCAACATGTAATTACTTGTTCATATTTATATATATACAAAGGTTAATTCATGAATTGTGTAATGTGTGAAATAAGTATGTAATGATTGATTTATGTGTGAATTCGTAGGTTCTGTAACAAAGGTTGTAGGCAGAGTTCTGAAGAACTACGCAGAGGAGAAGAACGATTCAGAGGAATCGTAATGGATCATTGAATCCACTTGAAGGATCAAGAAATGCTCTGAAGTGACATTGATCAAAGGAGCATGCGAAGGTAAGAGAGGAGGAAGAGTGTGCAGTGAAATAGCAGAAGACCCAGAACCTTTTGAAGAACCTGAACCACAGAGAAAACGCTGAAGAGATAGCATAAAACATAAGAAAAGTGACAAACAGAGAAGCGAGGCATTAGTACATAGGAGCCATTGGATCATTATGATCAATGGACAGGATCATATTGCGAAGACAGAGGAATTGATATCGCATCAGTGGTTTTAGACAGTAGAAGTGGTATTTCGGGCGGCCTCAAAACCATAAGCGATATTGAAGGCTAGTTAC
Organism: Pinus tabuliformis; assembly: GCA_031772625.1. Lineage (NCBI taxonomy): Eukaryota > Viridiplantae > Streptophyta > Pinopsida > Pinales > Pinaceae > Pinus > Pinus tabuliformis. The sequence goes on from CM062817.1 coordinate 658,215,193, forward strand.
CTGATTCCATACATATCACGACACGTAGCAGCGAAGGAGGGAGGGAAAGTCACTTTTTCGGGTAGTTATTCCTCATCCCTATTGTCTATCTGAAGTCATCGTGGACCGTTGGATCTACTAAGTGTAGATCAGCGGGCAAGACCGTCAAGCGACTTTTGGAATGGGGAAGGATCTCAATCGTTGGATCGATCGCCAGATCAACGGTCAAGATTTAATCGGAGCTATTGGAACGAGGTTGGAACGACCCTTTTAAATATGGCGATAATGATAGCGATTTAATCGCAACCGTCGGATCGGAAGCCAGATCTATGGTCCTGATTTAATCGGAGATCGGCAGAAGGAAGGAGGAGTGCTTCGGAAATGGTTGAAAGGCGCAGACCTGAAAGCTTATAGAGGCAGACTCAATTCCATTTGAGTTCCGGCCTTAAGCTTTGGAGCAACGTTCCGTGTATTTCCTATGTAATGTGGAGTTCAGAGGAAATGTGATAAGGCATATGGAAAAGGCGGACCCGATAAAGTATTGAGGCACGGTTAATAATATTTGAGATCTAGTAGTGCGTTATCACATATCGGATGCGATAGAGCCAGTGTTAACGAAAACCCACGGAGGAGCCGATACCCAATTGTGATCAGCGATAAAGGGGAAACCTCGAGAACTGTGCAGAGGCCATACCAAGGCAGAAAGGTATGTTTTGCGTATATTTCCTTTGTAAATGAGTTATAAAGGATTATGTGCAAATATGTGAAGTTTCATATATAAGTCCACCATTATAAAGGATAAAGGGGATATAATAGAAATAAACCGTCGATAGATGGTTTATGGTCAAGTCTGCATTAACCAAAGGTTAAAGAGGGATTTGTTATATATATGCGACAACAATGCTATGAAGGCCTAAAGCACAGATAAGGCTTAAACTAAGGTTTATAGGGGTGATTGAGTTCCGAAAGAAGGAAATGAAAGACTGGGCTATTGTAATGAATGGTTCCGTTGAGTTATTAAGGGGGCCTTAACCAGTGATGTTTGAATATTTTGACTCGATAATGAGTTAAATACCTGGGGCTAATGTGCTTATGCATTTTGTATGCACACTATGGTAGTAAGCGGGGTAACCCTTCATCAACAACTAACTCGTCTCGTACAAATATTATGATTGTTGTTAGAACTTGATGTGTTGTTTTCTTTGGTAGAATGAGCTTATGAATTTCAATTAGAAGAATGGAAAGGCAAGAGGAAAAATTTTTTTTGTGCCTACCATAGTTATTCTCACATTAAAAATATTTGAACAACCTCAACTAAGCTAGTAATACTTTTGACAACTTTATGCTATTATAAAACCTCACCGAAAGTATAATAAACATATTGGTTGTTGTAATTATCTCAACCATTTCTTAGATCCCTAATAGATGAATGGATTGTCTCTTCTCCATTGTTGCTTTTAGAGGAAAAATATCTATTTTTATAGGACCAGGCATGCTCTAGAACCCCAATAGATGAATGGGTTGTTTATTCTCCATTGTTTCTTTCAGAGGAAAAGATATGTATTTTTATGGGACCACACATGCTCTTGAAGCTTCAATTGCTTAGACTTAGGCTCTTGCTTGCATATGGAACTATCGATTGAATGTTAATATAGGGACTTTTAGGGTTTGGAGGATTTTCCTCTTGTTGCCCATGATTACTGAGAAAAGACATATTCACATTGCAACAATTGGATGCAAGGCTCTTTTGCAAGGGGTATTTTGGAAAGGAAAACATTACAATACAAAAGGCCATTTTTCTATCGGTTGGGACCTCTCAAAAATTTGACTACGAGTATATGAAACAATGTGCATACTTATCATGCAATCACTTGTTTGACCAGTGGAATTCAATTTCTAGATTACCCAATTGGCTAGTCTCACTCTTGACTCGTAGGAGAGTGTACACAACAGAAATTGCTCCCAACATGAAAACACGATCAATATAAATGGTGATAGTGTAAGTTTACAATACATGCTTGGGTTTTCCATTGACTACTTCAGGTTTATGGATAAGTTGGCCTCCTATTGACCATAGAGAGGATTCCTCCCGTAACACAATTTATTCTCTCATCCATATTTATAATTAGAATACCTTCTCCAGTGATATGTTCTATCTAGGATTTTACTCATACTAATATCCATATAGATTCGCCTTGGACCCATATGCAGATTGAGGTTGAGGTTGAGGCTTGGGCCTCCATAATAAAAAAAATTATCATCCAAATCCAAACACATAAATGCACTAATAACTTAAAACATCCAAACATAGATGTGCAAACCATTAAGGGCAAACAACATACACTATATTAAAGAATAGAATGATATGGTCATGCCCAGAAAAGAAAACATAATGTGAATTTTGAAGGTAATCTCAAACTTATACATAATAACGATAATCTAAAAATGTGACATTATTTTCCTCAAATGGAAGGAACTTAGATCCATCTAACCCCGGATCTATCATGAACATACAAAGATCAGATTCCTCCAGGTGCAAACATTTCTTCAAGTTCTACAGTCCAAAAAGAAAATTTGCACCTCAAAAGATTTGATGATTCACTAAACATAATAGATCCGGTGTTTGATAAATCTAAACTGGTATTATTTTACCTTGAGCTTATCTAATAGTTTTTTTTCATTTTGATTTCACGTTTTTGTCATTTACTTATCCTACGTTTTGAATTTTACATCATTCGGGGTAAACTAAAATTTTGTTTTTATAGTGAAAGGATGAACGTAAAAAACTTGCTTCTTCAACAACCGTGTTTGATATTGTTTGAACACTGAGTTTTCTAAATCATCTCAAAAGTGCTGGAGAAATGCCCTGACAGACATAAGAGCATATCCATAATACGTGATCGATGGCAACATGAAGGCTGTGACGGAGGTGAGAGCATCTCCATAATTCAGAGAATTCAAAGTCAGTGAAGACTTGGCAAAGTCACTATCTCCGTGAGTGGTAGCTCGACACGTAGCATGACTAATGCAATAACACCGAGCTTTGCGTTGTCTTTACGTTAAAGATTTAGAGTGGAAACGATTCATATACTCAAATATATAGTGACTTGAAACGTTGATCTAGAATTGTAAATTTAATATGGCTTTCTATCATTTTTAAGTGGATAGGTTTATGCTTAACATATTAATGACGTACATTTTAGATAATATGTATTAAATATATATTTATAAGTAAATTAAGATATATTTTTTATATTATAATTTAATATTAAAATTTATGTTTCGATAATTCGTTGTTAAAGCGGTGATACCTATAATTAAATGAAATAGATGTGTGGTATCAATCTTTCAAACTATTGACAAGATTGTATTTTTTCTTCATCACCACATAATTACTAATAGACAATTACATAAACATATAAAAATATAACACAAGAATTGTAACATTCAAAAAGATTATCATCCAAATCCAAACACATAAACAGACTAACCATTCAAAGCATCCAAACACAGAGAAACAATTAGACCATATTAAAGAATAGAATGATATGGTCATGCCAATCAAAGAAAACATAAAGTGAATTTTGAAGGTAATCTCAAACTTTTACATAATAATGATAATCTAAAAATGTGACATTGTTTCCCTCAGCTGAACCAACTTAGATCCATCTAACATCAGATCTATCATGTGCCAAGTGGAATCAAATCAATCGAGGTGCAAACCTTTGCTCAACTTCTACACTCCAAAAATAAGGTTTACACCACGAGGGATTAGATCCTTCTCGGCGCATGATAGATTTGGTTTACATGAATCTAAGCTAGTATTATTTTGCCTTGAGTTGATCTGATATTTTTTTGGTCATTTATTTATTCTGATTTAAAGTTTTTGTCATTTAGTTATTTTTATTTCACATTTTCAATTTTACATTATTTAGCATAGACTAAATTTTTATTTTTATAGTGAAGGTATGAACGTAGAAAGCTTTCTTCAGGGAAAATTTTAAGAACCCCCCCTAAATTTATATGTATAATAAATGGGCGAATCTCCCTGGTATATAGGAAAAATGGAAGGCAATTTTATCAATAATATAATATGTATATATAATTTTTTGGCGAATCTCTCACCGGGCATGGCGAATATTTTACTCAATTATAAAATCTTGTAAGATCTTGGTGAGTCTTTCACTAAATAATAAAACTTTGTAAGGTCCTAGTGAATCTTAGCATTGTGAACTCTTAGAGAAATTTTTCAAAAAGTATAAAACCATATATGACAAGAGCCACATGGTGGCAATATCACTGTTTTTTTCACATTTCCACGAAATGGAACTTGTTTATAAAATTATAAAAAAGCCAACCAAGTCCCTTATAATATGCAGGTAAGCTTATAACAGAGTCTGATACATCTACTATGCTTGTCTTCATTCAAGTGTCATAGCTGCTATACTTAACACTGTGAATCACAACTCTCTCAGAACTCAACTCTATAGTGTAATTAAAACCTTTGGAAATTGAATCTGACAACTCTATAAAAAGGATTAGTGAAATAGAAGCTTTTGTGAATGAGCCCACTAATTATCACTGCTAAACAATCAATCCAGACTATGAAGTCTTCCATCTTGATCACAATCGTGCTCATGATCAAGGGAGTGCGACCACCTAGCCTGACATAATGGCCATCATAGCTTCCAATAATCAACAACCACCTTGCAAGGACATCCTAGCTCATGTCTCATGAATTTTATTCATCAATCTTAACTAATATAAATCTTATAAAGATAATATTAGAATCCTCTCTGGATTCACTGTTAATACAAGGGTAAAGGAAATTTTCTAGCTCAAGGCACTAGCCAATACCAACTTTGGTATTTGTGACCCCTTTGTGGGGATGCACCTACCCTGACCTGTTGGGTTTCTGCCTTGTAACATAGTTCAAGGATCACAAGACTTTTCAATCTTCCTACTCCATTAGACACACTTTATATGCTATACATAGTGAATGGAAAAGAAGCATTATAGAACACAAAATTTCACAGAAGGAAGAAAAATCTTAGCCAGTTCAATATCAAAATCTTAACCACTAATTAATAAATAATAACAAGTAGTGTAATGAATTGTTCTGAGTTATTTATTTACAAGCTGTAAAGAATGTAGTGGAATGGAAAATATTACTTAGGCAACCCTTCAATATTTTCTACTAATATGTCTGTGCATGTACATATGAAATTAAGAGCATTGTTGAATACAAAGTTTCCTTTTCTCTTGCCTCCATTCTTACAAATCAGTGTGAAATCAATGTCACTTTGAATCTCCTTTCCTATGTGGATGTTTTGACAAATCAATGTGAAATCAAAGTCACTTTGAATTTCCTTTCCTACGAGGGATCACATTCACAGTTGATTAGTAAAGTATAATCTACTATATATTATGTTCAAGAAACTGACTGCAATCTACAGTGGAAATGAGACCTCAATTCTTATTCTGAATTTGAATATCTCAGGACAACATAAGAGATAAAAATGCATATGGCCTTAGTAGCTAGAAAACAATAACTCCATCATTACAAGACCACCTAGATTTCGGCACTTAATATAAATAATGGCACTAGTTGTAGTGCTTATTTTCATTAACACCATGGAAAAGCAACAACAATGTTTCAAAGTACACTTACTAGAAAAGTTGTAACATTCTGAGAATATTTAATGATAGCATCTGAACCTCATAGCTATGGTGGGGAAACTAGGGAACCCAAATATTGGAAGATATCTCATACCAAATATGAGAACAGAATAAAAAAGGGAAAAAATCGAAATCTATAAATCAAGCAATGAATTGTTTACAAATCAAATACAATTCCTTTAACTAACAATTAAATCATGGTGATATATTTAAATATTTAGTAAGAGGGTAACTTCAAACCATGGAATATTACCTTTTTCATTACTATCATCCCTCAGTGGCTGAGATTACAAATCAATACTTATGGAAAGATTGTACGAAATTTTGTGAAATAGTAAAGCGTAACCTCTATTTTCAAGAAACAAAATCAAGACATTGTTACATCAAGAGCCATAATTGATACATAATCAATGAATCAAGTCCTTGTATGGCACAAGCTTGTTTCAGAACCTCTATTTTCTCAATAACAAAATCAAGACATTGTATGTGGTTATTGCCAAAAGGAAACTGCGTTCTAATTTGGAAGAGGATCTTATCAAAAGACATGGATTTATTCAAAGCTACAAAGCCTAATGGGTTACTGAAAAATAAGTTGGAATATAGGATCATGATACTTAAATTGAACAAATATGCTTTCTTTTCAGAAACATTACAGTTATACAATGTTTCTTGAAAGCATTAGAATGTGAAATTGGGCCTTTCTAACAAGACAAATTTTCATTAACAGAATGTACTTTCCTACCTGAAACATTGTACATATCCAAGAAAAACTTGAAAATCATAAGAGAACTTAGCATAATGTACTTTCTTTCCTCCCTTAACATTCTTAAAGAGTTGAGGTTCCCCAAGTCATCAGGTAACTTTCGAAGGAAATGATAGTTAGTAATAGTCCAATTCACAACTGAATATGTGTCACAAATACGAGGGGGCATCTCTTCCAAATCACAAAAGTGCTCCAGGTTAAAATCTAGCATTATTGGAAGCTTAATGCTCGACTGGTTGTTATTGAACCCTGACATTTTTCCATTCTTCACTAAAAGCTTAAAGATAGCTTCTCTAAGTTCTACATGACTTTACTATGCTCTTGAAGTGGGGGCACATATAGGCTCTCCAAGTGAATAGTCTTAAACTAAGTGAAGATAAGGCCGATAGATCATTGAGTGTGGATCTCTTCAACCCATAATTGAATACTATATCTCTCTTGAACCCATAATTGAATACTATTAGGACTTTCAAATTTTTCATGGAACTCAAAAATGTTGGAAGAAAGTATTTTCTTCCAAAAAGAGTAAAACTAAAGCCTCTGCTTGAGGACAATTGATGTCACACCACTAACACTTCTCCATGGAATCTATATAGGTAAACCACAAATGTAGAATTCCATTACAATATTGTGTTTATTGAATACACAAATGAAATCATTGCATTTCTTTAAAATATCTTTTGAAATCAAAATTACTGAAATTACATATCGATAACCTAGTGGGTGTAGGATAAAATTCACCCGTGTCATTCACAGAAAGCATGAGAAAAAACCTAATACTATATATAAAACCAAGAAAAATTCAAATTCATCACTTCTAGGGACCTTGTAACCAGCCTACCAATACACAAGTATGTTCCTGTTTGCAGTTAGAAAAATTACCCAAATTACAATCTGTTTACTCCAGCATATGTTCGAAAGTTATAGAAGGATGAGTAGTGCAATCAATCCATTCTTTTTAGCCCTGGATTTGTTTCAGTTTAAAACAGAAGTATACAAATATACTTGTCCAATGTCTATGCTTTAACCATTCACTTTAAGATGTTTTTACAATATAATTTCCTAAGTCTATTCAATATCTTCATTATTATAAAAACCAACCTATATCCATCTTAACTCCACATCTACCACTCTTAAGGGGATGAAATCTATTTATCCCTCTGAGCACTTGGTAGACCCAGAATTAGGATGGATCTAAGATGATAGAATTTCCCCTTTAAATAGTCTATGCTCACATGAATACCATGGTATTACCATGGTCAATACCATGGGTTATAATAAACTTGGAGCTTAAAAATTACTATTAGTAATTTATAAAAATTAATAAAATTAATAGTTGAATTTTATTTTATTTTTTATTTTAATCAAGCTAAAATGTTTAACATACATTAAATTACAACATCCATTTTTACTCTTGATCCACCAAGCCCCGAGAGGGATCAAATATTTTTTCACTCTATGCTAGTTTGCATATCACGATATTTGATACCTCTTGGGGGTTAAATAGGCTACATTGTAGGTGAATACCATGGGTCAATACCATGTGCCATTTTGGTGAATATCATGGGTCAATACCATGTGCCATTTTTATTTTTATTAATACTAATATTAGGGTTAATAATGTTTTTTTGCATGGTATTAATAACAATCTAGTCCATGGTATTTGTCCCATAGTATTTTTCCCATAGGTTTCACCTAAATATAACCCATTTTTTGAGTGTTCGTAAATATAAGGTGGCTTATGGAGTAAATATAAAAAAATGTTTTATTTGTTTACCATACCTCTCGTTTATTTATATTTTTATTAATTTACCATACCTCTTTTACAAATATGGTATTTGGCCCATAGGATTCACTTAAATAAAACCTCTTTCTTGTCTTGAGCCTTCATAAATAGAACGAGGGTTATGGACTAAATATAAAAAGAGGTTTTATTTATTTACCATACGTCTAGTTTATTTATATTTTTATTTATTTACCATACCTCTCATTTATTTATATTTTTATTAATTTACCATACCTCTTTTATAAATATGGTATTTGGCCCATAGGATTCACTTAAATAAAACCTATTCTTGAAAATGGGTGAATGGAAGGTTGTAACTCCTAGTTTCAAGGGCTAAATTTACCTTTTTTACCCTCTCCCTTAAAATAAGGTGAGCTATTTGAGGTGATTTGTAAAAATGTGCTATGATACAAAATATTCTTCCACTAAAACTTTAAAACCCCTAAATTTTGCCAAAGGGCGAACATTCACCCCTAAAATTTTCTATGGCTTTCTTCTTCAACAACCATGTTTGATATCCTTTCACTACTAGACTTTTGTGCATCATCTCAAAAGCGGTCGAGAAATGTGATTCATGTACTCAAATACATATTGACTTAAAACGTTGATCTAGAACTATAGTATTACTAGCAATTGCACCATAGCATAGGACAAGACGACAACCGACTCATCCATGGAAAATTTTAGGGGCAAATTTTTGCCCTTGGGCTAAATTAAGGGGTTTTATAATTTTATTGGGCAAATATTTTGTATCATAGTACATTGTTACAAATCGCCTCAAATTTATTTTATAAAAAAATTAGGTATGGAGGTTAGCCCACCTTATTTTAAGGGAGAGGCTAAAAAAAGTAAATTTAGACATTGAAATTAGAAGTTACAATCTTCCATTCACCCTCATTTTCAAGAAAATGTATCTATGATAGTTATAAATAAAAATATAAATACATTGGAGGTATGGTAAATAAATAAAATCTCTTTTTATACTTACTCCAAAGGTATGGTAAATAAATAAAAATACGAATAAACTAGAGGTATGGTAAATAAATAAAACCTCTTTTTATATTTAGTCCATAACCCTCTTTCTATTTAAGAAGGCTCAAAAATGAGATTTCATTTAACTTAGTGAATCCTATGGGCCAAATACCATATTTATAAAGGAGGTATGATAAATTAATAAAAATATAAATAAACGAGACGTGTGGTAAATAAATAAAACATTTTTTTTATGTTTACTCCATATGTCACCTTATATTTATGAACACGCAAGCATGTAAATAAGTAAAAATATAAATAAAGTGGAGGTATGGTAAATAAATAAAACCTCATTTTATACTTCAAAGGTATGGCCAATAAATAAAAATATAAATAAACTATAGGTATGGTAAATAAATAAAACCTCTTTCTATATTTAGTCCATAACCCTCTTTCTATTTAAGAAGGCTCAAGAAAGAGGTTTTATTTAATTGAATCCTATGGGCCAAATACCATATTTATAAAAGAGGTATGGTAAATTAATAAAATTATAAATAAATGAGAGGTATGGTAAATAAATAAAACATTTTTTATATTTGCTCCATAGGCCACCTTATATTTAGGAACACTAAAAAAATGTGTTATATTTAGGTGAAGCCTATGGGCCAAATTATTATTAATACCATGCAAAAAACATTATTAACCCTAATATTAGTATTAATAAAAATAAAGATGGCACATGGTATTGACCCATGGTATTCACATGGAATGCAACCTATTTAAAGGGGGAATTAAACTAGCATAGATCCATCTTTACTCTGGATCAAATATCATGATATGCAAACTAACATAGAGGAAAAAAAATATTTGATCCCTCTCGAGGCTTGGTAGATCAAGAGTAAAGATGGATCTTGTAATTTAATGTCACTTAAACATTTTAACATGGTTAAAAAAAAAAAATTAAAAAAAAAATTATTAATTTTATTAATTTTTATAAATTACTAATAGTAGTTTTTAAGCTCCAGGTTTATGATAACCCATGGTATTGACCCATGGTAATACCATGGTATTCATGTGAACATGGACTATTTAAAGGGGAAATTCTATCAGCTTAGATCCATCTTAATTCTAGGTCTACCAAGTGCTGGGAGGGATAAATAGATTTCATCCCTCTAAGAGTGGTAGATGTGGAGTTAAGATGGATATAGGTTGGTTTTTATGACAATCAAGATATTAAATAGACTTAAGAAATTATATTGTAAAAAAATTTCTTATGGTAAATGGTTAAAACTGCATTTAGTCACTTCACAAAATTTAGTAAAAAATATCGATATCTCCATTAATATTGATTTTTCTGATTTAACAAAAAAAAACTCAAAACAATGAAATCTTAACTCTTTCCGCATCACCCTTGCAGAAGAGAGATAGTCGCTACCCAGATTTCCCACCATTTTTCGAACATTCTCAATATGATATCTTCATGAAAAAGTTAAGGTACTAATCTTGGATTAGTTGTTTGAAAAATACGCTAGTTTGTATAACATTTCATTTTCTCTGCTATTCTTAGTTTCTTCGTTTGTCGTAATGATCTGTAGGGGTTGGATCACTGCACCATATTGTATTAAAAGGTGGAGATTTTGCACCAAAAAGGAAATTAATCCACATGTTACAACACTGTTAAAAATGGTATGAAGGTAGTGAATTATGCTAATAAGAAATTTAGATTGGGAGAAACGTAACTAAATTTTATTATTTAATTGAATATTTCCAATTAAAGTAATAATAAATATATATTTTTATATTGATTGGAAGGCTTCAACGGTCACTTCTTTCCATTAGATCCCCTTCAGGCCTTTGGGATACCTACTACTTCATTATATTATATAGTTGGGGCTTGCTACTTGTTGGCATGTTGGGGTAAACAAACTTGATGTGTTTTTTTTTTATCTCGCAGTTGGAGTCTATGGAATAAGAAAGAAATTTGATAGCTTGGCAAAAGTGGTAGAGAAAACATTAATCTCTCCTACCATGACAAACATGGCCACTAAAACTTGCAACATTGTTTGTAGGAAGTGAAAATTATGTTTCTTTTTTCCAAACATGTATGTTAGTATATTACAGTTTAATGAATATGTTTTATTATTATCATATATGGTTTCATACTTTAACAAAACATTCGCCAAGACTTCACAATGTTTTATTATTCAATGAAAGATTTTCCAAGATCTTACAAGATTTTATAATTCAGTGAAAGATTCGCCATGACTTTACAAGATAATATAATCTGGTGAGAGATTCGCCAAAAAATATATATATACATATTATATTAGTGATAAAATCGCCTCCCATTTTTCCTATGTATCATGGGGATTCGCCCATTTATTATACATATAAATTTAGGGTGGTTCTTAAAATTTTCCCTGGACTCGTCTCCTAGAAATATTATGATTGTTGTTAGAGCTTGATGTGTTGTTTTCTTGGGTAGTATGAGCTTATGAATTTGAGTTAGATGAGCGGAAAGGCTAGAGGAAAAAAAATGTTTGTGCCTACCCTAGTTATTCTCACATTAAAAAAAATCGAACAACCTCAACTAAGCTAGTAATACTTTTGACAACTTTATGCTAATATAAAACCTCACCTAAAGTAGAATAAACATATTGGTTGTTGTAATTATCTCAGCCATTTCTTAGATCCCCAATAGATGAATGGGTTGTCTCTTCTCCATTGTTGCTTTCAAAGGAAAAAATATCTATTTTTATAGGACGAAGCATGCTCTAGAACCCCAATAAATGAATGGGTTGTCTCTTCTCCATTGTTTCCTTCAGAGGCAAAAATATGTAGTTTTATAGGACCACACATGCTCTTCAAGCTTGGGTTCCTCAGACTTAAGCTCTTTCTTGCATATCAAACTATTGGTTGAATGTTAATATGGGGACTTTGAGGCTTTGGAGGATTTTCCTCTTGCTGCTGATGATTACTGAGAAAAAGGCATATTCACATTGCAACAATTTGATGCAAGGCTCTTTTGCAAGGGGTATTTTGTAAAGGAAAACACTACAATACAAAAGGCCATTTTTATATCCGTCAGGACCTCTCAACAATTTGATTACAAGTACAGGAAACACTATGCATACTTATCCTACAGTCACTTGTTTGACCAGTGGAATTAAATTTCTAAATTACCCAGTTGGCTAGTCTTATTCTTGACTGGTAGGAGAGTGTACACAACAGAAATTGCTCCCAACATGAAAACATGATCAATATAAATGGTGATAGTGTAAGTTTACAATACATGCTTGGGTTTCCCATTTACTACTTTAGGTTGACAGATAACTTGGCCTCCTATTGACCATAACGAGGATTCCTCCTGTAACACAATTTACTCTCTCAACCATATTTATAATTAGAATACCTTCTTTAGTGATATGTTCCATATCAGATTTTACTCATACTAATATCCATATAGATTTACCTTGGAACCATATGCAGATTGAGGTTGAGGTCAAGGCTTGGGCCTCCATAATCAAAGCCCTCACCACAACCATAATAGTGGATTCATATTTGTCATAGGAAGGCGTCGATCTGGATATAAGTGTGCATCTATATTAATTTACATCATCATCTCATGCTACTCCTCCATAAGGGCATGACACCAATCCTTTTGAAAAGTCATGGCTCATCTCTTGCTCAACTGGGAGTATAACAAGTGTCTTAAGAGGGAGGTCTCGATTTGCACGCCTGACATAAATGTATCAATCAATCAATCAATGACCTTTACAACTACTTTTTGATATTGATGCTATTACTCTTGATCATATCCACCACAAAAGAGAGTGCAATTGTAGTCATCAAAACAATAAAAATGCATCATGATCATATTCAGAGATTACTTTGAGCTGGGTTAGTTTCTGACAATTTCTTGAGATTCCTACAAGACTTTTGAAAATCCCCTTATTCTCACAACCTCTTGTAGCTCATGTTTGGAAATAATACATTTTTTGAGTAAGAGGCATGCTTGACACCTAATGTCATGGTGATTTGCACAAAAGGTAAGCCACAAAAAATCCTTATGATTTAAGAGTCAATAAAGGTTTCTTATTCCCATTGAGAAATTTTAGAGATAGTAGATAATGGAAAACATGGAGAGACAAGCTTCCCTTCATAGCTCATAAATAAGAAACATATCGAACCCACAGTCCAAGTTCTTCCTCAACAACTCCCTAATACAAGAATTTGTGGAACTCTGGTGCAGGGTAACACCCTCACATACCCACAGTATGCATCTATGATGCATCTACACTCTTGTCCCAGGTATTTAACTCAACGAAGGAGTCAAATCTACAACCATAACTAGTGGTTAAGGCCCTTTTGATCAGTTCCTGTGTATAGGAACTTAATCGCCCTACTAATACATCCTATCGAGACTCTATCCACTCTTATAACCCTCACATAAGAGTTAACGAAGCCATTTCTTCATATCTCTCCATCGTTAGACATATATATATATAATTCATATATCACACTATATTCCTGTTACAAAGGAAATATACACACAAACTTACCTTTCTACCTTAGTACAACTTTTGCACAGATTTCAATGCTCCACCTTTATCGTCGTCGCAATTGCTTATCGGCGTCTCCACTTATATGTATATCAATACCCTTTCCGCTCTGATATGTAGTTATCAGAGACATTAATATATATTTGAGTCTTAAAAGACTCGCACAACACTTTAACATAATACATAGGAAAGACAGGAAATACAAAGGAAATCCCATGCCAACTCATGTACCGGACTTCAAATGTTATGTATTTGTGTTCTCAAATACCGTCGGGTCCGCTCCTTCCAAGTCTGTCCGCTTATAACCTCGATCTCTACCAACGCTGATATATTGTCAACGTCGATCGCCGATTATCACTGTCGATGATATCGCAACACTCATAACTGTTGACCCTTGTCACCTCCGATCACCGATATGCGATTTAATCATGATCGTTGATCTGGCCATGATCCAATAGTCCGTGATTAATCGTTTCTCACTCTCCGCAATTCTCCAAGTCTTATTCTGATCACTTTAAAAGAGTCTTCCACTGATGCGATTAAATTACAGTCGTTGATCTATAAGATCTAACGGCTGTTGAGCGTCACTTGCACTTCTTTGTTTATTCCTTTTACTTGGAATTTCTTCGCATTTTCTTCAATTTCTCTCTGTGCTTGAGTTTCTTCAAAATCTCCCATCCTTGTTGTTTCCGTTGCGCGACTCTGATTCACTTCTCCACTCTTCTCTTTGATTATGTCTTAGATATCTTCTCAACGTTTCTCTATGGGTTTCTGTCTCGCCCAATTTCACTTCGTTGTTCTGTTCGAACAGTCCTCAATGTCTCCTCTACATGTTCTGCAGAACTCTGCCTGCACACCTCATGTAACAGAACCTATGAGTTCAATTCATAATTCATCACAAACACGCAATTCACACTCTATTGAGACATTCAGAAATAACTCTGTATATATATTAATGTAAAATCACTAATTACATTCGAGACTCCTTGGTCTCGCTCACACACATAGGCCTGATTTCTACTATTAGTGGCGTCTCCCTTTCTACCCGTAGGCTTACATATATTTATATGGAAACATTGGATCGAATCATTGAAGGGTTCGATCAATCCTCTAAAAAAAGCCTAAAGCTCGTTACATGCATGCATATGTGGCAGATAAGTCTCCTTGAGACTTTATCCTTTCCATCTTTTCCTCTGTTTTAAAACAGATAAGTCTTATTATCAGCTTCCCATTTAATGCCTAAAAGCTCTCTCTTGTTTCTAGAATCATGGAACTGTTTAAGAGTTGGATTTGACTTCTACCACTCATGTTCTCATTTATTTATTTTGAGAGCATTTACATATTCTCCCATTGTCTAATTAAATCACTTAAAAGCCTAAATATTACATTGACTTGAGACTTAGGAAACTACTTCCTAAAATGCATGTCCCCCTATGTCTACTATTTACAATGATTTTCCTTGGGCTGAATGCTCCTGCATCAAACTCGTATGTCCTCATTTATTGATAGTGTGATGTATGTTTCCACGTCTGCGGTACATAAGGCCCTTTTTCCATCCATCGGTACCTCTCAATAATTCGATTACAAGTATAAGCAAAAATGTGCATACTTATCCCACAATCACTTCTTTGACCACTGGAATTCAATTTCTATATTATCCAATTCGTTAGTCTTACACTTGACTAGTAGGAGAGTGTACACAACAACAATTTCTCCCAAAATGAAAACATGATCAATATAAATGGTGACAATGTAGGTTTACAGTACAGGCTTTTGTTTCCCATTGACTACTTCAAGTTGAGGGATAACTTGGCCTCCTGTTGACCATAGCGAGGATTCCTACCATATCTCAATTTACTCTCTCATCCATATTTATAATTAGAATACCTGCTTATGTGATATGTTCCATCCAGGATTTTACTCATACTAATATCCATACAGATTGGCCTTAAGCCCATATGTAGGTTGAGATTGAGTTCGAGGCTTGGGCCTCCATAATCAAATCCTTCGCCACAACCACAATAGTGGATTCATCTTCGTCATAGGAAGGGTTCAATCTGGATATAAGTGTGGGTCTATATTCATTTACGTCATCGGCTCATGCTACGCTTACATAAGGGCATGACACCAATCCATTTGAAAAGTCATGGCTCATCTCTTGCTCAATTGGGAGTATAATAATTGTCTTGAGAGGGAGGTCTGGGTTTGCCCACCTAACATAAATGTATCAATAAATCAATCAACAACCTTTACAACTACCTTTTGATATTGATGCTATTACTCTTGATCATATCCACCACCAGAGAGAGTGCAATTGTAATAATCAAAATAATCAAAATTCATCATGATCCTATTCAGATATTACATTGAGCCTGGTTTGTTTCTAGCAATTTCTTGAGCTTCTTGCAATGCTTTTGACTGTCCCCTTATCCTCACAACCTCTTCTAGCTCATGTTTAGAAAGAATACATTTTATGAGTAAGAGGCATGCTTGACACCTAGTGTCATGGCAATGTGCACAAAAGGAAAGCCACAAGTGATCCTCATGATTGAAGAGTCAATAGAGGTCACTTATTTCCATTGAGAAATGTTAGAGATAGTAGACAATGGAAAACATGGAGAGACAAGCTTCCCTTCATAGCTCATAAATAAGCAACATAGTGAATCCAGAGTCCAAGTTCGTCCTCAACAACTCCCTAATACTAGAATTTGTGGAACTCCTATGTCCTTCTAATTTATTGATAGTGTGATATATGTTGCAAAGTCTGCAGTAACTACTTTTTTTCCCTCAGTTGTTGCCTCAGAACAATCATATGGCAATAATATTTTCAAACTTCTAAGCATGGGAAGACAAGTGCATATAAGAGAACACATACGAAGAACACATACAAGAACGTATAGGAGAACATGTATGAGCACATAGACAATACATATTGAAAGGAATAAATTTCATAGAAAATAAATATTGTAAAGAATAAATTTCAATTATCAGTTTGAATGTTATAGCTTCCCATATAAGAGAACAGATACGAGCACACGTTATAGCTTCCCATATAAGAGAACAGATACGAGCACATGGACAATGCATATTGCAAAGAATAAATTTCAATCATTAGTCTGAATGTTATAGCTCCCTAGTGATATCATGCTATGCCCCTTGGAGATACTAGAGGATATTTATGCTTGCCAATGGTTGTACAACTTTCATTTCTCTATTGTCTCATCCCCATGCAACTGACTTACAACGTTTTTTTGCAACATGTGGTGCAATTGTTATTGCCTATCCCTATGCTACCGACTTACGACATTTTTTTTGCAACATGTGGTGCAATTTCTAGTTTTAATTGCATAAAAGAATAAGGGACATAATGAGAGATCAATGGTTACATAGTGTGAAAGTAATAATGTATAAGAAAACTTACTAAAATGTTCAAGTCCCTCTACTTGACTTTATGAACTATGCATGGAGAATATATGAATTCAACTAGTAATTATAGTTATATAGTCCAAATCAAAACCATGTCAAGCCAATGCTAACAAAAAAAAATTAATAATAATAAAGAAATGAATGAAAACAAATATTAGTAATTCAATATTAAAAAAAGCCATTATATTAATTTGTACTTTAATCTAAATTATTTTAAACTTATAATTATCCATACATAAATTAAGTAATCACTCTCATTGAAAAAAACCAATCTATCTAATTTGAATTTGATCGATATCTTCATTACAGGCGCGAGATAATTTACAAATGTAAACAAACAATTAAAAATAAACAAAAATTACAAAACATGAGTTTAGAAGGCTGTAAATGCCATAAATAACCCTGCAACACATACCACGAGTGTTGTTTTCTTGTTTTGTATTTATAATAAGCCTCGGAAGCAAGAACCAAATAACTTTGATAAGTTGAATCTGAAATTCGTTGTTCGATGCGACTGCTTTAGTAAATTGAACTCGAAATTGGCAGACAAACATAGATCCATGGTTTCAGGAAACACTGCTCATATGGAAAGGAGCCTCGACCCTGATCTCCAACTTCCATTGATTCATCCATGGTTACTATAACATCATAACTCTTTGACAACCCATGATATGATTCCAAGGCAGATAATTATTTGGAAAATTCAATCTGCACGATGCTATCCTCTATTTTGCAGCATTCTATGCCACCGTTGACCTCAATAGAGATATCCACTACAAAGAATTTTGTCCCATCGTTGACCTCCATGAATGTCTCCACTGCAAAACTTTATGTCCCACCGTTGACCCCAACAGAGGTATCTGCAGGTTTGTCTTTAACAACACCCTGAACTGGGGATTTTATGTCTATAAATAGAGACTCATGTCCAACATCATATTTAGATGAAATTTTTGGGGTTTTCGTCTCATGACCCCATGGGAAGTGTGCCCCATCAAATGAGTTTCTGCTATGATCAGAATCAAAATAACCTCCTGAATGGGAAGATTTCACCAGTTCGAAATTTGCGGCATCGCCATAAGGAGTGGACATGAAATCGCTCACCTCTTAATAGTTGTGGCTACAGATCTCACAAGAGCACGATTGCTGCAAAGTTTGGCTCAAATTTATATGCTCACAAGATTGGACTGTGGATGCATTTGAAGTGCTTCGAAATGGAGCACTGGGTTTTAGGAACTGAGAGTACCGATACTCGATATCATCGGAGACAGAGACTAGAAGATCCGATCTGCAGACATCCTTCAAAGAGGGTTCCATTTGGTTGTTTACACAGTAACCATCTAATAAGTCAAGCATTGGGGAATATAAGGGTTTTACCTTACTGTTCATATTCAAACCCAACATTAAATTAGGGTTTTTTTGTACATGACTTTACTTTCTTCCTTGACATTTTCTTGTTACTGTCCACTTTTTCAGAACACGAGTGATCGACAAAGTTGAGCTTGGCTATCTTGACTCTGATCTTTTATAGCCTCTGCATCATAGGCTTTGGTTGCCTCCTCCGCAGTGTTAAACGTTCCGAGCCAAACCCTAATGCCCTTTCTGGGATCTCGAATCTCCTCAGCCCATTTTCCCTATGGACACTACTTGACACCTCTATATAAATTCGACTTCTTCCTCCTCGCGATCTCGGCTGAGGACTTTTCAAAATCCTTGAAAGGAGGAATGTCGAAATCCTTCAAAGCAGGAATCACCTCATTCTCACCACCTTCAAAACCCAACCAAAGTCAAAATAACCATAAAAAAATGAACCCTAGGAAGCAATAACAATTTCTTGAATGCAGAGAAATCGTTAATATCAGGAACTCACCTGAAGAAAATTCATGCTTGGAGTTGACAATATTTTTGCTGGGCTTATTCTTTTGCTTGTATGCCTCGTCGAAGCTGCGTGATTTATCTAAGGATTCTGACACGGCTCTGCCATTGATGAACAGGTTAGCGAAGTTATCAAAATCGGGTCATAAATCCCTGGGATTTATATGCCGAGATCGGTTTGTGGGAATGAAATCCAGAATAATGGCACCTTCACACATCCTTTTTTTTTTAAACAGTTGCTGCTTCGTTAAAAGAACACAAAATAAGGGCTTGATCAAGAAAATACTAGTGATGAGTCACAATGAAACTGTCGGGTCCTTCTACCATTACTCTTCTGCCAAAGCATATATAACTAGGTGTAAATGTTGGAGTGTTTTGTTGCGACGCGAAAATTTAATTATTTAAAAAAAAATCATATTATATTGGCCGATAACAACAATAGCCCTTCCAATAACAACGATCTCTACGGCGGCCTCAATGGTAGTGTCAGCCCATCCTCCTCCGCCATTATCCTCTTCGTGCTGGTGGGCTTGTTTTTCTTCATTGGCTATTCAAGAAGCTGATATTGTCTAGCAAAGCCTTTAGCTGTTAGGCAAATTACTACAAGTAGACCTATGAGGAACTTTTAGCTTCATGGATAGCCATGAAACACTGGCTAAATCTACCTAACTTTTGAGCTACCATAGTTTTGGCAAAACAAAAAAATGATAGTTGTGAGTGCAAAACAGAAAAATATTGATAGCCATGAAATGCTGGCTAAATCTGCCTAACTTTGACTAACTTTTGAGCTACCATAGTTTTGGAAAAACAGAAAAATGACAGTTGTGAGTGCAAAACAGAAAAATATCCATTGTTATTCCAACCAAATCTGACCTTTTCCAAGTTGAACGTCAGTTAGATTAATCAATACCTTAAGCATTGCTTCGAAGAAACCAATGATAGTTTCTACAAGCAGACACAGACGAAAAAAGGCGAAAGGATAGTTTCTACACGCAAAGGTAGACGAAGAAAAATGAAATGAACCGGATGCTTCATAAGCAGAGAATAGTAATTGAATGGATGGTAGACGAAAAAAAATGAAATGAACCAGATGCTTCATAAGCAGAGAATAGTAATTGAATGGATGGTAGTTGCGAGATGTTCAAGATGAAGAATGATTGCATTCACTTTTTAAGAATGGAAGAAATAGTTAGGGAAGTTTACAGGTCATAAAATAAGCTGAGCCTAAGCCATTTCTCCTAGCAAGTATATCCGAATGACCATGAATTACATGTGAGACAGTTATGGCTTCATCTGATGGTAGAACCATGACATAGTTATGCCCTCATCCGCGCGTGAGATGGTTATGGAATCATCCGACGTCGTCTAACAACAGAACCCACGGTGCGGAGTGGTGAAAGGTGGCATTTAGGGAAGTTTTTCCTACAGTGAATGCCTTACTGTGTAAATATAGTTTTCTATAATTATTTGATTTCTGTTTATATAAATTGATTGGTTTATGTTTATATACGTTGATTGGTTTATGTTTATATTAGTTAATTGGTTTATGTTTATCATGTTAATGATGTAATTTTCAAATAATATGTATTAAATATATATTTACAAATAAAAAAAATATATTTATTTTTTATATTATAATTTAATATAAAATACATACTTAATTTATGTAATGCTTATAAAATATATATGGATAACATAAGAATATTTTAGTATTAATTATAAATAAAATATTTTATTGTATAAACTAAATTACATAAGTTTATATTAAATTTCTCAAAATTTTCACTAAAATATTTTTGTTGATTGTGTGTGTGTTTAATGAATATATGTCAACTGAGTACAAAATGTATTAAGCAACTATATTATTTTAGATGTCATTTTATTAATTTCATATTGATTAATGAAGGAATTACATATTTGTACTTTTTTACTTTCAATTACTTTATATTTTCATATATAAAATTGATGTAAAATTAAGATTTATGAAAAAAACTATTATTCGTTACTTTAAGTATTGTTTTATTATTTTCAATATAATATTAATGGACAACATCAATCCTCTTGAGGCTTCTGTGCAACAAATTTATTTTTAAATGTCTCTTTTCAACTCCATATTAAGTAGCAAAAGAACTTCACACATGTCAAATACTAAAATGTAGAAAACAATTATAGATTAAATTAATTGTTTTTTACTTTCAATTACTTTATTTGTATATAATCTTGTAAAATTAAAGTTAAAATTGAAGCATTTTAACCTGTGGTCTACATCGAAATATTTTTTTATTACTATATTTAATTTCTTAATGTAAGTATTATTATTATTTAATGTACTTTTACTAGACAAATTATACATCTCCATCAAAATCTAAAATGAAAATATGAGTTTTTTTTTTTTTTTTTTTTTTTTTTAATTCTTTATTTCTATATATAAAATAGCACTCTCTAACTATTCTACGTTACCCGATTGTAACATTCCTGAGTTTACCTCCTACAAAATACATAGGATTAGAAGTTTTTACCAATTTTACCACATGTAATATTCCTTAAAGACTTATCCCATACTCCTTAATTGATAATCAAATGATATATTTATGATCATTATGTGAACTAACCTTACAAAAGGGATAACAAATCTCATAAAGTAACAATCATTAATACAAATTATTAAAATAATTCTTTCGGTGGCAAATTTGCCTCATTAACATTGTTCATTCAATGAGACTTATTAATAAGACATGCAAGGTAGCAACATTATCAATATACAAGAATATGCAAAAATATAAACATTGTTCACTCAATGAGACTTATTAATAAGACATGCAAGGTAGCAACATTATCAATATACAAGAATATGCAAAAATATAAATGAATATTGATATATCCTAGAAACCGCAAAGGGAAAAAACATCAAATGAAACCACAAAGGGGAAAAACATCAAATGTTTATTTTATTAAACGTATCATGAGGGAGTTCACCCAACTCAATGGAAATAAGGGATTTTATAGGTAGCAATATTATCAAGATATAAGAATATGAAAAAATACAAATGAACACTGATATATCCTAGAAACTGCTAAGGGAAAACACATTAAATGTTTATTTTATTAAACGTTTTATGAGGGAATTCACCCAACGCAATGGAAACAAGGGATTTTATCCCTTGTCCGCCATTGAATTCGTACAAAAGAAACATAATCCTTACTTAAAACATAATTAACTGAAGGGAATTACATTAAACATGATGTTATGTCTCCCAGTATATAACCCAATGTCTTTATGGCATGCTTGTTTCCTATAGTAAGTTATCCCTTGAATATTTTGTTTCACGATCCTTCACTATGCATGTAACAATAGGTAAACATAATGACCTCATTTCCTACCATAGTATTAGTTATAATCCACCTTTCGATGGATCCAAAGGGGATTAGTTTCAAATATCGATCCAATCTTCGTGTAAGTCATGATTCTTTCCGGAAACCACTATCATCAACAACTCTATCCAGGTTATCTTTTGTTTATAGCTGCATTAAAAGAATTATATAAAAAGTTTGTAGCTTAACCAAAGAGAAACTTAAATGTGCACATGTGAGAAGAAGAAGAAGAACATAAGGAGACAAGAACACAAGAACCTGATAACGGAGTTCATCCCTCCCGGACTACGTCTCCAGGCCCTGCTCGATGAATGGGGAGACCTTTATTCATTAAAAATGGCATCAAAATAATTTACATTCATTAGTTACAAAAATGGAGCATTATACCTCCATGCTAAAAAATGCCCAAAAATTGGAGATCTTTGCTGCAAAAACTAACACCACTACTGGATTCTCGTCACTGAGAAGTGAAAAATCAATATAAAACTTTCCCAATTCTGATATTCGACCAAAATCACCCTCTTGCAAAAAAATTCAGCCAAGCATGGTTCTACTAGTATTTTCTAAATACTCAGGGTTCCACTGCCTCTATCTTGGTTTCCATGCCTAGGCCGTTGTACCTCTTCTCTTCCCCCATGCTGACAAAAATCTTATATCTAAGTAATAACATGGGCGGACTTACCATAGTTGGGTTGTTATGGGTTATTTTTACACCATATAAATTTACCCCAATCGCAACCATATATAACCCATTTATTTTTATATTATTGTTGGGAGGTGGGCCTGTACTTCACGGGACCCGCAATCATCCCTTTCCAACCGAAACGCATTAACTTAATCGGGGGTTCATGTGATAAGTTTGGTGTTGTACGTTTGGGTGGCTTTGGCTGGCGAGACCACCACGTGGCCGCCTACCCAAGCCATGGTTGTATCTGTGTTGACTGTTCCATGTGCTAGCGGTAACACAGTCATACCACATGCGTTTGGTGATATGGTTTATGTAACCACAATATATCCCCACCATGCGTTGGCTATATACGTTATAAAACGGTTGCATATATTCCGCCATGTGCATTATATGTTTGGGTTAGATATATATATATATATATATATATATATATATATATATATATATATATATATATATATATAAACCCAACCTTCCATGTTGTTTGAAGTTTGTTTAAACCATACTCCACCAAATATATTCGTTACCCATTATATCCATGCCATGCGGTTTTGGAATATATATATACTTGGATTCTGGGGTATACTAAAATTTGGGTTTTTGTTATATAGTTAGCTTAATAACTATATAAAAATTATTGTTATAACCAAAATGTCGTTTGTTGCTTGTGCAAGTTTAGGAGGCTAGTGGAGGGATGCCAAGTGTCAAGCTGCCATGCGGGTCCCACATGCTAACTGGGATGCCATGTGGCGCACTGTGGGCTCCATTTTTCTCCTGTCATACCAATCTTTGAAGAGCTCTATCTTTTGGATATGAGGTCAAATTGATGAACCATTCGTGCCACCGTGATCAGGAAGACAACCCCTCTTAACTAATGCCAAGAACTTTTCCTTTTTGCCATTTTGAATTTCAAGCCTTGTCCATTCTCTTGGTGTCTCGAGATCCACCTGGATCAATAGGTAAACACAATTACCTCATTTTCTATAATAGTATTAGTTATAATCCACCTTTTGATGGATCCAAAGGGGATTACTTCTGAATATCAATGCAATCTTTGTGTAAGTCATGATTCTTTCCTACAACCACTATCGTCAACAACTCTATCATCATGATTTATCTGAAAAATCAATTTATCCGAACCCAAAATATTATGACTTTTTTTATCAAATAAATAAAGTGAGATAATTGAAATATCTCTATCTCAAATATTCAAACTCTATTAGTTATCGTGTCACAATAATTAATAATAATCTTTGCATTATACCTCTTGGCATAGAAACACTTTCTTGTATATGCACAAAATAGAGTAAAAGCGACATCGATAACTAATCGTTTACATTTACATGCATAATAAAGTACTTAACAATGACTATTTATGTATAAAATACCTTAATCATTATTTAGAAAACAACACTTAAATTGCATTTAATCCAAATGCAAACCCATGGGAATTAATTTGCACAACCATGGTACTGTTTCCCAATCATTCTTCTTGTTACAAAACCATATGTACAATGTAATTATTCGCTTAAATACAAAACCAATTTTGTCTTTCCAATGGAACAATGTAGGTTAGTACTATAAAATATGGCAGATGTTGTTGTTTGTTATTCCCAAAAACATAATACAAAATCACAAAATTATAAGTGCACGTCTACTTTCTTCTACATATTTCACATGCATTAAATAAATACAAATAATTGTAATAAAATGCCTATTTATCCACACTTCACATTCCTAAATGCATACAAGTATAAAATATCCCCTATTCATACTTATTCCAAATGCAAAACCACCTTTAACTATATAACAGTAACTTTCCATTTGCATGTGGATGAGGAGCATGCATGCAATTATAGAACCATGAATTTTTATTTATATCTCAAATGAAAACCAAATTTATAATAGCTTGCATGTGATGAAAATAATGTGCATGCAACTTCAAAAGCTGGTATATTCAAAAAAATCACCATAGTTAACTTATCTATGATTTTTTTCCAACGAAGATGTCATTGTTAAATTATCATTCTATGCACCAAAACCATGCAATCTTTTCAAAGTGATTAATACACAAGAACCATGCAATCTTTTCAAAGAGACTAATACACAAGAACCATGCAATATTTTCAAAGAGATTAATGCACAGGAACCATGCAATATTTTTCAAAGAGATTAATGCAATAAATTTATCATTCTACTCACAGAACTATGTGTTGGCTCTCAAATTGTTACAACAACAAAGAAAAACTCAAAAGTACTTTCATCGAGGATCTGGTGATTTTTCTGCATCAGGTTAAAAGGGTTTGTCTCCCTTCACCTCAGGGGTATTCCCTAATTCAATTGGAAATATATTCAAATAAAAAAGGATATCTAGGGCTAGATAAATGATATTATAGAAATGGATATAAGAAGGTAAATTTGTAGGTGGAGGAAACCTATAACAACATGTAGTCAATGATTAGAATTAAAACCTTAATAATGAAACAAGAACGTAACATCCAAATGAAAATGAAATGACAATCCAGTTGGGATGAAAAAACAAAATAAAAGATAAATGAAATATGCTTATATGCTCTTATTGATAATGTATCCAAATGGAAAATGTGAAATGGTATAGTATCATGTATCACTACTTTATCATTCACTCTACAAAAGGACGAGTGTCAATATTATAACCATCTTCTAATAATATGAATATCAAAAGATAAAATAATCTCTTATAGAATGTAACATAACAATACCGATCAGGTTGATTATTACCGTATTGACAAATTTATGATATAAACATATAAAAGAACAGAAAAAATAATAACAAAGGACATAAATAGAGCATATAGCTAATGTAAATAGTATTCACATGAATTGTTCTAATGGAACAACAACGTAAAGCATCTAAAGATAAATTAACAGCAAAACATTTAAATAGTTTAATCCATATACTTTTGGTAATATGTATATCTGACATGAGATGAGATTAGGTACTAAAAGAAATCTAAATAATTGATTAGGTCAATAATTTAAATAACAATATTAATCGACATATGGTTATAAAGAAAACAAAAGGAAAACTTCGGAAATAAGGTCATAAAAGAATCTTTATTTGGCCTATATAGCAAGTGTAGCCAAACCATCAATACATAGGTGTCACTTCTCTCCCTAAAGCCTCTCCTAAAAAACTTTCTTTTCCATACGGGAAATCAGAGTTTTGATAACAAAAATTGATAATTATTTTCATAATTGTCTACATAATTACGATGAAAATGTAATTTAGTTTCAAAGATCATTTTTCTTTTTCAGGACCGTCAAATGACCTTTGCATATACTCTTAGACCTTTGAACAGTGTAATAATTTATCCTTTATAATTCTCTGTTGAATTGTGTACCGAAATATTTAATTGTTCTACACTTATTTCATGCATCAAGTAAACATCAATTACTTCTATAGTTATTATATAATAACTCCAAAAAAATTTATAATTCTTAGCTCACTCCTTTAATAACTTTCGAGATCATCGAGGTGAAATTATTGGGTGGAAAAATAACTTTGACGAACCTAATTCCTTAACGAATGGTTTAGTTCCTTTCTTAATCTCATTCGTACAGTAAACCCCAATTAATCCCTATAAAATATAATGAAAATGTTAGATTATAATGCATATTTCATGCTAGTATATTTATCGAGGTTAACATAATTTAAACAAATTCCCCACCCAAAACCTTCACATAATTTACTAAATCTTTCACAAATTTAAATGAAATTTTGGGTTAATTGAATTATATTTATGTTAGTCATCGAACGTGGAAGGCACCAAAATCTCGTTCCAAGGTACAAGCTCGATGGAATATGGAGACTGAAATTACTTTTAGTCAATGGTTCACATGTAATGTTAGGTGGAGAATTGGATGTGGCTTAACAATTCTCATGTGACCCGATGGAATCCAACCATTAATGTTATCTTTTATGAAGGGTCCATGTTTCATATCGGGTTGAGAGTTGGAGGGCGTATTAACGCATTCTCCAACCAGACAACAACCACATGTCTGATGTCAGGGCAGTGGGGGCCTCTTGCATTATTTTAGCACAATGGTTGGATAAAATGTTTCAATGTAGGCCTCTGTTTAATAAAATTGGGTGTAATAAATCTTTTAATGTAAGCTTATGATTCACATATTACAGAGAATGTTTCATGCAAATAATTTTAGCGTGTCATAAATGGGATATTGATCCTTAATAAACTACCTTGGGGATAATAAATATATAAGATATAAAATCAGGTGTATTTTAAAATGATAGTTGTGAGGATAAACCCTAAAACCAACCAAGAATTAAATGAAATCCTTTCACCCAATATGTTTTAAAACATTGTTTATTATTTCTCCTACATGAGATGAATGGAAGTTAGCCCTTTAAAAAATTGTATGAAAACTTGTGAATCATTTTACTTGTGAATCATTTTGCAATAAACATGTTCTTCTTACCTCATTTTATTTTTCTAATACCTTTTCCCAGAATGGTAATTCACGTACCTTATATAATATTTCTTTTTATTTGGCCAATACAGTAATGCTAGTGAATTTCTACGAAAATAAGGAAAACCTAAATCTAAAATTTATTTTGGTTAGTTAACTCCATTTTGAAATAAATTCTCTTTCACACGTTTCCATTTTTTTTTTCTTTTTAATAACTTTATTTTTCATTTTATTTGATATGATTCATTGTCTATAATGTAGGGCTTCTCATGTAATTAAATTTAAATAATTTTTTTGTGAAATTAATTATTTTAGTCAGACTTAATAAATTATTTACCTACTTTTTGGGGATAGGATCTTACATATAGCAATGGAATTTAGATTAATGCATATTAGATTAATGCATAGAAAATATTTTGATAATATTTGTTTGAAGTGATTTATTTAATTTCTATGAAATATATGATTTTTTTTTTACAAGTTAGGAAGTGAGGGTTTCACGTATTTAGTTTATACTAGAGAAATTTGAATATTATCCCTTGTATTTTATCTGCATTTATTTTTGTAACATATTTTTTATGAATTACAAATGTGTATATATACAAGGAAGTTCAATCTCCTAAAAAAGGGTTATCATAAGAAGAATTTTATTTATATCTTGTGATTATTTAATTTTTCGATTTTTGTAGACATTACTCAACCTTTTCTTAGACAACTAATTGTTAATCATTTCTAGTCACAATTATGATTATTAATAATGTTTCAGTGGTGAGTATTATAATGAAATATTAGTTAGAGTTATTAATCATTTATGTGTGATCAACAAAATTAAGGTAACAAAATAATAATAATAGCACACACACTTTTATGGATATGAGAAATTATTTAAATATCGTAGCAATATATCATTAATGATATTTTTCATGATTGAATTTTTTAATTTATTTTACAGATACAAATTTTTGTGTGAATGGAGATAACGTGTCAAATAGCATCAATAATAATGAGACAGAATCCCATAGGTAGCCAAGTTTATGAAGAAGGTCACATTTAGCACCAACATCCAGCTCTTACTGGGTATAATGCCTTGTAGTGATGCAACAAGAATTGCAGACCTAATGCCTTCAAATGGGCATGGAGTCAACACATGCTAAGAACTAGACCCTTTAAAATGAAAACATAACATGGCATATTTATGGATAGTTATTAATATTGCAACTTTACTAGCCATACTCTACTGGGAATCCATTTTTTTCAGGAAATATACACATTCACATCAGCAGATGATTCCTAATTAGAAAGATTTGTAACAAAATTAATGATTGATATTTGAGTCTCAAGATAAAGTTTAGAGACTTACCACATTTGTCACTTATTCATTCTTACCCTTGTCTTTGGTAATCAACTTTACCATCAGATGTGTCATGGAGATTAACCCATGCATAAATTAACTTCCAACATAATAAATGAGCCACCAATCTATTCACATCATAGCTATCTGATTTCATCTGGTAGTACGAAGGCTATTAACAAGCCCTCACTTTTCCATCTGATATGATATGATGGCCATTAAATTAAAAGATCGTTAACCATTGAATCATATGTCAAGGCCGCATTAAATTTATCCATGTTCCCACCTGAGAGGAACAATAACCGTCATATATGATAATTATGATTCTTCTATTCATATCAGATCACAAGTTCATTATTAAATATCATGCATTTCATGGCATGATATGGTTTACAACTGTTATATTAGAAAAGCGCCATTCATTTTATCATTTCCAGTCAGGCAACGTTTATGAATGCTCTCAATTTTCCAAATCTAAGGGAAACACCAACCATTGGATTTAATCATTTTTATATTATGTGAAGAAGATGATTCTGAGATTTTGGACAATCTATGCGAAAATTCAAATGATTTAGTGTATATTTTCTAATATATAGGCGATCGTAACCAAATTTTAATGAAAATCAATCATATCGAAATTTCCAAAAAGGAGAAAAATTTAATACAAATTATTTTCAATTTACATAGGAAGATTTGTCATTCTCATAGTGATAAGAAAAATAAGTTAGTCAAAACCCATGTTTGTTAGCAAGAGGAGGAAAGGAATGTTTTGATCTAGACAAATTCATACTCTAATCTATCCTAGGAAAGAGGATGAAAATTTTTGCATCTTAAAGTTTTAAATGGACAAAATCAAGAATGAAACCAAGATAAATCAAATGAGATCCATAGTATGTAAATACTAATGAGTTCAACAGTTATTCATATATAAGAAAAAAATTCATATGTTTCAATCTATTAGGGTAATTATGGTAATGAATTTAGGGCATAATGACCATGAATTAATATTTATCTCATTCTTTATAAGAGAAATTCAAAACCATATAAAAATAAATGAATTCTTCAAGTTGTGATTAAAATATTGAAGGAATTATGGTACTAGTTTAAGATCACAATGATGGATTTCATTTTAAAATAAATTTCAGTTGAAATAATGAGACTAGTTATTAGGGATTTTATTTCCCCTTTTATTTCCACTACATGAGTTTCCAAAATTAGATATTTCTATGCTACTAGCGAGCATCCATAGCCTTGACATAGTCATCCACTATCAAGACTAAAAAATTTCATCCTTTTGCATTCACATGTACACAAGAATTGCAGAAGCTTTGGCTTTATTTCATCAATTAATTAACTATGGGATGATCATGCACTAGAATTTGGCCCAATGCCATTGACCTTGCTCCACTGGTAGCGAGCATCCATAGCCTCGACATATATGTCAACATTCCCCATTTTGAAGTAACTAATGGGATTACTACGCACTCGGGTGACCTAGTACCATAGATATCACTCTGCTACTAGTGAGCTTCCATAGACCTGGTGAAGTTATCTGCATCCTCGGTTGTGAAAAAGGACCAGTTTTATTGTTGTTAAGAACAATAATGTGATTAGGGAAGGTTGCATTCATGGAGCATGATTGTCATTAACTAGTACACCAAGATTTTAAGTATTTTATTTTGTGAAGGTCAAACCCTATTTTTACAATTCCGTCACTCATAAGTTAATGTACTCCTTCATGATATTTATGTGTAAGGAGTGGAGTAAAATACGAATGTGGTCAACAAATACAAAAATATGATGTTCAAAGTTATTAGAGAGATAAAGCTTGAACCCTTTTGAAAGAATAATCACTCTTCGACCTATTGATATGGACAAATTATTTAGAAATAAGTCCCAAACCCATCAATATAGAATACATACTAAGGGATCATAAATTCACATTTCATTATGGGTATGATCACTAAAGAGTCTTTAAGATGAAAGGGTTTTATGTGTATTTCTTCTAAATCTAAAAACTATAAAGTATGTGTAATAAACAAATTGTATGTACATAAAATAATTTATGATGATGATGATGATGGTGGTTAATGTCCACTGAGACCAAATTGGTCTATCGGACCTACAATTTTCCTAGTTTTTAATTATTTGGCTCCTCGTCTTTCTTGGCGAGATTGGTGTTGTAGCTTTCTTTTTTTTCTCTACGGTCTTCCAATTTTCTTTATCTTGCATCTCCTTCATCTCTTCTGGTTCTTGGGACATTGGTGTCTTAGCTTCGTGATCTATTGTGTTCGTCCTTTTGAAGATAGTCGGAGAAGAAGTTTGGTCTAGGAGATCTGCTTTGCTGTTAAATGAAGATTTATTTTGTGTGGTATTCAAATCCTCATAACTGCTAATTTGTTGGGTGGGGCTTTCTCCCTGCTTATCTTGAGAGTTGTTTCTTTCTTGCCCGTTTTCTTGTGATTCAGAGTTTTCTCTAGAGTGTTCTTCTTTGATGATAGTGTAATGTTCTTTTTGTGCTCCTTCCCACCATGTAGATCTGTGGTGGTTTTTTCTAGCAGAATTTTTCTGGGAGGCTTTTGGGCAATTTTTGGCTAGATGGCCTGTCTCAAAGCAGGATCGTGATCCGGATCTTGGGAGGAGGCCCCCAAGATCTAAAATATTGAAATGGATCTTGGGGTAGAGAGACCCCCAAGATCTGAAAACTTGAAATGCCATAAGAAAAAGAGGAGAATGCCCAATAAACAAAACCACAAAGAAACTTTTTATTAAAACCCACTGATCTGGATTTAAACATGAATGTAACAAAATACAGAGGTAACCATAGAAACAGATATGCAGCGGAAATAATACTTCATTTCATTAATGGAAAATATTGAAATATGCTTACAACAGAAATGGAAATAAACCAGCTAAGGCGATGGTAGCTTATCTCTGAGAAGAGATGTGTGGCTACATGCCTCTAAACTGTAAAGGCTACATTGTGGCAGACAATCTGTCCTTTTACAAAATGTGACTTGTTACTTATAGTAATTTTCAGTTACAATACCATGGGTCAATTCCATGGGTGAATGAACACCATGGGTCGATTTTAAAATACCACAAGCGGATACCATTTACAATACCATGGGTAAATTCCATGGCTCAATGAATAATATGGGTGGATGAGTACCATGGATTGATGCCATTTTCCATTCGGATCATTCCTCCCTCCTTAAGAAGCAATGGTCCCCATTGCGTAAAGTTCCCTCCTGCAAAGCCTTTGTTGAATATGAAGAGCCACTGAAGATAAGGGTTTTATGTAGTTAACCCAAAACCCTGATAAAATAAGATCCGAGGATAGAGATACCCTGTAATGCTTGTGATCAACTGTGATTCTAACAGTGTGCGGCCTAGCAAATGGACTTCGATGACAAGGATTTTATGCGGTTGACCCATAACCATGATGTTGGTTGCTGATGAAGTAGCAGGTGCCTACATAGCCTGGGGTGGGAGGGCACGTCTCCAAATAACCCAAGTCGAATGCTTCTATGTTGACACTGATGAATGTGAAGTAGGTGCCTACTAAAGTGGGGTGGGAGGGCACGTCTCCAATGGAAACCCACTCCGAATGCTGCTCCAAAGTTAAAATGGACATAACTCGGCCAATATAACTCAGAATATTTATTATAACCTATTTTTAGAAGCAGAAGGATCATTTTGCATCTTCCCATGAGTTGTAAATCCCTATCTGGACACTCTAAGATCTCAGATTCGCGCTGCAATAGTTCCGCCGTCACAAAAATTCTGATAAAATAGCTGATTTTAAATCAGCGATATCTCCCACATCCGAACTCCGATTTGACCCTTTTTTTTTTTGAAATTGGTTGATTTTTCAAGAGGAATCCAGATCTGGTATTGTTTTTTTGTAAATTTTGTACCAAATGTTTCAGATTTGATTTTCAAAGTCGCCGCCCAAAAAAAAATTCCTGCAAAAAATGAAAAAAGAAAAATTCTTCCTGCTTGACCCAAGAAAGTGCTTTGTGGAGGTTGTAGCACATGTATGAAGTTTGTTGAATATTGCTGCAAAACTTGAAACTGAAATATGCATCAAACCCTCATTCCCATGGAATCATAACCTGCTCTGATACCACTGATCCGGATCTTGGGAGGAGGCCCCCAAGATCTAAAATATTGAAATGGATCTTGGGGTAGAGAGACCCCCAAGATCTAAAAACTTGAAATGCCAGAAGAAAAAGAGGAGAATGCCCAATAAACAAAACCACAAAGAAACTTTTTATTAAAACCCACTGATCTGGATTTAAACATGAATGCAACAAAATACAGAGGTAACCATAGAAACAGATATGCAGCGGAAATAATACTTCATTTCATTAATGGAAAATATTGAAATATGCTTACAACAAAAATGGAAATAAACCAGCTAGGGCGATGGTAGCTTATCTCTGAGAAGAGATGTGTGGCTACATGCCTCTGAACTGTAAAGGCTACATTGTGGCAGACAATCTGTCCTTTTACAAAATGTGACTTGTTACTTATAGTATTTTTCAGTTACAATACCATGGGTCAATTCCATGGGTGAATGAATACCATGGGTCGATTTTAAAATACCACGGGCGGATGCCATTTACAATACCATGGGTAAATTCCATGGGTCAATGAATAATATGGGTGGATGAGTACCATGGGTTGATGCCATTTTCCATTCAGATCAGATCGACATTTGAAGATGACACTTTCATATTCGAGTTTCTGGTTCCACACATAGTCTTTACTTGTTAGGTTTATTTCAGCTAGGAATCTGGCACTGAAGTCCATTTCCACACAAATGTGTGCATAGGTGGTTCTGGCATACTCCTCTATTTCTGGGCACCTGCAGTAAAATTTCCCAATTGCATTTCCAATGGCTTTTAGCGAGGAGAGATTCTAGAGATGCAAGGGTAGGCTTGGAAATCTCACCCAAACTGGTGCTGAGGTTATGACTGTTGTAGAGGGATCGAATGATGGGTTCCATGGCTTCATGAATAGGCCTGATTTTTCCCAAAACCAAGGGCCGGAATCTAGAATACATTGTCTGCTTTCCGGATTTTCAAAATCTACTATAAATAAACCCCTAGCATAGGGGTAGATATTAATTTCATCAGAAATGACAGGCTTCCATACCTCTGAGATCCAATTGTGGAGAGCTGTCAGCCGCAGCCAAAAACCATTGAACCAGCAGATTAGGGCACTTTCGGAAAACTTCAAAGCCTCATCGAGTGAGGCTTGGACCACTTGGACAGTTGGAGCTGGGGCTTCACTGACGATATGGGCAGGAGCTTGCCCTCCAGAAGGGGATGAGCCAACAACTATTTTCGCGAAGCTGAGAGCCATATTTTACTTGCTCGTAGACCCCAGCCGCAGAGAAATAAGGCAGAAGATAAGATTAGATCTAGATCTAGCCACAGAAGATTAGATCTAGAACCTAGCTGCCTAGATCTAGATCTAGCCGCAGAAGATTTGATCTAGAACACAAAATGTGAAAATAAACTTATTCACTCAAAATTTCACATGGTGAGATGATGCCGGTGATCTCACCTAAACAGTCAGTGCAGATCAGAATTATTAAGAACCAGATGCCCACTTAATGGATCGGGGTTACGAAGCAACACCACTATCAACTGCAGATTAGCAGCCACACCCAGATTAACAGCTGTAGTGCCGCACCCAAAATCGAACGGCAGTGCCGCAAAACCTATTACCATTTAAATAAAATGCGAAAGGACCACAGGCCGCAGAACCTATTACCCATGCGGTGAAGAGCCGCAAAACCTATGGGCAGGCCGCAGAACCTATTACCCACGCGGTGAAGAGCCGCAGAACCGTGAAGAGCCACAGAACCGTATGAATTAGAGCTGCAGAACCGTTATAAACAAGTCAGAGATCAGTTGTTGTTATAAACAAGTCCTACACAAATCTTTAGAGCCGCAGAACCGTGAAGAGCCGCAAAACCGTGAATTAGAGCTGCAGAACCGTGAAGGTTACTAGTGGACCATGCAAGTAATATCTATAAATTGTGTCACAATAACACAATTTATTAAAGGAAAAAAATATTGGAAGGAAATTAAAAAAGGAGTGAGTTATGTTTATTAACCAGCATCCTAGAAGTAAGTAGAAGGATAGGTAACAAAACTTTGTTGTTCTTTGAAATAAATTTTCCATCCAACTTTCCACAAAGTCATGGTATTTTGTGTGAAAATTCAATTGATTGATCCTTTTGAGCACAAATTTTTTATCAATCATTTCATATGAGGGATTTTTGTATATTCCCTTCATGTTGTTAAAGGAAAATTTAGCAGGGTTAGTCCCATGTGTTAGAAAACTTTATCTCTACTTGTGGGGGGTGGGGCGGGGGGTGGGGGCATGGGGGTGAATTAGTAGTGTAATATTATCAATTTTACTAATTTATTTTCATATCTTGAATCAACCATTTATTAGCATCTTCGCATGTGAGAGAATCTATTCATAAACATGTACCATGAGTAGAGATAATATGAGCATGTAAATTATAAAAATCACACACACAACATCATACACATGAGAGACAAGGATATATGGTGGAAACCCTTTCAGGATAAAACCACTCCTGTTGTTTTTGCGTTGCTCTGAATCTTATATTAAGTGTCAAGCAAAAGATATGTTTTACATATGTTGCTAACACCCACCAACTAGGAGACTCAACCTGAAACAAAGTTTGCTAATGTCCATTAGTTAAGAGACTCAATCCAAAAAATACAGTTAGTTCACCACCATGAAATATTATCCAACTAAAATTTGGCATAAGGGGCCACTTCCGCTACATTGCTGCTAGCATCCACTAGAACAAAATCACTACTCCAACTTAGCAAGAACCCACTTGCCATAGGCCTCTCCTCCACAACTCTATGAAGACCTTCATTTCATTCATTTTAAAACTAAATTCCTAAGACACTATGCTCAATAAGATTCAACTCTCCTATCAAACCCTAGCAGTAATAAATCCTCATCATCAATAAAAAAAATCAACTCATAACATAAACAACCAATGACAAAGAACTTAGCCATCAACATTCATTAATAAAAGTACTCATGGCCACACATATGCCATCAATACAAATGGAAAAATACATCAAACCACCAATATATCAACAACATAAAATCATTATAGCATTTTTCGATATGCACCAACAACCTTGAAAAACAAATAAAATTGTCACACGAATAGGAGACTGTTATAGACATTTTTGTGCCTTGCATCACTGAGCATGAAATGTCAATAATTAAGGGATCCAAAGTCCCTAAACATGTTGTTCCTACCCCTAGAGGAACAAGGCCAGCAAACCACAGCAGTTTATAAAAGTTCTCCACCTGAAAACACTCAAAAACAAGCAATTTATGGATCATGTCAACTGCTCCACTGAGCATCTGCGCTGAATGTCAAGTGCTCCACTGTGTACCTGCGCTGAATGTCAACTGCAAAGAAGGCCACCTACGCTGAGCGTAACTGGACAAGTGGCAGACTCATTCCTCAAGGTGTCAATGCCCAGGAAGCTTCCAAAATGACACTTGGATCAAGGAATTCGACTGGTGATGAGTAAGAGGTTCCAAATCTCCAAGTGGAAGCAAGAACCTCCAAGTGGACTCAAGAACTGAAGTGGGAGAGGACACTAGTCAGCTTCATGCCAGCCTCAAGCTGACTCATCCTTTCTCCAAAACTCCTATATATAGATCTCTCTCATGAGGTCTAAGGAGGCTGGATTGTATTGCAAAGAATTGCTGTTGGTTTGTGGTTGGATCATTGGGTGTTTATGCTTTGAAAGGGGCTGAAGAAGGAATTCCATTCTGCTGGGAAGGAGATGCTGGGTTGGAACCCTATGGGTTGTATCTCTTCCTGAACCTTGTTTATCAATCAATAAAGCTCCTCAGTTCTTTCCTATATGCTGGTGTTTATTGTATGATTTGCATTAGTGTATTTGATTTACTTCTAATCCTGAATCATTTATGAATATGCATAGTTGCCTTTGTATTGTGTCCTTCTCTTGTTGCATGTAGCTGTTCTCTTATCACAGGTAGCTGTTCTCTTGTGATCTCGTGGGAGCAAAAGCGAGGAGGCAAGTAGCTGTGGACACATAAAGGGGAGAGGATTTAGATCGAGGGACAACCGAAAGATAACGGTAAGTCTACCAATCTCCTCTCTTTCATATTTCATAAAGGAAGAAACCGAAGTAGCTGCATTCATTTGTTGCTAAGGCACTATCACGCCTTAGGTGGATAGGATCGTCCTGCATAGGCATTTTTCCCCACAACAAATTGGCGACTCCGCTGGGGAGAACTTTGTTTTAAGTCATTTTGTTTGAGCTTGCATCATTGTTTACTTCATAGACTCAACGACAACAATCGAACTACTTTGCAAAGTAGAATGTTGCTGCTTTGATCCTTTACTGGGTTTTTGTCTATGATCTTAACAATGGACTCATCAATGACTTGATGATCCTTTGTGATAGTCTTTAGTACCCTTTCAAAGCATCCCTCTATTTATACCTTGCTTGTGTTTCTGATTTGGCCTGAAATAGTTGATTTTTGAGCATTTTATGACCCGGAAACCAAGAGAGACGAGAGTTTCTCCTTTCAGCGCAGGCACTGTGAAGGCAGTCTGCATTTCAACGCAGGTCCCGTGAAGGCTACCTGTGCTGAATGTCAAACTGACAGTGTTGTACCTGCACTGAACCAGTGTGGCCTTGTGCAGCTGGGGTTCCTTGCTGTCTTTTGCCTGTTTTGATCTCTGTTTTTGCTGCCTTTAACCAGCATAGGTACCACATCTGAAACCCCTTTTCTTTGCTTGTATTCTGCCTCATTTTTGTACAAAAAGACTGTAAGTGTTTTTATGTGTTTGTGGCGTCATTTACAATTTTCCTTTGCATGAGCGAAATAGTCATCCTGTAGCCTTGATTCAGATCTGATTGAGTGATTGATTGTGATCTTAGAAGAGAGTTCATTGGCTGTTTGCAGTTTGATTTATCATTTTCTTTTTCTTATTGGTTTGAATTTGTCATTTTTAAGTGTCGAAACAAGTATTTCTTTCGAAAAATCGCAAAGTGATTGTAATCTCTTCTACCCTTGCTGATTTGGGAAAAAGTAAACTTGTTTATTTTCAGTCATTTAAAAGCAAATTCGAAGTTGTGCAAAAAGCTTTCTTTGTAGGCATTTATACTAAGAAAGTGAAAACAAACACCTGCATTGTGCATTTTTGCATTTTGATAAGATTGCATGTTGGATTTAGGAAGAGTGCATTAGAGTGTGCTGATTGCTCTTTGAGAAAAGATAGTCGCTCTCTTTTCCCTTAGTAGCTAGGATTTTCAAAGTTGAAAGATTATAAAGCTTGCTTATCATCTTAGACTGCATTTAGGAATTTGTACCAATACATCTCATGGTGATCCTGAAAGACAAAATTTAAAAAGATCAACTTAAAATATATTGAATGAACCTAACAACGCTTTGCAACATAACGCTCACAGTAGAGGTCTAGGTAGAGACGTGTTCCGGCGTTGTTAAACGTAGTGACTGTCAATCTCTACGAAGGTGGGTGATTCCTCCTGAGGGACGATTGCACTAATACAGACTTGTGCTCCCACGTATCGTCGCGTATATATTGGGAGACCCCTATAGGCATATATCCTTTATCCTTAGGAAGCCGTGTCGGCCGCCCTACTGATCGCAATGCAGTGAACACAGCATTCACGAAGATCGACGACCCGTACCGTAAAATGTATTCTGTGGTTTTGCGAAAGGTTTGGCACACCCTCTGCCTAGATCTCCAGAGCAGTTTCTTTTGGCCTTTTTCAGACTCTATAACAGAAAAAGTCCAACCGAGCATTTGTCACTTCAGGCTCGTTAAAACATCGAAGGAGACTAGAGTCATCTTTAGCTTTTTCTCGACTCTTTAAAACTGAAAAAGCAAGTTGTGTCTAAAGCGTCGTTAACAATTTATTTTAAACGGAACAATCACCCTTATTCCCGCGTTGATCTTTAGGTTGAAAAGATGGAGCACACCAAACAAGGAGTTCCCCTTGATGGAACTCCTAGTCCTTTCTCCTCTTGGGGAGATGTTGGTGCACCCCACATGGCCACATTGTCACTTCCAGGACTGACAATTGGCCTACCAGTTTGGCTCTTTTCAACCAGTGTCGTTCAGAATGCCACCATTCCTGAATAGTCGAGTCAACAGTTAGATCAGACAAGAGTTGCCTCCCAGCCTTCTACTTCATCTTCCTCTCCTCCTTCCTCTTCGCTTGACGGGACGGGTCGGTCAAAGAACCGAGTTCCTAAGGAGAAGAAGGAGAAGAAGAAGAAAGAAAAGAAGTAGAAGGAGCCTAAGGCGACTGGGAGCAAACAAGCATCTTCTAACAAAAATCCACACACAGCACTCGTAAGGCCTAAATCGCCATGCGTCATATGCAGGGGAGACCATTTCCATAGAGATTTTCCATGTATCCCCCGGATACTAAGAGACTGGTCCCCCTGTTTGCACAATTCGGTAGCATCGACCTCTGATAGCCATGTCGATTGTTCACCGTCAACTAGTGGGAGTGAAGCTCCAGGACAGAGCGGGAAAGCTAAATTTCCCTGCAGATTGTGTGAAGGCGATCACGCCATCCACCGTCGTCCCTTCTTAGACGAGGCGAAAAGAGTTCTGGAAGATCGCCCGATATTACGAGCGAATCTTCCTCCTGGATATCAAAAACTCTTGCCAAGTCCCTCGCTAGTTGAGAATCTGGTTGACCCACCCAGGTGGTCAGCCAAAGCACCTATCATTGAAGATGAACCGTCTGGATCCATGCCTGATGAAAGTCAAAAGGTTGATACGGCAGTTGACCCGATTTTGCCTTCAGAGGCTCTATCTTCGAATGACACCATCACAGAGGAGAATCAAGACGACACCGTCCAGATTCTCTTCATCAGCACTGACTCTGATGATCAAGGGGGAAATGCCACCATTCCTTTATCGCAGGAAGGAAGTTCATCAGAGCGCTATCCGGCCGTATATTCTGTCCCACCACCAAGCAACCTGGTTGTGTCCTTTGATTGGAACCAACTAGGCAGACCCCGGTTTCCAGCCAGTATACCGTTCAGAATTATTTGTCAAATATACAAAATGGTAATGGCTGGCACTATCATTAATGAGGGGGCATCTGTGAGTATCCTTTCCTCTATTGCTTGGAAAGCACTTGGTTCGCCTACGCTTTTGCCTGAGATGAGAAATCTATCAGGCTTTGATAAAGGAACCAGTCGCCCTTTAGGGATCCTCCCCAATGTGCCAATAACATTGAAAGGGAAGACCGTTCAAATGAACGTGATGGTCGTTGAAGGACCCTTGGATTATAACCTACTCCTTGGACGAGACTATATATATTGCATGGGAGCAGTAGTCTCCTCACTCTTTAGAGTAATGTGTTTTCCACATGGAGGAAGAATGGTCAAGCTCGTGGACCGACTTTCGTTTCCCGGATCACACATCGCAAATAGTCATATACCATCCCTAAATGGTCTATTCACGCAAGAAGTGTCTCAACCCACGGTCCGTCCTCCTGATGAATGCGAGTAATTCGGGAAGACATGACTGGAACCCAGGGGGCATGCGTCCTGGTCTGCTTCGGCAGAGAACTTTGGGTATAAGGTAGAATTTCCGCGAAAGAATATGACTAGTCTGTACCCCGTCCATGGAGGAAAGAGGGTTGTTCTAGAATAGGATTCTTTTGTTAAGGTACTTGGGAGAGACGGGACCCGTCTCCCATCTTTGTCTGTTTCGGTAGGCATTGCCGAGGAAGAGTTTTGTTTAACGAAACAATCTTTAGGTAACCTGAAAAAGGTAGGCCAAGGAAGTGTTTTGTCTAACGAGACAATCTTTGGGTAACCAGAAAGAGGTAAGCCTCCCTCAATAACACCAATGTTTTGTCTTTGAGTAGTGTTCTTCTCTTGCGATCTTGTGAAAAATCTATTAAAAGTTGGGCTAACGAGAAGACAAGTATCGTATAGACCCGTTAAAATTAATGAGAAGACAAGTATCGTTAAACTGAACTAGCAAGACGACAAGTAGCTGTGAACACCCAAAGAAAAACAGAAGTGAGAAAGAGGAGGGGCAACCTTGAAATTGTATTTTATACCTAGGGGCATGCAAACCTTTTTGGAGTGCAAGCAAAGAGCGGTTATTTACCTGTTTTTTGGGTTAGCTGTGTCGGAACCGGTTATTTATCTGTTTTTGGGGTTAGCCGTTTCTGAACTTGCATAAAGGAAGGGTGCGGAGCAGAGCATAGTGAGATGAAGCTCCATAAAAAATAGAGATCTCACAATGAGACAATCTTATCATATGACTGGTATTTCGAGCAGTTTTAGTAGCATAGTTCATGCTCGTTAAAAAATAAACATAAGCTTTGAGCAGTTTTAGCAGCATAGTTCATGCTCGTTAAAAAATAAACATAAGATTGAGCAGTGTTTTGGCACATTCAAGCTCATTAAAAAATGAACCCATCCCGGTAAATAACTATTGAGTATGTAACCTGATCAACCATAAAAAGACCTTGGTCGTGTTTTGTGCCCCATCACCTCCACCGTTCATTTGGCCGATCGCTTGCCTCCATATGATTGTTTACCCATTCTGAGGAACAGCTGCGAAGAGTGATTTCACCTAGCCATCCTTGTGACACTGCCATGATTGGAAAATTCCAACCTGTACCTGGAATCAGCTGCTATCCCTGTTCATCACTCGTTCCTCAGAAGACGAGTCTTCTTTAAGCTCTTTTCAATTGACTCGTAAAATATGAAAAGATTGCCGAGTTTTGGCCTTCCA
Source organism: Pinus tabuliformis (assembly GCA_031772625.1). Classification (NCBI taxonomy): domain Eukaryota; kingdom Viridiplantae; phylum Streptophyta; class Pinopsida; order Pinales; family Pinaceae; genus Pinus; species Pinus tabuliformis. Next base: position 658,256,975 of record CM062817.1, read on the forward strand.
GCTCGTTAAACGACCGGAAGAGCTATCCCTCCTCTAGATTTTAATCTTTTTGGACCTGAGGGATTATTGCACAAAAAGATCGAGTGCTTGTTTTATTCGGCTCGTTAAAAGTACCGAAAACTCATCCCTTCTGTATTGTTTTATACTTTTTCGGACTTAAGGGATTAGATGACGAAAAAGGAATTTTGGAGTTAACTTTATGTACCTTTTCAGACTCTCTAAAAATGAAAAGGGTCGAGTTTTCCTTGTCGTTAGACTCGTTAAAATCATTAAATAGCGACAAACTTGTCTTTAGACGAGAACGAGTTTCCCTATCGCTAGGCTCGTTAAAACATAGCGATGGGCTTGCCCGAAGGGCAGGTTATAGAACAAGCATATGTTATCCTCCTCAAGCTTGACAAAAATAAAGAGGTACTGGTCAGCAATGACTGGGGAAAAATTGGGAAAAAATCGAGAAGTCTTTGATGGTAGCAGGTCGCTCTTGAACATGACACTTTTCTTCCGTATCACATCGGGTTGGGTTGTTTCATTCACCGGTCACATCACCATGGTCTTTGCCACACCATCCATACTTGGGGTAATGCTACCGATCCATCGTATCAGTGTCGCCATATGTTCAAGAGAAGTCGTTCAGAAAGAGTCAACCAGGTCCCATCCACTGCCATACATTATCCTTCATCCATTCATGACCGCCACCCTGAATCATATGTCACAGATTGTTTTCACCTCCACTAAAATCATTAGCTCCGTTCCGTGTCACTGATGTGGGATTCATTAAGGCCCTCCTTTGACGGATCGCTTCTTGTCGACATCAGCTCGTTATCCAAGAAGTTGGTCTAGGAACAACCCCTTCAGTACTTTGAAGCTTGCATGCCTCAATGGCAAGTTTCTCACTTCCGACGACAGGTATACATCAATGACCTTCGACCGGAAGACTTTGCATGGTGTTCGACGTCAAGTCCTTTATTCACACCACGTGAATTGTGCTGCAGTACCTTGAGGGTCATTATCATTATCGGTGATTCCTCTCACGCTTGTTAACGGTTTACATCATTGACCGGTAACCAAGCGATGTCTTTCCATGTTCGACTCCAGCGCAATTCTCACATGGATCGACTTGTACTTAGAGTGAAGATCAAACGAGTTTGAAGACCCCGGATCTAGTTTCATCCATCCGGGCTGCGATATATATTCAGGAAAATAAAGACATTTGACATGTACATCATTGCAGCAGATGATCATCCTACTCAAAGGATGGTAGTTTCGCCAGAACTATTAGTCTACCATCAGACAATCGTCTGTTCTATGTACCAAAATGTATTTATAAAGCTGAGCATGGGAATGCCCGCCTCAGCTAGATCATGAAAGCAGAATGAATCATAATGTATTGTATTGTATCTTATTACAGGTCTCTTCCCAGCAAATGGATGAACTTCGGACTCCCCTGGATAAAGCATTTCACCCGATAAACGGACTCATACTTTAGGGGGCAGCTGTTATAGACATTTTTGTGCCTTGCATCACTGAGCATGAAATTTCAATAATTAAGGGATCCAAAGTCCCTAAACATGTTGTTCCTACCCCTAGAGGAACAAGGCCAGCAAACCACAGCAGTTTATAAAAGTTCTCCACCTGAAAACACTCAAAAACAAGCAATTTCTGGATCATGTCAACTGCTCCACTGCGCATCTGCGCTGAATGTCAAGTGCTCCACTGTGTACCTGCGCTGAATGTCAACTGCAAAGAAGGCCACCTGCACTGAGCGTAACTGGACAAGTGGCAGACTCATTCCTCAAGGTGTCAATGCCCAGGAAGCTTCCAAAATGACACTTGGATCAGGGAATTCGACTGGTGATGAGTAAGAGGTTCCAAATCTCCAAGTGGAAGCAAGAACCTCCAAGTGGACTCAAGAACTGAAGTGGGAGAGGACACTAGTCAGCTTCATGCCAGCCTCAAGCTGACACATCCTTTCTCCAAAACTCCTATATATAGAGCTCTCTCATGAGGTCTAAGGAGGCTGGATTGTATTGCAAAGAATTGCTGTTGGTTTGTGGTTGGATCATTGGGTGTTTATGCTTTGAAAGGGGCTGAAGAAGGAATTCCATTCTGCTGGGAAGGAGATGCTGGGTTGGAACCCTATGGGTTGTATCTCTTCCTGAACCTTGTTTATCAATCAATAAAGCTTCTCGGTTCTTTCCTATATGCTGGTGTTTATTGTATGATTTGCATTAGTGTATTTGATTTACTTTTAATCCTGAATCATTTATGAATATGCATAGTTGCCTTTGTATTGTGTCCTTCTCTTGTTGCATGTAGATGTTCTCTTGTCACAGGTAGCTGTTCTCTTGTGATCTCGTGGGAGCAAAAGCGAGGAGGCAAGTAGCTGTGGACACACAAAGGGGAGAGGATTTAGATCGAGGGACAACCGAAAGATAATGGTAAGTCTACCAATCTCCTCTCTTTCATATTTCATAAAGGAAGAAACCGAAGTAGCTGCATTCGTTTGTTGCTAAGGCACTATCACGCGTTAGGTGGATAGGATCGTCCTGCATAGGCATTTTTCCCCACAACAGAGACACTTCAATGCTTTGTCCCTTATCTACCATTATTGTTTCTCCATTCCCTCCATATGTACTAAAATATAAACTCTACTACAACACCATCAATTACGCTCTAGAAAATGATATTATTCTTTAGTACTCTTCTAAAGGCATTCGATCTACTCACTCCATATTTGTTTACACTGATACACATGGTATCTTTCTTCACATATATTTCTAAAGTGTTCTTCTTCTTTATAGTCCTGCTGACGATGCTAGACCCACCAACATTTAGGGGATCACCCCAGTATGAAGTTCCAACTAGACCTCACACAGCTTGGTGTGGGAGTCCCATCCGGTATGATGGCCCGATTTCCATTATCTTAAATATTTTCCTCAACTCTTGCTTGTCAGCACAGGAGAGTGGTCTACATTGTCTTCAAGTAGTGTGGTTCACATGCCTAGTCATTACTAGTTTTACTTGTGTCAATAGTTCTTTCATCATAGAAGGAGAGGGTGAGAGTGAGTCCCAAGTGAGATGGGAGGAATCCCTAACTCTCTTAGGAACACACAACACAACATGACATGCACATATTCTGGAGGAGTAGTCCACATGGACGCGACAGTCACAACACACAAGGAAATATAACATGCATAACGCACATCGGAGGAGTCCATGCAAGTGTGACAGTTGTTATAGAAATTTTATGTGAAAGGTCTGTTTGATGTACAGGGAGGTGACCAACACGGGAAGGACAACGTTAACAACTCATAGAACACATTTTCATTAATATATATGTATTACAACAAATGAATGAGTTCAAGTGTTAAACACAGGTTAAAGAAACATGCATTACATGTATTCAAGATTAGTCTTACAACAGTTACAACACATGTGTGAAACTGTGCTAGCCTATTAGTAGGCTTTAGAATTAAGTGAAAATTCTGAGACACATTGTTACACCATGCATCACTAACCCTGTGGGTGGGGCATTGGGGCCACTACTTACTCCTCAAAGAAAATATTATAGACTCTCAAGGATATGTGGGAGGATATGAGGTGAAAAAGGCCTTTGCATGTACAAATGAGGGGGTATTTATAGCTAAGGGTGAAACTAACCCTTGTGGATGTTCGACTTCCCTCATGACTATTTGACTTCTAGGATCTTTTGACTTCACATGACTCTTCATATGACAAGTGGGTCTCTGGGACTTCCATGTTACATTACATTGATTGACAACATGGCCCACAATAGAGATGTGTATGACATGAATCGTGACAAGACTCGACAGGATAGTGCTGGTACATTAGTGCTACTGCTGGTGTTCATATCGAGTTGCAGTGTTGAGGGGTGATGGATGTCCTCATGGTGTGTCAAGGCTTCACCTCCGCGTGGAAAAGTGCACGAAGTCTTCGATGGTTGTCGGGTTCGCTTGATGTTGCATTTGCATGTCTATCCTTGCTTATATGTTGGCATGCTTGACAGGTTCATCCATTCGTGAAAAGTGAATGTTCGCATGTCCATTCATGTGCGAACACATCCTTGCATATTCATCCATTCGTGAACACATATTTTCATGATCGTCTGTTCGCAAGCACATCTCTTTGCATGCATCATTTGTTCATCCATTGGCGAACATGTCCTTATGCATGTACCCCCTTTGTTCATCCGATCTGTCGTCATGGCATGTTTGTTTGTGTACCTGTATCTGCAATCTCTCATGACAAGATGACATCATATCCATAAAACTCCTAGTCTACCATGATGCAAGATCATTTCAGATGCAGGGGACCGAGAGTAAAGAGAAGGTTGCGAGCTTCGAGATGGGATGGAGGCTCCGAGCATTGCTAGTGAAGACTATGCAGAAGTCACTGCAAGATGGTGGCGGGCAATCTAGATCGACAGTGACTATCCATGGGGTCTGCCTCAGTTGGAGGAAAAAACTGCCTAATTTTTTGGAGGAGCAGTCAGGGCTGCGAGAAGCTAGGGCAGAAAAAATCTACGCAATTTTCGAAAGGAGTGAGCAGTGGGAGCCCAACGCCCAAAACTGCACAATTCCTATAGGGAACTAGCAGTTGGCTGCCGGGACCCTAGCAACAAAAAAATACACAATTCTTGGAGGGAATCTGCAATTATCTATTGGGAGCCTCGCATCAAAAACTGCACAATTCCTAGAGGGAGCTGGCACTCAGATGCTACAGGATGATAGAGGGAGAAGCTATGATGATGCTAGGAGGCTAGCCTGTAGATCACCTCTGTGAATTTTCTGAGTTAAAATGACTATTGCATAGTAGCGGACTTGCTCATGAATTCTGTGCAACTTTTCAAGTGAGCAGTCATTCGACTAACTTGTCAGCTAGATGGAAAAATGCACAATTTTCTCAGTCAGTGGAGTGGGCAAGGTCTGTAGTCTTTATACAATTTTTGAGTGGATTCAGTCTCGGGGTGACTGTTGGGTCAAACTCTCTAGTTGACCGGCATGGTTGATTGATTAGCTTGCAGGCAATGCAACTTGAAATGGCTTGTTTGATGCTTCTACGTTGTTCTTGGTGACAATCGATTGAGTTGATGTCACAGTGAAGGTGTGACTGTTAGAAGGGAATTTGGTATTCATAACTTCAACAAAACGTATAAGTGTGTGACCAAATGAAAAGTGCATACATAAACTTGCAAACACACACTTAAATTACTTGACGACAAGATGCCTCAAACCATCCAGACATATCGCTCAACATGACTGACTGACAGTTCAAGCGACAAGCACGATGCTCATGATCGATCGTTGGATGACCGCAACGACGCTTGCATGACAGTGTATATGACTTCGTATGTGAGCGCGACGGATGTTTACATTGTGAACACAACATGTAGACATGAAGCAGAGACCTTGCATGTAACTAGAACATGGTTGCAAGCATGACATTGACATCAACATGAAAAAGTTGTTTTTCGAACGATCAAGCAAGGTGGGTGTGAAGACTCACTTGAGGTCATGGGGTGAACCCGAGTGTGTGCAAAAATAAAGTAAAACTCTCAAAGGAGACTTTGAAATTGGATGCAGGCCAATCTTTTGGAGGGTGTTTCAGCCACTACAACACTTGGCGACATAGTGGTAGAACTCTAGCTTCTCTATTTTGGTTCATTAACAACATAGAGATTTGGTCTTTCAGGGAGTATTGAATCAATGTGTGGGTTACTTTGGCATCTCCATTTATCCTATTGACATACATCGTTCATCTTTTCCCAACTTAGTCAAACACAAAAAAAGTTCAGCTTGATCATAGCATTTCGAAATTGGGAAGGGTAGTTTATCTCAGGAGTTGAAGATTTTCAGAGTATATGTTTTCATCTCTGGTGTTTCTCCACTACCAGTAGGCTTGGATAGTACCCTGCTAGAGTCACGTAGGAACACACTCATTTCTCCACTACCAGTGAGCCTGGTCAATACCCCAGTGGAGTTTCATGCTTCACCTCTCTCCGGAGGAATCCTTTCTCTTATTTCACCTTTGTATTTTCTTAATGGGACTGTAAATAGGCACTTATTTCTTTTGGGGTGGAAGAGGGATCCTGAAGGATTGAGAGCAAAAGAGGTTGCTCCTTCAGATAAGCATGTCAGACCTCTGACATAGGTTTAGTCGTTTAGATTTTTCCCTTCTTTGTTTCTACTAGTTGGATGAGCTTGAACGCACAGAGCACAAGGCTGAGTACAGGCATGGGGTTTCCTAGCATGCATACGGGTTCATGGTTGGACCAAAACTTCTCTTGTAGATGGCTCATATTTTCCATCAAGACTTCATCGACTGAAGGTTATAACCAAGCATAAAGAAGACAAACATAAGACTTGCCAAGTGCTATAGTGTCACAAGTCTCTTCATATCTCAACCACATACTCATTCAAAGGCCAGAACTCAGTAGATGGAAACACTTATTTATGGAAGCAAAAATAGCAAGGTATTAAGAAAACCAAACAAATGAAAACAAAAATAGTAAGAAAATCAATAAAAACGAAAACAACGGGCAACAACCACACTATGTACATGGCATAGGGCGTGGCCCGGCCTACTTGAAGTAGTGATTGAGATCTTCACCATTGATAGGAAGGTTTTCAACCCTCCTGTCAAGTGATCGTAGATGGTATGTGTCTGGGCGAAGTTTCTCATTGAATCTGTACGAACCAATCCACAGGGATTGGAAGTTCATATGCTTGCCTTTGTCTTCATGGGGTTTATCCCACTTCATGACCAAGTCACCAACATCGAAGCTAGCTTTCCCTATAGAGTTCTTATTGAACCATCTCTTGATATGGTTCTAGTGGAGTGTAAATTTTTCTTTCGCTCTCATCCTTTCTTCCTGAAGCTTGTGGATTGTATCCATCCTAGATTGAACAAGCTAACAAGGTTTTCCTTATGATTCTTGGGGCAGCTAAAGTGCAGGAAAGTAGATATTAGGTGGAAGGATGGCTTCTTTACCACAAACAAGGAAGTACAATGATGTATTTAGATAGGGTTTGGGTGTTACATAGTCAATCCATAATTCATTCGTTAGGGTTGTATGTCAATTGTGCTTCTCAGAGAAAACAGTATTTTTGATTATGTGGATGAGGTTTTTGTTCATGTATTCTGCGAGACCATTTCCCTATGGATAGTAGTTAGATGAGTTTTTAAGCACAATACAATTTTGTAATGAAAAGTCATAAAGTTTCGAAGACGAAAGTTATGTTGCATTATAAAAAAAATGACACTGAAAAGCCAAAGTGTGAGATGATATTCTGTTGGAGGAAGCCGATGACCACCTGGTCGTTCATTTGTTTGAGTGGAACTGCTTCTGTCCACCGTAGGTAGTAATAAATTGCCATCAAAATGTAGCAGTGTTGTCTTGACGAATGTGGGAAAATCTCCCCAATGATGTCTAGGGCCCATTGTTGGAATGGTTTGTTCACTGCAATAGGGTGCAGTGGGGCTACTAACCTTCGTGTTCTTTCGGTGCATCGTTGACAGACTAGGCACTTGTGGGCATAAGCATGTGCATCCTTGAATAATGTGTGGCAGTAGAAACTAGCTCACATAAATTTGTGTGTAGCGGTGTTTCCTGCAAAGTGACCCCTAGCGGGTTCGTCTTGTAGATCTTGTAATACCTTCTCTGATTCATGTGCCTCCAAGCACCTTTGAAAAACTCCATTGATGTGCTTCCTATAAATCACTTCGTGTACCGACTGATATGCTAAATCTTTGAGGCACAATGCCCTCTTCTGTCTAATGGAAAAGTGAGAGGGTACAGTGTCATGCTCAAGGTACTAACGCACCTCTGTGTACCAAGAGGTTCCATCTTCAGTGGGTGTTGCTCGCCTTATATCATACATCTCAGCTTCCTGGTCCCAACCGACAATCTATTCTTCACTCACTGGTGCATGTACTGCTTTAGATTCAAGTCTACAAAGCCCATGTCCTTTAATCGTGTGAACTGTATTGATTTCAAGATCATACTCTTGCAATCCTTTCATCTCGTTTGGATGTCGTTCACCCAGTTCTTTCTGTACAAGAAATGTGCAAAATTCTAGTTGAAGGACGTAGCCTATGCAGTGGTTTCTTTAGCAAGTAGAGCCTGAAGTGTTTCACCACCTTGTAAACTGCATATGCTTGCTTGTCAATGGTGGGGTAATTGAGTTATGGTCCTTGAATGCTTGCGCTCATGAAGGAGATGGGATGTTCATCATTCATCTCCTCCTTCTAAGTGAACATTGTAGCAAGAAAATTATCAGACGAAAAGGTATATAGCAAGAAATCCCTCTTGCCCCAGTTGTAGACTACATCTTTCTTAATCATGTCCTGCATGGGCTTGACTATCTACGCATAATCCGAGATGAAATTCCGGAGGAAGTATGTCCTTCCCAAGAATGACTGCAAGGATTTTTTGTTGGTTGGCTGAGGGATTTGTGTAATACTCCAGACTTGGTCCGAATCAACCTTGATCCCGCTTTTGGAAACAATGTGTCCAATAAGGTTCCTCTCAGGCACTGTGAATACGCTCTTTTTAGGATTCAAGGAAATCTTGTATTTTTGGCATTACTCAAAAAATTTCTTGAGATGGCGTATGCGGTCCTCATGTCTCCTTGAGAACATAGTCACATCATCGAGGTATACCACTATGCTTTGTCCGATAATTCCATGAAAAGTGATTTCCATGGCGTGCTCAAAGGTTTCACCTGCATTCACAAGCCCAAATGACATTTGTCTATAATCAAACATACCCTACTTGGTACGGAAGGTAGTCTTAAGTTTGTTAGGTTCTTCCACCAGAACCTGATTGTATCCTAAAAAACCATTGAGTAGGGAAAACATCTATGCCCTAGAGACTGTTTGCAGAATGTGGTCCATAGACAACACAGGGTTTTTGTCTTTGTCCAAGGTGTCATTCACGTTCCAAAAATCAACACACAAGTAGATTTCCCCAGACTTCTTTTGTACAGGTTCAAGTTTTGAAACCCGTGTGGAATGATGAAGTTTGTATATGATCCATGCATCTAATAGCTTGATGAAATCTTTATGTATGAGGGGTTCAAGTGACGGATCTAATTTTCTCAGCTTCTATTGATATGGCTGGACCCCTTCATTGATTGGGATGCTGTGTTGGATTATTTGCATGTCATAAGTTTTTAGACCATCATACATCCACACGAACACATCTTGGTATTATTTGAAAAGGAGGACAAAGGCTTGCCACTCTTGCTATATGCAACATGTGTCGAGATTGATGAACTTTGGATCTTCTTCTATTCCCAAGTTGATCAATTCATGCATCATGGTGGAACTGTGAGTTTTTCTGTTCCTCCTTTCCTAAAAATGTTCTTTCAAGTCATAAAGCTTCTCAGATGATGCCGCATACTTCATGATGATATGGCATTTTCTATTATCGACTTCTGCTTGCAGAGATCGCTCGTGCTCATCATCATCATCGCCGCATATTTGAAGATGTCAGTGTTGGCCATGAAATGAAATATCTATTGATCATCATTAAATACATGTAAGTTGGTTACATTATCCGGGATAGATGGTTTGTATGAAATTTCAATAGTAAATCTATCCCTAATTAGTGATATTCTAGGAGTTATGTTTTCTAAAGCATTGGCAGCTCCATTATTTGTATGTGGTATATCAGTGATTTTAAATTCTTGGAAGTTAGATATCAGTCACCATACCTCTTGTTTGTAGCTTTTGAGAAGCAGTGAAAAAAAGTGAATGGTTTTACGTACATGTCCTACCACTATCTCTAAATCACCTACCACTTTGAGCAAGACCATGTTGAGGCTAATGGATTTCTGCAAGACCAACATGAGTGCTTCATACTCAACAATGTTGCTTATCCACTCAAACTCCAAGAGACTTGAAACCATATGCTTCCTATTGTTTGGGTCGATTAAGACACACCCGGCTCCTAAGTTATCCTATGTCTTTGGTCCGTCAAAGTACATGGTCCACAACTCATCTGTACACGGATAGTTTGACACGCTTATTCTATTGCCACTACAGTTGCTACTACTATTGTTAGTATTGGTACAATGTACTATACATGCTTCATTATCATCAATTGGGCAAGGAAGGAGGCCCAACTATGTGTGGTGCGGTTGGCGCTCACGTGCAAGATAACATATGTTGTTTCTAGGAGGAAGTTTCCAAATATGAGTTATGCGAAGGAAAATGGCTCATTCTTGCCATTGAGGGGAGTGAAATTATGCCTCATATACCTCTCAGATACCACCCGAATTTGATTGTTTTTCCCTTGTATGGAAGCCACATGTGTGAGTAGTCCATAGAAAAATATCCATTCAGCTTGTTGGACCAGTCTCTTCGCAGTAGTAAACCATATGCTTCCAGTGTGTCCACAATAAAAATGTTGATGCATTGGTGGAATCAACTGTCGTGAGATAGTTGGATGATCACATCTCAGAGTTCACCAATGGCTAGTACAAATTTTTGATCAAGATGGATGATTTGCATGGATGTCTTGCTCCATTGTGCATTGATATTCTTAGCAATGGAGAGTGGCATGACGTTGGCTTCTATTCCAGAATAAACCAAACAATTGTGAACATTACAATTAAAAAATTCAAATGAGAGCAGGAATAGAGGGAAACCAGAGTTTTCTTCTTCCATCTGGAGTGTGTTTAGCAAAGTGGAAAGTGACCAGGGAGGTGTGATTTCTCCCTTGCTGGTAGAGGTTGTGATGTCTATTGCTGTCTATCCCAATTCATGCAACAGGATGTCTCACTGACTCTGGATCTTCACTAGCTCGAACAAGCTAACGTTCATGCAATGTTTCTTCATACCATCCATAATGTTCTAGTCCAGAGGTGGTAGACTCATCGAAGTTTCTTGGGAAGGATTGATGTTTGTGTTATAAGGAAAAGTGTTCTGTAGTTTGCTGCTCATGGAAATACTCTTGTTTGTCTCTGTCTTCCCAGGATTTCTTTGCATTTTCTTCTTTGGGGCGGCTGGTGGATCAACCTTCCTCAACAACAGTCTCATCTTTTCTTTTGCTTCCAAAGCTGTAATGGGAGCCCCTTTACTTCTAATATTATAATGGTAACTTTGCTTTGGAGGTTGTTTCTCAGTGTTTAGCTTCAGCGCTACTTGCGAGCACTGATACATGTTCACCACATGACCAAAACATGATGCTCCATCAGGTGCAGCATCTTCGTCATTATATGTTTCTGCTGGTTTTTCCTGCATACTGTTTTCTACGTCAAATATAAGACTGAATACAAAGCTTGTGACTTGCTTCTAGTCTGAACAAGAGTTCTTTGGTTGATGTTCTTAGTGGAATGAATATAATTCAGAATTTGTGCACTGATCGAGGTGGAAGACAGAGCTCTGTGCGGTTTTTGCAGTGAACTAGTTCCTACCTGATGACATGCTTCCCTATTTGTGCCTGGGTGAATGGTTTCTCGTAGAAGTGTTTGTTTTTTTTTTGTTTAAGCTCAGACACTTTTGTTTTCAAGTTCTCGACGAGGCGAGTGAGGGTTTAAATATCATTGGTTTCCTTGTCTCTACATTTTCTCACTACTGCCCGCGACTTCCTGCTCATGACTTTGGAGTCCTTTTTGGTCCATCATCCTTGATGACTCCAATCATGTGTAGGTCCTTCTCAACAACAATAGCCTCTTCACAGTTTTCCAATAGTGTTGGTTTCATAGCTCGCTTGATGAACTGTGAAATGTTGGTTGGTAGTGCAGGCATGTAGTAATCAACAGTGATGGAGTCATGAGGTTTGGTTTCCACTTCAAACTTGTTCAATATTCATGTAAACCTTTGATTCAAGTCTTTTAGCTTTCCGTTCTTCTCTATCTTTAGTCTTCCCATTTCTTTGAGTAACATGGCTACGGTCTTGTCATCAACAATTTTTTCAAGAAACATGTGTTTGAATGCACCCCATTTCTGTATGGAGTTTGCTGGAAGGGTGTGTCATACCATGAAGCTGCACAACTATCCAAGGTACATGGAAACAATTTGCATGCTACATCATCATCTCGTACCTCAAGGGTCTACAACTGCAAGTATAAATTGTCCAAATGGTCTTCCTCCTTCACTGTGTTTCCAAGGTTGAAATTGACAATCATTATCTTCGCTTGCTTTGGAATCGTGTGCAAAGAACCTAGGAGAGCCAACGATCCCCGAGTCATCCATACCATATTTTGGTCAGCCATCTCTTCTTCTTCTTTATCCTCCTCCTCTCCTTCAGAATCTGACAGTTCTGGCTTTGACTCTGTTGGTTTGTCTTTGCCTCTGCCTCCTATACCAAAGTTTGAGCCCAATATTATGAGGGTGTATCGTTCCCCCTATCAAAAGGCTGAAGGTTCCTTTCTATCTTCAATAGCTTCTGCCAGACCTTCAAGTGTGGTAAGAAATGCTTCTTCCACTGACGACACAACAACCCTTGTGGGAGTGGCTTTTGGATTCCTTAATTTGTATGGAATATGTTGTATGCCTGGGATCAGTTCAACTGCTTTCGCTAACTGGCGAGTGATGGGATGGTCGGAGTGAAGGTGATGATATGGAATTTTGTGTTCAATCTTAGGGGGTGATAATTAACGAACTGCAGCGTCGCGCGTAGGTGAGAGGGAGTGCGAGTTACTACCTTAACGAGATGGTTGATGAGTGAGTGTGAGAGGACATTCAACCATAAAAAACTGGTGGCCCTCCTTCTAGCACCATAAATGTTGATGGTGCTAGACCCGCCAACATTTAGGGGATCACCCCGGTATGAAGTCCCAACTAGACCCCACATCATTTGGTGTGAGAGAGCCATCCAGTGTGATCACCCAGTTTCCATTATCTTAAAGATTTGCTTCAGCTCTTGCTTGTCAGCACAAGAGAGTGGTTTGGTTTGTCTTTGAGTATTGAGGTTCGCGTGCCTCTTGATTTCTAGTGTTACTTATGTCAATGGTTCTTTCACCGTAGAGGGAGAGGGTGGGAGTGAGTTCCAATTCAGATGGGAGGAAGCCCCAACTCCGATAGGAGCACACAACACAACATGATGTCCACAACTTCCAGAGGATCAGTCCACACAGATGCGCGAGACACAACACAAAAGGAAAGATAACACGCACAACACATAGTGGAGGAGTCTGTGCGAGTGCGGTGGTTGTTATAGAAAGTTTACGTGAAAGGTCTGTCTGATGTCCAGGGAGGTAACCAAGATGGGAAGGATAGTGCCAACAACTCGTACAACAAATTTTCATTATTATATATGTATTACAACAATTGAATGGGTTCAAGTGTTAAACAAAGGTTAAATAAACATGCATTACAAGAGTTCTAGGTTAGTCTTACAACAATTACAACACATGTGTGAAACCATGCTAGCCTGTTAGCAAGATTCTGAATTAAGAGAAAGTTCTAAGACACATCATTACGCCATACATCACTAACCCTGTGGGAGGGGCGTTGGGGCCACTACTTACTCCTCAAAGAAAATATTACAGACTCTCAAGGTTATGTGGGAGGAGCCAAGGTGAAAAAGTCCTTTTCATATACAAATTACGGGGTATTTATAGCCAAGGGTGAAACTGACCATTGTGGTTGTTCGACTTCCCTCATGAATGTTTTACTTCTATGATATTTTGACTTCACATAAATCTTCATATGATAAGTGGGTCTCTTGGACTTCCATTTTACATTACATTGATTCACATCATGGCCCATAGTAGAGATACCAATAACATGACTCATGACAAGACTCAACATGACAGTAATGGTACATTTGTGCTGCTACTAGTGGGCATGTTGAGGTGCAGTTTTGTTGGGTGATGGGTGTCCTCATGGTGTGTCAAGGCTTCACCTCCTAATGTCAAAGTGAATGATGTATTTAATGGTCATTGGGTTCACTTGATGCTTCATTCACATGTTGCTCCTTTCTTGTATGTTGGCATACTTGACAAGTTCGCACATTCGCGAAAAGTGCACGCTCGTCTGTCCATCCATGTGCGAACACATCCTTGCATGTTCGTCCATTTGTCTATCTGTGAACACATATTTGCATGATCATTTGTTTGCAAGCACATCTCTTCGCATGCATTGTATGTTCATCCATTACGAACATGTCCTTCTACATGTACCCCCTTTGTTCATCCCATCCATCACCGTGCCATGTTTGTTTGTGTACGAACATGTCCTTCTACATGTACCCCCTTTGTTCATCCCATCCATCACCGTGCCATGTTTGTTTGTGTACATGTATCTAAAACCACTCATGATGAGATGAAATCATATCCATAAACCTCCTAGTCTACCATGATGCATGATTGTTTTAGATGCAGGTGCCTGAGAAAGAAGACAAGGTTGCGAGCTTTGAGTTGGGATGGAAGCTCCTGGCATTGCTGGTGAAAATCGTGGAGAAGTAACTGGGAGATGGTGGTGGGACATTCAGATCGACAATGATTTTCCATGGGGTCTGGCTTAACTAGAAGACAAAACTGTACAATTTTTTGGAGCAGTCTGGGCTACGGGAAGCCTGGGAAGACAAAATCTGTGCAATTTACAAAAGGAGCAGATAGCGGGATCCTAGTAGCAAAAACTACACAATTCCTGGAGGTAACTGCTTGTTGGTTCTAGGACCTTAGCAGCAAAAACTGTGCAATCCCTGGAGGGAACCGACAGTCAGCTACTAGGAGCTTGGCAACAAAAATTGCACAATTCCTGGAGAGAGTTGGTAGTCGGCTTTTGGGAGATGCTAGCCAGAAAAACTACATTGATGCTAGGAGTTTGACCTGTTGATCACCATTGCTTAGTTTCTGAGTTGAGCTGACTACTGAGGAGCAAAGGGATTGCTCATGAAATGTGCACAATTTTCTAGGTGAGCAGCCAGTCAGCTGATTGGTTGGAAAAATTGTGCAATTTTGTAAGGGAGACACAGATGGGCACTAGGTGTCTGTCAAGCCTATCTATGAAATTTTCTCAGTCAGTGGAGTAGGCAAGGTCAGTAGCCTCTGCACAATTTTTTAGAGGAGTCAGTCTCGAGGTGACTGGCGGGTCAAAATCTTCGGTTGACCAGCATGAAGGCTAATTGATCAGCTTGCAGAAAGCATAGCTTGAAATGGATTGCTTGATGCTTTTGCATTGATAGTCGATCGAGTTGATGTCTAGGTGAAGGTACAACTATCAAAGGGGAATTTGGTTGTTATAACTTCAGAAAAACAACTAAGTGTGTGAGGGAATGAAAACTGCATAAATGAACATGTAAAAACACACTTACATGACTTAACAAAAAGACAAGTCAAACCATCTAGACATACATTCTCAATATGACTGGCCGACGATGCGAGTGACAAGCATGACGCTTTTGATTAATCATTGGGTGACCATAATGATGCTTACATGACACTGTATATGACTCCTTATGTGAGCGCCATGGATGTTTACATAAAGAACATAACATGTACACATGAAGCAGAGAAATTGTGTATGAACAGAGCATGGTCGCAAGCATGACATTGACATCAACATGAAAAGGTTATATGTCTAATGATCAAGCAAGGTTGGTGTGAAGACTCACTCAAGCTCATGGGGTGAACCCGAGTGTGTGCAGACATCAGGTAAAACTCTAAAATGAGGCTCTGAAATTGGATGCGGGCCAAACTTTTGTAGGGTGTTGCAGCTGCTACAAAAATTCCTATTACTGTATCAGTCCAACTAGTAAACTAGATCTCTTATCCAAATGAGATATTTATAATGTGTTGGGAGAATTCCTCTTTTGGTCTAATTTCATAGGTGCACAACTTTGACAAAAACCATCCATAACTATCACTGTTTGTGCATTAAAGGAATTCATATAACATGGAGGACTTATTCAAAAAAATTCGACTTTATCCAAATAATTTTTAAGCTTCTAGGAATTACCATGTTGAATTTCTTGATGTGTGTGAGGAATGTGGAGAAATCTCATGTAATCGGATAGTCGTTGGGAGTGAACTAGAAATTCTCAACTATAGCTGAACTTTGTATACTACATCCCAATAGCGGAAATACTACAACCACATTGGAGCACTCTCTCCTAGTGGTTGTGGCATAACATATGGTAAAATAATGAATCTCTACTCAGAACTACCTCCGGCTTCTAGAAAACCTTATTTATCACATGTACACACCTTGAGACATCTCCCAAGATTTGTGACACTTTTATAAGTGGGTTCATTCTTTAGAAAAGTTCCGCTACCAATTTGACCTGAATGCCAAGAAGTTAAGGGTTTACATAGTGCCAAAAATCCCTCTACTCTTCCTTACACATTTCCACAACCTTCAACATCTTTACACATCTTTATAACACATCAATAACAACATCATAAGGCCAAACACCTTTGCGACAAGTCATGAACATGAAGACCTAGACTCGTAACATGGATCATCATATGAATACCTAATTTTCCAGACTTGTCTTTGCACAAAACGACATCAATTCCATCATCTAGACCATCATAAGCTTAACATCAGTGCATCATCTCTACCATTAGAACCCATGCATAACCAAACATATGCAACACATGCTACCTTCAACCAGCCAAACATATGCATAGCTAAAAATCTACAACACATGCTACAAGGTTGACATCAATGGAAAAGCCAACTATAACCATAAAAGCCACAATGCCAACAATATCCCTCTTTAGCATTGATGGAAACCAAAAAATATCTATACCTTTAATATTCTCTTCTCTCTCTCCCCCTTTGACATCAATGGAAAATATTCAACTCCTTCTGATATGTTAGGAAGAGCGCTATAACACAAGCACAAGCACTTGACCATCTAATCTCTGCAATGTTGAAAGGTAATACATGTCATAAAATAACCATGCTTTGCACATCACCAACGACAAGCAAAACATAAAACCAATCACCACAAAGTCTCCTCTAAGCATGTAAAACCAATTGATAACTAGCAGCAACATCAATATGCAAATGTGGAATCCACACATAGCGTCAATGAACAACAACATGTGGTATCTGTTAGTAGCTTCAAGAAGAATATGCAATAATATCCACACGAGGAACCAACCCATTCTCTCCATAGTAGAAAACACATGTCAGTGGTGCAATATGTTGGATGAACACTTCTACAACAACCAAAAACCATATTTGAATGCATATCTCCAATCAACAACATCAATGGGTATCATCAACCTCTTTTCTCATGGAATGAGGTCAAGAAACCAAACAGTCATAACATGGAATGAGGAACATAATGAATACTGGAAAGCCCACCATAATTCCAACAATGGATGGCTGAATTAAAAAAGACCATATAGGAAATTCACCCTCAACATATGTCATCTCCACAACCATCTCCAAATTTTAGTGAACTACTTCCATTGCAACCATTACTTCCTCGCAACAAGAGGGAAACACAATGTAGACCAAAGCTCTGTTAGGTCCCTATAATACTAGTGATTCCCCCATTACTATTGTCATTGTATCCTATATTGCTATTTTTGTGCCCCTATTGTCCCCATATTGTTATTATTTTACCCCATAGAAGCCCACTATTGTTAATTTTGTGCCCTTATATTATTATTTTTAGGTTGTCTTTGGTTCTATTGTGACCCCTTCGACTCCTATGTATAGAAAGGAGGTTTTGTCATTTGTATCATCCAAAAATTGTTCATTTTTGTAATGTAAAAGAGGTTTCCCCCTCGAACAAGCTGATTTGTAAGTCATTCATCTATCCTTTCTATCCTTTTGTGAGCTAGTTTCATAAAATTTGGTATCAGAGCTTGGATTCTAGGGTTTCATTGCTCCAAACCGGTCATCATGGAATTGTCACTATAAAAATTTTCTGCGACAATTCAAAAGCTAGAAAAAAATCCATTTGAGTTGAAATCTCTTTGAACCTCGGGTCTGAATTTCAAATCTTTTCTTGCTATATGTTAGGATATATGATCCAAGGACGTTAGGGTTTTTTGCAGGATCCCAAATTATATCTCAAATAGGTGACCTAGGGAAAATCGTTATAACCCCTTTTCTGAGCATCAGATTGAAAATTTGTAAGACGTTACTGAAAGAGAACGACCTATTGTTTTTTTTATATTCGTTTCAAATCCTAACGTCAAAACAGTGAGACATGGTATATCATAAAAGATTGCTCTACTGAACCAATTTATAATCAGGCCATCATGGGAGATTTGGCAAAACTCTTCATTGGAGAATCTAATATTGACTAGACTTGTTGAGTTAGAAAGAGTACTATTTCCGAAAAAACTTGTGTCTCTATTTGATCTGCTAGTCCCACTAAGATGGGTAGATATCTTAGAAACAAATAATTCAAAGCAACTTGTGTTTTCCTTTATGGATGATAGATAAGAGAGAAGTAGAGAGCACCAACCTCAATATTTCACTTGGATCCTTGCTTGTTTCCTCTCTCCTTTGATAGAGCTTGCCACTCCTTTCTCACTTGACCCGCTTCAAAGAACCCCTGTAGAGGCAAAGCAGCAAAATACCATCAAATCATAGAGATATATAATACCATAAACAATGTAGAATCAGAAGTACATTAACCATACAATTGTATTCACCATTACAATATTTATAGGTACACAAGTATATGGAGGAAAACTCGAATAACTTTATTGATAGTAGAAATAGAAGAGAGGATTACAACCCAGTTGTTTGATCTAGCATCATCCTCCTAGCATGAAAGCCCTCTTCACCTCATGAAATGTAAGATCGCCCAACAATACAATGTCTTAAAGAGAAACCAACAACACTTCCTTACAAATTATAAAGTTCCAACCTTCGGATCTTTGGGATGGGGCATCCATTTATAGATATTTACAGAGGGGTGAGTCATCTTCTGGGTTTTTGATTAGTGTCATTTCACTGATAGTTCTTGGTTCCACTTGGAGATTTCATGATCTCTTACTCATCCCTCGGCAAATTCAGAGAGGCAAGTGTCATATGAGAAGTTTCTAGAAGATTCTCTGGGTTTCCACTTTGCAAACTGTCTCTACCATTTGTATACTCTCACCCATCGCACCCTACAAAAGGCTATTTCGGTATGCATCTCCACCTAGCCAGTGTTACAGTCAGTATGCATCGCACCCTTAGCACTGAGCAGTCTGTATGGTCTAGTTTTGACCAGTTCTGAGTGGTTTTTCAGGGAGAACTTCTGGGAAATGATGTAATCAGTTGACCTTGATCTTTTAGGGTGTGGAACAACACTTTTAGGGGTTTAAGAGCCCTTGGTTTATCGACATATGTGATTGGGGTTGTAGTGCCCAAATATGTCTATAACAGTTGCCCCCTAAAGCATGAGGTCGTAAATCTTCTAATGTCGGGTAAGATGTTTTATCATGAGGATCTGAGGTTTTTCGAACTGGAAGGTGACCTGTATAAAATACAATATAATACATTATCTTCATATTATTTTCATGATCTAGTTGAGGCAGGAATTCGCATGCTCAACTTTATAAATTCATCTTTATGTATATATGACAGATCATCGTCCACTGTTGCAGACTGGTGGTTCTTGTTGAGCCATCATCCTTTAGCTTGGATGATCATCTGTGCAGCTACTTTGTACATTTTTTGTCTTTATTTTCCTAAATATATCACAGCTCGGATGGATGAAACTAGATCCGGGGTCTTCAAAACTCGTTCAACATTCACCCGATGTACAAGTCGATCCATGTGAAAAGATGTTCTAAAGTTGAACATGGAAAGACATCACCTGATTACCAGCCAATGATGTAAGTTGTTAACAAGTGCGAGAGGAATCATAGATAATGATAATGACCCTCAAGGTACTATAGTAAAATTCACGTGGTGTGAATATAGGATCTGATGTCGAACACCATGCAAAATATTTCGGTCGAAGGCCATTGATGTAAACCTGTCGCCGGAAGTGAGAAACTTGCCATTAAGGCATGCAAGTTTCAAAGTACTGAAAGGGTTGTTCCTAAGTCAACTTTTTGGATAATGAGCTGATGTCGACAAGAAGTGACCTGTCATAGGAGGGCCTTAATGAATCCCACATCTATGACACGGAACGAAGCAAATGATTTTCTGGAGGTTAAAACGATCTGATGATACAAGGTTCAGGAATGGCGACCATGAAAAATGGAGAGTGAAGGTATTACAGTGGATGAGGCATTAGCTGGGTTGGTGAATTCTCTGAACGACTTCTCTTCAACATATCAGCGACACTATGATGGATTGGTAGTGTTAACCCCAAATATGGATGGTACGGAGGACCAATGGTGATGTGAGCGGTGAACAAAATAACCCAACCCGACTCAATCATGGTGATGGACTGAAAGTGTCATGTTCAAGAGCGACCTACTACCAATGAAGTTTTTCAAGTTTTCTTCCCTTTTTCCCCAGTCATTGTTGACTAGTACCTCTTTATTTTTGTCAAGCTCAAGGAGGATAACATATGCTTGTTCTATAATTTTCCCCTTGGGCAAACCTATCGCTCTGTTTTAGTGAGCCTAAAGACAGTGAAACTCGCTCTTCTCCAAATGGACAAGTTTGTCTCTATTGTTTTAATGAGTTTAACGACAAAGATAACTCGGTCCTTTTCATGTTTAGAGAGTTTGAAAAGAGATGGAAAGGAAACTCTAGTAGTCCTTTTTCGTGGCATAATCCCTTAACTTCGAAAAAATATAAAATAATACGAAAGGGATGACTTTTCGATAATTTTAGCGAGCCGAAACAGACAAGCACTCGATCTTTTTATGTAATGATCCCTCAGGTCCAAAAATATTAAAATGTAGAGGAGGGATGGAGCTTCCCTTTACTTTAACGAGCTGGAAAGGCCTGTAGCTCAGCAATCTTTTCATATTTCACGAGTCTAAAAATAGCTTGAAAGAGACTCGTTTTTTAGGAACGAGTGATGTATCTGGGTAGCAACTGGTTCTAGGTAAGTTTGGAACCTCTCAAACACGGCAGTGTAACAAGGGTGGCTAATAGAATCACTCGTCGCAGTTGTTCCTCAAAAGGGTAAACAATCAAGTGGAGGCATATGATCGGCTAAAAGAGTGGAGGTGACGGTAAGAACACGACCAAGGCTCAAAAGGCTGATAGCAATGCAATCACAAAGGTTATTTACCGAGGGTGGATTCATTTTTTAATGAGCTTGAATCTTTAGAAACTATGCTCAGTGGTGGGTTTATTTTTTAACGAGCTTCAACCCTGTGGTAACATTGCTCGTGATAATAGTCAGAGATGTTCAATTTACCATTAACACTATATTCTTTTGATGGTCATACTACCTGTTCAAATACTCCATCAAATTGATTAGAAATGAAAATACATGCTTGAAAAATGAGTTAAAAACTAACATCTTACTTGAATTATGTGAATAGTAACATAAAAGCAGTTTTACCTGTCATTTTTACCATTTCATTCAAATTTGGGATTGTTGGATCTCTGGAGGTGCTTTCCCTCTAGATTTTCATTAGGTGATTCCAGGAGATCCGGTGGACTATTTTTGGTGCCATCTAGACTAGGTAGGAGCTAACCTTGAGCTCTTTAATTGTATTCCTTCCTTTTCTGATGCCGAGCAACTTTTCCTATTTTTCTGGGCCTCGAGGGCTTGAACAATTCATTCTCTCCCCATCACACCTAGTATGCATCGAAAAGTGTGATGCATACTAAGCTAGCCATTGGCTAGTCAGTATGCATCCCACCCTATACACAACCAAGGTGTGATGGGCGAAAGAGGGAAAGTTTATGCAGTGTTTTCTTATGAAATGTTTGCCTGTTTTTTCCCAAATCAGGATCCTAATTCATCTCTTGTTTGTGTTTCAGAGATTCATTAGAGCAAGATGGTTGTTATATGGCGCGAAATCAAGCATGAAGAAGAGGACATGATTGCCTTACATGATCTGGGTACGGTTACTGCATTGTGAAACTGTGGCTTGGTCAAATTCTTTTGCATATCTAGCATGAGGCAACAAATAAATTTGTTGCAATATATTCTCGATGCATGGGATCCTATCAACCAGGTGTTCTAGACTAGAGGCAAATACATCCCTTTTACAATTGAGGACATCTACTTTTTGACTGGTTTATCGAGGCATGGTGCCCTTGTCTCACTATCAGGATCTGCCCATGGGGGTGAATCCATGAGGGATTATATTCATTAGTTTTGTAGTGATGGATCTCAGCTGAGCAGGGACGGCAAGATTAGTATTTGTGATGTTATTGACTGGTCCTTGAGGACTATTTTATTCACCTTTTCTAGATTGGCTAGTAGTGCAGCTCTTCATTTGTCCAACAGGTCTTATATGCAGTACGCCCTAGAATACCTTGAACCAAATGTATTCAACTGGTGTGATGGAGTACTTATAGTTATAAAAGAAAAAATTTCCAAGGTGAAGAATGGAAGGTCCAAGAAATTTGGTTACGGTTCCATTTTGACCACTTTCACCTTGGAGACGATTCCACTGATGCAGCTATAGTACATTTCACTCAGATTGCCAACACCGAGGGAACCACGGATGCAGAGATGGGTTGATCTCATGGCCAGACATGCTGGTCAGTCACAAATTTCATTCTCTAATGCCTTCTTTGAGTGGTTCGACCATCAGGAGATGCTCTTCATAGAGTATCCATACGTTGGGATGGATTTTCGAGGCGACTCGGATTTGGCATTACCAACTAGTGAACAGTGGGGTGTTATAGGTAAAAATATCTAACCATATCTCTGTTTATCTTTCTTATAATGTTCTTTTGTTATTTAAAGGTTGTCAAGACTAATCAAACTCATATATGTGTGCATTATTGGACTAGTGCGACTAGCAGCACGCCCGAGGGTAGTAGCTGTTGTTCCAATAGGAGAGGTTGTAGGGAGGGATGTCCTTCGCAATCTGGACATAGTAGAGACCCTCATAGTGTTGCGGTGTCAGATCGAGGGTCTCACCCTTGGTATTCAGGATGTGAGGACCGGCGAGTTACCTCTGAGATTACAGCACCATACTACTGGCGTGTTGAGTCGACGGACTACACTCTTACATATGATCGCACAGGCAGTGACTTGCTATCACCAACGCCATTAGTCTAGGGTGCTTTTCTGCATTTTTGAGTTTTTGGGTCATATGACTAATTTTTTCCTGTACAAATAATCATTTTGTAAAAACTACAAATAGCTATATATACTGTTGATTTTTGGAGTTTTATTTCGGTTAAGTTATGTAGTCTTGATTCTTTGAAATTCCTTTTCCTTTATAAATGCTGCAAATGTCTATCTAACATATAATTTTCTAGTGAATCAGTTAATGTGTTTAAGTTTCTGGAAATGTGTTGATATTGAATAGAATCAAATTGCCTTTCCAAAATCCCGACCTTTAGGAACATGTGATAGATAGCTGGATTTCGAACGGAATAGATGCCAATAAGTTGTAGGATGATGAGTTGTGAATCTAGCCTGACAAGAAGCCAGCGTATGCCATGTGTGATGGCATCAGAGAGAAGTTCCATCAACGTGCTATACTCAGCGATGTTGTTCGTTGATTGACCAATACATATCCCTCTGAAACTCACTAACTCACCGCTTGGATCAAAAATGGCCTAGGCTGTAGAAGATAGATTCCGCGTACTACGACTAGCTCTGTTGGTGTATCCAACGAATGATTCCAATAGGTCTGACATCTGCAACAAATGCAAAGTGGATTACCTAACCAAAATGATCACTCTTGACGAAAACAAAAACGTAACAAAAGCATATAAAGAGATTACTACACTTAATCAAGCATAGTAACGCTTAAGATACAACCCGTTTCAGGGTTGTGACAGTGGAATCCCATCGTAATCTACTAGCTCGTAGGCTCCTTTTTCTAATACTCGTTTAACAATGTAGGGGCCCATCCACAAAGGTTGGAACTTACCTGCTCCCAATTTATCGGATTCCTGATCGTACAACAAGACCAGGTCACCTTCTGAGAAGACACGGGGTTTGACATTTTTGTCAAATTGCGCCTTGACTCGTTTCTTATGAGCTTCGTTAGCTAAAGCAGCATCACGATAGGTTTCATCCAATTAGATTAGTTCCAAGAAATGAGCCTCTTCCTCTGAAGTTTCAGGAAGTAGATCGATTGCGAGCTTGAGAGATGAAATTTCACACTGAATTAGTAAGATCGCTTCTAGGCCATACAGCAGTTGAAAGGGTGTAAACCCGGTCGCATTTCGCACCAATGTCCTATATTCCCACAAGGCCGAGTATAGGATTAAGTGCCAACTCCATTTGTGGACTCCAATCATCCTTTGCAGCATACGCTTCAGGACTTTGTTGATGGCCTCAACTTGTCCATTGGCTTGCGGATAATACGGAGTATAACTGTCATGGGACAGTCCTAATTGGTAGCTACTTCAACCATCATGTGATTGCGAAAATGTGATCCATGATCTGTGACTATAGCTTGTGGAACACTAAATCTAGATACTACATGATTGAAAAAGAAAAGAGAAGCAATTTCACCACTGTTTTTTAATGTAGGCATCGCCTCAGCCCATTTTGTAAAATAGTCGACTGCGACTATGATATACCCATGCCCCCCGACCGAGGTGGGGTTACATGTCATGAAATCTATGCCCCATTTGGCGAATGGCCCAATAGCAACTACTGGATGCAGAGGTGTGGGTGGTAGTCTGGTTTTGTGGTCAAAGATATAACAAGCATGGCAACTTCTGACCACGTTTATGCAATCTTTGAATATAGTAGACTGGAAGTAACCTGCTCATAAAATCATTTGTGCCATAGCGTAACCAGATTGATGCCCCCCACATATGCCTGAATGAAAATCATTCAGGACATTTTCAGCCTTTTCACGACAGTAAAGGGTATCATCGACGATCATGTAGTCTTTTGCTTGGTATCGAGTACGTCATTGTTCGGAGCGAGAGGTATTAGGCCTAAATGTTTGGGTTTGGAGATAAATCAGTATATCTTCATACCACGGATCACTTGAAGATATTAGAGACAGAGATTCATCCACGATTGATGCTTTAGATGTTGAATCATTGGACGACGATGGGAGGTCGCGTAGTAACTCCGCAAAAACTAGAGATTTCTTTGATTTGGATTTTGTGAATTCCAGATCAAACTCTTGCAAAATGGCTATCCATTTTGAATACTTTCCCGCTAGTAATTGACACGATAGAATGTAGGTCATAGGGTTGCAATATGACAGAATGGTAGTTTTGCGAAAGAGGATATGGTGTCGAAATCTCTGTAATGGCTGAACAGCCGCTAGAGCCAGCTTTTCAACATAGGAGTACTTTATTTCTGTATCATTTAAGTTTTGGCTTAAATAATAGATTGGATGTTCAATTCCGTCGTCTTCTTGTACTAAAACCATTGCGATGGTTGTATCTGCTGCAGCAAGATACAGGTTAAAGTCCTTTTGATAGTCAGGAGCGTACATTAATGATGCTTTTATTAGGGAATCCTTTAAAGTGTCAAAGGAAGCTTGTGTAACCTAATCCCAGTTGAAGGGTACTTATTTTTTCAAAAGACATGTATAACCTTTAGCAAGTTTGGCGTAATTTGGAATGAACCTCCTTAGAAAGTTCGCTTTCCCTTGGAGTTTCTAAACTTGAAGCAAATTTGAAGGTGGAGGCATCTTGATGATTGCCTGAACCTTACATGGGTCGAGTCGAATCCCATCCTTAGAAACTATGAAACCTAGTAAACGACCAGAACCCACACAAAACACACACTTGTGTGGATTGAGTCGTATCTTGTAGTGTCATCAACATAGAAATATATCTCTCAAATGTTGCAGATGATCAGTCTGCTTTCGCGAATGAGGTAGTAGATCATCGAGATATGGTTCAATGATGTGCTTGATGTCATAGAAGGTGTAGTTCATTACCCTCTAAAAAGTTCCCCCTACATTCTTTAAACTGAAAGGTAGTTTACAGTACGTGAATGTGGCACACGGACATATAAATGCAGTCTTCGACTGCTCTTGTCGGCAGATGTTTATTTGATTATATCCAGAAAATCCATCCATGAATGAAAAGATTTCACATCTGGTGCATTGATCAATTATCTGGTCGATGAAGGATGTAGGGTAGTTGTCCTTTGGACAAGCTTGATTTACATCCCTGTAATCAACGCACACTCTAATCGTTCCTTGCTTTTTCGTGACAGGAACAATATTCGATACCCAATCAGTTAGGGGAACAGGCTAAATGAAACCAACATGTAAAAGTTTTTCAACTTCCACCTTGATGGTAGTGGATTTCTTGAGGTGAACCTGTCGAAGCCATTGTCGTACTGGTTTGACATCTAGATACATCTTAATTTCATGTTCAATGATGCTCGAGTCAATTCTTGACATTTCTTCATATGACCATGCAAAGACATCTCTGAATTCGCAAAAAAGAGCGGAGTATATTTCCAGTTCTGAAGAAGAGCAAGATTTGCCGACATGAATATTCTCTACAACATCAGGTTTGGTTGAGATATTTATGGCGATAATTTCTTCAATATTGGACAGGTTTCGCTCGGAATCTACTATGTTTATAGTATTTGATAGAAAATAAAAAACTGAAGGATGATTAAGGTCGCTCGAATAATCTTCATCGTTACCTTGAATATGGGAATGATGGTGGTAATCCTCCCATGGTGCCTCTCCTATCATCATTGACTAAATTATTCCTTCGTCTGTCGAATGTATACGTGACCAAGGATCTAAAGAGGTGCCATATTCTAGAGACCTATCTATCCAATCACTTGATGAGTGTTGATTTGGGTTTGCTGCCCAAGCTAAGAAAATTGATCGCTACAAAATTTCTATGGGGCTTGGAGGCAATACCTGGTGATGATCGATGCTAACAAAATGTTTAGAAATCTATTCAATCTTTGCTGATGTAGAATATACCATATTACAGGTTTCCACCGTGGCCACTTCTGCTAGATTTCTCGGAGGCGGGAGGGAAAAATTACCCATTAAGGTAGGGTCTTTTAGGAGGACTACTCTGACATTTTGAAGTGGTTGAGAGCTTCCATGGATCATTGGAATGCTTCCCATAACTTGTGAATTGTTGGGGAGAAAGGTTAGTTGGTCAACGATTGTAATTCTACCTTGGAAATGAAATGCAATATTTCTAAAATATGTTGACACAATAGCAACCATAGCATAAATCCAGGGCCTTCCCAGTAGGATATTGTAATCAAGGTTTCCATCGATAACTTCGACTTAAATTTCTACTGTCTTGCCCCCAGTTAAACTGGCAAGTTACTTAATATCCCATATGGCATGTATGTTCTTCCATCAAACTATTTTAATGTCATTGATGATCGTGACAAGCCTAAAGTTTTCCAGCAACTCATTGACATAATACAGGTAGATGGCCCCTCATCAATAATTGTTCGATGAATAGTTTTGTTGAGGGTTTTTAGCTGTATAAGGAAATCAAGTTGGGCTGGTAACTAAGGTTTGTATCCTTTATTGTTGAAGGCCACAAGATTGGAATCCACTGGGTCACTCCCAGCTACTACTGATAACAGAGCCTGCTTTTGGGAGGGGCAATTCTATAGTACTTCAAGTTTCGACATAGAAGATAGTGATTGAGCCAGATCTTCCACTATATTATAATTATGTGCTATTCAGGCATGAGGATTAAATGTCAATTTACGTAGTACTCCCTTAGGTGGCTTTATAGTTAATTTAGGAATGATGGGTGGAAAAACTTCTGGCGAGGTTGTTGTCGAACTATTGGGTTGATTTGTAGCCTTGTTGTTCGACAACTGTGGATTCCCATAATCTTTATTCCTTGTCAATATCAAAGCATCACTTTTCTCTTTCGAGATGGATAACATAAGCACTTGGAATAGGGAAGCTTGATTGATAGCAACCAGGTTAGTTTCTGAGTTTGGATGATCAATCAACACCGCTGAGGTAGTTGAAGTCTTTAAAAATTTCGCAACCTTAGCTCGATGTGGAAAATATTTCGTGAAATGCTCATCTTCACATATTAAACATGGATAACAAGGTTTTTGTTTCCCAGTAGAGTTCTCAGAAGATTTCTCATGAGTCGAATCTTTCTATTTCTTCTTTTTGTTTTTCCCTTTCTTCTTGGCCCCTCGTTTCTTTAGTTCTTTGCCCTTGTCAGATGACACGACATTAATCTCTGAACCGAGAAGTTTGTCATTGGATTTTTGACTAGAAACTGCAAGGGCTTTACCAGATGGATCCTTTGCAGTGTGCGTGCTTGAGGTACCAATCACGCCATCACTAGCATGAGAGTCCCTGTTCAATTTAGGAGGGGGAGGAATGGAAAATTCTAGTCTTGGAGCATCAGGAATTTTGTCGTAGAGTGTACCAGACTAAGTATAGATCAAGTTCAAATATTTTGCACGAGCAATGACTTGATCTTCAGTGACGACTCCTCCCTTTGCCACATCTTCAATAATAGAATGCAATAATGACTTAATAAACTACTCAGCTAAAAGTTGATCAGGAACATATGTCTTTACCATTCAACGATGATGTCGCCACTCATGAATATGATCAGATATGTGAGTGGCTATTGTCTGTTTATAGTTGGTAAGGAGTTCTTTTCCCATTTCGTACCTTATGGGTAACTGAAAGTGGGTTAGAAAGGTGGTGGAAAAGGCACTGAAGTTATCAAACGAAGCTCTAGGTAATTCAATATACCATTTTGTTTCCCGACTAGTTAGCATTCGATGAAAAAGGCGAAGCCTAATCGAATCATCATTTAGGGTGTTATATGAGCACCACAAATGAAAATTCATTACATGATTCGATGGATCTTCACCCAGATTTCCATTGAATTTAGGAATATCAGAGGGAACTTTATGAGGAATCACTGGCCACCAAGGGGTGTAAGCAATTGGATCGTTCGTCAGCTAGTTCAGATCTAGTAATTATAGAGTTGCCATAAAAGGTAACTGTTGATTCGGGTTTGGCAAAGCATACCTAGGATAAGATGGGATTGCCTGAGTTTGAACATAAGAAATTCCAGATAGGATTCTGGATGAACAAGTAGGAACAGACCATGTCATCAAAATAGTCCCTGGGTGGACTCCATCTAGTGATTAATAACTACCTAAGATAGATGGTATACCAGCAAACATCGTCAGAGTGGCAGCAGGAAGTTCCGTTGTGGTTGTATCAGATGACACAGTCCTAGATTTTGATGGTTGTTCAGTCATATTTAATCTATCCAAAATATTTCCTAGCGATTCGAGAGGAACTTCCGATGAAGGAGGATTAAAAGAAATAACTTCAGTAGTAGAAGGATATAAGTGGATCCCAGTCCCAAAATGTAATGGGGCACTGGATTGAAGAACCTCTACAATCACTTTTATTACAATCAGTCTAGGTGGAAGAGGTAGACCTTTAGGTCGGTAAAAAATTTCTGGAGCTGAAGAAGGTATAGCTTCTACAGTGACAGATACTGGAGGGGTGACACTTTCTAAATTCTGGAGCTCAACTTCCAGATGTTCAGGTAAGTGAACTTCAGTTTCTGGATCAGCCCTAGATGGAGCTATTTCAATGATAGAAGTGATTACTATTACACTAGGATCAGTTCTAATGTCCTCTTGTAACTGCGAAACTTCTTTTGTAAAGGCAAATGTACCAAAAATGATTGGAGTAACTAGAGCCTCTGATGATGTTGAAACACAAGTTTCAAATAAACCAGGAGAATTCAACTCAGTTAAACAAGACTGTTTTGCCGAGAATGGTTTCATTTCTGGAGTCAAAGATGGTTGACTCGCTAGCCTCCGTGAACGATGGGGTTTTGATTGAATTTCTTCCACGATTGCGGATTACTTGATCAACTCAAAATTAAGGGGAAAAATTCTATTACGTATTAAATAAATTTTAAGACGCTTTGAAACAACTTTGCTTTTTCAATTTTTAAGAGTCGAGAAAAAGCTAAAGATGACTCTAGTCCCCTTCAATTTTTAATGAGATTGAAGTGACAAGTGCTCAGATGGACCTTTTCTTTTAGGGAGTCGAAAATGAACGAAAGTGACTACTTTGGAAGTCTAGAGAGAGGGATTACCAATCAATCGCAAAACTACAATATACACCTTGGTGGTAAATTAAAGAGAAATTACCAAGGACTTTACGTATGGTAGTTAATCTTTCCAAATGTTTTGTTCAGTGCGTTGTGATCGATAGGGAAGCAAACATGGCTTCCTAAGGATAAAATATATCAGCCTATTGTGGTCTCCCAATATATACTCGATGGTACATGGAGCACAAGTTCGTACTGGCACTTGTCGTATCAAAGAGGAGGAAGCACCCAACCTTCGATGAAAATGACAGTTACTAGGTTTTACGGTGCCGGAATGCGTCTCTAGCCTAGACTTCTATATGTTGTGTGTTAGGTTCCAAAGCGTCTTTATGTTCATTGAGGTTTATTTTATAGTTTATCTTTTTTAAGAAGTTTTCCCTTCAAGGTTCACCGTGTGATGTAGATGTAAAATTCCTAAATATGCAATCTAAAATGATAAACAGTCATTTGTTTTTCTTTTAGCAATGAAAATTCTAGCTATAAGGAAAGAAAAGTATGATTCTTTCAACAGAGAGTAGAGAGCAGAGAGCAGACACTAAATGCACTTTTCCTAAATCATTTTCTGCATGCAGTATAAATGGAAATGCACATGCATGTATTTGTTTTTCCGCTTCCTTAATGTGTGAATGCCAAAAAGGAAAACTAAGTATAGATCTAAACTATTTTCTTCAAAGAGACACTTTTAACAATCTCTTTTCAAAATGAAAGGAAGACTAAGATGACACTTTCAATTTCAAATGGAAAATTGTTTTCGACACTTTAAATATTGACAATTCAAAATCAAATACAATGGCAAAAGTACAATTGACTATCTAGAAGAGGAAGACTTTACGACACTCTTCTTCTTGACTCAAAACGATAGTTATGACACTTTCGAATCAAAACACGACAGTTCGATTAAGCGACTTTTTGCAAAGGAGGACTGTAAATGATGAAAAATACATAAAAAAGATTCACAATTCCTTATCAATGGAGGCTGAATAATGTAAAGGAAGAAGGCTTCAACAATGATATACTGATCATAAGCAGCAAAACTACTAAATAGAGCTGAAAACAATGAAGAAAAAACCAAATTCCAGAGAGGGAGAAAGTGTCATTCAATCATCGCACCTGTCCTTAAGGGAAATAGGGATGCATCTCACCTGCAAAACATGGGAGGTGCAATGCATCCAGACTGCTAGTTAGAGATAGTGAAATGGACTAGGGAACGAACCTGAGCTTGGTTTTCACTCAAAATTTGCAAGTAAGTTCAGTGATTTAGGCTGAGCTTTGATAGGCAGTAACAACAAATTATAGGGGTATGATCTTATGAGGTTAATGAGCTACCATAAGGGCACTTAGGATGTTTGCAAGTCAGATGTTCAGTTCACAAACTAACCCAGAGATTGACTGAAGCAGTGTTGATCTACTTTGCAGTTGCATAACAAAAGCAGTTTGAAAGCTAGTTGGCTTAACTTCATGCTCTTCCTGTAGTTTATAAAGCAAACAACAACGACAAACAAACAAACTATTCACTCGCCAGCAGAGTCACCATTTTGTTTCCGGGAAAACTAGTGTCGCTATTTGATCTGTTAGTTCCACTAAGATAGGTAGCTATCTTAGAAACAAACAATTCAAAGAAACTTGTGTTTTCCTTTATGGATGATAGATAAGAGAGAAGCAGAGAGCACCAACCTCAATCTTTCACTTGGCTCCTTGCTTGTTTCCTCTCTCCTTTGATAGAGATTGCAACTCCTTTCTCACTTGTCCTGATTCAAAGAACAACTGTAGAGGCAAAGAAGCAAAATACCATCAAAGCATAGAGATCTATAATACCATAAACAATGCAGAATCGGAAGTACATTAACCATACAATTTCATTGACCATTACAAGATTTACAAGTATGCAAGTATATGGAGGAAAACTCCGATAGCTTTATTGATAGGAGAAGTAGAAAAGAGGATTACAACCCAGCTGTTTGATCCAGCATCGTCCTCCCATAATGAAAGCCCTCTTCACCTCATCAAAAGTAAGATCACCCAACAATACAATGTCTCAAAGAGAAATCAACAGCACTTCCTTACAAATTACGAAGTTCTCGCCTCCAGATCTCTGGGACGACGGATCCATTTATAGATATTTGTAGAGGGGTGAATCAGCTTTTGGGTTTTTCATTAGTGTCATTTCACTAATAGTTCTTAGTTCCACTTGGAGATTTCATGATCTCTTACTCATCCCTGGGTGAATTCAGAGAGGCAAGTGTCATATGAGAAGTTTCTAGAAGATTCTCTAGGTTTTGACTTAGCAAACTGTCTCTGCCATTTGTCTACTCTCGCCCATCGCACCCGACAGAAGGCTCTTTCAGTATGCATCACACCTGGACAGTGTTATAGTCAATATGCATCACACCTTTAGCATTGAGCAATTTTTATGGTCTAGTTTTGACTAGTTCTGAGTGGTTTTTCAAGGAGAACTTCTGGGAAATGATGTAATCGGTTGACCTTGATCTTTTAAGGTGTGGAACAACACTTTTAAGGGTTTAAGAGCCCTTGGTTTCTCGCCATATGTGATTGGGGTTGCAGTGCCCAAATATGTCTATAATAAGTACTCAGAGGGTTACTGCAGGAAGCAATTTCGTACCTTGGAGATCCAAAATTATAGAGATACAACAGATTCAATATTGAGTTCCTACAAAGTGAAAAAAGGTGTGTAGTTTTTTTAAAGTTTTGCATAAGTTTGGTTTGAAAAATTAGTTTGAAGGAATTCAAAGGGAATTATGAAGCATTATTATCATTAATTGATGCTTTGAATAAAGAAAATGGAAACACCTAGTAAGCAACCTGGAATATCTAGCATGACTTATGAAAAAGAGGAAGAAATGCAACATGATATATGAAAATTATGAGACGAGGTGTTGTTGGCCCTCATTTTTGATCAAATTTTGTTTATTAAAATCCACCTAATTTCCATAATTTTCAACCATATACCATACATATACATCTTATTTTAGCCTTATTATGCATATTCAAGCAAATAAATTATGTTTTTCAATTTTTAGATATTTTTGCAAAAAATGGGTTTTAAGAGTATTTTTGGACAAAATCAGAAATTCCCATAATGGCTATGTGGATGACATATTTGCATGACACTTGGGCTCAAGCTAGATACATTAATGGAAAGCTTGGGAACTAGGACTGAACTAATTCCAATTGGTTCAGTCAAAACAAGCTAAATCAGGCCCAGTCAAGGCTGGTCAAACATGACTAGTCATCCAAAAAATCCCTAGGAAATATGGCAGTTTTGTGATTTCATGGGATTTTCCATATTTTTAGTGATAGATTGGATGGATTTGACTTGGATAGATGGATATGGATAGATATAGTTTTTAGAGAGACATTGGATCAGTTTGTTTCATGATCTTCTATTTAAGCCAAGACTTTGAAGGCTTATGATATGTAATTTTTATATAACTTTATGCTGAGACATTTGAGTATTGGAGATTATTTAGAAGAACTTGTTCTACTTCTATTTTGTTGTTCATTAGTGTGGATGAGTGCTTGAAGTTTTAGCATTTGATAGTAGCATCAAGTGTGCAAGGCAAGGGTGGAGGGCTCCCACTCCAAGTTAAGTACACTTCATTGTTAAACTAGCTTAGTTTTCATGAACTAGTTGCTTTAGATTTGCTTACCTTTTTTGTTTCATATTTTCTTATTTGAATTAATGTGTGATGATTTTTGAGTGGGTATTGGTTTAATTCTAAACTACATATGAAGGGACACATAGGAATTTAAGTTAAATTTCCCTCCTATCTGATCTTCAACCAAAACTGAATTTCATTCTCCTTTTTCTATTTGAAGTTATTTATGCATTTCTGGTTTGAAGCAATGGTGATTATGATAGAGTAGAATTGTGAAGAAGGAAAATCTGGTCCTACTTAGTTAGGAGCCTCTTCTTTTACATCTTCTACATCATAAACCATTGTTATTTAATGCTTTTAGATTTATCTTCATGAAAATAGTATTGCAGGGAAGGACAACCTAGTTCTCCTAACTTAGGAGCCTCATCCCTCACATATTACATAAGTGAATTAGAAATTGTTAAAATAGGTTTATTTACTTCCTTAACTCTTCAAATTTTATCTTCTAAGCTTGGCTACATCTGATATCCATATACTGTGGACTTGCCTCCAAGTTTTACAAACCCGGATTGATAATTAAATATTGTGTTAATAAATTAGCGCAACATTTTGGCGTCGTTGCCAAGGAGGCAATTATTAGCATAGTCAAATAGAAGATAAACAAAAATACTAAAAAATTGATTAAAAAAAATAGTCAAGATACATTTCTCTTAGTTTATGTTTCTTTATGCCTATAAATAGAGATCTTGAAAGTAGATTCCCAAAACAAAACCCCCAACAAAAAATAACTACAAAATCCATTTGCAAGACAAGATCTAAAAAATGATGTTAAAGAAATCATTTCGAGAATGAGGGTATGCCACCACAAAACTATTCTCAAGTCCTTGTCCTCAATTTAGAATGCTCACTAGGGATGAATCTTTATGTCAAAGGATACAAGAGCAACAAAACGTCCATGAAGATGATCCACAGGAAGAGAATATCGAACTTTCTTCTAGCTATCTTTGTGAGGAGGTGAATGAGTCATGGATCACATGCAATGAATATCAAACATTAGAGCCATAAATTGAATAATTTCTAGCATGTATATCACAAGATCCCTTATGCATACAAGATTTTGAAGAAGTACCACAAGAAGAGTTTTGTGTTATGACAATTAATGAGAGCCAAGCAAACAAAGATTATCTTAAAACTTGGTTTCAACATGTCATTAGGTTACAACACTACTCCATTTTTCAACATTCTTTTTCATCAAATCTTTATGTTCAGATAATTTTTCATGTCTAAACATTCATTAAAGTATATTTTTCAAATTTGGATGTGAGTTTACTCATGATCTTGTTACGAAAATGGATGCATTGGAAATTCTCTTATACTTGAGAGAATAACTTATTTTTCTAAAATAGAATAGGATATAATAGAATAAATAAAGAAGTAAAATGAATTCACAATAAAGCTTCCATAATAATTTTGGTTCAAATTGTCATGAATATTTCTTCAAATCATTGTTCAATATTCATTTGAAAGGACTACATGGCAAAATGCAGTAAGAACAATCCTATTTTGGGTAACCATATAGGATCATTTTTAAATCATGTTTTTGACATATCTCTTGAAATATAGTTTTTGAATCCATTTTGAAATTTTCAATTTACATCACAAATAAAAATGTGACCAAAATCAAAACTAGGTCTCAAGTGAAATGTCAAGGACAAAGATAATACAACCTTGATTTGAGGTGTCTAATGGAAATAGTTTTACCTAAAATTCATAGGGAACATAGCCCTTGGAATCTAGTTTCCAAATAAATTTTAATCACCTCAATCCAGTATCATATGGAAAAGGTATTCTTAAAATACTAATTGCTTGTCAAAAAATCTGCATGGTGACAATTCTAGGCCTTGACTATTCATCGGCATATCTGACATGCCAAATAATCTTCTTTTCAAAACCTGTTTATATGGGAGATATATATTCAAGTCTAGTTTAAGACACAATTTGAATCATCCCATTTCGAGGTGAAATGAAAAGTTATGCCACATTTAGTGACTGCAAGTCTTCAAAACAACATAGTAAAACTTTGCCTCCTAGGTCTGTTCATCACCAATTTTCTGACATCAAGCCTAAGAATTTTTAAAACCTGTTTCTACTGGAAAGATACAAATGAATTTGATTTAATCTCCAAGTGGAATCACATTCATCTGATATTTATCGAAGAAATTATACTCTAAATAGTGATTGTTGGTCTAGTTAAAAATTCACAAGCTGCTCTATCAAACATGACACTCCTTATAATTTTTACCATATAATTTTAAACCATTTTGAAAACCTGTTTATACTATACGTAGCTATATGAATTCACTTCAACTTAGCTTTCAAATCACTCTAAT
Organism: Pinus tabuliformis; assembly: GCA_031772625.1. Taxonomy (NCBI): domain Eukaryota; kingdom Viridiplantae; phylum Streptophyta; class Pinopsida; order Pinales; family Pinaceae; genus Pinus; species Pinus tabuliformis. The sequence continues at coordinate 658,293,063 of CM062817.1, forward strand.
TGGATATAAAACAAATATTTTTTGAATGAAATACCTTTAGAAGGTCTAGGATGGCCACTCAAGGGGTAAATAAATGCATTTTGTTTGTATATCATCTTTGACTTGTTTTCTAAGCAATGCTTATAATGATTTACATATTTATTGGAAGAAGAGAGACTATATGCCTCTCTTCCTCCATCATCTAATATTGTATTACAGGCAAGTGCTATGTTTTTGCAGGTCATAGGAAGAATCAAGGAGTGAACTCCATGGATGAAGTACTTTTCAGAGTCAATTTTAAATTCATATTTCAGAATACGAATACAAATGTTCAAGTCAAAGCAAATTGAAAATTCACCTGATGTTGAGTTCATCCAATGAAACTCAAACTCTTGAAGCTTGTCTTTAGTTATTGAACAACAACACCAACAAACCCTACAACATGATCGAGATCAAGGCAAAAAGACATGAAGCTAATCATCAGAAGAAGAAGTCAAATTTTGTACCATGAAAAGTCACATCCATTGCCAAAGAAACCTTTCATATGCCATATTGTTCATGATTTCATCCATCATCCATATTGTATGTTAAGCTCTGCGATCATGCATGTTGAAGTCCAGACTTATTATCTATCCATTTACTACTAAATCATGACTTCAATATAACCTATTTTCATAAGATTTTCATACTTCCCTACTCCATTACATCCCACCTCCATCCAGAAAAGAAAAAATAGAAAAAAATAAAAAATAATAGAGGAGTTTGGTTGTGAAAATCCATGAAAGTGGCACAATACAAACTCGAATTGATATTGGAAAACCAACTTGTTTGGCCAATATGAATTCTATATTTTGTTTTACCATTTCTTCAGATTGAGTTTGTAGGAATCATCCTCTAAAATCAGCAAGACTTAGGGACAAGTCTCAGAATAAGCAAGGGGGGAGATTCATAATAAAACTATGCAAATAGTTTGAGAAATGGTTTGATAAGGGACCTAAACAAAGACAATATAAAGGAGACTTGAATATTAGATGCAGAAACTAGTGTCTACATTCCATCAAAGAATATCCTTGAAGAACAATCATCGTGAGGAAAAAATGAGCCAGCAAAGGACATCATTAGTTATCATTGACAACAAGCTATTATGGAAGTACAAGTACAGTAAGTGTAAAAAAAATTGCTCTTAGAACCTTTGATTTTTGAAAAAAAATCTAGAAATTGTTAAAACTAATTTCACTTGATATGCATTCCATTACATCCTATATCCTACCTTCATTTATATCCATTTATATCCATACCTACACTCATTTTATTCATTACCCTACCATACCTATACTCATTACCCTATCCATCATAATCATATTTCATTCATTATAATCCCTATAAAATTCCTATCCATTATCATTTCCTACATTAACCCCATTCCTATTCATCATTCCATATACCATTACATTAATCCTAAACATTTTATAAACATTTTTGATCAGAAATAAAGGACTCAATGTTTCTCCCCTTCAAAAAAAATTGGTTGACCTATACATACTATACAAAGGTTAATGTCATAATAATACTAATTTGATTTTTTTAAAATTACCTATCCTATGGTCATTTTTAAAAACAAATTAAAGTGATAAAATGAAATGAAAAACTATATTGTATAACATAAGGAGTGCAATATAAAAAATGCATGATTATAAAACAAATGATATATGCCTATGATATATACAAAGGAATGAAATCAAAACAAATGGAAAGGTGGGCATACGAGATAATGAAGGCAGCCATATGAACTACTGAAGGCAGCCATGGATGATATGATATGGTGATTTGAAAGCCCGTACACTGTGTGAAAAGAAGCTGAAGCCATAAAAAACGCAGAGAGAAATGCTAGTAAGAAAAAGGCAGAGCTAAGCAAGGCAGTGTAGCAGGAGCCATAAAAGATGCAGAGAAGAATGCTAAGAAGAAAAAGGCAGAGCTAAGCAAGGCCGTGTAGAAATAAAAGGTCGAAGTTGTGGAGAAATAGGGAGGTTAGACATAAGATAGATCACTGAGTTGAATCCCATGGATTGCGCAGGAGAATCAGGTAAGGATCAATTCCAAATTTTTTTGAGTTTTGAATGAATTTAGAGGATAAATGAACTCACAATTCTTTTAAAGAGGTGTCACAAACTGGGTCTCAGTCATTAGTGGAAAACCTTGCCACCTCCAAGTCTAAACTATGCATCCATTTAAACAATTCTACCACATATGAGAAAAACAAATCCTTGGCAACGATTCAATAGGAGTCTTAATTGTATTTTTGTTGTGTTAACATAGGATTAATGCAAGCCATCACAAGATCAATCAGAGATTCAATTCTTCATTAATTCAAAATCTCTCCATGCATGAAATAGCCGATATATTGTGTAACATGATTTCCATGCACCATGAGCACATTTTTATGAAAAATACAGTGATAGATTTTCGAAAAAAATATGATGCACAGTGAATTCATGAACTGAGATTTCTTTTATGTTTACATATAAGCAACTGATTGTTATTGTTATTCATGAAGTAAGAATTATTCCGAATGAACTGAGAGTTATTATGAATAATTATTATTGTTTTCAATCATCATCTGAAGAAAACTGAGTGGAAAATTGCCTAGGTAGTGGAGAAATATGCAGCTAGCAAAACAGTAGAGGCCATGGAGAAATAGGTAGCCATGGAACATTGGTGTTAACACAGGCCAAGATTTCCTTGTGCCAATTTGACTTAGTGCCCAACAAACTCTAGAAAATCTGCAGAGAAAGAAGATAAGAAATCATCTTCGGATTTCTATCATTAATTGAATGAATTTTAAGGGTAGATATGGTAAACGATGTGTCAACATATGAGGCAATAAACTTCAGTTATGGACTTGAAACTTCACCAGCAGTAAACAAATCTTCCTAGCTATAATTAAATTTTCAAGTGTGCTAAGTGGAGTCATAATTTAAAAAATGACATTGTGTAAACAAGGAAACAGTTTATCACTCAGAGTGTTATCTCAAAACCAGACCCTGATAGGCTGCTGATCAGGTAGACTTCAAGTAACTCTTTCAAACCTACTTTAGGCTGAGGCTTAGCCTCCTCAACCTGAGAGGGCTCTCTCACAAGATTAAAGATTTGGATAATGAATAAGATGGCTAACTCTATGAAACAAAATGAACAAGTATAAGAGGTTGAAACACAATTAGAAAGTATCCATTGGGCTTATGGAGTCAGATATGCTTCAGTAGTGACAGTAAGGTTAGCTTTGCATAGAAGTCAAGGCATTCAGAATCCAACATATGTAAAACACACCAAACACATAGAAGGCGAGTACAATTTACGAATATATGAAGGAGGTTAGAGCACTGTTAGTGATTTCTAAGTAATCACATATTCATAACACTGTAGATAATAGAAAAATACAACACAATACATTCATCACATTGAATTCTTTATGATTCCTGAGAAGCAAAGCCAATATTGTATTACTAAAAACAGAGTCTTTTACATAAAGCCAAATATCAGAGCTTTTCTCAATAAATTTCCAACCCTTAATACATTAGTTCTTCTCCCATATATAGAGTTCATGTAGATTCCTTCCTCCAACATGAGGGGAATTCGAATTCCTCCTAATTTGACACCTATTGACACTTAAAACTAACTATTTAATACAAAAGACAGCTAACTAGGAGTCCTAGAGACCTAATACAACTAGGAGTGTAACTCCTTATTATGATTACAACAACCTTATCTAAAAATTTAAAGCATTCTTTGACACCTATAACTCCATGAAGTCGAATTTTATGGTGCTCATAACCTTCTAGTTGGCCCTTGATGACTCATCCTTTTGTTGTTCCTAGAAACTAGGAGACTGTCCCTTGCTCCGTTCTGGCTAAACAAAAGGTCTTGGGATAGAGCTCATAAATTCTCATAAACAATGTATTTGGAAAAAATGAAGGAGGCTTTTGTGAAACAATCCATGCTAAACAAAAACCTCTCTTGGTTTTTTGAAACATCTTTCCTACCACCCAGAATGAGTCTTTGAAAAACAGGTGTAAAAATATGCTTGTGAAAAACGGCACCTACAGCAGTTTCATAGCGCAAGTTTGATCATTCATTTCTCTTAAATAATAATGGATTTGAATAAAGTGGAAGAGGTAAATTTTTACTTCAGTATCTTAAGAATGAAAACCTCTTTCACGTTTCAGAGATGAGTTTTTAACTGCTCAAAAACGCTTCAGAAATTGACTGGTAAAAACAAGGAGAGAAAGTTCTTCCTTTTTTGCTTTTGGTCTCCACAAGGATCTTCTTTGATTACACAAAAATGTATTAAAGTGCCAAGTTCTTCATGTGTTGTAGACCTTGTCCATGCACATGTGTGAAGATAAAACCTCTTTAATGCTGCCTGAAGGATAATGAACAATACTAGCTGTGATCACTTTTATAACAAATGGTTTATGATTCATATATGCTTTTCCTTTGCTCGTTTGCCCTTGCTGGATTGCTTGTATTGTGTAAATGATCTTTCTTCAGAAACTCCTTTTCAAAAAGGTTTCCCTTTTGTCCCTCAAAATTGGTCAATCTTCCTCAAAATATGCAGCTACATCAGTTTCGTAGCGCGCTACGAAACTGTTGTGTATTGGGCTATTTTTACAGATGAAATGATAACACATTAGGAGGATACAAAAAAAAAACACTTTTTTTAGCCAATTCATAAATCCAAAACAAAAGGGTTCAATGATGGAGCACATTGAGGAATTCCAAAAATTGAATATAAGGGTAAAAGATATTCCAGAGTAGCATAGGATAGATGCATTCATAGGGACTTTAAAGGATAACATCCAACATGAGGTTCACCTTTGGGAACCTGATTCATTGTACAAGGCATTCAGGCTCACAAGAAAAATGGAAAGAAAAATTATGGCAACAAGGAAACCTACCACTCACAATCATAAAGATGGAAGTGTTGTTGCCCCTAGCCATCCACAAAATACAAGGTTGACACCACAACAATTGGAAGAAGAAAGAGAAAAAGGTCTTTGTTACAATTGCGATAGCAAATACACTAAATGTCATAAGTGTGCTGAGAAGAAATTATTTTACATAGATTGTGAAGAGGAGGAAGAAAAGGAACAAGAAAAGTCAAAAGACGAGGATATACACCAGGAACAAACCCTAGAGAAAGAACAAATGAATATGACCATATCTTGTAATGCATTGGATGGAATTACCACTCCTCAAACTATCAAGACAGAAGGGCATATAAATAAGAAAAAGGTAATAGTGTTGATTGATTCAGGCAATACCCATAATTTTATTCATTCTAAGATAGCCAAGGAATTGAATTTCTTCCTATATCTAGCACTAGAGTGTCAAGTGATGGTTGCAAGTGGAGGAACCATAAATTCCTCAGGAAAGTTCCATAATATCAAGCTATCCATGGGAGAACATGTATTGAATATCCCAATGCTTTCCATTCTAATGGGTGGTGTTGATGTTGTACTGGGAGTGTAATGGCTACAACCCTCGGTTACAATAGCTTTTAGTTTTCATGAAATTTTCTTCAGAAGGAAAGGAAGTTGAATTAAGGGCTATCTTGGGAAAACAGGAAAGAAAATAATCTCTAATGGAATGATAAAGCTTCTAAAGAAAGAACAATGAGGCATAATTGCACAATTATGTTCACTATAGGTTCCCACATCGAAATCATCTATTTCTCCAGAACTCCAAAAAGTCTTGGAGAATAATTCCAAGTTATTTGAGACTCCCAAAGGCCTCCCATGTATTCGTGATCATGATCATGATATACATTTGATTCTAGGAAGTGTTCCTCCAAACATTAGGCCTTACAGATATCCCTATGTCCAAAAGAGTGAATTTGAACGTATGGTTCTAGAAATGTTAGAGGCTGGTATAATTCAACCTAGTCAAAGTTATTTCTCTACTCCAATAGTATTGGTTAGTAATAATGATGGATCATGGTGCATGTTTCCATATTATAGGGAGCTCAACAAGATCACTATTAAAGATAAATTTCCCATTCCTATCATTGATGAATTATTGGATGAATTGCATGGATAAATTTACTTCACCAAGTTGGATCTTCGTTCAGGATATCATCAAATCATAATGAAGAATTAAGACATTGCAAAAGTAGCACTTAGAACTCATGATGGTCATTATGAATGTTTGGTCATGTCTTTTGGCCTTACCAATGGACCTTCTACATTTCAAGGTTTGGTGAATTCCATTTTCAAACCCTTCCTTAGAAAATTTGTGTTATTACTTTTTGATGATATACTAATGTACAACAAGTCTTGGAAGGATCATGTTCAACATGTGCACAGGGTTCTCAAACTATTGGAGGAGAAACAATTATATGCAAAAAGCTCCAAATATTTCTTTGGAGTGCAAGAGGTGTAGTATATGGGTCATATTGTATCTCATGAAGGTGTTAAGGTATACCCTAGAAAAATTAAAACCATTAAGGAATGGAAAATATCCACATCCATAAAGCATCTACAAGGATTTATTGGGTTGACAGGGTATTATCACAAGTTTGCTAAGAATTATGGGATAATAGCAGCACCTCTAACAACATTATTTAAAAAAGATGCATTTTCATGGACTCTAGAAGCAATGAAGGCCTTTGAACATCTTAAAGAGGAAATTTGCCAAGCACTGATCTTAGGTACACTTGACTTCACAAAAACATTTATTATGGAATGTGATGTCTCAGGAAATGGAAATGGTGTTGTTTTATTGCAAGAAGAAAGACCCATTTCTTTCGAAAGTCATCCAATCAAAGTAAAGTATTTACCCAACTCTATTTATGAGAAGGAAATGTTGGCAATACTACATGCACTTAAGAAATGGCGACCCTACCTAATGGGAAGACACTTCAAGGGAAAAATAGATCATGATAGCCTTAAATACTTTTTAGAACAAAGATTATCTTCAAAAGAGCAGCAAAAATTGGTCACAAAGATGCTGGGTTGTGACTTTGAAATCATCTACAAAAAAGCAAAGAAAAAAGTTGTGGCATATGCACTCTCAAGAAAGGATGAGGACGTGGAAGCATTTCTTTGTGCCATTTCTATTATCCAACCATATTTGATAAACGAAGCAAGGGATGAATGGAATAATGACGAAGAAGTGTGGGCACTGATTTAAAAGTTACAACAAGATCCCAGTACATTTGATATATTTAGCTAGAAAAATAATTCGTTATGGTACAAATATCAGTTATACCTATGTAAGAATTTCCAACTCAAACAAGATATTGTTAGGGAATTGCACACCTACCGCTTAGGAGGTCACTTAGGATTTCTAAAAACTTACCACAGAGTTAAGGAGGATTTTTTTTGGCATGGCCCTAAATCGAATATTCAAATGTTTGTGGTGGAATGTTTGGTTTTCCAACAAAATAAAGTTGAAACAATTAAGGCCCCAGGTCTATTACAACCTTTATCCATTCCAAGTCAATGTTGGGAGGAGGTTTCAATGGATTTTATCACATGTTTACACAAGTTTGAAGGAAACAGTGTTACCATGGTGGTAGTTGACATACTTACCAAGTATAAGCACTTTTTCGCATTATCTCATCTATTTAAAGTGAGTACAGTTTCTACTACATTTATGGAAACAATTCAAAATCTACATGGAAACCCAAAGACTATTGTAAGCAACAGAGGTCCCATTTTCACTGGAAATTTTTGGACAAAATTATTTTCTTGTATTGGTACTTAGTTAGGTCATAGGTCATCTTATCATCCTCAATATGACGGGAAAAATGAGATAGTAAACAAATGTTTGGAAGGATATCTTCGTTGCTTTGTATCTGATAAACAAACATAATGGGTCAAATGGTTGCCTCTGGTTGAATGGTGTTATAACATTTCCTTCCATACTGCAATAAAAATGACCCCATTTATGGATATCATCCACCATCCATCACATATTATTTAAGAGAAAATTCTAAGGTTCAAGTAGTGGAAGATCACATAGAGCATCAATAAAAAGTTCTCCAACTCTTAAAGGATAACCCCACCTTGGTGCAAAATAGAATGAAACAGTAGGTAAATCAAAATCATAGTGAAAGAAGTTTTGATGTAGGTAATTGGGTATTCCTATGGCTACAACCATATAAACAAATATCCCTCAAGAAGCTAAGAAGGATAATAAATTATCACCAAAGTATTATGTTACCTACAAGGTGTTGCAAAACATAAGTACTATGGCATACAAATTGGAGCTTCCTACAGCTTCCTGAGTGCACCTAGTTTTCCATGTTTCATGATTAAATAAGGTTATAGGTGACAAGATCCCAGTTCAAACAACATTTCCAAAACTTGATGAGGAAGGTGAAATCATATTGGATCCTGAAGCATTCAAAGAAACAAGAACTTGATAGCTACAAAATCAATCAATTTAAGAGTATCTCATCAAGTGGAAGAACTTACATGGTGAAGATTCCACATGGGAGGATGAGAATTTTATATAGAAGGATCCAGAATTACTCAAGCGTTGAGGAAAACACTTTTTCAAAGGATAGGGTCATGGTAGGTTCCTATAATACTAATGATTCCCCCATTACTATTGTCATTGTATCTCTTATTATTATTGTTTTTCCCCTATTGTACCCATATTGTTATTATTGTGCCCCATAGAAGCCCACTATTGTTATTTTTGTGCCCTTATATTATTATTGTTAGGTCGTCTTTGGTTATATTGTGACCCCTAAGACTCCTATATATAGAAAGGATATTTTTTCATTTGTATCATCCAAGAATTGTTCATTCATCTAGTGTAAAGGAGGTTGGCCCCTCAAAGAGGTTGATTTCTAAGTTGTTGATCTATCTTTTCTATCTTTTTGTGAGCTAGTTTCATAACAGGCTCCATATGGCCATGACTAAATGATATATACCATTGTAAATACATGGTTGTAGTAGAAACACATGACCTCATACATGACTTTTATATGACCTTGTGACTCTCTTTCCAATCAACTAGAAAACCCAATGATAAAGAAGATAAAAGTATTCATAAGTGTATTACATGGCTTTAACAATGAAGGTTGTTGTATCTATAACATCTCCAATGGGATCATGAGCCAAAAACAATAAAATGAAATGACTATTACAACATCATTAGCCCATAAAAATGGTTACAAGAAGATTTCATGAGACTCCTCCAAAAATATTCCTATCACCATGAAGTCTTAACTCACTAATGATCAAACTCTCAACCAACATAGATGATGAAATAAGAAAACGTGCATGGACATAATCATGGAAATATAACAACCCACACATGGCTAGTCCATGTCTCAAGTTATGTTTTTCATGCTCATGCCACAGCGTCTCCAAGACCAAGCTAGGGTAGTTGAAAAATAATCAATGATAATTGCAACAAGGTTGATGGAACATGTATTTCCACTCATAAACAACAAATGCACCACTTACAAGAAATATCAGTGAAAATAAATAAAAAGAAAAAGAAAACTCCTTGAAACCTTAGAAGCGAGCATAGCTCCCCATGAGAAAAATAGACATCATATGAGTGTGTTGATCCTTCTTATTTGAACATGCATGGAAGCACTAGATCAAAACACTCAATTGTTGTTACTTGTGAAGATCTTCAAGAATCCTTCCATATGATACCCTTGAGGTTATAAATTTGTATGAGATAACAATGCAATGTAGAGGGGGATGAAATTTATACTTCATACGTTATTGCTCCTTATTTTTCCACACCATCTTGGGCTACTTCTTTTAATTCTTCTTTATTTTTCTATTATCTCCTCTCTGATTCAGCCGCTCTTTCCAAATTTTCCTTGAAGAACTAGGAAGCATGTAGTCTCTCACCATATGGCCAAAATTGTGGCGTGAATATCACTCCACATGCTCAAGAAATGAAGTAATAGGATTAAATATCATGTTTCTCAAGTTAGATCTATGCCTCACATGAAATGTGCCACTCCTCCATTGGCTAGACCTACTGTCATTTTTCTTGGAGTGAAATAGGTTTCATGAGTAAAAATAAACATAAAAATCACAATTATACCTGATGGCAAATCTCCCTGCCTACTCATATTGTTGCAAGCTTCGTTGAGTAGATCTATATGTTATGCTTTTGCAGTTGGCTGCAACATGTCCAAAGTTATGAAAACTGAAACACTCTTTATTATGCATCAAAGGAACAAAGAGACTTTGATTCCTTTGGAATTTAATAGATCTACCACTATCTAGTGCATGAGAAAAATATCTTCTGAATGTAGGTGCTCCTTGATGTCTTCCTTTTTTCTATTGTTGGATCTATTGTTTATTTCCATATTTGCTACTCCTTCTGATGTTATTGTTTGATATAGGTCCTTTTGGTTCTACTTTGTTTTTTTTGCATGCATGCAAACTGGACTCTCCCTTTTGAAATCTAAGATCGAATCTATCCAATGGCGATATTTGGATATCAAAAAAACTATCCAAGGCTATGGCTCTCTTCTCCATCTTTAATTTCTTTCGTATGGAGGTCACTTTAGCTTCCAATTTCTCACAATGGTCTTCCTTTTCTCTGAATTGTTTTCTCATCCATTCTTCAACTCGTTTTTATTCTGCTAACTGAGACCTCAAGATGATGATCTCCTCCTTGAGCTTAGCCTCCTTATCATGACAAATATGCGATAAATTTTCATGATATTTCCATGCAGTTGTTAGTATACTAATTTTAGCATAGATTTTCCTACAACTTCCATGGTAGGATTATACTCAACTCTAAAAAGCTAAATATTATCCTCATCTTCACTAGGAAATTCAACATGAATAGAATCTGAACCATCCAAAATATAACTCAAAATTAAATAATTAGTATATGTACCTTTGAATTCATTCTGTTTCAATATTTTTGGTTCTTGATTTTTTGATTTCTTGATATTATTGGTTGAACCATTTGCACTAGGAGGATGAGACTCTTGTGGTTGGGTTTCTTGCTTTTGAGGGCCCTTCTTCTTTTTCTTCTTCTTTCTCTTCTTCTTTCTCTCTCTATTGTTGTTCTTACCATCTCCAAAAATGATCTCTATTATGTCCCACATGTCTTTAGCATATTTTAGATTTGGTAACTTCTTCAAATCTGCATCTTGAATATTTTGATAAATTATTCATCTAGCTTGAGCATCCCGCTGCAAATATTTAGGTGTAAGTGGACTGTAACCACATCCTTCACATAACAATTGCCAAATGTTATATCCATAAGAAAAAATTTAGATTTAACATTCTTGTGCCATACCTTGAAATTTATAGCAATGAGGACATCAACTCCTTGATGATTTATCCTAAACAATTTGCAAAATTTTCACCAAAATTTCCCATATCTACTCTCCATTGATCAAGCTACAACAAAGATGTATGCTCTAATGCCAATTTTTAGAAACATTGAGCGCTAGTGAGCAGGGGGGATGAATCAATAATATAATATTATCAATTTTAATCTTTCTTTTCTGATGCTAAATCAACCATCTATTAGTAGCTTCACATGTGAGAGAATTCATGCATAAACATGTACCATAAGAATATACAACATGAGCATGTAAACCATCAAAAAAATATACACAACATAATACACATGAGACATAACGATTTCTAGTGGAAACCCCTTTCAGGCAAAAAACGACCTTTTTTGTTGATGTGATGCTCTAAATATTCTTTATGCATCAATATATATATATATATATATATATATATATATATACATATATTGTTGGCACCCACCAACTAGGAGACTCGACCTAAAACAAAGTTTGTCAATGACGACTAGGTAGGGGACTTGATCCCAAAACTAAAATTAGTTCACCACTAGAAACTATTATCCAACTACCATAGGGCAAAAGAAACCACTTATGCTAAACTATTTCTAGAACCCACTAGCACAAAATCACTACTCCAAGTTAGGAAGATCTGGTCGATGGAGGCCACTCCTCCATAGCTCTATGTGGACCTCAATTTCATTCATTTTCAAACAAGATCCCTAAGAAACTATGTGTAGTAAGGTTCAACTCTACTATCAGAACCCAATAGCAAGACATTCTCATCATCGATAAATAGTCATCTCATGACACAAACAACCAACAACAAAACACTTAGCCATCAACATTACTCAATCAAACTACTCATGGCCACACACAACACCATCAATAAAAACTACAAAACACATTAAGCCCTTAGTATATCAGTAGCATAAAATCATTATGGAAATTTTCCATATGCACTAGCAATCTTGAAAAATAGATGAATCAATCACATAAACATGAGACTTTTGAATGATTTATCTCTTATCTAGAATTAACTCTCCTCCATGTCGTCCATATGAATTGAAATATAAAAGTTGCTACAACACCATCAATTATGGTATGCAAACTAATATTCATCTTTAATACTCTACCATAGGCCTTCGATATACTCACCCCATTGCCATTTATACTCGTGCACAATGTATCTTTGTTCACCTATATGTCTGAAGCATTCTTCTTCACTATAGTCCTCTCACTATCTCAATCACACTAACCAACCAAATCTTCGATCCGAAATTAGATATTTATAATGTGTTGGGTGAATTCCTCTTTTGGTATGAGTTCATAGGTGCACAACTTTGGAAAAATACATCAATAAACATCACTACTTGTGCATTAAATTAATTCACACCTAATGGAGGACTTATTTAACATATTTTTACCTTATCCAATTAATTCTAAAGCTTCTAGGAATTACCATGTCGAATTTATTTTTATGTGCAAAAAGAATGTAGAGAAAAAATCATGTAATCCCACAGTCATAGGGAATAAAATATGAATTATTGGATATAGACAATCTCTATACACTTCATCCCAGTGGCTAAAAGGCTACAACCTCACTAAAAACACTCTATCCCATTAGTTGTGGTAGAGCATAAGGTAAACAATGAATCTCTGCTCATAACTACCTCTAGCTTCTAACACACCTTCTTTAGCACATGTAAACCCCTCTAGACCTCTTCCAAGCTCTCTGACACTTCTACAAGTAGGTTCATTAATTATAGAAGTTCCTCTATCAAATTGACCTAGATGACAACATGTTAAGGGTTGACATAGTCCCAATAAACCCTCTACTCTTCCTCAGTCCTCTGCACAACCCTCCGTGCCTCTACATAACTTTGTAGCACATTATTAACAACATCATAAGGCCAAAAAGCTCTACAAAAAGTAATTAACATGAATACCTAGACTCGTCAACATGGATTAACATATGAAGACCTAATCTACCAAACTCATATTTGCATCAAACCACATCAATGTGATCATCTAAACCATTATAGCCCATGCATAACCAAAGATTTACAACACATTGTTATAGACATTTTTGGGCACTACAACCCCAATCATAAATTTCCATAAACCAAGGGCTCTTAAGTCCCTAAAAGTGTTGTCCCAACCTCTAAAAGAACAAGGTCAACTGATTACATCTTCTCCCAGAAGTTCTCCATGAAAAACTGCTCAGAACTGGTCAAAACTGGACCATCTCACCTACTCCATGGTCAAAGTGCGCTGCATCCCACCTAAATACACAAAGGAGGTGCGATGCATCTTGAAAATCCCTTCTATGGGGTGCGATGGGCGAGAGTGGACAAATGGCAGGGTCAATCTACAAGGTGGAGGATCATGGAATCTTCCAGAAACTTCTCCTGTGACACTTGCCTCTCTGCATTCACCCAGGGATGAGTAAGAGATCATCAATCTCCAAGTGGAATCAAGAACTATCAGAGAGAGGAAACTAATCAAATCTCAAAATCTGATTCACCCCCCTTGCAAACATCTATATATGGATCCCTCATCCCAGAGATCCAGAGGCTGGAATTTTGTATCTTGTAAGGAAGTGCTGCTGGTTTCTTGGTGCAACATCATAGTGTTGGGTGATCTAAGCTTTTCATGAGGTGAAGAAGGGCTTTCTTGCTGAGAGGATGATGTTGGGCCAGAACAATTGGTTGTAATCGTCTTTGCTATTCTTGATTATTAATAAAGCTATTCAAGTTTTCCTCCACATTCTTGTATGATTGATGATATATGCATTTCTATGGTCAATATATATCTGGTCCTATATTGTTTATGATAGTAGATCTATGTTCTTGGATAGTGTTATGCTGCTTTGACTCTACAGGTGCTCTTTGAAGCTGGGTAGATGAGGAAGCAAGTGGCAAAGATCTATCAGAAGGAAGAGGAATCAAGCAAGGAACCAAGCACAAGACAGAGGTTGGTCTCCTTTATTCCCCTCTTATCTATTTCTCATAAAGAAAACGAAAGTAGTTTTAGTTTGTTTGTTTCTAAGGTAGCTACTAGCCTTAGTGGGACTAGCAGCTCTGCATAGACACTAGTTTTCCCGATAACAAAATGGCGACTCTGCTGGGGAGCGAATAGATTGTTTGTTTATCTACATTTGTTTGCTTTATAAAATTACAGATGGAGTCTGAAGTCAAGCCAGCTAGCCTTCGAACTGCATTTTCTATGCACGTGCAAAGTAGGTCAATGCTGCTTCAGTCTATCTCTAGGTTTCGTTTATGAACTGAACAATCGATTTACAATCTCTCTAATTGCCCTTGTGGTGGCTCTAGTAACCTCTTTAGATCTACCCCTGTGATAGATTTACTGATTACCACTTGCTCAGCCTAAAACCCTGAACTGAGCTGCAAACTGTGACCCGGAACCCAGTTAAAGTCTCGTCCCTGGTCCAACGCACTGTCTCTTCTTGGGATTCTAGATGCATTGCACTTCCTGAGTGTAGTAGGTGTGTTGGATCTCTTTTTCACTGTGTTACAGGTGCGCTGATCAGACAAGGCCTTTTCTGCTCTTAGATTTTGGTTTCTGTGTTCACTCTTTTTAGCTCTATTCAGGAATTTTGCTTCCTGTAGTCAGTACACCTCTGTTAAAACCCCCTTCCTTGCCATTATTCTGCCTCCATTGTGCAAAGAACTGTAATTTTTTTTATGTATTTTGAGTCATTTTCAGTTCTCTTTTACAAAGAAGTAGCATAATTGCACTGTCGATTCTTGATTTGAAAGTGTCGCAAGTGTTGTTTTCGGTCATAGAAGAGAATCCGATTGTTTTTGATAGTAGATTACACTGTTACTCTTGTATTTGATTTGAATTATTAGTTTTTCAAGTGTCAAAAGAAAGTTTTCAATTCTAGATCGCAAAGTGTTGTCATTGTCCTCATTTTGTCTTGAAAAGAAACTTGCTAGTAATGTCACTTTGAAAAACAATTCAAATTTGCGCTTAGCTTTCTTTTTATCATTCACACATTAAGAAGGCTGAAAAAAAATACATGCATGTGCATTTGCATTTAGACTGTTTGTTGGTGTGATTTAGGATAGTGCATATAGTGTGTGCTCTCTGCTCTATGTTGAAAGAACGTTATCTCTCTTTCCTTAGTAGCTAGGATTTTCATTGCAAAAAGAAGATTAAACAATTGTTTATCATCTTAGATTGAATTTTAGGAATTGTACATCTACATCACGCGGTGAACCTGAAAGGCAAATTTCTTAAGCAAGATCAACTGTAAAATAAATTTAATGAATCTAAAAATGCTTTGGAACCTAACGCACAACATTTAGAAGTCTAGGCTAGAGACGTATTCCAGCGTCGTAAAGCCTGGTAACTGTTGTTTTTGTTGATGGTTGGGTGATTCCTCCACTTTGAGACGATAAGTGCCAGTACGGACTTGTGCTCCCATGTACCGTCGAGTATATATTGGGGGACCACAATAGGCTTTATCCTTTATCCATAGGAAGCCGTGTCTACCGCCCTATTGATCGCAATGCACTGAACACAACATTCGGGAAGATTGACTGCCGTACTGTAAAAATTATTCTGCAGTTTTGCGATTGGTTTGGTAATCCCTCTGTCTAGATTTCCAGAGCAGTCCCTTTCATTCCTTTTCAGACTCCTTAAAGGAAAAGGTCCATCTGAGCACTTGTCACTTCAGGCTCATTAAAAATCGAAGGCGACTAGAGTCATCTTTTGTTTTTTCTTGACTCTTAAAAATTGAAAAAGCAAGTTGTGTCAAAGCGTCTAAAATTCATTTAATTCGGAAACATATTTCCCCTTGATTTTTAGTTGATCGAGTAATCCGCAATCGTGGAAGAAAGTCAATTGAAACCCCGTCGTTCGCGGAGGCTTATGAGTCAACCGTCTTTGTCTCCAAAATCAAACTGTTACGGACAAAGAGAACTCGTTTAATCGGTTCCAAATCCCCTGGTAAAGTTAGAACAAGTGTTCCGACACCTTCGGAGACTTCGGTTACTCCAAACATTTTTGGTATCCCTGCATTTACAAAAGAAGTTCAGCAGCCACCAAAGGACAGTAGAACTGATCCTAGTGTGAAGGTAAACACTTATATTACTGAACCAGCTCCATCTACAGCTGATTCGAAAGGTGTTATTCCCCAAACATCTGTCGCTGCAGATTCTATACCTTCTTCGGCACCAAAAATATTTTACGGACCTGACGTCTACCTCTTCCACCTGGTCTGATTGCTATAGAAGAGATTGTGGAGGATCCTCCATCTAGTACTCCATCGCGATTTCGAGTCGGGATCACTCTATATCCTTCTTCATTAGAAATTAGTCTACCGTCATCGAAAGCTCCTGTAGAATCACTAGGCAATCTTTTGGATAGACTAGAAATGTTTGAACAACCGTTGACATCTAGGACTGTGTCATCTGACACAGCAACGACAGAGCTTCCTACTGTCACTCCAACAATGTTTGCCAGCATACCATCTGTCCCAACTAGCTCTCAATCGCTAGAAGGGGCCCACTCAGGGGCTATTTCGACAGTATGGTCCGTTCCTGTTTGTTCATCCGGAATAGTATCCAGGAACTCTTATGTTCAGTCTCAGCAAATTGATCCTTCAGGGTGTCAATTTTGGCAGTCCAGTCCTCAAGGACAAAAAATTCCTTTAAGTACCGGATTACCGCCGTATGGGGGGCAATATACCCTTTCATTGTCTCCTCCGAGAGGAAAACCATACGAGAGTTCACAACAAAATTCAGGTTATGCTGGAATTACATCTAGCGGTTGGGTGCCAATACTACCTCAACAACCAAGAGTTGTATATTCGATGCAATTTTTTTACCTATGTCAAATATACCAACTATGCTGACTATTGTGACGGTGTCGCAAGTACAAGCGTTGCCTGTTGTATGCCAACCTCAGGTTTCTCAGGTTGTAATACAACAGCCTCTTGTCCCTGCGACTCAACCACAATCGCCAACTATTGGAATGACACAGGCCCAAATGGGTACAATTACCCCTCATCTTGGTCAAACAGCCAGTATTGGACAACAGCACATGGCTTCACAACCATGGCTGGTGCAATATCAACAACCGCAATTCCAACAAGTTTACCAAGGTTCTGAGCAACAAATCTTTGCAAATAGTGGGCAGCCGTATATTCAAAACGGTCAAAATCAACCATTCTACAATGGTTATGCCTATCAACCTTACCAAAGTTACCAGCATCAAATGCATTATGCTGATATGCAAAGACCAACTGCTCAGGCAATCCCATCTTATCCTGGGTATGCTTTACCAAACTTGAATCAACAATTACCCTTCATGGCAAATTTGGAGTTACCAGATCTAAATCGGTTAACGAATGATCCAATTGCTTACAACGCTTGGTGGCCAGCAATTCTGCATAAACTTCCGTCAGATATTCCTAAATTTAATGGAAATCCGGGTGAAGACCCGTCGAATCATGTGATGACCTTTCATCTGTGGTGTTCATCAAACACCCTAAATGATCATTCGATTAGGCTTTGCCTTTTTCAAAGGATGTTAAATGGTTCGATAGCAAAATGGTATATCGAGTTACCCAGAGCTTCGTTTGACAACTTTAGTGCCCTAGCCACAACCTTTTTAACCCATTTTCAGTTACCGATAAGGTACGAAATAGGAACAGAACTTCTTACCAATTTCAAGAAAACAACGACCACTCATATATCCGATCATATTCATGAGTGGCGACGTCGTCATAGAATGGTAAAAACGTATGTCCCTGGTCAGCTTTTAGCTGAATGGTTTATTAAGTCATTATTACCTTCCATTACAAAAGATGTGGCAAAAGGAGGAGTCGTCACTGAAGAGCAAGTTATTGCTCGTGCACAATATTTAGACTTGATTTATACCTAGTCTGGCACGCTCTACGATAAAATCCCTGACACTCCCAGACCGGAATTTTCCATCCCTCCTCCTCCTAAATCAAACAATGACTCTCATGCCGGCGATGGCGTGATTGGTACGACAGACACGAAATCGATGAAGGCTACATCTAAAAAGGCCCGTAAGATTTCCGGTCAAAATTCAAAAGAAGAACTTCTCGCTTAGGAAGTAAATGTTGTCTCGACTGATAAAGGCAAAGAAACCAAGCAACCAGGAGGCAAGAAGGAAATCAAAGGGAAGAAGAAGAAACAGGAGGAATCATCACCTGAAAATTCTTCTGCAAACCCTCCTGGGGATAGGAAACCAAAAAGTCCATGCTTAATATGTGATGAGGATCATTGGACAAGAGATTGTCCACATAAAGCTGAGCTTAAAATATTTATCAAGAATTCAAAAACCTTGGCGGTATTGACTGATCTATTTCCAAATCCAGGAACAAATCTGGTTGCTAGTGAAAATGCTTTCCCATCCCAAGTGCTGATGTTGTCGGTTTCAAAACAGCAAAATGATGCTTTGATATCGACAAGGAATAAAGATTATGGGAATCCACAGCTGTCGAACAACAAGGATAAGGATCAACCTAGTAGTTCGACAACAACTTTGACAGAAGTTGCGCCGCCCATCATTCCAGAGCTAACAATAAAACCGCCAAAGGGAGTAGTACACAAGTCGACATTTAATCCTCGTGCCAAAGCAGCACAACATTATAACATAGTGGAAGATCTGGCCCAATCGCCATCCGCTATGTCGACACTTGAAGTACTACAAAATTTCCCATCCCAAAAGCAGGCTTTATTATCAGCTATAGGTGGGATAGACCCAAGAATTCTAATCTTGTGTCCTTTAATCACAAAGGATATGATCCTCAATTACCAGCCCAACTAGCTTTCCTCATTCAAGTGAAAGCCCTCAACAAAACTGTTCATCGAACAATTATTGATGAGGGGGCATCTACATGTATTATGTCAATGAGTTGCTGGAAAACTTTAGGATCTCCAACCTTGCCACGATCTTCGATGACATTAAAAGAATTTGATGGACGAACATATACCCCATATGGTATTCTAAGTAACTTGCAAGTTGAACTAGGAGGGAAAACAGTAGAAATAGATGTCGAAGTAATCGACGAAAACCTCGATTACAACATCCTACTGGGAAGACCATGGATATATGCTATGGCTCCAGTTGTGTCAACCTACTTTAGGAAGATTGCATTTCTTTTCAAGGAGGAATTACAATCGTCGACCAACAAACATTTCTCCCCAATAGTTCCCAAGTTACGGGAAGCATTCTGATGATCCATGGAAGCCTCCATTCGCTTCAAAATATCGGAGTAGGCCTACTAAAAGACCCTATATTAATGGGGACTTTTTCCCTCCTGCCTCCTATCAATCTGGCAGAAGTGGCGATGGTAGGAACCTGCAATATGATATCTTTGATTCAAAAGATCTCAGAAAACGATATTAACATGGATCATTCGTAGGTATTGCCTCCAAGCCCAATAGAAATATTGTAGCAATCAATGTTTTCGGCGTGGGAGGCAGACTCGAATCAATGCTCATCAAGCGTTTCAATAGATAGGTCTAAGGAATATGGCACCCCTTCAGATCCTTGGTCGCAAGTGCATTACACCGATGAAGGAATTGTTTAGTCAATGATAATTGAAGGGGTGCCATGGGAAGATTACCACCATCGTTCCCATCTTCCGGATTGTCAAGAAGATACCCCTGATGACCTCCATCATCCTTCAGGTTTTGATTTCCTATCAAATACTATAAACACGGTGGATTCCGAGCGAAACTTGTCCAATATTGAAGAGACTATCGCCATAAATATCTCGACCAAAACAGATGTTGTAGAGAATATTTATGTTGGAAAATGTTGTTGTCCTTCATAACTGGAAATATATAATGCTCTTTTTCACGAATTCAGAGATGTCTTTGCATGGTCATACGATGAAATGCCAGGCATTGACTCGAGTATAGTTGAACACGAGATAAATATGTATCTAGATGTCAAACCGGTACGACAACGGCTACGACAGGTGCACCCCAAGAAAGCCGCTGCCATAAAGGCAGAAGTTGAGAAACTTCTCCATGCTAGTTTTATTTACCCGGTTCCTCTAACCGATTGGGTATCGAACATTGTTCCCGTGATGAAAAAGCAAGGAACAATTAGAGTGTGCGTTGATTATAGGGATGTAAATCAAGCTTGTCCGAAAGACAACTACCCTACACCCTTTATTGACCAGATAATTGATGAATGCGTTGGATGTGAAATCTTTTCATGTATGGATGGATTCTCCGGGTATAATCAAATAAATATCCGCCCATAAGACCAGTCAAAGACTGCATTTATTTGTCCGTGGGGCACATTTTCATATCGCAAATTACCTTTTGGTTTAAAGAACGCAGGGGAAACATTTCAGAGGGCAATGAATTATGCCTTCCATGACATCAAAAACATCGTTCAACCATATCTCGACGACCTTCCAGCTCATCCACGAAAGCGGACCGATCATCCGCAGCATTTGAGAGCGATATTTCTACATTGCCGACACTACAAGATACAACTCAATCCACACAAATGTGTGTTCTGTGTCATTTTTGGTCGTTTGCTTGGCTTTGTAGTCTCAAAAGACGGGATTTGTCTCGACCCATGTAAGGTTCAGACAATCATAAATTTGCCTCCACCTTCAAATTTGCTTCAGATTCAGAAACTCCAAGGGAAAGCAAACTTTCTGAGGAGGTTCATCCCAATTACGCCGAACTTGCTAAAGGTTATACACATCTATTGAAAAATGAAGTTCCCTTCGTCTGGGATCAGGTCGCGCAGACTTCCTTTGATGCTTTAAAATAATCCCTAATGAAAGCATCATTAATGTACGCTCCTGATTATCAAAAAGAATTTAACCTGTATTTAGCTGCATCGGATACGACCATCGCAATGGTTGTAGTTCAAGAAGACAACGGAATTGAACATCCTATATATTATTTGAGTAGGAACTTAAATGATACAGAAAGCAAGTATTCCTATGTTGAAAAGCTGGCTCTTGCAGCTGTTCAAGCAATACAGAGATTTCGACACTATGTCCTCTTTCGAAGAACTACCATTTTGTCAGATTGCAACCCCATGACTTATATATTGTCACGACAGTTGCTGGGGGGAAAATATTCAAAATGGATATCAATTCTTCAAGAGTTTGATCTGGAATTCGTAAAATCCAAATCAAAGAAATCCCTAGTTTTCGCAGAATTACTATGCGATCTCCCATCGTCGTCCAACGATGAAACATCCGAAGAAACCATCGTGGATGAATCTTTGTTTCTGATATCTTCAAGCAATCCGTGGTGTGGAGATATGATCATCTATCTCCAAACCCAAAAATATAGACCTAATACCTCCCGCTCAGAACAAAAACGTATTCGATACCAATCAAAAGACTAAATGATCGTCGGTGATACACTTTACCTTCGTGGTGTCGATACAGTTCTGAGAAGGTGCCTCACCCACGAGGAGGCTAAAAAAGTCCTGAACGATTTCCATTCAGGTGCGTGTGGGGGGCATCATTTAGTTACACTACAACGCAAATTTTTTTACGAGCAGGATACTTCTGGCCAACAATGTTCAAATATTGCATAACCGCAGTCAGAAGTTTCCATGCATGTCAAATTTTCAATAGCAAAACCAGAAAACCACCCGCACCTCTGCAATCGATAGTTGCTATTGGGCCATTCGCCAAATGGGGCATTGATTTCATGACATGTAACCCCACCTCGACCGTGGGGCATGGGTATATCATAGTCGCGATGGAATATTTTACCAAATGGGCCGAGGTGATGCCTCCATTAGATAACATTGGTGAAACAGCTGCCCTTTTCTTTTTCAATCATGTAGTCGCCAGATTCGGCATTCCACAGGCTATAGTCATAGATCATGGATCGCATTTTCGCAATCACATGATGATCGAATTGGCTACCAAATTATGGTTGTCCCATGACAGCTCTACTCCATATTACCCGCAGGCCAATGGACAAGTTGAAGCAATCAACAAAGTCCTAAAGCGGATGCTGCAAAGGATGATTGGAGTCCACAAAAGGAGTTGGCACCTGATCCTGTACTCAGCCTTGTGGGCATACCGAACATCAGTAAGAAATGCAACCGGGTTTACACCTTTTCAACTGGTGTATGGCCTAGAAGCAATCTTACCAGTTCAGTGTGAATCTCATCCCCCAAACTCGCAGTCGACCTTCTCCCCGGAACTTCAGAAGAGGAGGCTCGTTTTTTGGAACTAATCCAATTGGATGAAACCCGTTGTGATTCCGCTTTGGCTAATGAAGCCCATAAGAAATGAGTCAAGGCGCAGTTCGACAAAAATTTCAAACCCCGTGTCTTCTCAGAAGGTGACTTGGTCTTACTTTGCGACCAGAAATCCGATAAATTGAGAGTAGGTAAGTTCAAGTCTTTTTGGATGGGCCCCTATATTGTTAAGCATGTATTAGCAAAAGGAGCCTATGAGTTAATGGATTATGATGGGATTCCACTGGCGCAACCCCGTAATGGGTTGTACCTTAAGCGTTACTACGCATGATTCAATGTGGTAACCCATATGATTTTGTTACATTTTTGTTTTCGCTAAGAGTAATTGTTTTGGTCAAATAATCCACTTTTTAAAATTGTCGCAGATGTCGAACCTATTGGAATATTTTGTTGGATATGCCGACGGGGCGAGTCGTAGTTCACAGAACCTATCTTCTGCGGCCTGGGCCATTTTTGATCCAAGTGGCAAGTTAGTAAGTTTCAGAGGGGTATGTATTGGTCGGTCAACAAATAACATCGCTAAATATAGTGCTTTGATAGAACTTCTCTCTGATGCGATCACACATGGCATAAGCCAACTTGTCATCAGGCTAGACTCACAGCTCGTCATACTACAACTCAATGGTATCTACTCGGCCAGAAATCCAGTTATCTATCGCATGTTCCTAAGGGTCAAGATTTTGGAAAGACAATTTGATTTTCTTCAATATCAACATATTTCCAAAAACTTAAACACATTAACAGACTCATTGGCAAATTATGTGTTAGATAGACATTTGCAACATTTATAAAAGAAGCATTTCATCAGCATTTGCATCAGGATCATGTAACTTAACCAAAATAAAGCTCCGAAAATCAAAAAAATATATATAACTATTTATGGTTTACACATAATGTTCTGTAACCAAGAAAAAATTGGTCAAATGACCCAAAACTCAAAACGCTAGGGGGCACCCTAGTCTAATGATGCTGGTGATAACAAGTCACCGCCTATGCAATCATGCGTAAAAGCCTAGTCCACCGACTCGGCACACCAGTAGTATGTCGCTACAACCTCAGGGGCAGCTCATCAGTCCTCACGTCCGGAATACCAAGAGTAAGGCCTTCGACTTGATCCTGCGATGCTGAAAGAGTCTCGACCACATCAAGGTCGTGAAGGATAGCCCTTCCCGCACCCTCTCCTGCTGGAGTGGCAGCTGGCACTCTCAGGCGTACTAGTGGTCGAACTGGTCCAACATCTACATGAGCACATGAGTTTTGATTAGTCCTAATAGAAGAAAGCACAAGAACATTATAAAGAGAAACGATAAATAGAGATAACACTGGTCGCAGTGGACTATTTTACCAAATGGGCTGAGGCAATGCCTACATTAGATAACACTGGTGAAACAGCTGCCGTTTTCTTTTTCAATCATGTAGTTGCCAGATTCGGCAATCCACAGGCTATAGTCACAGATCATGGATCGCATTTTCACAATCACATGATGATCGAATTGGCTACCAAATTAGGGTTGTCCCACGACAACTCTACTCCATATTACCCGTAGGCCAATGGACAAGTTGAAGCAATCAACAAAGTCCTAAAGCGGATGCTGCAAAGGATGATTGGAGTCCACAAAAGGATTTGGAACATGATCCTGTACTCAGCCTTGTGGGCATACCAAACATCGGTAAGAAATGCAACCGGGTTTACACTTTTTCAACTAGTGTATGGCCTAGAAGCAGTCTTACTAGTTCAGTGTGAAATCTCGTCCCCCAAACTCGCAGTCGACCTTCTCCCTGGAACTTCAGAAGAGGAGGCTCGTTTTTTGGAACTAATCCAATTGGATGAAACCCATCATGATGCTTCTTTGGCTAATGAAGCCCATAAGAAACGAGTCAAGGCACAGTTCGATAAAAATGTCAAACCCCATGTCTTCTTAGAAGGTGACTTGGTCTTACTTTATGACTAGGAATCCGATAAATTGGGAGCAAGTAAGTTCAAATCTTTGTGGATGGACCCCTATGTTGTTAAGCATGTATTAGCAAAAGGAGGTTATGAGTTAATGGATTACAACGGGATTCCACTAGCGCAACCCCGTAACGGGTTGCACCTTAAGCATTACTACGCATGATTTAGTGTGGTAACCCATATGTTTTTGTTACATTTTTGTTTTCGCTAAGAGTAATTGTTTTGGTCAAATAATCCACTTTTTCAATTTTTCGCAGATGTCGAACCTATTGGAATCTTTTGTTGGATATGCCGACGGGGCGAGTCGTAGTTTGCGGAACCTATCTTCTGCGGCCTAGGCCATTTTTGATCCAAGCGGCAAGCTAGTAAGTTTCAGAGGGGTATGTATTGGTCGGTCAACAAATAACATTGCTGAATATAGCGCGTTGATAGAACTTCTCTCTGATGCCATAACACATGGCATAAGCCGACTTGTCATCAGGATAGACTCACAACTCATCATACTACAACTCAATGGTATCTACTCCATCCGAAATCCAGCTATCTATCGCATGTTCCTAAGGGTCAAGATTTTGGAAAGTCAATTTGATTTTATTCAATATCAACATATTACCAGAAACTTAAACACATTAACAGACTCATTGGCAAATTATGTGTTAGATAAACATTTGCAACATTTATAAAAGAAGCATTTCATCAGCATTTGCATCAGGATCATGTAACTTAACCAAAATAAAGCTCTGAAAATCAAATATATAAAATTTATATATATAATGTTAGTGGTTTACACATAATGTTCTGTAACCAAGACAAAATTGGTCAAATGACCCAAAACTCAAAACGAGGGGGCACCCTAGTCTAATGATGCTAGTGATAACAAGTCACCGCCTGTGCAATCATGCGTAAAAGCCTAGTCCACCGACTCGGCACACCAGTAGTATGTCGTTGCATTCAGGGGCAAATCGTCAATCCATCATAATTTGCATATTAGGGATTAGGCCTTCGACCTGATCCTTCAATGCTGAAAGAGTCTCAACCACATCAAGGTCACGAAGGATAGCCCTTCCCGCACCCTCTCCTACTGGAGTGGCAGCTGACACTCTCAGGCATACTACTAGTAGAAATGGTCCAACATCTGCATGAGCACATGAGGTTTGATTAGTCCTGATAGAAGAAAGCACAAGAACATTATAAAGAGAAACGATAAACAGAGATATGGTCAGAGAATTTACCGATGACACCCCACTGCTCGCTAGCAGGTAGTACCAAATCTGGATCACCCTGGAAATCCATACCAGCGTATGGATACTCGGAAAAAACCATATCCTGACGGTTGAACCACTCGAAAAGAAATTTGGGACTGACCAGCATGTCTGGCCATAAGGTCAACCCATCTCTGCATCCATGGCTTAGTCGGTGGAGGTAAACCAAGGGAAACATATTGCGGCTGCATCAGCGGGATCTTTTACAAGGAAAAGCTGTCAAGATAGAACCATATCCAAATTTCTTCAATCTTCCATTTTTCACCTTGGTCAGTTGATCTTTCATCACATATTATAGTGCATCACACCAGTTGAACACCTTTGGTTCAAGGCATTCCAAGGCGTACTGCATATAAGACCTGTTGGCCACGTGAAGTGCCGCACTACCAGCCAGTCTAGCAAAAGTGAACATAATGGTCCTCAGGGACCAGTCAGTGACATCTCGGATAATGATCTTGCCGTCCTTACTCGATTGAGATCCCTCTCTGCAATACCTGTGAATGTAATCTCTCACAGATTCACCCCCACGGGCTGAACCTGATAATGAGATAGGGGCACCCCGCCTCGATAAGCCAGTCAAAAAATAGATGTCCATGACAATCAAGGGGATGGACTTGCCCCTAATATGGAACACCTGGGTGGTAGGATCCCATGCATCGAGAAAATATTGCAACAAGTTGATTTGTTGCCTCATGCAAGAGATGTAAAAAAACTTGAACAGGCCACAGTTCCGCAGTGCATTTACCGTAACCGGATCATGTAAAGAAAGCATGTTATCTTCTTCATGCTCACATTCTCACCATGTAACAGGCATTTTGATCCAATGAATCTCTGAAACAAACAAGAGAAGAGTCAAGATCCTGATTTGGTGAGAAACAGGCAAAAATTTCGATGAAAAACTGTGCATAAATGGCCCTCTTTGCGCCCATCGTACCCCCAAGAGTGTTCTAGGTGGGATGCATGCTGACTGGCCAATGGCCAAGCCAGCATGCATTGCACCTTTCGATGTAGAAGAGGTGTGATGGAGCCAGGGCGAGTTTTTCAAACCCCAGAGGCTCAGAAAAACCAGAAAACATGCTCAGAATGCAAAAAGGAAAGGATGAAATTAAAGAGCTTAGGTTTAGCTCCTACCTGGTCCAGACGGCACCGAGAATCGTCCACAAAGTCTCCGAGAATCAGCTAGTGAAAATCAAGGGGGAAAGCACCTCCAAAGCTCCAACAAACCAAAGTTCAAATGAAATGGTAAAATGAGAGGTAAAAAGCACTTTTAAATTACTTTTCACGTGATTCAAGTAAAATATTAGTGTTTTAACTCATTTTTCAAACATATATGGTTCGTTTCTAACTAGTTTGATGAAGCAATTGAGCAGGCAGTACAACCTTTGAAAGAACAAAGTTGTCAATGATAAATTCAAGACAATCAATGACCATTATATCGAGCAGTTTTAACGTGGAATACAAACTCGTTAAAAAATAAACATAAGCAATGAGCAAATGTTCCCCCAGAGTTTAAGCTCATAAAAAAATGAACCATTTTCCGGTAAATAGCCATTGTGAATGTATTATCATCAGCCTTTGAAGCCTTGGTCGTGTTCTCATCATCACCTCCACTTTGTTTTGGCTGATCATTCACCTCCATTTGATTGTTTACCCTTTTTGAGGAACAACTGCGAAGAGTGATCATGTTAGCCATCCTTGTGACACTGCCATGATTGGAAAATTCCAAACCTTACTTGGAATCAGCTGCTACCCGAATTTATCACTCGTTCCTAAAAAAACGAGGCTCCTTTAAGCTCTTTTCAACTGACTCGTAAAGTATGAAAAGATTGCAGAGCCATTGGTCTCACCAGCTCGTTAAAGTGACCGGAAGTGCTATCCCTCCTTTAGATTTTAATCTTTTTGGACTTGAGGGATTATTACACAAAAATATTGAGCGCTTGTTTTGTTCGGCTCTTTAAAAGTACCGAAAATTCATCCCTTTTGTATTGTTTTATACTTTTTCGGACTCGAGGGATTATATGACGAAAAAGGATTATTGGAGTTTTCTTTACGTCCCTTTTTCAGACTCTCTAAAATTGAAAAGGACCGAGTTATCCTTGTCGTTAAACTCGTTAAAACCGAATAGCGACAAACTTGTCCATACAGACAAGAACGAGTTTCACTATCGCTAGGCTCGTTAAAACATAGCGATGGGTTTTCCCGAAGGGAAAATTATAAAACAAGCATATGTTATCCTCCTCAAGCTTGACAAAAATAAAGAGGTACTGGTCAGCAATGACTGGGGAAAAATTGGGAAGAAAACTTCAAGAAACTTTATTGGTAGCAAGTTGCTCTTGAACATGAAACTTTCACTCCGCATCCGAGTCAGGTTGGGTTGTTCCATTCATTGGTCACATCACCATGGTTCCGTCACACCATCCATATTTGGGGTTAATGCTACTGATCCATCATGTCAGTGTCACCGATATGTTCAGGAGAAGTCGCTCAGAGAATTCACCTATGTCTCACCCACTGCAATACATTTACGCTTCATTCTTTCATGACCGCCACCCTGAACCTTATATCGCCAGATTGTTTTCACCTCCATTAAAATCGTTTGCTCCATTCCATGTCATTGATGTGGGATTCACTAAGGCCCTCCTATGATGGATCGCTTCTTGTCGACATCAGCTCATTATCCAAGAAGTCGATCTAGGAACAACCCCTTCAGTACTTTGAAGCTTGCATGCCTCAATGGCAAGTTTCTCACTTTCGGCAACAGTTTTACACCAATGGCCTTCGACCAAAAGATTTTGTGTGGTGTTCGACACCAAGTCCCTTATTCACACCACATGAATTATACTGCAGTACCTTGAGGGTCATCATCATTATCGGTGATTCCTCTCGTGCCTGTTAACAACTTACATCATTTGCTGGTAATCAGGCGATGTCTTTCCATGTTCGACTCCAGAACATCTCTCACATGGATCGACTTGTACTTTGAGTGAAGATCGAACGAGATTGAAGACTCCGGATCTAGTTTCATCCATCCGGGCTGCAATATATATTCAGGAAAATAAAGACATCAAATGTACATCATTACTACACAGATAATCATCCAACCTAAGGGATGATGGCTCTACCAGAATCATCAGTCTACACTCAGACGATTGTCTTTCTTATGTACATGAAAATGAATTTATAAAGTTGAGCATGAGAATGCCCACCTCAGCTAGATCATGAAAATATTATGAAGATAATTTATTGTATTGTATCTTATTATAGGTTGGCTTCCAGCTTGAAAAAACTTCAGATCCTCATGATAAAGCATTTCACCCAACATCAACAGATTAAAGACCTCATGATTTAGGGGGCAACTGTTATAGACATTTTTGGGCACTACAACCCCAATCATAAATGTCCATAAACCAAGGGCTCTTAAGTCCCTAAAAGTGTTGTTCCAACCTCTAAAAGAACAAGGTCAACTGATTACATCTTCTCCCAGAAGTTCTCCATGAAGAACTGCTCATAACTGGTCAAAACTGGACCATCTCACCTGCTCCATGGTCAAAGTGCGTTGCATCCCACCTAAATACACACGGGAGGTGCGATGCATCTTGAAAAGCCCTTCTATGGGGTGCGATGGGCGAGAGTGGACAAATGGCAGGGTCAATCTGCAAGGTGGAGGATCATGGAATCTTCCAGAAACTTCTCCTATGACACTTGCTTCTCTGCATTCGCCCAGGGATGAGTAAGAGATCATCAATCTCCAAGTGGAATCAAGAACTATCAGAGAGAGGACACTAATCAAATCTCAAAAGCTGACTCACCCCCCTTGCAAACATCTATATATGGATCCCTCATCCAGAGATCCAAAGGCTGGAATTTTGTATCTTGTAAGGAAGTGTTGCTGGTTTCTTGGTGCAACATCATAGTGTTGGGTGATCTAAGCTTTTCATGAGGTGAAGAAGGGCTTTCTTGCTGAGAGGATGATGCTGGGTCAGAACAATTGGCTGTAATCTTCTTTGCTATTCTTGATTATTAATAAAGCTATTCAAGTTTTCCTCCACATTCTTGTATGATTGATGATATATGCATTTCTGTGGTCAATATATATCTGGTCCTATATTGTTTATGATAGTAGATTTATGTTCTTGGATAGTGTTATGCTGCTTTGACTCTACAGGTGCTCTTTGAAGCTGGGTAGACGAGGAAGCGAGTGGCAAAGATCTATCAGAAGGGAGAGGAATCAAGAAAGGAACCAAGCACAAGACAGAGGTTGGTATCCTTTATTCCCCTCTTATTTATTTCTCATAAAGGAAAATGAAAGTAGTTTTAGTTTGTTTGTTTCTAAGGTAGCTACCAGCCTTAGTGGGACTAGCAGCTCTGCATAGACACTAGTTTTCCTGATAACACACATGCTACTTGCAACCAACCAAAGATATGCATAACTAAACATCTATAACACATGCTACATGGTTAACATCCATGCCAATAGAAACCACCTACAACCATAAAATAAATAATGCCAACACCATGACAATTTAGATTTCCATGGCATCTTTCAGATGATTCAGGACTAAAAATTGGTAATGAGTATTCTAGATTCTGATTTCCATAATTCAAATTATGTTTTTGGAGATGAAGAGAATTCTTATTAATATATGATTTAACAATCTCTAAATTTTTAAAAGGTATATCATTATTATATTCAGGGGAAACTAGATTTTCTTCTTTATAATATTTATGATCTATAAATTCTAAATTTGAACCATGACCATCTTGCAAACTATTAGATTGATTATAGTTGTGATAGTTAGGAAGCGATAAAATATAAGAATTGTTAGTAGTAATTTAACTTTCATACCCAAACTCATATTCCTAAAATACATGATAGATAGGACATTATGAAGTATGTTGTAAAGATGTTGATTGAGTTATGCTGCTATAATCCTCATTTTGATAAGTATCTAAATTGTGTTGAAAACAAAAATTGAACTCATATCTAGATTGTAAGCCAATTTCTAGATCTTATTCATGATTCAATTCATCTCCATAATCATCTGAGATCTGTAGTTAAGATGAATTCCATTTATGTTTTCAGTTTCATTTGTCATTTGATTTCAGAGAATTAAAATAAACACATAGTGGATTGAGTTAAATAGAATACCTTCACTTTTCTTACATTTTTCGAGAATGAGATGAGTGCTTAATTAGTAATTTTGTACTTAGTGATGAGAAGGAAACTCTATACTCTAGATTTAAATCATGCACCAAAAATTCAATACAACTCATGTTTATGAGTCCTGGTTGACAATTAATCATAAGAGGTTTAATCACTAATTAAAACTCTCTACAAAGCCATGGCTTGTAGATGATGGAGGATGGCAGAGATGAAAATTAGAATCAAGTCTTGGTTTAGGAATGGTGATGTCCTCTTGCAGAATGGAGGGATGAGTTTTCACCATAGGCTTTCCTAATGATTTTGGAATTTCCTCCATTAGGGTGGGAGACAACTGAGCAGATGGATTAGGAACAGGCTGTTTAGATCTCTCACCTTTGAAACCACTGTGAGGGGGAGTCCTCTTCGAGACATGAGGTGTTTTGTGATACACAAGAGTTGAGGAAGAAGGGAAATCAAGAAGTTCACCGTTTCGGGAGAGATGAAATAAGCATTTCAGCTCTTGGCTCATGACGTCAACGTCCACAAACTGCTAAGGAATTTCATGACATAGGTGAAGGAAGCGGGTAGAAAAGTACTCAACTGATTCTCTAGGCTTCATTATTAAACGAGATATTCTTTCATAGACATCTTGGTGGTCACACTCATCAAAGGCTTGAGAATGACAAAAGTGAGTAATGGAATGGAAGGAAGTAGGTGGTAGGGTCTGAAACCACCAATTAGCATGACCTTCAAGGGTGATGAAGAACAGTACACAAAAAATCTCATCACTATCAATTTCATGAGATTCACAGAAATGAAGAAAATAAGAAATGTGCTCGGTTACGAATGTTTTGTCCTCACTGTCAAACTTTAACAAGGAAAAGTGATCGAGAAGCTCATCGGGGATTGATAATTGATTAAGGGGAAATGAGAGAAACACCCCTGGATCACGAATAATGTCTTACTCATTGGGTAAGAGATTGAACCCAAATGTACAGGCTCAGTGTCAGGAACAGGTCCCTGGGGGTCAATTTTGGGGTTAAAAACCCAAGTTTTGGGGATAAAGGCCCAAGTTTTATGTAAATAATGTAAAGTCTCCACTTTTTGTGGTCACGGAACGCGAAGATGTAAATAGTCAAAAAGGGTTTGCGCCCTTAGTTTAGATAGTTTGTGTCATCTTGATGAGATCCTCCCTTGGTCCGCGGGCCATGGGAATGTATAAAAAGGATAGTCTTAGAGAGTCTAAGGATGTTCATAAGTTTTTGGTAGAGTTCTAAGTAAGTTTTTGGGTCTGTGCGAGCTAAGAGCAAAGAGTATTAGTGTAGGAAGAGGCTCTGCAGCTGAGTGCACAGAGGCCTAGGGTAGAAGTCCGTAACTGAGTGTACAAACCCCTACAGCTGTGTGTGCAAGGAAGTTAGAGTCTATACTGGAGATATGAACCATCAATAAAGAGAATTATTCTGGAGATTTCTGTGTATGAGTTATTTTACTTATGTTATGAATGTTTGTGATTATGTTATGTTGAATATTGTGTTTATGAATTAATTCTATATTGATGCGTGAATCTATGTATTTTACTTTGTCATATGAATGCAAGTAAGAATATCTTCTTAGGTGAAGATAACCATAATGCATGTTAAAGTTAACCAATGCTTAAGATAATTGGGGTAGAAACAAAAGTAAGGATAATTATAGAGGCAAGTAAGCATATGAATTGCCTATTTACAGTCTACGAAGGATGATCAGAGACTTTCACGGAGGCTTAAAGGACGAGCAAGAGAAGTACATTCATAATCCCTAAATGGCTTATTGATCTACGTGAAGGTAGAGTGAAGGTCTAAAAGAGACATCACTACCATATTAGGTTGCAAAAACTTGCCTCCTACATCCCCCCATAATGCTTCGGGTGAGACTTCAGTCTACGCCCCGCGGATTGATGTCAAAAGGGCCAGTAGTGTAGGGATTTGCTTGGCTACTTAACACTGAACCTGGGTCAAGGCCCATTAAGCCAACACTCAGCTTGTCATCTAGCCCTCCTTCTAGCACCAAAATGTTGATGGTGTTGGATCTGCCAACATCAGGGGATCAGCCTAGTATGAATTCCCAACTAGACCTCACACCGTTTGGTGTGGGAGTCCCATCTAGTACGATGGCCTGATTTCCATTATCTTAAGGATTTGCCTCAACTCTTGTTGTTCAGCACAAGAGAGTGGTTTTCTTTGTCTTCGAGAAGTGAAGTTCGCGTGCTTGGTGAGTGTAAGTTTCACTCGTGTCAATGGTTATTTCACTGTCGAGGGAGAGGGTGAGAGTGAGTTCCAAGTCGATTGGGAGAAGTGTCAACACTACTAGGAACACACAACACAACAGGACATACACATCTTTCGAAAGAGCAGTCCACACGGTTGTGGTAGTCACAATGTACAAGGTAAGATAACACATACAACACTCAATGGATGAGTCCGAATGAGTGCAACGATTTTTATAACAAGCTTCATGCGAAAGGTCTATACGATGTTCGGGATAGTAGCCTACACAAGAGAGACAACATTAAAGTCATATACAACACATTTCCATTTATAGATTATGCATTACAACAAGTGAAATAGTTCATATGTAGGACACAGGTTAAAGCAACATGCATTACAAGTGTTAAAGATTGATCTTACAATAGATACAATACATGTGTGAAAACGTGATGGCATGTTAACAGGCTTATGAATTAAGAAAACGGTTCCAAGACACATCGTTACACCATACATCACTAACCCTGAGTGGGCATTGGAGCCACTACTTACTCCTCAAACAAAAGATTACAGACTCCCTTGGCCATGTGGGAGGAGTTGAGGTGAAAAGTCCTTTGCATGTACAAATGAGGGGGTATTTATAGCGAAGGGTGAAAATTGACCCTTGTGGTTGTTCGACTACCCTCGTGATTGTTTGGCTTCCATGAATTTTTGACTTTACATGACTCTTTGTACAACAAGTGGGTCTCTTGGACTTCCATGTTACATTACATTGATTGAAAACATAGCCCATAGTGGAGATGTGGGCGACGTGACTCATGACATGACTTGACATGACAGTGTTGGTACATTCATGCTGGCTCTGGAGTGCATGTTGAGCTACAGTGCTGCTGGGTGATGGATGTCTTCATGGTGTATCACAACTTGACCTTCGCATGGCAAAGTGCGCGGATTTTTCTATGGTCTTTGGTTCACTTGATGATTCTTAGGCATGTTGCTCCTTTTTTGCATGTTGGAAGGCTTGACAGGCTCATATGTTCGTGAAAGGTGCATGTTGGAAGGCTTGACAGGCTCATCTTTTCATGAAAGGTGCATGTTTTTCTGTTCATCCATTCATGAGAACATCTTGCATGTTTGCTCGTTCGTCCATTCGCGAGCATATCTTTGCATGATCATCCATTCGTGAGCACATCTCTTCACATGCATCGTCCGTTCATCCATTCGTGAACCTGTCCTTCTGCATGTGCTCCCTTCGTTCATCCCATTCTACCACAACACATGATCATTTCAGATGCAGGTGATCGGGAGAGGCAACAAGGTTTTGAAGTGAGATAGTGGCTCCAGGCACTGCTGATGAAAACTGTGCAAGAGTCACTGAGTGATGAATATGGGCAATCCAAGTCGACAGTGACTATCTGCGAGGTCTAGCTTGGCTGGAAGGAAATATTGCACAAATTTTGGGAGGGATAGTCCGGGCTACAGGAAGGCAAGGTAAGCAGGATCTGTGCAATTTCTAGAACAAGTGGGAAGCAGGGGCTAGAAGGCTAAATTTGCGCAATTTTATGGAGGAACAGGTTGGGCTGCAATGAGGGTCAGCAAGCAAATATTACGCAATTTTTGGGAGGAACTTCTCGGGAGCCTGGCAGCCAAAACTGTACAATTCCCAGAGGAAACTAGCATTTGGTGGCTGGGGTCACTGGTAGCCAAAACTGCATAATTCTCAGAGGGAACTGGTAGTTGGCTACTAGGGTCACTAGGAGCCAAAACTCCATAATTCCCAGAGGGAACATGAAGTTGGCTACTAGGGTCACTAGCATCCAAAACTATGCAATTCCCAAAGGAAACTGGCAATTGGCTGCTGGGTCACTCGCAGCAAAAACTGTACAATTCCTGGAGGGAACTGGCAGTCTACTGCTAGGATTTACTGTAGAGGAAACTACACTTAGGCTAGGTGGCTAACCTACTGATCATCTTTGTACAATTTCTGAGCTGAGCAGATTGTTGGGAAGTAGAAGACCTACTCATGAAAACTGCGTAATTTCTTGGATGAGTAGCGCGTCAACTACTAGAATGACTGACTGGGAAAACTGCACAATTTTCTGAGGGAAATAGGGATGAGAACTTGGTGTATGTCTGACCTATATGTACAATTTCCTCAACCAGTTGAGCGAGTAAGGCCAGTGGCCTTTGCGCAAGTTTTGAGGGGAGTCAGTCCCGGGGTGACTATCGGGTTCGACTGTCTAGGTGGTCAGTAAGAAAGTGGATTGAATTGCTTACTGACAGTCGATTGATTTGATGGCAAGGTTATGGTCTAGCTATCAGAGGGGGTTCTGGTTGTCAAAACTTAAAAAAAATGACTAAGCGTGTGAACGATCGAAAGATGCATAGGTGATCATGCAAACACACACTCTCATGACTCGACGACGAAATGACTCAAACCATCCAGATAAACATGTTCAACATGACTAACTGACAGTGCAAGTGACAAGGGTGATACTTACGATTGACCATTCATTGATTGAGACGATGTTTGCATGACAATGAATGTGACTCTGTGTGTGAGTGCGACAGATGCTTTCATAGTGAACACAATAAGCACATACGAAGCGAAGACTTTGAGCATAACCAGAACATGGTCACAAGCATGACTTAGACACCAACATGTAGAAACTTGAATGAAATGAATAACCAAGGTGGATGGAAGGACTCACACGAGCTCACAGAGTGAACCCGAGTGTTTGCAGTCATCCAATGAAACTCTTAAGGGAGGCTCCGAAATTGGGTTCAGGCTAAAATTTTGGAGGGTGGTTGTAGCTGCTACAATAGATACACATCATATAACCAACATAGGAATAATGGAAACTTAGCCATACTATCACAAATGTAATCACTACAAATTATTATATATCATAGGAAAATGTATTATATTAAAATATTAAAATGACAACCAAGTTAGGGAATTGCATGTACCACTCAACCATAGATTGGTCTTAACCAAAAGTCTCTTTCATCCAATCACCTTCATTCCATATTCCAAGCATGAATGTGGGATCTCTTGGAATAAACCAAACAAAAACCAACCAGGGCTTATAGAGGCCAAACCACCTCAACCCTCAAGCATAGTGATTGCACCTCTATGGTCAGAAATCACTAACCCCAACTAGAACAGTCTCGACCCAAGTTTTCCAAGGCTCTAAGAACTAGTAACTCAACCCACCGCCTTCGAGGGATTCAAAGAATTTGTCCAACTCGAATCTAGGGACTAATAACTTAACCCACCAAGGGCTCTAGAGCATTTGTCACAACCTAGGCTCCAAGATTAGTAACTCAACCCAAGTTGTTCCAGGGATTCCAGAGAATTTTTTCCAACCCACAACCATAAGGAACATGAGCACTAATCAGAAAAATAATCAACTGTAAAAATACACAACATGATGGATATATAGGAAATTCCAAGGCAAGGCTAAAACCACTACCAATCCAGGAAAATCTCCATGCCAACGAAAATAGATAACTTGAAAATCACATCCATATACCATCCATATAAAAATCACACATACAACTTGTTACCTACAAATAAATGCATCTTCAGTTGTTGATCCAACTGTTTCCTTGTACTTTCCTACTTTCCCTTGCCTTCTTTCTTGAGATCTAGGTGAATACTAGAGTATTTCAAGCATGCTCCAAGAATGCTCTAAGTATGAAAGAGTATGAGAGGATGAAAGAATGGAAGAGTTCTCAACCCAAAATTGTCAAAAGGCTAGGAATTGATCTTCAGACACCCTTTTATCCTTGAGGCCTTTATTTTCTTAATTTCTCTTCATTTTTCCTTCAATTTATCTCTCATGCAAATATGTCTCTTCACCTTCATTTTCTCTTCTTTTTTCCCAAGGAAAAAATCATAATTTTATTAGTGAAAACAAAATTACATGTTGTATATGCTTGACCATTGTTCCATCACCAAGTCAAAGACTAATGATCATAAGCTCATATCATAATCAACTAAAAAGTGCTAAGTTAAACTTTCCTCCATTTATTATTTTCAGCCTTCCACCATTCTACCTGAGATGGCATGGATGAGACAAGTGCTAGCTGATTTTCTTATATTCTTGAGATTTCCTTGTCTGAATTTGAATTATCAAATGCATGGTGACATTTATTTCCTCCAATTTCCTTTGCTTCAGGTAGTGTCCTATTCTGTACCATAGTGACCTATAAATTCGTTGGTTCATGAGTAGTTACCTCCTTTCCTTCTTGTTCTTGTGTGTATTGTTCTTCCATATGTGGCATGGGATCCATGCCATCTTCTTCCTCTTCCTCTTCTTGCTCATTTGGGAGAAATTTCCATCCTTTGCATTTTTTTTCTGGTTTCTTCTTCCTTCAAGACGCTTTTTTTTCTTTAGGACACATATTTTGTAGGTGTCCTATTTGTCGGCATATGAAACATCTGAAAGTTGTATTCTTGAAATCTAAGTACTGTGTCCAGATTTTCTTATTGTGTGTCAACTGAATGCGATTTGGAAAGCCTTTACTAATATCTACCTCCACGCATATTCGTGCAAAAGTATGGATTGATTCTTCTATTCTTTGAATATCTTTTTTTATTTATCATCCTAATATGTTCCCTATGCCTTCCAACACTTCATTATGCTAGAAATTAAGTGAGAGGTTATGTACCCTAACCCAAACTAAATTCTTGATACAATCATGGTATTAGCATCAAAATATGGGAACCATGGAGTGGTGAATATAGCTGTTGAGTCCCAAAACCATGTGCTATAAAGATTAATGCATAGGTGTTTGGTGATGTAGGAATCCTCAAGGATCTTCCCACGATCCTTGGTAGACTATAAGATTAGCTGCAGCTGCCACAAAGATGCATGCATATCTATGTTTAACAAATGAGAATCAAAGTAGGAAGAAGGAATTATTACCTCAAGTCTCAGTGTGGTGTTGTTGGAGAGTGCAATGTAGCTAGGTGGAAGATGCTTGAGCCAGCTCCAGATCAAAACTTGCACATAGATAAGATAAGCGTAATATCACAGCATATAACTTTAAAGATATATAGTTGCATATATCTAAGCCACTCATAATAATGACATTGCATGAATATATAAACAAATTATACTACCAACATCACGGAGTGGACAACACAATTGAAATTCTATATTGATGTTGAAAAGAGTGATTACAACCATTGGTTGTATCAGCCTTCCCTTACCCCTCCAGGTCCTTTCTCTCTCCCTTCTTAACCTCTTCTAATGCCTTAGTCAGAGACTATGCTCGACTGTCAAATAGGCAATCCTTTCAAATGGTTCGACCTCTTCGACAATGGCCCTGGCTTTGCATATATAGCATGTGAGGATAAGGTTTCCAAGTCCTTCATGAGTTCCATTAGGTAAAAGTAATGATGTTTCCATGCTTTTGTGCTCTTTCCCATTTGTAGACTCCATTAGGAATCATTAATTCCTCCAAACAAGTCGAGTTCTAATTTTTCCTCACTTTTGTGAGTTGACATAGGAGAGAATCGCAGGATATTTCTCAATGAACTTGTTCCTTTGACCCATAGAAACTCATTTAGGTTCACTAATGCTCTTCCTGAGGTAACATGTAGAGTTACCCTAGGAACTAGCACACACTTAGCCTTGCTAAGAAGCTTTATAAAGTAGGTTGCTAGTTCTAGATAGTGTTAGCTTGAAAACTGGGCCTGTGAACTTGGTCAGTCCCTTAGTCATCATGTCTTTCTCCTTTGAGCTGGTGAGGAGGTCATTTTCCTATTTAACATATGCCCCATAAAGTGTGAGATCAGAGGCTGTGACGATGGCCAAAATACTTTATATATAATTGTCTTTTTATTTGGAAAAAAGAGAGAGGAGCAGAGCTTCGGGTGGTATGAGAAACCTGATATAACACATATATATAAAACAACTAAAATCATGTCCTGAGTCAGACATTCCCACGCTTAGTAGCTATGTTAGAGTGATTTCAAAATGAAGATATATGACGATGATGGCCGCCGATAAGCATAATGCAGAACCTGTGTCATAATAGGATCATTCTGATGAGCTGTCTCCAAAAAACAATAAATGCAACTTGGGAGAGGAAACACGGCTGAGTGATGTAAGCCTCTACCCAAGGTCTTGATTTTCACTTCACCGCAATAGCATAGATCGATACAAGTGAATAAAGGCATTAAGGTCGAACATGCATGAAATTGTCTAATTACCATTCAACAATGGAGACCGTTAACAGACACGAGGATGGCCACCGATAATGGTGATGCTCTCCAAGATGCATAGTACAATCTAGCAAGTGTGAATAATTCTTTTGTCGTCAAATGCTCATAGAATTGTTTAACCAGGAGCCAATAATGAAAACACCTAACCCAACACAAGGTGACCTTCTGCTGATGTCTGTAAGTAGTAAGGAACTAAAGTGTTTCTAGGTCTTCTTCCTAGATAGAGTGTTGAAGTCTATAGGAAGAGACTTGTCAAAAGGTAGGAAATAAGGTGTCCTACATCAGTCGACACGAAACGAGACAAGAATGATTTTTTTTGAGGAAGCTTTTGAGCGTTGGGTCAAACTGACAGAGGGATGATAAAAGGATATGCTTGATGATTTGATGTAGGAAATAGAAGATAAAGGTTTTCCCTTGAACAATAGAAGGCACGACATAACAGTTTTAACCATGTAGCACTAGACTCTTGAACACCAAAGAGTGTTAGGATATAGAGATGCAAGAACATCAAGGTATATAGGCTAAACTCATAGGATGGTAAGGTTCATATTGAGAGGTCGTGACAAGGAAGGTTTATTTGAGGGAGTGCCATGTTCAAAGGAGCGACTGTTGCCAAAAAACTCTTTTCAAAATACTATACACAAAGCAATTGTATTGTCCACCTTCTCCATCTAATTAGTTTAGTGAGTCCAGATGGGTAAACTCATTGGTCTTTTCATGTTTTAAGAGTCTGAAAAGATTGTAAAAGAGAGACTCTATGCCCTATCTTATTATTTTAATGAGTCCAGACAGGAAAACTCATTGGTCTTTTCATGTTTCAAGAGTCTAAAAAGATTGTAAAAGAGCAACTCTATTACCTATCTAATTAGTTTAATGAGTCTAGACTGGCAAACTCATTGGTCTTTTCATGTTTCAAGAGTCTTAAAAGATCGTAAAGAGTGACTCTAGACTGGTCCCTTTGTCATAGCTTTTAACTGGGTGCGACAAAGGTTTAATAGTATAACCGAAAAGGTTCCTTTCTTGTGAGTTAATCTACTAAGTCTGGATAAAGAGATAAACCTATGCTCAATAGATGTTTGCCTAATTTTTTTTACAAGTACGAGGAGACGAACTAAACTCAATATTTGTCGTGAATTTTTAATGAGTCACATGACAACAAACTCAATAGATTTTCATCAAATTTTAACGAGTCTAATGAAGAAAACTCGAGGTATATTTTTCAGTTTAATGAGCGGGGAAAAAGAGGTAAAAGAACTATTCATTCCTTCTTCGTAGATTTAACAAGCCCGAAGAAGGGAAAAACTCATGGATTTTTCAATTTAAGAGAAAGAAAGAGTCCCAAAAAATAAAGCGCTTATATCATCATCATAGGTTTTTAATGAGCCTGATGATGAAAACTCGAGAATTTTTCTATTTAACGAGTGAAAAAAATTCCTAAAAATAATACCCAGAGCTTCTTCATAATTTTTTAATGAGCTTGAAGAAGGAACTTGGGGTTTTTTAGATTTTATGAGCAAGAAAAAGTCCCTAAAAAATGCTCAATCTATATTTTTCAGTTTAGTGAGCTAGAAAAAGAGAGAAAAGGAGTTTCTCAAACCGTCATTATAGGAGTTTAACAAGCCTAATGACGAAAAAAATTAGGGATTTTTTTGTTCAAGAGCGAGAAAAAGTTCCAAAAAAGAACATGCTCATATCTTCTTTGTAGTAATTTAACGAGCCCAAAGAAGGAGACTCAAGGTTTTTCGGATTAACGTGCAAGAAAAATACCATTAAAAAAATGCTCGATCTTCTTCGTGGTAGTTTAATGAGCTTGAAGGAGGAGACTCGAGGATTTTTCAAATTAACGAGGAAGAAAAATACCATAAAAGGAATGCTCGTTACTTCTTGATCTCATGATTTACAATAAAAGGGTATATGCCATGCATTTCCTCATAAGACCAAGGGAAAACATCACGGAAATCCTTAAAAGGGTAGGTTAAGCTCTCAATTTCTTCAGGATCACGGTCAACTCCAATCTATATATTTTCCATGATGTTTTTCTTGAATGAAATATCGATGAGCAGTGTCTTTGAAAGATTTCCCATGTTCCCTTCCGAATCCAAAGTTTGGATAGTTGTATAAGGCGAGGGAATGATTTCAAGTGCATCATAAGATAGGATTAGAATGGGCATCGTGTCTG
Organism: Pinus tabuliformis; assembly: GCA_031772625.1. Taxonomy (NCBI): domain Eukaryota; kingdom Viridiplantae; phylum Streptophyta; class Pinopsida; order Pinales; family Pinaceae; genus Pinus; species Pinus tabuliformis. Next base: position 658,334,631 of record CM062817.1, read on the forward strand.
AATCAGATATCGAAACATGATGGTGAGAGTCATCCCAAGGTAGCTCTTCTAAACACATGATCTCTCAAATAGCTTCATCTAAAGGTAGGACTTGATTGAGGAGATCGTAAAAAGGATCATTTATGGGAGGGGAGGAGGTACCATTTTTCATGACCAAAGTGACCAGATATTTGGATGTAGATTGAATGGCTTGGTAGGCCAATTTAGTTGGTGATAGCGACATTTTTTCTCCGTAAGAGTCAATTTCTAAAGGGGCCTGGAGGATCTAAGGATCGGTCAGTTCATGAGGAATTGATGAAACCATAGAGACCATCTATGGAACCACAGGCAGTAGGAGAGGAAAACAACCCATCAGGGAAGAGCCCTTCAATAGACCAGTACCGATACTGACGTAAGAGTCAGTACACCACCCACTAAGGGTACAAAGCTGCTGACTAATAGGGAATAATCTCGGGTGCAAAAGGACAACAGGTCCATTGTGACTATCCTTCCAACCAATGGAAATAGGATGATGTGAAAGATAGTATACACAATGGTAGTCATGGTGTAAGTCTAACTGTGACCCAAGAATAGATTATAGTCAAGCTTTCTATCTATGACTTTGATGTACATTGTTACCATTTTCCCACCCAAAGTGATGGGGCAGCTGGCTAGGTAACCTTTTTGGATGAAAGTGTGGTCGTCTAAAGATTTAAGGGAATTCCACGGTGAGGATAGGGTTGAAGAACCCAAAGCGAGCCACCATGAAGCTGACATTACGTAGGTTGAAGCACCTTCGTCAATGACAGTTCTATGTACTCATCACCCTTTCAAAAATATTCGCACCTGAAATGCTAGCTAGTGTGAAAGGGGAGGTTTACATTTTTCCATGTCAAAAATTGCAAGCATGGAATCCTGAGGGTTGACCCCACCAATTTCCGAAAGCATAGCTTTCCTTTGTGCTAGATAGATTTGTAATAATTTGAGTAGCAACATACTTGACAGTGCTTGCACCAAATCTTCTACAATACTGTAGTTCATGGAAGCATGTGCAGATGTATTATGCATTGTGTGATGAAGTACCCCTTTTGGGGACTGAATCACAAGATCAAAAACCGGCCTTTCAATATGAAGATCGTGAGGTGGCGGTGGGTTTTGACTTGAGCAGGCTTCCTCAGCATTAGCAATTGGAGCTTGATAAGTTTTTGCTCTTATTTGTAGATATACCGTTTCAAAGGTGTAAATGGTAAATAGTCCTTCACCAATTCAAGGATGATGTGAATCATCGTTTCCACCTTGTAGGGGTTGGCTTTGGTTTGAAATAAGGTGCTACTATTGCTGAGCAAGGAAAGGAATGTTTAGGACATAGGGGTCCTACCACTGTCCTTTTTAGCAATGAAATCTTTGCATTCCTGGAGACATGGACAACGATATGTCATGTGATCTTCCGCATAGATTTTGCAAGGGAATTTGGCAGGTTTTTCCTTTCCATCGTCAAAGGGCACAGTAGCCTTCTGCTTTGGGTTGTACTGCTTGGTTGACTACTCTTTAGAAAGAGCAGTCTTTTTCTTATTCTTCTTGTTCTTACCACTGGGTTTTTGTGTAGACTGCATAGAGTTTGTCACGACAATAGGAAAAGAAGTCAATTTGGTAGAGGGGTCAACTGACAACTAGTAAATGTGACCGCTGAGTTGTTTTACAGTAGCCCTGGAGGTAGAGCCAATAATACCATTGGCATGCACCTCGGGTTGCTGAGTAGTAGGAGCCTTGGAGTTGCGAGGCGCATTGTCAATGGTGTTGTATAAAGTTCCAGATTACAAATATATCAAATCTAAGTGCTGGGCACAATGAATGGATTGGTATTCCATGACTGCACCACCTAAGGCGACATATTTAGCGATTTAAGGGAGTAGAGACTTGCAGAACCGATCCGCTAATAGATAGTTTGGAAGGGGAGATTTGACCAGCCAATACCTATGTCTCCATTCGTGTATGTGATCAAAGATGTGGGTGGCGGTGTCTTGACATAGAGAAGTTAGGAGTTCCATCCTAGTTTCACATCGGATGGGTAGCTGAAAGTGTTTTAAGAATTCCATCACTAAAGCGCCAAAGGTATTGAATGACACGTGTGGTAACTCAATGTACCACTTGGCTGCATTGCCAGTAAGGGTGTGGGGAAAGATTCGTAGCTAGATATTATGATCCACCAAGGAGTCAGAAACAAACCATAAATGATAAGTGGTGATGTTCGTACCTGGATTCTCCCCTTGTTTCCCTTCAAATTGCGGGATGTCTGTTGGAATCTTATGTGGGATTGGAGAAGAAAGTAAGTTGTGATAGATGGGATCATTTGTGAGTTTGTACAAGTTAGGGATATCAAGTGTTGCCAAAAAAGGCAATGTGTGATGCCCTAGAATCAGGCCAAGGCGATGACATATGACTTGAGGATCCTTTTGGTCCTCCCATTGTGTTGTTCCCAATATTATACATAGGATGCATGGAATAGTAATTTCCTTGGGGTACAGTTGTGTACTGTGGGTTTCCATAGGGATTGGTAGAATGGGGGTTGTAAGTGCTCCCAAGATAAGGAATTCCTCCTTGACTCATTTGAGGTTGAGAGTGGGGTGCCCATATGGATTGATTGGGACCTTGTTGAGGGATCCCGCTTGCCACATAATTATCTATAAGTCCTTGACTGATATAAGGAGGGTTCATGTCAATCAATGACTATCCCTATTGTCTTGTCAACAGAGGGGAAACTATAACATTCCCGACCGGTATGTGCATATTGGGAACATTGCCCCTAGGAATCTTAATTTGGGGGTTGGAACTAAACAATGGATGCCAAACAAACGGGTTGTTCATGGGACCCTTTCTAACCTTGCTATATTGAGCGTTATAAGGAGCACTATATGTAGCACTTGTTGAAGATCCGGGAGCTGACAAAAAACGGGCGAAAATCGGTATATACTGGGTTCCACTCATGCTAGGTGTCATGATAGGGTTTGAACCTGGAATAGGTGGGATAGCAGGGTTTGCCATCAGAGGTGTGGTACTGACCATCGAATGGGGAGGTGGCGGTGGACCAAAAGTGTCCAAAAAAGCCCACGACCTGTTAGTTGTCGATGGGATGGGTGGTGTAGGTCCAACAAAAGACATAGGAGGTACAAATGCAACTAGAATCAAGAGTGGTCCCATCAGATTTTTGATCAGAGGATTGTATGGAGGAATAAAACCTTGAGGAAATAAATCTTCTGGAAAGCTGGAATCGTGGAATGTCAAAATTGATTCTGCATTAGATCTCAGAGGCTGATTTCCAAAATATGGGTAATATGGTTCACTGGGGCTTGACAGATCCTCGACAATGAGTGGGGGAAGACCTAACAACCGTCTAGATTGATGACGAGGTCCAGATGTAGCCAAAGTGAACGATAAATTTTATCAATAGATTTTACAGTGACATTTATTAAAGTCTCGGTGATAACAATCTGGCACTTTAAAAAAAATAAAAAATACACTAGGGAAATCAATCAACAAGGAGAGGGAAATGACCTTGTCTGATAACCACCGATCACTGGAGATGAAACCCAGTATAACAATGGATAACAGAGAGAGTTTGCCAAATATATAGTTATGATTACTCTTAAGCTTCGCCTAAACCTCATATTAAGGGGCCAAGTACTCTCATGAAGATGAGCACCCTCCCAAAAACTGAAGACAGAGTAGGTTCATCTATGTTAGGTACCAGGGTAGCCTAGCCCAGTCACCTTTTGTTCATCCCTAAAAGTATGGCCACTAATGATACCTCAAATCACATACACTACTGGCGAGGGACATCGTTGTAGAAAGTATGCTGTGCGAGCAAGATACCTGAGTCCCCAACTCAGCTCCGATATCCTCAAAGGGATCCCTGATACACAAAATACCCAAAGGAGATGTAAGTGAAGGTGGGCTACCTTCATTTACAGTCTGATGTTGTCTCGTATTTAGCTCCGCTTTTACTGGAGTGGTCCCGGATAGTATGAGTGCAGAAGGATTTCTCTCATTAATGACACTAGTTTCAGTGTATGATCTTGGGTAGTTAACTCACAACTTCCTAACCAAAGATCCTAGCCTAAACTAATGTGTGTTTACTCTAAAAAGAGTTGTCAATTGAATATATTAGGTATATTTTAAATGTACTTTGTTAGATTATTTAGTAGGGGTGTTGACGTATGAAGTTATATTGGACTCTGACTCAAATCATGCAAAAACAATGCTTATAAATTTCACTTTTGATGAGGAAGTTGCTTCTACAAAGGGAGAGTCATTTATACGTCAATATATATACCATGCATCCAGTTCAATAAAACACTATCACAACAAACATAACTACAATGCTCACTAACAACTTTCGAAACGAAATAATGCAAATCTAACCAAATAAGTAGAAAACAGTAAAAAAAATGTATTTTTTCTTTATGAAAACAAAAACATTAAGAAATAAAGCTATTTTCTTAAAAAAAATAAAAAATTGTTTAGGAGATATATCAATCAAACAAGTACATTTGCAGATCCCTGATCACTCTACAAGTATAATTCCCAACCCATGAGGTCACAGAGCAATCTGTTTATCAAGAAGTGGCTAGCTAGCGCTCTGTACTAGAGGCTACAAAGAGTTACTTGCATCAGTAACGTAGTGTGTGTGAGGCCACAGTGCTTTATAAATCACTGTTTACACTAGCAGACAATGTTAGTGAGGAAAAAGGTTCAAAAAGAAGGTTGTGGGGATCAGATCTAGGGCTGAGCACTGAGAGAAGGATGTTGTTATTCCTAAGTGGTCAGAAATGGAATGAAGACATACAGGAAGGCCTGGAAGAAAGAGAGATCTAGGAACTTTCTGCGAAAAAAATGGGAATGAAGTGTAGTCCCAAGCAGAGTTTCCAATTCTGTTATAGGGATTAATGCACGTGTGTTTGGTGATGTAAGAACCCTCAAGGATATTCCCAAGAAAACTATAAGATTAGTTGCATCTATCACAAAGATGCATGCATATCTATGTTTAACAAATGAGAATCAAAGCAGGAAGAAAGACTTGTTACCTCAAGTCTCAGTGTGGTGTTGCTGGAGAGTGCAATGTAGCTAGGTGGAAGACCCCTAAGCCAGCTCCAGATCAAAACATGTAGATAGGTAAGGAAAGTGTAATATCACAACATATAACTTTGACAAAAGATGCATTAACACATAAAGATATCTAGTTGCATATATCTAAGCCACCCATAATAACAACATTGCATGAATATATAAACAAATTATACTACCAACATCACGGAGTGGACAACACAATTGCAGTTCTATATTGATGTAAGAAAGAGTGATTACAACCATCGGTTGTATCAACCTTCCCTTACCCCTCCAGATCCTCTCTCTCTCTCTCCCTTCTTAACCTCTTCTAATGCCTTACTCAGAGACTATGCTTGACAGTCAAATAGGAAATCCTTACAAATGGTTCGACCTCTTCCACAAAGGTCCTAGCTTTGCATATATAGCATGTGAGGATAAGGTTTCCAAGTCCTTCATGAGTTCCATTAGGTAAAAGCAGTGATGTTTCCATGCTTTTATGCTCTTTCTCATTTGTAGACTCCATTAGGAATTAGTAATTCCTCTAAACAGGTCAAGTTCCAGTGTTTCCCTGCTTTTGTGAGCTGACATAGGAGAGAATCTCGAGATATTTCTTGGTCAACTTGTTCCCCTAATCCATAGAAACTCATTTAGGTTCACTAATTCTCTTCCCGAGGTTACAAACAGAGTTACCCCATGCACTAATGTACCCTTAGCCTTGCTAGGAAGCTTTATAAAGCAGGTAGCTAGTTTCTAGATAGTGTTAGCTTGACAATTGGGCCTGTGAACTTGGTCAGTCCTTCAGTCATCATGTCTCTCTCCTCTGATTTGTTAAGGAGGTCATTTTCCTGTATAAAACCATGGACCTTCCTATCTTATAATTTCTCATTCCTCTGATGATGCAAATTTTACAATGAAGAATCCTTTGGAACAGAGGTGTATTTCACAATTTTTTTTCAAATTAGTAAAAATCCAGTGGGAGAGATCCATTGGTTTTGGTCAGAAACTGTTGAATTTGCATATGATGGCTTGGGCTTCATAGCTTACGTGATGTTAATCTATTTTTGGTATATCTATGATGAGTTCTGGTATATAATTTGCTCACTCACTATGTAGGGGTTGGGAGTATTATGTGGGATTTTTGGATTTGTTGTAGCTATTGATTTCCCCCGGAGAATGGTTTTGTAGGATATTCCATCATTTATGTGTTCTTGGTTTGGTTATTCTTGGTTTGGTTATATACCTTTAGGTAGACTAGAGCCAACGACGCCTCCTAGTCCTTTTGATTTAATTGGTCTCGTTGCACCTCCTCTTAATCTTAGGTTGAGGATGATGGTGGTTGGAGGTTGAATGTTGTATTCACGTAGGCTATGGTTGTGTTGTAGGGACCTACCTTTGTAGCACAACTTTTGCATGATGTTCAGTTTCATTTGTAGGATCTTATCAGAATCCCAAACCCATAGAGATGAGGAATTACCAACCGGGGTCTTAATAGAAATTTGGAAAGTGTTCTTCACCTCCTAAGCTAAATGGTCGAAAGAAATGGTTTTTGAATCAATGTAATTTCATGTTTATTGATTTTTTCTAAGTCTATGGTTGCACGGGCATCTTCTGCATTTGTCTTATTGATATTTCCTTGTAATATGGTGACGAATCTGATGAGAATAGTTTCAATATTCTCTTAGTAATACCATATCTGCCTTGATTATGGATTTGTGTGCTCCATAGGTGGGAATATGCATGATCCAACATAGAGGGTGGTGTGATCCTCATATCTACTCGTGTCTGCCGCTGTATAGAGAAATCTGGGATAGTACTATTGATCTATGAATCAACATACCCATCCACTAATGAGATCTAGGAAGAATTGTCAAAAGCTTCAATAAACAGAGGGTTTGTATAGTTTGGATGGGAGATCCCATTGATCTTGTTCACAGATGCCATGATCCATTCATACCCAAAGTAGAAAGGAGAACTGATCATCGTTGGAGGAGATTTGGCCTAAATCCAGAGTAGGATAAACAACGGTGAAATCCATTTCGTTGTGCAAGTAACAAAGGATTCAGATCGATTGTAGAGAATAGAGAGAAAATGAACCCCAGGTTGCCCTATCCCTTTTGACACTGAGGTGGGGTAATGGATCTGTGATCCAGTGTACTAGACAAAAGACATAGTCTCGAAAACAATCAAACCCTTATTAGTAGGGAGTAGCAAAGCCCTTGCATTCTTGATGCTTTGAAAACCATCTTGGATCTAGTTTTGGTCACCTTATGTTAGAGAATCACAGATGATTCCCTTCTCCACAAAATCTCCAACACCATAGTATTATATCCATGAATATTTATTGTGACAGACCTTCATTTCCTCGCCCTTCATTCTGCAGACGATCACCATCCTCTCCTATTCTATGAAACAAAATTCATGACCTAGTTATTAGTAAACAAGGATGCTCTAATTATAAATGACTAAGGAAGCACCTTTATTTTCTATTATTTTCCTTTAGTTTCATAATGAAATTCCATTTATTGCCTCTTTTCATTTTCCAATGACTTTTGTAATTTCCAAAGTGATACCTATTAGGGTCCTATAAAAATAGGATTCATAATTTTGAATTGGCTATGGTTGATCTTGTAATATTTTACATACTTTTTCTTTCTGTAAAATTTTTTCCATATTAAAAAATAAAAAATGTAAAGAGGGTATGTCCTAAAAGAAATATCAAAGGACAAAAAGAATAAGAAAAGATAAAAAAAGTGAAAAAAATATGAACCCCCAAAAAAAAACAGATCATGAAAATGTGCAAGTCTAAGTGCCACTACCTTTTACTTTATTGTGAGAAATAATGGTTGTGTATAGCTTGTCATAAATGCCATAACCCATGATAGTCAAACTATTTAATCTTAACTAGTTCATGCTTTAAATTTCATGTTTATAAATAGAGAATAAAGATGTAGCCAAATTGTTTAATCTTGGTAGATTAGTAGTTAGGTAGAGAAATAAAATGTGCTCAACAACTTAATCTGAGCCATTGGAAGATATAAGGTTAGAATTACATAGTTTTCTTTTCAAAAGAAAAAGGAAAGAAAGGGTCTGCTAGTTTAAATGCACCCAATAAATTGAAGAGTAAATGTTAGGATAAGTAAAGGGTAGGTAAAAGAAAGGTTGCAGAAGTACAAGGTTGTTAAAGAAAAAACACATTTATCTGGCTTAATCATATGTTTTAGTGTGTAGGAGCAGTTATGAAAGTGAAAGGATGTTCACAAGCTGATTTAATTAACTTCCCCTCATTTCATTTCACCCCCCATTACATACTTGCTAATTTCTCCATTATCCCATAATTTCCTATTAAAATACCCTTTTCCCTTTATTTTGACCCTTATCCCTTGGTTTCATATATTTCCCTAGAAAATTACCCTCCAAAGATCATTTCCTAACCGGAAACCACTTTTCCCTAGTGTGAAACCCATTCCCCTTTGAAAAAATCACCTTCCCCCTTATTAATTTCCATATTTTTCCTTAAAAACCCACATAACCCTTTATCCTAAGTTTTATTCCCCCCCTCCACATTATTTAATTAATTCCCCCATATTCACACTTTTGCTGACAAAACCCTTTTCACCCACCACCCTAGTGTGGTTAACAAAGCCCGCCCATTCAACCCTGGTCCCACTTTATTAAACTGACTTATATTTAACCCCTCCTTATTCATTAAATTAATTATAGTTAAGTGTAATTAATCCCCTTGGGCCTCGAAAATATCCACCCTTATTCCCTCTGTGCATTTCCATTGTGTGACAACTGTTAGATCTTGCACCCCTAGATCTGACGGTGCACATCGATATCGCGCAGAGTCCCTTTCCAACTGTTACCCGCCTGAGAGCACACGAGATTCGCAGTTTTTCTCAGGCCATTTTCAGTTACATGGTAGCTTTAGGCGAACTCGTGTGCCCTCAATGAAATACCGCCTGACTGCCAAAAGCGGTGTGATGGCCCCCAAAACTGCCTCCCTGCTGAAATCTAAAACCACCCACTGTTCATTATGAATTCCGCGCCAAATTCTAACTGTTGCTGATTAAAAGGCTGAAGACGCTCATTTTCACTCTTTTTGCTCATTCGCATTGTGAAAGCTTCCTAAGCCTTCTTGCGCCATGCTGAGCCTCTGCATTAGGTGAAATACAACAACCGTCAACCTCCAACACACAAATGATAAAAAGACAACAGAGTGTTGAAGTTTCTTCCTTTGTCAGGCCAGCTGATAGGGAAAAGGATATCAAAGACAGATTCAAAGAGATAAAGATGAGGAATGAGAAGTTGAAGGCAGAGACATATGCCCAATACTTCAAGCATACTCCACCAAACCAGAGTAGATTGATGTTAGCCTTTGACATCAAAGTAGGAAAAATGCAGGTGTCATTTTTGTAGCCCACTGTATAGCAACCAAAGACCTCGATAGACTACAAGAAAACTAATTTTGAGGTGTTTTCTAGGGATGTTCATCCCATTGATCAGATAGAGTTCCATAAGCAGGCTAGAGAAATGATTTACTCCACCCTCACAGGAAAGGCCATGGCTACCTATAAGCTGCAAGATTCATTGGATAATGTGACAACCCAATACAAATTGGAGAAGGCCTCCTCATAGGCCAAAGACAACAAAATAAAGTCCTTGGAGGACTTGGTCATTGAACTAGGCCATGACCCAATTGATATAAAGGCCACAGAGAAATTAATCAAAAATAAGAATGAGGACATAGCAGCCCCCAAGAAACAGTTGAAGCTGCCTCATTTACAACACCCACAGACAAGGGAGGTCCTGGAAAGTCAGAGCAACCATGAAGAGATGATGTACCTAGTGTTGCAATTGAATGATTAGTTGAAGGAGATGGAGAAAGAACTGGATAGCTTGATGCAGCACAAACAAGCTAGTCTTAATGATGCTCTTGCAACTGTCATTCCAATAGTTACCACTGATGTACCTTCTAATTGGAAGCATCCTTAGCTCCCACTGCTCTGACGGCCACTGCACTACTGGCATCTACACCAATGACATTAGCAATAGGATCAACGTCAACAGGTGATGAAGCAAATAGACTGATCAAAGAAATGGAAAAAATGTCCATTCAGACCACTGAGATGAACAAACTTAAGAAGAAAGTCACCAACCTAGAAACAGATTACAAATTTTCCCAAATCATGCATAGAGAGGAACAAAAAAAGGCCACAAGGATGACTGAAAGAATCAAAAGCCTATAAAAATAAATGACACTAAATGAGCCTCTAGGTCAGGCTAAGGAACAACTGTGGGCCAATATCATTGACTCTGTCAATGATATTTGGCCATCCATCTAGGTCATTTTTGAACAAATTTATTTGATAAAGTAGGCTACAAAAGCCATTCAGAGGGTTAAAGTTGAACTTGGAGATATGCCAGAGGAAGCTGCAAGAATCATCTATTTCCTCAACTCTAAGAACAATTATGAGCTACAAGAATTAGATATACCTGATAGGACATGTACAATTTTGGAAATCAAAAGATTCCTCACTAAGATAAATTTGATGTTGGACTTGGATGATAAATGTTAAACCATGCAACTAGCCATTGACAGGTTCATGGTTAAGCTCAAACTTTTGAGGCAAAAGGGATTACCAAATCCCTTAGTTATAAATGATAAGCTAATAACATAGGATGATTACAATAAGAAGATCAGGGAAGTGGCCAAAGATCAGGTAAACACTTCATCCATGAAGGACATACTAACAGGCAAAGTATTGTACCAAACATTTGAGAATTTGTTTTACCTCCAGCATGAGGTGAAACACCTTTTTATTAATAAGCCAACTTTTTCCAAGTATACAGAGGCAGATGAGATATACAAAAAAATGCTCAGTATCCAATTACTAGATGCAAAGACATGGGAAAAACTCAATGATTTACTATAGGAATACACAGTAAAAATATGAAATGTACAGTAAAAAGTAAAAAGGCATAGTAAAAGGGTATTGACAGTACAACAAGGTCAAAGAGTATTAGATGAAAGAGTATCAGATGAAAGGTCATAAGTAAATATGACATCGAATGTGAAGACCAAACAACCAAGCATCTTAAAGGGCAAAAGATCAAAGACTAGAAGACAACAGAACCTAAATAATAGGGACAACAAACAATAGTTTAATAACTATCTCCACCTTCTTGCATGAAGATATTTCCTTTTCCTAGATTAGTTCTCAATGTAGTTTGAGATATTTTGTAAATTCTTTTTGTATAAATGCTTCATAATTCGAATTATTGAGGGTGGATTTTTATACATTTGTAGAGTTATTTTGATCTTTAACCTAAGGGTTATTGTACCAATTTTCAAGTCAACAGATTGGAGCAAGTAATAAAAGCATTGCATTACAGGATTCATGAGATGAGCTATTTCCAGTGAAGTATCTTCTTTGTATGATTTTTTTACTTTCATATGTGTTTCATAAACTTAAATTTTATTCAAATTTGAATGAATTAACTGGAAATATAACTCTGAAATTGTTTAAGTACACTCTGTTTTTCATAGTTAGTCATTTATATGTTTTCCTCTGATATCCAGATTTGAGAACCCTTAATTTCTCTTCCATCCCGGTTGAACTCTTTCATTCTCATCATAATCCGGCCTAAGGAACCCTTAATTGCTCGCTGGATCTGATTAGAAACCATTTCACCATCCAAGCTTTGAGATCTATAATAATTCACCTATCTTGCCCTATAGACACTGTTTTTAAAGCTTGATCCAGTGTTGTTTATCTAACATTTGACCCCATAGCCCAATGGTAAAAGACAACCCTTTTTCATCTAAGTAAGTGATCCCATCACCCAAATTCAAATCAAAAACCCTAGCACAATCATAACTAGCCTAAAATCAATTAACTAAAACAAAGTTAAATCATAAAGAGAGAACCCTCTCTGAGATCAGGAAGGCTAGATCCTGATCTCCAAAGTTGGTTTGTGGTTACCTCTATCATTTCTTTTTTTGAACAACTTACAAGAAATTTTGGAGTGATAACATCATTGGAAACCATACTGGGGACTTCGACCCTTAGTCTTATAAAACTTTAAGGAAACCTTAAATTTAATATTAAGCCCCTTAAGGTCATTTTCGAAAGTTATTCTTGAAAAGTTTCATAAAAAATAGTTTAAAAAGTTAAAATTCTGGCTCCCAAGAAGACTCACTATACCAAGGCAAATCCAGATCCAAACCCTGCTACCATAGTTGATGACCTAGACAGAATTTTAAGAAAACCTAAAAAGGTAGAAACTCAGGCAAGTAGTAGCCAGTTAGTAAGAGAAAATTCATTCCCTGAGGAGTTTTCAACTTTAGAGGAAATCCCCTTTGATTTTTCATTTGACATCTCATTATTTAGAACTAAATCTGAGAATGTGATCCATGAAACAATGTTAGACCCTAAGTTTATTCAACTCATTGAATCAAAAAGGGTGATTATCCATTCAGATTTAGATAAAATTGTTTTGGAGACTTTTGACAAGTTAGAAGCTTTGACCTCTACATTGATAAGCCTTATAGATGATGCTTACCTTCAACAATATGTTGAACTAGCTGCCCTCACCACTGCTACTGCTAAAATTTCTACACAATCTTCACTCATTGTAAATACACCTTCTTTTACCACAACCTCACCAATAGTATCCACCGCAGTCCATCCACCTAAACCAGTAATTCATCAACCATCCTCATCCTCATCCTCATCATCATCTAGTTTATCTCCCTCAAGTTCAAGCCCTTCCTCAGGCACCACTTCTTTACCCCCTAGTCAAACTAGAATCTTAGCCATGGTAGACAGATATGCACCTCTAGTTTTACCCGCACAACTTCATGCCATGGCCCAAGATTATCAGAGAAAAATATTTTTGTTTGATGCTACTGGTCAGTACACTGCCCAATAGCATGTGAACAAGATGACTAACTATTTTGAGTTGCATGAGCTAGATGAAACAAATGTCCAGATGAGGTTGTTTGCCCAAACATTAACTGGGGATGGTTCAAAGATTTACCTGCCCATGATATTGCAGACTTAGCTAATTTTTATATATTATTCATTGATAGATGGGAGAGAAATAAAAACCCTCGACAAATACTTTCTGAATATGACAACATTAGAAGAGCTCCTAATGAGTCAGTCTAGGATTATTTTATTAGGTTCAATAATATCTACAATGCAATCCTAGCTAATATTAGGCCTCCACCTGACCTTGCATTAATTAAATTCCATGATGGCTTTGACATTGACATGTCATACCAATTAAGGGAAAGAAACCCTGAGACATTGGAACAAATTCAAAGCAATGCTATTAGCGTATAGGCCAACCTATTAGCCAAGAAAGCTAGAATGAGAAATGAAAAGAGAGTTGTAATTGAAGAGGAAATTTCCACTTCTAATGGAAAGATAGATAGTTTAGCCAAGAGTGTAGAGAAAATAATGGATATATTAGAAGACATGGAAAGAAAAACTCAATGGGAGAATAAAAAACCACCCCCAATAAGAAACCCCAACTTTAGGAAGAACCCTAACACTGGAAAGAATGCTATACCAGATCAACAAATTAGACCCCCCTTCCAAGAGAACTATGCTGAGGGTTCATAGAGCCAAGAAGGAGAGGATGACACCCAAATAAACTTACTAGGAATCAAAAACGAAGATGCTATTTTTCTTACTCAAGAAGAATAGGAGTTGTACATGCTGCAACAGTTAGAATCTGGTGAATCCTTCTGTAGGAATTTACAGGGTAAGTTCCTTAGATAGAATACCAAAGGACACTGCTCACAAACATATCACAGATCAATACACTAGTATTGTTGACATGGTTAAAACCCTCAAAGAGGGAAACAGTCCACGGCCTGAGCCAATGTGGCCACTTCAGGCAATTTATTAATAAAAGAATGAAAATTTACATAAGCTTCTATCATGAACGGTTACCCTATAAATGACCCTCCATGCTCTTTAAATAGAGATCATGGATCAATCGGGTGTTAAGCCACAGATCAAGTGTCGGTAATATCGAGGACAGAATGAACCGTCAGATCACTACATATCATGACCATCAGATTATAAGTCACAAAATTACATAGTAGAGAAACACACTTTACCTAACTCTACACTAGACCAAGTTATACTTAACTATTTCTATGGGTCAGAATATCCTAAGATCCCCCCTTAAGAACAACTTGGGATGGGATTGAAGGATGTACAAATATGAAACAATAGGAGAAGGAAGGAGGCATTAGAGCCTATTCCTTTGACTTTAAACAAGGATATGAGTCAGCTATATATGAGGTACACAAGCAATATAGCTTAAGAAGTAAAAAGAACAATGAAGCTACCATTAATAGATCAATCCAGACCCAGACTAAGAAAATAATAGAAGCTCCTGTTACCAAAGTATTACAAATCCTCACTAGGGGAACACTGGAGACTTCTACCCCAAAAATTGTAGATATAACCTCCACTGAAACTCAAACTGAAACAATTACTGAAATCAATCCAATCAAGAGAAATCAAGGCAAAATGGTTGAAACACAAACTGAAATGCCTAGTATTGAAAAACAAGATAAAAACACACAGATTGCATTTGTTAAGGAAGATCTCATCCAAACAAACAAATCTCAGCTCCCTTTCAACATCAAAACTACGATAGAGAAATTAAAGATATTAGTTCCTTTGACCAAATTAGTAAAAAATGAATCTTATAGATCACAAATAACTGAAAGTTTAAATATAGGAGAGGGAGAAGATGTTGTCAATTTGAATGATGGTCAACCTAAATTATTGTTTTTCCCTAAGGTGAATAGTACTCATCAGCAAGGGGGGATCCCTCCTCTGTACATTAGCCTAAACATTCATGACAAAATATTACATAATGTTATGTTAGACTCAAGGGCATCCCATAATTTCATGCCAAAAGCAATCATGGAGAGACTGAACTTAGACATCACCAGACCATATAAGGACTTGTTTTCCTTTAACTCTATCCAAGTTAAATGTGTTGGTTTGATAAAGGATTTATGTGTAACTCTAGTCCAATGCCCAACAAAAAGTATATTATGGACATAGTAGTTGCAAACATCCCACCTAAATATCAAATCCTATTATCTCGCTCATGGGGAGCAAAATTGTGGGGATCCTTGCAGTTAGATATGTCTTATGCCACCATATATGTTTTTGGCCAAAAAAGGAAATTATATGGAGAGACCTTGATGAAATACATGGTGAGTAGTGTTGAAAAACCACAAAAAATTCCCATATACTCCATGCATTCTAATATGGACTCTTTCATCTTGTACAATTTAGAACATGACAATAATCAAATCACAGCTAAAGAACTAAAATACAAAACAACTAATAGTGAGAACATTTTTCATGAGTCCCTATGGAATCTAGATTTTGACGGATCTGTGAATAGGTTAGGGGCTGGTGCAGGAGTGTGGATCCATAATATGGAGAATAATCATTCTAAGGGACGTGCATTCAGGTTGAACTTCAAGTGCACCAATAACATGGTTGAATATGAAGCCTTAATATTAGGGTTACAAATGGTTAGAAAACATGGAGCCAAGAGAGTTTCTATAATGGGAGACTTAGAATTGATTATTAAACAAATTAATGGTGAATACTCTACAAACAATCCCAGACTTAGTCAATACAGGGATACTTTCTTAGATTTGATTAAAGACCTCCTGGAAACAAACCTTGCTGCCATTCCTAGAAAACAAAACATGCAAGCCCATAGTCTTGCCACTTTTGCTAGTACCTGCAAATTTCCCTTTCAACCCAACCATTAGTACACTGTAGAAGTGAGACATAGGCCTGTTATACCTGACAACTTGAAGTTTTGGCAGATTTTCTCCCAAGATTCTCAGATTTATGATTTCATGAATGCTGAAGGTGAATTTTAGAATTGTAAAATAGATACAGACTGTACAGTAGAAAATAACATAGATAGTGACATAGATAGTGGCATAGATGTAAATATTTTAGATATAGGTAAACCCACTAAATTCACTAAAGTAGAAATAGATATCTTAGAAAATGTAGAAATAGAAGAGATAATGAATGATGATCATGAAATTCTGAACCTTAAAAATAATTTTTCGCCTAAGAGATTAGTCCCATTAGAAGATTTGTTTGACTCGAACGATGTCGCTAGAAAATTGAAAATGGAACCTTTAAGAGCAGACATAGAAGAATGTAACATAGGAACTGAGTAAAAAACAAAACTCATTAAAATATCAAAAGCCTTACCTCCAGAGGAAAAGTTTAAATACATAAATCTATTTAAAGAGTTCCAAGATGTTTTTGCTTGGAGTTATGAAGACTTGAAGTCTTATGACACCAGCATAATTCAACACAAAATACCTCTCAAAGAAGATCATAAACCTTTCAAATATAAACTTAAGAGATTTAATCCAATTCTTATGCCATCTATTGAGAAATAAGTTAAAAGAATGTATGATGCCCAAATCATAGCTCCCATTATATATTCAAATTGGATTTCAAACTTAGTCACTACTAGGAAAAAGACTGGAGAAATCAGACTTTGTGTCAATTTCAAAAATTTAAACAAGGTCTCATTAAAAGACAACTATCCTCTACCAAAAATGGACCATATCCTTCAGAGGGTAGTAGGCTCATCCAGAATTTCACTGCTTGATGGATTTTCTGGATATAATTAGATCTTATTTCAACCCGAGGACCAAGCCAAACCTGCATTTATTACTCCTTCAGGTACCTTCTTGTATTTCAAGATGCCTTTTGGATTAATGAACACAGGAGCAACATTTCAAATAGCTATGGATATAGCTTTTTCCAAGGAGATGCATGAATTCCTAGTGGTATACCAAGATGACATCACTATTTTTCTAAATCTGATAATGAACACCTAGATCACTTGAGAAGAGTTTTCATCAAATGTAGGAAATTTGGGATTTCTTTAAATCCCAGAAAAACACTCTTTAGTTTGGAAGAGGGTAAACTGTTGGGACATATAATATCCAAAGATGGAATTAGAATAGATCCTACTAGAATAGAGGCCATTTTGACCATTGCCCATCCTAGAAACATTAAAGAGTTACAGTCATTTTTAGGCAAGATAAATTTTCTTAGGAGATTCATTTCAAATTTAGTAGAATTGATTAGAGAAATAAATAACATGTTAGCAAAGGACTTAGCACTTAAATGGATAATGGAGGCAAAACAATCCTTTGAAGCCGTCAAGGAAGCCTTAACCAAAAATCCAGTCCTTATTAGTCCTAATTTTCAGAAAGATTTTATAATTTTTTCTTTGCTTCAGAACACACCATTGCAGCAGTCTTGTTGCAAAAGAACGACCAAGGATATGAACAAATAATTGCATTCTTAGTAAATCCTTAAGCGATGCCACACTCAAATACAATATTATGGAGAAACAAGCATTAGCTTTAGTAAAGGCTATTAAAGATATCAGAGTCTATGTTTTGTATTCTCACATCATTGCTTATGTTCCAAACTTAGTAGTTAAAGACATTTTGACACAAAATGGGCCTGAAGGAAAGAGAGGCAAATGGATTGCCACTATATTGGAATATGACATAGAAATAAATCTAACTACACTTATCAAAGGCCAAGGTTTAGCCAAACTCACGGCTGAATCGAGTTGTCATGCCCTAGATATAAATTTCATTAGTGCCCTTGATGATCAGGAAGAGATGGTGACTCCAAAGATCTGTGAACCTTTTAAATATTCACCTTGGTATGTAGATATCACATTTGTATTACTAAACTTACAAGATCCTCCTGGTTTGACAAGAACTAAAGCTAGATTTTTGAAAATGAAGTCATTAAAATATTGTATCATAGATAATTCTTTGTTTTGGAAAGACAATAGTGGTATTCTTTTGAACTATTTACTGAAAAATGAAGCTGATAAAATTATGCAAGAATTTCATGCAGGGGATTCTGGAGGACACTTGTATTGGAAAACTACTGCAGACAAAATCCTAAGGGCTACTTTCTACTGGCCCACCTTGTTTGCAGATGTTAAAAAACATGTGGCCTCCTGTCATAAGTGCCAAAATGTGAGGGAAAAATAAAGATTTTACCTTTACCTCTCAAACCCATCTCCACAGAAATGCCATTTCAACAATGGGGATTAGACTTCATTGGAGAAATACACCCAGCCTCCTCAGCCCAGCTTAAGTGGATTTTGACAACCATTGATTATGTTACCAAATGGATAGAAGCCATCCCTTCTAGACAAGCCACAGAAACTATCATTATCTCATTCCTAGAAAATAATATCCTGTCAAGATTTGGATGTGCCCAAAAGCTCATTACTGATAATGCAGTTGCCTTTAAATCCAAGAAAATGATAGAATTTTGTAACAAATTACCACATCACGCTTGGCCACTCCACTACCTATTACTCTCAAGGTAATGGAATTTTATAATCCTCTAACAAAAGCCTTGTCAATATCATTAAGAAATTAATGGAAGACAACAAAAAGACATGGAACAAAAAGTTGGTCAATTCCTTATGGGCAGATAGACTAACTACCAAGAAGTCCATTGGCACATCTCCCTATCAATTAATATATGGGATGGATGATGTGTCTCCATCTTCATTGGGAGTGCTAGTGATGAAGATCATCCAAGAGTTTTAGGCATAACCAAATGATATCCAGAGAAGGAAAATTCAGACCATACACTTGCAGCAAACTAGAGAAGAAGTATATGTAAAATCACAGGTAATCTAGGACAAAATCAAAAAGATATTTCATAGAAAGACCAAAGCTGATGACTTTTACATAGGTGATAAAATTCTTAAGTGGGATTCAAGAAGAGAAGACAAAGGCAAACATGGAAAATTTGACTTCTTATGGCAAGGCCTTATGCCATTTATGGTTACAGGGGTAACAATGCATTTTTCTTGAGAGAGATAGATGGATCAGATCTACTAGGAGGACTTGTCAATGTTAGAATGTTGAAGCATTACATATACACTAATTAACCATAGTTCACTTTACTTTACTCATTTCCTATAACATTTTAGATTGTTAGATTGGATTGGATGGTGATATTTTGAAGTTGAAGCCTAGAGAGAAGGCCCTGAGTTTTGAAGGTTTCACAATCATAAGTATGAATAAGGCAGAAATCACAAAAATAATAGTTTACAAGGTAACTATAGTCACAATTCAAAGGCTACTTGTTATAAACATATTTGGGAACTGCAACCCCAATCACATATGTCCATAAAACAAGGGCTTCTAAACCCCTAAAAGTGTTTTTTCATACCCTAAAGGAACAAGGTCAGCTGATTACATCATCTCCCAGAAGCTCTCCATGAAAAAACTACTCAAAACTAGTCAAAACAAGACCATACACACTGCTCCATGCATACGGTGCAATGCATCTCACCCATTACACTTAGGGGGTGTGATGCATACTATAAATCCCTTCTGTAGGGTGCGATGAGCGAGAACAGACAAATGACAGAAACAATGTGCTAGGTGGAAACCCAAAGAATCTTCTAGAAACTACTCATATGACACTTGCCTCTCTAAATTCGCCCAGGGATGTGTTATAGACATTTTTGTGCCTCGCAGCATGGAGCATGAAATGTCAATAATTACAGGGATCCTCAATCCCTAAACATGTTGTTCTTACCCCTAGAGGAACAAGGTCAGCAAACCACAACACTTCCTATCAGTTCTCCACCTGAAAACACTTAAAAACAGGCATTTTTTGGATCATGTCAGCTGCTCCACTGAGCATCTGCGCTGAATGTCAACTGCTCCTCCTTGTACCTGCGCTGAAAGTCAACTTTAATGAAGGCTACCTGCGCTGGGCGAGATTGGCCAAGTGGCACAGTCATTCTGCAAGGTGTCAATTGCACAGGAAGCTTCCAAACTGACACTTGGTTCGAGGAATTCGCCCTGTGATGAGTAAGAGGTACTTGATCTCCATGTGGAAGCAAGGATCTCCAAGTGGACTCAAGAACTGAAGTTTAACTGAAGAGGGAGAGGACACAAGGCAGCTTTATGTCAGTCTCAAGCTGACTCATCCTTTCTCCTTCTACCCTATATATAGAGCTCTTCTATGAGGTCTAGGGAGGCTGGAATTTTGTGCAAAGCAAGGAAGTGCTGTTGGTTTACAGTTAGAGCTATTGGGTGATTGCTTTTATAGAGGAGAAGAGGAGATTTCTTGCTGCTGGGGAGGTGCTGCTGGATTGGAGCCATTTATGGTTGTAACCTTCTCAGAACCTTTTTCTTCTATCAATGAAGCTTTGATGTTCTCCTATATACTTGTATTGCAATGATGTATTGTTTTTATCTGTATATTTGATCCATTCTAATCCATGCATCAGTTATGAGTACATGTTTCTTGTAGTTTCCCTCTCTTGTTTTTGCAGGATCTTTGTGTAGCTGGGCCGGCAAAGGGAGCAAGGAGCTGGGAACAAGAGGCAAAGAGAGAAGACAGGATCGACAAAAGCAAAAGACATCGGTTGGTCAATCTTTTCTTCCTTCTCTGTACTTTCATAAAGGAAAAATATCAAAGCTTTACTTTCAGTTGTTGCTAAGGAACTATCACCCTTAGAGTAGGGATAGGGTCATTCCGAGTTGGATACTTTTCCCCACAACAAACTGGCGACTCCGCTAGGGAGCCTAGTATCTTGTTGGTGTTTGTAGTATCTTTGCTATTCATTTCTTGAACAAAAGAGTACCGAATCAAAAAGCTTTTGACTATATCAAAAGCGAAGTAGAGGGGCTGCTACTCTTGCTCATTTTCTGAGCAGATTCATGATTTGAAGAGCTGATCTACGAAAGACTCTTGTGCTCTTTGTGATAGCTTTTCGTCCTCTTGATCATCCCTTAGCTTGTACTTGACCTATAGCTTTTTATTTCAGCAAAAACAGTGAATTTTTGAGCTTTTTATGACCCGGAAACCCTTGTAAACGCAACTCTCGTGTCTCAGTGCAGGCTGTCCAAAGGCAGTCTGCATTTCAGCGTACGTACTCCCTTCGGGAACTGCACTGAGAGTCAGTTTGACAGACCAAAGCCTGCGCTGAACCAGTTAGGCTATGTCTTCCTGAGGTTTCCTACTGAATCTTGGCCCTGTTTTCACTGTTGTTTTGCTGTTGATTGCTTGTCATTTGTACTTGCTGTAAACCAACTTTCCTTGACATTATTCCTCCTCAGTTGTGTGATGAAACTGTGATTGTTCTTTCAGTATTTCTTGTTTCAGTTACAGTTTCCCAATGTGAAAAGCAAACCAGTATAGCTGTGGCCTCTTAGATCCTGAACTGTAAAAGTGTCGTCGTGATCTTAAGAGCTAGTTTTATTACTGTTCATGGCTGTTTGAGTTTGTTTGTTTTTCATTTTATGGTTTGAATTCATACATTTTTAGTGTCGAAACAAGTACCTGTAAGGCGTCTTTTGATTTTAGACAAAACTTGTTTGTTTACGCTTCAAATTGAATTCGAAAATTATACGACAGTTTCCTTTTGTCTACATCAACATTAACGGAAAAGAAAAGAAATACATGCATCTTGCATTTGCATTTTTGATAAGTTTGCGTGATTGACCTAGGGGAAAGTGCATTAGTTTGTGCTTTGTGCTCTGTGTGGAAAGATAATGTTTTTCTCTCCCCTCAGTAGTTAGGATTTTCAAAGCTAAAAAGATTGTAAAGCTTGCTTATCATTTTCGCTGCATTTAGGAATTTGTACCAATACATCTCGTGGTGATCCTGAAAGACAAACTGCTAAACAAGATCAACTTAAAATATATTGAATGAATCTAAAAACGCTTTGTAACATAACGCTCACAATAGAGGTCTAGGTAGAGACGTGTTCCAGCGTCGTTAAACGTAGTGACTGTCGATCTCTACGAAGGTGGGTGATTCCTCCTGAGGGACGATAGCACTAATACGGACTTGTGCTCCCGCGTACCGTCGCGTATATTGGGAGACCCCTATAGGCATTTATCCTTTATCCTTAGGAAGCCGTGTCGGCCGCCCTACTGATCGTGATGCAGTGAACACAGCATTCACGAAGATCGACCACCCGTACCGTAAAACGTATTCTGTGGTTTCGCGAAAGGTTTGGCACACCCTCTGCCTAGATCTCCAGAGCAGTTTCTTTTGGCCTTTTTCAAACTCTATAACTGAAAAAGTCCAACCGAGCATTTTTCACTTCGGGCTCGTTAATACATCGAAGGCGACTAGAGCCATCTTTAGCTTTTTCTCGACTCTTAAAACATGAAAAAGCAAAGTTGTGTCTAAAAGCGTCTAATAAAATTCATTCAATACGGAAACATAATTCCCCTTTTTGTATTTTAGTTGATCAAGTAATCCGCAACCGTGGAGGAAAGTCAATTAAAACTCCGTCATTCGAGGAGACTCGCGAGTCAACCGTCTTTGTCTCCGGAATCGAGAGTAGTACGGACGAAGCGAACTCGCTTGACCGGGTCAAAATCTCCCATTAAAGTTAGAACAACAGTTCCGACAACATCTGAGATTCTGGTCACTCCTAATATTTCTGGAATCCCTGCCTCTATTGAAGAAGTTCAACAGAAACAGAGGGACAGTTGTACTGATCCTAGTCTGAGGACAAGTACTTGCATAACTGAACCAATTCCATCTGAAACCGGTCCACAGAGTCTTGTTGCTCAAACAACTGTCGCTGTCGAAGCAACCCCTTCTTCGGCACCAAAAATATTTTACGGACCTGACGGTCTTCCTCTTCCTCCTGGTCTGATTGCAATAGAGGAAATCGTAGAGGACCAGCAAGCAAATACTCCAACTCATTTTGGAGTAGGCGCCACTCTTTTTCCTTCTGCATCAGAAGTTTGTCCATCGCCACTGGAAGTTCCTGTAGAATCGTTAGGCAGTCTATTGGATAGACTTAAAATGTTTGAGCAACCGTCGACATCTAGGACTGTGCCAAATGACACAGCGACAGCAGAAACTCCTGCTGTCACTCCAACGATGTTTGCCGGCATACCAGCTGTCCCGACTAGCTCTCATCAGCTAGAAGGAGTCCACCCAGGGACTATTACGACAACTTGGTCTGTTCTAGTTTGTTCTTCCGGTATAATACCCGGTAATTCTTATGTTGAAACTAGACAAATTGATCCCTTTGGAAATCAGTTTGGGCCATCCAGTCCTCAAAGGCAATCTATACCCTTGAGTTCCGGATTGTTACCATATGGGGGGCAATATGCCCTTTCACTTCCCCTTCCGGGGGGATACCCATACGGCAGTTTTCAACAACATTCAGGTTTGACTGAAGTAACGACGAGTGGTTGGGTACCTATGTTACCCCAACAACCAAGAGTTGTATATTCCATGCAACAGTGTGTACCTATGTCTAGTATCCCGACGAAGCCAGCAATTGTAACCATGTCGCAAGTTCAATCGATGCCTGTTGTATGTCAACCCCAAGTTGTATTGCAACAGCCCATTGAACCTGCAACACAACCACAATCGCCAACTGCCGGGACGACACAGACACAAACGGGAACCATAACCCCGCATCTTGGTCTGTCGGTTAGTATCGCACAGCAAAACATGGCTTCGCAACCATGGATGGTGCAATACCAACAACCTCGGTTTCAACAGGTGTACCAGGGATCTGAACAACAGATCTTTGCGAATAGTGGGCAACCCTATATTCAGAACGGATTAAATCAACCACTTTACAGTGGCCAAGCCCACCAGCCATATCATTCATATCAACATCAGTTGCATTATGCTGGTATGCAAAGGCCTACTGCTCAGGCGATTCCATCGTATCCTGGGTACGCCTCGCCAAACCTGAATCAGCAGTTGCCATTCGTGGCAACTCTAGAATTACCAGATTTACATCGATTAACGAACGATCCAATCGCCTATGCCCATTGGTGGCCAGCGATTCCTCACAAACTTCCTTCGGACATTCCTAAATTCAATGGAAATCCTGGCGAAGACCCGTCGAATACCTTGAATGATGATTCGATAAGGCTTCGCCTTTTCCAGAGGACATTGACTGGTCCGGCGGCTAAATGGTATATTGAATTACCTAGAGCCTCTTTCGACAATTTTAGTTCCCTAGCCACGACTTTCTTAACACACTTTCAGTTACCTATAAGGTACGAAACTGGAACAGAGATCTTGACCAATTTCAAGCAGACAACGGCCACACATATATCAGATCATATACATGAGTGGCATCGTTGTCGCAGAATGGTAAAGACCTATGTTCCAGATCAGCTATTAGCTGAGTGGTTTATAAAGTCGATTCTTCCTGCTATAACCGAAGATGTGGCCAAGGGAGGCGTTGTAACAGAGGAGCAGGTTATTGCTCGTGCTCAATATTTGGACTTAGTATATACTCAGTCGGGCACGCTCTATGATAAGATACCTAATGTCCCCAGTCCGGAATTTTCAATCCCTCCTCCTCCCGGATCAAATAGTGACTCTCATGCTGGTGATGGCGTGATTGGAACTGCAAACGCTAAGTCGACAAAGGATTCAAATAAGAAAGCCCGTAAGACTTCGAATCAAAAAGAAAATCAAGAGATTCTTGCTTCGGAGGTAAATGCTGTATCTACAGATAAAGGCAAAAACTCCAATCAACCAGGAAGCAAGAAGAAACAAAACAAAAAAGAGAAGAAAAAACAAGGAGATTCATCTCCTCGAAAAACTTCTTTTGGAAAGGGGAAACCGCCTTCTGGGTGTCAGATATGTGATGAGGATCATTGGACAAAAGATTGTCCATACAAAGTCGAGTTTAAAAGATTCTTAAAGAATCCACAGGCCCCAGCTGTATTGACTGATCCGTTTCCCGATCCAAGCCAAAATCTGGTTGATAGTGGAGATACTTCCCGGTGCCAGGTGCTAATGGTGTCGACCTCTGAGCAACAGGATGATGCTTTGATTTCGACAAAATGCAAAAACTGCGGGAATCCGCAGTCGTCGAATGGTAAAAGAAAGGTTCAACCAACCAGTTCGACAACAACTTCGACAGAAGTTGTGCCACCATTTACTACGGGAAGCATTCCTAAGATCCAGGGAAGGAATCACTCTCTCCAAAATATCGGAGTCATTTTCCTAAAAGACCCTACTTTAATGGGTACTTCCGCATTGCCGCCTTCAAGTAATCCGGCGGAAATGACCACAATGGAATATGAGACCTTCTGTTTCTAACGGATCTAAAAGAACGAGGATAGTTCTTATATTATGTCAACCTCGTTAAAAAATGAAATAAGGAGTCAAGAGGATAGTTCTTTACGATGTCAACCTCGTTAAAAAATGAACTGTCCCTTAAAGTTTAGGGGGGCATATGCCTCGGCTGCATTATTATGCTGGGGGCACCTATATAATCGAGCAGTTTTAGCACATAGTTCATGCTCGTTAAAAAATAAACGCAAGATTCGAGCAGTTTTAGCACATAGTTCATGCTCGTTAAAAAATAAACGCAAGATTCGAGCAGTTTTAGCACATAGTTCATGCTCGTTAAAAAATAAACGCAAGATCCGAGCAGTTTTAACGCGGTCTTCATGCTCGTTAAAAAATAAATAAAAGCAGTGAGCAATGTTCCCTCCAGAGTTTAAGCTCATTTTTATCTAAAAAAAGAACCTATCCCGGTAAATAACCTTTTGAGATCGTAAATCCATCAGCCATAAAAGCCTTGGTCGTGTTTGTGCACCGTCACCTCCACTTTTCATTTGGCCGATCGTTCATCTCCATATGTTTGTTTACCCATTTTGAGGAACAGCTGCGAAGAGTGATTTCACTTAGCCATCCTTGTGACACTGCCGTGATTGGAATATTCCAACTTGTACCTGGAATCTGCTGCTATCCCTGTTTATCACTCGTTCCTCAAAAGACGAGTCTTCTTTGAGCTCTTTTCACTGACTCGTAAAATATGAAAAGTTTGCCGAGTTTTGGCCTTCCAGCTTGTTAAAGCGACTGGAAGAGCTATCCCTCCTCTAGATTTTAATCTTTTGGACCTGAGGGATTATTGCACAAAAAGATCGAGCGCTTGTTTTGTTCGGCTCGTTAAAGCAATCGAAAATTCATCCCTTCTGTATTGTTTTATACTTTTTCGGACTTAAGGGATTAGATGACAAAAAAGGAATTATGGAGTTAACTTTCTGTACCTTTTCAGACTCTCTAAAAATGAAAAGGACCGAGTTTTCCTTGTCGTTAGACTCGTTAAAATGATTAAATAGTGACAAACTTGTCTTTAGACGAGAACGAGTTTCCCTATCGCTAAGCTCGTTAAATCATAGCGATGGGCTTGCCCGAAGGGCAGGTTATAGAACAAGCATATGTTATCCTCCTCAAGCTTGACAAAAATAAAGAGGTACTGGTCAGAAATGACTGGGGAAAAATTGGGAGAACATCAAAGCTTAATGGTAGCAAGTCGCTCTTGAACATGACACTTTTCTTCCGTACCACATCGGGTTGGGTTGTTTCATTCACCGGTCTCTTCACCATGGTCTTCGCCAAACCATCCACATTTTGGGGTAATGCTACCAATCCATCGTATCAGTGTCATTATATGTTCAAGAGAGGTCATTCTGAAAGTGTCAACCGTGTCCCATCCACTGCCATACATTATCCTTCATCCATTCATGATCGCCACCCTGAATCATATGTCACAGTTTGTTTTCACCTCCACTAAAATCATTAGCTCCGTTCCATGTCATTGATGTGGGATTCATTAAGGCCCTCCTTTGACGGATCGCTTCTTGTCGACTTCAGCTCATTATCCAAGAAGTTGATCTAGGAACAACCCCATCAGTACTTTGAAGCTTGCATGCCTCAATGGCAAGTTTCTCACTTCCGGCGACAGGTATACATCAATGACCTTCGACCAAAAGATTTTGCGTGGCGTTCGACGCCAAGTCCTTTATTCACGCCACGTGAATTGTACTGCAGTACCTTGAGGGTCATTATCATTATCGGTGATTCCTCTTGCGCTTGTTAACGGTTTTCATCATTGACCGGTAATCAAGCGATGTCTTTCCATGTTCGACTTCAGCGAAATTCTCACATGGATCGACTTGTACTTAGAGTGAAGATCGAACGAGTTTGAAGACCTCGGATCTAGTTTCATCCATCCGGGCTGCGATACATATTCAGGAAATATAAAAGCATTTGTCATGTACATCATTGCAGCAGATGATCATCCTACTCAAAGGATGATAATTTCAGCAGAGAATTATCAGTCTATCATCAGACGATTGTCTGTTCTATGTACTAAAATGTATTTATAAAGCTGAGCATGGGAATGCCCGCCTCAGCTAGATCATGAAAACAAAATGAAAAATAATGTATTGTATTGTATTGTATTACAGGGCACCTCTCAGCACTTGAATGAACTTCGGACCCTCTGGATAAAGCATTTCACCCGATAAACGGCCTCATACTTTAGGGGGCAACTGTTATAGACATTTTTGTGCCTCGCGGCATGGAGCATGAAATGTCAATAATTATAGGGATCCTCAATCCCTAAACATGTTGTTCTTACCCCTAGAGGAACAAGGTCAGCAAACCACAGCACTTCCTATCAGTTCTCCACCTGAAAACACTTAAAAACAGGGTTTTTTTGGATCATGTCAGCTGCTCCACTGAGCATCTGCACTGAATGTCAACTGCTCCTCCTTGTACCTGCGCTGAAAGTCAACTTTAATGAAGGCTACCTGCGCTGGGCGAGATTGGCCAAGTGGCACAGTCATTCTGCAAGGTGTCAATTGCCCAGGAAGCTTCCAAACTGACACTTGGTTCGAGGAATTCACCCTGTGATGAGTAAGAGGTACTTGATCTCCATGTGGAAGCAAGGATCTCCAAGTGGACTCAAGAATTGAAGTTTAACTGAAGAGGGAGAGGACACAAGGCAGCTTTATGTCAGTCTCAAGCTGACTCATCCTTTCTCCTTCTACCCTATATATAGAGCTCTTCTATGAGGTCTAGGGAGGCTGGAATTTTGTGCAAAGCAAGGAAGTGCTGTTGGTTTACAGTTAGAGCTATTGGGTGATTGCTTTTATAGAGGAGAAGAGGAGATTTCTTGCTGCTGGGGAGGTGCTGCTGGATTGGAGCCATTTATGGTTGTAACCTTCTCAGAACCTTTTTCTTCTATCAATGAAGCTTTGATGTTCTCCTATATACTTGTATTGCAATGATGTATTGTTTTTATCTGTATATTTGATCCATTCTAATCCATGCATCAGTTATGAGTACATGTTTCTTGTAGTTTCCCTCTCTTGTTTTTGCAGGATCTTTGTGTAGCTGGGCCGGCAAAGGGAGCAAGGAGCTGGGAACAAGAGGCAAAGAGAGAAGACAGGATCGACAAAAGCGAAAGACATCGGTTGGTCAATCTTTTCTTCCTTCTCTGTACTTTCATAAAGGAAAAATATCAAAGCTTTACTTTCAGTTGTTGCTAAGGAACTATCACCCTTAGAGTAGGGATAGGGTCATTCCGAGTCGGATACTTTTCCCCACAACAGGATGAGTAAGAGATCTGAAATCTCCAAGTGGAACCAAGAACTATAAGTGAAATGACACTAATCAAAATCCTAGAAGCTGACTCACTCTCCTAAAAACATCTATATATGGATCCCTCATCCAAGAGATCCAGATGCTGGAATTTTGTAATTTGCAAGGAAGTGTTGTTGGTTTCTCTTTGAAGACATTGTTGGGTGATCTTGCTTTGTATGTGGTGAAGAGGGCTTTCATGTCGGGAGGATGATGCTGGATCAGACAGCCTAGTTGTAATCCTCTCTTCTACTACTTCTATCAATAAAGCTATTTGAGTTTTCCTCCATATGCTTGTATATCTCTGAATCTTGTTTGTGTATGCATTTATATGGTTAATGTACATCTGATCCTACATTATTTATGGTTATAGATCTCTATTCTTTGATGGTATTTTGCTGCCTTGGCTCTATAGGTGTTCTTTGAAGTGAGACAAGTGAGGAAGGAGTGGTGAAAGCTCTATCAAAGGAGAGAGGAAACAAGTAAGGAGACTAGCGAAAGACTGAGGTTAGTGCTCTATGTTTCTCTCTCATCTATCTCTCATTAAAGAATACACAAGTAACTTTAATATGTTTGTTTCTAAGATAGCTACCCATCTTAGTGGGACTAGCAGCTCTGAATAGACACTAGTTTTCCCGATAACAAAATGGCAACTCCGCTGGAGTGCGAATAGTTTGTTTGTTTCGTTACTATTGTTTTCTTTATAAACCACAGACGGAGCTTGAAGTTAAGCCAGCTAGCCTTCGAACTGCTTTTGCTATGCAACTACAAAGTAGATCAAGGTTGCTTCAGTCAATCTCCGGGTTGGTTTATAGACTGAACATCTAGATTTCAAATATCCTAAGTGCCCTGGTGGTAGCTCAAATAACCTCATTAGATCAGCCCCTATACTTTTTGTTTACTGACAATCATTAGCTCAGCCTAAATCCCTGAACTTAGCTGCAAACTGTGAGCAAAAACCAAGCTCAGTGTTGTCCTTGGACCATCGCACTGTCTCTTCTTGGCAGTCTGGATGCATTGCACCTCCCGTGTGTTGTAGGTGAGATGCATCCCTGTTTCCCTGTGTTACAAGTGCGATGATCAGATGAGACTGTTTCTGCCTCCAGATTTTGGTTTTTTCTTCATTGTCTTCAGCTTTATTCAGTAGTTTTGTTGTCTGTGATCAGTATATCTCTATTGAAACCATCTTCCTTTTCATTATTCAGCCTCCATCGATAAATAATTGTGAATGTTTTTTATGTATTTTTCATCATTTATAGTTATCTTGTGCAAATAGTATCTCAATTGAACTGTCATCTTTTGATTTGAAAGTGTTTCAAGTGTCATTTTCAGTCAAGAAAAAGAGTATTACAAAGCATTCCACTTTTAGATAGTCGATTACACTTTTGCCATTGTATTTGATTTGAGTCATTAGTATTTCAAGTGTCGAAAGCAATTTTGAATTCAAAATCACAAAGTGTTGTCTTGGCTTTACTTTAGTTTTTTGAAAAAAATATTGTTAGTATTGCCGCTTTGAAAGAAGATAGTTCAGATCTATACTTTGTTTTCTTTTTGTCATTTTCACATTAAGGAAACTGAAAAACAATACATGCATGTGCATTTACATTAAGACTGCATGCTGAAGTTGATCTAGGAAAAGTGCATCTAGTGTGTGCTCTCTGCTCTATGTTGAAAGAATTTCATTTCTCTTTCCTTAGTAGCTAGGATTTTCATTGCAAAAAGAAAATAAACGATTGTTTATCATCTTAGATTGCATATTTAGGAATTGTCTATCTACATCACACAGTGAACCTTAAAGGCAAACTTCTTAAGAAATATCAACTGTAAAATAAACCTAAATGAACATAAAAACGCTTTGGAACCAATTCACAACATTTAGAAGTCTAGGCTAGAGACATATTTCAGCGTCGTAAAGCCTGGTAACTATCGCTTTCATTGTAGGTTGGGTGATTCCTCATATTTGAGACAACAAGTGCCAGTATGGACTTGTGCTCCCACGTACCGTTGAGTATATATTGGGAGACCACAATAGGCTACATCCTTTATCCTTAGGAGGCCGTGTCTACTGCCCTATCGATCGTAATGCACTGAGAACAACATTCAGAAAGATTGACTGCCGTACCGTAAAAAGTATTCTGTAGTTTTGCGATTGGTTTGGTAATCTCTTTGTCTAGATTTCCAGAGTAGTCACTTTCGTTCCTTTTCAGACTCCTTAAAAGAAAATGTCCATCTCAGCACTTGTCACGTCAGGCTCATTAAAAATCAAAGGCGACTAGAGTCATCTTTAGCTTTTTCTCAACTCTTAAAAATTGAAAAAGAAAGTTGTGTCAAAGCATCATAAAATTTATTTTAATCAGAATAACATTTTCCCCTATTTATTTTGAGTTGATCAAGTAATCCGCAATCGTGGAAGAAAGTCAATCAAAACCCCACCGTTTGTGGAGACTAACGAGTCAACCGTCTTTGACTCCAGAAACGAAACCATTACAGGCCAATTGATCTCGTTTAACTATGTCAAAGTCCCCTGGATTGTTCGAAACTTGTGTTTCAACGTCCTTAGAGACTCCAGTTACTCGAACTATTTCTGGTAACCCTACCTCTACAGAAGAAGTTCCACAGTTACAAGAGGACACTAGAACTGATCCTACCATAATGGTAAACACATCTATTCCTGAACCAGTTCCATCTAGGACTGATTCAGAAAGTGTTAACCCTCCAGCATCTATCACTACAAAGTGTGCACCTTCTTTGGAACCAGAAATATTTTACGGACCTGACGGTCTACCTCTTCCACCTGGATTGATTGCAATAGAAGAGATTGTGGAGGATCTTCCATCCAGTACCCCATTACATTTTGGAACTTGGATCCACCTATATCCTTCTAATTCAAAAGGTAGTCAACCTTCATCGCAAGTTCCTGTAGAATCTCTAGGAAGTCTTTTGGATAGACTCAATATGTCTGAATAACCATCGACATCTAGGACTGTGTCATCCGATACAGCAGTAGCAGAACTTCCTGCCACTACTCTGACAATGTTCGCTGGTGTACCATCTATCCCAACTAGCTCTCAACCGCTAGATGGAGTCCACCCAGGGACTGTTTCGACAGTGTGGTCTGTTCCCATTTGTTCATCCGGAGTAATATCTGGAATTTCTTATGTTGAGTCTTAGCAAATTGATCCTCCACAACAGTATCAATTTGGGTAGTCCAGTCTACAAGGACCATTTTTTCCTTTGAACACTGGATTGCCGCCATATGGGGGGTAGTATGCCTTTTCATTGTTCCCTCCAGGAGAACAACCATATGAGAGTTCACAACAAAATTCGGGTCAAGCTGGAATTGCATCCAGTGGTTGGGTGCCAATACTGCCTCAACAGCCAAGAGTTGTATATTCAATGCAACCAAATCTACCTGTGTTGAATATCCCCACTACACCAGCTATTGTAATAGTGTCGCAAGTACAAACGCTACTTGTTGTATGTCAACCTCAAGTCTCTCAGGTCCGAATACAACAGCCTCTTGTCTCAAAGACTCAACCACAATCGCTGATTAGTGGCTCCTTAACTGAAGTGACTCAGGCTCAAACGAGTACTATCACCCCTCATCTTGGTCAAACATCCAGTATTGGACAACACCAAATGGTTTCACAACCATGGCTAGTGTAATATCAAAAACCGCACTTCCAGCAAGCTTACTGAGGACTTGAGCAACAAAGCTTTGCAGCTAATGGGCAACCGTATATTCAAAACAGTCACCATCAATCATATCATAATGGTTATGCCCATCAACCTAATCAAAATTATCAACATCAAATACATTATGCTGGTATGCAAAGACCCACTGCTCAGGCGATCCTATCTTATCCTGGGTATGCTTCGCCAAACCTGAATCAACAGTTGCCCTTCATCACAACGTTGGAATTACCAGATCTAAATCGGCTAACAAATGATCCAATTGCTTATGCCCCTTGGTGGCCGGCAATTCCTCATAAACTTCCATCAGATATTCCTAAGTTCAATGGAAATCCGGGTGAAGATCCATCGAATCATGTGATGACTTTTCATATGTGGTGTTCGTCCAACACTCTCAACGATGATTCGATTAGGCTTCACCTTTTTCAGCGAACGTTAACTGGTCCAGTGGAAAAATGGTACATCGAATTGCCTAGAGCTTCATTCGATAACTTCAGTGCCCTTGCCACAACCTTTTTAACCCATTTTCAGTTACCCATAAGGTACAAAACAGGAATGGAGCTTCTTACCAATTTTAAGTAGACGACAGCCACTCACATATCTGATCATATTCATGAGTGTCGACGTCATCACTGAATGGTAAAAACATATGTTCCTGATCATCTGCTTGCTGAATGGTTTATTAAGTCATTATTACCTTCTATTACAGAAGATGTGGCTAAAGGGGTAGTTGTCACTAAAGAGCAAGTCATTTCTCGTGCGCAATATCTAGACTTGATTTATACTCAGTCTGGTACACTCTATGACAAAATTCCTGATGCTCCCAGACTAGAGTTTTCCGTTCCTCCTCCTCCTAAATCTAGCAAAGACTCTCATGCTGGCGATGGTGTGATAGGCACAACCAACAAGAAAACTGTGAATGCTACATCTAAGAAGGTCCGTATGGTTTTTGGTCAAAATTCAAATGAAGAAATTCTTGCCTCAGAGGTTAATTTCATGTCGACCAACAAAGGCAAAGAACCGAAGCAGCCAGGGGGCAAGAAGAAAGGGAAAAACAAAAAGAAGAAACAGGATGATTCGTCTCCTGAAAAATCTTCTGCAAACAAAGAAACCTAATCAGCCATGTCTCATATGTGATGAGGACCATTGGATGAGAGATTGTCCATATAAAGCCAAAGTTAAGAAAATCTTTAAGAATTCAAGAACTTCATTGGTATTGACTGACCCGTTTCCAAACCCAGAAACCAATCTGGTTGCTAGTGACAATGCTTCCCCATCCCAAGTGCTTATGTTGTCCATTTCAAAATAGCAAAATGATGCTTTGATATCAACAAGGAATAAAGATTACGGGAATCCACAGCTGTCGAACAACAAGGTTGCAGATCAAATTAGTAGTTCAACAACAACTTCAATAGAAGTTGTGCCACCCGTCATTCCTAAGCTAACAATAATGCCACCAAAGGGAGTAGTACACAAATCAACATTTAATCCTCGTGCCCAAGCATCACATAATTATAATATAGTAGAGGATCTGGCCCAATCGCCATCTGCTATGTCGACACTTGAAGTACTGCAAAATTACCCCTCCCAAAAGCAGGCTTTATTATCAACAATAGGTGGGATTGACCCAACAAATTCCAATATTGTGGCCTTTAATCATAAAGTATTTGAACCTCAGTTACCAGCTCAACTCACTTTCCTCATCCAGGTGAAAGCCCTCAACAAAACTATTCATCGAACAATTATTGATGAGGGGGCATCTACCTGCATTATGTCAATGAGTTGCTGGAAAACTTTAGGATCACCACCCTTGTCAAGATCATCAACGACATTAAAAGCATTCGATGGATGAACATACACCCCATACGAGATTTTAAGTAACTTACAAGTTGAATTGGGGGGACAAAACAGTAGAAATTGATGTCGAAGTTATCGATGGAAACCTCGACTACAATATCTTACTAGGAAGGCCCTGGATTTATGCCATGGATGTTGTTGTATCAAATTACTTTAGAAATATTGCATTTCCTTTCCAAGGAGGAATTACGATCATTGATCAACAAACCTTTCTCCCCAATAGTTCACAAGTTACAGGAAGCATTCCAATGATCCATGGAAGCTCTCATTCGCTTCAAAATGTCGGAGTAGGCCTACTGAAAGACCCTACCTTGATGGGTACTTTTTCCCTACCGCCTCCAAGTAATCTGGCGGAAGTGGCAATAGTAGGAACCTACAACATGATATCTTCCACTCAAAATATTTCCGAACATTTTGTTAGCATGGATCATCAACAGGTTTTGCCTCCAAGCTCAATAGAGATTTTGTAGCAATCAATTTTCTCAGCCTGGGTGGCAAACCCAAATCAACACTCATCTAGTGTTTGGGTGGATAGGTCAAAGGAATATGGCACCTCTTCAGATCCTTGGTCACATGTACATTCTACAGACGAAGGAATTATTCAGTCGATGATGATAGAAGAGGCACCATGGGAAGATTACCACCATCGTTCCCATCTTCCGGATTACAACGAAGATTATTCCAACAACCTTGATCATCCTTCAGTTTTTGATTTTCTATCAAATACTGTAAACACGGTGGATTCTGAGCGAAATCTGTAAATGTTGAAGAAACTATCGCCATAAATATCTCGATCAAACCTAATGTTGTAGAGAATATTCATGCCGACAAATCTTGTTCTTCTTCAGAACTAGAAATATATTGCGCTCTCTTTCGCGAATTCAGAGATGTCTTTGCATGGTCATATGAAGAAATGCTAGGCATTGACTCGAACATAGTTAAACACGAAATCAAGATGTATCTAGATGTCAAACTGGTACAACAACGGCTGCGGCAGGTGCACCCGAAGAAAGCCGCTGCCATTAAAGCAGAAGTTTAAAAACTTTCACATGCTAGTTTCATTTACCCAGTTCCTCTAACTGATTGGGTATCGAATATTGTTCCTGTGACGAAAAAGCAAGGAACGATTAGAGTGTGTGTTGATTACAGGGATGGAAATCAAGCTTGTCCAAAGGAAAACTACCCTACACCCTTCATCGACTAGATAATTGATGAATGCGCCGGATGCGAAATATTTTCTTTTATGGATGGATTTTTCGAGTATAATCAAATAAATATCCGCCCACAGGACCAGTCCAAGAATACATTTATATGTCTATGGGGCACATTCACCTACCGCAAATTACTTTTCGATTTAAAAGACACAAGGGAAACCTTTCAGAGGGCTATGAATTACACCTTCCATGACATCAAGAACATCGTTCAACCATATCTCGAAATCTTCCAGCTCATTCGCGAAAGCGGACTGATCATCCGCGGCATTTGAGAGCTATAGTTCTACGTTGCCAACACTATAATATATGACTCAATCCACACAAGTGTGTGTTTTGTCGGTTCTGGTTGTTTACATGGCTTCGTGGTTTCTAAGGATGGAATTCGACTCGACCCATGTAAGGTTCAGGCAATCATTCATATGCCTCCACCTTCAAATTTGCTTCAGATTTAAAAACTCCAAGGGAAAAAACTTTCTGAGGAGGTTCATTCCAAATTACATCGAACTTGCCAAAGGTTATACGCGTCTTTTGAAAAAAGAAGTACCCTTCAACTGGGATCAGGTTGTGCAAGCTTCCTTTGATGCTCTAAAGGAATCCCTAATAAAAGCATCATTAATGTACGCTCCTGATTATCAAAAAGACTTTAACTTGTATCTAGCTACAGCAGATACAACCATCACAATGGTTTTAGTTCAAGAAGAAAATGGAATCGAACATCCTATCTATTATTTAAGCCGAAACTTAAATGATACAGAAAGAAAATACTCCTATGTTGAAAAGATGGCTCTCACAGCTATTCAAGCAGTACAAAGATTTCGACACTATATCCTCTTCCGCAAAACTACCATTTTATCAAATTGACACCCAATGACTTACATTCTGTCACGTCAGTTACTTGGGGGCAAATATTCCAAATGGATAGCTATTTTGCAAGAGTTTGATTTGGAATTTGTAAAGTCCAAATCAAAGAAATCACTAGTTTTCGCAGAGTTATTATGTGATTTCCCATCAACGTCCAACGATTCAACATCCAAAGTGATAATCATGGATGAATCTTTGTTTTTGATATCGTCAAGTGATCCTTGGTATGGAGATATAATCATCTATCTCCAAACCCAAACATACAGGCCTAATACCTCTCGCTCTGAACAAAGACGTACTCGATACCAAGCAAAAGACTACATGATCATCGGTGATACGCTTTACCGTCATGGTATCGATACAGTTCTGTGAAGGTGCCTCACCCATGAGGAGGCTGAAAAAGTCCTGAATGATTGTCATTCAGGCGCGTGTGGGGGGCATCAATCTGGTTATGCCACGGCACAAAAGATTTTACGAGTAGGCTACTTTTGGCCAACAATGTTCAAAGATTGCATAACCGCAGTCAGAAGTTTCCATGCTTGTCAAATCTTCGACCGTAAAACCAGAATACCACCTACACCTTTGCAACCAGTAGTTGTTGTTGGGCCATTCGCCAAATGGGGCATAGATTTCATGACATGTAACCCCACCTCGGCTGGGGGGCATGGGTATATCATAATCGCAGTTGACCATTTTACGAAATGGGCCGAGGTGATGTCTACATTAAAAAAA
Source organism: Pinus tabuliformis (assembly GCA_031772625.1). Classification (NCBI taxonomy): domain Eukaryota; kingdom Viridiplantae; phylum Streptophyta; class Pinopsida; order Pinales; family Pinaceae; genus Pinus; species Pinus tabuliformis. The sequence goes on from CM062817.1 coordinate 658,371,610, forward strand.
GCGATGAAACGGCTACTCGTTTCTTTTTTAATCATGTAATCTCTAGGTTCAGTGTTCCACAGGCTATAGTCATAGATCATGGATCACATTTTCGCAATCACATAATGGTTGAATTAGCTGCCAAACTAGGATTGTCCCACAACAGTTCTACTCCGTATTATCCGCAAGCTAACGGACAAGTTGAGGCCATCAACAAAGTCCTAAAGCGCATACTACAAAGGATGATCGGAGTCCACAAACGGATTTGGCACCTAATATTGTACTCAACGTTGTGGGCGTACAGAACCTCTATAAGAAATGTGGCCGAGTGTACACCCTTTCAGCTGGTGTATGGCCTGGAAGCTATCTTACCAATTCAATGTGAGATTTCATCTCTCAAGCTCGCAATGGACCTTCTCCTCGGAACTTCAGAGGAAGAGGCTCGTTTCTTGGAACTAATCCAATTGGATGAAACCCATCCTGATGCCACCTTGGCTAATGAAGCCCATAAGAAATGAGTTAAGGTACAGTTTGACAAAAATGTCAAACCCCGTGTCTTCTCAGAAGGTGACCTGGTCTTGCTTTATGATCAGGAATCCGATAAATTGGGAGCAGGTAAGTTCCAATATTTGTGGATGGGTCCCTACATTTTTAAATGAGTGTTAGTAAAAGGAGCCTACGAGCTAGTATATTATGAAGGAATTACACTAGTGCAACCCCAAAATGGGTTGTACCTTAATCGTTACTATGCTTGACTAGGTATAGTAACCTCTTTATACTCTTTTGTTACATTTTTGTTTTCGTCAAGAGTGATATTTTTGGTTAGGTAATCCATTCTTGCATTTGTTGCAGATTTCGAACCTATTGGAATCATTCATTGGATATGCCAACAGAGCTAGTCGTAGTACGCAGAACCTATCTTCTGCAGCCTGGGCCATTTTTGATCCAAGCAGCGAGTTAGTGAGTTTCAGAGCAGTATGTATTGATCGATCAACGAAAAACATCGCTGAGTATAGCACGTTGATAGAACTTCTCTCTGATGCCATCGCATGGGGTATACATTGAATTTTTGTCAGGCTAGACTCACAACTTGTCATCCTACAGCTTACTGGCATATATTCTGTTCGAAATCCAACTACCTATCATATGTTCCTAAGGGTCAAGATTTTGGAAAGGCAGTTTGATTCTATTCAATATCAACACATTTCTAGAAACTTAAACACATTAACTGATTCATTAGCAAATTATGTGTTAGATAGACATTTGCAGCATTTATAAAAGAAAGCATTTCAATCAACATTTGCATCAGGATCATATAACTTAACCAAAATAAAGCTCCGAAAATAAAAAATATATATAACTGTTTATAGTTTATCAAAGATGTTTTGTGTCCAAGACAAAATCGGTCACATGACCCAAAAACTCAAAAATGCAGAGAAGCACCCTAGACTAATGGTGCTGGTGATAAAAAGTCACCACCTGTGCGATCATACGTAAGAGTCTAGTCCATTGACTCGGCACGCCAATAGTATGGCGTTGTAATCTCAGAGGTAACCCATCAGCCCTCACATCCTGGATACCAAGAGTGAGACCCTCGATATGATCCCGCAATACTGCAAGGGCCTGAGCTACGTCTAGATCGCGGAGGACAGACCTCCCTACAACCTCTCCTACTGGAACGATAGCTGCTACCATTGGGTGCACTACTGTCGCACAGGTCCAATATCTGCATGAATATATGACTTTGATTAGTCTTGATAGCATTTAAAATACATAAGAACATTATAAAAACAATAAACAGGGATATGGTCAGAACATTTACCTATAACACCCCACTGCTCGCCGTCTGGCAGCACCAAATCTGGGTCACCCCAGAAATCCATCCCAGCATATGGATACTCAGCAAAGACCATCTCTTGACGGTCGAACCACTCATAGAAGGCATCAGAGAATGAAATCTATGACTGACCAGCATGTCTGGCCATAAGATCGACCCATCTCTGCATCCATGGTTCCATTGGTACTGATGGTCCGAGTGAAATGTACTGTGGCTACATCAGTGGGATCTTCTCCAAGGCGAAGGCGGTGAGAATAGAACCATAACCAAAGTTCTTAGACCTTCCATTCTTCACCTTGGAGACTTGTTCTTTTATAACCAGAAGTACTACATCACAATAGTTGAATACCTTTGGTTCAAGGCGTTCCAGAGCATACTGTATATAGGACTTGTTGGCCAAATGAAGAGTCGCACTACCAGCCAATCTAGAAAAGGTGAATAAGATAGTCCTCAAGGACTGGTCAGTGACATCTCGAATATTGATCTTGCCATCCCTACTCGGCTGAGATCCATCTCTACACAATCGGCGAATATAATCCCTCACGGATTCACCTCCACGGGCGGATCCTGATAGTGAGAGAGGGGCACCATGCCTCAATAAACCAGTCAAGAAGTAGATATCCTCAACTGTCAAAGGGATGGATTTACCTTGAACCTGGAACACTTGGCTAGTAGGATCCCATGCATTGAGAAAATATTGCAACAAATTGATTTGTTGCCTCATGCTGGATATGTGGAAGAATTTGAGCAAACCATAGTTTGGAAAAGCAGTCACCATACCCAGATCATGTAAAGAAACCATGTCCTCTTCTTCATGCTCGCATTCACACCATGTAATGACCATCTTGATCCAATGAATCTCTAAAAAAAAACAAGAGAAGAATTAGGGTCTTGATTCAGAAAAACAGGCAAAATTTCCATGAAAAAACAGTGCATAAACTTTCCCTTTTGCGCCCATCACACCCCAGCTGTGTATTGGGTGAGATGCATCTTGACTGGCCAATGGCCAGCTCATTATGTATCGCACCTTTCGATGTACATTGGGTGCGATGGGGAGAGAATGAATTGTTCAAACCGCAGAGGCCTAAAAGAATAGGAAAGCAAGCTAAAAATCAGAAAAGGAAAGAATGCAATTGAAGAGCTCAGGGTTAGCTCCTACCTGGTCTAGACGGCACCGAAAATAGTCCACAGAATCTCCTAGAATTAGCTGGTGAAAATCAAAAGGGAAAACACCTCCAGAGCTCCAAAAATCCAAAATTTGAATGAAATGGTAAAAATGAGAGGTAAAAACTATTTTTATGTTACTATTCACGTAGTTCAAGTAAAATATGGTTATTTAACTCATTTTCCAAGAATGTATTCACATTTCTAATCAATTTGATGGAGTAATTGAACAGGCAGCACGACTGTCAAAAGAACATAATGTTAATGGTCAAATCAACATCTCTGACTATTATCACGAGCAGTTTTATGAAAAGTTCAAGCTCGTTAAAAAATAAACCTCGCCATGAGCAGTTTTACACGAAGTTCAAGCTCGTCAAAAAATGAACCTAGCAATGAGCAAATGTTTCCATAGAGTTCAAGCTCATTAAAAAATGAACCCCACCTCCTATAAATAACCATTTTGATCGCATGACTATCAGCTTTTGAACCTTGGTCGTGTTCTTACCATCACCTCCACTCTTTTTTAGTTGATGATACGCCTCCATTTGATTGTTTACCCTTTTGAGGAATAGCTGCGATGAGTGATTCTATTAGCCACCTTCCTTACACTGCCATGATTGGAATGTTCCAAGCCTTACCTGGAACCAGTTGCTATCTAAAACATCACTCGTTCCTCAAAAAATGAGTCTCCTTTAAGCTCTTTTCATCTGACTCGTAAAATATGAAAAGATTGCTGAGCAGTTGGCCTCTCTAGCTCATTAAAGCAACTGGAAGTGCCATCCCTCCTCTAGATTTTAATCTTTTTGGACCTGAGGGATTATTACACAAAAAGATTGAGCGCTTGTCTTGTTCGGCTTGTTAAAACTATCAAAAAGTCATCCCTTTCATATTACTTTACACTTTTTTGGACTTAAGGGATTATATTACGAAAAAGACCACTAGAGTTGCCTTTCCATCCCGTTTTAGACTCTCTAAAATTGAAAAGGACCGAGTTATTTTTGTTGTTAAACTCGTTAAAACAATAGCGACAAACTTGTCCATGTAGACAAGAGCGAGTTTCACTATCACTACGCTCGTTAAAACATAGCGATAGGTTTACCCGAAGGGGAATTTATAGAACAAGCATATGTTATCCTCCTCAAGCTTGACAAAAATAAAGAGGTACTGGTCAGCAATTATTGGGGAGAAAGGGAAGAAAACTTGAATAGCTTCATTGGTAGCAGGTCGCTCTTGAACATGACACTTTCACTCCATCACCATGATTGAGTCGGGTTGGGTTATTCCGTTCACCGGTCACATCACCATTGGTCCACCATACCATCCACCTTGGGGTTAATGCTACCAATCCATTTCAGTGTCGTCAGTATGTTCAAGAGAATTCGCTCAGAGAATTCACGAACCTAGCTAACGTCTCATCCACTACAATGCCTTCACTCTCCATTTTTCATGACCGCCACCCTGAACCTTGTATCATCAAATCGTTTTCACCTCCACAAAATCATTTGCTCTGTTCCGTGTCATAGATGTGGGATTCATTAAGGCCCTCCTACGACAGGTCACTTCTTGTCGACATCAGCTCATTATCCAAGAAGTTGACTTAGGGACAACCCTTTCAGTACTTTGAAGCTTGCATGCCTTAATGGCAAGTTTCTCACTTCCAGTGACAGGTTTACATCAATTGCCTTCGACCGAAAGATTTTACGTGGTGTTCGACATCATCTCATGTATTCACACCACGTGAATTGTACTACAGTACCTTGAGGATCATCATCATTATTAGTGATTCCTCTCGTGCCTGTTAATAGCATACATCATTGGTTGGTAATCAAGCGATGTCTTTCCATGTTCGACATTAAAACATCTTCTCACATGGATCGACTTGTACTTCGGGCGAAGATTGAATGAGTTTGAAGACCCCGGATCTAGTTTCCTCCATTCGGGCTGCGATATATTCAGGAAAATAAAGACATCAAATGTACATCATTGCTGCACAGATAATCATCCAAACTAAAGGATGATGCCTCTACCAGAATCATCAGTTTGCCACACAGACGATTGTTTGTCTTATGTACATGAATATGAATTTATAAAGTTGAGCATGGGAATTCCCACCTCAGCTAGATCATGAGAATATCGCGAAGATAGTGTATTGTGTTGTATCTTATTACAGGTCACCTTCCAGTTCGAAAAACCTCAAATCCTCATTATAAAGCATTTCACCCGACATCAAAGGATTTACGACCTCATGCTTTAGGGGGCAACTGTTATAGACATATTTGGGCACTACAACCCCAATCACATATGTCCATAAACCAAGGGCTTCTAAACCCCTAAAAGTTTTGTTTCATACCCTAAAGGAACAAGGTCAGCTGATTACATCATCTCCCAGAAGTTCTCCATGAAAAACTACTAAGAACTGGTCAAAACGAGACCATACAGACTGATCCATGCATAGGGTGCGATGCATACTAGAAAGCCCTTCTATAGGGTGCGATGAGTGAGAGCAGACAAATGGCAGAAGCAGTGTGCTAGGTGGAAACCAAGAGAATCTTCTAGAAACTGCTCGTATGACACTCGCCTCTCTGAATTCACCTAGGGATGAGTAAGAGATCTGAAATCTCCAAGTGGAACCAAGAACTATCAATGAAATGACACTAATCAAAATTCCAGAAGCTGACTCACTCTCCTATACACATCTATATATGGATCCCTCATCCAAGAGATCCAAAGGCTAGAATTTTGTAATTTGCAAGGAAGTGCTGTTGGTTTCTCTTTGAAGACATTGTTGGGTGATCTTGCTTTGTATGAGGTGAAGAGGGCTTTCGTGCTAGGAGGATGATGCTAGATCAGACAGCGTGGTTGTAATCCTCTCTTCTACTATTTATATCAATAAAGCTATTTGAGTTTTCCTCCATATGCTTGTATATCTCTGAATCTTGTTTGTGTATGCATTTATATGGTTAATGTACATCTAATCCTACATTATTTATGGTTATAGATCTCTATGATTTGATGGTATTTTGCTGCCTTGGCTCTACAGGTGTTCTTTGAAGCGGGACAAGTGAGGAAGGAGTGGTGAAAGCTTTATCAAAGGAGAGAGGAAACAAGTAAGGAGACTAGTGAAAGACCGAGGTTGGTGCTCTCTGCTTCTCTCTCATCTATCTCTCATTAAGGAAAACACAAGTAACTTTAATCTGTTTGTTTCTAAGATAGCTACCCATCTTAGTGGGACTAGCAGCTCTGAATAGACACTAGTTTTCCCGATAACACTATTGATCTCAAAGTTCTTAACATTTCACCAAGAAATGTCATCCCCATGTGGAGCCACTGTTAGGGTCCTATAATAATAAGATTCATAATTTTGAATTGGCTGTGGTTGATCTTGTAATATTCTACATACTTTTGCTTTCTACAAAATGTTTTCCATATTAAAAATTTAAAAATGTAAAAGATGGTATGTCCTAAAAAAAATATCAAAGGATGAAAAGAATAAGAAAAGATCAAAAAAGTGGAAAAAAATGAACCCTAAACAAAAACAGATCATGAAAGTGTGCAAGTCTAAGTGCCACTACTTTTTACTTTACTGTGCAAAATAATGGTTGTGTGCAGCCTGTCATAAATGCCACAACCCATGATAGTCAAAATGTTTAATCTTGACTAGTTCATGCTTTAAATTTCATGTTTATAGATAGAGAATAAATATCTATCCAAACTATTTAATCTTAGCAGATCAATAGTTAGGTAGAGAAATAAAATGTGCTGAACAGCTTAATCTGAGCCATTGGAAGATATAAGGTTAGAATTACATAGTTTGCTTTTCAAATGAAAAAGGAAAGAAAGGGTTCTCTAGTTTAAATGCACCCAATAAAGTGAAGAAAAAATGTTAGGATAAGTAAAGGGTAGGTACAAGAAAGGTTGCAGAAGTACAAGGTTGTTAAAGAAAAAGCACATTTATCAGGCTCAATCATATGTTTTAGTGTGTAGGAGCAGTTATGAATGTGAAAGGATGTTCACAAGATGATTTAATTAACTTCCCCTCATTTCATTTCACCCCCCATTACATACTTGCTAATTTCCCCATTATCCCATCATTTCCTATTAAAATGTGCTTTTCCCTCCATTTTGACCCTTACTGCTTGGTTTCACACATTTCCATATCAAATTACCCTCCAAAGGTCATTTCCCAACACAAAACCCCTTTTCCCTAGTGTGAAACCCATTCCCCTTTGAAAAAATCACCTTCCCCCTTATTAATTTCCATATTTTTCCTTAAAAACCCATAAAACCCTTTATCCTAAGTTTTATTCCCCCCCTTTGCATTATTTAATTAACTCCCCCAAATTAACATTTTTCTCGACAAAGCCCTTTTAACCCACCACCCTGGTGCAGTTAACAAACCCCACCCCATTCAACCCTGGTCCCGCTTTAGTAAACCCACTTATATTTAACCCCTCCTTATTAATTAAGTTAATTACAATTAAGTGTAGTTAATCCCCCTTGGCCCCGCAAATCTCTGTCCTTATTCACTCCATACATTTCCATCGCGCGACAGCTGTTAGATCTTGCACCCCCAGATTTGACGGAGCGCATCCATATCGCACAGACTCCCTTTCCAACCTTTACCCGCCTGAGAGCACACGAGATTCGCGGTTTTGCTTGGGCCCTCTTTAGTTATGTGGTAGCTTTAGGTGAACTTGCATGCTCTCAGGGAAATACCGCTCGACTACCAAAAGCAGTGCGATGGCCCGCAAAACTACCTCCTCGCCAAAAGCCAAAACCACCCACTGTTCATTATGAATTCCACGCCAAATTCTAACCGTTGCTAGTTAAAAGGTTGAAGACGTTCATTTTCACTCTTTTCACTCATTCACTTTCTGAAAGCTTCCTAAGCCTTCCTGTGCCACACTGAGCCTCTGCATCAGGTGAAACACAACAACCATCAACCTCCAACACACAAATGATAGAAATACAACAAAGTGTTGAGGTTTCTTCCTTTGTTAGGCTAGCTGACAAGGAAAAGGATATCAAAGACACATTCAAAGAAATAAATATGCGGAATGAGAAGTTGAAGGCAGAGATGTATGCCCAATACTTCAAGCATACTCCTCCAAACCAAAGTAGATTGATGTCAGCCTTTGACATCAAAGCAAGAAAAATGCAGGTGTCATTTTTGCAGCCCACTGTATAGCAACGGAAGACCTCAACAGACTACAAGAAAACTAATTTTGATGTGTTGGCCAGGGATGTTCATCTCATTGATCAGATAGAGTTCCATAAGCAGGCTAGAAAAATGATTTACTCCACCCTCACAGGAAAGGCCATGGCTGCCTATAAGCTGCAAGATTCATTGGATAATGTGACAACACAATACAAATTGGAGAAGGCCTCCTCACAGGCCAAAGACAATAGAATAAAGTCCTTATAGGACTTAGTCATTGAACTGGGCCATGACCCAAGTGATATTAAGGCCACAGATAAATTAATCAAAAAGAAGAATGAGGACATAGCAACCCTTAAGAAATAGTTGAAGATGCCTCATTTACAACACCCACAGATAAAGGAGGTCCTGGAAAGTTAGAGCAATCATGAAGAGATGATGGACCTAGTGCTACAACTGAATGATCAGTTGAAGGAGATCGAGAAAGAACTGGATAACTTGATGCAGCTCAAACAAGCTGGTATTGATGATGCTCCTGCAATTGTCATTCCAATAGTTACCATTGTTGTGCCTTCTACTTTAGAAGCATCCTTATTTCCCACTACTCTGATGGTCATTGCACTACTGACATCTACACCAACAACATCAACAACAGGATCGACAGCAACAGGCTCCACAGGTGATGAAACAAACAGGATAATCAAAGCAATGGAAGAAATGTCCATTCAGACCACTGGGATGAACAGACTTAAGGAGAAAGTCACCAGTCTGGAAACAGATTACAAATTGGCCCAAATCAAGTACACAGAAGAATAGCAAAAGGCAACAAGGATGACTGAAAGAATCAAAAGCCTAGAAAAAGAATTGACGCTAAATGAGCCTCTAGGTCAGGTTAAGGAACAAATGTGGGCCAATATCATTGACTCTATTAATGATATTTGGCCATCCATCCAAGTAATTTTTGAACAAATTGATTTCATAAAGCAGGCTACATAAGCCATTGAGAGGGTTAGAGCAGAACTTGGAGATATGCTAGAGGAAGCTACAAAAATCATCCATTTACTCAACTTTAAGAACAAGTATGAGCTACAAGAATTAGAGATACCTGACATGACATGTACAATTTTGGAAATCAAAAGAGTCCTCACTAAGAGAAATTTGATATTGAACTTGGAGGATAAGTGTCAAAACATGCAACTGACCATTGACAGGTTCATGGTTAAGTTCGAACTTTTGAGGCAAAAGGGATTACCAAATCCCTTAGTTATAAATGATAAGCTAATGGAATAGGAATATTACAATAAGAATATCAGGGAAGTGGCCAGAGATCAGGTTAACACTTCATCCATGAAGGGCATACCAACAAGCAAAGTATTGTATCAAGCATTTGAGAATTTTTTTTACCTCCAGCATGAGGTGAAACACCTTTTTATTAATAAGCCAACTTTTGCCAAGTATACAGAGGCAGATGAGAAATATAGAGAAATGCTCAATATCCAATTACGAGATGCTGAGACATGGGAAAAACGCAATGATTTACTATAGGAATACACAGTAAAAATATGAAATGTACAGTAAAAAGTAAAAAAACATAGTAAAAGGTATTGACAGGACAACAAGGTCAAAGAGTATCATATGAAAGGTCATAAGTAAATATGACATCCAGTGTGAAGACCAAACAGCCAATAGTTGTCTCTATCTTCTTGCATGAAGATATTTCCTTTTCCTAGATTATTTCTCAATGTAATTTGAGATATTTTGTAAATTCTTTTTGTATAAATACTTCATAATTCGAAGTACTAAGAGTGGATTGCTATACATTTATGGAGTTATTTTTATCTTAAACCTAAGGGTTATTGTACCATTTTTCAAGTCAACAGCCTGGAGCAAGTAATAAAAGCATTGCATTACATGATTCATGAGATAAGCTATTTGCAGTGAAGTATTTTCTTTGTATGATTTTGTTATTTTCGTATGTATTTCATAAAATTAAATGTTATTCAAATTTGAATGAATTAACTGGAAATATAACTCAGAACTTGTTTAAGTACACTCTATTTTTCACAATTAGTCATTTATATGTTTTCCTCTGATATCCATATTTGAGAACCTTAATTTCTCTCCCATCCCAGTTGACCTCTTTCTTTCCCTTCATAATCTGGCCTAAGGAACCCTTAATTGCTCCCTAGATCTGATTAGAAACCATTTCACCTTCCAGCCTTTGATATCTATAATAACTCACCTATCTTGCCCTGTAGACACTATTTTTAAAGCTTGATCCAGTCATGGTTGTCTGACATTTGACCCCATATCCCAATGGTAAAAGACAACCCATTTTCATCTAAGTTATCCCACCACCCAAATTCAAATCAAAAACCCCAACACAATCATAAATAGCCCAAAATCAATTAACTAAAAAAAAGTTAAATCGTAAAGAGAGAGCCCTCTCTGAGATTAAGAAGGCTAGATCCTGATCTCCAAAGTTGGTTTGTGGTTACCTCTATCATTTATTTTTCTGAACAACTTAATTTTTTTTGGAGTGATAGCAATACCCATCACTTTGTTTCTCCCAACATTTGCTTGAAATACATGTCATGTGACCTTGATCTTATATTTATCTACATGGAAAATAAAATGAGGGCGATTACATTATTTTTATATCTATCATGGGATTTCTATCTCCTTTCAAGTTGTATCTTGATAAAGAACAAGTTGGAGCCTATTGAGGTAGGATCCTCTTGTGGGTTGTAGCCTATAGAAACTTTGTGGGATTTGGAACTTCCTTTTAAGTTGAAGATTACAAAAGAATTGAGGTAGTAGCCTCCAATAGGTTGGAGCCTACAAAAAATCTAATCTAATAAGGGAGCAGGATTTTTCCTTTGCATCACAACAATAACAATACTTTTTCTCCCTTTATGGGTTTCCACTTATATTTGGTGTCCATATGTGTTTGAATTATGTTTTGATTTGATATTATGGTTTACATATTACATGTTGTTCCCATATTAAATATGTTGTTCATAATGCATTAAGTTACTCATTTAATAGTTTCGTTAACCATAGAAAATAAAATAAATTTTTATCCACGAATGCACTAAATTGATTCACTACCCTCCATCAGTTTATTCAAGTTTCCAATAGGGGATATAAAGTTGCACTACACATGTTTCTCCATCTGTAACATCCTTCTTTCCAAATTCTACATCTTCTCTTATATTCTCATCCAACCTCTCTACAAAGTAGCCAAATGATCTTTCATATACCATTGGTTTCTCTGTGATTCATTCATGAAACCAATGAAAATGTTTCTATCATCATGGTGGTCACAACCAAGCTAGTCTAAAAGGAGGTAATGTGTCTGAGTATGCTTAGCATGCTTTTGAGTGCATCAAACTAAGGGGGGCAATTGTACTCTACTAAGAGACTTCACAGAGTTTTGGTCTAGCTCTTCCCCCAAATTCATGTCCTCCATTCTATGCTCAACTCTATATCCATGTAGTCCAATACCCTTGTTCACCCTACCTTGCTGACACTGAATGGTCTTTACTAATGCTTTCTTACCACACGTATCCTTAGAGACACCTTTGGGAACAATGCTCCCACAAGTTACAATGGATTACTTCTTTTGGCCTGCCACGCCATCACAACCATGGAAAAAATAACCCAACCCCAAGCCAAAAAATCCATGCACATTGAATTCCTCACTAAGTAATGTGTGAGCTCTAAAATGACCCCTTGTTCTTGAACACCTTTTGTTATGCAAACCATACTACATCTCTTTAAATAGCTTCCATATGGGCCAACAATACTTAACCATAAAAAAATCAACCATGTGGGGTTTCCTAATCCACTGGCACTAGATAGAGTGTTAGACTCCTTCTCATGGCTATTAGCTCTTTCCTAATTCAGGTCCTCGACTTAGTAAATAGCTTTAAAGACATACCCACATAACTCAAAAGAACTAGCCCATACTAGTACCTATGAAAACACATACAATTTGGGATTCCAAACATAAAATCCTTGCCATAACTGAAATATTTAGGGAATATTATAATTGTAAGTTACCAACCCCCAGGAAATACTAGCACCTCCCTAGTAAGAGCTCTGACCAACTAAGACTTCTCTGATAAGAGTCCACCTTACCCAAGTCCCAAATATGAGGATGTTGGAGCCATTCCTTGGCCTTTCCTTCTCCACTATGACCTGCTACTATGCTTACCCCTTCCGGTACATAATTCCAAGCTTGGGTTGACACTAATAACATGTCAACTTGCATTATCAAACCATTAACTACACCTTCCTCCTAAACACCCATGCCAAGACTAGGTAAATACAAAACCAAGCTCACTGGCATGCCTTACAACCTACCTCTTATTTCTAGAGAGATTTCCACATGTGACTTTGCATGGTAGTGGCTTGCGACATTGCATGATTAAATGCAAACTGGGTTGTAGGGGTGGCTTCCCCCCCCCTTGAGCTCATCATCACCTTGGTCTGTCACCCCCATTAGGGATAACAAATAATATATATATATATATATATATATATATATATATATATATATATATATATATATATATATATATATATATATATATATATATATATATATATATATATATATATATATATATATATATATATATATATATATATATATATATATATAGAGAGAGAGAGAGAGAGAGAGAGAGAGATATATATATAGTTGACATTGAAATATTTATTTATATTCACATTGTGCACATTAAAATGTTATCCAAGCCCCAATATTTGGAAATAGAAGATGTATATCCACGAATCTCTAGGTATATAATTGTTATAAATATTATAATATTACATGTCAACTCATACTTATGAATTAATTACAAGCCTCATTATGAAAACATATTAATGGAATAAGAGCTCTCTTTATATATATCCATATTAATTGTTTTTAACTAGTAAAATTATACATACATACATACATACATACATACATACATACATACATACATACATACATACATACATATATATATATATATATATATATATATATATAGATAGATAGATATGACATTGAAATATTATATTTCAAATTCACATTATACACATTAAAACGTTAGTACATGTCCCAATCTTATTGGGAAGTAGAAATTATATATCCATAGGATTCTCTCTATATAAATAGTTTTAAAAATGTGTTATATGTGTATGTGTGTGTAATTTGTTTATTAATATTTAAAATGTTACATCTCAGCTCCATATTAAATAATGAATGAATCACAAATCGTTTTAATGGAATAAGAACTCTCTCTCTCTCCCTCTCTCTCTCTCTTTCGATATATATATATATATATATATTTTTTAACTAATAAAATGTTATAGATAGAGAGTTTTTTTTATATATTATAAGTATAGTTGACATTTAAATATTTTATTTATGATTCACACTCTCTACATTAAAATATTAATACATGCCCCCAATTATATTTGGAAGTAGAAAACATATATTCATAGGACTCTCTCTTTATATATAAATATTTTCTAAAATTTAATGTTACATGTCAACTCCATATTTAAAAGTGAATGAATTACAATTTTCCTTAAAAAACTACTAAGAATAAGAATTCTCTTTCTTTATATATATAATCTACAATAAACCTTTTAATATATATATATATATATATATATATATATATATATATATATATATATATATATATATATATATATATATACTATTCACATTGTACACATTAAAATGTTAATAGATGCTCCAATCATGTTTAAAAATAAAAAACATATCTCTCTTGTTGAAAATGTAGCAAGAAATTCCTAATTTAATTTTTCCTTAATTATTAAGAGAAATTTCAATTTCAATTTTAGTAAAATACTTGGAGGAATTTAACTGAATTGATATGGCACTTATCACTCAATTATATCAGTTAATTCGAGTTGGAGACGCTTGAGTTCAGTTCTACGTGATCGATTGATAATTTGTAGCATTCTAGTTTAGTTAATTTGAGTTATTGTCACTGTAAATAGTTCTGATTGTTAGCAGAACTAGTGGAGGTTCAGTCAAGGGTGTGTAACTTTTTTTTCACTAAGTGATCAACTAGTTAAACTGATCAAACATCCTAAATTAGCTCATGCATGCATAGAATTCAAGTTACCTAGTTGAGATTGGAGTTCAAGGGCAATGTACTATCAGTTGTAGACAATTCCAAATTGTATAGGTGGTGCATGAAGCCAGAGAAGGGACCTAGAGTGATTGCACAATTCTAACTGGGATTTTCCCTAATTGGGGGCTAATTCCTTGAGGAACAAAGATAAGGAAATAAGGAGTTGGGTACGCTTGGATATTGTTAAGTGTTGACTAGAGCTTGTCTAGGAAGCTGTGAGATAGATTATACTAGTGCATAGGCTGCTCGGGCTTGAGAAATCATTGTATTTCTTCTCTATTTTATGATTTATGCAATACAAATAGGAAGGGGTTTTGAGAAGTTTCTTTCCCATTAGATAAATCTCTTAGCATATGTGATTGAATCTTGTCTCATGTTTATGTTGTGATTTCTCAATCGTTTAATTGTTTACGTTGATGAATAGTGTAGATTCAAGTCTTTATTTTTACCATATTATATAAGAAGTTTGAATCTACAAGGAATTTTTACATGGTATCAGAGAGAGAATCACAATAAAGAGAGGAATTTGAGTTTGTCTTTACATGTGAATCTAATTTGCAATATCATTCTTCAGAGCCAGCAGGATTTAATTCTATGGATTGAGACTCGAGTATGCCCTTGAGGGTAGCTCGAATTATATTGATTGGAAGGATAGGATGGAGGCAGTGTTGGAAGATAATAGGTTGAAGGAATTCATAGACAATGATATCCCTAAGTCTCCAACAACTGATGCTCAAGATGTGGAAGAGTTGAAGAAATGTGTGGCAAAGGCAAGGAGGATCATACTAGAAGAAGTTCAATATCATTTTGTTTCGAATTTCCATAGGAAGGATACCACATATGCAATGTGAAAAGCCTTGATAGACTCGTTTCAGAACAAAAGTGACCACAGGAAGGCTACACTAAAGGACAAGCTTCTAAATATCAATATGGAGAAGGGTGACACAATACCACAGTACCTGATCAAGTTCACCCAATGTCAAAATGAACTTGGGAGTGTTGGTATTACAATTGTTGAGGATGATCTAGTAATCCTAGCACTTCTAGGCCTTCCCAAGAATTGAAACAACTACTAGGATTCAGTAAATGGGAGGGAGAAGCTACCAAATTGGGAGCTATTGGCTAGAGATGGATCTTCATACAAGTGTGATGATGAGGAGAATTGTGCCTTGGATGGAAAGGAAAAGAAATGGAAAGGGAAGAAATCCCAATCCAAATCAGATTCTAGTTAGGAAAGAAAGAAGAAATACTTGTCAAAAATCAAATTCTTTCACTGTCATGATCTGGGTCACTATGCCGCAAAGTGTCCACATAATAATTTGGGTAATAATCCCTCAGGACGAGTGGTAGGTGAAGCTATTGCTTCACAATTCGAACTCAATTTCACCCTCATCACTTGTATGGTGAGTACCATTATGGGTAGTGTGTGGTATCTGGATAGTGGATCCCTACTCCATATGACGAGCAACTGATAATTCTTCAGTGACTTGGAGGAGAAGGACCTCCAGATGCACATCAAAATGGGAGATGATGGAAGGTATACTGCTACCAATATTGGTACAATTACTTTTCAGAGGGAGTCTAGGTCCCCTCTTAAATTAAAATATGTGATGTATGTTCCTAGTCTAAAGAAGAATCTCATGTCAGTTTCTATGTTGGAAGACAATAACTATGATGTGATATTTAGAAAAGGAAAGTATTTCCTTAGATACATTGCCACAGGACAGGTGAAGTGGATCAAGGTTTGGGTGAAGAATATCTACAAATTGGATGTAGAAGATTCAATAGCATTGAGCACAAAAGCAGAGAAGATACAAAGCCGATACATCAATGAATCATGGCATAGAATATTGAGCCATTTACACCACAGATATTTGAAGACCATGCTACATATTTATATGGGACTTCCTAAGGGTGCACTACCGTAGAGAGATACATCTAAAGGATCCACATTGGGGAAGTACATGAACGCCACCTTCAATGATTGGGACAATAAGGTATAAGCAGTCCTTTAAAGAGTTCACTCGAATGTGTGTGGACCTTTCTTGATGGCCTCCATGACCAAGCACATGTATTATGTGATTTGTAGATGATTTCTCATGGAAGTCAAGGAAAATTTTAAGGAGGGAAATTTTTCTTGAAGTTTAAAAACATTGGTGAATCTCACTAATCCCTAATATGCAAACTATAAAATGTTTATTGATATATTTGTAAAATTATTCAAATTTATAATGATTTTATATATAGTCTCTATATAATGTTTGAGATTTTTAAGGTGAAATAATTTTATATTCTAAAATTTGGGTGAACCACCTTTTATAAAATTAGAATTGGCGAATCTTTTTTATGGAAAAATCATGGAAAATTAGCCCAGTGGGCAAACATTAGCCTCTAAAATTTTCCATGATGGAAGTGCTGGATCTTCTTCATGCAGAAGGAAGACCAACCATTCTTCAAATTTGTCGAATTTAAATCACTTTTTGAGAAAGAGACTGTAAGGAAACTAAAATCTCTTAGTAGCAACAACGGTGGATAATGTGTGTCAAATGAGTTCAAGAAATTATATGAAAAAGAAGGCATTCAACGAGAATTGATAACACCTCATAACCCACAATGGAATGGGGTGGCTGAGAGGAAGAATATAAGTATTTCTAGAGTTTCATGGGACATGTTGCATCATTAGAGCCTAGTGTTGTACTTGTTGGCTAAAGCATGCAATGCAGTTGTTTATTTGCAGAACAAGGGTCCTCTTAGGATTCTTAACATGAGTACACCAGAGGATTTTTTTTCGGGGAAGAAACCAAATGTGTCACACTTCAGGATCTTTAGATCATCAGTTTATTGTCATGTTTCCAAGGATACAAGGAAAAAGCTAGAACCTACAGCTGAGTTGGGCATATTTGTGACATACATTGATACACCTCATAACTATCATGTTTACATTCCATCTCTTAGGATGACAGATGTCAGAAGAGATATGAAGTTTGATGAGGAGAAGGAAATGAGGTGTTCCCTTGAGAGGGAGAATCAGTTGCATTTAGAATAAGAGATTTTATCTCCAAAGGAGGAACCTCAGGAAGTTGTGGAGCAGCCACAAGTAGATTATGAGAGAGTGGAGACTTCCACTAATGAAGAGATATCCATAGATGGAAGGAAGCACACTAGAGAAGCTGAAAAATTATTTCATAATGCTAGAGAGAATGTGGGAGGACCCACATCACAACGCACATAGAGGAGGTCACCATATCAGTACAATGGGTAAATGGATCTAATGAGTGAGCCTGTCGACATTGATCCAGCCTCATTTGAGGAAGCAGTGTAGAAACCAGTGCGGTTTGAGGCTATGGTAGAGAAGTATGACTCCATTATTAGAGATAATGTTTGGGAAGTGGTCCCAAGACCAGATGACAAGTCAATGGTAGGTTCTAGGTAGATCTAGAAGGTGAAGCAGGCAACATATAAAAGCATTGAGAAACACAAGGCCAAATTTGTGTCCAAGGGGTTCTCTCAGGTGGAGGGAATTGACTATGAGGAGACCTTTGCTCCAGTTGCAAGGTACTCTTCAATCAGATCAATTTCAGCTCTTGCAACACAGATGGGGTGGAATATCCACCAGATGGATGTGAAGATAAAATTCCTCAATGGAGTGATTGAGGAAGAGGTGTGCATTGAGAAACCGAAAGGATTTGAAACATTTGACAAAGAGTCACATTTTTTATTACTAAAGCGAGTGTTGTATGGATTGAAGCAAGCACTTCGTGCTTGTACACTAGTATCGGTAGTTATCTCACAGGTTCGGCTTCACCAAAAGTGAAGCACATGAAAACCTTTACCATATTATTATTGAAGGTATTATTGATTATGTTATTATATGTTGATGATTTAATTTTAACCAGTGATGAGAATTTTATCAAGTCTTGCAAAGAGGATTTTGCAAGAGAATTCAAGATGAAGGACCTGAGGCTCATGCATTATTTCCTCAGTATGGAAGTATGGAAAGGAGATGTTGAACTATTTGTCTCTCATAGAAAGTATGCCAATGAGATAATGAAGAAGTTTCACATGGAGAACAACAAACCCATGGAGACTTCTCTAATAGGGAATAGGAGGAAGCAAGATGCTACTTTAGCTAAAGTAGTTGAGGCTACCATCTATAGGAAGCTTATTGGTTCACTTATGTATTTAGTGAACACATGACTGAACATGTGTTATGTTGTTAACAAAATTAGTCAAGCTATGGTTAAACCAACCAAATTGTATTGGAAGGAAACAAATCATGTGTTGAGATAACTCAGAGGTACCACTCAATTTGGTCTTTAGTACAAGCAGTTAGAGAGAGTGAATTTGCACATCAGATAGGAAGAGAACATGAGGAGGAATTTTCAGTGTTGGGTCAGGAACAGTTTCTTGGTACAGTAAGAAGCAACAATATGTTGCACTCATCTCAATAAAGGTAGAGTACATGGCTACTAGCCAAGTATTATGTGAGGCTATTTGAATGAGAAAGATCCTTTTTGGGTTATTTGGTCAGATGATGAATCCTGGAGTGATTTACTGTGAAAGCCATAGTTGTATCAAACTCTCTGAGAATCCAGTTTTCCATGATTGGTCCAATCATTTCAACATTTGGTAATACCATCTAAGAGATTGTGTGCAAAGGAGAATCATGTTGTTGGAGTACATTCCTACAGAGGAAAAATATGCACATATTTTTACAAAGGCATTGTCAAGACACAAATTCGAGTTCCATAGAGAGAGGATCAGGGTAATAGATTATCACTTTATTGTTGAGAGGGAGTGTTGAAAATGCAACAAGAAATTCCTAATTTAATTTTCCTTTAATTAAATTAGAAGAAATTAAAATTTCAATTTTAGTAAAATACTTGGAGGAATTTAACTAAAATAATGTGGCACTTATCACTTAGTTAAATCAATTAATTCGAGTTGGAGACACATGAATTTAGTTCTACATGATTGATTACTAATTTGTGGCAATCTAGTTAAGTTAATTTGAGTTATTGTCACTATAACTAGTTCTCACTATAAATATAACTAGTGGAGGTTCAGTCAAGGGAGTGTAACTTGTTTCACCCTGAATGATCATCCAGTTAAACTGATCAATCAGACTAGATTATCTTATGCATGTAGAGAATTCGAGTTACCCAATTTGGATTGGAGTTCAAAGGTAGTGTACTATCAATTGTAGACAATTCCAAATTGTACAAGTGGTGCATGCAATCAAAGAAGTGGCCTACATGTATTGCACAATTCTAATTTGGAATTTCCCTAGTTAATAGGGGGATAATTCCTTGAGGAACAATGCAAGGAAATAGGGGCTTGGGAAGGGTTTGATTTGGTTAATTATTAACCAAATCTTGTACAAGAAGAAATGAGATAGAAAATACTATTGTAGAGGTTGATCATGCTTGAGCAGTTTTTTTCCCCTTAGATAAATCTCTAAGAATATGTAATTGAATCTTGTCTCATGTTTATGTTTTTATTTCTCGATCATTTAATTGTTTCTACAGATGAGTAGAGTAGATTCAAGTATTTTGTTTTAGCATATGACATAAGAAGTTTAAATCTACAAGGAATCTCTCTCTCTCTCTCTCTCTCTCTCTCTCTCTATATATATATATATATATATATATATATATATATATATATATATATATATATATATATATATATATATATATATATATATATATATATATATATACGTTATGAAACCAACTCACAAAATAGAAGAAGATATAGATCAAAGACTTAAACATTAGACTCTTTGAGGGGGAAACCTCCTTTACATTACACAAATGAACAATTCTTAGATGATACAAATGACAATACCTCCTTTATATATATAGGATTCTAAGGGGTCACAATATAATCAAATCCTACATAACAATAATATTGTAATGGCACAACAATAACAAGAGTGGGCTTCTATGGGGCATAATAATAACAATATGGGGACTACATGGGCACAACAATAAAATAAGGGGGTTGCACTAATAAATGTAAGGGGCTACACTAGTAAAATAGGGACCTAACATGACCCTCTCATTCAAAAAAAATGTTGTCATCAATGTTTGAGTAGTTCTAAATGCTTTTGTATAAAATTCTCATCCTCCCATGTGGAATCTTTAGTGGGTAAGTTCTTCCACTTGATGAGATACTTTGAAATTGATCAATTTTAGAGTTGTTGGGTTCTCATTTTTGTGACTACTTTAGAGTCCAATATGATTTTCCCTTCCTCTTCAAGTTCCGATAATATTATTTGAATTGGGATATTTTCACCTATAACCATCTTTAAGCATGAAACATGGAGAAATGGGTGCACTCGAGAAGATGCAGGAAGCTCCAATTTGTATGCCATAGTACCAATATTTTGCAACACCTTGTAAGGACCATAGTACTTTGGTGATAATTGGTTATTATTCTTAGCTTGCTTGAGGGACATTTGTTTGTATGGTTTTAGCTGTAAAAATACCGAGTTGCCTACATCAAAATTTCTTTCACTGCAATGTTGATATGCCTTTTGTTTGATTTGATTCTATGCCAAAGTGAGGTTATGCTTTAAGAGTTGGAGAACTTTTTATTGATGCTCGATGTGATTTACCACTACTTGAACCTTAGAATGATTTTCCAAGACTTTTTTGAGATCTGTAGAAATAGATGATTTCATTGTTTAAACCTCTAGTAAACATAATTGTGAAATTACGCCCCATTTTTCTTTCTCTAGATGATTTGTCATGTTATTAGAGCTAATTATCTTTCATAGTTTCCCTCATATACCCCATAATTCAACTTCCTTTCCTTCCCAAAAAAAATTTCAATAAATGTTCTTGAAAATTAAAAATTATCGTACCTAAAGACTGTAACCATTGGACTCCTAGTATAACATTAGCACCACCTATTGGAATGGAAAGCATTGGGATATTCAATACATATTCTCCCATGGATAGCTTGATATTATGGCACTTTCTAGAGAAATTTATGGTTCCTCCATTGGAAACCATCACTTGACACTCTGGTGCTAGATATAGGAAGCAATTAAATTATTGGGCTATCTTACAATGAATAAAATTATGAGTACTACCCGAATTAATCAACACTATTACCTTTTTCTCCTTGACATGTCATTCTATCTTGAGAGGTTGAGGAGTGGTAATTCATGTCAATGCATTACAAGATATGGTCAGATTCATTTATTCTTTCTCTAGGGTTGGTTCTTGTTGTATATCCTCTTCTTTTGAGGTTTCTTGTTCCTTTTCTTACTCCTCTTCCCAATCTATGTAAATTAATTTCTTCTGAACACACTTATGACCTTTAGTGTATTCTCTATCACAATTGTAACATAGACCTTTTTCTATTTTCTCTTCCAATTATTGTGGTGTTGACCTAGTAGGTTGTGGAAGGCTAGGAGAAAAAACACTTCCACCTTCATAGTTGTGAGTGGTTGGATTCCTTGTTTCCATAATTTTGCTTTCAATTTTTTCTGCCAACCTGAATGCCTTCTCCAATGATTTAGGTTCCCAAAGATGAACCTCATGTTGGATGTTATCCTTTAAAGTCCCTATGAAGACATCAATCCTATGCTCCTCTGGAATATCATTTACCCTTATATTCGATTTTTGTAAGTCGTCAATGTCCTCCACTATTGACCCCTTTTGTTTGAGATTTATGAATTGGCTAAAGAAGGTGTTTCTCTTTGTATCATCATAATGGGCTATCATTTGCTCTGTAACAATTGACCAAGTGACAATTTTTTTACGAGAGAAAAGCCATCGATACCATACAAATTGATTGGGTTCTAAATTTAAAGTTACAATGTGTACCTTTTGTGTGTTTTGCACATTATGGAGATCAAAATATTGCTCCATCTGTAGTATCCATGTTACGGGATACTTGCAATAAAACTTCCTCATATCTATTTTTTGAATATGGTGGGTTTTCAATCCAACGTTAGAGTATGAAATCATGATTAACATTTCTTTTGTTCTCATCATGAGTTTCCTCTACTACCTTTTTCCCTTAGGAAGCATTTCTTGTGGAAATTTTGTCAAGTCTTTCTTCAAATATTCCATGTTTCTTTTTTTTTTCTTATATACCATCGATCTTAGATTCCATGTCATCCATCTTAGCTTCAGTTACTTTTTGTGAGAGAATTTTTTTTTTTCACTTGGTCTCATAATTTTGATATATCATGTGCATTTCTTCCTCTTTGTCATGTATCATAGTAGAGATTTTGGGTTGGTTACTAGGTTATTCCAATTTATTTCTTTGGGTCATCAATTAATCATAATTATGCTTCACAATTCCCTTTGAATTACTTCAAACTACCTTCTCAAACAAAACTTATGAAAATTAAAAAAAAAAAAAAACTACACACCTTTTTTTTCACTTTGTAGGAGCTCAATTTTTAATTTGATGTATCTCTATAATTTCATATCTTTGTCGTATCCGTCTAAGTCCTCTTTCCAACCCCACAAATCTAATCGATATTATATTCTCTAAGAAACATTTATGCCCAATCTCCCACAATGACATGATTATAGGCTGGTTTAGTAGAGAAAACTTGTATGAAGTTCCACGTGTCACTGTTTTAACTTACAACCCTGAAAATGATACCCAAAAAACTAAAATCCATCCTCATTCTCTCACTTTATATGATATTTGAATCCGATGCTCAGAGAGAGAGTTATGACAATTTTCCCGAGGTCACCTATTTGAGATGGAATTCGGGAGCTTGCAAAAACCCTAACTTGCTTGGATCATATCTATAAAAATATAGAGAACCAAGATCTAAAATGCGGAAATGAAGTTCATTAAGCATTCGGATCCAATAGGTTTTAATTTAAGTTTTTGAAGCTTTGTAGAAAAACGTTATAGTAAAAATTCCACAATGACCTGTTTGCAGTAGCGAAACCCTAGAATCCAAAGCTCTGATATCAGATGTTATGCAACTAGCTCACAAAATAGAAGAAGAAATCAATCGACAACTTTAAAATTATCCTATTTGAGGGGGAAACCTCCTTTAAATTAAAAAAATGAACAATTCTTGGATGATACAAATGGCAATACCTCCTTTCTATATATAGGATTCTAAGGGATCATAATATAATCAGAGGCTACATAACAATAATATTGTAAGGGAACAAAAATAAAAATAGTGGGCTTCTATGGGGCACAATAATAACAATATGGGGACAATATGGGCACAACAATACAATAAGGGGATTGCACTAATAACAATAAGGGGCTACACTAGTAGTATAGGGACCTAATACAATATATATATATATATATATATATATATATATATATATATATATATATATAGATATATATATATATATATATATATATATATATATATATATATATATAGATATAGATATATTACATGTCAACTCATTAAATATTAATGAATTGCAAATATCTTTAAAGAACATATTAATAGAGTAAAAAATTATCTCTTTGTATATAGAATCCATACTAATTTTTTTAATTAATAAAATATTATATATCTATATATATCTATATCTATATATATATATACATACATACATATATATATACATACATATATATATATCTATATATATATATATATATATATATATATATATATATATATATATATATATATATATATATATATATATATATATAGTGTTGAAATATTTTATTTATGATTCAGATTCTATAATTAAAATATTAGTACGTGTCTCCAATTATATTTGGAAATACAAAAATTATATTTCTAGGACACTCTCTTTATATATAAATATTTTTCTTTTAAATATTACTTTATTTCTATTTATATAAATTTGATGTAAAATCAAATATTTCAGTTTTGGGGAGGAACACGAGAAATGAGGTTCTCAAAGCAGAAGTAGCTAGGATTTGACACAGATGGATTTTAGAGTGGGAGGGAGCGGGGATCCCTCCTATCAGAACGTGGTAATGGACAAAGGGAAGGGGATAATGATGGTATTTGGGGTACATGCAGAGGGTATGTCCAAGAATGTCCAAGGGTTTGTAGAAGGTGGGAAATGATAGAGAAAAAGTGAAGGCAGGGTCCCAATAGGGAAGAAAATAGACCAACAACAACATCAAAAAACAAAAGGCTCCACAGGGCCATGTAAACCAAAAATCGGTGATCCCAATCACATTTATCATCGATCCCAGGACCTAAGCCTTCAAAGAATCTATGAGGTCATATATTATCATATGCAAGGTCATGGGTCTCTAACCCATAGAAAAAGCTTTATGCAATTGGATCAAACATCACTTGAAACCGTAGGGAGAAATCTAGCTACATCTAGGGTCAAAATGCTTTTCACGGTGTGTTGATGGTGCTAGACCTGCCAACATTCAGGGATCTCCCCAGTATGAAGTCCCAAATAGACCTCAAACCATTTGGAGTAGTAGTCCCAGGAGTGTGTGGTAGTGTAATGCGTTGACCGTGGTAGCACACAGAGGTAAGTAAGATAACTTTTGGTGAGAGCAAGAGTGTGACCCTGCATAGAGTCAAGTGTGATTTGTGATGGTTCTAACACATGGAGGGGAAAATTAAGTGTTCCCCTTAGACACCCATAATAGCACGCAACTTGAAATCAACACACAAGTGGAATGACATCACAAGCTAAACTGTGGAATAGTCCACAAATTAAAGTGACGGTTAATGCAACAACACACATTCAAAAAGTTTCATACAAATGCATAGAAAGTGGTTCATAAGAAAATATGTAAGTTAAGCAACATACATTTCTAAAGAAACCAGAATAGTCCAACTATAATAACACGATATCCATGAAAGTGTGTTGGCTCTGTTATTATTATTATCAGTGAAATTTCCATCCATGCATACACCATTGGTGACCATTGGCCCCAATAGTGGAACATTATAGTCAAGAAAACCTGGTCCTCTGAAGAAGTATACTCTCTCTACGATGTGGAGAAGCCAAGGCTGATCACAATACTCCCAAGCCTTTTCTAAGCCTAAGGCTAGCAAAAATCTTGGCTCCCAAAAGATTGTTCTATGAGTTATGAGGTTCTATTTATAAAAATGGGTGGGGTGACCCTTGACATTCCCCTTTGTGACTCTTTGACTATGCTCATGACTCTTCAACTTCTTTACAAATAACTCATTAAATAACACAATGACCTTTCACATTCCACTGATGACACTTGGAATTTCACTTACTACATATTTACAAAAAATATTACATTTTCCACATGTACACATGTAAGACAAAATATGCTAGAGATAGCTAACAATACAAACACTATGACACTGAAGTTTGGGGAAAGACCAACTCTGCAACCTCCACTTGGTGCTTCTCAGTCACATATTGATGCCAAGATTGGTATTGTGTGATGATGTCCCCAAATTGCTTGATGGTGCCTTTTTGATAGTGGACTCTTGCCTCCATAGCATCCGAGTATATGGTCTTGGAACCTCTATCCAAATCATCTTGAAGCATGTGCATCATGGTGTTGACCATGACCAAACCACCAATGTACTTCTTCATGTTATGTGTGCTCAACTCCAAGTCATCCTTGGTAGCTGCTTCATGTGCCCATCGATCTCTAAATGGACTTGATTCTTGAGTCTAACCTCAGTGAGGTAACCGATTGATGGAATCCTATGTATACTCACCATAACATCCAAACTCTTGTACAACCATGCATAGGAGGCCTGTATGATACTGATGAATGCGGTGAGCTGCTCATAGTTCTGGATCAACATCTAGACCTTTTCTTTCTCCATCTTATCCTGTGCTTCATCTTCTTTGGTAAGTGAAGTGGGTCCCCTTTGTACCACATTGTCCACTCTTCCACATTGGCGATGGTAGCATGTATGTTCTTTAGAGTTTGAACAAAATATTTGCTTTGCTGCTATAATCCATGCACATTAACAACTGCTTTATGTACGATGAAAAATCTGTCATAGAGCTTCTGCATTGTAGTCTCAAGTGTTGATACTTCAGCAAGTATCTCTTTCCTCATTTCTTCCATTAAGGAAATTTCACTCTACACTTGATGCGGTTCTACCTCTTGCCTAGTAGCCTGCAAGTTATTTTCCATTTGTTCATTCTCAGCCAACAAGAACTTAAAATTTGAGCTTGTTTCTCTTGCATAGGCCAAGGTAGCATCGGAAAGGGAAACTGCATGCTTTCTAATGGCTGACACTATCACCCTTTCCTTAATGAATGGAGGGTATGTGTGATCATCTGGGAAGAGCTTCCTCCACACATGTACAATATTATTCTACAACTCATCAAATGATAGATTGTACACATCCATGACCAGATCATCATCAAGGAGAACAACTTCTCCTTGCTTGCTCAAGATTGGTTCTGACACTGGAGGTGGTGGAGACTAAGAGGTGCCCTCTAGTGTTCGCAGCATAAGGTCAGTGTCTTTATGTGGCTCCTGCTCCAAATCCATGTTTGTCACTTCAATAGTTGCTCAATTTGTTGAGAAAGTTCCCGATCGTGTATTTGGTCACCCTCTTCTTCTGTTGCTAGCTGTTCTGACTGCTGAACCTATATGGGCACTATTTCCTCTTTCATTGCACCTTGCCTTTCTTCTTCCTCCTATTTCTACTTCTCTTCTCTTTCTCTTCTCCTTAGCTCATGCTCTTGATGCAACTTCTTCTCTATCTCGTGTAGCTTCAGTTCTACTTCTTGCAGCCTCTACTTTTCTCTCTTCCTTTGCCCTTCTCTCTTTATCCACTTCTCCCTCTTTTCCTCCACTGCCAAAGCTGCTTTCTCCATGATAAGATCTATCCTTACCTTGTAGCTTTACTCTACCTCTAGGTTCTTGACAATCTTCCTCTTTCCCTTGTCCTACACTATATTGTTTCCTATTAGTACTGTTGTTGTTGCTTCATGTCCTAATGTTATCTGTAGAGTATCTTTCCAAGTTGTTTCTATACTAACTAGCTCATGGAGTTTGGAGCCATTGTAGTATTACTTCCAAGGGTCCCACTCATGCCAGTAATATGTCTTGTGGATCAATGCAAAGTACACTATTGCAGAGTGGTCCTTGCAAATATCATGGGGATCATACGAATTAAAATATTTGGTGCCGAACTCGAATCCTACTATCTCCTTAGCTTCGAAATCTACATCATTCAAGCTCTTAATCTTATACAATATGATCTGTGATGGAAGAACAGAGCATGATGCCTTCTTCTTCCTATGCAGTGCTGTTGACAACCCCATGGAGAGGTGATATGAGACCTCTTACATGACCAAATTGTCAGTGGCATACCTTGGTAGAATGTGTGAAGGCTTCTCACTACCATACACTCCAATGAAGGTGCCACTTGGTGAGGCATACCAATCTGTGATGTTCACTATCACATCCATTTCTTCTTGGGACATGCAAGGTGGATCCTGCTCAAAGATTAGCTTGTACAACAGGATGATGAAATGGTCAGTTAGCTTTGCCATCACTCCTCAATAGCTGCAGTCAGAAAGAAACTTGCAATAAAAATTGATGATAGTCTCCTTAGGTGTCCATGTCCAGCTCATGCCAGGAAACTACTGTTGGGCATAGATTGCATCAAGTAAGTATGCAGACATGTAGAATCTCACTTGCTCATTCTTAGGCAGATTCTGGGTGTTAGTCACATGGATCTTCAACTGATGAGACAACAAGTCTGACTAGTTGAATGGCTTTCCATCACTCACCAACTAGTCTAGTACAACTACCAAACCTTGAGGAAAGGATTCTGTGTTCTCTTGACTCTATATTCTGCATGCAATGATGATCAAGAACTGATAAGCCTTCTTGAGACACTTTGTCTTGTAAACATGATTTGGCATCTGTCCGCACTTTGATGGATCTTTCACGTAGCACTTGACAATGTCTCTATTGTTCACAAAGATATGGGTGGCATAGAAATGTGTGTCCATGCGTGTCATTAACTGAGGTAAATGATACATGTACTAAAAGTTCTCCACCATGAAGGTGGCAAGCTATATCTCGTTGGCACTTCTCAATGTCATAGTCTTTGGATATGTGTGTGAGATAATCCAGCGGATGATTTCCACACATGGGAAGATGGGGTACCTGCATTCAACCTTGTATAATCCTAATCGATAAGTGCTAAGGTAAAATTGTCAATCCTCTTAGTCTTCCTTTAATTCCTCTACAAAATTAACCTTGATTTGTTGTCATGTTATTGTGGTACCCTTCTTAATGAATAATTGAGTGTCTACATAAACTGGTAGATTAACTGATATCTTCTCAACTACTTCGCCAGTACTGCTCTTGACGGATTCCTTTGATACAACTCTCTTGGAAGCCATGTTAATTGTAACCGCTAGAGAGATGCTCAACAACTGTTGTACCTAGAGATAGAGAGGGCACTCACGGCAGAAAAAATGTTAGGTTAAAACCAAAAGTAACTTCAAGACTAGACCAAGCAAAAAACTAGGCTCATGATGGCACAAACTGTGTAATTATGCTTCATAGAGGTCACTGGTTGCATGCTAGAACTACACATTATGTAGTCCTAGCAGCTAGTTGGAATTGCACAGTCCCAGTGGCCAATCTCGGAGGATGGCTCCAGAAATTGTTTAGTGTGCAGTCAGATCCAGGCTAGGGTAGTCTCTGCGTAATTCTAAAATCCAAGGCAGAGCCTTTGAGCTCATAGAATGTGTAGTGCATGCAAGAAAAGACAAGATCCAGTCAAGGGGAGCCCAAATTTTCCCAAAGGGACTTTGAAATCGAGCAGATATGAAGGATGATGTGATGTTGAGTGTGGCTCTGAGTAAGTGATGATTCATGCAAGTGAAATAAGTGCATGAATCAATCAAACTGAAGGGAAATGAAGCATGTGAAGAGAGTCACGGCAACGACAACTGTTAGTACAAAATAGAGTAATGCATAAGACACTTGGGAAAGGCAATGCAAAAATGGAAACAACACTTCTACAAGCTAAAACAAGTTAAAGTGTCAGCAGTCATTCAAAAAAAAGTGAAACAACACTCTCACAAGCCAAACAAGCAAAAGTGACAAAAAAAGCGGGAAAAGAATAGAAAAGCAAAACTTACCAGAAAAAGCGATGAAGATCACACTGAAGGTTCCTTTATCTCTTCGGAATGCCAAAGCTCCAAGATCAAATGTGAAAATGAGCTCTGACAGTGTCAATTACATAAATTTGGTCAATTGATGGTTTATTATGGGAAGGCCAAAAATCAAGGAAGAAACGACACTTGGTGGCAATTTCGAAAATAACTCAACTTCCTCCTTCGGGCTGTGAAAAATAGATCCCTATTTTCTAGGGATTATTTTTTTATTTTTTCTTTTTTAAATTCTCAGGAAAATTTTCCATGAATATCGCAAAGAGATTGTGCAGTTCCAGTGAGAATAGGGTAACTCCTTGGTACATGCACTAGGCAGCTTCTGAGCAGAAATGTTTCTACGCAATTTCCAGGCTGAGAGGCTCTGGGCTACCTCTCATGCTCTACTCAATTTCCTAGCTAAAGGTTGGCTTTCAACTACCATTGCACAATTTTTGAACTAAAGGGTCATTCTCATCTTGGATTGCGCAATTTCCTAGAGCAAGGTTGGTTGCCCTCAAGGATTGCACAGTTCTCTAAGGCAAGCCTAGAACTGGATGGAAACCAAGTTAAGAGACCATGTTGTGGGTTAGACAGTTAACCAAGTAAGAAAGCACAAGCCAAGATGGAAAGGATGAGGCTCAATCAAAGCACAAGTACCTGGAGCAGTGCACGATGAGCTATTTTGATTTAGAAGGGAGGCTCCAAAATTAAGTATACACAAAATTTCTGAGGGAATGTTGTATCTGCTACAACATTGGCGACACATTGGTAAAACTCCAGCTCTTTGTATGGAACATGTCTTGTGCAAAGCGAGTCTAACTCTTCCATAAGTATTGTTTAGCTCTTTGATTATCATAGCTTCTTCACTATCTTGAGTTCAAGATGTAGTCCCTACCATTCTCTTTATCGACAACACACATACCAAGCCAAGTCAAACTGGGTTGTTTCGATTGGGGATGAGGGGTATATAAATGAAAAATTAATATTGACTATTAGAGTTTTAGTTTCATCTCCGCTGTTTCTCTACTTCCAGTAGGCCTAGATAGTACCCCAACGGAGTCACTTCTGGAACACAATCATTGCTCGGCTTCCAATGAGCCTAGATAGTACCCCAGCGGAGTTACTTGCTTCACCTCTCTATGCAAAAATCCTTTCTCTTCTTTCGCCTTTTATTTTATTTTCCTCATTTTTTATTTTTTCAAAGAACGGTGCATAGGCACTTATTTATTTCATGAGGCAGAAGAGGGATCCCGACTTATTAAGAGTAGAAGAGTTTGTCCCTTCAGAGAAGGGTATTTATATATACCTCTAAAATACTTGTTAAGGTTTTCCCCCTCTCTTTACTCTACTTAACTAAGTTGACAAGGGTTAAACGAATATACAAAACCGATTAGAGTAGTCAGTACTAGTTAAGAGTGCAAGCATCGTGATTTCACCGTGACTCTCTCTGAAAGAAATGTATTTTCCATCAAGGTATCATCGACTGGAAGAAATGGAAGATTCACATAAAGAGAGGGAATAAACAATTAACCAAGTGTTGATAGTTGTACAAGTTCCTCTTGGACTTCACCATGCTTGACTAAGAAGCCAAAAATTGTTTCATGTGGAACTAACCTATGGGTGCAAAAGAAAAAAATCAAAGGATAGAAGTAAGAGAAGTGAAAACAATGTAAGAAAGTCAAGAAACAAAACAATAAAGAAAACATGACTCCTACTCCTAACCTAAGAAGAGCATAAGCCAACTCACGTAAAGTGATATTTCCAATGTAGCCATCAGCACATTGATTGGCCCATGTAGACGAGAGCATCATTGACAAGAAATATATACAAATAAATGAAGCAAGAAAGACACAACAATGTACACCAAAACATTCGAATCTTGAACACATCCATAGAAAACTAGAGCTTGAAAGCACATGAAAGTCACTCTGTGGATGTATGATGGTGTCTTGTCACATTGCGCGTGGGAGACAAGCATGTACACACCTTCAAACTTGAAATACGAGCAAACATAAAGAAATAAGAAAACTTCCATTTCACAATAGTGCCTTATACGTATGACTCCTCTAATGCATGAGCAATAGGATCATGTGATTCTGATTGGGAGGTGCAAAAACAGTGAAATAGATTGATTTTCAATTTAAAAAACAAAGTGATGAGGAGCCTGGGGAGAATCAACAAAATTATGTTCAGAAATGGACCTAACCTCAAGGCTACGATAACGTAAAATAAGCATCATCTCGGGCTGAAGTGCCTCAATAGCTTAAGGAGTTTCAAATTCATTAGACGATGGATCATCAAATACCGATGGCTTACAAATATCAACAATAGAAAAATCATAATCGTGATGAGATGAATGAATGAAGAGATCACGACAACCACAATCAGAAAGCTCAATATGATGGATAGTGACATTCTCATGATTTGATGAATCATAAAGAGTGGATGATGAAAAATGAGATGTTTCACCCTCAATGTTTCTGGAAATGTAAGATGAGTGATTGGGAGGATCCGAGAAGAGATATTGTCCTCTCCACTATCAAATGAAAGACTGACATCCTACGTGTTCTATGAATGATTGGATATATAAAGATATGGAAATGAATTTTCACAAGATGGAACAGAAATAACAGAATCATGGAAGATGTTAGGATAAAGTAAACGAGTTGTGGATAGAAGGAGGTCATCCACCACTGTAAATTCTTGTTCAGACTCCCACAAATACTCATAAAAAAATGATAGCGCACATTGGCTATCGAACACCAACTCCGTCCAAAATTTTATCCTCATGAACATCATATGCGGAATCTGGAACGGATGAACACAACACACCCAAATCCGGAGGATCAAAGGAACCAAAGGATGAAGGTCGAGGAGATGAGACCACATGACAACCATCAGGCTTCCTGGCCAAATCTACACAGAGATCTTGAGTACGTGGGGTAGGAGGAGATGGTGACATATCAATAGGTGGATGCTCAACTTCTCCTACCTTGACTAGTGGAGCTAGATCTGCTTGATGAGAAGGGGGCGAAGGGTCACTTGAAACAAAAACCTTTTTTGTCTTAGATTTAGAATCTCTAACACTGAGATCTATTGGGAGAGGCTCGAAAGAGTCTAACTCATGTGCATTCTCATAAATGTGAACAAGATACTGAAATATTTCCTCCAAAATTTTCCAGTCAACTTCATCTTCAGGAAATTCATAACAATAATGAAGAAAACGATTGTGAAAATGATGAAGAGATTCGTCAAGTGATTTTTGCAATTTTAATTTCATTGCTTAAGTGCTCTACAATCATAAAGAACTAAAGCTTGGAATAATTCTCTGAATATGTTATCAAAAGAGTGTATAGAGGCTACGGGTAATGTGTGACACATCTTCTTTGCATGCCCTTCTAACGTGAAAGCGAACAACCCACAAGAAATGTTGTTCGAGGGAACAAATGCGTGTCACAGAAGGTAGAAAAGGCAATTGTGTTCCTAAACAAGGGAGTTTCATTATCACCATTGAAATTATATTTTGACAAGTCATCAGTAACGCTCGTTGGCACATCAAAATCAGAAGAGTTAGAGAAACATGTCGGGGTTGTGATTTGGACAGAAGTCATGAAAGATGTGAAGAAATTCAAAGAAAACTTCAAGGGCTTAGCTTGTCATCTGGCCCTCGTTCTAGCACCAGAAATGTTGATAGCACTGGATCTGCCAACATTCAAAGGATCTCCCCGATATGAAGTCCCAACTAGACCTCAAATTATTTTTAGTAGGAGTCCCAACAGTGGGTGGCAGTGTAATGCCTTGACCACGGTAGCACACAGAGGTAAGTAAGATAACCTTGGGTGAGAGCAAGTGTGTGACCCTTTGGAGATTTAAGTGTGATGCATGATGGTTGTAACACATAGAGTGGAAAATTAAATGCACCCCTTAGAAGCCTGTAATAGTACGCAGATTGAAAGGAACACACCAGAGGAATGACATCACAAGATAAAATGTGGAATAATCCACAAATTAAAGTGATGGATTAATACAACAACACACATCCAATGGGATTCATACAAATTCATAGAAAGTAGTTCATAAGAAAATGTGTAAGTTAAACAACATACATTTCTAAAGCAACCATAATAGTCCAAATATAATAACAACATATGCATGAAAGCGTGTTGGCTTTGTTATTATTATTATAAGTGAAAGTTCTATCCATACATACACCACTGAGGACCACTAGCCCTAATAGTGGAACATTACAGTCAAGACACCTGGTCCTCCAAAGAAGTATACTCGTTCTACACTGTGGAGAAGCCAAGGCCCATCACAATACTCCCAAGCCTTTTCTAAGCCTAAGCCTAGCCAAAATCTTGGCTCCCAAAAGCTTGTTCTATGAGTTCTGAGGTTCTATTTATAACAATGGGTGGGTGACCCTTGACATTCCCCTTTGTGACTCTTTGACTACCCTCATGACTCTTCAACTTCTTTACAAATAACTCATTACATAACATAATGACCTTTCACATTCCACTAATGACACTTGGAATTTCACTTACAACATATTTACAAATAATATTACAATTTCCACATGTACCCATGTAAGAAAAATATTCTAGAGACAACCTAACAAAACAAATACTATGACTCTGAAGTTTGGGGAAAGACCAACTCAAAAACCTCCACTTGGTGCTTCTCGGTCACATATTGATGCCAAGCTTCGTATTGTGTGATAATGTCTCTAAACTTCTTGGTGGTATCTTTCTGATAGCAGACTCTTGCCTCCATATCATCCTAGTATATGGTCTTGGAACCTGTATCCAACTCATCTTGAAGCATGTGCAACATGGTCTTGAGCATGACTGGACCACCAATGTACTTCTGCATGCTATGTGCACTCAGCTCCAAGTCATCCTTGGTGGCCTCTCACCTTAGCTACTTTATGTACCCATCAATATCTAGTTGAACTTGGTTCTTGGGTCTAGCCTTGGTGAGGGAACCGATTGACAAGATCATATCCGTTCTCACCATGAAATCCAAATTCTTGTACAACTGAGCATATGAGGCATGTATGCTACTAATGAATGGGGCGAGCTTTTCATAGTTTTGGATCAACATTGAGACATTTTATTTCTCTAGTAATGCATGTGGCTTTATCTTCTTTGTCAAGTGAAGTGGGGCCACTTTGTACCACATTTTCCACTCTTGCACATGGCGATGGAAACATCTATGCTCCTAAGACTTTCAATAAGCTCTTTGCTCCATTGTTGTAAGCCATGCACATGGAAAAATTCTTTATGCACGGTGACAAATCCGTCATAGATATTATGCATGGTAGTCTCAAGTTTTGATGCTTCAGCGAGTATCGCTTCTTGATTTCTTCCATTGCGAAAACTACACTCTACACTTAAAGTTGTTTTTCCAATTTGCTAGAAGCCTGCAAGTTATTTTCCATTTGTTCATTCTCGTCCAACAAGAACATAACATTTGAGCTCGTTACTCATCCATAGGCCAATGTAGCATTGACAAGTGTAGTCAGATGCTTTATGATTTCTGACACTATCACCCTTTCCTTCATGGATGTAAGTGATTCCTGATCATCGGGGAAGTGATTCCTCCATGCTTGTACAATCTTCTTCTACAACTCATCAAATGGTAGATTGTACACACGTATGACCAGATCATCATCAAGGAAATCAACTTCTCATTGCTTTCTCGGGACTGTTGTTGACACTAGAGGTGGTGGAGAATAAGAGGTGACCTCTAGTGCTCATAGCATAATGTCTGTGTATACGTTTTGTGCCTCCTCCTCCAACTCCATCTCTGCCACTTCAATTAGTTTCTCAATCTGATGAGAAAGCTCCCAACCCTGCATTTGTTCATACTCTTCTTCCATTTCCATCTATTCAGAATCCTTAACCTGTATGGGTGTTTTTTTCTCTGTCATCGCGCCTTGCCTTTATTCTTCCTCTTATTTTTTCTTCTCTTCTATTTCTCTCCTCCTCAACTCCTTCTCTTCCTTCAACTTCTTCTCCGTCTCCTGCAACTTTAGCTTTGCATCATGTAGCCTCTGCTTTTCCGTCTTCCTTAACTCTTCTCTCTTTATCCACTGCTCCCTCTTACCTCTACTGCCAAAGCTGCTTTCTCCGTGATAGGATCTGCCCTCATCTTGAAGCTTTTCTTTGCCTTTGGGTTCTTGACAATCTTCCTCTTTCCCTTTTCCTACACTAAATTACTGCCTATTACTTCTTTTGTTGTTGATTCCTATCCTACTGTTCCTTGTAGAGAAACTTTCCAAGTTATTGTTATACTAACCAACTCGAGGAGTTTGGAAAAATTTTAGTAGTACCTCCAAGGGTCCTCCTCGTGTTAGTGAAATGTCTCATGGATCCATGGAAAGTACCCTCTCACATTTTAGTACTTGAAAAAACCGTGGGGATCATACGGGTTAAAATATTTGGTGCCGAACTCGAATCCTACTATCTACTAAGCTTCGACATCGCATCCTTCAAGCTATTAATCTTATACAATTTGATTGGCAAAGAAAAAGTGGGCCATGGTGCCTTCTTGATGCTATGTAGTGCTACTCATAACCCTGTGGAGAGGTGATATGAGACCTCTTGCTTCTCTTCGCCATACACTCTAATGAAGGTTCCACCTAGTCAGGCATACCAATCTGAAATGTCCACTATTGCCTCCATTGCTTCTTGGGACATGAAAGGTGGATCATTCTCAAATGTTAGCTTGTACAACAGGATGATGAAATGGTCACTTATATTTTCCATCACTCCTCGATAGTTGCAGTCAGAAGGAAAATTGCAATAAAATTTGATGACAGACTCCTTAGGTGTCCATGTCCAACTCATTCGAGGAAACTGCTGCTAGGCACAGATTGCATCAAGTAAGTATGCAGACATGTTGAATCTTCCTTAGTCATTCTCAGGCGGATTATGAGCATTAGTCACATGGATCTTCAATTGATGAGCCAACAAGTCCAACCAGTTGAATGGCTTCCCATCACTCATGAACTAGTGTGGTACAACTTCCCAACCTTCAGGAAAGGTTTCTATGTTCTCTTGATGATATATTCTACATGAAAAGATGATTAAGAACTGATAAGCCTTTTTGAGAGACTTTGTCTTGTAAACATGATTGGGTGTCTATCTGAACTTTGATAGCTCTTTGACCCAGCGCTTGACAATGTCTCTAATGTTTACGAAGCTATGGGTGGCATAGAAACGTTTGTCCATGTGGTTCACTGACTGAGGTAAATGATATATCTGCTGAAATTTCTTTGCCCTAAAGGTGGCAAGATATATCATGTTGGCACTGCTCAATTTCATATACTCCGAATATGTGTGTGAGGTAATCTAGGGGATGATGTCCACACATGGGAAGATGGGGTACCTTCATGCAACCTTGTATAATCCCAACCGGTGGATGGTAAGGTATACATGTCGATCCTCTAAGTCTTCCTTGAAGTCCTTTGCTAATTTATCCTTGATTTGTTGCCATGTTATTGTGGTACCCTTCTTAATGAACAGCTGAGTGTTTGCATAATCTGGTAGATTAACTAATGTCTGCTCAACAACTTCCCCTATACTGATCTCAGTGATCTCCTTTGATGCAGCCCTCTTGGAGGCCATGTTAATTGTAAGTGCTAGAGAAATTCTCAACAATTTTTGTACCTAGAGATAGAGAGGACACTCATGGCAGACATATGTTAGCTCAAAACCAAAAGCAACTTCAAGACTAGACTAGGCAACAAATTGGGGTCATGATGGGACAAACTGTGTAATTCTAGTTCATAGAGGTCACTTGTTTCCTATTGGAACTATGCATTGTGTAGTTCGTGCATCATTAGGAAAGCTGTTGACTAGAACTATGCAATGCGAGGTTTAGTATTGGGCCAGGTCCGAGAGAAACTATGCATTACGTAGTATCAATGGCCATGATGGGATGGTGGCTCCTAGAACTACATAGTGTGTAGCTGGAGCCAGACCAAGGCAGCCTCTACACAATTCCAAAAGCCAAGGCAAAGGCCTTGAGCTCCCATGATGCACAGTGCATGCAAGAAAATACAAGATCTAGACAAGGGGAGCCCAAATCTACCCAGGAAGAGTGTGAAACCATGAAGATTCAAAGGATGATGTGATTTTGATAATAGATATTATGAATTGATGATGCATGCAAGTGAAACAAGTGCAGGAATAGATCAAACTAAAGGAAATAAAATCATGTGAAGAGAGTTGTCGCAATGATGACCGTTAGTGCAAAAACAGGGTAATGCATGCAACACTTGGAAAAGGCAATGAAAAACTTGAAACAACACTTCTACAAGCTAAAACAAGTTAAAAAAATAGGATTCATTCAACAAAACAAGTAAAACAACACTCTCACAATTTAAACAAGAAAAAGCGATAAAAAAAGTGGCAAAACACTAGAAAATAAAAACTTACCTGGAAAAGTGACGATGATCTCACCGAGTACCTTGATCTCTTCAAGAAACCCAGAGCTCGAAGATTGAAGGTGCAAATTATCTCTAGCAACGTTGATTAAATAGATTTGGTCATTTTAGGGTCTATGATGCAAAGGCCAAAAATCAACGAAAAAGTGACACTTGGTGGCAGTTTCAAAAATAACTCAAGTGCCTCCTTTGGGTTGCTATAAATAGATCCCTATTTTATAGGGGTGCTTCTTCTCTTTTTTCTTTTTTCCTTTTTTGAGAAATGCTGCCATGCATTTCCTAGAGATATTTCTCAGTTTTGGGGAGAACCGAGCAACTCTCTGGTTCATGCACTAAGTAGTTTCTGAGAACAAATTATTGTGCAATTTTTGGGTTGAGTGGCTCTAGGTTGCCTCTCATGCTCTATATAATTTCCCAACTGAAGGTTGACTTTCAACTAGCACTATGCAATTTTTGAGCTGAATTATCATTGCCATCCTGGACTACGCAATTCCCGAGAGAAAGGTTGGTTGCCCTCAAGGATTGCACAGTTCTCTAAGGCAAGCCTAGAACTAGATGGAAACCAAGTCAAGAGGTCAACTTGTGGGTTAGATAGTAATCCAAGTAAGCAAACACAAGCCAAGATGAAAAGGATGAGGCTCAATCAAAGCACAAGTACTTGGGTCAGTGTAATATGAGCTGTTGTGATTTAGAAGGGAGGCTCCAAAATGAAGCATAGGCATACTTTTGGAGGGAATGTTGTAGCCTCTAAAACACGGTGGTATTTACCACTGTGGAAGATATATACCGAATCTTTAATGGTGGTCCTTAATTTTTTTCCTCAACATGTTTATACATGATACAATGGATGGAAAATTTTACCCCGGGAGAAGGAAACATGAATATGTGTCCCCATTTGGATCAGGTTGTATTCCCTTCCATTAGACTATTGGTTCCCTCCAACTTTAAAGCTAATAGGATATTCTCCTCGAAAATTCATTACATAAGTAACTTTATAAGGTAGGTACAAAGCATATGCAAATTTTTTTGTTGAAATGGATGTCTCTGGGGCTCTATGTGAAGCTATCAAACTAGAGTTGCATGACGAATTTTGGTTACAATGGGTAGAATAGGAACAAATCCCTTTCAAATGTCGACAATGGCATGAATATGGCCACCTAATAAGGAAATGACCCTTAAGAAAAATGGAGGAAAATACCAAAGAGATAGAATGAAAGGATGCATAAGGTTTTGTCAAACCCACTCCATTGGGTAGACCTAAAAAAATACAACAACAACAAAATCAGGGACACAAATCCTAAAGAAATAGCTTTGAAGTCATAGCCAAGGAAATACTAAAGGGACAAGGTAGGGAAGAAGATGACAATAAGGAAAAAGGAGAAGGTAAATAGGAAGAAATGGTGCAGCCAAATGAGGACTATGAATAACAAGGATATATCCCAGATCTATAAAAATACTTTGAGGGAGACACAGAAATGACCCCAAGAGAAGTAGGAATAAAGGACCCATAACTAAGATAGAATCGAGAAGGAAGGAACCAACCTCCCAGATATGGTGGAATAGGTAAGGAAAAAGGGGATAGATGCAGTTAACATAGATCAAATGGATAGTATCCAATATCTATACCTAATGAGAGAAGAGACGAGATTACAGTGGTAGAAAAGGCCACGTCCAGAAAAAAAATGGGATCTCCAAAAGGATCTATGCTAGGAGTAAAAACAACAGGCTCTCAGACAGTTCTGGTACCACAACAGAACCAATGAAAAAGCGGGAGGAAGCTGAACAGTGTCACACTCAAGGAGCTGGGAGCTATGTTAATAAATTTAGGTAAGATGAGAGCATTAGGCTTGCCCTCCTTAAACCATAATGAAATCATGAAATTTTTATCATGGAACGTAAGGGGCATTAGTACCCTTAGGAAACAAATGTTTTTAAAGAAAAATATTCAAATGGAACAACCAAATATCATTTTTTTACAAGAGTCAAAGTGTTCAGTAGAGAAATTAAAGGAGTTAAGTAGGAGATTAAGGATAAGGTATGACATGGTGGAGTTGGAAGCGCAAGGCTTGGCCGGGGGATTGGCCATCTGCTGGAACACCCAATCCTTGATCTTATTGGACATTTAAGCCAATAGATAATACTTATCAGTAGAAATGTAGGTGATAGGAGCCTTAGGAATAATGGTGTTTGCAAATGTTTATGAGCCTTAAAGAATTTAGGAGAATATTAAACTCTAGCAACATCTCATAAAGATAAAGATCAGAAAAGGGAATCTTCCTTATATTATGGGGGGAGATTTCAATATGATAACCTCTCTATCGGAGAAGAAAGGTGGATAGATAAAAATAGATAGAGATGTTGAGGAATTTAAGGAATTCATTGAGGAATCCATCCTCATTAATATGTAAACAACAATTGGATGATTCAACTCGAGTAATAAGCGGGGTGACAACATCAAGTGGTGCCCAGTCTGGAGAAATTTTTAATCTCGGAAGGTTTACTGATGAGAGGGGTAGATGTGGA
This sequence comes from Pinus tabuliformis, assembly GCA_031772625.1. NCBI lineage: Eukaryota > Viridiplantae > Streptophyta > Pinopsida > Pinales > Pinaceae > Pinus > Pinus tabuliformis. The sequence goes on from CM062817.1 coordinate 658,411,982, forward strand.
AGCAAATATCCTTTCTTGCAGGGGGTTGGATCATTGGCCAGTTCTCTTAACGATTTTATTGGTAAGTACTCCCAAAACTAGTACTTTTTTATTTGAAACCTCCTGGTTAGATCCTCCTGCCTTCATGGTGAATATCAAAGGATGATTGGAGGAAGGAATCCTAGTTAGAGGCTCGAAAATGTTCACCCTACAAGCTAGGTTAAAACATATTAAGTCAAAACTAAACAAATGGAACAAGATAGAATTTGGAAACATATTTCAAGTGAAATGTCAGACCCTCCTCCCACATCTACCCAAGCTATCAGCCAATTCGGGTAAACATGAGATGAGAAGTTACTATGATCTGATTCAACCTCCTAGGTCACCTTAAGGAAGTGGAACTGACAAAAAACAAAAAATTTCACCATCCACACATCCTACAGAACCTCCAAGAGCTACCCCACCTTTCCAAGTGAATAACCCCTAAGGAGACTCATCAGTTCAAGGACCTAGATCCCCAATCACTCCCTTGTGAAGCCCTCCAACCGAATGAGGGTCCTAGTCTTTCCCATGAGCCTGCTTGAGTGCAACTATAGCCTTTTTCTCCCATTGCTATGCCAGAGAATTTGTAATTTAAGGCTAAATTCTAGGGCTAGGACCGAGTCACTGCCCAAAACTTCATGGAATTTACAGAAATAAAAATAAATATAGAGATACTAATGCCAATGAAAATTCTCGAACAAAGATTTGACTAGACCCATACTATCCATAACGGGAATTTCATCAAACATGTCACAAATATGCATTCTATAACTTGTAATAACAGATATGGCCATATGGGTATTATAATTATCTAAGAATCACTAAGATGCATTTATGCCTTATCAAATTAACTGCATTATCATCTATTAGGTCATAGATTCATTGGTCAATCATTTACAAACCAAAGCATGATGAGAACCATTCATTTTCACTGTCATAAACATATTCATAAACAACATATAAACAAAATAAACAATGAGGATACAATATCCATAAATGCCACATATCCAGTACTTTTACACAGAAAATGCCAAGGAAAGTAACTCTTATTAATGAATGCAAAAGGAAACCCAGTATGGGACCACCAAGTTCCACTCGACCATAGACTGGCTTCGCTAAATTTCTCTTCATCCAATCACCCCCATGTTATATTCCAAGCATGAATGTGGGACTCAAACCAAAAGAACCAACCAGGGCTTCCATAGGCCAAACCACCTCACCCTCATCAATAGAATCAGATTGTATTGCAATCCTCACTAGATCACTAGGCAATAAACAAGCATGGATGACACTGGATTTCTCCACCTACCCTGTGAGGAATTTTGTTGTCTCCTAGTATCTAGGAGTTAGCACAATCCACAGTTCGATCTAGTCATCACTAGGTGATAATCGAGACACCACCCTCCAGGATTTACAGTATATCCTACCCTTCGCTAATAAGGATTCCTAGTTCTTGTCAAGGGAAACCACCTCTAGACTTTACCGTATATCCCTCCATTCACTGGTCAAGGATTCCTGGGCCCACTGAGGCACATAATACCTGGATTTACCCTAGCCCAGAGTCTGGTTCACCACAATCCATAGACTGGTTCAAGGATCACGAGGCCATGTGTTGTTTCATTCAAAGATCTTCCTCACTCAGCTTCAAATCCATTGAGTAATCCAACTCAACCAAAACATGAGAACCCCATCACACCATGACTATCCAGAAATGGAAAGGCAAAGGCTTAAGAACAATGTCACACCAATAAAAATCCATGCCCATGACAACAAGAGAACCAAGAACATACATGCATAACCATGCATGCCAAATCCAAAAATAAAATCACACATGCAAATCGATACCTGCAAGTCAACCCATTGTAGATGCTTGATCCTACTCTATCTTGCTTGATCCTTTTTCTTCCTCTTTGGATTCTTTTGCTTTCTTAATCCAATGTTGACGTTCTCCATGAAAACTCTAAGTGTCCAAGAGTGAGAGAGAGAGAGAGAGAGAGAATAGAGAGAACTTCAAAACTAAACTGACCAAAAGCCATGAACTGATCCTCAAAAGCCTTTTTATTAATGTGGCCTTTATTTTCTTCATTTTCCATTATTTTCCTTCATTTTCCTCCTCATCTGCAACTTGTGACCTTTCACCTTCACTCTCCGCTAATTTTCATTATTTTCATAAATAAATTGCGAGAAATGTCATTTTTCACTTCCAAAGCCTTTGCCATTGCTAAAATGAACACCGACGCTAGGATGTTTTTCCCAACATTAAACTTGGAATAAGTGTCCCATAACTGTGGTTATTATTTTTTGCTTATTAACTTTTATTACATGGAAGTTTCACCAAGGTTGTTACATGGAAAAGTAATTGGAAAAGAAAAAGGAAGCACTGCAACCACGACTAATTTCTGAAGGTTATTCAGAGGACAACAAAGAAGAGGAAAGAGATTTATTAAAGAATTGGGTGGATATGACCGAAGTTGACACTTTCACTTGCATCTATTTCTACACTTGGATATTCATAGATTATGGCTCCAAGAGGGAGAGAGAAATACTAAATTCTTTCACCGACCAACCATCAAACATATAAACTCCAATAAAATCCTATGCATAAAGGATGAGAGGGGGAAATGTTCGAGGCTCATCAAGAGATTGAGAAGGTCTTGGTCCAACACTTCCAAAATATATATGAAGAACCCCAAGTGGAGAGGGAGGGAGAAATACAAAATATTGTAAGGCACATCGCAAAGTTTCTCACTGAAGAGCACAACAAGAATATAAACAAGTCAGTCTCAATGGAGGAAGTGACATTAGAAGTGAATGAAATAACTAATGGGAAAGCCCATGGATTGGATGGTTTTACTATAAATTTCTTTAAATCTTGCTGCGAAATTCTCAAATATGATATACATGAGGTGGTCGTAGACTCCCAAGAATCAACATCAATCCTCAAAGCCCTAAATGTTAATTTTATAGCCCTCATTCCCAAGGAAGTGTTTTCCAGTACCTCTGAAAATTTTAGGCTGATAGCCTTGTGCAATATTTTATACAAAATCATATCCAAAGTAGCAGCTAATAGGATGAAAACAATTCTTCCTTATCTGATCTCTGAGGAACAATAGGATTTATGGAGGAAAGAAAATTTTTGGATAATATAATCCTATCGCATGACGTAGCTCATTAGTTGAAGACCTAGAAAAATGTTTGTATGCCTATCAAATTAGATTTATCTAAATCTTACAACGAGATCAACTAGGAATACATGGTAGTGGTGCTACAAGAATTTGGCTTCGGTGAAGACTGGATCAATTGGATTATGAAAATGGTATCATCACCCAACTATTCAATTTTAATTAATGGATCCCCATTAAAACCTTTCATTCAGTCCAAAGCAATTAGGAAAGGAGACCCATTGTCTCCCTTTCTATTTATTTTAATGATGGAAGTAGGGTGGTTGTAGGAGCCAATAGAGGTGGAGACATTAGAGGACTTAAGCTACATGAGGATGCTAAGACAACCAATCATAAACAATTTGTGGATGATACAATGATTCATGGAATACCCATAGTAAAGGAGGAATGTAATTTTAAAGAAATTTTGGATACATTCATGAAGGCATCATGTGTGGAGCTACACCAGTCAAAGTCTAGGATTTTATTTCTTAACATTCACGTTACTATCCATGGAAACCTGTCAACTATTCTAGGTTTCCAAAGGAAATCCATTCCTTCTAAGTATTTTTGGGTACCCCTAACATTGCAATCGTTGAAGAAATCAAACAAAGAGAGAGTAATCTCTAACCTAGAAGTTAGGGTTGTAAGATGGATGGTGAGAGCACTGAATTTGTTGGGGTGATTGGTGCTAGAAAATGTGGTGCTTTAAGCTATCCTAGGGTATATTTTGTCTATTGTTCCTATGTCAAATGGAGTGCTCCAAAATATACAGGAGATCTAAACAAATTTCCTATGGCGAGGAGCAATGGAAAAATGGAAATGGGTAATAGTGGTGTGGAACAAGATCTGTAAATCAAAGCAGGAAGGAGGCCTTGGGATGAAAGACCCTAAAATAATTAATAGAAAAATGGGTCCAAAATGTGGTGGATATGGTTAAAGGGATAGGAGACACCATGCACGAGGCTATGGAAAGAAAAAAATTCCCCTAATTACCAATTAAAAGAAATAATAATACTCATGGGATCAATGTAAGGGTCAACTATATGGAACCTGGCATGGACTAACAAAGATATTATACAAAAGCATAGCTTCTGGGAAATAAGAAATGGAAAAGACACCTTATTCTAGTAGGATGCCTTGAAACAACAACCAAAATTAAACAAACCAGAATGGCAGGGCCTAGAGGTAGCCATGGAGAGACAGGGGCACATGGAAGTCCATATATTATGGGTTCAATATCTTGAAAATAATAAATGGAGACGATGGAACTTAAACATCATCCACCAGGAAAATCTGAGTGTTTTAGACATACAAGATATTACAGAGGAACTTAACCAAAGACAAATCTTAGTGAATGGTTACCAAGACCAACTCTGATAGGGGCATCGAGAAGGGGGAGAATTCAACCTCAAGGAAGCCAAGGCTTGCCTTCAAGCTGAACATCTTGAATCCAATGACCCATCTTAGAGTAAAATTTGGGTGGCCTCTTACTAGCCGAAAATTAAAATGTTTCTATGGTTAATTTTGCACGGAAAGGTGTTAACCTAGGAGAAATTAGTGAAGTGAGGGATTATTGGTCTATCATGCATGCCTATGTGAAAAGTGTTATAACTTAGTATTTTTCCCTAGAAGTTATCAGAAGAAGGAAAAGGCTGAGGTAACTACAAACCAATCTTTTAAGTATAGGCTCTAGCCAACCTATGACTCTGAGAGGGCTCTCTCTCTATGTTTTATCTTTGTTTACTGAGATTTTAGGCTAATTCTTAAAGTTCAGGGAGGTTTTGGATTTGTATTGGAACTTGGATGGTGGAATCCTTAAACAGATGGATAGAATGGTGTCTCTACCTATTGGGCTATGGAGTCAAAGAAGGGCAGCAGAAATGGGATTAAATCATTAAAGGGAGTGTTCAATGGGCAAGCTTGGAGTGAAACATGGGTTTTGAGGTTGAATGGTTGAAATGATCTTAACCAGGGTGAGAGGGCACTTAAGAATCCTCAAAACAGGACTAAAAGGAGGAACAGAGGATGATGATGAGCAAAGGGAAGTTAAGAATCCTTTACTAAATACTAGAGGGAAGCTACCTGAACTAAGGAACAGTCAAGAATTCCTTAACTTAGATAATTTTAGCAAAAAACATACAGAGTTCCTAGTAGTCAAAACAGAGTGCAGTGAAGCAAGTTCTGAGATATCATTCCATATTAAAGCATTTAGATTTCAAATACATTTAAGATTATGGAAAAGCTTTTAAAGGAAAATGACAACACAAAGAAGATACTTGTCTGTATTTCGCACTACACATGAATCCAATGAAATGTCTTTTCTTTATTCAATAATCTAGCTTGCTGGTCCAGGAGCGATCGAATAGCTTACAGTCTTTGATAAAGAAAACTATAGAAATGTCTAAGAATCCACCCCACATACTTAGAATTGTTAAGTATTTATACAAAAACTTATTACAAAATATCTCAAAACAACTTGATATTTAATCTAGGAAATACAAATATCTTCTTGCAAGAAGATAGAGACAACTAATGAACTATTTGATGCTTTCCCTTTTATTAAGGTTGTGTTGGCCTTTATTGTTGAAGTGTTAGCTTTTTAATCTACCTTGCAGTTGTGGAGTTTCACGCTGGAGTCTTCTTTACTTTCATCTTTCAACTAATACTCTTTAACTCTAATACTCTTTCACCCTGCTGCCTTGTTTTCACCTGTCTTACCTGGCTACCTTCATTTTTACTATATAGTATATTTCTACTGTAAATTTATCATAGTAAATCTGTCATTTTCTCCCACCATTCTATGTCTGGTAATTTCACATTCACCATTCTCCTGTAGATTTCATCAGCCTCTGTATACTTTGCAAAACTTGGCTTAGTGAGAAACAAATGTTTTACTTCATGCTCAAGGAAAAAAAAGTTTTCAAAGGTGTCATATAAAACTTTGCTTGTTGGCAGGGCTTTTATGGATGAGGAAATGACCTGTTCCTTAGCCAGTTTTTTGAGTCTGTCACCATAGTCCAACTATGCCATTAGTTTATAATTGATGACCATAGGACTGGGCAGACCTTTCTCCCTCAAAATCTGGAATTTAGCCATGAACCTATCAATGGCTACTTGCATATTGTGGCACTTTTCTTCCAAATTAAGCATAAGGTTCCTTTTGGAAAGGACCTTCCTTATTTATAAAATGGCAGTTGTCCTATCTTCTATATTTAGCTCCTGGAGCTCATATCTGTTGTTGCTGTTGAGGAAGTGGATGAGTCTATTTGCATCCTCTGGCTTATTTCCTAATTCCTCCTTCACTTTTTGGATAGCTTCTGTAGCTATCTTTACCAGCTCTATTTGTTCAAAAATTATTTGGATTGATGGCCAAATATCATTGGTAGTGTCAATGATATTGTCCCACAACATTTCTTTGGTTTGTCCAAGTGGTTTCTCCAGTGTTAAATCCTTTTCTTGGATTCTGATTCTCTCACCCATTCTCTGGGCCCTTTCTGTTTCTTCTTTCTGTGTCAATTGGGCAAGTATGCAATCTATTGCCAAACTTGCAAACCTTTCTCTTAACTTGTTCATTTCAGTAGCCTAGATAGACATCTCTTCCATGGCTTTGACAAGTTCTTCTACTTTTTCTCCTGATGCACCTGCTGCTGATGTAGACTTTGTTGTTGCTGGCAAGGCTGTTGCAAGTGGAGTTGTAGGTGCCAAAGATGTTGCTAGTGTGGATGGAACTGCTATGGAGACTGTGGGGATAACATTTGTTGAAGAGGTGGCCACATCTTCTCATTTTAATTGGATCAAATAATCCAATTCCTTTTCGGTCTCTTTAAGTTGGTCATTCAATTTAAAGACCAAGTCCATTAGTTCTTCATGCCCCTGCTAGGCTTCTAGGACTTCCAGTGTTTGTGGATGTTATAGCTGAGGTATTTTTAGTTGTTTCTTTAATGCAACTATGTCATCATTCTTCATTTTGATAAGTTGTTCTATGGCTTTTATATCCTTGGGATCATGTCCCAATTCAATTACTAAGTCCTCTAGGGACTTGATCCTTATGTCCTTGGCCTGTGAGGAGGCATTCTCCAACTGGAATTCTGCTGACATGTTGTTCAGGGAGTTTTGTAGCTAATGGGCAGTTATGGCTTTACCTGTCAGATGGAGTATATCAGCTCTCTAGCCTGTTTGTGTAGCTCAATCTAGTCAATGGGATGGATATCCCTTGCCAATGCTTTGAAATATACCCTTTTGAAATTTGATGTTGTCTTTGGTTGCTGGGTTGTAGGCTTCATAAAGGTCATCTGCAGCTTCCCCTCTTTAATGTCAAAGGTTGGCATTAACCTTGTTTGATTGGTAGGAGTTAGCTTCAGATATTGTGCATATGTTTGGGCCTTAAGCCTCTCATTCCTAGCCTTGATTTCTTTATACCTTTCCTTGATATCTTGGTCTTTTTCAGCTGGCATTCTGAAAGAAAACAGTTCAATTGAGCTGCCCTTCCAACATCTGAGTTTGTGATGTGGAAGGCTCTTGCCTACCTCCAAATGGAGTGGCAGGCCTACTTCTTTCTGCTCCTGTATTAGTGACTTCAGCTGAGTCTTCAGTAAACTCTTGCTCAGAGGCTAGATTTAGCCTTTGCCTCTTTTTTGATTCTTGCTGTAAATCAGAGGTGGCCATTCCTGAAGTGGAAGCCCCTTCTCTATTTATTTTTGGGATCTTCTCCTCATTTTGAGGATTTTGCATGACCAGAGGGGTGCTCATAGTAGTCTCTAGTTGTCCTGGTACCTACAGAAAAGAGTTGTTATCAAGTTGCCTTTCTAAATCAATAAGAGCATTCTCAACATCTACTCTGGTGTTGTCCTGGTCTACTAGGGTACCCTCCACCCATTCTATCTGATTTGCATAAGCTTCTATCTCAGGTATGGGATGGTGAATGAAAGGTCCTAGCTTGACCTTTTGTCTCTTCTTTGTGATGAATTCCAAAGGATCATATCTGTAGACAAAAATTCATTGGAACTTCATATTCTATAATATCAAGTCTGCCTCTTGGCCAACCTCTCTAGAGTTGCATATGAAGGAGCCTAGTTGGTCTTTTATTTTGAAATTGGCCTTCTTCTTAGCATTGAAAAAGTTTATTTCATCTTCATTAATAATTTCCCTATACTATTCTAATGCAAACAACCTCATTGGGTGGTATCTTGGTAGCTTGTATGGTGCCAACATGAAACCATAAATCCTGATTTCTATGTGGTTCTGGTAAAGGTACTAGTCACCAACTTTGGTTTGCTTAGATAAATAGATGATTCTCTTTATTTTTGGACTGATTCTTGGAGGAGGGCTTCCAGTCAACATTGTCATGACTGGGTGTACAAATAAATCAATAAAATCTAAGTAAAAGTATGGATACTAGTATTGGAGGATCAATGGGGTCCAAAAAATGACTGACCTGGGCTGACCCTTGGTGTCTAGCTTTTGAAGGGTGAATGGGAACTTCTCTGATTGATAATATAAGAACATATGGTATAAAACTAAGGAGTACTTGAAAAGCATTTCATTTCCCATTCTTGTGAATTGCTCATGCATTCTGTCATCTATGAATGTGGAAAAGTCATAAATGGTTGCAGGAGGCTATCCTGGGGTATAGATAGACATGAAATCCAGGATAATTTCATCAATGTACTCACTTGTGGAGTAACCCAAAACACAAGATATCATGGCAACAATATTTCAGCCTGAAGGGGAAAATATAGCTACTACATATGGAGGAGGGTCTTTAGGGATGTACTTCTCTTCTATGATGAAGGTTTGGAGCAACTGGGCCAATTTTGTAGAGATGATTTGGGATATAAGTCCAAAAGGTCTCCAATTGAGAGGGGAGTTAGGTTTGACCCTAGTTGGAGCTGCAACATCTCATTGATGGACTCAGCAGTGATGGTGAAAAGGACCTTCTGGTCATGAGACATGATGGTTCTGTGACTGGGGACATAGCAAGCATAGCACATATGTACAATTTCAGGAAAAATGTGGACTTGGGGGAACTGGTACTTGGGAAAATTTGACTCCCAAAGGCCAATTTTATCAGCATGGTTCAGGAACTTGTCCCTACTTTGGCAATGTAATTTGAGCAGGAGCTCTATGACAGTGGTATCTTTTATCTGGAAGTCTCTGTTAGCCAAGGGAAGGTGGTCCAGGTCTAAATGAGGTGTAGTGATAGGCCTCACATCCATTGCAATTGGGGCAACCATACTCAGTTCTTCTGGATTTGAGTGTGGGGAGTGATTTAGAGTTTTTAGGGCAATGAAGGTTTTGCAGTGGTTTATGGCTCACAGTGTTAAAATTTAAGTAAATTTGATCTTTTTACTTAATTAACAGTGTCAAAGAGGGTGAATTGACTTGGAATTTGACAATGGAGCTGGAATTCCACGGTTAAATACCTAGAATTTGGCGAAATTGACTATAAATGGTGGTTGAAGGCGGCTACAGAGTTTCGTACGGTACTGGTACGGACTGGTGAATGAGCTGGACTGTCTACAGCATCTGTGGAGCAATGGCAGAGGTTTATGAGTAATTTGGCTATTTGCAGGGGTTGCAATGACTTTCTGAATTCTCAAAGGCAAAATGTGCGAAAAGAGTGAAAAGAGGGGTAAACAGGATTTTATAGGGAAAACAGTTAATTTTGGTGGGTTTCACTATTTGATGAATAGTGATGGTTTTCAGTTAAAAGGGGGCAATGGTTTTGGGAGAGCCATCGCACCACTTTTGTGGTGCGGGTGGTATTCGGGAGGGGTTTCCCGATTCCATTCAGCGCTTGACACATAGCGTCGGGGGCCAAGGGGAAAACCACCTTATCGGGCAGGTGAAGGGCGGATGTCGGGTCGGCCCGATATGCTTGTGGGGCATTAGATGTGGAGGAGGGACGATCAATGGTGATCAGGAGATGGGAGTTGCACGGGGGTGAATGATGTGATTTGATGGGGGGGTCGGGGACTTAATCATTGACAGTATGAGATTAATTTAGAGCCTAATCTCATCGGGGACCTTTTAACATAGGATTAAGGACTGAGGGCGGGTTTTTAAAATTTTTTTGGGATAAGGGGTAGTAACATATTTTATAGATAAACTAAGGGGTGGGGCTATTTTATATAAGGGGGTTAAATATATATGGGGTAGTGGGTTTTTCGGGAATTTTATATATTTAATTAAAAAAGTTAATATGAAGTGAAATGAGTGGAAGGGGCATTGTGCCTAGGTGTATGAAATGTTGTGTATTTTCCATATACCTAGTACTTAGGATAAATGTATTTGGTGGACATTTTGTACATAAAACATGTTTATAAAGGGGTTTTCCTAGGCAAAAGAACTTAACCTTAGGAAAAGGGGTTTTGTGAGGGGAATGAATGAATTATGATGAAATTTAACACCTTTCCTTCATAAGTCATCAAACTAAGGGTTTGGTCCCACCAGAAGTCAGAGAAATGCTCTGAGCCTTGTTGACTTAAAAGCTAAAGGTATAATGATTTTCTTATGGAAGGGGAGTTAGTGAGTGTCATGGGGGAATAAGGGGATGTTAAGTAAACCAAATTTTGAACCATTGCCTTTGTTTTGTTTACCACTCATGCATATTTAAATGATGCATTTGGACCAATGACATAAGTGCTTTCTGTATCCAATGACATGATATTTCTGTAACCTTTCTACTACTTACCCACTTACTCATCCTACCATTCTTTCTTCACTTTATTTGGGTGCATTTAGACTAGAAAACCCTTATCAATATTTTATTTTCTTTCCAAAATAAACTATCTAAGTCTAACACTATATCCTCCAAGGGCTCAGATTAATTTGATGAGCTCCTTTTATTCATTCTACCTATCTAATGATCTGCCAAGATTACACTTTTCGGTCAGATTTATTCACTACCTATGGAACATGAAATTCAAAGCATGAAATAACCAAGTTTAAACATTTTGACTATTCATGGATTGTGGCATAAGTAACAAGCTACACACAATCATTTATTATGCATAAAAAGTAAATAGTAGTGGCATTTTCACTTGCACACTTTCCTAGTCTCTTTTGTCTTTTGGGGTTCATATATTTCAAAAAATTTTGACCTATTTTCATTCTTTTTGTCCTTTGATTATTCTTTTAGGACATACCCTCTTTACATTTCTTAATTTTTTTAATATCGAAAACAATTACAGAAAGAAAAGGTATGTACAATATTATAAGGCTTAACCTTAGTCAATCAAAATTATGATTCCTATTGGTATAGGAACCTAACAGTGGCTCCACTTGGGGATGGCATCTCCTAGTGAAATGTCAAGAACTTTGTAGATCACTACCCTTTGAATTGTTGTTGATGTTACCTTGAAAAATTATCCTCTATGCCTCTGCATTATTGATACTTATGACAGTGAATCTTTAAAGCTCAGGGCCTTCTCTTCGGGCTTCAACTTCAATGATCACCATCCAATCCAAACTAAAATTTTTGAAGAAAAATGGAATATGTACAATGGAAAGTAAAAATCAGTAGTTAGGTTCAAAATAGTGTTTGAGCATTCGACCATTCACTGGTCCACCTTCTACTTCTGTACCATCCATTTCTCTTAGGAAGAAAGCATTATTACCTTTGAAAGCATAAATGACATATGGGCCTTTCCATAGGAAATCAAATTTCCCATGTTTACCTTTATCTTCCCTCCTTGAATCCCATTTTAGGACTTTGTCACCAAGGTAGAAATCTTCAGCCTTGGTTCTCTTGTCAAAAATATTTTTAATTCTTTCCTGCACAACCTGAGATCTGATATATACTTCTTCCCTGGTTTGTTGAAGATGTATTGTTTGGTTGATTCTTCTTTGGATACTATTTGGTTCAACCTGCAACTCTTGAAGCAGCTTCATCACTGGTGTTCCCAAGGAGGATGGAAAGACAACTTCCATCCCATAAACTAGTTGGTAGGGAGATGTACCAATTGATTTCTTTGTGGTTAGTCTTTCTACCCATAAGGCATTTTCCAACTTTTTGTTCCATGTTTTCTTATTATCCTCTAACAAATTTTTGATGATGTTCACCAAAATTTTGTTTGAGGATTCTTCCAGTCCATTTCCTTGAGGATAATAGGCTATGGAATTGCCTAGGATTATATGATACTTGTTGCAAAAATCTATCATTCTTTTGGATTTAAAGGCAGTTGCATTATCAATAATGAGCTTAGTTGGACATCCAAACCTTGATAGAATTTTGGTTTCAAGGAAGGTTATGATAACAACGTCAGTGGCTTGCCTTGAAGGTATGGCCTCTATCCAGTTGGTGAAATAGTATATGGTAGTGAGGATCCATTTGTGTTGGGTAGAGGAAGGTGGGTGAATTTCACCAATGAAGTCTAGATCCCATTGTTAGAAAGGTGTTTCAGCAGAGATTGGCTTGAGGGGTAACGGTAGAAGCTTTTTCTTTCCCTCAAAAATTTGACATTTGTGATAGGAGGTCACATATTTCTTTACATCAGAAAACAAGGTAGGCCAATAGAAATCGGCTCTAAGAATTTTATCAGTGGTGGTTTTCCAGTAAAGGTGTCCTCCACAGTCACTTGGATGAAACTCTTGTAATACTTTGTTAGATTCATCTTTTAATAAACAGTTGAGAAGAATACCTGCATGATTCTTCCAAAACAAAACATTTTCTAATATACAAAATTTTAAGGACTTGATCTTCAAAAATCTGCTTTTGGTCTTAGATAATTTAGGAGGAGCTTGTAAATTTTGTAAAACATAAATGATATCAACATACCATGGTGATTTAATAAATTCCTGGCTGATTAGTGGAGTCACCAAATCCCTTTCATTATCTATTTGTGCAATAAAGTTTATATCCAGGCCCTGACAGTTTGATTCAGCCATGAGCTTGGCTAAACCTTGGCCCTTGATTAACTTATTTGGTTTGGTTTCTAAGTCATATTCTAAAATAGTAGCAATCCATTTTCCCCTCTTTCCATATTGACCACCCTGAGCTAGGATGTCCTTCACTACTGAATGGGGAACATAGGCTACTATATGAGAATATAAAATGTATACGCTAAAATCCTTGATAGCTTTGACCAAAGAAAAAGCTTGCTTTTCCATTATGTTGTATTTTAAGGGGGCATCTCTCAAGGCCTTGCTAAAGAAATAAATAGGTTTTTCATACCCCTGGTCATTTTTCTGGAGTAAAACTACAACAATTGTGTGCTCAGAAGCAAAGGAAAATAAGATGAAATCTCTGTCAAATTCTGGACTGATCAAACTGGTGTTCTAGTTAAGGCTAGTTTAATGTCTTCAAAGGATTTCTTAGCCTCAACATTCCATTTTATGGTCGAATTTTTTTTCAACATATTGTTCGGTGGTCTAATTAATTCTACTAGATTAGAAATAAATCTTCTAAGAAAGTTAATTTTCCCTAAGAAAGCTTGTAATTCTCTAATGTTCCTTGGATGTTGTATCTGTAAGATGGCTTCTATTCTTGCAGGGTCTATTCAGATACCATCTTTTGAAATTATATGACCTAGTAACTTTCCTTCTTCTAACCCAAACAAAGACTTCTTGGGGTTTAAAGAAATTCCATATTTCCTGCATTTAATAAAAACTTGCCTTAGATGATCCAAATGTTGGCAATCAGATTTTGAAAATACAGTAATGTCATCTAGATATATTACAAGGAAATCATGAATTTCTTTGGAAAAGGCTATATCCATAGCCCTTTGGAAAGTGGCTCCTGCATTCATTAGTCCAAAAGGCATTTTCACATACATGAATGTGCCCCAAGGAGTAGTGAAGTCAGTCTTGGCTTGATCATTAGGATGAACTAATATTTGATTGTAACTAGAAAACCCATCCAACAATGAGATTCTAGTAGATCCAACTACCCTTTGCAAGATATGATCCATTTTGGGAAGAGGGTAATTGTCTTTGAGTGATACTTTTTTGATGTTCCTAAGGTCCACATAGAGTTTGATCTCACCAATTTTCTTCCTAGTTGGCACCAAGCTTGAAACCCAATCAGAAAATCTGATTGGTGTGATTATCTTAGCATCATACATTCTCTAAATTTACTTTTCAATTGAAGGTAATAGGACATGATTTATCCTTCAAATCTTTTGTCTGAAAGGTTTTTTATTTTATTTTATAGGGATTGTGTATTGTATGATGCTGGTGTCGTAGGATTTGAGGTCCTCATAACTCCGAGCAAAGACATCCTAAAATTATTTTAATAATTCAATGTATTTTACTCTTTCAGTGGTAGGTAATGTTTTAGAAAGTTTGATCAATTTTGGATATTAATCAGTGCCTATATTACACTCCTCTATATCAGATTTCAAAGGTCCCATTTCAGGCTTTCTAGGAACATCATTTGAATCAAACAAGTCTTCCAAAGGGGTTAATCCCTTAGGTAAGAAATTGTCTTTGAGATTGATTACTTCAGTGTCTTCGTGAATTATCTCATCAATCTCATCTTGCTCTAGGTTCTCTACATATGATTTTGTAAATTTAGTGGGATGAAATATATCTATCTCTTCACCTTCTATCTCATTTATTTCTATTTTAACTTTAGTGTTAGGTTCTATTGATGTGTCAGTATCTATATTACTATTTACAAATTGTTGTTCTGAGATCAAATAGTTGTTTATTTGTTTTTCATCAGAAAATATTTGCAAGTTCTTTAAATTATCTGGAATTGTAGGTCTGTGCCTTACTTTAGCAGTGTACTGATAGTTAGGCTGAAAGGTAACTTGCAAGGGCTGGAAAACATTGCTAAACTATGAGCCTGCATATTATGTTTTCTAGGAATTATAACAACTTTGGTTTCTAAGAAAGTGTTTAGTATTTTTACAATGGTTCCTCTGTAACAACTTAATCTAGGGTCTTTGGTCATATATATAACATTAATTTGTTTTATCACTAATTCATAGTCTCCCATGACAAAAACTCTTATAGCTCCTAGCTTCCTAGCTAATTTAAGACCTAAAATTAGTGCTTCATACTCGGCAATATTGTTAGTACATTTAAAATTTAGTCTATATGCATGGCCTTCCGAGTAATCATTCTCTAGATTGTGTATCCAAACTCCTGCTCCTGCTCCAAACTTATTGACTGACCCATCAAACTCAAGATGCCACAATATCTCATGTTCATAATTAGCATCATCTGTTTCCACCAACTTTTCCTCATCTTGACTACCTTGTTTAGTGGAAAGTTCTAAAGTTTGGACAGTTTCCTCTTGTTTTGAAACTACAATTTCTTTTGGTTCTGTATCAACACTGTCTAAAAGAGTTTCTTGTGTTTGATCAGTATTATACAAAATAAAAGAATCAATGTCTGAATGTATAGAGTAGATAGGAAAGTTTTGAGGCCGATCCTGGCTACTCACCATGTATTTCATTAAAGTTTCTCGATACAGCTTCTTGGGTTGTCCAAAAATAGAAATTGTTGCATATGACATATCAAGTTGTAGAGATCCCTGAAGTTTGGCTCCCCATGACCTAGATAACAGCATGCCATACTTCGGTGGGATGTCAGCAACCACAATATCCATAAGGATTCTCTTGGTAGGATATTGAACTAAGGTAACACATAGGTATTTAATCAACCCCAGACACTTTACTTGACTTGATTCAAATGAAAATAAGTCCTTGTAAGGTCTTGTAATGTCTAGGTTCAATTTTTCCATTACTGATTTGGGCATTAAGTTGTGGGAGGCCCAGAATCCAACATTGCATTATGAAGAATTTTGTCATGGATGCCAAGGCTAATGTAGAAAGGTGGTATTCCTCCTTCTAGTGGTTTTCCATTGACATCTGGACCAAATATAAGTTCAGGTTGGTCATCAAATAGGTTAACAGAATCCTCATTTTCAGCAAGGTTTAGGGTCTAGTTTATCTGTGTTTTGTAGGTTTCATTCTTGATTAACTCTGTCAAAGGGACTAAAATCTTTAACTTAGCTACCTCTGCTCCCAAATTAAATGGAAAAGGGGCTTTCTTTGTTTGAGGGTTTTGAATTTTCACAGCAGGGATTTGAGTGGGAGGGTCTTCTTTTCCTTTATTGGGGACCTCTTTTTGTGAATTTTCTAATCTAGTATTTTGAGGTGTGTCCACTGGTTTTTTGGGGGGAATTGAAGTAGAGGGTTGATCATCAGAAGGTTGATTAGGGGTTATATCTTCAATGGTGGGGCCAGAAGGATTTTGGTTTTGTCTGGGGAGAATCTGGAGGATTTTAGAAACCAAGGGTTCTTTGATTTTCTTTACTTGATTTGGAACTGTTTTCTTGGTTTGGTCAGGGATATCAGAATTCCTTTTACTCCTTAGGTTATATTGCTTATGTACTCCAAAGATGGCAGAATCATAACTTTGCTTATAATAAAATGACTCTTTAGACTGGATTTGCAATTGGTACAACATATGCAATTCCTGATCATCTTGGGTAAGAAAAACAAAACCTTCATCATATAATCCCATCAGGTTAATCTATGTGTCTTGCTCTAGGTCTTCAGGGTGCGATGTTTCTGCATAATTTTCCTGGAAAGGAGGTCTAATATTCTAATCAGGTCCATTTTTTCTAGTGTTTTGGTTTTGGTTTTTCCTAAAGTTTGCGTTTCTAACTGGAGGTGCTTGTTGATTATCCCACTGGGGTTTCCTCTCTATATTCTCTATTCTATCCATTAACTTTTCCATGCCTTTTGCTAAGCTATCTATTTTAATGTCAGAGGGTGAAGGCTCATCTTTAGCTGAGCCTCTTCTTTCATTCCTAACTCTAGCTCTTTTAGCTAATAAATTAGCCTCTACACTTACTGCTACACTTTGCATATCTTCTAGGGTTGGGGGGTTTCTTTCCCTGAGATGGAATGCCATGTCTGTGTCAAAACCATCAGGGAACTTTATCAAAGCTAAGTCAGGTGGGGGTCTAAGATTAACTGGAATTGCATTATATATATTGTTAAATCCGGCACAGTAATATTGAACAATAGTTATTGGTTTCATTATTCTTAGAGCTTTAGTATTATTTTGCATTACTAAGTTTTAATTTATTAATTATTAATTAATTAATTTGATTTTATTTTTACTATTGGTAGGTGTTTTATTCCATTGATCCATGAGCGTTTTAACTTTTATTTCATTCTCCCAATTTAGTAATTGTTGCAAAATTTTTTGATCCTGTCCCTTGGTCAATACTGGTCAACTAGCATACTCTACTCGGTCTATTTAACATGCTTCGCTAGATCTGTTCTTCAACTTGTCCTGACGATGAACCACACTAGTTAAACGCGTCGACTGATTAATGTGATTTTCGCCGAAATCTTTCTCTAACATAATATGGATCACAGAAGCCTAAAATATTGAACAATCTCATTGGGTCCTCTCCTAATATTATATTCTGAAAGTCTATAGAGGATCTTTCATTTTATCTATTGAAAAATTGTTGTTGAAATACTATCAATACTATTATCAGGCAGTGATCTAAATTTCCTATCACCAGCTATTGAGTAAATGATTTTGGACATCCACAATATCAATTTCATGGTTAGTCTGTCATTATGCATGTGTGTAGTGTAGTGTCCTATGCCATCAAATTGGATGATTTTACTCTGGTAGTCTGCTGGCATGGCACCAAGTGGAGCAGGTAAGACAAGGGGAGCATATCTATTTGCCATGGCTATAAGCTGGGAAGGGCTAAAATGTGGGGTTGAGGCACTGGAAGATGATGCAATAGTGGAGGATGAACTAGGACTAGTAGGTGGTACCTGGGATATGATAGGTTGGTAAGGGAGTGAGGGTATGAATGGAGGTGGGGAATGGGCTTCAGATGTTGAAGGGAATAATGGTGAACTAAGAGTAGTGGACAATTGTTCAGAAATCTTAGGGATCTTGGAAGTACTAAGGGATGATTGTGGTGAATTTAGAAGGTACTCATCAGTTGATTTGTTGGTTTTTTCGACTTCGAGGTCTGCAATAAACTCTAGATCTATGATAGTGTCACAAATTTCACTTTTAGACTTTGATCTAAATAATGACAAATCAAATTTCTCATCAAAGGGAAGATCTTCTAAAACAACCATTCATCAGGGCACAAATTAGCTTTAACTAAGGGTGTGTGACTAGCTGAACTTTCTTCTGTTTTGGATTTTCTAGAAATCAGGTTGGGATTATCAAATACTAGGGGAGGGTTTAGATTTGGGTTAGCCCTCGTATAATGAGTTTTCGTCAAAGACAAGATTTCAGAATTTTTTAAATTTTTTTCTTTTCATGAGAAATAACTTCTAATAAACTACTTTAAGAGGCTCTAAATACATAATTAAACAGTTCTTAAAGGTTTATTAACACTGAGGGTTCTCCCCAGCAGAGTCGCAACTATGTTATCACTCAGTATTTTTACCTAGAAGTTATCAGAAGAAGGAAAAGGCCGAGTTAACTACAAACCAATCTTTTAAGTATAGGCTCTAGCCAAACTATGATTCAAAGAGGGCTCTCTCTATATGTTTTAGCTTTGTTTGCTGAGATTTTAGGCTAGTTCTTAAAGTTCAGGGAGGTTTTGGATTTGTATTAGAAGTTGGACGGTGGAATCCTTAAATAGATGGATAGAATGGTGTCTCTAGCTACTGGGCTATGGAGTCAAAGAAGGGCAGTAGAACTGGGATTAAATCATTAAAGGGAGTGTTCAATGGGCAAGCTAGTAGAGTGAAACACAGGTTTTCAGGTTGAATGGGTGAAATGATCTTAACCAGGGTGAGAGGGCACTTAAGAATCCTCAAACTAGGACTAAAAGGAGGAACAGAGGATGATCATGAGCAAAGGGCAGTTAAGAATCCTTTACTATAGACCATAGGGAAACTACCTGAACTAAGGAGCAATCAAGAATTCCTTAACTTAGATAATTTTAGCAGAAAACATACAAAATGCCTAATAGTCAAAACAAAGTGCAGTGAAGCAAGTTCTGAGATATCATTCCATATTAAAGAATTTAGATTTCAGATACTTTTAAGATTATGGAAAAACTTTTAAAGAAAAATGACAACACAAAGAAGATACTTGTCTGTATTTCGCACTACACATGAATCCAGTGAAATGTCTTTGCTTTATTCAATAATCTAGCCTGGTGGTCCAAAAGCAATACAATAGCTTACAGTCTTTGATCAAGAAAACTATAGAAATGTCTAAGAATCCACCCCACATACTTCGAATTGTAAAGTATTTATACAAAACTTATTACAAAATATCTCAAAACAACTTGAGATTTAATCTAGGAAATACAAATATCTTCTTGCAAGAAGATAGAGACAACTAATGAACTGTTTCATGTTGTCCCTTTTATTAAGGTTGTGCTGGCCTTTATTGTTGAAGTGTTAGGATTTTAATATGGCTTGTAGTTGTGGAGTTTCATGCTGGAGTCTTCTTTGCATTCATCTTTCAACTGATACTCTTTAACTATGATACTCTTTGACCCTACTACATTGTTTTCACCTGTTTTACCCGGCTGCCTTCATTTTTACTGTGTAGTAAATTTCTGTTGTAAATTTACCACAGTAAATCTGTCATTTTCTCCCACCATTCTACATCTGGTAATTTCACATTCACAATTCCCCTATAGATTTCATCAGCCTCAGTATAATTTGTAAAATTTGGCTTGGTGAGGAGCAAATGTTTTACCTCATGCTCAAGGAAAAGTAAGTTTTAAAAGGTGTCACATAATACTTTGCCTATTGGCAAGGCTTTTATGGATGAGGAACTGGCCTGTTCCTTAGCCAATTTTTTTGAGTCTATCACCATAGTCCAACTGGGTCATTATTTTATCATTGATGACCGTAGGACTCGGCAGACCTTTCTCGCTCAAAATCTGGAATTTAGCCATGAACCTGTCAATGCCTACCTACATATTGTGGCACTTTTCTTCCAAATTAAGCATAAGGTTCCTTTTGGAAAGGACCTTCCTTATTTCTAAAATGGAAGTTGTCCTATCTTCTATGTTTAGCTCCTAGAGCTCATATTTGTTCTTGTTGTTGAGGAAGTGGATGAGTCTAGTTGCATCCCCTAGCTTATTTTTGAATTCCTCCTTCACTTTCTGGAAAGCTTTTGTAGCTATCTTTACTAGCTTTATTTATTCAAAAATTACTTTGATTGATGGCCAAAAATTACTTTGATTGATGCCCACAACATTTCTTTGGTTTGTCCAAGTGGTTTCTCCAGTGTTAAATCCTTTTCTTGGATTTTGATTCTCTCACTCATTCTCTAGGCCCTTTGTGTTTCTTATTTCTACTTCAATTGGGAAAATCTGCAGTCTGTTTCCAAACTTGCAACCCTTTCTCTTAACTTGTTCATTTTAGTAGCCTGGATAGACATCTCTTCCATGGATTTGACAAGTTCTACTACTTTCTCTCCTGATGCACCTGCTGCTGATGTGGAATTTATTATTGCTGGCAAGGCTATTGCAAGTGGAGTTGTATGTGCCAAATATGCTGCTACTGTGGATGGCACTGTTGTGGAGACAGTGGGGATAACATTTGTTGAAAGGTGGCCACATCTACCTGCTTTAATTATATCAAAGCATCCAATTCCTTTTTAGTCTCTTTAAGTTGATCATTCAATTTCAAGACCAAGTCCATTAGTTCTTCATGCCCCCGCTGAGCTTCTAGGACTTCTAGTGTTTATGGATGTTGTAGCTGAGGTATTTTTAGCTATTTCTTTAATGCAGCTATGTCATCGTTCTTCATTTTGATAAGTTGTTCTGTGGCTTTTATATCCTAGGGATCGTGTCCCAATTCAATTACTAAGTCCTCTAAGGACTTGATCCTTGTGTCCTTGGCTTGTGAGGATACCTTCTCTAACTGGAATTCTGCTGAGATGTTGTTCAGGAAGTTCTGTAGCTAATGGGTAGCTATGGCTTTACCTATCAAGGTGGTGTATATCATCTCTCCAGCTTGTTTGTGTAGCTCAATCTGGTCTATGGGATGGATATCCCTTTCCAACACTTCGAAATCTACCCTTTTGAAATCTGATGTTGTCTTTGGTTGCTAGGCTGTAGGCTTTATATAGGTCATCCGTAGCTTCCCCTCTTTAATGTCAAAGGCTGACATTAGCCTTGTTTGATTGGTAGGAGTTAGCTTCAGATATTGTGCATATGTTTGGGCCTTAAGCCTCTCATTCCTAGCCTTGATTTCTTTATACCTTGATATCTTGGTCTTTGTCAGCTAGCATTCTAAAAGAAGACACTTAAACAATGAGCAGCATTTCCAACATCTGAGTTTGTGATGTGGAAGGCTCTTGCCTGCCTTCAAATGGATTGGTAGGCCTACTTCTTTCTACTTCTGTATTAGTGACTTCAGCTGAGTCTTCAGTAAACTCTTTCTCAGAGGCTTGATTTAGCCTTCACCTCTTGTTTGATTCTTGCTATAAATCAGAGGTGGCCATTCCTGAAGTGGAAGCCCCTTTTCTATTTCTTTTTGGGAACTTCTCCTCATTCTGAGGAGTTTGCATGACTAGGGGGGTGCTCATAGTAGTCTCTGGTTCTCCTGGTACCTGCAGAAAAGAGTTGTCATCAAGCCGCTTTTCTAAATCAATAAGAGCATTCTCAACATCTACTCCAGTGCTGTCCTGGTCTACTAGGGTACCCTCCACCCATTCTGTCTGATTTGCATAAGCTTATATCTCAGGTATGGGATGGTGAATGAAAGGTCCTAGCTTGACCTTTTGTCTCTTCTTTGTGATGAATTCCAAAGGATCATATCTATAGACAAAACTTCTTTGGAACTTCATATTCTGTAACATCAAGTCTACCTCTTGGCCAACCTCTCTAGAGTTGCATATGAAGGGGCCTAGTTGGTCTTTTATTTTGAAATTGACCTTCTTCTCGGCATTGACAAAATTTATTTCATCTACATTAATAATTTGCCTATAATATTCTAAAGCAAACAACCTCATTGGGAGGTATCTTGGTAGCTTTTATGGTTCCATCATGCAACCATAAATCATGATTTATGTATGGTTCTGTTAAAGATACCAGTCACCAACTTTGGTCTGTTTAGATAATTGGAGGACTCTCTTTATTTCTGGACTGATTCTTGAAGGAGGGCTACCAGTCAACATTTTCATGACTGAGTGTACAAATAAATCAATAAAATCTGAGTAAGAGTATGGAGATTGGTATTGGTTTATCAATGGGGTTCAAAAAATGACTGACCTGGGCTGACCCTTGGTGTCCAGCTTTTGAAGGGTGAATGGGAACTTCTGTGATTGATAATATAAGAACATATGGTATAAAATTGAGGAGTACTTGAAAACCCTTTCATTTCCTATTCTTGTGAAATGCTCATGCATTCTGTTAGCTATGAATGTGGCAAAGTCACAAATGGTTGTATGAGGTTGTCCTGGGGTATAGATAGACATGAAAGCCAAGGCAATTTCATCAATGTACTCACTTGTGGAGTAACCCAAAACACAAGATATCATGGCTACAATATTTTGGCCCCAAGGGGAAAATATAGCTACTACATATGGAGGGGGGTCTTTAGGGATGTGCTTCTCTTCTATGATGAAGGTTTGGAGCAATTGGGCCAATTTTGCAGAGCTGAGTTTGGGATATAAGTCCAATAAGTCTCCAATTGAGAGGGGAGTTAGGTTTGGCCCTGGTTGGAGCTGCAACATCTCATTGATGGACTCAGCAATGATGGTGAAAAGGACCTTCTGGTCATGAGACATGATGGTTCTGTGACTGGGGACATAGCAAGCATAGCACATATGCATAATTTCAGGAAAAATGTGGACTTGGGGGAACTAGTACTTGGGAAAATTTGACTCCCAAAGGCCAATTTCATCAGCATGGTTCAGGAACTTGTCCCTACTTTGGAAATGTACTTTGAGCAGGAGCTCTATGATAGTGGTATCTTTTATCTGGAAGTCTCTGTCAGCCAAGGGAAGGTGGTCTAGGTCTAAATGAGGTGTAGTGATAAGCCTCACATCTGTTGCAATTGGGGTAGCCATACTTAGTTCTTGTGGATTTGAGTGTGGGGGGTGATTTAGAGTTTTTAGGCCAACGGAGATTTTGCAGTGGTTTATGGATCATAGTGTTAAAATTTAAGTAAATTTGATCTTTTTACTTACTTAATAATGTCAAAGAGGGTGAATTGACTTGGAATTTGACAATGGAGCTAGAATTCCATGGTTAAATACCGAGAATTGTGTGGAATTCACTGTTAATGGTGGTTGAAGGAGGCTACAAAGTATTGTATGGTACTAGTAAGGACTGTTAAATGAGTTGGACTATCTACAGTGTCTGTGGAGAAATGGCAGAGGTTTATGAGTAATTCAGTTGTTTGCAGGGGTCGCAATGACTTTCTGAATTATCAAAGGCAAAATGCATGAAAAGAGTGAAAAGAGGGGTAAACGGGCTTTTATAGGGAAAACGGTTAATCTTGGCGGGTTTCATTGTTTGATGAATAGTTATGGTTTTTGGTTAAAACGAGGCAGTGGTTTTGGGAGATCCATCGCAACGATTTTGTCGTGCGGGTGGTATCTGGGAGGGGTCACCCAATTCCATTCGCGCTTGACACGTAGCGTCGGGGGCCAGGGGGAAAACCACCTTATCGGGCGGGTAAAGGGCAAACGTTGGGTCGGCCCGATATGCTTGTCGGGTGTTGGATGTGGAGGAGGGGCAATCAACGGTGATCGAGAGACGGGAGTTGCGCCGGGGTGAATGATGTGATTTGATGGGGTGCTCGGGGACCTAATCATCGACAGTTTGAAATTAATTTAGAGCCTAATCTCATTGGGGACCTTTTAACACATGATTAAGGACTGAGGGTGGGTTTTTAAAGTTTTTTTGGGATAAGGGGTAGTAACATAGTTTATAAATAAACTAAGGGGTGGGGATATTTTATATAAGGGGGTTAAATATATATGGGGTAGTGGGTTTTTCAGGAATTTTATATATTTAATTAAAAAAGTTAATATGAAGTGAAATGAGCAGAAGGGGCATTCTACCTAGGTGTATGACATGTTGTGTATTTTCCATATACCTAGTACTTAAATGTATTTGGTGGACTTTTTGTACATAAAACATGTTTATAAAGGGGTTTTCCTAGACAAAAGAACTTAACCTTAGGAAAAGGGGTTTTGTGAGGGGAATGAATGAATTATCATGAAATTTAACACCTTTCCTTCTTAAGTCATCAAGCCGAGGGTCTAGTCCCACCAGAAGTCAGAGAAATTCTCTAACCCTTTTTGACTTAATAATTAAAGGTATTAATATTTTTCTTATGGAAGGGGAGTTAGTGAGTGTCATGGGGGTAAAAATGAGTGAGGGGATGTTAATTAAACCAAATTGTGAACCATTGCCTTTGTTTTGTTTACCACTCATGCATATTTAAATGATGCATTTAGACCAATGACATAAGTGCTTTCTGTATCCAATGACATGATATTTCTGCAACCTTTCTACTACTTACCCACTTACTCATCCTACCATTTTTTCTTCACTTTATTTGGGTGCATTTAGACTAGCAAACCCTTATCAATCTTTTCTTTTCTTTACAAAATAAACTATCTAAGTCTAACACTATATCCTCCAAGGGCTCAGATTAAACTGATGAGCTCCTTTTATTCATTCTACCTATCTAATGATCTGCCAAGATTACATTGTTTGGTCAGAATTCTTCACTACCTATGAAACATAGAATTCAAAGCATGAAATAGCCAAGTTTAAACATTTTGACTATTCATGGATTGTGGCATAAGTAACAAGTTGCACAGAATCGTTTATTATGCATAAAAGGTAAACAATAGTGGAATTTTGACTTGCACACATTCCTGGTCTCTTTTGTCTTTTGGGGTTCATATATTTCAATTTTTTTTGACCTATTTTCATTCTTTTTCTCCTTTGATTATTCTTTTAGGACATACCCTCTTTACATTTTTTAATTTTTTTAATATGGAAAACATTTGCAGAAAGCGAAGGTATGTACAATATTACAAGGCTTAACCTTAGTCAATCAAAATTATGATTCATATTGGTATAGGAACCTAGCAAGAAGGAAGGAGAAATCCTTAACCGCCTTCTAAATAACTATAAATATACGAAAGATTTATCACATTAGCTAACCATCATCTAAAGAAAAATGAATAAAAGAAAGGAAATCATACAAAAAAAAAATAAACATTGGAGGTTGTAGTATACTAAGAATGAAGTGGTGAACATGACGTGGACCTTCACCTGGGGATTTATCCTCTAGTCAATATGGAAGGAACGCAACCAATGAATATTTCGTGATAAAAATCTTCCACTCACAAACCTTATGGAAGAAATTCGTTGTCATATTAAGGAAACCATCAGTAGCAGAAGAATTCAAATCTTAGAGGAACAACCATCCCCACAGGAAATGCTACTTTTAGAGTTTTTTGGCTTGGAATACATAGGTGATATGACCCATGGACCTATAGAAAGTCCTATAAAGTTTGGCTCTATAGTCTGGAAGGCTTCTCTAGAGGGATTTTCTAAATTGAATTTTGATGGAGCATCTAAGGGCAACTTAGGCAAGGCTAGAGCTAGAGGAATCATTCAGGACTCGAAAGTTAAAATTCAAAGGTTATACTTCTTCAACATGGTCCAAGACACAGATAATGCAATAGATTTCCAAGCCCTAGAGCAGGGGCTGGAAATGCAGTGATGAGAGAGAAGGGTGAATGTAATAGTGGAGGGGGATTCTACATTAACTATCAAAGCGACACGTAGACTGCAATGTGGTTGTCATATGAATAAGGTCATGAATAACTGGTGCCTCACTCAGATAATCCAAAGGATTAAGGAACACCTGGAGAAGTTGAAAATTATGGAGTGTTCCTTAGTGAGATGCTGGGCTAATATGTTGGCGAACAATGTTGCAAACGGAGGGATTACAAGGGTAAGGTTGAGCACCGAACTAACTAGGGAGGACATGGTGGACATACAACTAAAGGAAGACTATTAAGCACCGGTGGAGAAAGATCACTCCACATCAGATAGACAAGGAAAAATATGCGGGGCAGGCCAAGATGAGTTCAGTGATGCACCTGGTGAGATGAACATTTAACAATTATCATAAGTCGATAAGTTATGGTTGTTAGTTAAGATCAAGGAGGTACATGTCATCAAGATAGGAAGGACATAACAGTCGCTGATGGCAAGGGGAAGAACCCTGGATCACTCAACAATTCAGGGGCACATCACATTGATTGTAAATAATGGTTTAAGTAGTGGAGAAGGACAATGCCTAGCGCAGATTTGTACCGGAACATGATGATGGAAATAATAGCTTACACAAACTGTTTACAAAGGCAAATGAGGTGGAAGATAGCCCCACCCTCGAACGAATGTACAAAAACTCCATCATTTTGCAGAAGTTGATGGAAGCAGGAGGGGAAGGTGGTCATAGAATAGGGCAAAAGGATCTGGGTTGGATGTTTCCTTTATATGTTAAATATGGAAAATGCATCGGTTGCATAATGCTAAGGGTGAAGATTACAAGGTGGAGAAGTAGCAAGAGAGAATTTGTTCTTCACAGAAGCAAGGCCTCCAAGACAATAATGGATAAGGGGAGAAATGTTGGTAGCAGGCCACAAGGAAGGCCAAGAGTGGATGCTCAGAGCTCTTTGGCTGGTAAGTAGATTAGAATGGATGATCCAAAGAGGAAGGAATCACTAATATATCACATGACTATCCTTGAGAAGAGAAAATAAATTATCCAAATTAAGGATGAGATTAACTAGATCATAGACACAGGGAAATCCTAAACAAGGCAAATTTATAAGAGAACTTTGGGGATAACTTGGCATGTTAAAACCTTAGTGAGAAACCTACAAGTGGAGTCGACAGAAGAAAGAACTAGGAGGCAAGCGGAACACCAACTACAACTGAAGAAAATTGAGCAGTGACAACAGGCTGTAGAGGAGGCACTTTAAAGGGTGATTAACATAGAACGTCCGCAAAATGATATAATTAGATATATTAACAAAATGTTCTCAATTTACCTAAAATATATCCATAACCTGGATATCACATTAGGAGTGGGACAGGGCGAGCCAACCAGACTAATGAAATACAAGGTTAGAGAAGTAACTGGAGCTAGTGACAAGCAATCGGAAACACAGAGAGTAGGGACGACTACAACGATAACTATAGTACATAAGACCACACCTTCATCTGGGTCAAGTGAGGAGGAATTTCCTTCAATGTCCCTGGATAAATGATCATGATTTTGTGTCTAATTTTGTTTAATTTTGTCGATTGTTTATGTAGGAAAATTCAAAGTATTATGAAGATAGGTAGGTCTGTAGGTGTAGAACAGAAAGATAGATTTATAGACAGACCGCCTTCGAATGGTAATTGGCTAAGTAGCAGTAGAAGAAGAGAAACTTTTGTAGATATGCCTAGGATGTACCATAGACAACAAAACCTTATGGCCTGTCTAGCTAAGTTTATGCTCGAGACTATATTTTACTACAACTGGTCTAATTTCCAATCTGGCAGACTAGCAAGATATGATGTATTTTTTTATTCTATTGTGATATAAGGTTGTTCTACTGACTTACAGAAAAGAAAAAAATGATGTCAAATTATGTTATTCAATATAGATATTGAAATATTTTATTTATGGTTAATAGTAAAATATTTTATTTATTAAAATATTTTTATTTTAACTATTACATGTCAACTAAACTTATAATAAATCACATATCATTTAAAAGAAATTATTATATTTTTACATGGAACTTATCAACACCATATTAAATAGTAAGGGAATTACATATCTCTTTAATGTTATCCTTTTGTCTTCACGAGAGAAGAAAATGAACATTGCAAAGATAAGAACTAATTATCATGAGATTTAGAGTGAAATCATAACTTGGGCTATTCCTAAAACATTGTGGGAGGAAAGAATCTCCCCCTCTTTGCGATACTATGAGAGTTGAAGATGAAAAGCACTTTATTGCCAAGAGTTGAAGATGAAAAACACTTTATTGAGAAATCCTTACTTACATCAGTTCTCCTTTTCAAAACATTTTCCACACTACCAACCTTCTTGATTTGTTAAGTCAACAAAATTACACTCATTTTAGAACGTTTCTCTCCTTTTTTATCATAGAAATAAACTTTTAAAGAGCCCCCGCTTACCTTCTTAGATACACCATATTCTCCCTTTTTGTCATAGAAATAAACTTTTAAAGATCCCCCACTTACCTTCTTAAGGTCTGATATACCATATTGGTTTTATGGACGTTAATCATCATGATCTTCATCATCATTAAATGTAAATTCATTTGTTTTTCTTTACTGTAAAGTACTTTATCTCTATATAAAATAGGTGTAAATTTAAAATAGAAATTGAAGTATTTTATTTATGGTCAAGATTGATTTTTTTGTTAATATTATTTTTTAGTTTGTTATTGTAAGTATATATATATATATATATATATATATATATATATATATATATATATATATATATATATATATATATATATAATTTAACATTATGTAATGACATCTCTCTCATATTGTAATATCGTGTTGTAGAGTGTCTCTATGCAAAACTAAAAATATGTTGAAATATTCTCATACCATTCATTTAATACTTTTGACAACTAAATTGAAATGGTTGAAGCTTTATTCCAAAATAAATATGAATTGTAGCTTAGTTTAGATATAACCAAATTAAAGTAAATAAATAAAAAACTAGTTAACAAGCCCAAATTAGATTGATTAACTTTTTGAATGAAGCCATTAAAAATAAATAAATAATATTTAAAAAATCTTGGCCGCCCAAAAATAAATTGTTATTTTTATTGGATTACACAAATATATATTATAAATTTTAATTGTAGTTAATAGTTTTGATGAGTTAATTGCATTGAATTTAGAAAAAAATTCATTTACAAAAAAGTTGAAAAATTTACATTGAATTTAAATTTTGGATTTTTCCAAACACATTTTTAATTAATTTTATTTAAAATAGAGTTGAAAATTTATTAAAATTACAAATTAAATACTTTCAAATCTTAAAAAAGTTATATTTATTTATTTATTTAAAACACAATTTTAATAAACTAAAAATATTTTAATAATTTTATAAATGAAAACTAAAATGTCTCAAATATAAAATTTAATATCACATTATAACAGATGCCAATTTTGAACCTAATAACAAATTTATTATCATAAGCTTTAATAATAAATTCAATATTATAATTATGATCAATGATAAAGTTCACCAATTACAATGATTAAAACAAATGGAATATGCATCGTTGTTGCTTAGTACCTACCACACTAGAGTCTTATTCAAAAAGTTTTTGGTAGCAGCTTATGAAAAGACACTTCCCATTAAACTAACAAAAATAAAAGGACACTTCCCATTAAACTAACAAAAATTTATATCCACACTATCTTTTTAAAAGATCAAGAAAACTAATAAAGTATACCTAAAATGAAAAGACAACAAAAAATAATATAAAAGGGAATTGGTTCATCATATTATAGACATAGATGGCAGCCATGACTTACCAAGACAACGGTGGGAGGATCCTCTTCCAATATGTACTACTTGAAGCAATTTTGTCTAGGTTTCTGAAGTTTTGTTTTATCCCTTTGGAAAATAGTGTATAAAATGTAAAGTTTAATATATTATGTATTACTTAGTTCCATGCACTGTGTACATATATTTTAATAAGTCCTTCCATTATGGTTATGTTATTTTTAGATTTTA
This sequence comes from Pinus tabuliformis, assembly GCA_031772625.1. NCBI lineage: Eukaryota > Viridiplantae > Streptophyta > Pinopsida > Pinales > Pinaceae > Pinus > Pinus tabuliformis. The sequence continues at coordinate 658,441,911 of CM062817.1, forward strand.
GTGATAAGAAGAGTGTAAATATATTTTTATAAATGGATGTTTTCATAAATTGATATATAAATATATTTTTGTAAAATTTTATGGCAATTTTAAATTTTATAAATGGGATTTTAAAAAATTACAAATTTATCAAATCTTTTTAGTTAAAATTTAATAAATTTAATTTAATTTCAAATTTCTAGAAATAGAGTAAAATAAACAATCTTATATAATATATAAAATATATTTTTTCATATTATTTATCTTATTTTTTTGGGTCAAGATATGCTCTCTAGCCCAATATGGTAGAGATATTGAATATAATGTAATATGAGGTAAATATCTTGACTAAGTGAATATAAAATAATTAATAATTATAATTATTAATTTCACTTATTCAAGTTACATAAAATTAAAATAAAATAAATATAAAATTAATAATTAAACCATCCTAGATTCATTTTAATTCTAGAGTTTCATAGAAGAGATTTGATCCCTCTCCATACTTGGTAGATCTTAAATTAATGGATCTAGGGTGATAACTTAAATTAGAATTAATATATTAAAATTTGTGCAACAAGTGTTGATAAAATTTTGCTTATAATTTCTTAATGCTCATGGACATGAATTTGTACTCACCTTTATTTTTCGTCTAATTTTGTTTTTGGATGTTCTAGGCTCTTATGTTTTGTGTAAAAGTAGGCATTTTAACAATTACAAAATTAATGTCTATTTTTACACATTCTTTGTTCATTTTCACCTCTGCAAATTTGGAAATATAAGTGTTGATGGACATTGCATTAGTTATGAGGAAACCAGAAAGGATAGTCATGCTATAGAAAACACAAGAATGAAAATTTATGCTATGTATTTGGAGACACCAAACATATCATTTCTTTTAATATTGGAAATCAATATATGCACATACAAACTAAATAGTACATACTCCAATAATCATAAAACTAAAATAAAAAAGATCCATGTTACTATATGAGTTCATGAATCTCCATGGGCCAACTAACTTAGTAAGCTTTCCTATGAAATCAATTTATGCACATACAAACTAAATAATACATACTCCAATAATCATAAAACTAACATAAGAAAGATACCATGTTATTATAGGAATTTATGAATCTGCATAGGCCAACTAACTTGGTATGCTTTCATGTTGTTGGTATGATTTCAACATCAACATGGACGGAGATAAAGCACATGTATATGTTTATTCAGACATTTTTAACTATTTCTCCACTGAAAGGAAAATTATGGTGTGAGTTGTCCTTTAGAACATTATATCTACCTCGACATATTTAGTGAATTCAACGTCAAGAAATAGCAATTTGAAGCTTAGAATTTTCAGAAGATAATGGTTTTAATGTTAGTGTTTTCAAAATTAGCATTGTGATTGATAATTGCATTCGATATTTTTTAAAAAATTACCAATGGTGTGAATTTTGGGTGAACCGCTTTTAAAAAATTACACTATTAAAAATGTTAATGGTAAATATTAAATTAATAATATATCAAATACTAACTAATAAATAACAATAAATAATAGACATCTTTAATACATCTATAATGTCAACCAGATTATACATCTCAACTAATAAATATATAATGTTAACAAGATTATACATCTTAACACTTGCAATAGACTTAAAATTTGGAATTACCTGCACTAACTAATAGATAATGCAAATCTTTATTACATCTATGGTGTTAACAAGATTATATATCTTAACACTTGCGGCAGAGTTAAAGTCTAGAAGTGCATGGATAGTAGGTAGGCAAAACAATTCATACAAAACCAATTTTCCTCCCTTCATAATATAAAAATATATATTAAAAACTGGCTTAGAAAATAGTTCACAAGTAACTGTAGCTGTGTGCCTCAAGCGACATAAAAAAACAGAAGCAAAATTCAGGACCTTCTGTTGGGAACTTGGGTGATCACCGTTGTTAGAAACTCACGAAAGTCGTTTTGCCGCATTGCGGTTTACCAGCTACTTTAAGAGTCGTTTCGCCACATGGCGGTTTACCAGCTACTTTAAGGAGCAGTGTGGTTTAGAACCAAGTTCATGCCAAGTGGGGACCCTTTTCAGTTATTCTTATTCGAAAAATCAGTGCACGATTATCAGATCTCGAAAAAACATGTTTACAGCAATGCTCACTTCGAGCAGGGACAGTCTTGCAACGGTAATCTTAATCCGAAAATTTGTTCATAACTTCCACGAATCTAAATGCAGGCTGTATTGTACAGCAGTCCATTCCCAGAGGAGGAAAGTACAAACTAGTAATGATTATAAAATAAGAAAAAGAAGCTCGCAGCCAACAAAATGCACGATAAATAAAATAAAACAAACTAATTCCAAGTCAACCCAATATCGATTGAGTTTATCCAGGATAATAAAAATAAGATAGAGATTGTATATGCTTCTCTTTCTATTATATATAGATTGCCGAGTTCCAAGTATCTGGACGAAAAGATTGGTATGGTGATAAGGCTAAAGATTCTTTAATTTTTAATACAGATTCTTGAACATATGTTATTCTTTAGGAATTGATAATTTTGGCATCTTTATATATATAAAATTTAAAAGGCATGTAGTTTTGATAATGAATTATATTTGTTGGTTTGAAATGTATTGGTTAAATTTTTTTTAATGTGATTTCGAAAGAAAAACTAAACTTCAATTATGAGATTGCTTCACTTAAGTTGGAACTAGGTTGTACTTATTAAGATTGGAGAATGCTACACGATATTTTGTGGTATTGTTTTGAGACCTTGTCCGAATATTTTTAAAATTCGTGGCATGCTCGCTTGTTTGAGGACATCCTTAGATCTGGCTGATCCAATTCCTATTCTGATTTCTGTCCTGCCCAAATGGATATATACAGTTCTGAAAGCAGGTCGCTCGAGGTAGAGGATGATCATGTTAATGGTCGAGTAGGGCTCGTAAAACGAGTTTATCATGTGAAGAATGGAGAAGAATTAAGGTCTGGTGACGGTAACGGGGAAGACAAGATCGAAGAGAAAGAGGTGAGCATAGAGCAGATCTTTGACGACAAGAAGCTGCCTCCCTGGTCGGAACAGATCACATTCAGAGCAATGTTTGTGAGCTTACTGCTGGGTATCATGTTTTCTATAATTGTCATAAAATTGAGCCTCAGCACGGCAATAATCCCTTCTCTCAATGTTTCTTTCGGCTTGCTGGGATACTTTTTCATCAAAACATGGACCAAATTCCTTGAGAAGTTCAGGTTATTGAAGACTCCGTTGACCAGACAAGAGAATACTGTGATTCAAACCTGTGTGGTGGCTTGTTATGGGATTGCATTCACCGGTATATATGAGTTCAGTCTTAAACACTTTATCGTGAATTATTCTGTGATTTTGGTTTTCTGAATTGGGTATAATGGCAGGGGGGTTTGGGTTATACTTGTTGGCTATGAGCAGAAAGACCTATGAGCAGGCAGGCATTGGTACTCCTGGGAATACTCCAGACACTGTCAAAGATCTAAGTCTTAGTTGGATCATTGGTTTTCTTTTCACCGTGAGTTTCATAGGACTGTTATCGCTTGTGCCTCTTCGGAAGGTAAGGAAGTTTGGAATCATTTAGAGTGTATAAGTTTTGATATAAGCGATATAAGTATTTTATTTTTGGGTTTCTTCGCAGTGACTATGAATTTCATTCTTTCTTGGCTGCTTCTTAGATAATGTTGATAGACTATAAGCTCACCTATCCAAGTGGTACATCAACAGCGACTCTCATAAATGGATTCCTCACTCCTCAGGGAGACATTGAGACAAGCAGGCAAGGTAATTCTACTGTAATGTCAGAATATATAACTTTTGAAACTTCACAAATTTCTCAAGTTGATCGAATGAATATAAACAGAGTGTAGGTTATCCTCACCTTTACATATCAATGGTTTTTTCACCTTACAGTGTATTGCAGGAAACAAGTCAGAGCTCTCGGAAAATACTTTATAGTCAGTTTTCTCTGGGTTTCTTCCAGTGGTTTTTTACAGCTGGTCACGACTGTGGCTTTGCTCAGTTTCCTACTTTTGGATTAAAAGCTCGGGATCAAAAGCATGTATTTCCGTTACTATACATCTTTCCATCTCTTTAGTTTCAAAACTAGGCAATGAAAACTTCACCAAAAATGGTCGTGTTGCAGATTTTTCTTCGACTTCAGTACGACGTATGTAGGAGCTGGGATGATCTGCCCTCCCTTGGTAAACTTGTCTATATTGTTTGGAGCAGCTATCTCTTGGGGTCTCATGTGGCCTCGCATACATAACCACGAAGGAGACTGGTACACTGCCGCTGACACAAGTATGCATGGCCTCCAAGGTTACAAGGTATTTGTGTCTACTGCTCTCATAATGGGTAATGGACTCTACAATTTCGTCAAAAGTTTGTACATCACTGTGACCACCATGTATAGTCGACGGAAGAAGACAAAGAGGACACAAAATGGTCTTCCAGGGGGAAACAGTGATGGCAATAATGAGGCACCAGTGGATGCAGCAATACCCTATGATGAGCAGCGGCGGAACGAGATGTTTATGAAGGACAGCATACCCATTTGGGTGGCCGGAGCTGCGTATGTGGCCCTTGCTGCCATATCGATGGGGGTCATCCCACAGATTTTTCATCCTGTGAAATGGTATTTTGTATTTGTGGCCTACATACTGGCACCAGTTTTGGCATTCTGCAACGCATATGGAAGTGGGCTCACAGATTGGAACTTGGCCATAACTTATGGGAAACTAGCCATCTTCAACTTTGGAGCATGGGCAGGGAATGACCATGGCGGTGTACTGGCAGGATTAGCTGTCTGTGGAGTGATGATGTCTATAGTGTCCACTGCTTCAGATCTGATGCAGGATTTCAAGACTGGAAACCTGACCCTATCATCCCCAAGATCTATTTTTGTGAGTCAAGTGATTGGGACCGCCATGGGATGCAAAATAGCACCTTGTACCTTCTGGTTATTCTACAAGGCCTTCGATATTAAATAAATTTTAAAATATTAAGTTAAATATTAAATAATTTTTAAAATAAAATTGAATCTGTAAATCATGACATCACTAATGAAGGTTGAAATCAACTATACACCTCATTATTATTATTTTTTGTTTATATTTAAATTATATATAACTTTTTCATCAACCTAATAACATTTATTATTTTTCTTAAATTGAAAATAAATGCAAAATTAAAATGTTAACAAAATAATAACTTATTAAAACATGATATTCAACCATAAAGAAAAAAATTCCTTTTATTTATATTCTTATGAATCCCAAATGAAACTATCCATCGTATTTTTATATCTATATATTTTTTTTCTCATCTTTTTGTCAAATTTTAATATATTTATTAAATCTTATTTTTCGGAATTCATTTGAAAAAGTTCTATATAAATTAATACTTTTCTTTTTATATTCTCATTAGCTTCTATAAAGTATTTTTTTATGTTCTTGTAAATTCCAAATGAAACTATCCATTGTATTTTTATATCTCTGTATTTTTTTCTCATCATTTTTGTCAAATTTTAATATATTTATTAAATTTTATTTTTTGGAATTCATTTGAGAATTTTCTATATAAATTAATACTTTTGTTTTTATAATTTCATTGACTCCTATCACGTTAAATATTAAAAAATCTTTAAAATAAAACTAAAATTATAAATTATAAATCATGACATAAGAATATTGACTTAATAACTTTTATTATTTTTCTTAAATTGAAAATAAATATTTATTAAAAAAATTAATATTATTAATATTTTTAATTAAATATGTCTTTTAACAAACATGTAATCATTATTTTATATAATATGATTATTAAATATTTATATTATTAATAATAAATATATAGTTCAACTTATATACAATTAAAATGATTAAACTTTTTCAAATATGCATATATACATCAATAAACCAATTTAATTGAAATTGTTTATTAGCATAAATTTTAATTCAAAGTCATATTAGGTTAATTCTTATTCAATTTCAAAAGCAGTAATTTACTCATCAAAACAAATTAGGAAAGGAAAAATGTGTTTAGTTTTAGATATTAATTTCATGACCAAAGATATAAAGTATTGTGCAAGATGGTAGAGACCTAACATGTTAATTCTAATTCTAATTCAAAAGCAATAATCTAGTCATCAAAACAAATGACGAAATTGAAAGGAGAAATGTATTTAGTCTTAGATATTAATTACACCAGCAAATATATAAATAATTGTGCAATATGATAGAGATTATAAAGGATATATGTTTGAAGAAATAAGATTCACACAAATTGAAACTTTGGGTGGGCCTTTTGTCAAAGCCAATGGATTGATTTTCATGGACTGGGGAAATACAAATGAAATGCTTCAGACTTGGTTTTTGTTTTTTCGTTTTGGTTTTTTTGGCTTTCAAGTATCTTATGTATTTTGTGGTTATGGTCCTTGGAGAAGTTTTTCTTAGGAGTACTTTTGGAAAAATAGATTTGCAATTGCATAATGCACTTTCTATGTTCTATTTTACTAGATAATTAGTACTGGCTATCAGCAATTTACGAAAAGGTGTCTCTTTAAAGAATCAATGGTTGTATTGAGACTTTTTTGTAATACATATGCACGAACATGTAACTATTTTTTGTTATTATAATGAAGAATTATATTAATGCTAAGGATCTCGATATAAGTGACGGCGGAACATTGCTTGTCAAGGAGTAATGGAGAATGCATGGTGGTGATACCCCATAGCTACAACATTTGGTAACATGGTTTCTTTCAAAATTAGCGAACATTCCTTCTGAAAAGAGGTATTTAGAAACTAGCTCAACTTATTGTTTGGAGTGAGTTGACATTTCAATCCTCATACTTCAGTGCACAAAAGGCCATTTTAATAAACATAACTATTAGATAATATTATTGTTAATAGTGGTTCGATAACCTATTTCATTCCTTAAGTTAATAGACTAATTTCTTTTTTGTGGCTTAAAAATTTGTATGTTTGTTTGTAATTGCTAGAATCTACACTCTAGATGGTAAATTCTTGAATGATTAATCATTAATGTACTACAAATGTCATTTATATCTTCACTAATGTAAACATATGCATGTTTTCATATATATGTTTAAATCTATATATTTGAACTAATTCTCCATTTCGACCTTTTGACTTAAGCTCATTGAGTTTCACATCTATAAAGTTTGTCATAATAAAATCCTCAAAGGATTGACAACATATCTAAAATGGATTTTGCATGATAAAAAAACCATAAGTTGTAAAAATTCAAATCGAATTATGTCCATCCTTAAAGATTTTTGGTTAGCCATGCCTTATATAAGATTGGACAATTCGTCTTACTATAAAGGATTAATATGAGGCTTCTCTCAAATTGAGAGACTATAAAAACTACAACCTTTGTAATCAATGCCTTAGTTAATCACTTGTTATTTTAATAGCTAGTGCAAACATCTCTCATTATTTTTTATTCACTGCCATCTCTCCTTAAGCCTACTTGATAGTAAAAAATAATTTATTATCCATGATTTCTTTGTAAATATTCAAAATGAAATATTGTAGGTTCCTTACCATCCTTGGCGCAATTAATCATGGATTTTGTCTTTGCACCTTACTTCCATTCCTTTCAAATACTCTAAGTTGTTCAAGCTTCCCAACTTCTTATTTCTTGACTGTGTTGAAAAGGTTAGCCTTCGAGGCTCAATGTCTAATAGTGATGTGTGGCTTCCTAAGGTTTCTCTCTCTCACTTAACAAGTATGTGCTGCTATCTTACTGCAACCTCTCAATTTACTGAAATATACCTTTATATTGGAACATTCCCTTCTTTTAGATTGTAACCTGTCCCTCTTCTAGATTGGAACATGTCCTTCTTCACGATTGGTCTTAAGACATGACCCATTCCCCTCTTTCAATAATATTAAAAGTTAGACCATTTTTCAATTTGCTTGTGTGATCCTTTTCAAAGGCCATGTTAATCTTCTATATATTGTTCCAAATTTAGTTGATGTTCCATACATGCATAAGTTAAAAATAAATTTTTGGCGTTAAAGCATTTTTATAGCAAGACTTAATCCCATATTTTTACCTGCTTTTGGGTGTGTTTGGTAGCTTTGACCATTGAAGGGAACTAAAAAAATGGCAACAACAGTTTCTTAGTTTTGTTTCTGTTATATCGTCATCATTTATAGTGGTTTGGTTCAAATTCTCATCCTTATACCTTGAATTAAACCCACATTTTTAGATTCTTTTGAAAACATTTGGGTGACCTTGGCCATTGAATGCCATTAAGGAGATGATAGAGGATTTTTTGAGGATACTTTTTTTCATATCTGCCTATTTTATAATGGTGTGGTTCATCCTTTCATTCCTACACAACTTTTATTTTTCCAGTTTCTATACAATTATCGGATCCACCTATTTGGACTCGCTGGCATATTCTCCTCCAACTTAATCTTTCTCTATATACATTTACTCAAAATTGCCTCCATTCCACAGAAAAATGGATGACAAAGATAATGGTGGCTTTGGGATTCTTGATCATGCTCGATCAAATTCTCGAGGTGCCCTAATGGAGACTAAATCTTTTCAATTGCAGATAGTATCAAGAAAGTACAAAATATCATTTTGATCTTCGTTCATAATGATTTGACGAGCATTTGGATCTCTCTTAATAAATTACAGGAGAATAAGTATCATGTTAACCTGTAGAATGACCTTTCTTGGTAATTACAAGCACCACAATAATTATACAAATTTTCATGAGTAATGCAATCAAAATTTTAATGAATTTCTACTAAATAATTCTTATCGTTCTTTTAGTTTTCATTTTCTCAGAGCGAAAAAAGCTTGATAGTATTATATAAAATATATAAAGGACAAAATATATTACATCATGTATAGCTTGTAATATAGATCATAGCAAAATCTGAACAATATCAATTCCAGAAAAGTCGGTTGGCCTAAATATATCCCCATAGTAGACGAATAGATAGCAGGATGCTTGTGAAGGAGACAAGACAACCTAGATAGATAGAAAGATGGCGAAAATGCAAATCCAACATTATCCAGTGGAGCAAAAAGGATCATTTCAACCATCAAGGAGAATAACAGTGGCCTATGAAAAAAACCAAAATACAGTAAGCAGGAAAGACATACCTGGGAGTCTGCAAAGAAAATTTGAGGTTATGTACCAGGGAGAGAGAATTCCTGAATGGAGAAAGTTTCTGCTCCAAAAATTACATCCATATTCCAGAAACCCTTTTGTGAGAGTAGACCTTTCTTGGATAATATATCGGCTTGGGAGTTTTGAGCTCTGTAGATATGCTGAATTGAGTATCCCTCCATCCGCCCCCATAGAGACATGATTCTATTCATCCAACCAACAAGATGCTGTTTTTTGATATGATTCTTCCCTGAGACATGATCAATAATAATTTTGGAGTCTCTGCAAATCAAAAGGGACTGAATGTTTAGAAAATGGCTGATAGTTAGAAGTCTTGCTAGTGCCATAGCCTCTGCTTTATTATTGGTACCCTTTCCCCTATCATAGAAAATTTGATATTGCAGGTCATTCTCCATAATAATATGGACCCCACATCCGCATATGTCATTTTGAGTTGCCCCGTCAAAATATGCTCTTGGGAAAACCATAAGTTCTGGAGATCATTCTGATTGATTTGACTTAATACGCTGAGAAGCTTTCGCTAGGATAGTGTTGAAGAGGGAAATAATGTTATCAAAAACACCCATGAAATTTTCCTTTCTGTCCTGAAATATAATATTATTCCTCCATTTCCATATAAACCAGAGAACTAGCAAAATGATTGGCCTCCATGATTCTTTCTGACAGCTCCACCAAACAAAAGCTTCTTTTATAGAGGAATGAGATACATATGAGAAACCAAAATATGCAGCAAGTACACGCCAGAGTTTCTGGGTAATATGACATTGAAAAAACATGTGATAATTGTTTTCCTCAGCCGATCTGCAAGCATAACAATACCCAGGCCCAGACCAATTCCTCTTTTGTAAATTATCCCATGACAGATTTTTATTATGGAATACCAACCATGAGAAAATGATGATTTTATAAGGACATCCAGATTTCCATAGAATTACTGGAAAGATGGGAAATGATTGAGCACTTTTTATACTTATAAGGTTTGAATAGATATCCTTTACTCTGACAGGCTCCATTGCACTTGTGCCCTTCCAAATAAGAACATCATCTTCCTTTGTACGACAAAAACCATTGTTTCTCAAACAGTATTTGATATGCTCCCACTGCAGCGCCAAATCACTTGTCATCCCCATAGATGATGCATCTTTCCAGGATGGGATGGGGCCCTACGATGCCGCAATAACCTTATTCTATGTAAAATACTCTTTCCTATAAAATAAATTCAAAAGCATCTGTGATATATTGATATCATCTCCCCCGCCCATGATCGAATCAAGCCCAATGAGGATCTTATTTCCTGTTTGAAAGCTCCATACCAAGTTTTTTAGGAAGTAAGATTCGACCTTGTGAAAACTCATCCAGATAGCAGATCCATAAGCAGTTCCAATCTTCCCCATCCTGAACCAATAAGATAAATCTTTGTTTGCCATATATTTTTTCTTTATAGTTTTGCTCCATGGTCCATCCCCAAAAATACCCCTCCAAAGAGACTTGCATAATAATGCCTTCCCAAATGACCTCAGATCCAGAATGCCCCAACCTCCTAGCTTCTTTGGTAAGGAAATATCAGATAATTTTGATAAATGATATTTTCTTTTCTCCGAATTACCTCCCCATATAAAATTTGCAGTCATTTTGTTCATTTGATGAATAATGCTCGCAGGTATAAAGTATAGATGAGCCCAGTACACAGCTAATTGAACCAGGACCGATTGAGATAGAACAGCTCTACCTGCCATAGAGAGGCATTTATATTCCCACCCAGAAATCCTTTTATAATATCTGTCCAGAATCCATTGCCAATCCGATTTAGAATATCCTTTTGCTTTTAATTGAAAACCTAAGTATTTCATACCTTCCTTTATGGGCCTCGCCTCAATCCCAAACAGAATAGATAGATATTCTATAAGTTCCATATTAACATCGCTATGATAAAAAGATGATTTTGATTCATTTATATGAAAACCTGTAGCTTTTTGAAACCAATCCAATATATCATGAAAACATTCCTAGGTAAGTTTGCATAGCATACCAAAAATCAGGATGTCATCCACAAATAAATTGTGGGAAATAAAAATATTCCTGCAGATTTTCAAAGGTCGACACATATATTCCGAGACTGCCTTGTTAATGTGAAGACTTAAAGAGTCCATAGCCAAAATAAATAATAAAGGGGATAAAGAGCAGCCCTGGGGCAGTCCTCTAGCAGCCGAGAAATAGGTGGAAGGCAAACCATTTATAATGATTGCATAATTTACATTCTCCACGCAGGCCATGATCCAATTTATCAATTGAGAATTTAAACCAATTTTTGCAAGAAGACATCTAATGAAACCCCAGTCAAGGCAGTCATATGCCTTTCTACGATCAATCTTCAGTATGACTGCTTCACTTTTTTTAGTGTGCATAGTAAACAGACTTTCCTATGTGTTCGCAACAGCATCTAGAATATTCCTTCATTTAAGAAAACCATGCTGGTCCTTAGTCAAAAATCTGGATAAAGTGTCTTTAATTCTTCCAGCAATGATTTTTGAAATAGTTTTAAAGGAAATATTGTAGAGTGAAATAGGCCTGAAATCCTGGAAGGAGGATACTTCCAATTTTTTGGAATGAGAGCTATAAGAGTAGAAGATATAAGCTGATGAATATTACCTGATATTCGAGATTCCTAGACCATCCTTAACAAGTCATTTTTAATAAGGTCAAAGAAATGAATAAAAAATTCAATCGTCCACCCATCTGGGCCCGAACTCTTGTCTTTTTTGAAGGATTTCATGACCCCCAAGAGTTCCTCCTCTGATACTTTTTGGAGAAGGAATCCATTTTGAACTTCATCAAATATTTGAGGGTAAAGGTCAATACCCCAGAATATGTCCTAAATCCTAATATCCCCAGATCTTTTATATTTATTTTCAAAATATTTCACAACCTCATTTGAGATGTCTTCCTGTGAATGAAGATAGTTCCCCTCCCCATCATTTATCCCCCATATAGTATTTTTTTCACATCTGGAATTTGCATACTTGTGAAAAAATTTAGTGTTTCTATCGCCTTCTTTTAGCCAAATAGCCCGACTTTTCAGTCTCCATGAAGCTTCTTCCATATCCAGAATCTTCTTTTTTTTCATTTCTAGATCTTTTATAATGCATCACAAATGAACTGGAAAAGTATGTGCAGACAAGACACCAGAGATCCTGTCCAGTTCCATTTGGATGTCCCGAAGGGCCTTCCTGTTATGTTGCCTTTTCCTGTATTGCCACTCCTTAACAATCTTCCTGATGGATGAAAGTTTATCTATAAAAGACATAGTGGGAGAAATATGGTCTAGAGGTGGGAAATCATTCCAAGATTTTTTTATGAGATCATTAAAATCAGGATCCTCCAACCAGGTCCTGTTAAACTTGAAAGGATAACCTTTCCTGGATCCCTGCTCCTTCCATCTAAGAGATATCGGCCTATGATCCGATATAAAACAATTTTCAATGATTGACATTGGCATACCCAGATGGTCAATTATGCTAACATGGATTAAAAATCAATCTAATCTTTTTGCAATATAAGCAGCTTCAATTCTACCATTGTCCCAAGTAGGTTGTATATGGGGAGGGAAAATATCAACACAATTTCGGTGTAGCATCGCATTTTTTATAAGATTAGCAAGTGGGTCCTTTTTCCTACTATTTCCCCATACTTCACCAGAATTTAAGGTGACATTCAGGTCCCCCGCAATCATCAAAGAATCAATGTCTAATAATTTTGATGTCAGCATTTTGTCCCAGAAAGGGAACCTATCCTTGTATGGGGCATAAATATTCAAAATATTAAAAGTGCCATCATAACCCCGGAAACTTGCAGATATGAGGATGCTAGCAAAACATTCAAAAGCCCTGGCCTTAATCTAGTCAGGGCCCCAAAGTACCGCTAGCCCCCCCTATTGACCATTTTCCCCTGAAGCAACAATATGCCATAAAGGAAACATCCTTCTGAAATAGGAAATTGAATCAGGAGCACTATGCATAGTCTCCTGAATAAGGATAATTTTGGGATGGACCGAGTGAAACAGATTCTTTAGGGCCAAGAATTTTTGGTCTGCCCCAAGACCCCTAATATTCATTGAAAGAATGTAAGTCATGATGGTCCATGCTCGGGCATACTTGCTCTAAGAGGCCCATTTTCAGATAGGTTGATGATGGGAACATCAATAAGAGAGAGGTCATGGATCTCAATTCCATATGTGTCCTTCCTGCCCGGAAATGTCTGCTACCCCTATTATTATTTCTCCTTAAAGTAATGTTCTTAGCGGAATTTGGACTAATAAGGGGAGAAAATTGCTTCCCAGGTTTGTGAATTGTAAGAGGACGAAGTTCAAGAGACTTTTTACTCAAAAGATAATTGAGGTCACTGCCCACAGAATTTATAGGAGATGATACAGGTGAGTTTTCGAGAGTGACAGATATGCATGGTTCCTTCCCTTTTTAGAGGGAAGGAATTTTTTTTTGGGGGATGGGGAAGATGATAGGATATATGTAATATGGGAAGCAGAGAGGAAATCATGAAAGGAAGGGGGAAAGGGATTAGGGGGAGTAATTTCAATGTCAGTCGGAGGCTCCAAGGGATGATTGCACATAAGATTAATGTCCATCTGACCAAGAGGGGAGACCAACCTTCTGGAATTTTCGGGTAAAAAACTATGGATCAGAGGATTTGATTTAGGGGAAGAATGGTCCCTTACATTATCCTTATATGGAGGGGTTGGATTTCGGGGAATATTATCAAAAGAAGTAGACTTTTTAGGAGGACTTCTAGATACGATGGGAGATAAACAGTTAGGAGAGGATAAAATGGACATACCTGAGAAAGTGGATCCCATCTTCCGCCCATAAAATTTTGATTGAGTTTTCTCCTGATACTTCCTTCCATGCGATTTATGACCAGGGAGACGTGGACAATTTTTGATTAAGTGTCCTGTTCTATGGCAGGCCGAACATTTGAACGGAACTCCCTAGAAATCAAGTCTCTGATTTGTATTTAACTCTCCCCAAAATAATTCTATATGGTCAGGAAACCCACCCCTATAGGCTTTTTCGATAAGAATCCATGCGACTCTTTTATCCTTTTCCCCAATGCACTTTGGGTCCACATAAACAAATTTTCCTATTGCATTTCCAATATCAGTAAGTGTTTCCTTCATCCATAGTTCGATAGGGAGCCCAGGGAATTTAACCCATATCAGGTTGTTTGTAGAAGTGTTCCTCAAGGGATTGTAGCCAATATACCATTTGTGAAGAGCAAGAAAACTTTTTACATGGACCCATGGAAGATTCTGAATGATTTCTAGGTCTTCAGCACTCATGAAATGAAAACAGTACCAATCCTTCATAAGTTTTGCAATTTGTGGAATATATCCCAGTAAATATTTCCACTGATATCCAAGCCATTTTCACATCTGTACATCATTCATCTCTGGAAAATGCCATCAACCAAGTAGGGCACGATTTTTCAAGCTAGCTATGCGGTCAGAGAGGAAGACACTATCGAGATTAATAGCGAAAGGTGGCGAGATAGTTTTAACAGGTCTCTGGTTATTTTTACATCTCATGGATGGCTCACCACCTTTTAATTCATGACGTGCAGAAGTATGTTGACCATCCTCCTGCACATTTCTCATAAGCTCCAGGTCATCAATGTCCTTCCCACATGCCACCAGAGTGGGGGGATCAAATCCTCTGCCAGCGTGGACTCCCAATCGCTAGAAAGGATAGCGACCCCATGGCGAGCTTCTGCCCAGATGGCTGCCCGTAACATGGCTAACATGGCCGATGCATCCGAAAAGGGGTCCATGATGATGAAGCAGAAAAAGGAAATGATGTCCACACCCTGACTTAGTTGGGAGACCACTAAATCCAACACTGATTCCCACAAGTAAGAGTCATAAATAGAAACTGACAAAATCTCTGAACATTCTAGTAAGGAATGATATGGTTAAGTAGGGAGAAAATAAGATCATGTAAGGTAGAACCTGACAGGTGAAGCCTCGAAAAGGCAAAAACACACTTTCCAGGAAATATCAAGACCAAAAGTGGATGAAGACAGTCATACAATTAAGGATGAATGACGTCTGCAGGAAGATAGATCAGGTAGATTGGTGAAAATTTGAAAAATGACGGCTTCATACTGACAAAAATTCTAACATGTCCTTCCAAAATCAATCTCCCGATGATCCCAGAAATCAAGGATCAATATTTTTTTAAAAATTTGGTCTCGGAAAAGATAACGGCGAGATGGGAAAGGTTTTTCTGTCCCGAAAAAACCAGATGACTGTAGAAGGATTAGGCTGACATCTCAAGAAGACAAAAGAAATATCTACAACAAACAGGAGACCCTTGAAGATTCATGAGAAACCAGGGAGTTTTATACAACAACATAAACACCCCTTACAAGTGCACCACCAAAAACTAATTCTAAATCCAAAGTTGACACATGGTCTCGAAATAATGCATATATCAGATGGCTTGATAGAAATATTACGGGGAAAATTCAAAAAGAAAGCGATAAAACCTTCCAGAATTTTATAAGAGCAAAAAGAAGACATTTTCTAGAGACAACTTCGAAAACCACAGTTCCAAAACATATTTGAGCTATAGAGCATGAATAGATAAAGATAATTCCTCTTCTAATCCATAACGAAAGCATATAAAACCCATATAGAGTCTTTAATTAGACAAAAAAAGCCATAACAGAGACCCAGATACGAAGAAAAATGCAGATAGTTCCAATAGGGGAAATGTATTACTTTTGTGAATAAAATTTTTTAGAGAGAAATTTTGACAGAGGAATTCTGATGGAGATAAGTCTAAGAAATTTTTCCTTACCTCATGGTTTGTGAAGCGCCAGTGCCGAGCCTCCTCGAGAACACGTATACCACCCTTTCGCAATCCACCAACATTTCTCTCCAAAGCCCAAAAGACCAGAATCACATACAGACCCAACTAACAAAATGTAGATGGTAGATTTAATATCATAGGCAACGAATCTTCATAGGATGGAAAAATAATATGGAAAAGAAGACAAAGGGCCAGATTTAAAAGGCGAATTACAATGGAAAATAGACCCCTCCCTAAAACAGTGATGAAATCACGTCCTCACGTAAACCTAAGGGTATAATGCCAGCAACAGAGACATTTTTTGGAAGGTTACGAAAGAAAATGCAGCAAATACTGCCCCACAAGAGCTCACCGCTAATTACAGAAGCGGGAGGAAAGATGGAGCATGTCAGGGGTCGACACGACCAGAAAGTAAAACAACACAAGTAGGAATAACGCATGAATGTAAAGCGTGTCCACAACACACAACCATCAGATAGTTACCATCTATCGCCCTCCATTATGATTCAATAGTTCCATCACCTAACCTGTGCAGACGAATAACAGGTGTTCTCGGCTCGACTGGGCTCGAATCTCTCCCAATTCATACATACTTTTCCTTTTTTTAGTTTTCATTTTATATGTAGGTGAATTACTTAAATTAGATTTATTCCATTTCAGTATATGAGAATAAATATACGACTAAAATTATCTTCATCCTTACATAGCGATTGGTTATGGTTTGTCATGCGTTTACTATATTTCAAACCTTTCTCACAGTAATGCCATCCCTACAAACAAGGAAGAATTGAAATCATATACTGTATGACAAGACTATCTTCCGAACACATTAAAATCGGGAAAAAATATAGATCACAAACACCAAAGGGTGAGAGTGCCAGGGACTAAAAATGACATCGAATAGATAACCTTGAGGATCCAAACCCTGCATAAAACAACATAATGCGAATGTAATGGACCTATGGGCACTATGTGTTTTTCTTTGAATTTGAGATGGTGAAGTTCAAGGCTCAAACTAATTTCAAGCACCGAGATAGGATCTAGTTGAAAGACAACATATTGCATGTCAAATAAACTGAATGATTGAGAATCTTACTAGAAATGTAAGGTGAAAAACTAGTCCAAGGTGCATTGTCACACCCAACAAAGAGAAAAAAAACAACATAATAATACTAAAATTCATATTAAAGAGAAAGAACAATCATTTCTCTCTCCACAACACCTTCGGCGACCATTAGCACTCCTACGGGCGCCACTGTGTAACATTTTTATATAATTTTTTTGGTTTCCTCGCATGTTTCTGCCATTGCATTTGTATTAGTTCTCGATAGAAATAAACCTCCCATAACTATGAGAAAAATAATTGGCCCCAAGAAGAACACTCCCCGCACATCCTACTAACCTGAAACGACTTAGAAGATCATCCTATGTAAGCAATACATAAGAAAATAAACTTAAATGTGTTCAGATTTTGGCATTTAAGAAATCTTCCACCGCTGAATGAGAACTTTCAAAGCTCAAATGCATTCATATTCCCACATTTAAGAAATATTTCACAACTAAATGAGAAATTTCAAAGCTATATCATTACCAAAATCATAGGAAATAATATGGAGAAACTCTTCTAACAGTGCTAGTAGTGAGTCATTAAGGAAATGAGCACCAATTTTCTAGCATGTTGAAAATAGTGACAACAAATGTTAGAAATAACATTTAGAAATTCCAATTTAATTTGTCCTTGAATTGAATTGTAATTATATTCTCATAAAAGCTTGTAATAGCTAACTAAGTTAATTTGAATTAGTTAGCTTAGGAAATTTGAGTTGGAAGTCTATCTAGAGTCATGTCGAATGATCCCTAAATTTTAGGGGCCCAGGTTGAGTTCTTTTGAGTTGTAACTAGATAACTCAGTCTAACTGAGTTGTATTCCATTAAACTAGTTCTAAATGTTGGAAGAAATAGTAGAGGTATGGTAGTGGAGTAGTGCACTAGTGCAGCACGAGTACCACACCAGTTAACTAAATATTCACTCATAAATGACTCAGGCATGTTAGTTCAGAGGAAGACCCAGTTGAGATTACATTTCAGGGACAATGCATTATCAGTTTTATAATTTTTCGAGTTTTACATATGGTGCATGCAATCAGTTAAGGACCTATGTTTGGATTACGCAATTATGGAGGAAGGATTTCCCAATTAAATATGAGATGATCCTGTCACGAATCACGTAAGGAATTAGGGGCTTCGCAGGCAACAAATTTGGCTAAGTGTTGGGTAGAGTGGGCTTGTGAGGCAGATAGTTAGATAATACTTGTGCAGGAATTGTTCAGGACAAACAATAATTGTATTTTCTTCTTAGATCTTTTGGTTAATGAAATCTAGATAGTCAAGTTTTTTAGCAATTTCTTTCCCCTGAGAAATATTGTGCTATGTACGATTGATTTTCTTCCTTTTCAGCTGAACAATAGAGTAGATTCTTATCATGTGTTTTAGCATATCACATAAGTTGTTAAATATACAATAAAAATATACATGGTATCGGAGCCGAGGATAGTATAGAAGAGCATATTTCTAGTTTGTTGTGTATGTGAAAATTGAATTTGCAGTTCATAATTCAGATCAACAATATGCCATTCTATGGGTTGTGACTTTAGTATGCCTTGGAAGGTAGCTTGAATTACATAGCATGGAAGCATGGGATGGAAGTAGTGTTGGAAGAAAATGGCCTCAAGGAATTCATTGATCAAGACATTCATAAGCCTCTAGCATTGGATGCTTAAGATCTGGCTGAATGGAGAAAGTTTGTCGCAAAGGCGAGGCAGATTATCCTTGAGGGAGTTTGAGATCACATTGTCTCGAGTCTCCAAAGCAAGGAAACTCCATACTCAATGTGGAAGGCATTGATGGGCATGTTTCAAAATAGAAGTGACCACAGAATGTTGGCACTTAAGTAAAATTCACAAAGATCAAGATGGATAACGGCTACTTAATTTCGAATTACTTGAACAAGTTCACCCAATGTTGGGATGAGCTTGGAAGTGTCGGGATTACTATTACCGAGGATGATATGGCAAACCTAGCTCTTCAAAGACATCCCAAGGGTTGGCATAGTTATTAAGACTATATCAATGGGAGGGAGTAGTTACCAGATTGAGAACAGATGTGGTCAAATTTGGTACAAGAAGAGATTCAATGAAACAATAGAGATGGGACCTCTTCCAAAGAAGTCAAAGAGGACTTTGAATTAGTGAGCAAAGGAATGAAATACAAGGGAAAGAATTCCCAAGGTGAGGAGGGCAACAAGAATATGGACTTGTTGAAAGCCAAGTGTTTTCACTATCACAAGCACAGGCACTGTCCCACAAATTTCCCACATAAGAAAGCAGGTAAGAAGGACCCAGCGGTAGCGATAGCAGGTGAAGCTCTAGCTTGATAATTCAAACTTTATTTCAATCTCATTGTCTACATGGCTATCACTGTAATGGGAAGCATGTGGTATCTTGACAATGGTGTCTTGTTCCATATGATAGGGAATAGAGATCTCTTTAGTGACTTTGAGAAGAATGACCTCAAGAAAAACATAGAGTTTTGAGATGATGGGAGGTATACCATTGCTAGGATCGGTACAATTACCTTTTATAGGGAGTCTGTCTCCCCTCTTAGAATCGCATATGTGGTTTATGTTCCAGGACTAAAGAAGAATCTTGTTTCTGTTACGGTATTGGAATACGGTGGTATGATGTGATTTCTAGTAAGGGAAATTTTCTCCTTAGACACATCACCATGGGACAGGTGAAATAGATCCATGTACGAGTCAAGAACTTATGCTCTTGAGGTACAAGATGCATGCAAAGCCCTGAGGAGCAAGGAAATGGTTAGAGACTTGGTGGTTGAGAGGGAGAGTGAATTACCTCTCAACATGCAGGCCCAGAAGCAGCCTTAGAAGCAATCTTAGAAACTTGTGGAGTAGCCACAATTAGAGAATCAGAGAGGAGACCGAGTGGAGAGATCCATTGAGGTAGAGAAGAAACAACCTCAGAAAATTTTTGAGCAACCACAATTGGAGAAGCAGAGAGGAGATTGAGTGGAGACATCCAATTGAGGAGATGCCTTCATTAGTGGGAAATTTGGAGCCAAGTGGGAAGAGGGAACACATGTAGTCATACCTCCAGATGAGAGGTGGGGCGATTTGAAGTAATAGTCCCAAGAGTACAAAAATTTGACCAGGGTCCATTCAGAGGTTTTATCTCATGGATCATTAGCTTGCTACGAGAGCCCACCATACACAGTAGCAAGGTGGATCAATGATGGTTGATGCAGTGAGATATCAGAGTGACAGAGGGAAAGGCTAGCAACAGTCATATATTGGTGAGCATAGAGAAGAGTTGACCACAGTGCGGATGGAATAGAGGTACAGTCAGCAACAACATAAAGTTTTTAGTCGGCAGAGGTAGAGCTAGTAGCAATCAAATACTTTGGTGACAGATGCATCATACTGATTTAGTTTGCAATTTTTTTTTTCCAATTTTAGAATTTGCAGTAGCAACAACACTAGACATAAGTCTTACATGCAAAACATTCCAAACGTACCAGATCAGGATAGCATTGAATTCCTTTCTTGTTGAGAGGGAGTGTTGAAAATAACAACAAGAAATGTTAAAAATAACATCTAGAAATTCCAATTTAATTTGTCCTTGAATTAAATTGTGAATTAATTTGTAATTCTATTATCATAGAAAATTGTAATAGTTAACTAAGTTAAGTTGACTTAGTTAGCTTAGGAAATTCGAGTTGGAAGTCTATCTAGAGTCATGTAGAGTGATCCATAAATTTTAGGGGCCCATGTTGAGTTTGTTTTATTTATAACTAGATAACTCAGTATAACTGAGTTGTAGTTAGTTAAAGGTCTAACTATTGGAGGAACTAGTCGAGGTCTAGTAGTGGAGTAGTGCACCAGTGCATCAACAATACCACAAGATTTAACTAGATATTCACTCATAAATAACTCATGCATGTTAGTTCAGAGGAATACCTAGTCGAGATTAGAGTTCAAGGATAGTGTACTATCAGTTGTATAATTTTCTGAGTTGTACAAATGGTGCATGAAATCAGTTGAGGGGCTTGGTAGGTAGCAGATTTGGCTAAGTGTTTGCTAGAACAACCTTGTGATGCAGAGAGTTAGATTATACTTGTGCAGGAATTGTTAAGGATGAACAAGCATTATATTTTCTTCTTAAATATTCCAGTTGATGCAATATAGATAGTCGGGGTTTTTAGCAATTGCTTTACCCAGAGAAATAGTTTGTTATGTGCAATTGATATTCTTCCTTTTCTGCTTATTCTTTTCATCGATCAATTTTGGTTTCCGCTGAAGAGTAGAGTAGAGTAGATTATTTTCTTATGTTTTAGCATGTCAAATAATCTGTTGAATCTATAGTGAAAATCTACATAGCACAATGAGGATTTCCTGGAAAATCCATGAATTTCTGACCACTACAACAAGGTCACAGTTTATGTTGCGGTAGCTTAGATCTGAGATCAGCACATGTAGGGAAGCCATGACTTGAAATCACTTGAGAATAAGTTAGGTGGGAACAATGATAGCCATGATTCCACGTGTCAATTTTTTATTCGATCAAGGATGATGAAAATGAAGAGTTAGGACTAGCTGGGATGAACGATGTTTTCTTAGCCAAATCCAATAAAGGGTGCACCCTGGGTGTAAATATTTTGAGAGTCTATATGTTTTAATTTTATTTTATTTTAATTAAAATTTAACAAATTTTGTTAGGATTTTAAAATTAAGTATAAAAAACACTTTATTACTAACCCAAGATAGATGAAGATGGATAATTCAAGCATGGAGTAAACTTCAATATAAAATAATTAGGATTTTAAAATTAAGTATAAAAAACATCGTATTACTAACCGAATATTGAAGAAGATTGATAAGTAAGTATCAAGTAAACTTCAATAAAAAATAATTAAGGAGTTATTCACCTACAATAAACACAACTACGGGGTACTCACCATCATTTTCTTGAATGAGATATTATTTCATAAAATACATTTAGCCGTATGTCTTTTTAGCTAGTTAGAAATTTGATCATTAGAAAATGTAGTACATTTTAATTAGTTAGAAAAATGTTCTTCATCATCAAGTTCATCGTGGAACAACTATCATTTTATTTTATTATAAAATTTATTATGTAACATCTTTCTTATGTATTGAAACCAACAATCCATTATCAATGGAATGGCATTTCTATAGTTAATTTGCTAAGTGAACACAATATGCCATTCCATAGTTAATTCTTTAAGTGAACACAATAATCTTTACTATTTCTATGAAAACAATAGAATTTTTCTTTCCATTATGATGGAGGTTCATCCTTGGCCACGACACTAGTTTCACATAATCATTTAACTCTTTCGAAACAAAGTGACAATTGCTCATTTTAAATGTCATTATTAATTTTTAAGAATGTTTAATATTGAACAGTACAGATTAAAACAAAAAATTCCCAATATCATCTTTAAATTTAAAACTTCCGATCCAATTTTAATACATACATACACCTTAGCTTTTAATTTCAAATTTCCATATAATTTCAATATATACATATTTGTAGATGAATAGCTCTAAAAATGTTGCGATGGAGACTGAGAGGCAAACAAGAGGTTCGTAGAATAAATTTTAATTGAAAATCATATCATTTTAATGCTTATTAAAATTCAAAAGCAGTAATCTACTCATCAAAACAAATTGGGAAAGGAGAAATGTGTTTAGTCTTAGATATTAATTTCATGACCAAAGATATAAAGTATTGTGCAAGATGGTAGAGACCTATCATGTCAATTCTAATTCAAATTCAAAAGCAGTAATCTAGTCATCAAAACACTTTGTGAAATGTGAAAGGATAAATGTCTTTAGTCTTAGATATTAATTAGATCAAAAAGATATAAATAATTATGAATATGGTAGATATTATAAAGGATATATGTTTGAAGCAATAAGATTCACACATATTGAAACTTTGGGTGGGACTTTTGTCAAATCTAGTGGATTGATTTTCATGGACTGGGGAAATGCAAATGAAACACTTTGGACTTAGCTTTTGTTTTTTTTTTTTGGATTTTATGTATCTTAAGTATTTTGTGGTTATGGTCCTTTGAGAAGTTTTTCTTGGGAGTACTCTTGGAAAAACATATGGCAATTGCATAATGCACCTTCTATGTTCTATTTTTCTAGCTATGAAGAGATCTCTCTTTAAAGAAGTAGTTGTTGTATTGAGACTTTTTTGTAATACATATGCACAAACATGTAACTATTTTTTGTTATTATAATGAAGAACAATATTAATGCTAAGGATCCTGATATAAGCAATGGCGGAACATTGTTTTTCAAGGAGTAATGGAGCATGCATGATAGTGATACCCCGTATCTACAACATTTAGTGACATGGTTTCTTTCAAAATTAGCGAAGATTCCTTCTTAAAAGAGGTATTTAGCAACTAGCTCAACCTATTGTTTGGAGTGACTCGACATTTCAGTCCTCATACTTCAGCGCACAAATGGCCTTTTTTATAAACATAACTATTTGATTATATTATTGTTGATAGTGGTTGGATAACCTATTTCATTCCATAAGTTAATAGACTAATTTCTTTTTTGTGACTTAAATTTTTCTATATTTGCTTGTAATTGCTAGAATCTACACTCAAGATGGTCAATTATTGAATGATTAATCATTAATCTACTAAAAATGTCATTTCCATCTTCACTAATGTAAAAATATCCATGTTTTCATATATATGTCTATATATATATATATATATATATATATATATATATATATATATATATATATATGAACTAATTCGGCATTTCAACCTTTTGGGATAAGTTCAATGAGTTCGGCATCTATAAAGTTTGTCATAATAAAATCCTAAAAGGGTTGACAACATATCTAAAATGGATTTTTCTGATAAAAATCCATAAGCTATAACATTTTGTAAAATTCAAATCAAATTGCATCCATCCTTTAATATTTCTCATTAGTCATGACTTATATAATATTAGACAACTCATATTACAATAAAGGATTACTAAGAGGCTTGTCTCAAATTGAGAGACTATAAAAAGTACAACCTTTCTAATCAATTCCTTTGTTAATCATTTGTTATTTGAATAGATAGTGCAAACATCTCTCATTCTTTTCAATTCATTGTCATCTCTCCTTAAGCATGCTTGATAGTAGAAAATAATTTATTACTTATGCTTTCTTTCTAAATATTCAAAATGAAATATTGTAGGTTCCTCACCATCCTTGGCGCAATTAATCATGGATTTGGTCTTAACTCCCTACTTCTATTCTTTTTAAACAATCTAATTTGTTCAAGCTCCCCAACTTGTTACTTCTTGATTGTGTCGAAAAGGTCAGCCTTCAAGGTTGAATGTCTAATAGTGATGTGTGGATTCCTAAGGTTTCTTTCTTTGACTTGACATGTATGTGCTACTATCTTACCCCAACCTATCAATTTGCTGAAAGATACCTCTATATTGGAACCTATCCTTCTTTTAGATTGGAGCTTTTCCTTCTTCTAGATTGGAACTTGTCCTTCCTCACTAATGGTCTTAAGACTTGACCCATTCCCCTATTTCAATAATGTTAAAATTTAGACCATTTTTCGATGTTCTTGTGTGATCCTTTTTCAAATACCATGCTAATATTCTCTTTATTGTTTTAAATTTAGTTGATGTTCCATACATGCATAGGTTCAAAATATTTTTGTGGTGTTAAAGCATGGTTATACCTAGACTTAGTCCCATATTTCTAGCTTCTTTTGAGAGTGTTTGGTAGCTTTGGCCATTGAAGGGCACTAAAGAGATGACAAAGACAGTTTCCTATTTTTTTTTGTTATATCCTCATACTTTATAGTTGTTTGGTTCAACTTTGCATCCTTATACCTTGACTTAAACCCACATTTTTAGCTTATTTTGAAAAAAACAATGTAAACTTTGAAACGGGAATAGTAAACTCAAAATGGGAACTCTAGCCAAAAAACCTTGAAAAAACATAAAAACAATGCTAAAAATGAAAAGTGTGTACACCGAAATGATTTTTTTTTCTTTAGGGTCAACTTTGAACATGTTTTAAAAATGGCAGTGAAAATGAATTTTTTGTGCAAAAATTATGCAAAAAAACACCCTGAAAACGAAAATTGTTGACGCTGGAATGATGGTTTTTTTTTAGATTCAATTTTCAACATTTTTAAAAATGCGAGTAAAACTAAATTTTTATGTGCAAAAAAATAACATTTTTTGAGGAAAAAACACACTAATGTTTTCAGTAGAATAACATTTTTCTTTCCTAAGTATAATTTCGACATGTTTTAGTAATGACGATAGAGATAAAATAATGGGATCTGAAACACATTAAAATTCTATTAGTTTTCATCCATGTTGTTAAACATAATAACATGACTCTAAAGATTGCTAAAATTCTAATTGTTTCGAACCATAACATTAAAGAAAAAAAAAAAAAAAATAAATAAATAAATTGGACTTTTTTCAACCATAAAATTAAAAAGCCATGACATTATGAACAAATTACATGAATAAATTAATCAAAATGTCATTATTTTTAGATTGAATGAAACATACATTATATCTCTAAGTTATTGTTGCATTGTAGATATTCTAAACAATAAAAATCATCATAATTAAAACAAATAATCCAACAACATAAAAATGACTCATAACTTCTGATTTAACACCATATGGAAATCAAAATTTTTATTTCAAGATACCATGCAAACATCAATTATATAAACTGTCTTAGACAATTATTCAAAATCAATCATATTTTCCTGCACAACATTACAATTCACATCTTCAGATGAATGACTGGATGCAGATGAAGATGTTCCATATTCTTCTCTTTCATTAACTAGTGCCCCATCTGAGCCCACATGCATGCCCACCATTTCAGGCTTCAAAGTTCTTCTGGATATACGACTGGTTTCAGCAGACTCCCATCTCAACATTGTTCCTTCTGGTAACAACCTTTTTAGAATCTCTATCGTCTTGAAGCGAAGAGTTCCTCTGTTTGTTAAATTGGTGTCATAAACAAGTATGTCAACATCCTCCAATTATAAGAGGTCTGTGCGGTGATGATTCATATTTGTACCCTTCTTTTTATCTTTCTGCAAATTTTTTTATCAACTACCATCTCTAGCTTATACACACCATTGAATGAGTGCATATTTGTGGCATACCAATGTACTTCAACACTTGTAATATCTTCATTTTCTGTAATGACCTTTATAACCTTAGCAACCCAAAATGGATAGCCATTTGGATCTCCATATGCTAGCACTACGATCATGCAACCCTCCTTAATATCCTATACTAAACCCCTGTAAAGGTCTTCCATGGCTTCACATTGTGCATGAGATCTTCTAGAACCAATATACATCTCTCTTTCCTCTGCTAGTGAAGAATTAATAATACCTTGAGATTGTTGTCGTTCAACAATGTTTCTTTCCTCATGTTCATTTGACACATTTTGTGGCCAAATAAATGGATTTTTCAAAGGTATATCTTCATTTGTTGTTCTTGAAATGATATCACTTTGATTATTGAAAAAAGGAATCCCACCAAACTGAACTAGCCATATCAAAGTACTAATATGTATATCTAATACATTTTTTAATTTCTTCTAGGCAATCAGAATAATTTATATCTCTATTCTGTCTGTGTGCGTTATGAACTTTAGCAACCGATTGTAATAACAATATATTTGATGCAAATATTGGATGATCTGGAATGAACTTCAAAAATTCCAAACCCGATGATAGTGCCCATTCTGCAGTAGTTGAATACTTCTTTCCCCATATTAGTGTTTTCCCATCAAATTTTTTGATACGAAATTGATGTTGGAAGCTAATTTCATTAAGTTGTTCAATGCATTTCTCCTCATCATGTGATCCTAGAATAAACCTTTGCATGTCAAAAATTTCTTCCAACACATCAAAATTAGGCTCTGCCATGTATGATTTCTTAATACATTAAATTAATGATAGCAAGCTCCCAAATTCCTTCCTCCTCAATGTGACTGAAAAACAACTGAAAATCTTATCAATATGGTCATGAGTGTGCCCAGAAGAAGGAAACCAACCTTTACCTTCTGAAAAATTCTCAATTCGACAAGCATTTTTAGATATCCAAAAACAATCTGATTTTTGTTTTCATGGCAAGTGTTGTCCAATTGTAGATACAAAACTTCAGGAAGATTACCAGACCAATGAGAAAGCACATCATGAACTATGGTTATTGTCAGATTTTCATCATTATGAATATTTGGAGCTGTTAAGTACACCCTTGGCAACATTTTCCCATTGAAGACCATACAACCGACCAAGTGATACTGAATAAAAGCTTCCTCCTGTAAATTTTTGGGTGCGCGAACAAAATGTGGTAAAAGTGTTTTCTTCTGCTCCATATCATCAATTATCAAACCCAAATATTTATTCGAATTATCATAACACTTCTTTCGATGCTTGTACAACTCTTTCCTTTCACTTGTTTGTTGTTCGCGATGCTCCTGAATTTTTTTGACAATGAAATTTACAAAACATAAAAGAAAGTCATTAAGAAATACATTTTCATAGTTGATGACTATACAATTTTAAAAGTTAAAGTTATGAATGCTTACCTATTTATGACCCTTCACATTTATAAATTTTTTATTTAAGAGAAGCACATGTACTACAAATCCCCATCCTTGTATTATTAGGAATACAAACATTGTTAAATTATTTCTTCCATACCTTCACAAAATATTGATATGTAATAAATCAACCATGTCCCTCAGCACCTTCTGCATATTATTTATATAAGTTGTAGATTTCTCGTCTTGTGAAATTATGTGGAATATGTATTCTCTCTCTATTTGGCATACACTCTCCATGCTTTAAAAAGAAATATTTCATCCATGATATTGCAGTATTTGATAATGACCCAAGCTGTCATTTATCACGTACTTCTGAATAAAATGTGGGATCTTTTTCCAAATTTTCTTGGATTCTTGAGAGACGAAAATTTTCCATTGAATGAAACATTTTGAAAGCCTTTCTACAAATAAATAAAGACCCAATATGATAATCATAACCTAATAATGTAGATTGCATGCACCCCACTAAACATGAATTTTGTATGTTTTTATTCATTGACAAATATCTCTTCCTTTTCTCTAATGCAAACTTGAAATCCATATGTTTCAAGCAATCTTTTTGACAAAATTCACTTGAAATGAGAGTGCTGATGGAACTTCTTCTCGCGAGATATTCTGCTCTACCCCTTGTATAACTAGAACATCTTGGATTGATACGAAAAGGTCTGCTCCTACTCCTCGATTCAATATTTCCTAGCAACATCTCCATGATTGGATCATCATTTGTATAAGAATTTTCATCATCATTCTGAGGAATGTTATCCTCAATATGATCATCTGTGCTTTTCAAATACTGACTTGGAGGATATTCTTCATCTTCCCCTTTTTCAGTGTTATTGCCATAATCCTTAGAATTAGGACTAAATGGAAAATTTGTCTCGATGTTTATTGGATACTGTTCATCATGTGCATTGTCAGTGCTCCTCTCATAGTCCATAGGATTAGGACTATGTCGAAAATGTGACTGTTTACTTACTAAAAATTCTACATCCTTCCCTTTGTCACTGCTACTCTCATAGTCCTAGGATTAGGACTAAGTGCTTCATCTTGTCCTTCGTCATTACTAATCTCATAGTCCTTAGGATTAGGACTAGGTGGAAACCATGACTCTTTATTTATTTGAAAATATTCATCATGGTCTTCATCGCTGCTTCTCTCATAGTCCATAGGATTAGGACTAAGTGGACACCGTGACACTATATTCATTTGAAATTCTTCATCATGTTCTTCATCACTGCTGCTTTCATAGTCCATAGGATTAGGACTAAGTGGACACTGTGACATTCTATTCATTTGAAATTCTTCATCATGCTCTTCATCACCGCTACTCTCACAGCCCATAGAATTAGGACTAAGTTGACACCGTGACAGTTCATTCTTTTGAAATTCTTCATCATGCTCTTTATCACTATTGCTTTCATAGTCCATAGGATTAGGACTAAGTGGATACTGTGACGCTCTATTCATTTGAAATTATTCATCATGCTCTTCATCATTGTTGCTCTCATAGTCCATAGGATTGGGACTAATTGGACACCATGACACTCCATTCATTTGAAATTCTTCATCATGCTCTTCATCACCGCTACTGTCATAGTCCATAGGATTAGGACTAAGTGGACACTGTGACACTCCATTCTTTTGAAATTCTTCATCATGCTCTTCATCACTACTACTCTCATAGTCCATAGGATTAGGACTAAGTGGACACCGTGACACTCCATTCTTTGGAAATTCTTCATCATTTTTGCTCTCATAGTCCATAGGATTAAGACTAAGTGGAAATTGTGACACTCCATTCTTTTGAAATTCTTCATCATGCTCTTCATCACTGCTACTCTCATAATCCATAGGATTAGGACTAAGTGGAAATTGTGACTCTTTATTTATTTGAAATTCTTCATCCTGTCTTTCATCAGTGCTGCTCTTATAGTCCTTAGGATTAGGACTAAGTGGAAGATTTGACTCTCTATTCATAGTGGAAGAATTTCCCTTATATCAATCAATATGAATAGAGTTTTACGTGACGAAGATGTTGATGCTTCACAAAGCGAAACTTCACTATCAGAAGAACCCATGCCTTTCAAACAAAATAGGTTGAATGATACAAATGCAAACTATCCTAATGATAATATATAGCTTAAAGAATGAAAATTTCCCTCCAAAGTTTGCCTCCAAAATTTTTTGCCAAAATTATTCCCTCCAAAAATTTCATTTCATGTATTTCCCTCCTTAATTTTCTTCTACAATTTATTGAAAATTTTTAACTAATTTTTTTTATGAAATAAATATTTTACGTAAATTAATTTATTACTTAAACTATATAATATTTACTAGACAATTGAATATTTTTTTAATTTTTATTATACCTTATAAAACAATTAATCCCACATTCACTATGTTGTAAAACAATTATGTAATGTTCTCTTTATCATAGTTCCCTATATCGCCATAACAAAATTTACATGTTAAAATTTTTATAAAAACAAATTAGTCCCACATTAACCGTACGGTAAAACAATTCTGTAATTTCAGCTATATAATAAATTTCATTATCACTATTCCTCACATCACATCAAGGATTTTCAAGTTTTCTTAAAGACTTAGAGTGAATTTGTGGAGTAGCTACATTGCTATCAACAACATATTCAATGAGGGATTATTGCATTTGAAAGGTTAGTTTCTTTTTTTCCTGTGTGCAAATTTTAAAATTAAATAAGTTTAATGAACTTTTTTTTTTAGAAATTAAAACTTTCAATGATACAGATTTACCCATTACTTCTGTAGTGGGAGTGGTGGGCCCGATCATGCTCCCGATGGCCCAACGGGCCTGCGGGGGAGGCGCAGGGAGCTAGCTGCCTAGCCACCCGCCCCACCCCGACGGCCCAATGGCCGCCACCCCGGCAAGTCATTGGGCTGCTGTGGTCAGGCGAGGTGGCTGGGGGTGGGGTGGGGGGGTGGCCATTGGGCCGCCGAGGTGGGGTAGGGGGGTTGGTGCCCGGCTGTCCACCCACTCCAGTGGGCCAATTTCCAAGGTGGGGTGGCAAGGGGCTGTATTTTTTAAATTTCTTATTTTTCTTTTAAATTTTTTAAATTGTTATGTTTTACCAAATTAATTATGATTTATTGTCTTGTTTGTTAATTTAAGCTATTATTTTTTTTTAATTTATTGATTTGTATATGTGTCCTTTTTTGGAGGCAAATGGCATCAGAGAAGATTTATGTAAATCTTTCTAGACCAAACATTGTTAAAGGTGGATCGTCGAAAAGCCCTATTGAGTTAACCAAACTTGAGCTGAT
Organism: Pinus tabuliformis; assembly: GCA_031772625.1. NCBI lineage: Eukaryota > Viridiplantae > Streptophyta > Pinopsida > Pinales > Pinaceae > Pinus > Pinus tabuliformis. The sequence goes on from CM062817.1 coordinate 658,473,033, forward strand.
AGCTACAAATCTTTCAAGTGCCTCAAATGATAAGAAGACGATTTCATTCTGGAAGAAATCAAAAGAAATGAAACTTCCAGAAAATATATGGTATGTGAAAGAAACCAGAGATGTGCAGATATATCTATATGCTGATATACCTAACGATAGTGGAATTTATGAGGTGTTGGGAAAGGTCATAGACATGTGTTTGGTATCGGAAAATGAAGTTGTTTATATACTTACAAAACTGCCCAAGTCACATGAAAGGATTAAATATCAATTATTATATTCATTGTATGACACAAGAGAGGTGTCTACATAGTTGTGTAAAGAAATCATAAATGAGATTACACAAAATATCGTAAGTATTGTTATTTATATTTGTGTTTTGCGTTATTGTAACTGTCTCATTATATTTTTATAACTTAGTTTTTATTGACATATGATATTTTGTTTGACAGAATTTTGTTGAAAGTGTTTCAATTATGTTGGGAGGAATTCATTTCATAGAGCATGATATTATGAATGTTGTCAGCAGTTTCTACTCAGTGTCACAAGAATATATGGAAAACAAGCAAAAGGTAGTAATTCATGATGCTACAAAACTACATCCAAGGGATAAAAAAAAATGCCTCTAGTGGATAAATCTAGCAAAGGTAGATAGGTTACTTTTGAATATGAGGAAGTTGAAACTGACACTGAAGAATATGTTGTTGTTATTAAGGATGGCATTGGAATTGATGTTAGAAAGGAGAAGAGCCGTAAAAGACCAAACGTAACAATGCCCAAGAATAAATATGTTCTAGTTAATGATAAGAATGTTATGAGGAAGAAAAGTAAAGTTGAACATTCTCAAGTAGTCATTACCAACAGTGAAGATCATAGTGAAACTTCAAAAGAAAGAAGAGAAATCATTACACCAAGAACTGATTTAGAGGATGGAATTATTAAAACAAAACAAAATGCCATTCGACAGAACTTGACAAAGAGAAACTTAATTGAGGGTGGTCATACATTTTAGCTTAATGTGAGACAAATATGTAAGGCAAGTGAAGAACAATGTAAATATGAAATTAAAAAGCCACACCACCTACATGTTCGCAACTTGAAGACATTGATGAGGTACAATCCATATGCTCATGTGGTTAATTATGTGCTTCTTGTTGATCCAGTTCAAGTTCCCAACAAAGAAGAACTTGATATGTCAAAATGTTTTGAATACAATTATTATGTGCTTGGGGGGAACCATTCTGTAGAAGCTCAAAGACAATTAATGGAGGAATATCCCAATAACCCATGTTTTGAAACAATGAAATGTCTCATTTATGTTGGTTTATCAGATATAGAAGAAAAGTTAGTGGCATGGGATCATAATTAAGAAAATGAATATAGGATGTCTATGACTTTCATCCAAAGGGTTAGATTTATTCATAGCAAATTTGAAGAAAAATGTGGTGGGGATAAGATAAAAGTTACTGTAGATTTCCAAAAGGAATGTTGTATGAAAATAGGCTATCAAATTGAGGAGAAAATCAATTAAAAATGTGATAGAGTAAATACTGATTTATTCATAGGTATTGATAACATTTTCCAGTTGCCATTTAGAAATGGAGAGATATGGGAATTGATTGATTAGATTTTTAGCATGTGGGAGAACATTGGCATTAAAAACCAAAAGGCCAAAAGGTCTAAACCATTGATTATGTGTAGCAACAGTAAATCAGTTACTGAAATGAAGCAGCTTCCAGAAGTAATGACTATCACACCTTGCAGAGAATTGCAAGTAGTGAAGGATGAAAAACTTGTCAAAAAAATATTATCTCGTGTCAGGTCAGGGGAATTATCATTGAGGAAATATCTGAGGAATTTCAAAAGTAAGTTTGTTGAATTATTTTTACTTATTTCTAAATTATAATTTTATTTTAAATATAACATATTGTTCTTGGTAGTATTTTTTATAAATATCATTATATTAACTTTTTTTACTTTATCTATGTAGTCACAAAGATTACATGAAAATACGAGAACAAATGGTTAAATTGTTGAATGAAGATAGTTGGGATGATGTTGTACGCAACTATCCAGATTCAAGTTCTACATCAACACTATTTTTTTTATCTTACATTTAAAAAGGTATGTTGATTTATACATTCATTTTTGTTCATCTGTATACTATTTTTCTTTTATAACTTATACATATATTTGTTTATTTTATTAAAGATGAGGAAGGATGCAAATGGAGCACCAGATAGTTTCAGAACCTTTATTGAAAAAATTAAGACCGAAAGACTGAAGAAGAAACATCTTAGGAATGTTGAACTTGATCCAACTCTTACTCATTTCATTTGGAATTGGCTTGACATTATTCAATAGCAAGTAATACAAGGTGACTGTGAAGACATTGCTAAACTCATACCTAAAAGGGATTATGCCCTTTGCAGATATTCGCTGTGGTTTCAATATCCCAAACATCGACTATGATAGTGAACCTTATACTTATCAAGCTCTTAGTAAAGTGGTTGCAATATTTCTAGAAGTCACATCATCACCATTATGGATATTTGTGACATTTAATTCAGACACACAATTGGCAATTTTATTGTCAAGCTTCAAGGGGAAAACAAACTCAAGGGTGCAGCTTACATGGTAAGACGTTGAAAATGTATATTTGATTAATGTTAAAAAATTCATTCATGTACAAGTTAGTTGAACATTTACTATACTTTTACTATTTCATGTTACAGGTAAAAGTTAAATCTTCTTTACCATGAAGATCAACCATTTATAAATTATTATGAGTTCACCCATATTAATAGTTGGGAAAATTATGATAGCTATATGTCTATGATTTTTAATCAAGTAGATGGAAAGAGTCATAGCCAAGTAATACCTTATGATGTTGTTGTGAGAAAACTAACAAATGAAGACAAAGAAGCAAAAGGAGAGATAGTTAACATTTATCAAAAACCACAATTACTGATTAACTATCTTATAGACATATGTACAAATGAAGGAGATTGGGTTTTGGATTTATTTTCTGGCTCAGGTAAGTTTTATTATATGGAATTGAATTTCAATATCTTCTTTCTTAATTTATAAATCATTATACTAATTTACTTCATTATTTCTTTTGTGCTTGATAATTAGGTACAACACTAGCATGTTGCCTTCAAAAAGGAAGAAATTGCATTGCCATTGAAAAAGATCTAGTACAATGCAATTTTATTTAGCAAAGAATTAATGCTTTTCAATTTCTTCCAGATGCAATGCAAGAAATTGGGTTGAAGAAGGGGATTTTAGTGAATCACGTGTGGCAAAAAAGGCAAAGGAACCTCAACCACCATTACATGGAATGATTGGAAAGGCATACATTGGGAGATTCACACACATCAAAGATCCATTAAAAGAGGAAAATGCGCAAAATGAAGCAGAAAATATTATGGAAGAAGACAATGATGAAACTCTATAGGATGAAGAGTTTGGATTACGTGATATTGTTGATTAAATTTAAGTTATGCTTGGAAATCAAGCTCATTTTTTGTAACTATTAATTAGTTATATTTGTAATTTTTTGACTTTGACATTTTATGAGAAGAATAAGTATTCAATTAATGCTTTTATGTAATCAATATTTGTATTATGTGATTTTCGCATTAACTTTTATGTTAATCATTATTATTACTTTTTTTAACAATGATAATTATTATTTTTTTGACATGAAATTCATAAAAAAAAACTATTATTTAACCATTTTTTGTTAAAATTTTCCTATCAAAATTGTGATTTTGACATGTCATTTCTAGCAAAAAATTATCAAAATGAGTAATTTTTTAGTTATATTTATGTTGAAAATGGTTATTTTTATGTCAACTGTTAAAAATTATTGTTTTTTAGAGACAATTATTTGATGTGCATTGCAAAATTAATTAACAATGTATAAATATGTAGAATATCGAAACTTTAAAATATCGATCTTCTTCTTTAAATATGCAAAACAATAAAATACTCACTACAAAAAAAAAAAAATTAAATAATAACAAGAAAATATGAAGAAGAAGACCACTTCAAAAATTGTCAAATGTAGAAAATAATTATTTACACTTTATACATAAGAAAATTTAAATTCAAAAAATAGGTCTTTTAAAAAAAGGGCTTGATGCAGAATCACCTCTTTTTTAAATCAACATGAAAATCGATAACATTCTAAAAAGTAATGTACTTAAAAAAAATTAAAGTGTCAAAAACTATGCTTTAAAAAAACATGTGTATTTTGCATCGCCCCTTTTCGAAATCAGGTCACTTTTTTGCTACCTCTACGAAACGGGTAATTGTATCAATTCCCATTTCAAAGTTTACATTGTTAAACATTCCGATGACCTTGGCCATTGAATTCCACTAACAAGATGATAGAGGAATTTTTTAGGATATTTTTTCAATATCCTCCTATTTTATAGTGGTGTGGTTCATCCTTTCATTTTTTCGATATCCTCGTACACAACTTCTATTTTTCCAATCTCTATACAATTATCAGATCCACCTATTTGGATTCTCTAGCATATTCTGCTCCAACTTAATCTTTCCCTATATACATTGACTAAAAATTTCCTCCATTCCACAAAAAAAATGGACCAGGAAAAACAACTACAAAGATAATGGTGGCTTTGGGATTCTTGATCATGTTGGATCAGATTCTCAAGGTGCCCTAATGGAGACTAAATATTTTCAATTGTTGATAGTATCAAGAAAGTACAAAATCTCATTCTCATCTTCGTTTAGAATGATTCAACAAGCATTTGGATGCCTCTTAATAAACTACAGGAGAATAAATTGCATGTTAACATGTAGAATGACATTTATCAGTAATTACAGGCACCACAAGAATTATACAGTGTTTTACAAGGACTAATGCAATCAAAATTTTAATGAATTTCTACCAAATAATTCTTATCATTCTTTTAGTTACTTAAATTAGGTTTATTCCATATGAGTGTATCAGAAGAAATATATGACTAAAATGTTTTTCCTCCTTACATAGAAATTGGTTATGGTTTCTCATGCGTTTACTAGATGTCAAACCTTTCTCAGAGCAATGCCATCCCTACAAACAATGCATAATTGAAAGCATATACCGTATGATAAGACTTTCTTCCCAACACATTAAAATATGGAAAACAAATAAAGATCAGAAATACCAAAGGGTGAGAGTGTCAGGGCCTGAAAATGACATCGAACAAATAAACTTGAGGATCCAAACCCTGCATAAAACAACATAATGCAGATGTAATGGACCTATGGGCACTATGGGTTTGGCTTTGACTTTGAGATGGTCAAGTTCAAGCCTCAAACTAATTTCAAGCACTGAGATAGGATTGAGTTGACAGACAACATATTTCATGTCAAATAAACTAAATGATTGAGAATCTTACCAGAAATGTAAGGTGAAAAACAAGTCCAAGGGGCATTGTCACACCCAATAAACAACAAAACAAAAACATACTAATACTAAAATTTATACAAAAGAGAAAGCACGACCATTTCTACCTCCACAATACCTCTGACCACCATTAGCGCTCCCATGAGTGCCACTGCATAACATTTTTATATAATTTTTTTGGTTGCCTTGAACATTTCTTCCATTGCATCTCTATTAGTTCTCCATAGAAATAAACCTCCCATAATTATGGGAAAAATAATTGGCCCCCAAGAAGAACACTTCCCGCATAGCCTACAAACTTGAAACGACTTAGAAGATCATCCTAAGTCAACAATACATAAGAAAATAAACGTAAATGTGTTTAGATTATGGTATTTAAGAAATCTTCCACCGCTAAATGAGAACTTTGAAGGCTCAAATGCATTCATATTCCTACATTTATGAAATATTTCAAAACTGAATGAGAACTTTCAAAGCTCTATCATTACAAATATCATAGGAAAGAATATGGAGAACAATCATCCCATCAGATTTCCACTGGAAGTCAATGAAACTCTTATGATAGTGCTAGTAGTGAGTCGTTAAGGAAATGAGCACAAAAGTTTTAGCATGTTGAAAATAACAAGAAGAAATGTTAAAAATGGCATCTAGAAATTCCAGTTTAATTTTTCCTTGAATTGAATTGTGAATTAATTTGTAATTCTATTCCCATAGCAACTTGTAATAGTTAACTAAGTTAATTTGAATTAGTTAGCTCAGGAAATTCAAGTTGGAAGTCTATCTAGAGGCATGTAGAGTGATCACTAAATTTTAGGGGCCCAGGTTGAGTTCTTTTGAGTTGACACTAGATAACTCAGTCTAAATGAGTTGTAGTTAGTTAAACTAGTTCTAACTGTTGGAAGAAATAGTAGAGTTCTATTAGTGGAGTAGTAGACCAGTACCACACCAGTTAACTGAAGATTCACTCATAAATAACTCATGCATGTAAGTTCAGAGGAAGATCTAGATGAGATTAGAGTTCAGGGACAGTGTACTATCAGTTGTATAATTTTCTGATCTGTACATATGGTGCATGCAATCAATTCAGGACCTATGTTTGGATTTCACAATTATGGAGGAAGGATTTCCCAATTAAATATGGGATGATACTCTCAGGAATTGTGCAAGGAAATAGGGGCATGGCAAGCAGTAGATTTGGCTAAGTGTTTGCTAGAGTAGTCTTGTGAGGCAGAGAGTTAGATACTACTTGTGGAGGAATTGTTCACAACGAACAAGCATTGTATTTTCTTCTTAGATGTTCTAGTTAATGCAATATAGATATTCAGGGTTTTTAGCAGTTTATTTCCCCAGAGAAATATTTTGTTATGTGTGATTGATTTTATTCCTTTTCTACATATTATTCACATCGATCAATTTTGGTTTCTGCTAAAGAGTAGAGTAGATTATGGTCTTGTGTTTTAGCATATCGCATACGTTTTTGAATTTGCAATAAAAATATACATGGTATCAGTGTTGAAGACAATATAGAAGAGGAGATTTTGATTCTTTTTTGCAGGTGAAAATCAAATTTTCTATTCATACTTCATATTAGCAATATCTCTTTCTACGGGTTGCGACCTGAGTATTCCTTGGAAGGCAGCTCAAATTACATAACATAGAAGGATAGGATGGAAGGAGTGCTGGAAGAAAATGGCCTCAAGGAATTCATTGATCAAGACATTCCTAAGCCTCTAGCATCAGATGCTGAAGATTTCGCTGAATGGAGAAAATGTGTGGCAAAGGCAAGGCAGATTATCCTTGAGGGAGTTCGAGGTCACATTTTCTCGAGTTCCCACTGCAAGGAAACTCTATACTCAATGTGGAAGGAATTGACAAATGTGTTTCAAAATAGAAGTGACAATAGAAAGTTGGTACTAAAGGAAAAATTCAGAAAGATCGAGATGGAGAAGGGCGACTCAATTTTGAATTACTTGACCAAGTTCACACATTGTCGGGATGAGCTTGGATGTGTCGGGATTACTGTTTCCGAAGATGATATGGCGAGCATATATCTTGTAAGACTTTCGAAGAGTTGGAATAGTTATCAAGACTCTATCAATGGGAGGGAGAAGCTACTAGATTGGGAATGGTTGTGGTAGGATCTGGTACAAGAATAGTTTCGACGAAACACCAGAGATGGGACCTCTTCCAAAGAATTGGAAGAAGACTTTGAATTAGTTAGCAAAGGAAAGAAATCCAAGGGAAATAAGTTCCATGGCAAGGAGGGAAACAAGAATATGTAATTGTCGAAAGTCAAGTGTTTTCACTATCACGAGCAGGGAACTATGCCACGAATTTCCCACAGAAGAAAGCAAGAAAGAAGGATCCAACAGTAGCGGCAGTAGGTGAATCTCTAGCTTCACCATTCAAACTTTATTTCACTCTCATTGCATGCATGGCCAACACTATAATGGGAAGCGTGTGGTATCTTGATAATGGTGACACGTTCCATATGAAAGTGAGTAGAGATATCTTCAGTGACTTTGAGGAGAAAGACATCAAGAAGAACATAGAGTTTGGAGATGATGGGAGGTATAGTCCTACCAAGATCAGTACAGTTAGATTTTAGAGGGCGTCTGGGTGCCCTCTCATAATCAAATATGTGATTTATGTTCTAGGACTAAAGAAGAACCTTGTTTCCATCGTGGTATTGGAAGACCGTGGCTATGATGTAATTTTTAGTAAGGGAAATTTTTTCCTTAAACAGATTTCCATGAGATAGGTTGAACAAATCAATGTAGGAGTGAAGAACCTATATGATATTGAGGTACAAGACACACCCAAAGCCTTTAGTAGCAAGGAAAATTTTAGAGACTTGGTGGTTGAGAGGGAGATTTAATTAGCTCTCAACATGAAGCCCTAGAAGAAGCCTCAGAAGGAGTCTCAGAAAGTTGTGGAGTAGCCACAATTAGAGAGGCATAGAGAAGACTGAGTGGAGAGATCCACTCAAGAAGAGAAGAAACAAACACAAAAATTTGTGGAGCAACCACAATTAGAGAAGCATAGAGAAGACTGAGTCAAGACATTCACTCAAGCTGATACCTCTTGTTGGGGAAAATTTTGAGCCAAGTGGGAAGGGAGAGCACATGTAGCTGTTGGCTTAGGGAGTCCTGACCCAGGTTCAGTGTTAAGTTAGCCAAACAAATCCCTACACTACTAGCCCTTTCGGCATCAAGGGGTGGAACGCAGACTGAAGTCTCACTCGAAGTAGTATGGGGGGATGTTGGAACAAAGTTGTTGAACCCAAAGATTAGTGTAATGTCATTTTATGCCCTAACTCTATCTTCGTGCAGATAGATAAGCCCTTGATGCTTATCGATATAACTTCCTTTTAACTACCTCTAAACCTCCGCGAAGGTCTATGACTGTCTTTCATGGACCCTAGACAGGTGAACCAACCACTTACGTGCCTCTGTAATCACTCCTAGGTCTATTATTACCCAGATTGGCTCAAGTATCGAATAACTTTAACATGCATTAGGATATTCTTTGCGTAAATAGATATTATGACTTGCATTCGTATAACAATGTAAAACATACAGATTTGCGCATCAATACAACATTAAATCATAATTCTTTTCACCATAACATAATTGCATTCATCCATAACAGAAGTAAAAGGACGAAACATAGATATTTTCGAAACAATCTCTTTATTAATACTTCAGATCTTCTTACAAATTCAAACTACCCTACGCACTCAGCTATAAGGGTCCATGCACTTAGCCTTGGACTCTACTCTACGCCTCTGTGCACACAGCTGTGGAGCCTGTCTTCTACTCTAAGACTCTTCGATCATTACTTCTAGTGACCCATTACATCAACTATGAACTTCCCTTAACTGCCTTAGACTCTCTAAGACTCTCCTTTTTATACAATACAAGCCGACACAACTTACATAAAATAAGGGTAAAAACCCTTTATGACACTTTACATCTACGTGCTCCGTGACCACAACTTGTAGAGACTTTACATTTTATATATAAAAACTTGGGCTTTCAGCCCCAAAACTTGGGCTTTTGCCCAAAACTTAACCTTAGGGGACCCTATCCAAATAGGCCCCTAACACAAATATGGTGACTCACCCTCAAGTCACTTTGCTGGTGAAGAGATCTTACTATGAAGACCTCCCAAATCCAATTGTGCCACTACAACTTCAGTTGTGCACTACGTAGCTACTTGCTTGACCTACTCCACTAGCTGCTCGGTTGTTGGTCCTGCGTTATCTTCCTGGATATTCTGCTATGTTCTCTGTAGGCTGGCCAACTTCTCCCTAATCATGGTGGAGATCACGAATGCCTCCTCCAGCCAAGGCCCCAATCAAGCCTTGAGGACTGCCTCTTTCCACTGAGCTACTTCCACCTGTTCTTGCAGTTGCTTCTCCTCCTGCAGCTTTGCCAATCTCTATGTGACAACGACTGTGTGCGTTGTCATATTTTCTTGGTCATGCAGGTTAGGATCTTCCTGGAGACTCATGATTAGCTTCATAGACTGCTCGAAGAGTGGGTGGATTCCGCCAACGCAGCATCTACTGCAACAACTCCATCCCTCACAATAGCTTCACACTTTTCTTTGACTTGTGGTGGAGTTGAAGTTTGTGTCTTCAACTCAAGCTCTGTAATTTTAAGGTTTAGGTCAAACTGAACCTTAGCCATCTCCATCTTTGCATCGTGCACACTTGCAGCCAATTTCCTAATTTTGGCCTCCACTGGCCCTTCTTCTGGGATATGAAGTTCCACAATGGTTCTACATGCTTCAACTACTACTGTTGTGGTGCACTCATTCTTCTCTTGAACCTTCTTCCAGGCATCTAGCATAGCTGTCTTCTCAACGAATATCTATTCGTTGTTTATTTTTTGCTTACTCTTCATGCTCAGTGTGCACTGCTCTTGGGCCTTAAGCTCTTCAATCACACCTACTTATAGTGTGTGAAGGAATTCACTAGGGAGTGCGACCAAGTTGAGGCCAACATTCCTCAACACGCTGACAGTAGCCTTGTTAGCTTCTGCCTCTGCACTCATAGCTCCATCTGGTAGAATGACTACCCATAGATCCAAGGATTGAACCAACTTTGTGGCTTGAGTGGTCCTTGGTGCCAAGCTAGTTGATGTCGCATTGTTCTGCCCTGCACATACCTACAGTCTGGTTTTTTCGATCTACAGCAAGCACAGACCATCTATATGGCACTGAGTGCCTGCTTCTGTTATTGTTTGAACTATTGTAGCAGTTGCATAGTCATAGCTCTTACCTTGTCTCCAATATCTTCCAAATCACCCTTCGTCAAGGTGATTGGATCTAGAGAATATTTGGAGGCCTTGGTCTTCTTTCTATGTCCCTCCTTTTCTTGTTCTCTATGTCGCTTTACGCGAAAAGGAGTGCTCTCCAGATCGCCACCGCCTTGTCCTAATTGCTCTTATTCCTTTGTTTATGGTGAAGGTGAATTCTGGCTCCTATTAGAGCCGGGCTCTTCCTGATCTACTTGTTCCTTGGCAGTGTGCTCTGCTTCTACGCGTTCCTTCTCCTCTGTCTCCTTCTTTCTCTTTTCATCCAACTACTGAACTTTCAATCGGAACGCTTCTTTTTTCTATTTTTCTGCAGACTTACTAGTCCGGGCGGACAAATCTGATGTTGTCCACGTGTTTGCTAGCCACCACTCGAGGACTACTGTAATGGCATCATCCGTCGCTAGATATGGTAAATCATACCACTTTTGTTCTGAATCCTTTCACGCTGGAATGGAAATATAGTGGAAGTCTGCTTTGAACTCCTCGTACCCAGACAACTGCTCAAAGACAGTTGATGACAACCATGTCTTCTGGTTGATATCCATATTAATGTTCATTTCCATCAATAACCAAAAAACTTTGCTCTCCCAGGCCTGCTCAGCATCCTTGGTAGCCCACAACAATCTGAATTTTTGTACTTATTGAAAATCTATTTCAATAGGAGGAAATTAGCTTGTCCTCCGACAACTTCCATGTGACCTACACAATTGAAATTAAAAGCCATGAATAATGAAACGTCATTTTCTAGACTTGTGCCCCCTTGTAGTTCATGAGGAACTCGCTGCATAGGTAGCGTGCCTAGTTGAGTTGCACACCCTCCGCGCACTAGGCTGCTATTGAAGAAACTAGTGCCGACACCTCGTTCTTGTGATACTTACGCATTATCTTACCAGCCAAAATTTGGGTGGCCACCTTCACTGCGGGGTTTGTAATGCTAGAGATGGAATACCAACACACTTTCTTGATAAGTTTTAACTTGTCCTTCATCCTCTCAGCAAGGTCGCACTCGCCCGTCTTTTTGCCAAATGCCTTGACCGGATTTAGTCCTAAATCTGGTAACAAGGTGATCTGATGGATCATCATATCCGTGATTGGTAGCGGCTCTTGCAACCACAGGTACCCGTCGTGCACCACGCACAAAAACTATTTGATAACAATCAAATTTATAGGAGCGCGGTGGTAATGGGTCACCCATAGTAGGTTCAACAATCTTGCTTTATTTACCCCATGAATCCATTCCATCGTCTCCAGTGTTGTGACACAAGACTCGTAGAATACTCGCTTCATGAAATTATCGATAGCCAGGTGGGGGAACCGCTCAGCGTCCCCCAAGTCCCAATCTTCAAGTTTTAGATGTGGGACACGCGTCAAACGCAGACCTTCAAACATTATATTTTCTGGTAGCACAGGTGTGTGAAGGAGAAAAATTCCCTCATTTGGGTCCTCCGGGACCTTCAGCATTCCCTGGTGTAGAGGGATGTACTCTGGTAGCTTCAAAATTGGGTCTACCCCCTCAATATCAATGTCCTCTGCACCCTCCTTAGCCTCCAGGTCTACTACTTTGCCTCTCTCCTACGGTGGGCTTTTCTTTCCTTTGATGTTTCCCTGGTGACTCGCACATGAGAAGCGTCTTCTTCTATTTATTTTTCCTCAGCTTGGGGACCTCCCTTGCCGGCATAGGCTTCGGCTAAGGTGACCTCAACGACTTAGGTACTGCTGCGGGAACCTTCATACTTACGACCTCAAGGGAAGCTCCCTGAGAGGAAATATACCCTCCATCACTTGTAGTTTCCACGGGTGTAAACATGAAGCTGTTAATGAGCTGCTCGGTTTCCTCAGGTAACCTGTCAATCACAAAACTAGCTACAAAGTCCTCGAAGAACTCATGATTCATGCACACCAGATAGCACAACACATAAAGTCTTAGAATGCAAATTGTTTCTCGTTGGTTGGCCATTTGTAATTTATAGGAAAATTCAAATTCAAATTCGATCGTTCCTCCCAAAATCTGCTCATAAATGCTAGATTGGTAGCAGATTTTCAAAGATCTCACTCTTAAATTCAGCCTTAAATGCTTCCCCCTGCTCCTCTTAGCCATTTTCTCACTATCAAATCATGAACAATGATGGTAACGATCACTTTCTAGATATGGTGTGCAATCTCTCGTCCTGTAGAGCAACTCGCTTCGCGCATCTGCTGACACTCTGACACCCTTCTATTCTACGCAGACCCCTCATCGCGCAGCTCTATAACCCGGGAAATGTAGTTTATAGTCCCGTGCCTCCTTGTAGCTGCCTGGAGCACTAAGATTGTGCTACTGTCATATAGTTATATGGTTGGATCCTTGGTGTACGGCTTCAATCATATGCCATTTACCTTTCCGGGAAATGGATCTCCATTCAATTTCACAAGCTGAACTACTCCACCATCGGTAATCTCCTTGATCACATATGGCCCCAAACAATGCATCTGAAATTTTCTTGGAAATTTATCAAACTTGTTGTTAGATAATAAAACTTAATCGCTTACATTGAAGGTGCACAGTTTGATGTGGCGATCGTGTCATGCCTTTTCGTGCTCCTTCTAAACTTGTTGATGGAATCCAACCAAGAATCTATCTTCCTCTAGCTCTGTCAGCTGCGCGAGCCCTTATTCTAAGGATCTGCGATCTGCCATTCCTATGAACGTAGCTATCTGTAGACTAGGCATGATGTACTCCGTTGACATCAGAGCTTCTACACCATAGACTAGTCGAAAAGGTTTTTGTCAAGTCAGCTTCTTATAAGTAGTTCTATAAGCCCATAACACCGTTGGTACGTGCACGTCCCAATCATTCCTCTGCAGATTGCAAACCTTTGTTAGTGCATTCTCCAATATCTTATTAAACACTTCAACTGTCCCATTAGCCTGAGGATGATACAACATCCTCTTCTGATGGTAAACTTGGAATTTTTCTGTTAGAGCGCTGATCATTTCATTAAGGAAGTGCGTACCGCGATCACTCATCAACACCTTTAGGAAAATAAACCTAGTCAGCACATATTCAAACAACAACTCCATTTCTATTGCCCCTGTACAATCTTTTACTGGCTGCACCTCTTCCCATCTAGTCAAATACTCAGTCACAGTGATGATATACCACGCACTCGTCTTTTTTCCTGTCGGTTGAATCGGTCCTACAAAATCAATTGCCCATTTTTCATATGGTTGCAAAAACACTTGCGGATTCAGAGGGAGCTCATACCTTGTCGATGGCATACCTGTCCTTTGACATGCATCGTATTCCCTACAATAATCTTTGGAATCCTTATGCAGTGTCAACCACCATAACCCAACATGTAAAATCTTCTACGTTGTTTCTTTTCCTACATAATGGCCTCCTGCATCCCCTCCATGAGCTTTGGCTTTGCTTCATTCAAACTTAGGCACATAATGTTGCAATATCTCATCCACTCCCATCTTATACAAGTGACCTGCAACAAGAGAAAAATCTTCCCCATGCACCACCAATTCCTTCTTTTGTTGGCTAGTATACCCTTCTGGAGCCGTTCCTATAGTCAGAAAGTGTATGATGTCTACAAAATGATTGTTTTCTACGCGCATAGCAAAGAGGTGCACATTAGGAAACCCCTCCTCTAAATTGGTAGGCTCCTCACCTGTTTCAATGAGTGACAAATGATATGGTCCTGCATTCAATCACCTTGGCTTCACAATGACTTCAAAATCGTATTCCTGAAACAACATCAACTACTTGCATATTGCACCCCCTAACACAGGCTTGTTGACTAGGTACTTTAATGCAGAATGGTCTGTATACATCTTAAAGTGTTTGCCTCTCAATAAGTGTCTGAACTTCTCGATCATGTGCACCATAGCCAAACCTTCATGCTCTATCATCGAATAATTCTTCTCAACCTTAGATAACTTCCTACTTGCAAATGCGATAGGGTGACCCAACTCCCCCTCACCGGCCTCTAACAATACTACTCCCAGTGCAATACATGAAGCATCCATATGCACATGAAATTCCTTCTTCCAATCTGGGAAGACTAGGATCGATGTGGTGACCATCTTCTCCTTTACCACATCTAGGCGCCACTGACATTCTTCATTCCAATAGAATGTAACATCCTTCTTCAACATTTTTTCCATCGACGGGGTAATCTGGGCATAGCTCTTGATCAACTTTTGGTAATAACCAGTATGCCCCAACATTGCACGGAACTGTTTAACACTTCTTGGCACCTCCAAATTGATTATAACCTCTATGTTAGTTGGATCCACCATTAATCCTTGTCTGCATACTACATGACCCAGCAATATTCCGAAAGGGATGCAAAATAGACAGTTCTTCAAGTTTAGCATGATCTAATACCTCTGGCATGTATCCAACATCAAGCACAAACTAGCTACATGATGTTTTACTAGCCCAAACACCATCCAATCATCAAATTATACCTCCAAAAACTTGTGAATGATGTCCTTGAATGTCACAATGACTACACGAGAAAAGATCGTTGATGGGTTCTTTAGTCCAAAATGCATTACAATATAATGAAAGCATCCCCAATTAGTCATGAAGGTCATCTTACTCATGTCTTTCATCATGATCTTCATCTGATGGTACCCAGAGAACCCATCACTGAATGAATATGATTCCTGCCTATCCAACACTTAATTGGTGAACGGATTTGGAAAGGGGTCATGCACGCAAGCATGGTTTAACTTCCTAAGATCTAAGTATATCCTTATTTCATCCTTTTTTTTATTTTCCTGAACTACCATAAGACTAACCCAATCAAACTCCTCCATTGGTTCAATGATTCTCGCTGCCAATATTTTGTCCAACTCTAAGCAAACACTTTCTTTGTACTTGGGATTGAGGTGATATGACCTCTGTTTCACAGGCTTCGCATCTGGTTTCAATGTTATCTTCATTATTACTAAATTACCTATTATCCCCTTCAGGTCTATAAACTTTGTAGGGAGCAAATCCTGGTACTCACGGAGAAAATTAGTGACCTTATCCACCGTAGCATTGTCCTAGTCATCCCCTATCTTTGCAAACTTCAGCTCCGCCTCTGTCCCGATGTTCACTTGTCGAGCTTTCAACAATGTGTTTATATCAGGATTCTCTATCTGCAACTCCTCAACTTCACGGTGGCCTTTTGTCTCTAGGATATTAATGTTCCTCAGATCCTCCTCTTCTTCTTCAGCAGTCACATTGTATCACTCCAGCGCATGGCGCAACTGGGTGGTCCAATCTAGTTGAATCAAATCCAAGGGATCCTACGGAATTCTGAAGGTCGTTGCTTTGACCTTCTGCAGTGCTTCATCAATGCACTCAAATCCATCTTCAAAGCTAAATTTCATCAAGAATCTCTGTCTCAAAATATCCCATTCGTCTATACCATGGCAGAGCTCTGTTTCCAAGTACCAATTCATTGGTATCATGTCTAAAGTGTGACAAAACAGATGCACCCACTCCAGTTGTGGTTCTGCTCCATAAGCATAAGTCCATTTTTCCAAGTGGTTGTGCAGATCACTCCTTCCATCATATTTCTCTATCAATTTCACCTTTGGGCAACCAAACCTCACCCTCATCATTCTTCTATATTTGTGCCATCTATCAAAATTGATTTTATGCGTACCCCACCATCTTGCGGGCATAGTGTGCAGCTCCAAATCCAAGGCTTGGAAGTGATGCTTCTCTAGCACTTCCCTTTCAAATGCATCCAAAAATTTATCAACATCAGTTAAACCATCATAATAAGGCAGACTTCTTACCTTCAACGATACACAGTGTAGAGATTTGGTCATCATGTTACATCATAGTGTAGACACTTCATCCAATCTATTCTGCTAGTGTTCCAATTCCTCATCTAAATCTGACGTGTAGGAGCTCTCATGGTCCCATGCAATACGTCCATTAGTTGTCGGATTCACCCAATCTTGATATTGTGTTGTTATCTTATAAATTTGGTCCAAATCATTGTCACTTTTGTAATCATGGACCAGTTCAGTATAGTGCGGTCCTTCTATAGGCTGCAAGGGTACTACTATGTGGAGCAATTTCTTTCAAATGACATTGTCCACTTCTTCAAATTGATCACCCCGTTGATGTCAATAGCCCAATCGATCCCAAGGAGCACGGGGTAGGGATTGTTTTCATTGACAATATCTATTACTTCGAAATCCGCCAATGCGCTCATACCTTCAATATTGACTATCATTCCCTGCAGTCTTCCCACGGGAATAATATTTTTCTGATTCATCATCCTCAATTGAATAGGAAACCACTGCAGCACAGGTCTCTCCATTCTCTCCCATGTCTATTTCGGCAAAACATTCACATCTAAACCAAGATCCAGAATAACTTGGTCCATTTCATACTCTCCTATTCGCATGCTGAGCCTCATCTCACACTCCGTTCTTGCCTTATGTTTACCAATTTCCCTGACCACATGCGGTCCCTTGGGAGCATTACCAACACATTTATTGATGAGCTCCTATAATCCCTTTATGTCCTTTCTCTCGCATAGTAGCTTCATACAGGTCTCCAAAAAGGTAGTAACCATGGATGGGTCCATTTCTTTAGACTTTTTAGCCTAACTTCCTAAGGTAGAAGCTTTAGCGAAGAGTTTCTTTGCCTCCATCAAGGTTTCCTTTGCATGCTCCAAATCAAAGCCAACCTCATTTTCTAAAGCTCTGCAGACCCATTCACCTTCTTCAGGCCGCTTTCCCTTATCTTCACCAAATATCATTCCACTTCACAGCACAATATTCACATTGGGATCCTCTTCATAGGGTTCGGCCCTCATCATCTACAGGTTCTGTGTATGCTACTAAGGTTGTGTCCCCTTTTCACGCATATTAGCTATTAATACATGGAAATATTTTGTCGCATGGTCAAAATGGGTGCGGTATTGACACGATAGGCATGTCGAGTTCGTACATTCTCGCACGTAGTGCCTTGGACCTCCACAATTGTAGAAAATAATTCGCCCTTGACCTCTCGCAGGTCCTCCTCTGTCTTGGCCTCGTCTGTGCTCTTGATATCCTCCTTGCACTCCCCCAGCACTTTGATTTTGAGGTTGAGTCTCGGTCTGCATTCGATACACAACTGTTCTCTCCATCATTAACTCATAAATATGAAAATTTCTCTCCTCATGACCTACTAATTTATAGAAGTTGCAGAAGAGTTTTTGCGGTGTCTGTACAAATTTCGACAACAAGTGGCAATTATCTGTCGCATGTTTTCTAGTTACCTGATAGATAGCACACCATAGCATAGGCCCTGCACTTGGCCCTACTTGAGCTTCTGGCCTCAAAGGAATCGACCCTCCTCCTGCAACATAATTCACGAAGACAGGGAAATGATCTTTGTCATGCCCTTGACTCTTACATTTCAAACACCAAACCTCTTTGCACACCTCTGGTCGAGCTTCTCTATCCTTCTTCAGGCTTTGGAATTCTAGGTAAAGTTTTTGCAGCTTTGCGTGAATCCACTGAACTACCAAAGAAGCATATTGAATTTGTTTCTCGTGCAATCTCATCGCAATTTCCACAGCCTCTGCCTAGGTCCCAATCTTTTGCTGTGATAAAGCAACCCTTAGATGAGGCAAGAGCAAAGCCACAAACCATTCATGGTGCTTTCCATCCATAAAATTCATGTTAGCTTCGCCAATCTTGCACTTCAATCTTTGATCTAGCTCCTAAGGTCTCTCGCCAGGCTTCATCATGATCTCCTTGAATCCAAAGATCGATTGTGTTTTAGATTTGGGCCCACTAAATTCCTTATTCAACGCAGTCTGAATATTTGCCAATGCAGCCATCGGGTTATTAGTGTAGTACTTAATGTACCACGTTAGCATGCATTCATGCAAAGAAGTAACCAATGTTTCTTTCTTCATCTGATCATCTGTAATGCCTTAGGCTTCCCATACAACCTTTGCAACGAACCAAAACTGGTTTGAGTCCTCATTCCCCAAGCCCTTGAAAATGGGAAATTTTACTAGATTTTCCATTTTGAATGGTGGTGGAGGTGGTGGTGGTGTGGGCAAAGGTGTATGCAGTGGAGGTGAAGATGGAGGTGGTGTGGGTGGATGTGGTATTCGCGAGAACCCTCACCTTATTAACTAGACAGTGCTCTACGGAGAAGCCTGTGCTTCTTCTTAGTCATCACTCAGAGGAGGCTTGATCAATGGGCTATATTCAGGTCTTGTTCACCTTCTATCCCTGAATAACTTTCTAGTTCACATAGCTCCAATCATCAAGGTAATTGCATAACCCTCTTTTCACACAAGATCCAAGTATTCAAAGATCTTAAATACTTACCTCACGGTCCCTTGAAGAAGCGTCGCTCTGCTTTGCTATATTTGACCGAGGTATTGACCGCAAACTCTGTCACAAACCCTTCGAGGATATGAGCAAGCTAGTGATCAACAATGCGTTCGATCTTACCTTCAGAGGCTTCCAATCTTCACACTAACTCTGGGGTCCAAACAATGGGAACGTTAAGCCTCCACCTTCTCTAACCGTCTGCTAATTGAGCGATCCACTCATATAATTCGACCGGGAAGGAACAGAAGAAAATTTCATTTATCTCTGTGTACAGATACTTGTCTAAACACTGTTATTTCCTCAATCACGGATTTTTATTTTCTTGTGCCACGAATTCATGGATCTTTCTATCCAACCAATCTTCAATTTCCTTCTTAGTTGGATTCGAGTGATGTGACATCACGCATCTCTTTATGCAGATCCCGGTCTCGAAAACAGAACCATTTGTTGGCTTAGGGGGTCCTGACCCAAGTTTAGTGTTAAGTTAGCCAAACAAATCCCTACACTACTGGCCCTTTCGGCATCAATCTGTGGAGTGCAGACTGAAGTCTCACCCGAAGCACTGTGGGGGGATGCTGGAACCAAGTTTCCACACCCAGAGATTAGTGTAATGTCATTTTATGCCCTAACTTTGTCTTCGTGAAGATTGATAAGTCCTTGAGGCTTATCAATATAACTTTCTTTTACCTACCACTAGACCTTCGTAAAGGCCCATGACTATCTTTCGTAGACCCTAGACAGGCGAACCAACTACTTACGTGCCTTTGTACTCACTCCTAGGTCTGTTATTACCCAAATCGACTCAAGTATCAAATAACTTTAACATGCATTAAGGTATTCTTCTCGTAAAGAGATATTATGACTTGCGTTCATATAACAATGTAAAACATACAGGGTCGCACATCAATACAACATTAAATCGTAAATCCATTATTCATCATAACATAATCGCCTCCATCCATAAAAGAAGTAAAAGGACAAAACATACACATTTCCAAAAAAATATATTTATTAATGCTTCAGCTCTTCTTACAGACTCAAACTACCCTGTGCACTCAGCTACAGGGGTGCACACACTCAGTTGTAGAGTCTACTCTATGCCTCTACACACACAGCTACCGAGCTTCTCTTCTACTCTAAGACTCTTCACTCATTACTTCTACTAACCCATTACATCAACTATGAACTTCCGTTAATTGCCTTAGACTCTCTAAGACTCTCCTTTTTATACAATCCCATGGTGCGTGGACCATGGGTAGGTCTATACAAGCCGACATAACTTACATAAAAGAAGGGTAAAAACCCTTTATGACACTTTAAATCTACACACTCCGCGACCACAACTTGTGGAGACTTTACATTTTATATACAAAAACTTGGGCTTTAAACCCCAAAACTTGCGCTTTTTCCCAAACAATGACCTTATGGGACCCTGTCCCAACAGAAGACATACCTCCAGGTGGGAGGTGGGGCAATCTGAAGCAATAGTCCCAAGAGTGCACAAATTTGGGCAGGGTCCATTTAGAGGTTTTGTCTCATGAATCATTACCTTGCTATGGGAGCCCACAATACACACTAGCAGGATGGATCAGTGGCGGTTGATGCAGTCAGATATCAGAGTGACAAAGGTAAAGGCTAACAAAAGTCAATATTGGGGAGCACAGAGTAGAGTTGACAGTAGTGTAGATGGAATAGAGGCAGAGTCAATAGAAGCACCAATTTTTCAGTCGATAGAGGCAACATTAGTAGTAATTAGATAATTTGGTGACATATGCATCATACTGATTTAATTTGCATTTTTTTCAGTTTTATAAGTTCCATTAACAAGAACACTAGAGAAAAGTCTTGCATGTAGAACATTCCAAAGGTACTAGATTGGGATAGAGTTGAATGCCTTTCTTGTTGAGAAGGAGTGTTGAAAATAGCAAGAAGAAAAGTTAAAAATAACATCTAGAAATTCCAATTTAATTTGTCCTTGAACTAAATTGTGAATTAATTTGCAATTATATTATTATAGCAACTTGTAATAGTTAAATAAGTTAAGTTGACTTAGTTAAGTTAGGGAATTCAAGTTGGAAGTCTATCTAGAGTCATGTAGAGTGATCCCTAAATTTTAGGGGCCCAATTTGAGTTGTTTTGAGTTGTAACTAGATAACTCAGTCTAACTGAGTTTTAGTGAGTTAAACTATTTCTAACTATTGGAGGAACTAGTAGAGGCTTAGTAGTGGAGTAGTGCACCAATGCATCACCAATACCACACGAGTTAACTGAGGATTCACTCATAAATAACTCATGCATGTCAACTTAAATGACGACCCAGTTGAGATTAGAGTTTAGGGAAAGTTTACTATCTGTTGTATAATTTTCGAAGTTGTACATATGGTGGATGCAATCAGTTGATGACCTATGTTTGGATTGCGCAGTTATGGAAAAAGGATTTCCCAATTAAATATGGGTTGATCCTCTCTGTAATTATGCAAGGAAGTAGGGGCTTGGTAGGCAACATATTTGGCTAAGAGTTGGCTAGAGCAGGCATGTGAGGCAGAGAGTTAGATCATACTTGTGCAGGAATTGTTCAGGATGAACAAGAATTGTATTTTGTTTTCAAATATTCTGGTTAATGCAATATAGATAGTCAAGGTTTTTAGCAATTGCTTTCCCCATAGAAATATTGTGTTATGAGTGATTGATATTCTTCCTTTTCTTCTTATTTTTTTCATCGATCAATTTTGGTTTCCACTGAAGAGTGGAGTAGATTCTTGTCTTTTGTTTTATCATATCACATAAGTTGTTGAATCTAAAGTAAAAATCTACATAGCACAATGGGGATTTCTTGGAAAAGCCATGAATCTCCAACCACTGCAACGAGGTCATGATCTATGCTGTGGTAGCTTAGATTCGAGATGAGCACATGTAGGGAAGCCATGAATTGACATCACCTGTAAAGAAGTCGACGGGAACAATGATAGCCATGATTCCACATGTTAGTTTGTTATTCAATTGATACTATTTCCATAGTAATCCATGTTAATTCAATTCATGGGGGGGGGTTCTATTTTTAAGGACGACCCAACATTTTCTCTCCCAAGTCATCACATGTAAGAAAGAAATGGTTTTGTGTTTTTTCAATATTTTTTATGGTTCCACTATCGTAAACCATAAGAACACAACTCGCAATTGGACTGAGGGGGTGGGGTGGGGGTCTAATGCAAATGGCAGAAAAATGTCTATTCTCTTATGTCACCTATGGGTGCCCCAATACTTATGTGGAAACTGAAGATGTTTTTATAGAGGACATTAGAAGCATAAATTCTAAAGGTTTTTTTCCTAGTGTGGGCCTACCTCAACGCAGAAATGGTGGCATTAGTTCTTCTATTTGTGATGAGGGGATAATTTTTTCTATTCCCTCTCTTTGTGAGTTCAAGAAAGACAATAGTAAGGATGTCAACAAAGTGTTTTCTAAAATTCTAGAAAGAGATACCCATCAATGGTATGGTAACAAATGCAAAGTGTTTGACAAAAGTCTCTTGTCTAGTCTTAGGGTCTCAGATCTCCAAAAATTGCCCTTTTTTGTTAGATACTTGTTGGGAGAGTCTATTTTCTTCTAGGCCAGAGAAGAAGATGTTGTGCTTGTTCTGGTGGAAAACATTTAATTTTGGAAAGGAGACAACTGAGGGAGACAACTGAAATGTCAAAATGTGTCAGCAACTATGGCATCAAGCGGGACACCACCATCTCCTTAGTTGTTGGTATGCAAGGAGATTCTAGGATAGGTGAGGCATATTCTTTATCTAGGCCCATGTCATTAGAAGAAGCACTCAAGCCGAATCCTAATCCCAGATTCCTAAGGAGTTTGCAGGTTACTCTTTTGTATTGGAATAGTCCTCAGAGTTCCCAACACTTAAGGTAAATGAGGCCATTAATAAGAAGATAATAGTTGATTTTGAAATTCGAGAGATTATATATCGTTTTAATGGATTTTGGCCTTTGACACATGCTCTACAATACTGGGTCCACTAAAACTGATCCCAAAATATTGAACTATTATTTTGTTCGAAGAAATACTTTGCGATTTTCTTCAAATATTTGGAAGACTAAAAGAAGGTTTTCTACCAAGGGTGCTAGTTTTGGGGCCAAATTGTCCTCTTGATTCAACCATGGTTCCCAAATTTTAATCCTCATACCACAAAATCCTTTTTGGTTGCTATTTGGGTTAGACTCCCTAACTTGCCTCTTCATTACATCTGGCTGGGGATGTTGGAGTATATTAGAGACTCTATAGGCAGCTTCGTTAAGGCTAATGATAATAAATTATCATGGTGGTTTGTAAGTTCCATTTTCATTTTTGTGGAAGTATATCTCAGTGAAAGGTTACCAAAAAAATTTGTCCTTTAGTGGGAAGGTAAGGAATATACCTAGCCATTGGACTACGAAAATACTACCTTCAAGTGTACAATATGGCAACACCCATGGTATATTCAAAATTGGTGTCCCTCTTCCAAAGGAGCTTTCTATAACCAGGAGCCAAAGAGAGACCATTGCATCTGAAGAGAACCTAAGGCCACATCAGAGTCGAAAATTTTAGCAGATCAACATAAGAATGATCCCTAGAATTAGAAGAAATATCCCAACCATTCAGCCTCTCCTGATTTTAGGCAGCCCCCATTTGAATCAGCACAACCATCAACAGAGGTAGATTTCTTGGTGAAGTACAATGACATATATTTAACCATCATTATCTCTACAATTTGTGGGAAGAAGCAGAACCATGAGTTTAATCATTCTGATAGCAAGAAAGGTCTATGTAATTCGTCCAATCTGGATGCTATGTAACTTTCCTAGAAAAATTAAGAAGAATCATCGTCCTCTATTGTGAAGGATGGCTATGTAGGATGGATTTAAGTCTATAGGAGAAAGGGTAAAAAAGAAAAACCTATGGATCACCATGATATTTAAAACCAGGGTTGAATTTTGTAAACAATCTTGCTACCTCACTGATATGCAAAATTTTAAGTGTATTAGTCCAGGTCATTATTTTTGAATCATCAGTTTGGTGCTTACGGCCATTGTGTTCGTGTTTGATGTAGTACTATGAAGACTTGCACTCTCAAAAAGTTATCTTTTACAAAATTTGGATTGGTGAATTCAATATAAACTCTATTTTATTAATGGAAATCCTTTGGACCACTTTAATATATATATATATATATATATAACATATAACTTACATAATATAAATACTTTAAAAATATATATTAAAATCTCCTTTTCCTTAACAAACATGAAACATCTATTAGTGAAAAATTGTTGTAACATGTGAACTTAAAAATCTATAATTAAATATTATGTCTTTTAATAACTAAAAAAACCACATTATTAAACTTATATTAATAAATCTAATAATATCGAATTTATTAAACCTAATATGAAACCTAAACCTAATATTAATATTTTCTCGACTTGATGTTAATCCTAAACCTAATATTAAAAATCCTAAGGCAAGCCTACGGCACAACACATAGGTCTCACATATAAATATAACCAATTATCCTTATCATGCGCTCATTTAAAGTTAAGCCCTCAAATTCCCTTCTTTCGAAGCTCACACAGCATCGTTGAAGCAGTTAAATATTGGGTAAGTTTCTTCATAGACATTTATTTCCCACTAACGTTTTCAAATTATATGAAAATAATGTGAACAATGTAGACAAATCCGCAATAAACTCAATACTAACTTCCAAATTTGTTCTTCAGCCAAAATATTTTACCCAAATGTGTGAGTCATCTTCTATTATGAGCCGAGCCTCATTCCTCGCACTCAAACATAGGTGATGGCCTCTCTTGCCAAGGATTGTATCATTTTACTCATGGACAAGTTTATTGACTTTATTTTGACACGTAATATTAAAGGATTGGGATTATTGAAAAGAAATTAATATTTCAGTTATGAATTTGGCTTTCATGGACAAGTTTATTGACTTTATTTTTACACTTAATATTAAAGGATTGGGATTATTGTAAATAAATTAATATTTTAGTTATGAATTTGAGAAAACCAAGATATTTTGGAATTGGAATCCTAAGAGTCTATCCACTCGGTATATATATATTCATGGTTTGGTTATTGTGATTACACAAGTTGCACTCCAATGCCTACCCTGACATCGTAGTCAACTCCTCATTTTTTTGCTGCCCTTTTTCCCTTGTAACTCCTATTTTCTCTTGCATATTTTATCTCTATATTCTCTCCCAAATTCCCTACAAAATGCATTGCGTTTTGTCCATTCAAAAATCGTGAATTCTATGTTGTGCTTTGAGAGTGTGTAATGGCACTGGATTTTTTTGACACTGCATGTTTTTGTGGTGCGAGGCCCTGGAAATCGTGTTGGTACATTGGGAATTGAATTATATATGTGTGTGGGTGATTAAATGTTGGCGATTAGTATGACCTGCCATAGAACTATGTGTGGAAATTTGGCATTTGCATCAGATTGGAGAGAGTGAGCTACATTGAAACTTCATTGGGTGTTCCGCTATGCATTCATTTCTAATATGTATGTTGCGTTGAAGTTTTAATTGTGCGTTGATTTATTCTGGTGTGGATGATTGAATGTAAAGAATGATATATATATATATTTTTGAAGTCTGTATGATTGTGAGACTGTGTGCTCTAAGATCTATGTTAAATGATGTCTTGGAAGGCCATAGTATGTTTTTGATGGCTTACATGTTGGATTTTATTTACTGTGTTGAGATTGATTTGGAAGGACGTGACCATTTGTGCCCATATTGTGTGCCCATATTGAATGCTCGTATATTATGTGCATTGGCTATACAAGGTTGTCTTCCAATGTTTATGTGTTGATTCTTTTTAGAAGGGGTCGATATATATATATACATATTTCATATGAATTATGTGAGTTGGTTTGAATGTCCATACTATGTGAATTCCATATTGTAATGGTAGTGGTATGCTATGGTATGTGATGTATTATGGTATTCCATGTAGTATATGGATGGTATTATATATATCACATGTGATATATGAGTGAGTGGTGATATATTGAGTGACCACTTATATGAATAGAGTGTATGTATCCCACATATAAGTATTAAAATGTTGACATGGTAGAGTGAAGAATGAATTTTTTCCATTACATAATTAATTAAGTCTTTTATATAAATAGAAGATATCAAAAAAGGTTGTGATTGTTTTGGAAATAGGAAGTAGATCGTCTTATTTGATGATGCATTCACTTATCTCCATAGTGGGAGTAGTTCTCATTGGCAAACAGAAATACCATGAGTAGTCTAGGATGATTAAACATATCTTGATTTTAATGAGTTGTGGAAAGGAGTTTGTGAAGGAGAAGGAGGAAATCCTCTTGAGAAACCCACTTCTGACAAAGAGCTTGCCCTCTGGTAGAACAAGAACATCAAGGCCTATGACTTGATTGCATAATTAGTGAATGAAGAGGTGAGTCATTATATAATGGCATTATCCAATGCTTTTGAATCCATAAAGAAGTTGAAGGATTTATATGACTCACACTCTCATCTTCAAGTTGTCTAATTAATGATCAAGTTGTTTAATTTAGAATTGAAGGATGATGACCCTCTTGCCTTAGACTCTGAAATAAGAGCTATTATGCATGATATAGAAGCCATTTGTGTAAAAATGGATGTTCCTCTAGCTAATTTTGTCAAGGCATTGTATCCCACTTATTCCCATTATCTTGAGTCATTACAAGCTAGTGGAAAACTTGAGGAGATTTCTTTTGACTCTCTTGTGGAGAAGTTTGATGAAAGCGAGAAGTATTTTGGGAAAATCAAGACAACTGCTCAGCCTCTTCAAGAATTTGTGTGCCTTGCATAGATAGAGAATAATCAGGCATAAGATTCTTCTAGAGGAAGAGGTGGCCAACTAGGAAAAGTGTAATAACCCTGGTTAAAATTCCATTTAAAACAATATAATACAAGGATCATGGGACACGTATTCCAAGATGAATTGTGGGTAAAACATACTAGTGGATGTTACCTTGCTTTATTATGGCTAAGGTAAATTGGAAAAGGCAATGAAAAATGTTTGAAAAGGATCAGAGGCATTATTTGGCATTAATTTATGAAAATAATGGAAAATAGGAGAAAAGGGAGGTGAAAGGTCACATGTTGCATGTGAGGAGGAAATTAAAGGAAATGTGAAGGAAAATGAAGAAACTAGAGACCTAAATAATAAAAAGGCTTATGGGGATCAGTTCATGGCTTTGTCAATTCAATTTTGGAGCTCTCTCTCGATTCCCTCTCTATCATAGCCTTGGAAACTTAAATTATTCTTGGAGCACTCTTGGAGGAGTGTGGCATACTTGGATTTTTAGAGAGAGAGGGAAAAGGAAGAGAAGGAAGGCGCAAGAGGACATCGGGATCAGTAACTACAATGGATTTTTCTTGCTGGTATCGAGTTGTAGGTAAGATTTCCTTGTTAGTTTTGGCATGTATGGTACATGCATGTGGTTTCATGTTTATGATCTATCATTGGCATGGATGAATGCCTAGATTGACGGTGTATTTTCCTAGCCTTTCCATTTCTTAGATATTCATGGTGTTGTGGGTTTCTTTCCTCTTTTCTTTTCTGTTTAGTTCTCATGTTCTTTTAGTTTTGCGTTAGGTTACTAGTTCCTGGAAGCCTTAGTTGGACAAACGCTTTGGAAGACTCATAACATCTTGGGTTGAGTTACTAGTCCTAGAAGCCTTGGTTGGACAAACACTCTAGAAGCCCTTGGTGTGTTGAGTTACTAGTCCTAGAAGCCTTGGTTGGAAAAACACTCTAGAAGCCCTTGGTGTGTTGAGTTACTAGTCTTGGAAGCCCCGGTTGGAAAAAATGATGTGGGGCCCTGAAAATATTTGGTATAGAGCAATCTAGTAATGATTAGTGATGTTCGAGTTCTGACGTGGAATCACTGGTTGAGGGATGAGGTGGTCTAGCCTCTGGAAGCCTTGGTTTGGTTTTAATAGATTTTTTCCATGAGATCCCACATTCACACTTGGAATATGGCATGGGGTTGACTGGCTGAAAGAAAGATTTGGTTTAGCCAATCTATGGTTGGGTGGTACGTGGAAGTCCCAAACCTAGTTGCATTTTTCATATGTCAATAAGATATTCTTTCCTCTTGTATTTGATGGGTAAATGTACTTGTTATTACGTGGTTTATATGGTTGTTATATCCTTATTATTTTTGTTGTTTATATATTTCTTATGAGCATGTTTTATGGAAGTGATGATGTATGGCTCTCATCAAGTTTTGAATAGTAAATTAATGAACAATGAATATATGACATAATATATTATAATTCAGATATTGTGATAAGGTTTCAATGCTTCTTAGTGATTCACAGATAAGCATGAGACCACTATGCTCAGATCTGCTGTTATGACTTGTAGAATGCATATTTGAGACATGTTTGAAAAAATGCATATCATGGCTAGTAAGGGTCAGATAAAGTCTTTGTTCAAGTATTAGCATTGGTATCATTGTTTCGATGTTACTTTTCATTTCTAGAAGATTCATAAAGTTCTTGGAAGTAGCCTAAGTCCTGGCCCTGAAAATGGAATACAATGTCATAGGCTGAGAACTAAATGAAAAAGACCCCAGTCGCTGACATGCCCTTGATGTGGGAGTGACTGGAGCATCCTAGTCACATGCATGCCCATGTCATGGGAATGACTCAATCTCTAGGTCAGTAAAGGTTTAGGTTACCTCAGGGATTAGTCACTTGGAAGGGTTGGTTGGCTCTTGAATGTTCTATAACATGTGTAGAAGGTCATATTGGTTTTGTTTTGTCGATTCCACTTCCCTAACTATACATGGGGAGTTGAATCGTATCATAGTAGCCTCTCGTCACATGTTTACCACAACGGAATGGTTAAGTAGGGTAAATTTGGGAGGAGGGTGATTTTAGTGTGGTATCAAAACATGGTTTTGTTTTCTTTGGGTGGTGTTTGGTCTTCATTCTCGTTGTGTGATATTTAATACCACAGAGTGGTATAAGAGCATTGTTCACCCCTTGGACTGGATGGGAGGAATGAGTTTGTCATGCATGCAAGTTGTATATGTACTTGTTATCTTTGCCTGGTAGTGGTAATTGTATAGTTGTGTTTTCATGGAAAAGTTGATGATGTTGTTGTTGGGATGTGTTTGTCGTGAATTCATGCCAATTGTATATCCATTTCTTATGAATTTTAGTGTCTATATGTAGTTATTCATACATTGTCATGCTTATAGTTATGCATGTATGGTAGGTCAAGCATGCATTGTAAGTTCATTACATGAAATTAGGTCATCATGATGCTATTGGTATGCCATGATGCTAATGTGTTGGTTGAGATAGAACATGAGATGCATACCATTCAAGTGAGGTTGCAACACTAGACTTCGGCGTAAGAGGAGATGATCATATAGGATTGTATGTTTGGCATGCAGGTATGTGGCTAATGGTTGTTATAAGAATTAGGGTTACGTATATGCCTGTCATTCTATTTTTGTTATGGTTACATGTATGATAAAAGCTAGTTGATTAGTGTAGTTGTATGCACTTATGTCAGATAGTCGTGAATGCTAGTAACCTATTGTTGTATGCATTATGGTCATATGCTTGATGATTATGGTCATTGTATTTGAGGTCTTGACATTATTATGTTATTTTCTAATTTGGATTGACATGTGTAGATGATTATGGTTACGACAATCAGGTATGAGTTAATATATTGTGATATTATGTCTTACTAATCTAGACTAACTGTGCATATGTGATTGTTATGCATGAATGACAATTGTTTATGAGTTTATGATGTGAATAGGTTAGCTAGTTATTGTTATGGACATCATGACCTTATTTATGTTAGAGTTGAAATGTTGTGAATTTAAATGTGCTAATCTATATTGATTGTGCAGACAAGATATCCTCCCCTGAGATCTTGTAACAGCCCTGGTGAAAATTCCATATACTAAAATTTAATAAAGGAAAAATAATAACCAAGGTTGATGGGACATTTATTACAAGCTGAATGTTGGGAAATACATCATAGTGTGGGTGTTCATTTGGTTTATTATGGCTAAAAAAATTGGCAAAGGCAATGGCTAAGGATTTGGAAAGGAAAAATGGAATTTTTGGCACATTTATTTATGAAAATAATGGAAATTAGGAGAAAAGGAAGGTGAAAGGTCATAGGTTGCATGTGAGGAGGAGATGAAGGAAAATAATGGAAAAAGGAAAACAAATGCATAATTGATAAAAAGGCATCTGAGGATCCATTAGTACCTTCTGCCAATTCAGTTTTGTAGCTCTGTCATTATTCTCTCCCTCTCTCTCACTCTTAGACACACAAAGTTTTCTTGGAGAACTTTGGCATTGGATCAAGAAAGGAAAGGAAGGCAAGAGGAAAGAAGGAGCATGCAAGGAAGAGTAGGATGAAGGAGCTACAACATTATCCTTTGTAGGTATCGATTTTCATGTGTGTTTTCCTTACTATATTTGGCATGCATGGTATTGCATGTGGTTCTTTACCGTTATGGCATGGGTTTTTCCAGGTGTGGTAGTGTTTTTCAGCCTAACCTTTCCATTTCTGGATAACCATGGTGTGATGGGGTTCTCATGTTTTGGTTGAGCTGGATTGCCAAATAGATTCGATGCTAAGTGAGGTGGATCTCTGAATAATAGAACAAATTTCCTAGTAACACTTAAACTAGACTATGGGGTGTAGTAAAGTCATATTTTATGTTTCCTTGGTGGGCCTAACAATCCTGAACTGGTGAATGGTGGGATATGTGGTAAATCCTAGAGGTGGGTTCTCTCCATCAGGCCTAGTAATCACATGATGGGATATGTAGTAAATCCTAGAGAGTGGGTCTTGGTTTCGGGGCTAGTGATCTAGTGTCGATTGCAGTAAAGCCTGAGAGATTAGGAGATAGGGAAATTCCTCATGGTGTAGGTGGAGAATTCTAGTGGCATCCGTGCTTGTCTGGCCTAGTGACCTGGTGGAGATCATTGTAAAGAATGTTATTACATCTTTATTGTTTAGCCTAGTGATCTGGGATGGATTACAGTAAAGCCTATTTTCTATTGATGAGGGTGAGGTGGCTTAGCCTCAAGATGCCCCAGTTGGATCTTTTGGTTTGAGTCCCACATTCATTCTTCAAATATGGCACAAGGGTGAATGGCTAAAGAGAGAATTGGCTCAGCCATTCTATGGACGAGCGAAACGTGGTAGTCCCATCCCGGGTTGGATTTTGCATTCATTAATAAGAGGTTCTTTCCTTGGTATCTTATGTGTAAATGTATCATTTTATATGTGGATTCTATGGTTGATGTATCCTTGTTATTTCTGTTGTTATAATGTTAGTTATGAATATGTATTATGACTGTGATGATGCATGTCTCTCCTGATGTTCTAAATTTTAAATAAATGAAAAATGTATAGATGACCTAATAGATGATAATGTAGCTAATGAAATAAGGGAACAATGCTTCTTAGTGATTCTAAGATAAGTATGAGACCCCTATGCTAAAATATGTTGTTTAAACCTATAGATTGCATATTTGTGACATGTTTGACTAAATGATTGTCATGGCTAGTAGGGGTCCAGTCTAATCCTTGTTGATGTTTTTGTGAATTCATCATTTTTAGGTTGTGTAAATTCATTTTCGAAAGTGTCATTGAGTTCTAGGAAGTGACTTGGGCTCCGGGCCTGAAAAAGTGACACAAATCCCGGAGACATAGGCATAAGTATGAGGGCAAGATTCCCTGCATGCATGCATACCCATGTTGTGCAAGTGTCTAGAGCCTCCTGGATGCATGAATGCCCATATCAAGGGAGTGTCCAAAGTTTTAATGGTCTAAAACATTAGTTGGTCTCAAGGTCTCATTACCTGAGTGGTTGGGTTAGCTCCTACGAGTTTTGTTGCTAATGTGGAAGGTTTGTGTGATGTGTTGTGTAGATTCCACTTCCTTAAAGTCAACTAGGAATTTGAATCCCATAATAGTGGCCTCTCATTGCATATTTACCCTGATTGGCTAGTTAATTAGGTAGATATGGGATGAGGGTGTTACAAAGTGTTATCAAAGCATGGTTAAACCCTTGGACTGGATGGGTGGTTTGTGTTGGTCATGCATTCATGTTGGTTGCATGTGTGTTAATCATCCTTGTGGTATATATTCTTATTGTATATGCATGGTCTCAGCCATGGTTATAGTGATGTTACCATGTGGAAGCGGATGGTGTTGTTGTGATGTGTGTCATCATGAGTGTATGACTTGTTACATGTTGTTTATGCTTGTGTATTGTCAATGTACATTGGTATGGTTTTTGTTGTCATGTATGAGGTCATGGTATGTGTAGTTGATATGGTCATGCATTGATGACTAGACTCTAGCTGGAATGATGATTATATGGTTATGTGCTTATGTATTATATGTATATATGTTGTCATGATTACGTTTGTACATGTATTATGCTAATTTAGATGATCTTGCACATGAGATATCCTCCTTGAATTTTGTTAAGGTATGTTGGTTTATTGTGATTTGTTTTAGCTGACATAGTATAGCTTGCAGGAAAGAGATCAAAATGACTAAGGTAGAATACAAAGATTCTTCCTACAAATCAGATGGGAAACATGGTGTTGGGCACAATTTAGATTTGGAAAACACATTGATAAGCTTGAAGGAAGATATAAAAATTTGTAAGGTGGACAATGACAAAATCATACAGGCGCAAGAGAAACAAGAATAGGTTAATGCAATACTCCTTCAGAGTTTGTTAGAATTACAATGACAAGGGCCACTTCATATCAATGATGGATAGGAGGATATAACTAATGGGGAATATGGACATAGGTCTCATGGTGGTCACAGGGATGATAGAGATGACACAGTTAGAGATGGCAATTTGTTGGATACACCAGATAGGAGAGGTGATGGACACATGTACTACTCTATTTTTGGTTCCGATAGACATTATGATCATCATCGTTATCATCCTTATAGGACGAGTGATAGGGGATACCTATTAGACGAATTTAAGAAAGCAAAGAAACCTACTTTTGATGGACATATGAAGAAGTCAAAAGATGCAGAGGCCTGGATACTTGGGATGAACAAGTTATTTGAGTTGCATAATTACACAAATAATATGAGGGCCAATGTAGTTAACTTTAGTCTGATAGGTAAAGTAGATATCTGGTGGGAAGATGTTCAGTGGGTTAGAGACATCAGGATGGAGGAATTGAGTTGGCATGCATTCAAGAGGATTTTCAAGAAGAAGTACTTGTCAGAAAGGTACTACGACAATAAGGAAAAATAATTTTATGAGCTCAATATGGGATCAATGACAGATGAAGAGTACACGAACAAGTTCCTAAAGCTATTAATGTATGTACTGCACCTTAAAGGTGAGAAGGCTAAAGTTCAACAATTTTCCAATAGTTTACCATTAACATTTAGAGATCGGATTCAGTATGATGAGCCTCGGTCACTTGAGGAATTTATTGGGAAATTTAATCCTTGTTATGAACATTCAAAGCATAAGAATGAATCTCAGCAAGGATGGAAAGGGATAGAGAAAGGTAAGGGTAAATGGAAGCTGAAAATAATAAGGCCTCAGAATGTAGAAAAGAAAGAAAATGTGGCACAACAAGAGAAGTTCAATGTAGCCAGATAGGGACATGGATCACATAGAGGTGATGGTACTGGATGGTTGGAGTGTTAAACATGCGATAAGGAACATCTTAAGAGAGATTGTCCAAAGAATCAGGGTGGTAGGGCTCACATATATAGTGCACAGGAGGTGCATATTATTGGGGATGTTGGTCAGAGAGTTACTTGCATCTATGTAGCACTAGACAAGAGACATGCAAATCATCAAGAATTTATCAGTGAGATGGAAGGTAAGATTTTTGATCAATTTGTTTCTATTATGATTGACCCTAGATCTAATTATAGTTATGTTAATCTTGAGTTGCTGGATAAGTGTCATTTGAATAAAGAAGTGCATGCAAAGTCTTGGTTAGTGCAGCAAGCTACATGTACAAATAAGTGAGTTCATCATTGGGTAAGGGCTTATGCATTTTATTTGAGTGGTATGCCTACCGTAGAAAATTTGAATTATTACCATTAGTATCATTATGTTGTTGGGCATGCATTGGTTGTACCTTCATAGTACCAAGGTGGATTGTTACGACAAATCCATTGAGTGCTTGGATAACAATGGGGAACCAAGAGTCTTACAGGGGAAGAATAAATCCACATCAGTTAGGATGGTGACAACTATGCAGGCAAAACACAGTCATAAGAAAGGGTGTGTTATTTGCAGGGAATATTTCTAGTGACAAAGGTAAGGAAGTTGAGGATACAAATTTTTTGAGCATTTACCCAGTTCTACAACAATTTTAGGATGTCTTTCCCATAGATATTTCACAGTTTCCACCTCATAGGGAAGTAAAATTTTCTATTAAGTTGGTACCATGGGCAACACCAACATGAAAATAACCTTATAGGATGAGCACACCTGAGTTGGTAGAGTTAAAGTTGCAACTCAAAGAGATGCTTGACAAAGGATACATTAGGCCAAGTGTATCACCTTGGGACACACTGATATTGTTTGTGAAGAAGAAGGATGGTACTCTTAGATTATGCATTAACTACAAGCAATTGAAAAAAGTGACCATCAAGAATAGGTATATGTTGCTAAGGATTGATGACTTGTTTTATAAGATGAAGGGAGAAATCGTGTTCTCGAAGATTGATATGAGATCGGGATATCATCAGGTACGCATTAAAGAGGAGGAAATTTACAAGACAAATTTCTAGACCAGGGATGGGCATTATGAATTTGTTGTAGTTCCAATCGGTTTGACTAATGCCCCATCTACATTTATGTGTTTGATGAATAGTTTGTTGTGTCCTTATTTGGACAAGATTTTATTATATTCATTGATGACATCTTGATATAAAACAAGAATGAAGAATATCATGATGAGCATTTATCAAGAGTGTTGATATTGCTAAGAGAGAATTAGTTGCAAGACAAGCTTAGCAAGTGCAACTTCTTGAAGAGTGAGGTACATTACTTGGGACATGTTATTTCTAAGGAGGGCATAGCAATAGATCCAGAAAAGATAAGGGTCATCATGGAGTGGGAATATCTCAAGAATGTGGATGAGGTGAGATCTTTCATAGGGTTAGCAGGTTATTATAGGAGGTTCGTCCAAAACTTCTCACATATTAATTACCCCATCACATCATTACAGAGGAAAGGTAAGAGGTTTGAATGGATAGGGGATTGTGGGGTCAGTTTTGAGTAGCTCATGTAATTGTTCACACATGCACCAGTGTTAAAGATTGCAGATCCAAATAAAGAGTTTGTAGTATGTACAAATGCTTACAAGAGACGACTTGGTGGAGTCCTTATGCTGGATGGACTGATGGAATCTTATGAGTCAAAAAAATTAAATGAGCACGAGAAAAACTATCTGAAACATGATCTTGAGGTAGTAGCGGTCATACATGCATTCACGATGTGGAGGCACTATCTTCTAGGCAGGAGGTTTGTATTAATGAGTGATCATAATGGATTGAGGTATCTATTTGACTAGGTGAATCTGAACGTCAGGCAAGCTAGATGGTTGGTGATGATCATTGAGTTTAGTTTTGAGATCATATACATCAAAGGAAAGGAGAACATAGTCATAGATGCTCTTGGTAGGAGGATACAAGTAACTCATATAACAATTATGAGTTCGTATGGGACAAATCTATAGGATAGGATCTTGCAGGCAGGTCAGCAGGATGTCACGTATATGGAGATTGTGCACAAGTTGTAGCAGAGTACATGTTCATCTATAGGTAGTGGTACATGTACAGGTGCAAGTGCACAGGATGTGGATTATTTTCTTACATCGGATGGATTGGTTAGGTTTAGAGACAAGATATATGTGCCAGACAGTAGTGAGCTCAAGAAGGTGATCTTGAGGCAGTCTCTTGAAAAACCATATTTAGGTCACTGAGGCCATCATAAGAGATTGACCACAGTGAAGAAGTTTTATTATTGGCCAAATTTGAAGAAGGATGTAGCAGAGTTTGTGGCTAGATGTTTGGATTGTCAGTAGGTAAAGGCAACGTGTAATAATAGAGGTCGACTGCTACAACTGATTGTGATTCCAGAGTGGAAATGGGAAGTCATTTCCATGGAATTATCACAAGTTTGTCAAGGACAATGAGACAACATGATTCCATCATGGTTGTGGTGGACAGGTTGACAAATGTTGCACACTTCATTCTAGTGAAGTCTACATTCTTAGCTAGCTATGTAGCACAAGTAGTCATTAGAGATATGGTTAGATTGCATGGTGTCCCAAAGAAGATTGTGTTAGATAGGGATGCAAATTTCACTTCCAGGTTTTGGAAGGAGTTGTTAGTAGGTATTGGCATAGAGTTGGCCTTCAGTACAAATTATCATCCCCAGACAGATGCACAGACTGAGAGGGTCAATGAGATATTAGAGGAAATGTTGAGGATGTGCATGATGCATTAGCAATGAAAGTGGGAAGAGTATCTCCCACTGGTAGAGTTTGCTTACAACAATGGGTATCAAGAATATTTGAAGATGGGTCTATTTGAGGCATTGTATGGGTGAAGTTGCAATACTTCTATCAGTTGGAGTGATACGGTTAATAGGGTTTTGATTAGGCCAGACATGTCTGAAGAAAGGAACATGAAATGAAGGTAATCAAGAAGAATTTGAAAGCATCACATGATAGGCAGAAGATCTATGCAGATTAGAATAGGTTATTCAGGGAGTTCCAAGTTGGGAAACATGTGTACTTTCTTATCAAACCAATGGATAGCTCCTTGCCGATTGGATCATGTGCCAAGTTGGCACCATAGGTTTGTGGAGCTTTCAAGATCATGGAGAAAATTGCGCCAGTAGCCTATTGACTTCCATTATCTTCGACAGTGAAATTCCATAATGTTTTCCATTTTTCATTTCTTAAGAAGTATGTTAAAGATGTTGATCATGTGATTGAATGGCTTGTATTGCAGGTGGAGCCAGATGGAGAATTCTAGTCGAAGCCTCAATGTATATTGCAGAGAAAGGTGCTCATAGTCTGGAACTAAGAAAATGAGCAGGTTAAAGTGGAATGGAAGTACTTTGGGCCCAATGATGCTACATGGGAGATGGCAGATCATATGTGGGCTATGTATCCTTCATTGTTTGTTGGTTGAGGCAAAGTAGTTTTGCCATGATATTTGGTATATGTTTTGGTGATGTTTGGTATATGTACATATGTATATGAATGTAAATACCACCATGAGCTATGCTATAAATCTCAATTAAGCGGTATGGGTGTCATGTCATTACAGTTTCATGTTGTTATGTTGTCATGTTGGTTTTCTTCTCAACAGTGTGATCATTGTAAATACTGCATTGATATATGTTATATAGATCCATGGGGGGTATGTTTTATTTTTAGTTGTTTTGCTGATGTATAGGTGTGGTTGAACACCAAGGATGGTCTTCCCCAAGGGGGAGGGTTCTGTAACAACCTTGGTGAAATTTCCATGTAATAAAAGTTAATAAAGGAAAAATAATAACCACAGTTGATGGGACAGTTATTCCAAGATGAATGTTGGGCAGGGCATCAAAGTGTGGGTGTTCATTTGGTTTATTATGGCTAAGGAAAATGGCAAAGGCAATGGCTAAGCCTCTGGAGAGGAAAAATGGAATTTTGGCACATTTATTTATGAAAATAATGGAAATTAGGAGAAAAGGAAGGTGAAATGTCACAGGATGCAAGTGAGGAGGAAAATGAAGGAAAATAATGGAAAATGAAGAAAACAAAGGCCTAATTGATAAAAAGACTTCTAGGGATTAGTTGGTACCTTTTGTTAGTTCATTTTTGGAGCTCTCTCATTATTCTCTCTGTCTTGGACACTTAGAGTTTTCTTGGAGCACTTTGGCATTGTATCAAGAAATTCAAAGAAGGAAAGAGGAATGAAGGAGAAAGCAAGGAAGAGCAGGATCACGCAGCTACAACATGATTCTTTATAGGTATTAATTTGCATATGTGTTTTCCTTGATATATTTGGAATGCTTGGTATTGCATGTGGTTATTTTCCATTATAGCATGGGTTTTTCCAGGTGTGACAATGCTTTTCAGCCTAGCTTTCCATTTTCGGATATCCATGGTGTGATGGGGTTCTCATGTTTTAGTTGAGTTGGATTGCCATATGGATTCAAAGTTGAGTGAGGTGGATCTCCGAATAATAGAATACATGCCCTAGTAACCCCTAAACCAGATTGTGGGTTATGGTAAAGCTAGATTTTTCATTTCGTCAGTGGGCCTAGGAATCATCTATAGGTGAATGGCGAGATATACAGTAAAACCTAGAGGTGGGTGCTCTCCATTAGGCCTAGTAATCTCAGGATGGGATATATGGCAAATCCTAGAGAGTGGATCTTGGTTTAGGACCTAGTGATACAACGTGGATAGTGGTAAAGCCTGAGATATTAAGAGATAGGAAAATTTCTCACGATGTAGGTGGAGAAATCTGCTGGCATCCATGCTTGTTTAGCCTAGTGACCTAGTGGAGATCATGGTAAAGCCTATTATTACATGTTTATTGTTTGTTATAGTGATCTGGGATAAATTATGGTAAATTCTAGTTTCTATTGATGAGGGTGAGGTGGTTTAGACTCGGGATGCCCTGGTTGGCCCTTTTTGTTTGAGTACCACATTCATGCTTGGAATATGGCATGGGGGTGAATGGATGAATAAAGAATTGGCTCAGCCATTCTATGGTAAGGTGGAATGTGGTAGTCCTATCCTCAGTTGGATTTTGCATTCACTATTAATAGGTTCTTTCCTTGGTATCTTATGTGTAAATGTACCAATTTATATGTGCATTCTATGGCTTATGTATCCTTGTTATTTTTGTTGTTATTATGTTGGTTATGAATACTTTATTATGACAATGATGATGTATGGCTCTCCTCATGTTTTAGTTTGTAAATGAATGAACAATGTATGTATGACCTAATACAAGATAATGCAACTAATGATATAAGGGAGCAATTCTTCTTAGTGATTTTCAGGTAGGTATGAGACCCCTATGTTGAGATTTCTTGTTTAAAACCTGTAGATTACATATTTGTAACATGTTTGTCAAAATTCTTGTCATGGTTATCAAGGATTCAGTCCAATCCTTGTTGATTTTTCTGCACATGCATCATTGTTATGTTGTGTAAAGTCATTTCTGAAATTGTCATTGAGTTTTGGGATGTGACCAGGGCTTCGGGCCTTAAAAAGTGGCACAAATCCCGGAGGCACAGGAACATGTATGAGGAGAAAAGTCTTTGGATGCATGCATACCCATGTTTTGGGAGCGTCTAGAGCCTCCTGGATGCATGCATGCCCATATCAAGGTAGATTCTAGGCGTTTAATGGTCTAAAACATCAGTGGGATCCATGATTGTTTAACCTAGTGACCTGTACATGTTTATTGTTTGGCCTAGTTATATGGGATGGATTATTGTAAATCATGGTTTCTATTAATGAGGGTGCGGTGGTTTAGAATCGGGATGCCTAGGTTGGTCCTTTTCGTTTGAGTACCACATTCATGCTTGGAATATGGCATGGGGGTGAATGGTTGTGGTCAGGTGGAATGTGGTAGTCCTATCCTGGGTTGGTTTTTGCGTTCACTATTAATAGTTTCTTTCCTTGGTATATTATGTGTAAATGTATTGGTTTATATGCGGATTCTATGGCTTATGTATCCTTGGTATTTTTGTTGTTATTATGTTGGTTATAAATACTTTATTATGACAATGATGATGCATGGCTCTCCTCATGTTTTGGTTTCTAAATGAATGTACAATGTATGTATGACCTAATAGATGATATTGCAACTAATGACATAAGGGAACAATGCTTCTTAGTGATTCTCAGGTAACTATGAGACATCAATGTTGAGATTTATTGTTTAAAACTTGTAGATTACATATTCGTGACATGTTTGTCGAAATTATGTCATGGCTATTAGGGGTCTAGTCCAATCCTTGTTGATGTTTTTGTGAATGCATCATTGTTATGTTGTGTATTGTCGTTGAGTTTTGGGAAGTGACCTAGGCTCTGGGCCTTAAAAAGTGGCACAAATCCCAGAGATGCCTACCCATGTTGTGGAAGCACCTAGAGCCTCTTGGACACATGCATACCCATGTTTTGGGAGCATCTAGAGCCTTTGGACGCATGCATGCCCCTATTAAGGGAGAGTCTAGGGGGTTTAATGATCTAAAAAATCAGTTGTCTCAATGCCTGATTACCTGAGTGGTTGGATTCACTCTTGGGAGTTATGTTGCTAATGTGTGAGGTATATGTGATGTGTTTCCATTGATTCCCCTTCCTTAAGGTCACCTAAGAGGTTGAGTCCCATCATAGTGGGCTCCCGTCGCATATTTACCCCAATTGGCTAGTTATTTGGGTAGATGTCGGATGAGGGTGTTACAAATCCATTGAGGTATGAGCTTTCTCTTATCACCTACTTCGTTCTTGAATGTTTGATTATGTCATTTATTTGGTGTTTGAGTGCTTGGTGTCTATTATGTTGTCTATCTTTTGTTTGAATGTTTGATGAATTGCATGATATGAGTATGTGTCTAATGAAGAAGTGACCTTGTTGTAGTATGGTTGTACTAACACATATGTGTTGTGACAACTGATATGTACTTGAGTGTAAGTAGGTGATATTTGTCACATTATGTATTAGGACCGATGAATATGAGTTGATTGATGGTAATGACATGGCTTTTAGACTTGGTAAAGGTTGATTTTGAATTAATACACATGATGTCATGATATTTTGAATGTTTGACATGTGTGTGTGACCAATTTCAAGAAACATGCTTGGTATTAACATGACAAGGTAACAATTGATATGTTTACATAACTAATAGTTGGTTGATGTCACAGTAAATAGTAACACTTGATTGCAACAAGTTAGAAAGGTAAAAGAAAGGAATTGGGTGAGAATTTTTTGACTATGTCTGGATACCACAATTCCAAACTAATGAATGATTTGAATAAAGGAAGTCTTCTTAACCAAGTAATCTCGTCTAAAATTATGTGGATATGTATTATATTCATGAAAATGTAGTTGACATGGGTAACAACTGGTTTCCAGTTATGGCTCGACTCATCAAGAAATTGGATTCCTTTGAGAGATGGGGTGGATGTGTTCAGTTGCAATGCAACGTGCTTGACACATCAAGGTAAGGTAACCAATATATTTTTATGTTGATTTATGCAATGAAATTTATGTATGTATGCAAGTATGATGTAGGGGATTGCATGGCAAGATATTTCCATGAAACATTGAAGGAGACTTGAATTTATCTTTCCCTTGGAAGCATTGGGAACCATGGGGTTGATTCATGGTGTTTGTTGTTAGTTTTGTGCTTTCAGTCTTTTGTGATTTGTGTATTCTTGATTGGTAGTTTTGTCTATGTCTAGTGTATGGTCATAGCACTTTGTTTGTGGTGTCATATTTCTATTGGTTTTCGTGGTTTTCTTTTTTTTTTCTTTTGTTCTTTCCTTCTATGTTTTGAGGATCTTGGGAATTGGTTGGGAGAAGAGGAATTTAATGGAGCTCGAGAAGAGCTAAATGAAACCCAAAAAGTGATGTAAGGCCCATATGAAGCTTGGTGCATGTATAATGGTAGTTGAAGGAAAGAGTATGAAGGTCCATTGATGTAACTAGATGGTGGTAGGACAATCATGAGAAAAGTAACCAGTAATGGTGAAGTAAATGGATCTAAGGTGTCAGATGCCTTATCTATATTGGGAATGATTGTTCTCAATGTTGTGCATGCTATGGACAAATAAAGGGAGTTCTCTTGTGTTATGAAATCAACTCACAAAATAGAAGAAGAGATAGATCAACAACTTAAAATAAGGCTCTTCAAGTGGGAAACCTCCTTTATAGTACACATATGAACAATTCTTGGATGATACAAATGACAAGGCCTCCTTTCTATATCTAGGAGTCTAAGGGGTCACAATATAATAAGAGCTGACATAACAATAATATTGTAAGGGCACAAAAATAACAATAGTGGGCTTCTATGGGGCACAATAATAACAATACGAGGACTACATGGGCACAACAATACAATAAGGGGGTTGCAGTAATAACAATAAGGGGATACACTAGTTGTATACGAACCTAACACGCCCCTATCTTTCAAAAATTGTTTTCCTCAATGCTTAAGTAGTTCTGGATGCTTCTGTATAAAATTTTCATCCTCCCATGTGAAATATTCGGCAGGTAAGTTCTTTCACTTTATGAGATACTCTAAAATTTATCGATTTCGTAGATGACCGGTTCTTTTTTGCATGACTACTTCAGGTTCCACTATGATTTTTCCTTCCTCATCAAGTACCAACAATATTGTTTGAATTTGGATCTTGTCACCTATAACCTTCTTTAAGCATGAAACATGAAAAATTGGGTGCACTCGGGAAGATGCAGGAAGCTCTAATTTGTATGCCATAATACCAACATTTTTCAACACCTTGTGAGGACCATAGTAATTTGGTGATAATTTATTATCCTTCTTAGCTTTCTTGAGGGAAATTTGTTTATGTGGTTGTAGCCGTAAAAATACCCAGTCACCTACATCAAAAAGTATTTCGCTACGATAT
The DNA here is from genome assembly GCA_031772625.1 of Pinus tabuliformis. Taxonomy (NCBI): domain Eukaryota; kingdom Viridiplantae; phylum Streptophyta; class Pinopsida; order Pinales; family Pinaceae; genus Pinus; species Pinus tabuliformis. Next base: position 658,515,867 of record CM062817.1, read on the forward strand.
TGATATGCCTTTTGTTTTATTTGATTCTACGCCAAAGTGAGATTATCCTTTAATAATTGGAGATCTTGTTGTTGATGCCTGATGTGATATTCCATTGCTTGAACCTTAGAATTTTCTCTTAAAGATGATGTGATGGATGGTGTATGATATCCATAAAGTGCCATAAATGGGTTCATTTTTGCTAAAGCATTATACCACCATCCAACCAGAGGTAACCACTTAACCCATTTTGTTTGTTTATCATATACAAAGTAACGAAGATATCCTTCCAAATATTTGTTCACTATCTCCATTTTCCCATCTACCTTTAGATTTTGAGGACTGGTAATTCTTGCCAATGCGCTACAAGGTATGTTCGGATTCATTTCTTCTTTATTTGGGGTTGGTTCCTGGTGTATATCCTCTTCTTTTGACGTTTATTGATTCTTTTATTCCTCCTATTAACAATCTATATAAAATAATTTCTTCTCATCACACTTATGGACTTCAGTGTATTTTCTATCACAACTGTAACAAAGCCCTTTTTCACTTTTTTCTTCCAATTATTGTGGTGTCAACCTTGTAGGTTGGGGAAGGCTAGGAGAAACAACACTTCCATATTTATAGTTGTGAGTCGTGGGATTCTTTGTTTCCATAATTTTTCTATCAATTTTTCTTGCCAACCTGAATGCCTTCTCCAATGAATTAGGTTCTTAAAGACGAATATCATGTTGAATGTTATCCTTTAAAGTCCCTATGAAGACATCAATCCTCTGCTTCTTTGGAATATCATTTACCCTTATATTCATTTTTTTGAATTCATCAATTTTCTCTTCCAATGAACCCTTTTGTTTGAGATTTATCAATTGGCTAAAGAAGGTGTTTCTCTTTGTATCCTCATAATGTGCTATCATTTCCTCTATGAAAATTGACCAAGTGATAAGTGGTTTATGAGAACAAAGCCCTCTATACCATAAAAACTTATTTGGTTATAAATATAAATATGCAAAACATACCTTTTGTAACAGTTTCACATCATGTATATCGAAATATTTCTCCATCTATAGTATCCAAGTTACCGGATCCTTGCCATCAAAATTCCTCATATCTCCTTTTCTTGCTTTTAGTAGCTCAACATTGAAACGACTATAAATCTATAATTTCGGATCTCCAATTTCTAAAATGTCATTTTGTGGTAGCCTAGTGAGCCCTCTTTCCAACCCCACAGGTCTCACCAATATTGGATTCTTCAAGAAAGAGGTATGTGCAATTTCCCACTATGGCCTGATTATAGACTAGTTTAGTAGAGCAAACTTGTACGAAGTTTCACATGGCACTGTTTCAACCTTTAGCCTTGAAAATAATACCCCACAAACTAAAGTTCATCCTCTTTCTTTCAATGTTTATGAAATTTGAATCTGATGCTCAGAGAGAAAGTTATGATGGTTTTCCTAAGGTGACATGTTTGATGTCCAATTCGGGAGCCTGAAAAAACACTACCTTCCTCAGTTCATATCTCCGAAATTATAGTGAGACGAAATCTAAAATGTAGTCACAAGGTTCATCCAAATTTCGGCTGAAATGGGTTTTAATTTCAGCTTCAGAAGCTTCGTAGAAAAAAATTTATAGTGAAAATGCCACGATGACCCGTTTGAAGTAGCGAAACCCTAGAATCCAAAGCTCTGATACCAAATGTTATGAAAAACCAGATCACAAAATAGAAGAATTAAAATAAGCCTCTTCTAGGGGAAATCTCCTTTAAATTACGCAAATTAACAATTCTTGGATGATACAAACGACAAGGCCTCCTTTCTATATATAGGAATCTAAGGGGTGACAATATAATCAAAGCCGACATAACAATAATATTCTAAGGGCACAAAAATAACAATAGTGGACTTCTATGAGGCACAATAATAACAATATGGGGACTATATGGGCACAATAATACAATAAGGGCATTTCACTACTAACAATAAGGTGATACACTAGTAGTATAGGGACCTAACATCTTGATCTTGACCTTAGGATAGTTGGTAATTATGTGGTCATCATGATTGTGCTAATGTCTATATATGTCTACATGTATGTATGTATGTATGTATGTCATGGATGATAGGGTCATCATGGATCATGATTGTTTTATTCTAATGTTTATATGTATGTATGTATCTATGGAATTTTCTAGTAAGGTTGTCAACGATCATTCTTATAGAGGAATGATTACTTATGCAGGTGAATGGCATGAAGAGATTCCTAGTCTTGTGGGGAATCAGGTGGGAGGGTAGCCCTAACAGATCTACGAGATCATTGTAATGTGGTTATGGGTTTATATTATGTGATTATACTATGTCTATTCTAAGAGATACATTAGAAAAATGAAAATAATGTGCGTTGCGGCAAGCTAGGACAAGCATGGATAAGAAAATAGAAGGAAGGTCGTTTGCTAAGGACAATGTGGTCTTAGGATGTGTAGTACTAGTGTTGTGTACATGTAGCATGGATAGTATTGTGTACATATGATGTTGGGTGCCTATTATATATATGGCGTTGTGTGTATATTTCATATGCAGTTCTCAGTATATATGGTACTATCTACATGTTGAATATGTTGCAATGTGCACATGTTGGATATGCGGTGTTGTGTGCATGTTGGACATGCAGTGTTATGCGCATGTTGGACATGCGGTGTATACATATGGTGTTATGTACATGTTGTATATGCATTACTATGTACATATGGTGTTGTGTGCATGTTGTAAATGTGGTGCTATGTACATATTGTGTTCTGTGCATGTTGTACATGTGGTGCTATGTACATATGGTGTTGTGTGCATGTGGTGTTTTGTACATGCAGTGTTGTGTACACATTTTATAGGTGCTGTGATGTACATGTGGCATTGTGTGCACCTTGTGCAGGTGGTGTCGTGTACATGTGATGTTGTATACACGTTGTGTAGGTGGTGTTGTATACAAGTCGTACTATGTACATGTTCTATAAGTGGTACTGGTTTACATGTTGTATTGTGTGCATGTTGTACATGATTTGTTGTGTACATGCGGTACTACATATATGCATTGTGTAGTCATGGCATCATGAAAAGTGTATTCATTATGTTATACTTTATGTACATATATGTATTGTGTTGTAAATTAGGTGTAAGTGTATGTATGTGTTGTGTTGTACACTAGGTATTGGTGTATGTATTTTGTTGTGATGTACACTAGATGTAGGTGTATGTACTGTGTGTTGTTGTATTCTATGTGTGGATGTAGGTGTTGTGATGTACATTTTTTATGTGTACATGATTGAAGAAAAGAAAAAGACTTTGGGTGTTGGGTGTGAAACCAATATACTGTGTGTACAGAAAGTACAAAGGACAAAGGTAGAAGTGAAGGACTGATTAAAGAATCAATATCAATAATTTATTTCATTTTTATTATGCATGTGATCTATGATTCTAATTTATGATGGTTACATGTGATATATGATTTTGGTTTATGATGATTGCATGCAATTCTTGATTTTGATCTATGATGGTTGTGTTTTGAGCTAACCTGATGTCATATGTTTATGCATGATGATTTGATCAAATAGCTAGTTTGACTTGCTGTGATAGGAAGTGAACATAATTGCAGGTTTACCTCATTGGTAAGCTATCAATGAGGTATGATGTTAAGTTATTTCAAATTATTTTGAATCTAATGGAAATTATGTGCTTGGTACAAGAAAGCATGGGAATGACTAGTTTGGGCGATTGGAATTTGTTATCAAAGAATGTTAGTAACCATAGTTAAAGGAATTGGAACATGCAACAACATGCTAGTAAAGCACTTTAGGAACAGGGCCGTTATGGGACACTAGTACCCAATAGTGTCCGTTAATTTCTGTGAGAATTCTATGACTGGTATGGTATTTTTGAGGCAAGGATATGCCTTGTTTTTTGGACCTTCCAATGTGAGGAAACCTTTCCAAGGGAGGGGTCACCTGAGGGAATGTGTACAGAGAAGGGGATGCCCGCAGAACTTGGAAGGTGTATGATTACAGGGAAGGGGGTGACCAAATTTCCTGAGGGATTGTGTAAAAGAGAAGGGAGGGTGAGGGATAGAATTTTTTTTGTCATTAGCATTGCCATATGGAATCAGATGCACATTAGGAGTGTGTCCTAGAACAATGAGCTAGTAACTATTTACTGAGAGGAAAAGTAGCATAGGATTGTAGCACTAGAAATTGTATACATGTTGACTTTGGCAGTGGATTTTGGATTTCCTCGAGAGGAGGTGAATCCTGGTATTACTCTTGAGGGTGGAAGTGTGAGTCTCTAGATTCCCTTTTTTTTTATGTAGGCATCATATCCTTTTATTTTCTAGTTGAGTAATTATGCATGTCTATATGTGTATATTATTGTATCAAGTTGTGTCATAAAGCTTCATAGAAAATATGGTTATTTTCTGGTTGAAAAAAATGTGTATGTGTGTATGTCTATATGTGGTGATTATTGTAAATATCGTAATGAGTTTTGTTATAAAGCTCCATACATGGTAGTTTTCATGTCTTCAATAGTGGTCATTGTAAATACTGCAACGAGCTATTTTATAAAGTTCTATGGGTAGTATGTTTTGTTTTCAGTGGTATTTCTTGTTATTGGTGTCATTAAACACCGATGATGATGTTCCCCAAAGGGGGAGGGTTCTGTAATAGCCCTGGTTAAAAATCCATGTAAACAAATATAAGACCAAGGTCATGGGACACATGTTCAAAGCTGAATCATGGGTAAAACATCCTAGTGGGTCTCACTTTGGTTTATTATGGCTAAGTGAAATTGGAAAAGGAAATGGCAAAGAGGAATTGTTTGGCATTAATTTATAAAAATAATGGAAAATAGGAGAAAAGGGAGGTGGAAGTTCACAGGTTGCATGTGAGGAGGAAATTGAAGGAAAAATGAAGGAAAATAAAGAAAATAAATGCCTCGATGATAAAAAGGATTTTGATGATTAGTTCATGACTTTTGTCAATGAAATATTTTGTCAGTTCAATTTTGGAGCTCTCTCTCTATTCACTCTCTCTCATAGGACACTTAGATTTTTGTTGGAGAAATCTTGGAGGAGTGTGGCATACTTGGAGTTGTCGAGAAAGAAGGAAAAGGAGGAGGAGGAAGGCACAAGAGGACATCGGGATCAACATCTACAATGGGTTTTTCTTGCAGGTACTGAGTTGCATGTATGATTTTCTTGCTAGTTTTGGCATGCATGGTACATGCATGTGGTTTCTTGGTTATGATCTATAATTAGCATGGAGTAATGCATGGATTAAGAGTGGATTTTCCCAGACTTTCCATTTCTTGGATAATCATGTTGTTGTGGGTTGATTTCCTTTTTTTTTTGGTTGGTTATCATGTTCCTTTGACTGTGGGTTTAGTTACTAGTACCTAGAAGCCTTGGTTGGAGAAACACTCAGAAAGCTCAGTAATAGATTGGGCGTAGTTACTAGTCTTAGAAGCCTTAGTTGGAAAAATGACCTGGAAGCCGCTTGTGAGTTGAGTTACTAGTCCTGGAAGCCCTAGTTGGAAAAACTCTCTAGAATCCCTACAACAGTTGTGGGTTGAGTTACTAGTACTAGAATCTTTGGTTGGAACAAACACTTTGGAGCCCTAGACATCTTGGGTAGAGACCAATCTGGTGATGGTTAGTGATATCAAACCATGAGGTGGAATCACTAGTTGAGGGTTGAGGTGATTTGGCCTCTGGAAGCGCTGGTTTGGTTTTGTTGGATTTGTTCCATGAGATACCACATTCATGCTTGGAATATGGCACAAGGGTGATTGGATGAAAGAAATATTTGGTTCAGTAAATCCATGGTCAGGTGTTATGTGGAAGTCCTAGGCCTAGTTATATTTTGCATGTGTTAATAAAAGCTTCTTTCCTCTTTTATTTTATGGGTGATTGTACTTGTTATTTTATGCTTTATATGGTTGTTATGTCCTTGTTATTTATGTTCTTTATATGCTTGTTATGAGCATGTTTTATGGAAGTGATGACATATGGATATCATCATGTTTTGATTAGTAAATGAATTAACAATGAATATATGACCTAATAGATGAAAATGAAGATATTGTGATAAAGAATCAATGCTTCTTAGTGATTCTCAGATAATTATGAGACCCGTATTCTCAAATCTGTTGTTATGACCTGTAGAATGCATATTTGTGACATGTTTGACGAAATGCATGTCATGGATAGTAGGGGTTAGATCAATTCTTTGTTAAAGTATTAGAATTATTATCATTTTTTCGATGTTACTTTTTATTTCTGGAAGTTACATGAAGTTTTAGGCAGTGGCCTGAGTCCTTGCCCTGAAAATGTGGCACAAAATCTGGGGTCGTAGGCTAAAAAGCAGCTAAAAAAAGTCCCCAGTGACTAGCATGCCCTTGTTATGGGAGAAACTGGGGGGTCCCAATCACATGCATATCCATGTCATTTGAGCTACTAAGGATCTAGATTAGTAAGATGTCAAGTTAACTTAGGGGTTGATCAACTAGAAAGGCTAGTTGGCTCCTGAAGGTTATGTAACATCTATAGAAGGACATATTGGTTGTGTTTTGTCAGTTCCACTTCCTGAACTGTACGTAGGGAGTTGAATTAGATCATAGTAGCCTTTCATCACATTTTTACCACAACAAACTAGTTAACTTGGGTAAATGTGGGAGGAGGGTGATTACAACGAGGATGTAGAAATTAATGTGTAGATTCGAAACCACTCATGAAATTTATGAAATCACAAGACTTGAAGCTACTCTTTTGCTCTGCCGAAGTCATTTCACCATGTAAAATAAGAATCATTGACATGAAAAAGAAAACACCACACGTAAAAAAATATTTATCCAGTGGAAATCAACTGTTCAAAACCCCTTACTATCTGTATTGCATTAATTAGAGAATAGAGAATAAATACAATGATTTCTCAAGCTTGAGCACAACTTGCAAGTGTATAGACTATCTCTTTTCCTGACTGACTGATCTTGGCCTAACACTTAACCAATTTCAAGCCTTACCAAGCTTTTATTTCCTTGCATTGTTCCCTTGGGAAATTTCAGCTATTATTTAGGAATTTCACACCAAGGAATTGTGCAATATCCATAGGCCAATCCTTTGACTACATGCACCACCTATACAAATTGAATTAGTTTACAATTGATAGTACACTTCCCTTGAACTCCAATATCAATTGGGTAACTTGAATTCTCTGCATGCAACAATTATTTTGGGATGATTGATCATTTAATTGGTTGATCACTTAGTGTGGTTGAATTTACACACCCACAGCTTGACCTCCACTAGTTCTTCTAATAGTTAGAACTAGTTCAACTGATAATAAATCAAATTAACTGAAATAGATTGCTACAAATCAGAAATCAATCATGTAGATATGAAATGTAGTGTCTCCAAAATGAATTTACTAAGTTACCTGAGTGACAAGATCCATGTCACCTTAGTTACCTACCTCCAAGTATTGTGTTGAGATTGAAATTCGAATTTTAATCTAGTTTGTCAAAGGCTAAGTCAACACTAGATTTTCTTGTTGCATTTTCGAGACTCCCTCCTAGCAAGAAAGGGACTATCAAATATCCCTAATCCTACTTTTATGGAACTTGAATTTTTCTTTTGATAAGGCCTTTGTGAAAATATATGCATATTGTTCCTCTTTCAGAATGTACTGCAACAACATAATCCACATCTGCACACAATCTCATAGATGGTGATACTAGATGTTGATATGCTTAGATCGATCATGAAATACTGGATTCTCAAATAGTTTGATACAACTCTGTTTGTCATAGTAAAACATTGTAGGATCCATCTTCTGACAAAATAATCCAACAAGAATCTTTCTCATCCAAATAGCCTCACATGTTGCTTGACTTGTAGCCATGTACTCTGCTTCTGCTAAGTTGAATGCCATGGATCGATGCTTCATTTTTTACCAAGAAACTGTTCTTGACCCAACCCTAAAAATTCCTCCTGAAGTGCTCTTTTTGTCTGATGGACTCCCCGCCCAATCTGCATCTGTGAAGCCTTGCAGACTCACTCCCTCTGTCTATCTGTATGAAACACCACACTGAGAAGTGCCTCTGATGTATCTCAACACATGATTTTATGCCTTCCAATATATTTTGGTTAGATTAGCCATTGCTTGACTAAGCTGATTAACCGCATACCACATGTCCATTCACGAGTTCACCAAATACATGAGTGAACCCACAAGCTGCCTGTAAATGGTAGCCTTGACTAATTCACATGAATTAACATCCTCCTTCCTCTAGTTTCATGCTAGAGGAGTCTCCATGTATTTTCATTTGTCGATGCGGAACCTTTGAAGTATCTAGTTAGCATACTTTCCTTTAGAGACAAACAATTCCCCATCTCCTTGCCATACTTCCAAACTAATGAAGTAGTGCATGAGGCCCATTTCCTTCTTCTTGAACTCTCTTGCAAGGTCCTCCTTGCAACATCTTATCACATGCTCATCACCAGTATGGATCAAGTCATCAACATATAAAAAAATAATCAATAATTTACCTTCTACCATAATGTGATAAAGGTTTGCATTGGTGTAACTTTTGGTGAAGCCCAAACCGATGAGATAGATATTGATCCTGGAATACCAAGCATGAGGTGATTTCTTGAGTCCATACAATTCTCACTTGAGTATGCACACATTAGAATCTCTGTCAAATGCCCCAAACCCCTCCGACTACTCAATATACACCTCCTCCTCAATAAATCCATTGAGGACTCTTGTCTTCACATCCATCTGGTGTATCTTCCACCCCATTGGCACTGACAATGCTAGATTTAATCTGATGGATGAGTACCTTGCAACTGGAGAAAAGGTATCCTCATAATCAATTACCTCCACCCGAGAGGACCCCTTAGCCAAAAATATGGCCTTGTGTTTCTCTATGGTACCTTCTGCTGCATGATTTACCTGGCAAAGCCATCTTGAGCCAACCACTAATTTTTCTGCTAGTCTTGGGACCACTTCCCAAACACTTTTTTTGACAATGGAATCATATTCCTCTACCATAACATCAACCCATATTGGTTTCTCTACAACATCCTCGAATGAGGATGCCTTTTTCTCTACCATCTCACTCATCAGAGCCATGTAGATAGTGTACCAATCCGGTGACCTCCTCTACCTATGTTGTGATGTGGGTGCTCCCACATTCTCTCTAGCATCATGAAATAATCTGTCAGCTTCTCTAGTTTCCTTCCTTTTTTCTTTGGATGTCTCTTCTTCAATGGATGTCTCCACTCTCTTCTACTCTACTTGTGGTTGCTCCACAACTTCCCGAGGCTCTTTCTTTTTGATCCAAAAACTCTTGATTAGGCTGAAACTGAAGCTCCCTCTGAAGATAACACCTCATTTCCTTCACTTCATAAAAATTCACATCCCTTCTGACCATTTTCATCACGAGGAATGGAAATTACACATAATAGTTGTGAGGTGTATCTGTGTACCTCACAAATATGCCTAACTCTGCTTTTGGCTCTATATTTTTCCTTTCATCCTTGGAAACATGATAGTAAACTGATGATCCAAAGATACTAAACTGTGAAATAACTAATTTCTTCTTTCAAAAATCTTCCTTTGGTGTACTCATGCCAAGAACCCTGTGAGGACTCTTTTTCTACAAACAGAAATTTGTGTTTCTTGCTTCAACCCACAAGTGTAGAGGTAGGCTTTGGTCATGCAACATCGCCCGTGCTTCTCCCACAATAGTTTTTTTCTTCCTCTCATCCACACCATTCTATTATGGGTTATGGGGTGTTGTCAACTCCCATTGAATTCCTTCCTTTACATAGAAATTTTTAAACACATTCGACACATAGTCACCACCGTTATCACTCCTGAGAGCCTTCTTTTTCCTGCCAATCACTTTCTTAACAAGTTCTTTAAACACAACAAAGTTGGAGAATTTCTGGTATTTCTTCTGCATGAAGTAGATCCACCGCTTTGTGAGAAATCATCTACAAATATAACATAATGCATGTGCTTGGTAGTGGAGGTTGTTGAGAAAAGTCCATAGACATTAGAGTGGATCCTTTTAAGGACTGCATGCACTCTCTTGTCCTGATCATTGAAGCTAGATTTTGTGTACTCCCCCAACGTACACCCTTTCCATGTATCCCATTGCTCTAGCAGTCCTTTGGGGAGGTTTGTAGAAATTCATTGCATGATCTTCAAAGCACCATGCTATAAATAGCCATGTCTTTTATGCCATAATTAAACAATATCTAGACTCTGCACCTTCTCTGATTTGGTGTTCAATGCTGCATAGTCTTCCACATCTAATTTGTAGAGGTTCTTCACTTGAACCCCGATCTACTTCACTTGTCTTGTGGTGATATGTCTTAGGAAATTATTCCCTTTGATGAATATCACATCATAGCAATAGTCCTCCAACACACATATCGAAACTAGATTCTTCTTCAGACCTGGTACAAATATCACATCCTTGAGCCCGAGAGGGGAGCTAGACTCTCTCTGAAAAGTAACTGTACCAATATCAGTTGTGTTATACCTTCTATCATCTCCCATATCCATGTTCATCTGGATATCCTTCTCCTCCAAGTAACTGAAAACTTCTTTGTTGCCCGTCATGTGGAATGATGCACTATTGTTGAAATACCACACACTACCCATCACTGTGCTTCCATGCATGCAATGAGGGTAAAATCAAGTTTGAACATTGAAGGAGAGGCTTCAACCACTTCTCCTCTTGTTGTCGTCTTTCTTTCTTTCTTATGTGGACACTTTGTTGCATAGTGCTCAAATTCATGATAGTGAAAGAACTTTATTTTGGACATGTCTTTCTTCTTCCACCCTTGACTCGAATATTCCTTGGATCGGGATTTCTTCCCTTTTCCTCTCTTTTACTATCTAGATAAAGCACAGTTCTCCTCATCGTTGTGCTAGGATGAGGTCTCGTCTCTAGTGCTCTGTCTTTTCTCCTCCTATACCAAATTGGACCACATGCCTTCCCAATTTGGTAGTTTCTCCCTCCCATTCACCAAATCTTGGTAGTTGTGTGATCTCATGGGAAGGCTTATAAGGGCTAGGGTCACAAAATCATCCTCTACTATAGTAACACCAACATAACCAAGCTCATCATGACACTATGTGAACCTGCTCAGGTACTGTGGAAAGGTCTTCTTCCTTTTCATCTTGATATTTCAAAGCTTGTCCTTGAGTGCCAATTTCCTGTGGTCACTACTATTCTGGAACATATATGTCAGTGCTTACCACATTTCATACAAAATATCTTTCCCATGGATGTTAGAGACAATATGGTCTTGTACTCCCTCCAATATGATCCTCCTTGCCTTGGTAACACACTTGTTCTAATATGTTAGATTTTGAGTATCAACTATTGTTGTTTTTGGAATATCATTAGTAATGAATTCCTTCAACCCATTATCCTACAGTACTGCATCCATCTGGTCCTTCCATACAACATAATTTTAGCTTCCCCTAACGGCATACTCGAGCCTTAGTCCATTGAAATCCATATTCTCATTCTTGAAGAAAACCGGCAACTTGATCTGCAACCTCGAACCTCTTGCAATGACAACTTCGAAATCTCTGCTTTACAATGATTCCAACTTTGCTACCATGTATAAATTAATGTGTAGATTCAAAAATGCTCATGAAATTTACTAAATCACAAGACTTGAAGCTACTCTATTGATATGTCGAATTTAATTCACCTTCTAAAACAAGAATCATTGACATGCAAAAGGAAACATCAAAAATACACAGAGATTTATCTAGGGGAAAGAAACTGTTCAAAACCCCTTACTATTTGTATTGCATTAATTAGAGAATAGAGAAGAGGTACAATGATTTTTCAAGCCCGATCACACCTACAAGTGTATGGAATATGTCTCTGCCTGGCAGGTTGATCTTGGCCAAACACTTAACTAATTTCAATCCTTCCTAAGCTCCTATTTCCTTGTGTTGTTCCCTTAGGAAATTTCTGCTATTGTTTAGGAATTTCACACAAAGGAATTGCACAATTACCATAATTCAATCCCTCGATGGCATGCACCACCTATACAACTTGGATTAGTTTAAAACTCATAGTTCACTACCCTTGAACTCCAATCTCAACTGAGTAACTTTAATTCTCTGCATGCAACAATTATTTTTGGTTGATTGATTAGTTCATAGGTTGATCACTCAGTGTTGTTGAAGTTACACACCCACAACTTGACCTCCACTAGTTCTTCTGATAGTTACAACTAGTTAAACTGACTATAACTAGAATTAACTGAAATAGATTGCTACAAATTAGAAATCAATCATGTAAAACTGAACTCTAGTGTCTCCAAATTGAATTTAATTAGTTAACTAAGTGATAAGAGCCATGTCACCTCAGTTAACTACCTCTAATTTTTTTGCCAAAATAGAAATTTTAATTTTATACCAGTTTGATCAAGGCAAAGTCAAAACTAGATTTTCTTAATTCATTTTCGACAAGAGAAGGAAAAATAATAGAGGTAGGGGGGAAAAATTTTCCAAGGATAAAGACTTGATCTTCATTTGCTACGATTGAATAGAAATTGACATGATGATTACACATGTAAGATCTCATGGGACAAGATTAGATATGAAAGGAACGAAGGGAAAGGAAAAGCACCAGATAAAGGGAATGATAAAACACTTGATCTGCTCATTATGTTATGGCACATTGTAACATTGGGGTAACTCAAAACTTATTTAATGTTTCACTTTCTTTGTAGAATGATTTTGGTTTCTCAATTAAGAAGAAACTTGCCACATTACTTTTAGAAGAGATTTCTTTTAAGAATTCACTGATAATGTTAATGGAGTCGTATACTCTGCAGAAAAGTCAAAACTAAAGTCATCAAGGCTTGGAACCATTAGGCTCAAACTACCTAGTATTCTAGACCTTCTTCTACATGATGTTCTATACATCCTAGATTTGAGGAGAAACTTTCAATATTTGGTCCACATTCACCAACAAGGACACTCCATTTGCATATTTGATGGTAAGGTTGAGGTCAAAAAAGCATCGAACATCTCACTTGTCATGACTTGGATAGAATAAGAAATACTTTTGAAGTTGTAAGAAACCTCTACTCATGCACATACCTTTTCATACAGTTCTCACTATGATGAAGCTACACTTTCATAGAGTATATTATGGCATGCTAGATTTGGACATTGGAACTATGAAAAACTTCATTTGTTAAAGAAAAGTGGTGATACTAGTTTGCCAATGATTTCTAGGAAAATTTACAAAGGGATACTTGTATCTTTCGAAAGCACAAGTGAGTATTTTCATGATTCTCTTTATAGACCACATATAAATATTGAACTCATTCATTCTCATTTGTGTGTCTAAATTCCTATTCCTTCTACAAATGGTAGTGAATACATGATGACATTTATTTATGACTACACCGAAATATGGTGGGTATATCTATTGAAGAAAAAATTTGAAGCTTTTGAAATATTCAAAAACTTTCATGCATGGATTGGAAATGATGCACAACCTCATATTGTCTCTATTCATCCTAATAATTGAAAGGAATATACTTCGAATGAATTTGAAAACTATATTTTCTAGCATGGGATCAAACATCAAACAACCATGCCTTATAATCCACAACAAAATGATGTAACTAAAGGAATGAATAGGGAAATCTTAAATATAGTACAATCAATGATGCTTTTCAAGAATATTAAGTTAATGTTTTGTGCTAATGCATTTCTATCTATTGTGTATATAAGAATACATGTCCATCTCATGCTATAGAAAACAAGAATCCCTATGAAATGTGGTATAGAAGCATTCTTTCGGTTGGGCATCTCAAGGTTTTCGACTCCACTTGTTATGCCTGGATACCTAAGGAATAGAGAAACAAACCTGGTGCAAGGAATCAAAAATGAATCTTCTTGGGGTACTCGAATACCTCCAAAGAATACCATCTCTATGATGAAGTAAATAAGAAGTTTATAATATCTAGAGATGTGATCTTTCTTGAATCTTCCAAGTATGACAATGTTGTTGAGTGGAATCTTGATTGCTTGGACAGTTTCAAGCATCCAAAGTCTTTTCAATAATTTTTTAATGGGATTCCACATCTTGAAGGGGGAGTCCCTATACTATATGAATATGTGGAATCTCCTTTTGAAACACTTTCTCACCCTCATGAAGCTCCAACCACTAATCAAGAAGACAATTTTAATAATGAGATTAAGAGAATTCGAAGGCTATGTCCCAATTCAAACCCATCTCAGTCAACTAAGAATCATGGGCCATCTCGGAAAGGTCCCCGAAAATGGCTCAAAAAGACACTTGAAATTGTTCATCCTAATGAGGTTGGAGAGACAAGGACAAGAAGCACTACTAGAAAAAATGGAGGTGACGTAGAGGATTCTGATTCACTTGTTGATATGGATGTTTAATATGATTGTGAATTCAATTTGTCTATTGATTTTGAGCCAACTTCTTTCAAAGAAGTCGCTTCTCGTGATGAGTGGAAAGAATTGATGTAGATAGAATATGATGCTTTGATAATGAATGAAACCTAGAAGTTGGTTTATCCTCCATTGGAAACCAAACTGATAGGATGCAATTGGGTCTTCAAGAATAAATATAAAGTAGATGTCTCACTTGACAAGCATAAAGCTAGGCTCATGGAAAAAGGTTGACATTGAAGGAAAGGTTTGACTATGAGGATACGTTTCCCCCCAACATAATGTGGACTACCATCCAAACTCTCTTTTCCTTGCTAGCTCAAAATGGTTGGAAAGTCTATCAAATAGATGTAAAAACTATTTTCTTGAATGAATATCCAAAAGAGAATGTTTTTATGTCCCAACCTCACCAATTTTTTGTGAAGGGTAAGGAACATAAAGTATGTATGCTTGTCAAATCCTTGTATGGTCTAAAATAAGCACCATGAGCCTAGTATAATAAATTGTATGAGAAGCTTATGAAACTCAATTTCAAACATTATGATCTTGATGATGCAAATTTGTTTGTCAATAAAGTTTGAAAAGAAATTGTATATCTTTCCATTATATACAAATTATGGTGGAGCTTCATCCTTGGCCGAGGCATTGGTTTCACATAATCCATTTAAACCTTTGGAAATAAAGTGGAAATTGCGCATTTGAAATGTCATTATTAATTTTTACAAAAGTTTAATATTGAACAATAAAGATTAAAATAGAAAATGTACAATCTCATAATTCAATTTAAATCCTCCCACCCAATTTTAATATATACATACACCTTTCCTTGTAATCTCAAATTTTCCATCTGATTTCAATATATAGATACTTGTAGATGAACATCGCTAAAAAATTTGTGATGGAGACTAAGAGGAAAATAAGGGTTTCATGGATTTGCAAGATCTTTTACAACACCATTGCAGTAATCCATGTTAATTAAGTCCATGATTGGGGAGTTTTATTGGTACTGATGTCCAAATGTTTCCTCCCCCAAGTCATCGAATGTGGGAAAGCGAGGGTTTTGTGTTTTTGTAGGATTTTTTGTCGCATTTCATTGTAAACTATGATAGCACATCTCGTAATCGGGTGGGGCTTGGGGTCTAAAGATAATGGTGGAAAAATTCCTATTCTCCTACATTATCAGTGAGTGCTCAAGTATTTATGTGGCAACTAAAGATGGTTTTATAGAGGAAAATAGAGGCGAAGATTCTAAAGGCTATTTTCTTGGTGTGGGCATACCTCAACGCAACAATGGTGGCATTAGTTATTCTATTTGTGATGAGGGGATACTTTTTGCCATGCCTCTCTTTATGTGCTAGAGAAATAGAGCTGTAAGGATTTTAGAAAAGTGTTTGTTGAAATGTCAGAAAGATATACCCATCACTGATATGGTAAAGAATACAAGCTATTAGATAAAATTCTACTGCCTGGTCTTTGGGTCTGAAATCTAAAAAAAATCCATTTTTATAAATACTTGTCGGGAGAGTCTCTTTGCTTCTATGTTAGAGTAGTGGATATTTTTCTTGTACTGGTGGAAAACATTCAATTGCATATAGGAGTCTCTATAGGGGAGATGAAACTCCTCTATGGAGGGAGACAACTAGAAATATAAAATGTCTCAACAACTATCGCATCAAGTGGGGAACCACAATCTATTTAGTTGTTGGTCTAAAAGGAGGTTCCAAGAGTGTTGGGGCATCTTCTTCTACTAGGCGCATGTCATTCAAGGAAGCCCTCAAGTTGAATCCCAATCCCCAGATTTGCAAGGAGCTTGCAGGTTAGGCTTTTGTGGTGGAATAGGCCTCAGAATTTCCAACACTTAAGGTAAATTAGACCATTAATAAGAAGAGAATAGTTTATTTTTAAACTTGGGAGATTTTGTAACACCCTCCTCCTACATCGACCCAAGTAACCATGCTTTTCCAGGGTAAACATGAGATGAGAGGCTACTATGATCATACTCGACCTCCTACGTGACCTTAAGGAGGAGAAATCAATGAAACATCACACACAAACATCCAACATCGTCAATAGAACCCTCAAGAGATAAGTCAACCATTCAAACAGAGTGTCCCTGGGTCCCACTATTGTTCTGAACCTCTTAGGCCATAGTCGCCCTCATAGGCCTACCTACCAGCGACTGTGGACTAAAGTTTCCAGTCCTGTGCCAATGACCTCGAGATTTAAGCCACTTTTTTAGGATCAGAGGCAAGGCCACTTCCCAGAATGGAATGAAATATCGAAATCAAGTAAAGTAGAGGGAAACAATGAAGTAAAATAAATAAGCTCAACAATACATTAACGAGACCCCTACTAGCCATGACAGGAATTTCGTCAAACATATTGTAAACATGTAACCTATAGGTATAAAAAACATAATTGAGTGTAGGGATCTCATAACTATCTCAGAATCACTATAAACCATTGTTTCCTTATGTCATTGGACACATTATCATCTATTAAGTCATAAACACATTATCCATTCATGTACAAGTAAAAACATGTTGAAAGCCATACATAGTTTCTGTCACAAAATGTATATATAACCGACATAATAGGAACAAAAATACCATAAACATATTAGCCATCAAAATCCCTATATACACCAATACATTTACACATGGAAATCAAGGGAATGAATTTCTCACTAATCAATGCAATGAACCAATTAGAGATGGGACTAAAATGTTCCACCTGACCATAGAATGGCTGAGCCAAATCTCTCTTCAGCCATTCACCCGTGTGCCATATTCCAATCATGAATGTGAGAATCAAACCAAAAGAACTCAACCAGGGCATACCGAGGCTAAAACACCTCACCCTCATCAATAGAAACCAATCTTTATTGTAATCCATCCTGAATGACTAGGCCAATGCAATAACACATCATAATAGGCTTTACCGGGATCTCCATCTGATCACTAGGCCAAACAAGAATGGATTCCACCACATTTCTCCACCCACACCATGAGTAATTTTCATACCTCCTAGCCTCTCAGACTTTACTGCAATCCAACCCCGAATCACTAGGCCCTAAATCGAGATGCACTCTCCAAGCTTTACCACATATCCAAAACCTGGGATTACTAGGCCCAATGGAGAGAAAACCACCTCTACAGTTTACCTTATATCACACCATTCACTGGAAAGGATTCCTAAACCATTCGAGGCAACACAAAATATGGCATTACCACAACCCAGTACCCACAGTCCAGTTTAGGGGTTACTAGGCCATGTGTTCTATCATTTCATAGATTCACCTCACTCAGCTTCGAATCGATCCAGAAGTTCAACTAAACCAAAAATGAGAACCCCATCACACCATGGCTATACGAAAATGGCAAGGCCAGGATGAAAACACTGTAACACCTGGAAAAACCAATGCCATGATAGAAAATAACCACATGCAATACCATGCATGCCAAATCTAGCAAGGAAAATGCACATGCAAGTTGATACTTGCAATGAAGCCTATTGTAGTTTCTTGATCCTTCCTTTCCCTGCTTGATCCTTGCTTCCTCTTGCATTCATTTCCTTTTTCTCTCCAATGCCAAAGCGCTGTAAGAAAACTTTAAGTATCCAAGAGTATGAGAGAGAGGGAATAACGAGATTGCTCCAAAACTGAACTGAAAAAAGGTTACCAACTAATCCTCATAATCCTTTTTGCGAATGAGGCCTCTATTTTCTTCATTTTCCATTATTTTCCTTCATTTTCCTCCTCACATGAAAGATGTGACCTTTCATCTCATTTTTTTCCTAATTTTCATTATTTTCATAAACAATTGTGACAAAAATGTCAATTTTCCTTCCCAAAGCCTTAACCATTTCCTTTTCCAATTTCGTTAGCCATAAACAACCAAATGAGCACCCCCTCAGATTCCTTGACCAACATTAAGCTTGAAATAAGTGTCCCATTCATTCGTGATTATCTTTTTAAACTTTTATTGCATGAAATTTTCACTAGGGTTGTTACAGAACCCTCTCCCTTGGGGGACACCATCCTCAGTGTTCAATCACTCATATACCTCAACAACCTGCTGAAAGAAGTCATACTGCTCAGGGAGATTTATAACACATCTTTATGCAATATTTATGATGAAATATCTACTCAAATCAAACCATCATGACAACATGATAATGTACCACATAGTTGAACTTCATAACATAGCTCATTAAGGTATTTACAATGATCATCCTATTGAGTGACAACTCATATAACATCATAACATCATGATAACATAACCACATGATAGCATAATAAAATGACACCCATACCACATAGTGGAGCTTTATAACATAGCTCGTTATGATATTTACATCCATACATTGGTCTACATATAGAAACATCATAAAAAACATAGATACCAAAACATACGCCAAATCATATACCAAAGCATATTTAAAAAAGTATACTAAACCCCATGTCTAAGCATATATAAAAACATCATATAACATATATTGAACTACCCTAAAGAATATGTCAACAACCTTAAAGAAAATACCAAACCCCATAAGCAAATACCAAACCACCTTGTCAAGCTGCATTTCCTCAACCAACAAACAAGGAAGGATACATGGCCCACATCTGATCTGTCATCTCCCATGTAGCTTCATCAAGCCAAAATTTCTTCCACTACACTTTAACTTTCTTGATTTCTTGGTTCCGAAGCATGAGCACCTTTTTCTACAATATACACTTAGGCTCCATTTGAAATTATCTATCCAGTTCCACCTACAATACATACTAGTTAATCACATGATCAACTTCCTTAACATACTTCTTGAGCAAAGATACATGGAAGAAATCATGGACTTTCACTGACAGAGGTAGTGAAAGTCAATAGGCTACTGGCCTTATCCTCTCAATGATGTTGAAGGGTCTACAAAACCATGGTTCCACCTTGGCACATGATCCAATCTACAACGAGCTCTTCTTTAGTTTGATGCACAAGTACACCTATTCCCCAACTTGGAACTCCTTGAATAACCTATTCCTATTTGTATAACTCTTCTTCTTATCTTGTGCTACCTTTAGATTCTTCTTGATCACCTGCATCTCTTATTCCATGTCTGCCAACATATCTAGTCGAATAGATACCCTGCTAATTGGATCACTCCAGCTAATGGGAGTGTTACAAATCTGCCCATACAATGCCTCAAAAGGACTCATCCTCAGCAACTTCTGATAACCGTTGTTGTATGCGAACTCTACGAAAGGGAGATACTCTTCCCAGTTCCATTGTTGATGCATCACATACATCCTCAACATATCCTCCAATATCCTATTGACCCTCTCTGTCTGTCCATCTATATGTGGATGATAAGTTGTGTTGAAGGCCAACTTTGTGCCCAAACTTGCAAATAACTCCTTCCAAAACATGGAAGTGAACTTTTCATCCCTGTCTAACACAATCTTCTTCAGAACACCATGCAGTCTAACCACATATCGGATGAACACTTGTGCCACATCACTATATGAGAATGTAAACTTCACCGGAATGAAGTGTGCAACCTTTGTTAACCTATCCATAATGACCATAATGGAATCATGCTACTTCACTGTCCTCGACAAACCTATGATGAAGTCCCTGGAAATGACCTCCCATGTCCATTTTGGAATCACAATCAGATGTAGTATTCCACCTAGATGTTTACACTCTTCCCTCACTCGTTGACAATCAAAACATTTAGCCACGAACTTTGCTACATCCATCTTCAAATTCGGCCAATACTAGTACCTCTTCACCCCTGTCAGTGTCTTCTGATTAATTGGGTGACTTGAATATGGTTTCGCATGAAACTCCCTCAATATCACCTTCTTGAGCTCACTGTTATCTGGTACATATATCCTATCTCGAAACCTGACCAATCCATCAGGTGTAAGATAATAGTCCATGCCCTATGCACATACACTTGTACTTATACCTTTACCTGTACCTCTACTGCCACCTATGCTTGTACCGCTACATGTACCTACATCTATACCTGTACTTGTACCATGACATGTACCTATACCTGTATTATCACCCTGCTGCGACCTATGGACAATCTCCATATACCTAACATCCTACTATCCTTCCTGCAAGATTTTATCATGTATGTTCGTCCCATAGGAGCTCATAGCTACCAATTTATGTACCTGTACCCATTTGCTGAGAGCATATACCACCCTATTCTCTTGACCTTTGATGTACCTGATCTCAAAATCAAACTTGATGGTCGTGGCCAACCATCTAGCGTACCTGACATTTAGATTTGGCTGGCCGAACAAATACCTCAACCTAATGTGATCACTCATAAGTACAAACTACCTGCCAAGGAGATAGTGCATCCACATCTTCAGTGCGTGTATAATCATTGCTAACTCAATATCATGTGTCTGGTAGATCTTCTCATGCTCGTTTAGTTTACGGTACTCATAACATACCACCTCTCCATCTTGTATAAGGACTCCACCAAGCCCTCTCTTGCAAGCATCTATGCATACCACAACCTCTTTGTCCGGATGTGCAATCTATAGTACTGGTGCATGTGTCAACAACTGCCTAAGTTGCTCAAAGCTAGCTTCACACTCCTTTGTCCATTCAAACTTCTTACCTTTCCTTTGCAATGAGGGAATGGGATAAGCAATCTATGAGAAGTTCCTGATGATTCTCCTATAATAGCTTGGCAGACCATGAAAGATCTCACCTCATCCACACTCTTAGGAGCTACCCACTCAATGATGGCCCTTATCTTCTATGGATCTACTAAAATTCCTTCCTTGTAGACAACATGTTGTAAGTAGTTCACCTCAGTCTGAAGGAAACTACAATTGTTGAGCTTAACATACAACTGATGCTCTCTCAACAGCCTCAATACTGTTGCTAAGTGCTCATCGTGCTCTTCCTCATTTTTAGAATATACCAGTATATCATCGATGAACACAAATAACATACCTATCAAAATATGGACGTAACACAATATTTATCAAACACATGAATGTAGCTAAAGCATTAGATAGGCCAAATGGAAAAACACCAAAATCATAATTCCCATACCTGGTCCTAAATGCAGTCTTGTAAATATTCTCCTCTTTGATGTGTACCTGGTGGTATCTAGATCTCAATTCAATCTTCGAGAACATTGTTACTCCCTTCAGTTGATCATAAAAGTTGTCAATCCTCAGCAAAGAGTACATGTTCTTGATAGTCACTTTGTTCAACTGCCTATAATCAATGCATAATTTGAGGGTACCATCCTTCTTCCTAAAAAACAAGACTGGTGCGCCCCAAGGTGATACACTTTGCCTAATGTATCCCTTGTCCTATATTTCCTTCAACAACAATGTTAACTCAACCAACTAAGGTGTGCTAAACCCGTAAGGTGCTTTCGATGCTGGAGTTACCCCTGGAGCTAACTCAATAAAAAAGTCTACCTCCCTGTGAGGTGGAAACTTTGTAATGTCCTCAAGGAATACATCCTGAAACTACTGCAACACTGGATATCTGTTCAACACATCTGCATCCTCAACCTCCTTAACCTTATCACTAGAAATGTGTTGTGCAAATAGCGTATACCCTTTCTTGTGGATACTCTTTTCTTTCATAGTTGTCACCATCCAAATTGATGTGACTTTCTTCTTACCTTTCAAGACTCTTGATTCTCCATTGTCATCAACACACTCAATAGCTTTATCACAACAATCAACCTTGGTTCTATGTAGATACAACCAATCCATGCCCAATAACATACTATATGACCCCAATGGTAACACATTCAAATGTGCTACTGTAGGAATACCATTTAAGTCAAATGCACAAGTTATTTCCCAATGATGAACTCACTTCTTTGTAACTATAACCAACTGCACTAACCAAGACTTTGAATGCAATTCCTTATTCAAACCACACTTATCGACCAAGTAAGGTCTAACATAGCTATAATTAGATCCAATTTCAATCAAAATAAAAATAAATTGATCACAAAGCTTACCATCCATCTTAATGATAGATGTTAGGTGTTATGCCTACCTATTGTCCACTACTACATAGATACATGGAATACTTTGACCAACATCCCCAACAGTGTGCACCTCCTGTGCATTGTATATATTACGACTTCCACCTTCATGTTGTGGACAAACTATCCTTAGGTGTTCCTCACCACATGTCCAACACTCCAACCAACTAGTTCCCTCACCTCTATGTTGTTGTTGTTGCGACCCATGTGCCTGTCTAGCTACCTTAAATCTCTTTTGCGGAGCCACATTTTCTTTCCCATCTTCATCTTGAGGCCTTGTCTTCTTAGGCTTCTATTTACCTCTAACTTTGTCTTTTCCCTTCCATCCATTCTAAGATTCATTCTTATGCTTTGATTGCTCATAACAATGCTTCAGTTTCCCAATAACTTCCTCAAGTGACCGAGGATCATCATACTCAATCCGATCTCTAAATACTAATAGCAAAACAATGAGAAATCTCTGAAATTTAGCCTTCTCATCAATAAGATACGGTACATACCTCAATAGCTCGAGGAAATTGGTCATGTACTCTTTTTCTATCATTGATCCCATCGTTAACTCATATAATTCTTTATCCTTACTGTCGTAGTACCTTTTTGGCAAGTACTTATTCCTGAAGAGCCTCTTGAATTCCTGCTAACTCAAGTCATTTGTCTTGATGTCTCTAACCCGCTTAACATCTTCCCACCAGATGTATGCTTTAACTTTTAATATGAATGTAGCTATTCTATCCTTCATGTTATCCATGTACTCATGAAACTCAAAGGATTTGTTCATTCCAAGCATCCAAGCCTATGCATCTTCCAACTTCTTCATATCTACGTCAAAAGTAGGTGTTTTTATTTCTTGAATTCATATGGTAAGTATCCCCTATAATTCCTCCTATTAGGATGATAACAATGATGATCATGATGTCTACCGGAACCATAACTAGAATAATACTTGTACTCATCACCCCTCCTTTCTGGAGTGTCCAACAACCTGCCATCTTTGACTATATCAGATCTATCTGATATTAGTTTTATCCTCATGCCCATGGCTGATCCAAAGCATCCCTTGTCATTGAAGTTCTACCAAACTATGAATAATTATAGCATTGACATGTGATTTCTTCTCTTGTGCCTATATGATCCGATGATTATCTACCTTACAACTCCTTATCTCTTTCTTCAAGCTTCTCTATGTATTGGCCAAATCAGATGTATGCCCCATGTTAGAACTCTGTAGTTTTCTCTAGGACGAAAGGAGAAAACTCAAAGGTAACCACAAACCTCTTTGGGTTGAAAGACTAATCTTCTTCAACCAGAGGGATCTCCCTCATCCGAAAAATATAAAGTTTAAAGACTTTAAAGCAGACATTTTTGCAGGGTCAAGGTCTGAAAAAGGAATTTTGAAGTATTTGGTTGAAGTATGAATGTTCGAAGAGGATAATAGCATGTGATCAATTTGACTTTATATTCAGTTTACTTATGCAAGTAAAATCAACATCCTCCACAAGGGCTTGTCAGGCATAACTTTGGAGAAAAGATATCAGTTGTAGTATAGAGGAGAAAACAGAAAACACAATTTCTTTCCTTGCATATAACATTACTGCTCATACATAAGAAAGAAACTAAACAAAAGAAATAACATGCATGAGTACAAAATATTTCATTTGCAACTCAAATATGAATACAACTATTTTAGAATAGCTTAACAGAATTCGAAACCAATTGAGATCACTATACCCATAAACAAGAAACTATGTAGAAGAATTAATTGAATAACTGAGAAATAGGCAAATATAACTCCAAATTGTCATACAATAAGAATCCTTGCATATATTAATCAATAAGCCTCAAATCATAATAATTCCATTCATAAAATTAATCACAATCACTTTCATAAACTCTAATAACCGATGCAAACAATGTTGAACCAACAAAAACCATATCCATATGAATTAATCAGTTCAAATAGAAATACAATAGCCAATCCATAATGTCTTAATGCATCGCATCTTTGATCCAAGAGAGGATAGAATCAAACTAAAATTAGTAAACCTTTTCGTTGTTTCAAGTGTTTTTCTTCTAAATTAAAAAAACATAAAGCATGCTTATCTTAAGTGTTGGGCAACGGATCCCCCCATAGCATGCTTTTGGAGCTTAAAGCCCAAGTGTTGGTCAATATAATGTAAAAACTACGTGAAATGCAGGCACGGAGTGCGAGAGTCTAGGATGATTCATAGGGTTGTCTGCCCTAAAATAAAGTAATTTAATGTAAAGTTGTGTCAGCCTACCCATGGTTCGTGGACCATGGGATTGTATAAATAGAGCGAGGCTCTAAATGTAAAGACAATTCTAAGTTTTTGGGGAAAGTAATAGATAGATGCAAAGGCATGGTTAGAGGATAGAAGTGGATCTAAAGGTATTGGTTCATAGTAGTAGTTAAAGGCTCTGCAACTAAGTGTGCAGAGGCCTAGTAGAGTCCGCAGCTGAGTGCGTGGACCCCTGCAGCTGAGTGCGCAGGGCGAAGTCGGATCTGTATTGAACTGAAATTTAAAAGGATCATTAATAAAGCTAACTTGATTCAGCATATTGTGCATCTGTTTTGTAGATCTATATTTTGATGTTCGGCGTTAATGGTATCTATTTATCTATATGTGCGCACTTGTATGTATGTTTATGTATGAAAACTTTCTAAGTAATTAACGAACAGAACCTAACTAAGGAAGACTTGGGTAATTAATACTGGTCGCACTACGGCTGGATCTATGCAAAGGCAGTCCCACAGGACACAAGGAGCCCACTGGTGCATGTAATCTAGTAAGCGTGAAGGTTGAATCGCGTACCTATCACCCATATCAGACATCCCCAGGGTGTGGAAACTTGGTTCCAACACCCTCCCATACTACTTTGGGTGAGACCTCAGTCCGCGCTCCGTGGACTGTTGCCGAAAGGGCCAGTAGTACCAGGATTTGCTTGGATAAACTCACTGCTGAACCTGGGTCAGGCCCCACGTAGCCAACAAATGGTTCCGTTGCCAAGACCAAGATCTAGCTAAGGGATGTCTAATGTTGTGCCACTAGAACCCAATGAAGAAAGAAATTAAAGAGTGGTTAGACAAGAAGATTCACAAGTTCATGACACATGAAGATAGAACTCCGCATGTATCTGATAAAAGGTGGCTAGATTGTTACGTGTATACAGAAATCCACGAGATTTTCTTTGCATCCTTTCCCTCTGAACTGTATCAGTGGATCGCGAGATTAGCCGATAGCCACGGAAGGTGTAAGCTCAACCAACCAATAGTGTGGACTCCAGAATTAGTGCGCTGTTGGCTACGTGGGGCCTGACCCAGGTTCAACAGTGAGTTTAGCCAAGAAAATCCCGGTACTACTGGCCCTTTTTGCAATATCCTACGGAGCACAGGATGAGGTCTCACACAAAGTAGTACGGGAGGGTGTTGGAACTAGGTTTCCGCACCCTAGGGATGTCTTGATGAGGGTTCTAGAGGTTCGTGATCCTAACCTGCACGTTGCGCTGCTCCGGGAAGCTTTCTATTATTCACAACCCATGCGCACCTTTGTGAATACCATATTATTCCAATCCGATCCTTACTGTGCTATTATATTAGTGCTTAAGTTAGTTTTTGCGGGCCCAATATTCTTATTACTTGTTCAATTTTCACATTAGCGTGCGTACTCGAAAACAATATAAATGCATAAAGATAAATAGAACATAGAAATACAGATCTAGAAACATACACACAATATTCTGAATCAATCTTATCTTTATTAATACTCAAGTTCAGTTACATACTCGACTCCTCCCTGCACACTCAACTGCAGGGGTCCGCTCACTCAGTTGCAGACTCTACCAAGCCTCTGCACACTCAGCTGCAGAGCCTATACCTACCACTATGACCTAATACACTTGAGATTCCCTTCTATCTTCTAACCATGCCTTCACATCTCTTTATTACTTGTCAAAAACTACTAAGACTGACTTTACACTTAGAACCTCACTCTATTTATACAATCCCATGGTCTGTGGACCATGGGTAGGCCAACACACTTTACATTAAACTACATTATCTTAGGGTGGACAACCCTAGACTCTTGTGCTCCACGCCCGTATTTCGCGAGGTCTTTACATTACACTTGACCAAAACTCGGGCTTCAAGCCCCAAAAACATGCTATGGGGGGATCCGCTGCCCAACAAGCCCCCAACACAATCATCATGACTCATCCCGAGCCACTCTGCTAGTGCGGCAATCTTGGCGTGAAGTTCTTCCAACTATGTCTGGGCTGCATGAAGGTCCACAATGCACTGCTTTACCGTCTACTGGATCTGCTCTACTCACTCGGCTGAATGCTCATTATCAGGGTCAAATCCCTGTCTTAGGTCATGCATCGCTTTCATGTGTGCGAGTTTTCCTTCGATGTTGGCCGTGATGAGGAAGGCCTCATCAATCCAAGGCTGGATGCATGCTTTGAGTACTACCTCTTTTTTGTTCACTACGTCCACTTGATCCTTCAATGCCTTCACCTATTGTAGCCTCGTGAGCCGCTGAGTTAGGACTACTATCTACGTCGTCCCGTGCACACTATCATATTGCATTTGAAGCTCTCATGCCTCTATTTCCAACTATTGTATGGTGGGGTCCTCCTGTAAGGTTGTGAGGACCCTAAAGGATTCTTCCAACAAAGTGGTATAGCTCTACACTACCTGTTCAATTTCTTCCAGCCCTTGTCGGACATTATTGGCGCGCTATTCTCGAACTTCTAGGGGCGTGGACAGCTTCACCTCTAGTCATAGTTTTGCAATTTGCAGGTTGAGGTCTAGCTGGATCCCCGTAGCTTCCTCCTTTGCCTCGTAGAATCCAATAGTCAATTTGTGGATTTGCATTCCTATTGGTAGATCTGTCGCAATTTCCAGTTCTGGGAAGCGACGACATGCTTTGTATACAATCTGCTCCAACTGCTAGTTCTGCACCACCGCTTCATTGCATTGTAGGCTAATCTGTTCGATGTTGATTCGCTGTTCACTTAGCATTTGCATTACGCATCCCTCCCTAACGCGAAGTTCTGTCGCTGCTCCGTCCTGTAGCTGGTATAAAATATCCTGCGGAAGGGCAGCCATGTTTAGGCCTAGTCCCTTGATCTATCATACTACGGCTATATACTCCATGCTATCCACTACCTGTGCTCCTTCCGGCAGTGAGACGGTGTTGGCCATTTTGGCCCGCAACAACTTCTTTGTTGCCAATGCTCCTATGGCACTATAGACAACTACCGTTCCTTCTTGACAGAGTCACACCTAAAGTCCCTTAGTTGTTCCCTGAGTGCCCCCAACACATTCTACTGCTTTTTCATTGCTTCTTCGAGCACTTCCCTGGTGACCTCGCGAACTATGTCACTAATGTCATACAGGTCACCCTCTGTCAGTGTATTAGGTTCCCCATCCAGCTTGGAAGATTTGGTCTTCTTCTGTGGCCCTATTCATTTCGTACCGCGTGACCATTTCAGTTGTGTAGTTGTTGTTCTTGGGTCCATGCCTTCCGCCATGTTGTCTACCCCTGTCTTGTGGTCAGGTCTGGCCCTCTTTCCTCCTGTGTCATGGTGGCCCTAGCTGCTGCTATTTTTTCGGCGGCCTTAGTCTGCACTGCGGAAGCCTTCGCTACCACACGGGAAACCCTTACCTCCTCGGCGAACTGCTCATTCCACTTCTATTGTGCCAGTAGCTTAGCAGCATCCTTCTGCCTTTGTATCACTGCCTCACCATGCGCTGCCAAATCCGAGGCGCTCCATTCAAGTGACTGTGAGTCAAGCACCATGAAAACAACGTCATCAATCACGATGAAGGGGGGTTCAGTCCACTTCTGCTCTGGATCCTTCCATGCCCTGATATACACATTGTGCATATCAGCCTTAAAGTCTGCAAAGCTCCACAGGTTGTCGTATACCATGGGCGATATGTGCTACTGTTTTTTGATCCACATCCGGACGCTTGCCTCCATGAGTATCCAGAAGATCTTGATCTCATGGATTCACAGGGCATGCCTTGTCACCTAGAGCGACGTGTATCTCGCTACCTCTGGAAAGTCTTAGTCAAGAGGAGGAAACTGACTGTCCTCCGGCAATTCCCCTGCAACCAACAAGATGGATAAGAGAAACCACGCGTAGTGGAAGGTCTTACCTTGCCCCTGGGCCTCCTTGCAGTTCGTTAGGAACTCCTCATAGAGGAACTGCACCCAGTTGAACTGTACCCCCTTGGCACATTTTTTGGCCAACGCGATGACCATTATTGGTACCTTGTTGTCGTGGCATTTTCTCATCACTTTTCCTATCAATAGCTGAGTGGCTATGTGCAGCACTTTATCTTGAATGCTAGTAATGACATAGCCCCTTTGCTTCTTCTCCAACCTGTATTTCTTCTTCATGGCTTCTGTGAGTGCCAAGTCTCCACTTTGGCCAACTATTTCTACAGGGTCCCTTCCCATACAGGGAAGGTGAGAAATCCTATGAATCAGCTCTGCCATGATGGGAATCGGCTCCTCCAGCCACAAGTACCCATCATGTACTAAGAAAAGCAGTTTCCTGATGACGAATATCGTGATTGGTGCTCAGTGAAAGTGTGGAATCCATAGTAGGTGGAGTAGCCCGGCCTCCTCTACCCTACGCAACCATTTTTGTGGCTACAGCGCTGTAACTGACCCCTCCTTACTTCGTTTCATAAGTTGTCTAGTCTCCAAATGTGGGAACTTTTCGCTGTCAGCGAGGTCCCAATCTTCAAATTTCATCGTGGGCATGTGGCCGAGGACTAAACCCTCAAATAGAATTCCATATGGGAGGAGTGGGGTTTCGAGTGCGCTCTTAATGGCGTCCATGTCGTTGGGTACTTTTGCTTTCCCTCTTCGTGGGGTACATATTTGGGCAGTTTTGCTACAACGCTCACTGGCTGAATGTCTTCCTCAATTTATTCATTTGGTTCAATCTCTTCTAAAAAGGCCTGGAGATACTCCTCCTCATCATCTAACTCAATATTAATCATCTTGCCCTTATCTTCTATATACAGTTTACCAAACCGCGGATTTCGCGGGGACATGCGGACTGGTCTGGCTGCCTGTGGATCCTTTTTGGGCCTCGGTATCCGGGGTGACTTTGGAATTTCCGATGCCTCCCCCACCGGCAGCGTAGAGCTCTGTGCAAATACCTTGGTTGTTGACATCATTCTAATCAGGAAATCCTCTATCTCCTTCTGCAATGTCTCAAACAATGAACTTGCTCTCACAGCCTCCAAATTCGTCAGGTCCATACCCAATTGATAGCGCAACAACAAAATTCTCAAAACACCAAGGGTTGTTTGGTGGAGAGCCACCCATGATTTATAGGCCTTTTTGAATTCCAATTCGACCGTTCCCCCCTTATTCAGCTCATTAATGCGAGATTGGTGGCAATTAACCCCAAATCTATTTCTGACTTCATGTCTTAATTGCCCACCATCCGCTCCTCATTACCTTAAATTAGACATCTTGTCATGAACAGTAACACCAACGGTCACTTCCCAGCCTACCCGCTGCCCCTTGTCCACGGACGCAACCGCTGTGACGTCTCGATCCTACGTGCAACCTCCGTCTCACGCATCTCCCATACAAACTCTTTTATAGTCCTGCACTCTCTTTCAACTGCTTGGAGTGCTGAGACTGTGCTTCCTACGGATAGTTAGGTGGTCGCACCACCGGTGCGAGGCTTCAATTTACCTGCCAGCCTGGTCCACGGGCACCCCTCAATTACCCTCACATCTGTCAGTGTGTCGTGTTCTTCCTTGTATGGTGCGCTCCCCGGTTTACTTTTTCTCGTAAGGTGCAGTCACAGCCATGGTAGCAGGGTCACAAATTCTTCTAATGCAGTAGTATGGCTGGCTATACCTTGTCCCATCATGCTTAGTTTCTCAGTGGAGCATGCTTTCGCAACTTTGGTTTCCAGTTTGTTGATTTCTTCATCCAATATCATGCTTTTCCTTCTCAACCGTATCCAATCTTCTTCGAGTTCACGAACTTTCAAGTTCCCTTGCTGAATGGCTTCCTGTAACTGCATAATTGCTTTACCCGGGTCCTCGAGTACTGTCCTAATTGTGGGACCTGTTGTATGGGGATTCTTTTATGCTCTTATGGCTTCGTATCTTCTCGTTAGTGTTGAGGTCATTTTCGTGCTCCGGTTTTTGCTTATGGCCCTATAGGCCCATCGAACCGCTAGTATGCGCAGGTCCCAGTCAATTCGTCTCGCCTGGTGAACTTTGTTCATGATTCCGCATAGCTTTTTGAATGCTCCAACATGGAATATTTGTGGTGTGTGTCGCTTTTCTTGCTACCGCGTCTGGTTCTGATTTTCGATCCTTAGTTTGGGATGTGCTTGCACAACACATGTCTGCACCCATCGACATAGGTGGGCACACAAGCTACTTCGTCTTGGCTGCCAGGCTCTTGTTCAACGCTGGGGGCTTCCAAACTATAAGCACATCCGTCCTCTACATTCGCGCCAGTTTACAATGGTATTCTAATGTGTATTCCACCATCGTGCAAGTGTTGTGCGTAGCGCCCATTCCAACGGACTGTACCGCTGCTATTCTGGTACTGCGCTTTCAAATTTGTCTAGGAATTCATCCACCGCTATCACTCCATCATATGTTGGTAGTTCCCTTGTCTCTGTCATCACACAATGCGGTGATCTAATCATCATGTTGCAATTCAGCGTTGTAACTTCATGCAACTGGTTCTACCAGCGTTCTACTTCTTCATCTATGTCCGATGTACAGGAGTTGTCGCACTCCCATGAGATTCTCCCATCTGTAGTTGAGTTCACCTGCTCCTGGTCTCACACTGTTATCTGGTAAATATAGTCCAGCACATCATCACCTTCATCGTCGTGCACTGGCTCGGTGTAGGGCGCTCCTTCAGCTGGGTCTAGCGGAACTACTACCCGTAGGGACTTTTTTTCAAATATCATCTTCCGCTTCTTCAGGTTGATGGCTCCATTCGTATCAGTGGCCCAGTCTATTCCTAGCAACACGGGATAAGGATTGTTGTCATCAACAATCTCTTTTACTTCAAAGTCTGTCTGTGTGCTCACGCCTTCGATATCAACTATTACCCCTTGCAACCTCCCCATGGGAAGAATCTTCTGTTGGTTCGCCATTCGTAATTGAATAGGGGACCACTATAACGCAGGCCTGCCCATACGTTCCCATGTTTTCTTTGGTAATACATTCGCATCCGAACCCAGGTCTAGGATTACCTGATCCATTTCATACTCGCCAATCTACGCCATCAATCTCATTTCCCTCCCGGTGCATAATGCATGTTTTCCCAATTTCTAGACTACGCGTGATTCGCCTATCCCTACGCACCTAGTGATTAACTCTTGTAGCCCTTTAACTACCTTATTGTCTCAAAGCAATTTCATGCATGTCTCCAAAAAGTTAGTAAGCATAGAAGGATCCATCCCTAGCTCTGGTTGATCCTTACTACCTAAAGTGGAGGCGTCTGCGAAGCTCTTCTTAGCTTCCATGAATGTCTCCTTTGCGCGTTCTAAGTCAAACTCAAGTTCCTTTGTAGGAGCCTTGTGAACCCATGTATCTTCCTCGAGCTACTTCCCCTTATCCTCCCCTGTGGTCGCACCGCTTCTGAGCATCATGTCCACAATTGGGTCTTCTTTGCGCAGTTCGGACCTCATCATTTGGATATTTTGAGTCGGAGGAGGCTGGAGTACCCCTTTCTCGTGCATCTATACGATCACCTTAGGACAATCTACCATTTCATGATCAAACTAAGCACAGTATGGACAGGATTTTCTCATCGGGTTGGTACAATCATGGGCATAGTGACCTGGTCCTCTACAATTGTAACAAATTAACTGTCTGCAGCCCCTTCCTGGTCCCATTCCTCCTCGCCCCTGAAATTCAGCGCGCGCCATCCCCACAACTGGGTCAAGGGCTCGCGTTTCTGTCTACATCCTATATGCTGGGGTCTAGTCCATCATTAACTCGTAACTATGACAAGTGTGCTCGTCGTGGCCTACCGACCTGCAGAAATTACAAAACAACTACTGGGGAGTCTGTGTATACTTCTGCAACAAATGACAATTATCCATCGTGTGTTTTCCTCCTATCTGATAGATCGTGCACCATAACGTGGGTGTCGTACTTGGCCCTACCTGTGCCTCCGGTCTCAACAGCATTGGCCCCCCTCCTACCAAGTAGTTCACAAATACTGGACAGTGGTCCTTGTCATGGCCTTGGCCTTTGCATTTTATTGCACAATATTTCCTCGCGTGCCTCTGGCTGTGGTGCCCTATCCTACTTCAAGCTCTATATTTCCAAGCAGAGATTTTGTAGTTGCACGTGGATTTGTTGAACTCCTAGCCCCAGATCTTGTATCAATGTCTCATTAACCCCATCGCCATTTCCAATGCTTCAGCCTGGGTAGAAAGTTTCTGTTGCGACAACGTCGTCCTCAGGTGTGGTGTCAGAGATGCCATGAACCATGAATGATGCAGCGCATCTGTGAGCGGCATATTAGCCTCACGGATTGTACTCTTTAGTTGCTGATCCATATCCTAGGGGGTCTCACCTGGAAGCATCGCGATCTCTTTAAATCCGATTATTGATTGTGTCTCTGATTTCAGCCAACTAAATTCTCTGTTCAACGCATTATAGATCTCTGTTATCCCTGCATTTGGGTGGTCATTATAGTGCTTTATATACCATGTCAATGCAAGATCCTACAATGCGCTCACCAATGTAGCCTTCTTAATGTTTTCATCCGTGACCCCTTGCTCTTCCCATACTGCTCTTACAATGAATGATAACTGTTCCAGATCCTCATTCCCTACTCCTCTGAATACGGGTAGCTTGATTTCACTCGTCGTGCTGAACTGCAGGGTTGTGTTGTGCTCTACAACAACCCCCCATTTCATATCATCTTTATTCACAAACTATCATATGAAATGGGTCCCTTTTAGTTTTAATTGGTATCAACTTTGTATTATTCAAAAAGGTCCTAAAACAAAGTGAAAACATTATGAAGACCTTTTCGATAAACCCATTTTGATCTTAATAATACAAATAATCAATCTTTTATCATTGCGATAAAGCGATCGCAAGATCGCATATCGCAATGACATAGGGAGCATACGTTAACAGCCCATTGGTTTTCCCCGATGCGATATGGCTATCGGCTATCGGCAATATTCTATGAATGTTCTTAAAGTGCCCCAGGTAATTCACCCCGATGCGATGCAATATCGCTATCGGCGATCGGCGAAATGCTATCCATGTTTTCGTAAAA
Source organism: Pinus tabuliformis (assembly GCA_031772625.1). NCBI lineage: Eukaryota > Viridiplantae > Streptophyta > Pinopsida > Pinales > Pinaceae > Pinus > Pinus tabuliformis. The sequence goes on from CM062817.1 coordinate 658,549,731, forward strand.
TGCCAATATTCCCGATGTGATGCGATATCGCTATCGGCGATCGGGGATTTCAAAAGGTGACAATATGAGTTAAGTTTTCCCCGATACCCGATTGCGATAAAGCGCAAATTTCAAAAAAGTCGTTAAAACAGAGGGATATCACGATCAATTCATATTAAAAGCTTGATCTGTCGAACAATGATTTACCTGCGCTCAACCGCCAAAACATCCAAGGCACGCTTAAACGAATCATTCGGCCGATTAATGATATGATGGGCATTTAAAGGATTGGCAGGTTTTAAATGGCCATTTAATGTAATAGTAAGTCCTAAAATCTTCCTCATAGATTGAATCCGCGGCCACTTTAAAGGTTAATCCCTCATCACACATTGATCAATATATCTTTCTCATATTTGGTTTTCATTACCAATTCTCTGTGTTACGTTTAATTTCACTCCTGTACAAATTTCTTCCAAAGCAGAAAACTCAAACAGAATGGGGAAGAAGTCTAAGAAAACCACAGTCGCTTCCGCCGTGCCAACCACAGGACAAGCCGTCGCTGATCCAACAAATAAAAAGAAAGGATTGATATCTGATACTACATGTTCTGGTCTCGGCAGAACTACTTGGCAAAGTACCTATAATCTGATTGAAGCCGAAGAACATAAAGTGACAACAGTACAAGCCTCTGCAGATTCAACTCGGAAATCTGATGGTACTTTAAAGGACTTGGCTGACTCCTTCCTTCATCGGATAGCAGCTCGGGAACAAATTCTCCCATATACGGATGTAGTGCGATGGGCAATTGAGGAAATCCCAATCATGGATAGAACCTTCTGCACCAGAGACGGGAGAATTTTTGGGTCATTCAAGGCTGATGATTTAAGGCAAATGTATCATTTGCCTGAGCGAGAGAAGAAGTACAACAAGGCGTTTTTGGAGAAATTCCGAAAAGAGAATGAAGTTGAATCCGAACCCATTCGGGATTGGAGACAAAATCCGGCAAAACACAAACATGAATCTTCTGGTAAGTACTCTGTTGATTCTCTATGCTCTCCTTATTGTTATGCTGGGATAATGATGTGTAGATTGTGGGGGTTGCACGACTCCTCTAATTTCACTATAGAAATGGTTCCTTTGATGGAGGGAGCATGTAATAGTGAAATTATGGATTGGGGAACTATACTGTCCGATAAGCTAGCAACCGCAGTTCTTGATTTCAGAAACAAGACCCATGTTACTCAAAGGCTTATTCCCCCATTCTACTATAGCGCTTATATCTTGGATACCCTGTGTTTTAATTCTAAATTTCCCATGCTCGGCTAGAGGTGGACTTCACAAGACCCCATGCCCATTCACATATACCATCAGAAATTATGGAAAACCTCCTATAAGCACCATTTATACCAAGTCTGTAATGGCTTTATGTTACCCATTTATTACTCTATTTTTGATAAACTTGCTCCCAAAATTTCCTACCAAGCAGGGATTGATTTAACAGGCATAGGGAGATGGTTTGGGGAGGAAAAGTTTACTTATATAAGAATTTTCGGCAACCAAGCCGAACCCCATGTCCTTCCTTTGTACATACCCGATAAACTGCTGGCAAGGGAAATAGCCTATCAGATTACTTCTGAGGGAGTTACACAAACTCTAAAGAAAAACAAGAAGCAGGTATGGCCCTCTTTTCCTATGAGATGTGGTGTCTACACGTTGCATGATTTCAAACATGCAGAGAAAGAAGCCACAAAGATAAAATCATTAACTCTAGCAACTCTCCCTAATAGGTGATTTGATCCCAATAAAGCCGCCTATAATGCACTTGAACAGGCCAAATTGACAAAGTTTGATCATAAAGAAGATATGTTCGATGACCTGTTCTCCTCAGCGGAATCAATGTCTCAAGTTAGATTTCTGGCCAGAATGAGATATCAGGATGAAGGGTTAGTTGAATTCAACAGACTTAGAGAACAGAGGTTGCAAACTCTGCCTCTAGATCTGTTAGAAACAACCCCAGCAACAGCATCAAGCGAGCCTGAGCATCAACATACTAAGGAACCTCCGGTTACATTAAAAGAACAGGAGGAAGTGCATATGGTAGGACAAGAGGAAACCCAGACGAAAGAGCAGGAAAAGAGCAGCATAGAGGTGAATGAAGATACGCAAATTGACCCGAAATTGCTCCAGGAATGGCAGCAATTTGATTCAATTATCAATAATCCTAAGGGCTCGAAAGATGCCGAGACATCAAAAGCAGCAGACACACAGGAGACCACTTCAACACAGGTTTCAATTGAAACCAACGGCCTACCCAGTTCTAAAGGAGTAGAGATAATCCCAAAGGATTCCTCCGATCAAATTATTTTGCAGATAGAAGAGATTCCTCCCTTGGATGTCTTCTATAGCCCAAAACACAAAGCTGTGGTAAAACGACAGAGGAAGAGGAGAAGGACTGATCAACCTTCCTTGTTCCTAGAACAGACGGTGACGGGCAATGTGGTTTGGAAGGAGGAATTTGACCCCTCTGATGACCTAACAAAACTATCACAATATGCTGGAGCCTATTCGGCAGCAACAATAGATAAGGCATCAGAGGTGAGTCTTTTATTAAAAACAAAAGACCAGGAGATCTTTTCATTGCACGCGCAACTATCAGAAGCACGACAGAAGGCATAGCAGGTAGAACTGCAATTGTTGACACAACAACAAATAAATAATCAATTAACTCAACAATTGCAGGAAGAGAAACAAAGGATTGATCACAGCGCAGTACAGAAGCAGAAAGAGTTGTCCGAGGCATTGGCACAACTAAAGGTGGCAAATGAACAAATGTTGAAGTTGAAAGATGAGCAGATTGCTCAATTATCAGCCAAACTTGAGAAAGCCAAGAATCTTCCATAGGCAGCTGAATTCAGAGCAGAGGCATTACAAATAAAAAAGGCATTGATAACACAGATAAAGCTGTTATGTCAACAAATCGCCAAGGCAGAACCTTTATGTGACTCAACAGCATCTCTAAGTGATAAATCGGCCGATGCAAGAACAGACTTCGAGCAGGCCGATGAGGCATTGACCAATTGTCTTGAGTGGCAAGACTCTAATGAGGGACAGTCGGATAAATTTCCAAGGATCCTAGAATCGCATAAAGAAATATTATTTATGGAATGGCGATCCCAGTTAATGAAAGCAGAGAGAGCAGTTTCTAGATGCAAATTAACCACAAGTAATTTGGTTGAATTGATTAATGAAACTCTCTACTTATCTAACATGATTTCTCAATGTACCCCAGGTAAATTGACATCGGATAAAACATTGGAACAGTCATGTTACCCAGAGCTGGAGAAAACTGGCAGATTGATCGCGGGAATTAACAATTTGACATGGGACACCTATTGGATGTTCCTAGTCAAACCTTACAGCCAGAGAGCCGCCCTCAAATGCCTCACAGATGCAATCGGGTGTATTATCCCCGATATACAGGATGCCACCTATTCCGCCCAACTCAATTCTCGCCTCAACCGACCACCAAAAGTGGAGCCGATGCTTGCAATATGCTAGCTCAGTTTCAAAGGCAAACAACATAAGTGATGATTCATGCCACCAGACTGCCAGATTTCCAAGAAGGAGATATTCAAAATCATTTGATACCAATTAAGTAGGATTTTTAATTTCATAGTTAGTTAGCTTAATTTAGTATTTATAGACCCTTTCATTGTTTTGGAAAGGGTCGTAAAGTTTTGTATATGACTTAAAGCTTGAAGTTGCACTACTGTACTTCAGGCCTATTCTTTTATAAAACTGGACCAATTATTCTAATTTTGGCAAGGAAGCTTTTATACAAATGTGCACTACTGTCTTTGTTTGAAAGTATTTCTGCGCTGGAAGAAGAATCTCAAATAGCGATTGATATTGGGGAGTGACTCACAACTCATATGGTACTATTATCTATGTCTGAATTCATTCTTTTTATATGAATTGTCATTTGATCGCCTTTGCTATTATCGAATATATGTATGTGCTTTAACAGCAGTTCTGTATTCCTTCCACTATTGGATGTTTATGGTATGCTTTTCTTTTAGTCATATATGTGTCGATGATATAAATGATAAGTGTAGTAATATTGCTTTAATCGCTTTGTTTAACTATTTAAGCAAAGCAATCCTTGAATGAATTAATGTCCATGTTTATTAGATGGAGTCATCTATATGCCTGTCCATAGACATAGATCATCAAGCGCTACACTTCAAAGTACAATAGTTCCCGGGATTAGTAATAGTTCTTTTATTTTGCTGATAGATTTAGTTATTCGCCTATCATTAGATTAGATAACCAATCATTCATCCATCCCCTTTTATTCATTATTGGGAAACTGGTCCCATCATATCCAGTCGGAGCCACCATTCCAAACGAAAAAGGAGCTGTATTAAGGTCCGGACCGGGTGGTTATCCCCCAATGTTGTTGCAGCGATTTTCGAGGCATCAACATTTTTGGCGCTAGAAGGAGGGCCATCAACTGTGAATGGCAAGCAAACCCAAATCTGCAAGCCATTCTAAGAGTAATTCTCCCTCCATATCACCTCGTACTTCTCAATTGCATGCTGGTTCTCCAGTATCCAAACAAGAAGAAGAGGAATCAACTACCACTGCTCAAACCCACCATACTCCAAAACAATTAAGTCTTGAATCTCCTGAAGTTCAGTCTCTCATTCATAAACTTCAGAGCTTCTCTATTTCACCACAGAAATCTGAGGTATCTCAAAGCAGTGCGACTTCACAATTTAATCTACCTCATCCTCTCACTAGACTTCAGAGTGGAAAACTCGGTATTGAACCTATTGAGTTCCCTTTACCTAAAAGGAAGGGGGCAAAGAAGAACACTGAAGGATCTGATAGTGAAACACTTTCATCCACATCCTCCATCTCATCTTCCCCAGTGCGAAGTCAACCATCCACTCCCTCATTACATATTGTTGTTCATCAGGGATTAGAAACTTCAGCATCCCAACCTGCTCATTCCTCAACATCAATTCCTTTCCACACATCTGGAATTTCAACAGTAGTATCATCCACTACTGCTATTACAATGGCAGATCCATGGACCAGGCCTGGTGCGGTCAACATGCCTGCACCATTGCATGCATTACCTGATGCTCCTGAGAAATGGCTACCCAAGTTTAATCCAGATGATGGAACCCAAGCTGAGGAACATATCAATAACTTCATGTTGGCAGTTAACTTGAAGGGAGTAACAGAGCAAGATGTTGTTGTTAGGATTTTCCCTTATACTTTGCACGGATCAGCAGGATCCTGGTATTTTTCTTTACCTTCTGGTTCCATTACCAGTTGGGCGACTTGACAAGAGCAGTTTCTTACTAAGTATGGAGATGATAGGTCTTTGGCTACCCTAATAAACGATCTCTCCAATCTTAGGATAGAGCATAGGGAACCAATTAAGGAATTTAATGCGCAATTCAATAAACTCTTAAATAAAATCCCAACGACCTCCAAACCAAGTGAGAAAATCCGAAGCAAATGGCATATAACTGCCCTACCTGCCAATATAGCTATTTTTGTAGACAGGGCTGCAAAACCTACTTTAGCTGAAAACATGAAGGAAGCACTTGATGTGGAGAAACGTATTAATGCTCTAGAGAAGAAGGCTGCTGTAGAAGACAGAAAAGCCAAAAAAGTTTCTTTCAAAGATGATTCAAAGAAGAAAACCCCGAAAGATCCATATGACATGGAGGGTCTCCAAAAGGTCCTCAAAACAATGTCCAATGAAATGGTTGAAATAAAAAAACAAGTTGCTGAAACTTCAACCAAAAGGCCTTTTAAGAATTACAAGAGAACCGAATCAAAACCACCGAATGTCATATCTAATGCAGATTCAGATCAAGAAGAAGAAGAGGAAGAAACAATCTCACCAACTGATGATGAAGAGGAAGTTGTTGAATGCCATGGAATGTGGGATTTCATACTGCCAAACTCCGATACGGATAACGAAGAAGAAGCTTTCCCTGTCACTACTAGGAGTAAAAGTACCTCCGAACCTGTTCAAGCAACTTCAAAGAAAAGGAGTGCAGGTGCCGCTACAACAAAGGAAAAAGTATCTACAAAGAAGCCACCTGCAGCAGTTTCTCAAAATCAACCTTCCACCTCAAATGCTCCCTCAACATCCAAAACTTTAGTAGTATCCGATTCAATGGATTACAATATCGTTGATGATATGAAGAAAACTAAGGCAAACATTACCATGTTTGAACTTAGCAAATTAAAACATCAGCAGAAATTGCTTCTCAAAGAATTGAATGTTGTTCCCTCTTCACCTCTTCCCAGTGCTAAAGCTGCAAATGATTCGGGACAACCACCTTCTGGTATGGTTGAAGCTACTGATTCAGTCCTGATTGGAGATAGATCAAATTCTCATACTCCACCTTTCCTTTTGACCTATGAGATCTACAACAGAAACCTACACAACTGTTTGATTGACTCAGGGGCATCATCCAATATAATGCCAGCTTCAGTTTGTTCTAAACTGAACATTGAACCCCAGAAGTCGGCTATTCATATTGTACAATTGGACAGGACTAAAGTACAGGTCTTGGGTGAGATTAACTCCGTAACTATCAGGTTGTCAGTTGATCCTAGAGTAGTACAAAGAATCGATATCTTGATCGCCGATATACCTGAGTTTTATGGTTTAATCTTGAGTAGGGATTGGTCTGAAAAGCTCCATGGGTATATTTCTACCGATTGGTCTCATATGTGGTTACCCTATAAGGGAAAGCCAAAAAAAATAAGAATCGATCGGGAGAAACACATGACCCACACAGTAACAGATTTTGAACAGGAAAATCAACCAATAGCCTTCAATAACAAAATCTTGGGGAATTATTCTTCTGAGTCATTCTTTGGCAATTTCACTGCCCAACCATCTCCTTTCCTAGTAAACAATTTAACATCCCAGATCGAAAACTATTCACAAGCAGATAGGTCAAGATGTTTTAATGATACTGGGGAAACTGTAAATAAAATTGTTAATACTTCTTTATTTTGGTCTTTATATTTTGATGGCTCCAAATCTAATGAAGGTTCGGGAGCAGGGTGTATCTTGGTTAGCCCACAAGGAGAAAAAATAATGCTGTCCTGTAGGTTAGAGTTCGAATGCACGAATAATACAGCAGAATACGAGGCCTTAGTCTAAGGACTATATAAAGCTATTGGCCTCAAGGTCCAATATTTGAAAGTGTTTGGAGATTCTGAAATTATTATCAAACAGGTGGGAAATACAATTCATTGTCTTTCAAACAATCTCAAACATTATCAGTCGCTAGTACAAGAACTCACCTCACACTTTTCTGCATTCAATATTTCTTCCATTCCCAGGTCTCAAAACTCGGGAGCTGACCTGCTAGCCAATGTGGCTTCCAAGCTCCTCCCTTCAGAAGATTATAGCCCGGATAGGTTTTCAGTAGAATTACTTTTTAGGCCATCAATTCCTGACAATGTCACTAATTGGAGAGTATTCAACCACGACGACGACATTTTACAATTTTTGACTTCAGAAAAGTCCTATGATGATCAAATCATTGAGGAAAACGAACATGACCTTCAAATGAGAGGTAAATCCGAGGAAAATTCAATCCCAAAGCCTGTGGTGAAGCTTGAGGATCTTTATGATATTAAAGACAGGTTTAAACCTGTGACCAATGCAAAGCTCCAAAGCTCTACTTTAAGGTTTGAATTGATAAACCTTGGCACTGAACAAAATCCTCAAAACATCAATCTAGGATTAGGACTTTCCATAGAAGAAAAGGAAGCATTCATTAGACTATTATGGAAAAATAAACATGTTTTTGCCTGGAAATATGACGATTTAAAGACATATGATACATCCATAATCCAACATACCATTCCAATGCTTCCCGAACAGAAGCCAATTCAACAGAAATTGAGAAAAATACATCCAAACTTAGAGAGTCAAATAAAATCTGAACTTAATAAACTCTTGAAAGCTAAGATTATTTTTCTCGTTCGGCACTCAAACTGGGTCTCCAATATGGTGCCAGTCAGAAAGAAAAATGGCGACATTAGGATTTGTATAGATTTCAGAAATTTGAACAAAGCAAGCTTAAAAGATAATTTCCCATTACCTCCTATGGAGCAGATAATCCAATCAGTGGCAGGTTCTGAATTGATGTCCTTTCTAGACGGTTTTTCAGGATATAACCAAATTCTGGTTCATCCTAATGACCAACTCAAAACCACATTCAGAACAAAATGGGGAACTTATGCTTATCAGAAAATGCCTTTCGGACTTATTAATGCAGGAGCAACGTTCCAAAGAGCGATGGATATAGGTTTTAAAGGGTTGATTAGCAAAACAGTAGTTGTCTACTTAGACGATATTACTGTATTTTCTAAAAAGAGATCCGATCATTTTCATGATTTAAATCAAATATTTCAACGCTGCAGAAGGTATGGCATCTCACTCAATCCCAAAAAATCCTTCTTCGCTCTTGACCAAGGAAAACTCTTAGGCTTTATTGTTTCTAAAGATGGCATTTACATTGATCCCGACAGGATCAAAGAAATCTCTGAAATCCCTTTCCCTCATAATAAAAAATCCATGCAGTCATTTCTAGGCCAGATCAATTTTGTTAAAAGATTCGTTCCAGACTTTTCTCAAATTATTTTACCACTTCAAACTATGATTAAGAAAAATTCAGTTTTTAGATGGGGATCAGCAGAAAAGGAAGCGTTTGATTTAATCAAACAATCAATAATTAATGCCCCCACTTTGAATACTCCTGATTTTTCTAACCATTTCACATTGTATACCATCTCATCCGATTTGTCTTATGCAGCAGTACTAACACAGATCAACAATCACAAAGTGGAAGCACCCATTTCATTTTATAGTTCAAATCTTCAGGATGCTGAACTGAATTACTCCGAAGTAGAAAAACAAGCCTTTGCTGTATATAAAGCTGTCAAACATTACAGACCCTTCCTTTTAAAAGCCCATACAAAAGTAATAGTTCCTTTCCCTGTAGTAAGGCAACTATTAATTCAAAGGGAATTAGGTGAAAAAAGGGCAAATTGGGTTACAGCGCTTCAAGAATATGACTTAGAAATTAAGCCAGCAAAGATTGTTAGGGGCCAAGGTTTTTGCAGGTTATTGGCAGGAGCATCCAATATTCCAGAATCAGGTGATACAGATCAAACCAAAGAAATCAATCAGATAAGTATTATAGATTCTGAATCACAATATGCAGATCTGATCTTTTATTTGAAAAATGGATATGCACCTCCTAACCTGTCTTACAAAAACAAAAGGGTCATTAGACTAAAGGCAAAGAATTTCACAATTATTGATGATGTGCTTTTTAGGCAAAATTATGATTCAATCTTATTAAGATGCCTAGAAAAACCTGAAGCACAAAAGGTTTTGCAGGAGTTACATGATGGACCAGCAGGAGGACATTTTGGAGCTGACACAACAGCCCACAAAATTATTCATGCTGGATACTATTGGCCCACTCTGTTTAGAGATGCTCACGAGTATGTAAGGAAATGCCTCAATTGTCCAACTTCTAGCGGAAGACAAAGAAAACCAGCTTTTCCTTTGCAACCAGTCAACATTGAACAACCGTTTGAGCAATGGGGATTGGACATCATTGGAGAAATTACACCACATTCTTCCAAACAACGTAAGTATATCCTTACGGCTACTGATTATTTTACTAAGTGGGTTGAGGCAATTCCTTTGAAGACAACAAATTCTGAAGTAATCATTGAATTCATAGATCAATTCATCATTACCAGGTTTGGTGTCCCAAATGCTCTTGTTTTTTATAATGCATCTTACTTCTCGGGCAATGCTATGTTTGATTTCGCTATTAAAAGAGGATTTAAATTGAAATATTCTGCTAATTACTATCCCCAGGGTAATGGTTTATCAGAGTCTACAAATAAAAATCTGATTAAAATTATTAAGCGAACTATCGAACAGAATCATAAAACATGGCACAAATCCTTAATATTTGCATTATGGGCTGATAGGATAACACATAAGGCTTCTATAGGATCTTCTCCGTTCAACCTTGTGTATGGAAAAGAAGCAGTGCTACCCACAAATCTTGTTCTTCCTTCTTTACCCCTAGTGCAATTTATTGAAGAAAGCCCTTCTTCTTCTATTCAACTTAGACATGACCAAATTTTAAAATTAGAAGAGGAAAGAGAAAAAGCCAAGGTTAATCATGCCAAACATCAACAAATCATCAAGGCATCCTTTGATTCAGTCTCAACCGGTTCAAAACAATTTCAAGTTGGTGATTTAGTTCTGAAATGGGACAAAGCCCATGAGGACAAGGGAAAACACACCAAGTTCTAGAAAATGTGGCTTGGGCCATTTCAGATCTGTGAAAAGATAGGCCATTCGACCTTTATATTGCAAGATTTATCAGGTTTGAGAGATGCTCTCCCTGTTAATGGCCTTATCTTAAAAAAATTCTTCAATTGAGGAGGTAACCCCTTCTCCTTTTGTTTTAATAGGATTTTGTAGTTTGTAGGATCATTAGGAAATAAAGTTGTAACGTATCTTCCATTGACCTTTGCTGTGTTTGAAAAGTTTCTCAACAGAAGTAGTGTTGATATTTGCTTTTAAAATAATAGAAGTCTTAGACAAAAGGGATAATTTCTAGGAAACTAGGTATAATTGCATTCTGAAACCACACTTCAAGTTTTGTGAACTCCTTTCAAAGTTTAGAAATATTGTAAATCATTTTAGGTTTTCAAATTGGTCACAAAAAGGTTATCAATATCAAAACAGGAACTAATCCAACTACAGCATCTTCAACTCTTACCCTGTCATCCATCTACTCTTAAGGAGAAAATTGTTCATCCCATTCATCAAAGTTTATGGTTACTCAGAGTGTAATTCTAAAATATCTGATATTAAAGATAAGAGGTCTTATTACAAGCCTGCTTACCATGTTCATAGGGAAATAGTTTAATCAACATTACCAATACTGCATACCAAAACAGGGTAATGGCTTAGAATTATAAGACAAGCGGTCTCATCACGAGCTAGCTTGTTCGGTTAGATTACTACCAGTGAATGGCATTGTCAATAGCTGGCCACCAAACCAGGACAATGGCTTTTTATCTTAGCAAAAACAGAAAAAGGAAATACAAAATATGAAAACATGTTTTGAATTCATTCTGTTAATCACACTCTTAAATGGATGGGATAGTGGACGATAACATGGTTAAAAGGTATCCTTGTCGAAACTATGAACGTTTGCTGGTAGCAGAGGCTCTACCTATGACAGACGAGTTAACTATAAAAGCTAATTTGGAAAGGTTTTCTGTTTTATCATTATAAACCAATAGAGGCCTATTTAAAACTTAGAATGTATCTAATTTTAAGCAAGAGAGGAAATTAACAAAAATAGTTTCATTTTATTCAGAATGCATATATACCTATTTATATTAGAATTTTCCCCTTTGATTGGAACTCTATTTTGGAAAAGTTTAAGTATTTCATACTTTGCAAAGATAACTGTTTCTTCCAGCGAATCGCCAATTGTTGTGCTCTACAACAACCCCCCATTTCATATCATCTTTATTCACAAACTATCATATGAAATGGGTCCCTTTTAGTTTTAATTGGTATCAACTTTGTATTATTAAAAAAGGTCCTAAAACAAAGTGAAAACATTATGAAGACCTTTTCGATAAACCCATTTTGATCTCAATAATACAAATAATCAATCTTTTATCATTGCGATAAAGCGATCGCAAGATCGCATATCGCAATGACATAGGGAGCATACGTTAACAGCCCATTGGTTTTCCCCGATGCGATATCGCTATTGGCTATCGGCAATATTCTATGCATGTTCTTAAAGCGCCCCAGGTAATTCACCCCGATGCGATGCGATATCGCTATCGGCGATCGGCGAAATGCTATCCATGTTTTCGTAAAATGCCAATATTCCCGATGTGATGCGATATCGCTATCGGCGATCAGGGATTTCAAAAGGTGACAATATAAGGAGTTAAGTTTTCCCCGATACCCGATTGCGATAAAGCGCAAATTTCAAAAAAGTCGTTAAAACAGAGGGATATTACGATCAATTCATATTAAAAGCTTGATCTGTCGAACAATGATTTACCTGCGCTCAACCGCCAAAACATCCAAGGCACGCTTAAACGAATCATTTGGCCGATTAATGATATGATGGGCATTTAAAGGATTGGCAGGTTTTAAATGGCCATTTAATGTAATAGTAAGTCCTAAAATCTTCCTCATAGATTGAATCCGCGGCCACTTTAAAGGTTAATCCCTCATCACGCATTGATCAATATATCTTTCTCATATTTGGTTTTCATTACCAATTCTCTGTGTTACGTTTACTTTCACTCCTGTGCAGAATTCTTCCAAAGCAGAAAACTCAAACAGAATCGGGAAGAAGTCTAAGAAAACCACAGTCGCTTCCGCTGTGCCAACCACAGGACAAGCCGTCGTTGATCCAACAAATAAAAAGAAAGGATTGATATCTGATACTACATGTTCTGGTCTTGGTAGAACTACTTGGCAAAGTACCTATAATCTGATTGAAGCCGAAGAACCTAAAGTGACAACAGTACAAGCCTCTGCAGATTCAACTCGGAAATCTGATGGTACTTTAAAGGACTTAGCTGACTCCTTCCTTCATCGGATAGCAGCTCGGGAACAAATTCTCCCATATACGGATGTAGTGCGATGGGCAATTGAGGAAATCCCAATTATGGATAGAACCTTCTGCACCAGAGACGGGAGAATTTTCGGGTCATTCAAGGCTAATGATTTAAGGCAAATGTATCATTTGCCTGAGCGAGAGAAGAAGTACAACAAGGCATTTTTGGAGAAATTCCGAAAAGAGAATGAAGTTGAATTCGAATCCATTCGGGATTGGAGACAAAATCCGGCAAAACACAAACATGAATCTTCCGGTAAGTACTCTGTTGATTCTCTATGATCTCCTTATTGTTATGCTGGGATAATGATGTGTAGATTGTGGGGGTTGCACGACTCCTCTATTTTCATTATAGAAATGGTTCCTTTGATGGAGGCAGCATGTAATAGTGAAATTATGGATTGGGGAACTATACTGTCCGATAAGCTAGCAACCGCAGTTCTTGATTTCAGAAACAAGACACGTGTTACTCAAAGGCTTATTCCCCCATTCTACTATAGCGTTTATATCTTGGATACCCTGTGTTTTAATTCTGAATTTCCCGTGCTCGGCTGGAGGTGGACTTCACAAGACCCCATGCCCATTCACATATACCATCAGAAATTATGGAAAACCTCCTATAAGCACCATTTATACCAAGTCTGCAATGGCTTTATGTTACCCATTTATTACTCTATTTTTGATAAACCTGCTCCCAAAATTTCCTACCAAGCAGGGATTGATTTAACAGGCATAGGGAGATGGTTCGGGGAGGAAAAGTTTACTTATATAAGAATTTTCGGCAGCCAAGCCGAACCCCATGTCCTTCCTTTGTACATACCCGATAAACTGCTGGCAAGGGAAATAGCCTATCAGATTACTTCTGAGGGAGTTACACAAACTCTAAAGAAATACAAGAAGCAGGTACGGCCCTCTTTTCCTCTGAGATGTGGTGTCTACACGTTGCATGATTTCAAACATGCAGAGAAAGAAGCCACAAAGATAAAATCATTAACTCTAGCAACTCTCCCTAATAGGCGATTTGATCCCAATAAAGCCGCCTATAATGCACTTGAACAGGCCAAATTGACAAAGTTTGATCATAAAGAAGATATGTTCGATGACCTGTTCTCCTCAGCGGAATCAATGTCTCAAGTTAGATTGCTGGCAAGAATGAGATATCAGGATGAAGGGTTAGTTGAATTCAACAGACTTAGAGAACAGAGGTTGCAAACTCTGCCTCTAGATCTGTTAGCAACAACCCCAGCAACAGCATCAAGCGAGCCTGAGCATCAACATACTAAGGAACCTCCGGTTACATTAAAAGAACAGGAGGAAGTGCATATGAAAGGACAAGAGGAAACTCAGACGAAAGAGCAGGAAAAGAGCAGCATAGAGGTGAATGAAGATACGCAAATTGACCTAAAATTGCTCCAGGAATGGTAGCAATTTGATTCAATTATCAATAATCCTGAGGGCTTGAAAGATGCCGAGACATCAAAAGCAGCAGACACATAGGAGACCACTTCAACACAGGTTTCAAGTGAAACCAGCGGCCTACCCAGTTCTAAAGGAGTAGAGATAATCCCAAAGGATCCCTCCGATCAAATTATTTTGCAGATAGAAGAGATTCCTCCCTTGGATGTCTTCTATAGCCCAAAACACAAAGCTGTGGTAAAACAACAGAGGAATAGGAGAAGGACTGATCAACCTTCCCTTTTCCCAGAACAGACGGTGACGGGAAATGTGGTTTGGAAGGAGGAATTTGACCCCTTTGATGACCTAACAAAACTATCACAATATGCTGGAGCCTATTCGGCAGCAACAATAGATAAGGCATCAGAGGTGAGTCTTTTATTAAAAACAAAAGACCAGGAGATCTTTTCATTGCAAGCGCAACTATCAAAAGCACGGTAGAAGGCGGAGCAGGTAGAACTGCAATTGTTGACACAACAGCAAATAAATAATCAATTAACTCAACAATTGTAGGAAGAGAAACAGAGGATTGATCACAGCACAGTACAGAAGCAGAAAGAGTTGTCCGAGGCATTGGCACAAATAAAGGTGGCAAATGAACAAATGTTGAAGTTAAAAGATGAGCAGATTGCTCAATTATCAGCCAAGCTTGAGAAAACCAAGAATCTTCCACAGGCAGCTGAATTCAGAGCAGAGGCATTACAAATAAACAAGGCATTGATAACACAGATAAAGCTGTTATGTCAACAAATCGCCAAGGCAGAACCTTTATGTGACTCAACAGCATCTCTAAGTGATAAATCGGCCGATGCAAGAATAGACTTCAAGCAGGCCGATGAGGCATTGACCAATTATCTTGAGTGGCAAGACTCTAATGAGGGACAGTCGGATAAATTGCCAAGGATCCTAGAATCGCATAAAGAAATATTATTTATGGAATGGCGATCCCAGTTAATGAAAGCAGAGAGAGCAGTTTCTAGATGCAAATTAACCACAAGTAATTTGGTTGAATTGATTAATGACACTCTCTACTTATCTAACATGATTTCTCAATGTACCCCAGGTAAATTGACATCGGCTAAAACATTGGAACAGTCATGTTACCCAGAGTTGGAGAAAACTGGCAGATTGATCGCAGGAATTAACAGTTTGACATGGGACACCTATTGGATGTTCCTAGTCAAACCTTATAGCCAGAGAGCCGCCCTCAAATGCCTCACAGATGCAATTGGGTGTATTATCCCCGATATACAGGATGCCACCTATGCCGCCCAACTCAATTCTCGCCTCAACCGACCACCAGAAGTGGAGCCGATGCTTGCAATATGCCAGCTCAGGTTCAAAGGCAAATAGCCTAAGTGATGATTCATGCCACCAGATTGCCAGATTGCCAAGAAGGAGATATTCAAAATCATTTGATACCAATTAAGTAGGATTTTTAATTTCATAGTTAGTTAGCTTAATTTAGTATTTATAGACGCTTTCATTGTTTTGGAAAGGGTCGTAAAGTTTTGTATATGACTTAAAGCTTGAAGTTGCACTACTGTACTTCAGGCCTATTATTTTATAAAACTAGACCAATTATTCTAATTTTGGCAAGGAAGCTTTTATACAAATGTGCACTACTGTCTTTGTTTGAAAGTATTTCTGCGTTGGAAGAAGAATCTCAAATAGCGATTGATATTGGGGAGTGACTCGCAACTCATATGGTACTATTATCTATGTCTGAATTCTTTCTTTTTATATGAATTTTCATTTGATCACCTTTGCTATTATCGAATATATGTATGTGCTTTAACAGCAGTTCTGTATTCCTTCCACTATTGGATGTTTATGGTATGCTTGTCTTTTAATCATATATGTGTCGATGATATAAATGATAAGTGTAGTAATATTGCTTTAATCACTTTGTTTAACTATTTAAGCAAAGTAATCCTTGAATGAATTAATGTCCATGTTTATTAGATGGAGTCATCTATATGCCTGTCCATAGACATAGATCATCAAGCGCTACACTTCAAAGTACAATAGTTCCCAGGATTAGTAATAGTTCTTTTATTTTGCTAATAGATTTAGTTATTCGCCTATCATTAGATTAGATAACCAATCATTCATCCATCCCCTTTTATTCATTATTGGGAAACTGGTCCCATCATATCCAGTCAGAGCCACCATTCCAAATGGAAAAGGAGCTGTATTAAGGTCCGGACCGGGTGGTTATCCCCCAATGTTGTTGCAGCGATTTTCGAGGCATCAACAGGTTGGTGGATGTGGAGTAGGTGGAGATGGAGGTGAAGGAGGTGAAGTGGGTGGCGGCGTGGGTGGAGGTGGTAAGTGCAGAATGCACTGCCTTATCAAACTGACCGCGCTTCTCCGAGAGACCTGAGTGAGCTCTTCCTTGCTCTCTCACAAAGGAGAAATTAAGGGACTATCTCCTAATCCCCTGCTACCTTTGTAGATCTTCCTGCTTCGCATCATTCCAAACATTAATGTATTCGCATAACCACTTTTCACATAACAACATCTTAACCCAGGTGTTCAGAGATTTAATGTACTTACGTTTCGATCCCTTGAGAAAACGTCGTTCTACTTCGTTGTAGCTCATGGTTATGTCTACCACAAACTCAGTGATAAATCCCCCTATTATCCGGTCAAGCCAATGGTCCACAGTTCGCACAATATTATCTTATGATGCCTCTAGTCTATGCACTAATTCCGGAGTCCACACTATCGACTCATCGAGCTTACACCTTCCCTGGTTGTCAGCTAACCTCCCAATCCACTCATATAGTTCAGACAGAAAGGATGCAAAGAAGATCTTGTGGATTTTCGTATACACATAGTGATCTAGCCACCTTTTCTCGGATACCTGTGGAGTTCTGTTTTCCTGTGTCACAAACTCGTGAATATTCCTCTCCAACCACTGTTTAGTTCCTTCTTTGTTGGGTTCCAGTGGCATGACATCAGACATCCCTTAGGCAGATCCCGGTCCTGGCAATGGAACCATTTGTTGGCTACGTGGGGCCTGACCTAGGTTTAGCAGTGAGTTTAGCCAAGCAAATCCCGGTACTACTAGCCCTTTTGGCAACAGTCCACGAAGCGCAGGATGAGCTCTCACCTGAAGTAGTATGGGAGGGTGCTGGAACCAGGTTTCCGCACCCTAGAGATGTCTTGATGAGGGTTCTAGAGGTTCACGATCCTAACCTGCGTGCTGCACTACTCCGCGTAGCTTTCTATTCTTCGCAACCCGTGCGCACCTTTGTGAATACCGTATTATTCCGATCCAATCCTTACTGTGCTATTATATTAGTTCTTAACTTATTTTGTGTGGGCCTAATATTCTTATCACTTCTTCAACTTTCAGATTAACACGCGTACTTGAAAATAATATAAATGCATAAAGATAAACAAAACATAGAAATACAGATATAGAAACAGACGCATAATATTCTGAATCAATCTTATCTTTATTAATACTCAAGTTCAGTTACAGACCCAACTTCGCCCTGTGCACTCAGCTGCAAGGGTCCGCGCACTCAGCTACGGACTCTACCAAGCCTCTACGCACTCAACTGCAGAACCTCAACCTACCACTATGACCCAATACACTTCAGATTCCTTTCTATCTTCTAACCATGCCTTCGCATCTCTCTATTACTTGTCAAAAACTACTAATACTGGCTTTACACTTATAGCCTCGCTCTATTTATACAATCCCATTGTCCGCAGACCATGGGTAGTCCAACACACTTTACATTAAATTACATTATCTTAGGGCAGACAATGCTAGACTCTCACGCTCTACGCCTGTATTTCGCGGGGTCTTTACATTACACTTGACCAAAACTCGGGCTTCAACCCCCAAGAACATGCTATGGGGGGACCCGCTGCCCAACATGCGCAGACTAGAAGCATCAAAAGGCAAGATGGCATGAGCTGTGGACCATTGGCTTGATCGGATAATAGGGGGATTTATCACTGAGTTTGTGGTGGAAACGACCATGAGCTATAGCGAGGCAAAACGACGTTTTCTCAAGGGGCCGCGAGGTAAGTATATTAAATCTTTGAATACCTTGATTAAGATGCTGTTATGTGAAAAACAGGTTATGTGAATACATTAATGTTTGGGATGACGCGGAGCAGAAATATCTACAAATGTAGCAGGGAATTATCAAATAGCCCATTAATTTTACCTTCCGAGAAGTGCAGTCAGCTTGATAAGGAAGCACATTCAGCATGGAAAGCACGATCAAGCTCCCCGTATTCAGAGGAGTAGGGCATGAGGATCCGAACCAGTTCTGGTTCATGGTAAGAGCAGTGTGGGAAGCACAAGGGGTCACGAATGACAACATTAAGAAGGCTACATTGGTGAGCGCACTGTAGGATCACGCTTTGACATGGTATATCAAGCACTCTAATGATGACCCAAACGTAGGGATAGAAGAGATCCAGAATGCGTTGAACAGAGAATTTAGCTGGCCGAAATTAGAGACACAATCAATCATCGGGTTTAAAGAGATCGCGATGCTTCCAGGTGAGACCCCCTGGGATCTGGATTAGTGGCTAAAGAGTATGATCCGCGAGGCTAATATGATGCTCACAAATGCACAACATCGCGCATGGTTTGTGGCATCCCTGACACCACACTTGAGGACGACATTGTCATAACATAAACATTCCACCCAGGCCGAAGCATTGGAAATGGCAATGAGGTTGCATGAGACCCCAATACAAGATCCTGGGTTGGGAGTTCAACAAATCCATGTGCAACTATAGAATCTTTGCCTGGAAATGCAAAGCTTGAAGCAGGATAGGGCACCGTGGCCAGAGGCATGCGAGGAAGTATGGTGCGTAAAATGAAAAGGCCAGGGCCATGACAAGGACCACTGTCCATTATTCGTAAACTACTTGGCAGGAGGGGGGCAATGTTGTTGAGACCAGAGGCACTAGCAGGGCCAAGTGTGATGCCCACGTTATGGTGTACGATCTGTCAGATAGGAGGAAAACACACGACAGATAATTGTCATTTGTTGCAGATGTATACACAGACTCCCCAACAGTTGTTTTGTAATTTTTGCATGTCAGTAGGCCACGACAAGCACACTTATTGTAGTTATGAATTAATGATGGATCAGACCCCAGCCTATATGATGCAGACAGAAATGCGAGCCCTTGACCTAGGTGTGGTGATGGCATGCACTGGATTTCAGGGGCGAGATCGAGGATGAGGAGGAATGGGACCAGGAATGGGCCACAGACAGTTGATTTACTACAATTACAGAGGACTAGGGCACTATGCCCGTGATTGCACCAACCCAACGAGGATATCATATTCGTGTTGTGCTCAGTTTGATCATGAAACAGTAGATTTTCCTACGTTGATCACACAGATGCGAGAAAAAGGCGAATTCCAACCTCCTCCGACTCAGAATATCCAAATGATGAAGTCTGAACCACGTGAAGAAGACCCAAATGTGAACATGATGCTCAGAAGCAATGTGACCGTAGGGGAAGATAAGGGGAAGTAGCCTAAGGAAGATACATGGGTTCACAAGGCTCCCACAAGGGAACCTGAGCTTGACTTAGAATGCACAAAGGAGATGTTCATGGAAGCTAAGAGGAGCTTCACGGAGGCCTCCACTTCAGCTAATAAGGATCAACCAAAGACAGGAATGGATCCTTCCATGCTCACTACCTTTTTGGAGACATGCATGAAACTATTGCGTGACAATAAGGCAGTTAAGGGACTACAGGAGTTGATCACTAGGTGCGCAGGGTCAGAGAAATTGCACGTAGTCCAGAAACTGGGAAAGCATGCATTGCACACCAAGAGGGAAATGAGATTGATGGTGCAGATTGGTGAGTATGAAATGGATTAGGTCATCCTAGATCTGGGATCAAACATGAATGTGTTACCAAAGCAAACATGGGAATGCATGGGCAGGACCACGTTGCAGTGGTCCCCTATTCAATTACGAATGGTGAACCAACAGAAGATTTTTCCCATGGGGAGGTTACAAGGGGTAACAGTTGATATCGAAGGCACGAGCACACAGATGAACTTTGAAGTAATAGAGATTGTCAATGACAGTAATTCCTATCCCACGTTGCTAGGAATGGACTGGGCCACTGATATGAATGTAGTCATCAACCTGAAGAAGCGGAAGATGATATTTGAGAAAAACTCTCTACGCGTAGTAGTCCCTCTAGACCCAGCCAAAGGAGCATGCTACATTGAACCAGTGTGCGATGATGAGCTGGATTGCATTTACCAGATAACAACATAAGGCCAGGATCAGGTGAACCTGACTATAGATGGGAGAATCTCATGGGAGCACAACAACTCATTTACTTCAGATTCAGACAAAGAAGTAGAACGCTGACAGAACCGGTTGCACGAAGTGACAATGCTGAATTGCAACATGATGATTAGATCACTGCGTTGTGTGATGATAGAGGCAATGGAACTGCCAACATATGATGGAGTGACAGTGGTGGATGAATTCTTAGACAAATTTGAAAGCGCAGTACCGAAACAACAACAGTACAATGTGCTAGAATGGGTGTTGCGCACAACACCCGCACAATGGTGGAGTACACATCAGGAGACCATTGTAAACTGGCGTGAATGTAGAAGGTGGATGCGCTTACGGTTTGGAAGCCCCCAACATCGAACAAGAGCTGGGCAGCCAAGACGAAGCAGCTTGTGTGCCCACCTATGTTGATGGGTGCAGACGTGTGCTGTGCAAGCACACCCCAAACTAAGGATCGAAAATCAGAACCAGATGCAGAAGCAGGAAAAGCAATGCACACCACAAATATTCCACGTCGAAGCATTCAAAAAGCTATGTGGAATCATGAATAGAGTTCACCAGGTGAGACGAATTGATTGGGACCTATGCATACTAGTGGTTCGATCAGCCTGTAGGGCCATGAGCAAAAACCTAAGCGTTAAAATGACTCCAACATTGAAGAGAAGAGACGAGACCATAAGAGTAGAGAAGAATCCCCATACAACAGCTCCCATAGTTGGGACAGTACGCGAGGACCCGGGTAAAGGAATTATGCAGTTACAGGAAGCCATTCAGCGAGGGAACTTGAAACTTCGTGAACTCGAAGAAGATTGGGTACAACTGGGAAAGAAAAGCATGATATTGGACGAAGAAATCAACAAACTGGAAACCAAAATCATGCAAGCATGCTGCGCTGAGAAACTAAGCACGATAGGACAAGGTATAGCCAGCCATACTACTGCATTAGAATAATTTGTGGCCCTGCTACCATGGCTGCGACCGCACCTTACTAGACAAAGTAAATAAGGGAGCACACCATACAAGGAAGAATGCAACACACTGACAGATGTGAGGGTAATTGAGGGGTGCCCGCGGACTGGGTTGGAAGGTAAATTGAAGCCTTGCATAAGTGGTGTGACCACCTAACTATCCGTGGAGAGCACAGTCTCAGTGCTCCAAGCAGTTGAAAGAGAGTGCGGGACTATAAAAGAGTCTATATGGGAGCTACGCAATATGGAGATTGCATGCAGGATCGGTATGTCACAGGGATCGCAAACGTGCATAGGGGGTTGCGTAGGGAGGCTGGGAGGTGACCA
Organism: Pinus tabuliformis; assembly: GCA_031772625.1. NCBI lineage: Eukaryota > Viridiplantae > Streptophyta > Pinopsida > Pinales > Pinaceae > Pinus > Pinus tabuliformis. Next base: position 658,571,520 of record CM062817.1, read on the forward strand.
TTGGTGTCACTGTTCATGACAAGAGGTCCAATTTAAGGGCAAAAGGAGCGGGCGGTGGGCAATTAAGACACAAATTAAGAGCTAGATTTGGGACGATCTACTGCCAAGAAGGCATTAATGACTCAGAAGTGGAGGGAAGGGTCGAATTCAAATTGAAAAGATGTTATAAAACCCCCAGGGACAGCCACAAGGAAACACTTGGTTGTTTGAGAATTTAGCAAGTACAAAGCATTGGGCACCGCATACTCTTACCATCCTCAACTGTAGACACAATGATGGTTGCTAGAACAAGAGTGCAATTCGCCAAAGTTACTGCGGAGCCCCGTATGACCCATGAGGAGCCTGGAGAGGTGGTAGCTCCACCAGAAGTTCCAAAATCACCATGAACGCCACGACCACAGAAAGATAAGCAAACGATGGGGCTAGTCCGTGTATCCCCAAGAAACCCACGGTTTGGAAAATTGTCAATAGCAGAGAAGGGAAAAGCAATCACCATTGAGACAGAGGATGAGGAGGAACACTTGCAAGCCTTGATCGCCCACATTGAGGCGCAAGATGATGAGGCGGAGGATGTCTCCCAAATTCCTTCCGTGATAAAGTCACCTCCTTACATCCCCCCATGGAAGGGGAAAGACAAGGTACCGAAGGACCTAAAGGCCACGAAGAGTGCACTCCCGACCCCGCTCCTCCCTGATGATATAAGGTTTGAAGGTCCACCGTTGGGACAAGTACCTATTATGAAGTTCGAAGATTGGGACCTCGTGGACAGCAAGAAGTTCCCACAGTTGGCCGCAGAGAGGATAATGAAGAAGAAATGGTTACGTGGTGTAGAGAAGGTTGGATTACTCCATCTGCGATGGATACCCCACTACCACCGTGTGCCCATCACCATTTTTGTCATCAGGTAGCTACTGTGCCTGGTCCGTGATGGGTATCTTTGGTTGGAGGAGCTGATTTCCATCACGGTTGATCTAATTCATTGAATTTCTCGACTTCCAATCAAAGGAAACGACCCCGTGACCATAGTAGGAAAAAGTAGCAACTTGGCCCTTGCAGAAGCTATGAAGGCCAAGTATAAACTAGAAAAGAGAAAGCGGGGGTATGCAATAGCAAGCATTAAAGACCAAGGGGTGTGTGTAGCCACCCAACTGCTGGCCGACAAGCTAATGAGGAAATGCTTCACCGACAAAGTACCAGCGTCTATGATTGCTTTTGCAAAGCAATGCACAGAGGGGGTCCAGTTCAACTAGGTGCATTTCCTCTACAATGAGTTCTTGACGAACTGCAGGGAGGCCCAGGAATAGGGTAAGACCTTCCACTATGCGTGGTTGCTCTTATCCATCCTATTGGTTGTAGGGGAGTTGCTGGAGGACAGCCAGTTTCCCACTATTGAGGGTGACCTGCCCGAAGCCGCGAGGTACACCTCACTCTGGGCTACAAAAGACACGCAGAAGATTCGTGAGATAAAGATGTTCTAGGTGTTCATGGAGGCAAGCATCCGAACATGGATCAACCGCAGGCCGTGCTTGTCCCCTACAGTTCATAACAGTTTACAAAGCATGACAGAATTCAAGGTGGATATTCATAACCTGTATATCTGGGCACGCAAGGACCCAACACGAAAATTGGTAAAGATTTTGTTCATCACAATAGATGATGCAATCTTCACAGTAATAGAGTCATGGCCTCTGGAGTGGCACACCCTGGACTTGGTAGAAATGGAGAAGGTCGCAGCTCAGTAAAGAAAGGAGGTGCCAAAACAAAAATAAGCCACCAGGAACAAAAAGCAACGACACAATAGAAGGTGGTTGATGCAGTAGCAACAACGCAGATGGCAGAGACAACAACCGCACCAAACAGAGAGCCCAAGGAGGACCAGGAGATGTCCACGGGGCAATGGACAGGGGAAGGGGACAGGACCGAGGAACATGCGGACCTCGGTTCTGCATCAACCCAACTCAAGCGGTCATGCGGCCCTGAGAAAACAGCTCCCCAAAAGAAGGGAAAAGCCACAAAGACATTCATCGACCCGATCACACTCACAGAAGGTGATCTATTGGATATCAGTGAAATGATTCGTGAGGTCACAAAGGACACACTCCAGGGATTGCAGATGGAGCAGAACACTGTGTTGGGGGCGCTCAGTGCACAGCTACAAGGTTTACAGGTACAACACCCCCAAATAGGCACAATGGCCCAGTATGTTGCAGCAGGAACCGTCGAGGCCGAACAAACGTTGCACACTCGTATGGGAAACACCTTCATCTTGCCCGAAGACATGGTAGCAACAAAAAGCGAAGGTGACCAGGCTGCGATGAGCAGCATGAAAGGCATCAGCTTGAGCTTGGCCCCCCTGCTACGTGAAATTTTGTACTAGCTGCAGGATGGGGTCATCGTAGAGCTCCACGCCCGGGAAGGCTGAGTGATCTAGGTCCTGCATGAACAGAAAATCAACAATGGACCAGCTCAGCATCCAATGGGGTGAGTTGGTTGCACAAGCTCGTGGAATAGAATAGGCTACAGAAGATGCATGTAGGAGCGTTCTAGAGTTGTCCGTCCTGGGAGAGCTCCTAGCATCAGAATGGGTATATAGATTGGCGGTTGAAGTCCGCAAGGCCTAGGAGGAAATGACAAACATTCAATTGGAGCTGAACTTACAGATGGTCGAGTTGTGATTGAAGGTGCAGCCCACCACACCCCGAGAAGTCAGAGAGAAATGCACCTACACTATCCAAATGGGGTTGGAACAAATTAGCCAGGAAACACAGGATTACACTGGGCTGTTGGAGCAAGCACTCACCATGCTTACGCACCTGCAGGAAGACCCAAATCTGTAGTGCCTAGAGATCGAGGCACGCGAGTTGCAGCAGGAGTACGATAGTGTCTGGGGCACCGTGCAAATGGTTGTCCTTACTCAACGACTCGCCAGACTACAACAGGTAAGGGAACTGAAGGAAAAATTAGACGTCGTGCGCCAAAAAGAAGCCCTGCTTAAAGAACACATCCAACCATGGATCAATGAAGCATTCACAATTACAACTACCATTGAAGGGAAGCTGGCACAGATGCAGGAACTATATACAGTTGGACAGGAAGGTGACCCTGCTCATGAAGGTTCAGAGCTACGTGTACAACAGATACAGTAGACAACCGAACAATGTGCTACGGACACCCAAGATGCGCACGACTTCCTGGATGGACTTTGCGCCAAGATCACTGCACCAGCAAAGTGACTTGGGACAAGTCATGATGATTGTGTTGGGGGCTTGTTGGGTAGCAGATCCCCCCATAACATGAGTTTGGGGCTCAAAGCCCAAGTGTTAGTCAATATAATGTAAAGACTCCGTGAAATGTGGGCGCGAAGCGCGAGAGTCTAGGATGAGTCATAGGGTTGTCCACCCTAAAATAATGTAATTTAATGTAAAGTTGTGTCGGCCTACCCATGGTCTGTGGACCATGGGATTGTATAAATAGAGCGAGGCTCTAAGTGTAAAGATAGTTTTAAGTTTTTGGGGAAAGTAATAGATAGATGTGAAGGCATGGTTAGAGGATAGAAGTGGATCTGAAGGTATTGGGTCGTAGTAGTAGGTAAAGGCTCTACAGCTGAGTGCGCAGAGGCCTAGTAGAGTCCACAGCTGAGTGCGTGGACCCCTGCAGCTGAGTGCGCAGGGCGGAGTCGGGTCTGTATTGAACTGAACTTGAAAAGGATCATTAATAAAGCTAAGTTGATTCAGCATATTGTGCATCTATTTCGTAGATCTATATTTTGATGTTCAACATTAATGGTATCTATTTATCTATATGCGCGCACTTGTATGTATGTTTATGTATGAAAACTTTCTAAGTAATTAACGAACAGAACCTAACTAAGGAAGACTTGGGTAATTAATACTGGTCGCACTGCGGCTGGATCTACGCGAAGGCAGTCCCACAGGATGCAAGGAGCCCGCTGGTGCGCGTAATCTAGTAAGCACGAAGGTTGAATCACGTACCTATCACCCATATCAGACATCCCCACGGTGTAGAAACCTAGTTCCAGCACCCTCCCATACTACTTCGGGTGAGACCTCAGTCCGCGCTCCACAAACTGTTGCCGAAAGGGCTAGTAGTACCGAGATTTGCTTGGCTAAACTCACTGTTGAACCTAAGTCAGGCCCCACGTAGCCAACATTAAGAAAAACACTAAATCACTGTAAAAGTACTTGTTTTCGAAGCATATCTTCCTAGAATGAGAATGAATAAAATCACAAAAGATGACTGTTGACTATGCAAAGGCTGCGTAGTAGCTGCGTAGTGACCGGTGCTTTGAGCTTTCTAAACTGGCATGTGGCAGACTACTAAGGAGGTGAGATGGTTGCCACACGTGCTCCATGTTAACCCCTTGAAAACTTGACATGTAGCTTCCCTCCAACATGCATGTAATAGTGTGGCCATGGCCTACGCAGCGCCTGCATAGAAAATTTTCAACATGCCATATCTTCAAAAAATATAATACCTATTTAAAAACTAAAGTAGGTTATTGTATATGATAGATTTTTGAAGATAAGCCTCTCTCATTTTTCCAAATCCTTCCCCAACATTCCAAAAAATTCCCTACAAAACAAATACTTAAAACAAAGTATTTGTGTAGTCCGAAACATAGGATTTGAAGATGTAATCAAATCTCCTGATCCGTGACCGTTGTGAAAATTACGGAAGAGATTATTGTGCTTTGGTCCATGCTTAAGAAAAACCTCTTTCTATTTCCCAAAATTCCCCTAAATGTTGTTAGAAACTGTTCTACAAAATGGTGACTTCAACAATCAATTTCAAAGGAAATTGCATTGCAGAGTGTAGAAGCTCCCCATGCTTGGCATGAGTGTAGGGAGTATGGGAGATCATTAGGGTGTAGGGTATATGTGAATTATGTTCACTTATCATGGAAATAATGCTAAAGGAATTTAGGCCTAGGGTAAAAGGGGACTTAAACTTAGGACAAAAGGGAATTTAGGATAACAAGGGAATAAGGGGATGAGAATAGAGTGAAAATGTTGGGATATTAATGACTATATTGATTTAAAATTATTCCTTTGACTGTAGACACATGACCAAATAGACATACTAACCAAATCTTAGTAACGTGACTCAACATTCGTCATAACGACTCTCAATACTTTGACACCCCTTCCCATGGTTGGAATTTAATGATTAAGTTGATGACTAGGATCAAAATGAATTTCTAGATAGTACAATGTCAAACTTATAACAGTGATAATGTTTATGAATTTTACCCCCTCCAAGACAAAAAACTAATATTTCTAAACCCTTTGACTAGTAAATTAACCTACTCTAACGTTGGATTGATTGGGGATGGAAGCCTTCCTGTGAGGTGCCAAGAAAAAAATCACAGACTAGTAGCCTAAACCATTGGGCAATGGAGTCAAACATGAAAATTGAAAAATTAATTGACTGACTACAAACTGACTGACTAACTTAAAATTAACTGACTGCATGACTTACATGGCTGAAAACTTTAAAGGAAATAATAAATTTGATAGTACATCACCAAATTCTTAGGGCCTTCTCCTCGGGCTTCAAACTTTGATGATAATTGTCTACACCTATTGAAGAGAGCCACATAATCATGTGAAATGATCCTTCTAATACAACCAATCAAACAAATGACCATCTGATTGAAGCTTGTATTCAATTGATGAAATTTGAATATGATAACTAAAATGAATCCATGTGTTCACAAATAACCCCAAATCCACCTTTACAACTACTTCCAACATGTTTGCAAAAAGGTCCTAAAAAGCATGAATGAATAGCTCTTACTGATTGGCAAGAAGGAAAAGACATTCTTCACTTACAACTATGGCTTGATCCAAGTTTTCGTTTTCACCACGAAACTAATAATTACTTCTAAGTGAAATAATGGTATGTTTCTCACTCTTCTTATCCTCAAGAAAAGAATTTGAAATTTCTTGAAAGACTGCAAATGGAACAATTACATTTTGAATAATGGGAGTGTCAAGAGTTAACGTTTCATGTGCTTCAACAAAAATATGATCTTTATCTCCAAAATATTTTGTGTTTGTTACTTCAAGATGCATATTTTCCTCAATAAAATCTTCATTTTCAACAGGATCTAGATGAACCTTTTATTTTTCACTACTTTGAAGCCTAGTATCCTCAAAATATTAAGCTACATGCATATCTCCTTAAGAAAACAGATTCATGAGTAATCCTTCATGTGGGTTGCAATTGAGATTTTCTAAAGTAGTAGATTCATTGGATATTTGAAAAAGGTTAACTTTAATGCACTCTTCAATAACTAGCAAAATAAGATGTAATTTTATGTAACATACCTTTTCAATATGATTGTCTTGAGATGCATTATCATGATGTTGAGAATAAGAATTTATAAAAGGATTTATAATCTTCTTTTCTTCAATCACTGACCCAGAAAATGAATGAACGAATGGACTGTTTATTTCCTTTTCTTGATCATTTGAAATCTGCTAAATATATCGATCAAGACCATGAGCAGAAACTAGCTGAGAATCCACTTGAATATCATGGACACTATCCTCATCATTTATGATTTCATTTTGTTGTTTAAAATAATTCTCATAATTTTGATTATAAAAAGACTGACAAGATTGCTGCAAATTTTCATCAAACTTGAAAGCTGAATCATAACTGTCTACATCATAAAGTAGATCTACTTGATTTTTGGGCAAGAGAGAAGTTAACATATATGCTTGGTGATGAAAAGGGTTCTCATGCAAAGCTTCTCAAATCTCTTCATCCATGAATTCTTCAACACCATAAAGAATTTCCAAATTTTGAATGAAATTTTGAACATGGTCCCAACAATTCTCAACCAACGACAAAAAAGGATGATATTCTCTGTATTTCTCAAAAAATACTAAATGAAAATCCTTAAGTGAATAGAAGCTACCGGATGGAAAATATTTGTGCCAAGACCGCATTTTTCCTTCCAGAGTAGCCATGAACATCTTCATGAGACAATATTCATGAAATTGAAACTTCAACTTGCATGCATGCATATGAAATTTAACTAGATGTAGATTAACATCCTCTATCATCATCTTTGAACCTTGGTAGATAAGTCTGCCAATCTACACAAGGAATGCGGTTTGGAAATCCTGGGATGTGATCTCGATTCATGGGAGAATACCTTGCAGCTAAATTCATTTTGAAGATTTGGAGACACCAGTGGAAGTTGAAAATCTGAGTTCTTCTTGATTGGATTCGCCATGTGAATGGTCAACCTTCCTAAGTCTGACTATTTTTAATCATCAACAACCAAATCTAAAAATTTGAAAGTATTTCCCAGGTAAGGTGAAACTTTTCAGTCCCTAGCAACGTCACCAATATGTTAGCATATGACCTCCCTGGTCCAACATGTTGATGTATTTCCAACCAATTCCATGTATAGAGGCTCAATTAGTATCTCTTCGGAATGAAAAACAAATTCTAGTATAGTGAAGATTGGGATATCAAGACATTCATCAAAAATACCATAGTAACTAAAAGTTCATTACTGCAACATAGATAAATGACTATCAAGAAGAAAACACAAAATTGTTAAAGGCATACATATTCCATTTGCAAACTAAAATATTTGGCACAACTAGACATGAGCATATGAAATGAATTGAATTGTAATTGTTCCATACACCTTCAAATCACTTTAAGAAGATAACACAACAAGGATCATATATAACTAAAAAGAAAAAATATCTGAAATATCCATGCCATAAGTGTCTCTTCAACTCCACTAGAATCTCTTCAACATTCAAGCATATGCATTAAAACAGATCACAAGAATAAACTGCAATAGTTTTCTCAGTAATAGTGAAACCAACAACAACCTTTTCCATATGTATTCATCATCTTATATAGTCAATACACAAAATATAATAATGTCTAATTTCATTGCATATTCAATCCAACAGAGGATCGATCCCAAATTCAAAAGGAGGAAAATTGTTTTTTTTCAAAGTCCTTTTCCTAAAAAAAGACACAAAAGTGTTTTTTATCTTTAAACTAAACTTTAATAAAAAGAAACAATATTATCTTCAAATATGATCAGCCTAAAGTGAAAATAGAAAAACGAAAAAGGGTTGATTGTTGAGTGTGAAAAAGGTTGTGTAGCAGCTGCGCAACAACCAGAACTTTGTGCTTTTGAAATTCACACATGGTGGACTAGTGAGGAAGTGATCTACCTACCACACATGCTCCATGTCATTCCATTGAAAACCTAATAGGTGGTTCCCTTATAACACATGTACAAGAGCATGGGCATGGCCTGTGCAGTAGTTGCGCAATGCCTGCATAGCGCCTTCACAACGGGTCATATATCCCAAAAAATAATACATATGTAAAAAATTAAGGACGTTATTGTAGATGATAGATTTTTTAAGATAAACCTCTCTCATTTTCTCAAAATGCTTCCCCATATTCCCAAAAAAATTCTTTGCAAAAAAATGACTTAAAATAGGAAATTACACAGTCCCAAAATAGGCCTTAATTATGAATTCAAAAATCCTGACCTATTACACCAATAAAAAAAATGGAAGTGGCTATTTTTTTTTGGCCTATGCTTGAGAAAAACCTCTTTCGTTTTCAAAAAATTCTCCTCCATGTGGTCGAAAACCGTTCTTCCAAATGGTGACTAAAATAGAGTGTTTGGTATTTGATGACTCTGTAGTGACCTTGCAACCTTATCAACAACCTTCTTAATAATTTTTTTGAATTCATTCCTGCTCATGTGGCCTTCTTGCCATGTTGGATTCAATATTCCCTTTGAAAAAATCTACTAGTGTTGTTCTAAAAACTTTCAATGCCTTCATTCCCTTAATATTTTCTTTTTTCTCATTTGCATGTGTCTGATCCACATCGATCTCTCCAGCGCCTACATTTGCTACTTCCAATGGATGACCATGGCTTCAGCCCTTTGCACCTTCATGGGGTTTTCATTATCAAGTGTGTCTACTTCAGCATCTATAGCTGCTTCAAGTCCACCAGCTTCAAACTTATGATCAAGTTGACGAAGCAAAATAGTTTTGATCCTACCACGATCATGTTTAGGACAAGCATTCTGCAATCAAGGATTAGTATCCAAGTCTATCATAGCTCCTATAACATTACTTTGTTCTCCTCCACTAGAGCCAAATAAATTAGATCCAAAAGCATGCTCAATATTATCATACAAAGGATCATATTGGCTTCCTGGAATAGAAGAAGATGGGTAAATGTAGGATGTGGGTTATAATCTAGGAAAATGATGTGGTATGATGAATGATTTATATATAACGAATATGGGAAAGGATCAATCATCATTCGAAATGATGTTTAGGAAAGGGAAATTTAGGCCTAGGAACTTATACTTAGGATAAAATAGGGTCTAGGCCTAAATTAGAAAATAGGGATAATATGAATGTTTAGGAATATGGGAGTTTAAGATAACAAGGGAATAAGGGGATGAGAAGGAGGGAATAAGGGGATGAGAATAGAGGGAAAAGGTTGGGATATTAATGACTAAATTTCTTTAAAATCATCCCTTTGACTATAGACACATGACCAAATAGACATCCTAACCAACTCTCAGTACCCTGACTCAACAGTCATCATAATGACTGTCTATGCTTATACACCCCTTCCCATTGTTGGACTTTAATGATCAAGGTGATGACTAGGCTCAAAATGACTTTCTAGATAGTATAAGGTCAAACTTATAACAATGATAATGTTTAGGAATTTGACCCCCTCTGTGACAGCAAACTAATATTTTGAAAACCTTCGACTAATAAAATAACCTATTCTAACACCCCACACCACACTGCTCATCTGATGCATAGGGATATTCTATGTATTATACCACCTTGCTAGCCATTTGATCTTTCTCTCCCTACAATTCATAATATTTCAGATAAACCAAATCACAATAATCCAACGTACCTTAGTATAGCTCGAGGAGGATACCTCCAATTACGAAGGTAGTCATTTCTGAGGCAACAAGATTTCCTATTGTTGGGGATAGATGGTTTAAAAACCAAAAAGTTTTAGGTATCAACATTACAGGTTTCCTGAAGGAAGAGGACAAAAATGAAAATTGTTGGATCATTGTTTAGAGAATGTGGCTCAAACCCACCTAGAACAATGCCCTAAAGTTCATACAGATGTATTTTACGTGTGAGGGTAGGTATGATAGGATTTCCATGTACCACTTTAAGTTTTTGGCTGAGTTAGCTGGTCAATTAAGAATGAACATGCCATTTTTCTTATTAAAGAGTCTTAGGACCCTTTTTTACAAAAATTAGAGAAAAACATGGGTGTTTCCCCCATTGCATTTTTCATAAGGCTTTGATTAAAATATTAGTTGTCAATCATCTCAACAAGATAAGAAGAACTTGGGATCATTTCTTATTCTCGGGAGGGTTTGTTGCACCAATCGGTGCAAAGCCAAAAGCTGTCAAGGTTATGAAATAGAGAAAGGCCAAGAACCATATCCAAAACCCTAAAGATCCAAAGAAAAGGGTTTCCTTTGTCCTTACTAGAACTAGGAGAAAAGCTTCACTGAGTAAACAAATAGAAGACCTTATTTCTTTTCCTATGAAAAAAAAGTACATGTAAGGAGTAGGAGAGTTCTCGAGAAAGAAACTCTAGCTTCCCCTTAAGAATAGTTTCCATAGGTGCTATAAGATGACCCTACTGATAAGCCTAGCAGTAACACACACTAAGAGGGTTCAAGGGTTAAACTCAATGAGAAAGAGGGATTAAAAGATGAAATCCAATCATTCAAACTAGCAAAAAAGGAAGAGGAGAAATAGGTTAACGTAGCCTAGATTATGGGATGAGAAGACCCAATACAATGCCCACAAATAAGATTTTGGCACAACTCTAAATTGCAACAAAATACAACTTTGAAAGAGAATGTCATTCATATTGATGATATAATTATGAAGGATTTGCTAATCAACAAGGAGGAAGCTTCAAGTTCCTCTAAGAAGACGAAGGCATGGAAACATAGTAAAAGAGAAAAATAGAGCCCCAAGGCCATGAAAATAAAAAATACAAAACAAATTGAAACAAGAAACATGGAACTTTTCTTAGACGTAGAAAGAAAACTTAGATAAGTATCCCAAAGATAGTGTTGTTAAATGTTCTATAAGAACTAGTTTTTTTATTTGTTTTTGATAGTGCTATCAAATATTTTAGCAACATTTACCTTTGATCTATTTTTGATAGCATTTCCAAATGTTTCAGCAACACTTTTACTATTTTGATTTTGAAAACACATATATAGGATATTGTGTCAACACTTAAATCATACTCCCCAGCAACACAGTTTTGAAGGCGATATGGATAAGGATTTTTTCAAAATATTTTTCGAGAATATCTATTACAAAAAAAGCACTATCTTGATAAGGGTAGAACAAATATCAAAGGAAAGTTTCCATTTTGAGCAAATCAGTCAACATCAAAGCAGGATTTTGAGGCAAGAAACAGGGATTCGAAAGATTTTGTCGGATATTAACAGTGACTTGTTTTGATCCACGACTTAAATAGACTTTGCAACTACATGACCACTTTTTTTTGTCATGAATTATCAATGCATTAGTTTTCCTTGAAATGTATTTCAATTTTAGTTTTAATAAATTAAATATATACATATATATTTAGTATTTAGTAATTAAAAGTAGCCATAAACTATGGATTTCAGTTTGTAAACTTCTATAAAGCTGTGAAAATGAACAAATGAAGGTTGATTTTTTTTTAAAAGACTTATATTGTGTATGTTTAATTTTTAATATTAATAATATTTTCAAGTTAGAAGTATTAAATCTTTCATGTCAGAGATTCATTTTGTGTTGATTATTAGTCTCTTTCCCTAGTTATGTTTATTTCTTGTGGGAGATTTCATGAAAGTTAAGTCTTCGTATTTGATATAAAGTGAAATTTCATGGAATTCATCTCTATTGAGATGCTCTACTATGTGAGATTCAAATATCTTCACAATTTCTACTAAAGTTGCACAAAACCCATTGTGATGATCTACTCTAACGGTTTTATTCTCTTTCCCTAACTACCATCTTGATAATCAAAGGTGTAAGTAAACAATACCATATTTTCTCTAAATGATGAAACACATTGAGTCTTCTTCTCTCAACTTTAGAGTAAACCTATGTTTTTGCTTCTCAATTTGTTTTCTTGATCCTCCAATTGGTGGTGCAGTGTTCGGTTGCAGAAACACCTCTTTGGCTGCCCACTCTCAAGCTTTGAGAAGCAATATGAAATGGCTTTCTACCCCCTCAATTTTCTCCTTAAGGTGCAACATCTCCTTCAAGTCCACAAATCCATATACTTTGATAAAATATAATCCATAAAAAATATGCCTATGGCCTGTTTATCTCATCAACATGGATCATTGTGAAAATAAATATAAAAGAAAACAATGATGTCTCTAAAACTCAATGAATGTTTCCAATGCAATTCATTAAGCAATTGTCAATGCAATTCATTTTTTCAAAATGAAAACTTTCACAAATAAAGGTGAAGGATCCTTGGTTAGTCCAAGCGAGTTAAATGATCCTACCCATGATGCATGGTTCTAATTCACGTAGCCAATGCTCAACCTTCAACTTGTATATAATTGGCCAAAATAAACATCTATTGGGATCAATGCTCTTCATAAAAAAAGGGCATAATCAACTATGTTTGCATTAGGTTTCAAGCCTAATTCCAAATGGATTCCAACACCATTATAATTTATCAATAAGTATCTATTTCATAAGGAAGTTTGATTTATTTAGTTGAAAATTTTTGCAACATATAAAATCCATAGGTTCATGAGTGAATAGAGGTACATCATGCTCAATTTATAAGGTGACCTTTTCAAAATCATAGATTCCATGGATTATATTTATTTTGAATTTGACCCCTAATTATTAGCCCTGGAAAAATATACTTTGAATATGTTGTCAAATTTTTAGGAAAGTACAAATAATTTTCAACAATCATCTATATGGAAAGTGTTTATCCTATAGAAGTTGCAATGCACAATGAGTTGATATTTTTAGTGCAAACTTGTAGCAGCCCTTTACGACTTACATTTTAATGGTGACATTTGGTTTAAGAATCGAATGCTCATTGGCATCAACATCCCTTTTTTCTTCAAGGATGAGCATAAGAGTGAGGATTGTAGACATGGATTTCAGAGATCATGGCTCAAGCCCTCGTGGAACGAAATCCTCATAATCATCCAAGCATATTTCACACGTGAAGGTCAGTACGATAGGTTGGATATGTATCACTTCAAATTATTGGCACATTTGGCTGGGAAAGTTCATATAAACATGACCTATTTTTTATTGAAGAGTCTTAGTAAAATGTTATTTAAAGTTCGGGCGAAACCCAATTCTTCTCGTCATTGTGTTTTCCCTAAGGGTTTATTTAAATTGTTTTTTTAAACAAAAATTACTATTTTTTTCATTAAGTCAATGCCTTGTCAAAACAAATACTCAAGAGAGTTACATTTCTTATTTTCTCTTTGTCAATTGAAATTCCAAATTGTATCTATCTACCCCATCCCAAATTACAGTAAAATTTGAAAACCAACTAAGTAATCTTATAGTTCTAGATGTATATATGCACCAAAAGTGGAATAACATCCATGCACACTTAACTCCTACCATTACAATTAAGTCAAATAATAATCCCTAGCATGAAAATTGAGATCAAAGCCTTGAGTATGATCACCTAGAGGGATTGAAGGACGATTGAGCTGGAAGTGCAAGTCCATGATAATGTTGCGCAGTGTGTCCACTTCATCCTCAAGCTAACTAATTTTCTTTTGTTGGGCCTCCATTATTTTTTTTTTGGAATTTATCTGCCTGCTACTACTAGCACATTAGGACCTACAATTCATAGGTCTATGCATTCATGTCTTCATGGACCCTACGACATTGTTCACATATAGTTGAGATAAAAGAGTCAAAATCAGAACTAGAATCCATAGGTGATAGATGCCATGATGAAAATGTAATGCCTCCTCCAACATTTACCCACTTTTGCCAGTTTACCTAAGGTAAACTTGAGCTGAAGGTCAGTATGATAAGACTCAACCTCCTATATGACCTTAAGGAAACAAATTGGACAACTTGAGTGTTAGGATATTCCGACACATAGGAAATAGTTAAGTATAACTTGGTCTAGTGTAGAGTTAGGTAAACTGTGTTTCTTTACTATGTACTTTTGTAACTTACAATCTAACGATCACGATCTGTTCTAGACATGAAGTGATCTGACAGTTCATTCTCTCGTTGGTATTACCAACACTTGATCCATGGCTTAGCACTCGATTGGTACATGATCTCTATTTAAGGAGTATGGGGGTCATTTGTAGGGTAACCATTCTTGAGAGAAGCTTATGTAAATTTCATTCTTTTATTAATAAAATGACTGAAGTGGGCACGTTGGCTCAGGTCGTGGACTGTTTCCCTCTTTAAGGGTTTTAACCACGTCAAGAATATTGGTGTATTGATTTGTGATCTATTTATGAGAGGTGTCCTTTGCTGTTCTATCTGAGGAACTTACCCTATAAATTCCTACATGGTATCAGAGCTATTTGAGGGTCGCATCCGTTGCTAATCCGAATCTAAAGCCAGAACAACTGCATCCGACCGTCGTTTCCTAGATCTACTATTTCTTACTGCTTTCGGGCTGAAAGGACTACTCTATTGAATTATGAGCATTTGTTCCAGTGAGGAACCCCTTTCGTTTCACGCGAAAAGGTTTCTGGTAGCCCTAGCTACGTCGTTTTTAGGATCTGGAGGTATACAGTCTTTATTTTTAGTTCTAGCTATTCATCTCTCTGTTTATTTCAGTTTATTTAGCTCTCTGTTTTTTATTACTGGATCTATACCTTTCATTTCTACGTATGCTCTTTGCCCCACGACTCTGTGCGATCTGGGCAAATCATAAATAGAAAGGAAGGATTTTTCTCATGTGTATGCTATTTTCCGTCGCGTTGTAGTGTGATCTTAGAAAATCAGAAACATTGAGGAAAATATTTAGTTTCCAGCTAAAGCTAACTTCAAGCCGTAAGGTTTGTTTTTTCTTGTATGTCCGTGTTGGGTTTTGTGGTTTTTGTTTTGTAGGAAAAAAAGGAGCTTTTTCAATTAAGCATGCACCCCAAAGCTTCAGTGACTAAAAAAAAAAAATCCTTCATCTTTTTGAAAAATTACTAACCTTTTAAACTAGCTCACTTGGTCCAAAGTTACATTATGTGAATGGAGATCTTGAGTTCAAGTCTTTCTTTTTGTTGAGTTACTTTTTGAAAAAGCACATGTATCTTATGCTTTAAAGTTACTTTATGTAAAAGTGTTCTCACACATTATAAAATGTGAGTTACTTATAATTTTAAAGTCTCTTTATCTTTTATTTAAGTTACAATTTAGTGGGTAGCTCATAAACTACCATTGTAAAAGCGACTTTCACTTATTTATAAAAGTGAGTCACATAAAATCTTTTTTTTTTTTTTTTTAAGTGAGATAATTAGGTTAAGTTTGGAAAGAGGGGGATTTTCTTAAATATAACATTATCATTCATTTCCGCACATTCACGCACTTCATCGGCATCTCAATAACTTTTCTTCAAAAATCCATAACTTCTTCATCTGGAAGCCATTTTCAAAGCCGTTTTTTAATCAGCCTAAGTTTTGATATATTTCCATTGGAACACTTAGTTTCAGCATCTACAGCTTCAGTTTCTGTTAAAATGGAAAGTCCATGCCAAGTTATTCTTGACAACACCAACTACTTCTAATGGTGGTCCTACATTGTGGATTTAGAAGTAAAGGTCTTTACAGAATAGCCTCAGGCCAGGAAACCAAACCTCAAGATGAAGATAAGGTAGCCAAATGGGAAAATAGGAAAGATCAAGCACATGGGTTGATAGGGATTTCTATTTCTCCAGACCTTAGATTCCATATCAAAGAACTTGATACTCCTAATGAAGCAATGAAACATCTCACTAAAGTTTTTGGAATTAAAAATGAAATTAGAGCCCATCAACTCGAAAATGAGTTGCTTACATTGGACCCCAATAATTTTTCTTCCATTGAAGATTTTTTGTCCTAGTTCAAGACCCTTATACTTCTCTTGGAATGTGTTAAGGTTAAGAAAGAATATGGTAGCCTTATCTATTCCATTCTTACTAAGTTGGGACCAAACTACTCTGTGTTTGTTTCCACCTTCCATTCTACTAGAGAAGCCTTTATATCTCAAGGACAAGACTCCAAGTCCCCCTATTTTGATGCTTTTTGTGATTCTTTAATAAGAGAACAAGAAAATCTCTTATATCTTGGTCTTCTTAATCTTGGAAACTCTTCTAAGAAAGCCTTAGCCGCCCAACAACAACCAAATTAAAAAAATCCTAAGAAGAAGTATCCTAAAAAGAATGGTCCTACACAAAACAAGGTTCCTAAGCAATTTGAGTCTCAAAATGAAAAATCATTTCACCAAAATGATAAGAAAAATAAAAACAAAGGGAAGAAGACTAATAGACATTGCCACTTTTGTAATCGAGATGGCCACTTAGAATCCAAATTCTTTAAGAAGATGGAAGCCTTGGAAGCAAGAATGAAGAATCATAACATCCATTTGGAGTACTCTTCAATTTCAACATCATCTTCAGGAATAGCACTTTTTGCATGTGGTTGTCAAGCATCTCGGTCTGGTTATGCACTAAATGTATCTTCTTCTTCTCATTCTCATGAGTGGCTCATTGACTCTGGAGCTTCTTATCACATGGCCAAAAACAAAGCCATGTTTTCTTCTTTAAATGATCGTGACACCAAAAATATATATGTTGGTGATGATAGATCTCTTAGTGTTGTAGGGACTAGAACTATTCATCTAGACAATGGTCAATTTAATGATGTATTATGTGTTCCAACCTTATCCTGCAACCTTCTATTTGTATATCAGATAATTCATTCAGGTGAAGGTAAAATCGTTGAAATTTCACCTCACGATGTTGTAATTAAGGACCTAAGAGATCCTAGACAGATTTTAGCTATTGGCATTGTTGATTATTCTACAAGGTTGTATAAGTTTAACAAATTTGGGTCATCAAATCTTCCCTCAGTATTTGTTGC
Source organism: Pinus tabuliformis (assembly GCA_031772625.1). Taxonomy (NCBI): domain Eukaryota; kingdom Viridiplantae; phylum Streptophyta; class Pinopsida; order Pinales; family Pinaceae; genus Pinus; species Pinus tabuliformis. The sequence goes on from CM062817.1 coordinate 658,588,693, forward strand.
TCATAATGATGAAGTGAGCAAACTTTGGCATGAGCGATTTGGTCACTTAAACCATCACTCCCTTCAAAATCTATGTAAAGAAAATATAGTGACAGGTCTTCCAAAGGTATCTTGCATAGATGGTGTTTGTTCTAGATGTGTACTTGGAAAACATCATTGGGATAGTTTTGAAAAATGTGCCTCATGGCACGCTCACCCCCTTTACAACTTGTGCATAGTGATTTATGTGGTCCACTCCCAATTGTTTCATTCTCTGGCTACAAGTATTTCTTAACATTCATTGATGATTTCTCAAAACGCACTTGGGTATACTTCTTAAAACTCAAGAGTGAAGTATTTAACATGTTCTTGGCCTTTGTTGAAAAACAATATGGACATCAAATTGTTAAGCTAAGATCTGATAATGGCGAAGAATATGTTAACAACAAATTCATCAACTTTTGCACTGAGAATGGAAGTCAAATGCAACATACTATTCCATATACTCCACAACAAAAATGGCGTAGCTGAAAGGAAGAATCACACCTTAAAGGAAATGGCTAATTGTATGCTTCAATCTAAAGGACTTTGTCTTAATTTTTGGGCAGAAGAAATTAACTGTGAAAATCACATAGTAAATCACACTCCTACTGAGGCTTTAAAGAATATCACTCCAGAAGAAGCATGGAGCTCAATTAAACCAGATGTAAGTCACTTTCGTGTTTTTGGAAGTGAAGCATGGGCCCATATTCCAGATGAGAAACATAAAGCTTTAGAACCTAAGAGTGAAAAATGTATTTCTGTTGGATATTCTGAAGATGTCAAAGGATATAGACTTATTCCACTTAAGTCCAAAAATGTTATCATTAGAAGAGATGTAAAGTTTGCTGAAAATATATCAGCCTACGAGCCTAGTTCGGTGGATATGCGACCTCTCTCTATCCCTTCTACATCTGAAAATATTTCTTCTTCAGATGATCAGAGTGAAGATGAGAATCCCCCCCCACCTTCTTAGGATCCTCCTTCAGCTCCTCAGCTTCCAAAATGGGTCCTTGCTACTTGGGATGTAGTAGGTGCTCTTGCCAGTGATCCTATAGATCATCGACGTACATGTTCTCAGTTCGATAGGGCCTCTTCTTTACTGGCTCAAGCTTCATCGAATTATGATCCTAACACATTTGCAGAAGCTTTAGGCCATCACGATGTACTATGTACTTTTGTAACTTTTAATTCGACAGTCACAATATGTTCTAGACATGAAGTGATCTGACAGTTCATTCTCTCCTTGGTATTACCAACACTTGATCCGTGGCTTAACACCTGATTGGTCCATGATTTATATTTAAAGAGAATGGAGGGTCATTTGTATGGTAATCGTTCATGAGAGATGCTTATGTAAATTTTCATTCTTTTATTAATAAAGTTCCTGAAGTGGCTATGTTGGCTCAGGCCGTGGACTATTTCCCTCTTTGATGGTTTTAACCTCGTCAAGAATACTGGTGTGTTGATGTGTGATCTGTTTGCGGGCGGTGTCCTTTGGTGTTCTGTCTGAGGAACTTACCCTGTAAATTCCTACATTGAGACCTTATTGACTTCCCTCAGGTGCTACAATACCTCCAGGAGAAACCAAACCCCTCCATTGGTCCAACCCCTGAGATTACTCTCATTTTCACTGACATAAAGCCCCATTCACTCCCTTTCCAAGACATTCCAATGTCTATGGCCCTTCAGTCGCTCCCATAGGCCTGCATGCTATCAAATATGGAATTTTTTTCTCAATTCGATGTCAGGGACACCAAAGTTTGAGCCACATTTTCAAGGCCAGGACTCAAGCCTTTGGCCAGAACTCAATGAAACTTCCATAGATGATAGATGACACAGAAACAATGCTTGTAAAACAAAATTGAAACAAGGACTTGTTGGAAATAATACTGAGAGGGGGGGTGAATCAGTATTATCAAGCCAAATATTCCCTTTTTCAAATCCAGATCATATACGCTACTTCAGTTAATGAAAACTGCATATATATGCAACTACGTAGAAGGAAACCCACGTATACCATGCAAACCTATAATTTACTTTATCTTACAGATGTTGATTATTAATCTGTGTATCAGAATCAAATAAACAGTAACCAGAAACAGTAAAATAGAGCAGAAGACAATCACACACAAGAACACAAGATATAAGGTGGAAACCCAATGTGGGTGAAAACCACCTGCTGCAATTCGTCTCTATCTTCCTTTTAATTAGAAACTTCTTTTTACAATAATTCTGTATTGTTGCAATCCTTTACCAGTACGCAGGCTGCAACCTGCTGAGAGCTACAACCCTCTCTCGTTCTCCAGCTTCTCTTGGAAGGGAGCTACACCCCCCTTGGCTCTTGCACTAGCCAAGATACTAGTACATAGGTGCTGACCTACAGAAGGCTACAACCTTCTCTTTCTTCTAGGGACCACGTTTCATAAATTTTCAGACTGGATCCATGAACATCAATCAATCATCAAGAATTTTTGCATCAAACAATCTCCTTTTCACCAATTAGAACTGAATCAAGTAGACACTTCTCTGACAGCTGTACCCAAAACACAATAACAGTAACCACACACCAAATTTTGAACCCAAAACACTGCAACAATAAACAGAAGCAACTAGAACCCAACTCAAGATATGTACACTACTTCAATAACCTGAAAACTGTGTGCATACGCTTCTGTGTTTGGACCAACCTGCGTATATGTTGTTTTTATTCACTGAACCAGCGTGTATACGCGCCTTTGCTTCACTGAACCTATGTACAGATCTATAAAGGATAATTCACTCTTTCAAATATTCAGACACTAATTAACCCAGATTATCAGATTTATAGATCAAGAATGCGCCACATATAACAGATCAAAATCATACAAAGATACTATTATTCAAGCCTTAAGATTATGACCCATCAATAGAACTTATCCTTCTCTTTGCACTAAGGTTACTCCTTCATTTAGATCCAGATCTACACCATAACCCCAATCACCAATATTTCAGATCTAGCACTTACTAGATATTCAAATAATTGAGATGATCATTTGCCAAATGATCTCCTTCCTCTTTTATAGTCTTAGGTCTTTCACAATACCACGGTCCAAAACCATAATAAAACAATACCATGGACCCAATACTTGGGATCAACACTTCTGACGAGATACCATGATCCAAAACCATAGGTTCAAATACCAAGGACTAAATACCACGGACCAAAAGTAAGTTCTCCAACATATACGCGATTTTCCTTGCGTGAAAGTGCGTGTATACACATACACGCCTTTGTAACATCTAACATACGTGTATACATGCCTTCGTCTAGGTGAACCTGCTTATATATCTTTCTCTTTCATTTTGAGAGCCTGTACTGAGATCTATCACCAAAGTGAGTTGCCATCAAGGACAACACCTGTGTTATAGCTCTAAATCAGTGCCACAATGCCAACAATCTCCCCCATTGGACTTGATGGCAACCCCAAGATCCTCAAAGTCATTCTCCCCCTTTGTCATCAAGGGCAAAGGGTTGTGCTCCCTCTGAGTACATGCTGAAATCTCTACCCTGCTGTGCTGACCATGCTGCCCCTGACTATAGGCAAGATCTGCAAAAAGATGTTCTTCAAGAAGAACCATGACTTATACATCATAAAAGACCTTCCTATCACCAAAAGACTCAATACATACATCCATCACCCAACCAAGTGGGGATCATCCACCCAACCAAGTGGGGATTCATCAGAAATTTACATATGACAACCAAGTACATTGCATCTTCATCCCAGGCATAGTGGGGAAACCAAAATAGGCCGTTACATGACCTTGACACCATAAAAGAGATACATGACATAGAGATGAAATATCTAGAGCAAGACTTATGAAAGTCACCAATAACTGATATCAGCAGCATCTGTCAATCACCATTTAGATTAGCAACCATGTTTTCCTTCTATTCTCCCTTTTCATTTGTTCCACCTGAAATCAACAACAACTATGAACTTGAACCAAAAGCTTCTAAGATAATGCCAACAATGCATCATTAGAAGTTTATCTTCTCCCCCTGAAACTGAGCTAGATGGTCTCTGTCAGACCCATATCAGACTATCTTCAACCAGAGCCTATCCCTACTGATATGCATCAAGCCTCCATATACGTGACTGTATCTGTATAAACCAGCGTATGTACCCAGATCCTCTTCAGCCAACTCACGTAAAACCACTTTTCTCTGAAACAGACAAGTTTCAACAGCAGGATGAAGCATCAACTACTCCCAACTTCTGTTTGAGGTATTCAAATGTCTCCCTGGGTAGTGGTTTGGTGAGTATATCAACAACTTGTTCCTTAGAGGGAACATATTCCATCTTGACCTTTTGTTCAAGCACTTGTTCCCGGAGGAAATGATATTTGATAGGTATGTGCTTGGTCTTTGAATGCATAACTGGGTTCTTTGAAATGCCGATTGCACTTGTATCATCACATAAGATGAAGATAGGTGGTGTACAAGTGATTTGAAAGTCTTGTAAGGTTTGTATCATCCAAAGGAGTTGAGTGCAACAAGATGCAGCAACCACATATTCCGCTTCAGCTGTAGATAGAGCAATCGAACTTTGTTTCTTGCTGAACCAAGATACTAATCTGGAACCCATAAAGAATGCACCACCACTTGTGCTCTTTCTGTCATCCATGCTTCCAGCCCAATCTGCATCTGTATAAGCATGAAGAGTGAGATCTGTATCTCTCAGATACCATAAGCCATAGTTTTGAGTTCCTTGAAGATACTTGAAGATTCTCTTCACTACCTGAAGATGAGTTTCCTTTGGATTTTCCTGAAATCTTCCAACCATTCCCATTGCATGCATGATGTCTGGTCAGGTACCTGTCAAATAAAGCATACTTTCAATCATGGATCTATAGGTTGGTTGATGCACTGCTGTTGATTCATCATTTGCACTGAGGCTGCATCCTGTAACCATAGGGGTACATACTGGTTTCGAATCTTCCATGCCATATTTCTTCAAGATCTACTTGAGATACTTGGTTTGAGACAAAAAGATACTGCCTTCATTTTGTTGGATTTGTAGACCAAGAAAATATGTTAGCTCTCCAAGTAATGACATTTCGAATTCTTTCTACATCACCAAGGAAAAGTTTTGACTCAGAGCTTCTTCATTGCTACCAAAGATAATATCATCTACATACACAACAAGTATTAGCAATTTGTCATTTTTAATTTTTATATAAAGATTGCTATCTGCTGATCCTTTTGAAAAACCATGTTGATGAAGGTATTTGTCCAAACGGTAGTACCAAGCCCTTGGAGCCTGTTTAAGACCATAGAGAGCCTTTTTTAGTCTGAATACAAGATTTGGATCATTCCCAAGAATGAAACCATCTGGTTGCTCAATGTACACTTCTTCTTCTAAGTCTCCATTCAGAAAGGTTGATTTCACGTCCATTTGAAATACTTTGAACTTCTGAAAGCTAGAGAGAGCATGGAACATTCTGATGGCCTCAAGTCTAGCAACAGGAGCAAAAGTTTCTTCAAAGTCTATTCCTTCTTGTTGAGCATAACCTTTACAAACAAGTCTAGCCTTGTTTCTAATCACTTCCCCATTTTCATTCAACTTGTTTTTCAAGATCCATTTTGTCCCTATGAAATTCTTATCTTTTGGTCTAGGAACTAACTCCCAAGTGTTATTCTTTTCGATCTGCTCAAGTTCTTCATCCATTGCCTTGACCCAGCATTCATCTTTGCATGCCTCTTTTACATTTTTTGGTTTAGTGGAGGAGAGCAAAGCCAAATAGCTTGAGGCTTCTGTAATTGTTCTTCTTGTTTGTATACCTACCTCTTTCTGCCCCAGAATTTCAGATTCTGGATGATTCTTCTGAACGTACCTGGATGGAGTCTTATCTTCTATCCTTATTTGTTCTTCTGGTGCCTCTTGAGCTTCTTCTTCATCATAAGTCTGATTTGATGTTGAAGGATAGTCCTCATCATCTTCGAAATCTTCATATCTTACCTGCCTAGGAGTGTTTTCTTCTTCATCAATTACTACATCAATACTTTCAACAATTTTTCCAAGCCTTTTATTGTAACACTTGTAAGATTTGCTGTGAGGAGAGTAACCAAGGAGAATGCCTTCATTTGCTCTAGGTTCAAACTTGCCAAGATTCTCATTAGTATTTTTGATATAGCATTTGCTTCCAAAAATTTTGAAATATTTTACCGAAGGAGTCTCACCATAGCAGAGCTCATGTGGAGTTTGAGTGTTGTTCACTCAGACATTTGTTTTGTTGAGAATAACAACTGCAGCAAATGTGGCTTCACCCCAGAAGGTTGCAGGAGTTTCAAACTCATCAAGCATAGCACGAGCCATTTGTTGAACCGTTCTGTTCATTCTTTCTACTACTCCATTTTGCTGAGGAGTCCTAGCTATAGAGAATTCCCTTCTTATTCCATGTTCTTCACAAAAATCGAAAAATTCATTCGAGGTAAATTCTCCTCCTCGATCAGACCAGAGGCATTTGATTATGTGATTTGATTCATTCTCCACCAAGGCTTTGAATGATTTGAACTTTTCAAAGGCTTCGTCTTTGTGCTTCATAAGTCCTATCCAACACATCCTGGAATAGTCATCAATGAATAATATAAAGTATTCTTCTCCTCGAGGTGACCTTTTCCTAGAAGGACCACATACATCAGTATGGACAAGTTCAAGCGGCCTGCTGGCTGATCCTTCCTTCTCAGGGAAGTTAGTTGTGGTTTGCTTACTAAACTGACACGATTTGCATATTGCATTGTCTGGAATTCTGATGTCTGGAAGACCACGAACTACCTGGTATTTGGATGCTTTCCTTATCTGTGAGAAACTAAGATGCCCCAATCTTCTGTGCCATAGCCAGTGTTCATCATTCTTGCTTAGATAGCATTGATGTTGTCCTTCTTTGAATATGTATAAATTATTTGGAGTTCTTACGCCTTTGATCACTGTTTTTCCTGTATCAAGATCATGAACACTACATCCATTTGATCAAAATATTACCTCAGTTCCTTGATCACACATCTGACTGACACTTAATAGATTATGCTTTAAGCCATCAACATTCATGACATTTCCATCTTTGACCCTTTCTTTCAACTGAACAGAACCTTTACCTTTTATGAGAGCAGGGGTGTCATTTCCAAAAGATACCTTCTTCTCCTTCTCTAAGGCACTATATGACTGAAGTTTTTCTTTATCACCTGTCATATGTTTCGAACATCCACTGTCGATGTACCATTGATTTTCCTGCCCTTCCGCATATAAGGCTATACCACATCTTTTTGGTTGTGGTTCTTTTATTCTCCATGATTTGGCACTTGAGGCTTGCTCCTTCTGAGTTTTCTGCCGAAACCTGCTCCTACATTCAGAATCGTCATGACCAAAATTGTTACAAATAGAACATTCTATTTCATTTTCAAGAGCAGAGAAGTTGTTGTAGGTCCTTTTCATGATCCCAGTCATACTCCTCTGTTTATGAGCTTCTCTAGTCATGATTGTGTTATAGGCAACACATTGAGCTTCTTTGTGACCAAAGTTATGACAAGAAAAACATTGACCATTGAAAAAACTCCTGTGATTATCAAATCTACCAGCCAAAGGATTGTCGTTCCTATTGACATCCATTCTTGAGGCAAATTGAGAAGGTTTTACCTGTGGCTGGTTGTAGCTTCTGTTTGTCCTCAAAGTAGATTGCCCCCGATTTACCTGGTAGTCTTTGTTCATTCTTGAGGTAAATTGTCCCTGATTTACTTGGTGATTTCCATTGGGTCTTTGTTCACTTCTCCTTGCAGCATCAAGATAACTCTTGGAGGTAGATGGTTTCTGCGCTTGACTTGTTTCTTCATTATATCCTAGACCTGTCTTGATTAGTGGAGAGCGTTGCACTTTGATAATCTCATCTAAAGTGTCAGATCCTTTAACAAATCTAAGATTAAGAGCTTTTGTTTTCTCAATCTCTTTTCTCAATCCCACAATTTCACATTCTAACTTTTCATGATGTTTTTCCTTTTCAGCAAGTTGGAATTGTAGAGTATCTATGATCACATTCTTCTCTTCTAAACAAATTTTGAGTCTGGAAATCTCTTCATAAAGACCTTCTTCATCTATAGCATCCACAAATTCATGATCTTCAAAAGCCATTAAAAGTTTATAATTATAGCCTTCTTCATCACTATTTGAAAGTCCATCACTATCTTCATGAGTGTAATAGCTTTTCTTATTTACATTATGTTTCTTGTTCCATCTAATAGGTTCCTTACCTTTGTCAAGCTTATCTTTATGAGGACACTTGGCAGCATAGTGACCGACTCTTCCACAAGCAAAGCATTTGAAAGGTAACTTACCTTTGAATCTGCCAGCACCCCGTTGAAGGTTCTTGAAAAAATTTGATTCTTCCTCTTCTTCTGACATATGTCCTGACTCATAGTAATCTCCTTTGCCTGATGCCTTGAATGCAACTTCTCTCCTATCTGATGGTCCTCCTTTCCTCATTTCATAAGCAGTTAGAATTCCGTGCAGCTGTGACATGGTAAGGTTTCGTAGATTCTCCTTTTCTTCTATTGCAGAAACTTTTGATTCAAACTTAGGGGACAAAGATCTTAGAACTTTTTCAACCACAACAGCCTCTTTTATTTCTTCACCCAATTTTTTCATACAATTAACAATCTCATCTACACGAAGGAAATAGTTAGCCACACTTTCATCATTGTGCATTCTGAGATTTTCATACTGAATTTTGAGGGTTTGAAGTTTTGATCATTTTACCTATTCATCTCCTTCATAGCTCAAAACAATCTTGTCCCATATTTCTTTTGCAGATTTATACTGCATAACCTTGACGAATTCTGATTGAGATAGACATCCTAATAGAGTATTGACAGCCTTTGCATTTGTTTCATATTGCTTCTTACTAGCCGAATCTGTAGGAGTTGTGGATGGAAAAGTGTACCCTGTATCTATGATATCCCAGAATTCTATACCAAGAGATTGAAGATAGGCTGTGACTCTTACCTTCCAATAGACGAAGTTGGTCCCATCAAAAATCGGTGGCCTGATAGATGCTTCTCTCTCGTAGTTGCTCATGATGATGGATCTTCCTTCAAGCAATCAAGCTTCTTCAGAAGGACCTGCTCTAATTCCAATTGTTGGAAATAATACTGAGAGGGGGGGTGAATTAGTATTACCAAGTCAAATATTCCCTTTTTCAAATCCAGATCATATATGCTACTTCAGTTAATGAAAACCGCCTATATACGCAACTATGTAGAAGGAAACCCACGTATACCATGCAAACTTATAATTTACTTTATCTTACAAATGTTGATTATTAATCTATGTATCAGAATCAAATAAACAATAACCAGAAATAGTAAAACAGAGAAGAAGACAATCACACACAAGAACACAAGATATAAGGTGGAAACCCAATGTGGGTGAAAACCACCTGCTGCAATTCGTCTCTATCTTCCTTTTAATTAGAAACTTCTTTTTACAATGATTCTGTACTGGTGCAGTCCTTTACCAGTATGCAGGCTGCAACCTGCTGAGAGCTACAACCCTCTCTCATTCTCTAGCTTCTCCTAGAAGGGAGCTACAACCCCCTTGGCTCTTGCACTAGCCAAGATACTAGTACGTAGGTGCTGACCTACATAAGGCTACAACCTTCTCTTTCTTCTAGGGACCACATTTCATAAATTTTCAGATTGGATCCATGAACATCAATCAATCATCAAGAATTTCTGCATCAAACAATCTCCTTTTCACCAATTAGAACTGAATCAAGTAGACACTTCTCTGACAGTTGTACCCAAAACATAATAACAGTAACCACACACCAAATTCTAAACCCAAAACACTGCAACAATAAACAAAGGAGCTAGAACCCAACTCGAGATATGTACGCTACTTCAATAACCTGAAAACTGCATGCATACGCTTTTGTGTTTGGACCAACCTACGTATACATTGTTTTTATCCACTGAACCAGCGTGTATACACGCCTTTGCTTCACTGAACCTGCGTACAGATCTATAAAGGATAGTTCACTCTTTGAAATATTCAGACACTAATTAACCCATATTATCAGATTTATAGATCAAGCATGCGCCACATATAACAGATCAAAATCGTACAAAGATACTATTATTCAAGCCTTAAGATTATGACCCATCAATATAACTTATCCTTCTCTTTTCGCTAAGGTTCCTCCTTCATTCAAATCCAGATCTGCACCATAACCCCAATCACCAATATTTTAGATCTAGCACTTATTAGATATTCAATTAATTCAGACGATCATTTCCCAAATGATCTCCTTCCTCTTTTATAGTCTTAGGCCTTTCACAATACCACGGTTCAAAACCATAATAAAACAATACCATGGACCCAATACTTTGGATCAACACTTCTGATGAGATACCATGATCCAAAACCATAGGTTCAAATACCAACGACTAAATACCACGGACCAAAAGTAAGTTCTCCAACATATACGCACTTTTCCTTGCATGAAAGTGTGTGTATATGCATACGCACCTTTGTAACGTCTAACTCGCGTGTATACGCGCCTTCGTCTAGGTGAACCTGCATATATATCTTTTTCTTTCATTCTAAGAGCTTGCACTGAGATCTGTCACGAAAGTGAGTTGCCATCAAGAACAACACCTATGCCATAGCTCTAAATCAGTGCCACAATGCCAACAGGACTTGACCTAACCTTCCCCAACTGAGACTGACATTCTGACAAACACCCGGTAATCATGCAACCTACAAGTCAAAATAATGAGTTGAAAACCTATCTAAGATTTAACAAGACAGATCACTGCCTTCTCACATTAGTTTTCACAACATCAATTATGTCTTACATTCATTATTCATCTAGTTACAAGTAAAAACATGGACAGAGCCATGACTAAGAACTATCAAATAACCATGCTTGTAACAAACATATAACGAGATAAATAACAATGAGAGAAAACCATTAAAGTTAGATAATAACAAGTACATTTACTCATCAAAAGTAAGAGGAACTTATATCTTATTAAACAAAGGCAAAAGGAAACCAGGCTTGCTACTTCCACATACCACCCGACCATAGATTGGTTGAACCAAATCATTCTTTCAGCCTATCACCCCTATGCCATATTCTAAACATGAATGTGGGATATCATGGGATAAACCAATCCATAAGCAACTAAGGGAATCCAGAGATTATACCACCTCCACCCTCACCAAATGGTTACTTCACCTAAACTGGTGAGAAGATCACAAAACCAAATTGAGCTTGGATGCCTTAAAATTTATTCTCCAAAATCTCGAGGAATTTTCCTGTCTCCACCCTCAGGCTTTACTGTGTATCCCACCATTAACAGTCAATGAATTCCTAGGACTTTTGGAATTTTCCTCCTACCACCTCACTCGGATCCAAAATCTTTAGACTTCCAAAGCTCGATTGGAGAAAAGTCCCATCACACCATGGTTATCCAAAAATTTCAAGTCTAGGCTAAAATCCACTGTCGAAAACCGAAAAAATCCATACCAATGATAGCAAAAGAACCAAATACCAACATGAACATATCATGCATGTCAAAACTAGCTATGAAATCATACATACAACCTTTTACTTCAAAGTGTTCTTGCTGAAGCTTCTTGATCCAACTTTTCCTTACTTGATCCTCGCTTTGCTTTACCTTCCTCATCCTTCCTTTTCTTTCTTGCTTTCCTTTCGATCTTGGTTCTCTTCTCCTCTCTAAGACTAATTCCAAAATTGAACTAACAAAATCTACCAACTAATTCTCTTGGGTCCTTTTATTGATGATTTCTCTAATATCTTCAATTTTCCATTATTTTCCTCTGCAACCTGTCACCTTTCACTTCCCTTTTCTCCTAATTTCCTTTATTTTCATAAATAAAATGCAAATAATGCATTTTTTCCTTTTCAAATCCTTTTCCATTTCCTTTACCAATTTCCCCTTAGCCATAACACAAGTAGTGATTCCCACTAGGATATTTTTCCCAACATTAAGCTTGGAATAAGTGTCCCTTGACCCTGGTCTTATTTTTCCTTTATTAATATTTATTACATGAAATTTTAACCTGGGGATGTTATAGACCCCTCCCCCTTAGTGGAACACCATCCTTGGTGTCATGTGACACCTATAACCAACAAAATTGCTGAAAGCCAAAACATACTACCTATGGAGCTTTACAACCCAGCTTGTTGCAGTATTTACAATAACAACCCACTCAAAAGAAAAACCATCAAGAAAAACATGATAACATGACAACCATATTTCTTATTGGAGCTTCATAACATAGTGCATGATGATATTTAAATCCGTGTACATATATATACATACCAAAATTGATTTGTCTCAACTAGGAAACAATGAAGGATGCATAGCTTGCATCTAATCAACCATCTCCCATTTAGCTTCATTGGGCCCAAAGTGCTTCCAATGCACTTTAACTTGCTTTATTTCTCTATTTCAAAGCGTGAGTTATTTCTTGTACAATATGCTTCAAGGTTTTGGATGGAATTCTCCTTCTGTTTTTACCTACAATACAAACCAATCAATAACATGATCATCATCCTTTACATATATTTTTAGCAATGAAACATGGAAAACATGATGGAATTTCATTTTCAGAGGCAGTGTAAGTATGTAGGCCATTGGTCTAATCCTATCAGGGGTCTCAATAGGCCCTTAATATGGTGGTGACAACCTGGCACATGGTCAAATCATCATGGATCTCTTCTTGGACTTGATGCACAAATACACATCCTCCCGAACCTGAAACTCCTTACATACCCTGTGTTGGTCTTCATAACTCTTCTTCCTATCCTATGCTTCCTTCAGATTCTTCTTTATAACCTATATTTCTTGTTTCATGTCTCCTAACATGTCTCATCCAATAAGCACATTATTCATTGGATCACTCCAACTAATGGGAGTATTACAACTTCGCCCATACAATGCCTCAAATGGAATCATCCTCAATGACTCCTCATAACCATTGTTGTAAGAAAAATCAACCAATGGAAGGTACACCTCCAATCTTCTCCGCTGATGTATCACATACATCCTTGGCATATCCTCAAGAATCTTGTTGACACTCGCTATCTATTCATCTGTCTGTAGATGATAAGTTGTATTGAAGGCCAACTTTGTCCCAATCCTACAAATATCTCCTTCCAAAACTTGGAAGTGAACTTTACATCCTTATCTAACAAAATATTCTTTGGAACATGATGAAATCTCATGATCTCCCTGATGAAGACCTATGATACCTCACTAGTTCAATACGTAGTCTTTATTGGAATGAAGTGAGCTACCTTACTCAACCTATCTACCACAACCATGATTGAATCATGCTTCCTCGATGTCCTCAGAAGACCTAGAATGAAATCCATGGAAATAAATTCCCATTTCCATTCTAGAGTTGGAACTGGCCAAGGCAACCCACCTAACTTCTTACACTCTGTCTTTGCTTGCTAACAATCTAAGAATCTAGCCACAAACTCTACCACTTCCTTCTTTAGATTCGGCCAATAGTAGAACTTGTTTGCTATTTTCAACGTCTTCTGATATCCTGGGTGATCTAAATATGGCTTTCCATGAAACTTCCTGAAGATAAGCTTCTTGAGTTCACTGCCATACATCAAATAGTTCCTGTCCCTGAATCTCATGAGGCCATCTACCATGACATGATAGTCCACATCCTGATCACCTGTACCCTGTTGTAACATGTGAAAAAGTTCGTTGTATATGACATCTTGATGTCCAGTCTTTAATATCTAATCCTATAAATCTGTTCGATGTGAGCTCACCATTGTAAGATGGTTCAACTTCACTTTCCTACTGAGAGCATGTGCAACCCTTTTCTCCTTACCCTTAATGTATCTGATCTCAAAGTCAAATTCACTAAGGGTATCCAACCATCTAGCTTGCCAGGAATTCAAATTTGGTTGGTCAAACAAATATCTCAACCCACTATGATCTCTCATCAACACAAACCTCCTTCTGAAAAGATAATGTCTCCACATATTCAAGGCATGAATAATGACTGCCAACTCAAGATCATGAGTCATGTAGTTCTACTCGTGCTCATTTAGTTTCATGGAATCATAACATATGACTTGTCCCTCCAACATAAGGACTCCACCAAGCCCTCTCTTGCAAGAATCTATACACACTACACAATATTTATCTAGATCTATCATATTTAACGTTTTAGATTTCATCAGCAACTCCTTATGTTGTTCAATATTGGTTGCACCCTCCTCTGTCCATTCAAGCTTCTTACCTTTCTTATGAAATGATGCAATAGGATAGGAAATGTGTGATAAGTTCATGATGAACCTCTTGTAGTAACCTACTAACCCCATTAATGATTTGACCTCATCCACATTCTTAGAATATTCCCACTCCATGATATCCCTTATCATTTCTTGATCTACAGTTATTCCTTCTTTGGAAACATGTCCCAAGTAGTGCACCTCTTTGTGAAAGAAACTACACTTGCTAAGCTTGGCATACAACTGATGCTCTCTTAGCAATATCAACACTGCTACTAAATGCTTGACATTCTCTTCCTCATTCTTAAAATATGTCAAGATGTAATGAATGAATACAATAACAAACTTTTCCAGATAAGGATGCAACACACTATTCATCAAACACATAAAATTAGCTGGAGCAGTAGTCAAACTGAATGGAACTACAAAAAAATTATAATACCCATACTTGGTCCTAAAACAATTCTTGTATATGTCGTCTTCCTTGATCCATAACTGATGGTATCCTGATCTCCAGTCAATCTTTGAGAACACTGCTACTCCCTTCAACTGATCTAACAAGTCATCAATCCTAGACAGCATATATTTTTTCTTGATCTTCACCTTGTTCATTTAACTGTAATCAATGCACAACATGAGATTACCATCCTTCTTCTTCATGAAAAAAAATAGTGCACCCCAAGGTGATACACTTGGCCTAATTTATCCCTTATCAAGCATCTGGTTCACATTCAAATTCAACTCTACTAACTCTATTGTGCTCATCATGTAAGGTGCCTTTAATGCTGGTGTTGTCCCTGGTACCAATTCAATAGAAAATTCCACTTCCCTATGGGGAGGAAACTCTAGAATATTTGTGGGAAACACATCCTAAAAAATTGTTGTAACATCCTTACCTTTGTCAGTAGAAATATGAACTGTAAACATTACACACCCTTTCCTGTAATTGTCCTTAGCCTGGATAATTTAGACCATCCTCATTGACGTAGATTTCTTCTTTCCCTGCAAGGTTCTCTTTTCCCCAATATCATCCAGGGACTCAATAGCCTTGTCGTAACAATATATTTTGGCCCTGTGAATATACAACCAATCCATACCCAAAAGCATACTATATGATCCCAATGGTAGTACATTCAAATGTGTTGTTGTAGGAATATCATTCAACTCGAATACATAAGCTATTACCCAATGATGAACTCTCTTCTTAGTACCTCTAGCCAACTGCACCAACCAAGACTATGCATGAACTTCTTTACTTAAGCCACACTTCTACACCAAGTTAGGACTAACATAACTATAATTAGATCCAAGATCAATCAAAATATAAATAACTTGATCAAAAATCTTACTGTCCATCTCAATAATAAATTCTTGGTGATTCGCTTGCCTGTTTTCCACAACTGCATAAATTCGAAGAATACTATGACCAACATGCCCAACTATCTGTGCCTCCTCAATACTATAGATCTGAGGCATACCTCCCTTTTACAATATAAAATCCTGCTTATGATTATCGTTGCCACATATCCAACACTGCAATGGTCCTCTACCATCACCTCTAGTCTACTGCTCTCAAAGTTGTGACCCATTCCCCTTCTCAACTATATTAAACATCTTATAAGGAACAACATTTTATTTGTCACCTACATCTTGACGTTTTCCCTTCTTCAGTGGCCACTTCCATTAACTTTCTCATTTCCCTTCAAGTCACGTTTAGGCTCAACGTTTCGCTTTGACTACTCATAATAGTGCTTCAATTTTCATATGGCTTCCTCTAGCAATCTAGCCTCATCAAATTCAATCTAGTCTCTATATGATGTTGGAAACCCACTGATGAACCTCTAAATCTTAGCCTTCTCCTCCTTGAGATATGGAATATATCTCAACACCTCCAAGAACCTGCTAGTGTACTCATCATTTGTCATAGAACCTATCTATAGCTCATAAAATTTCTTAGATATGTCATCATAGTACCTTTTTGATAAGTACTTATTTTTGAAGAGTCTCTTGAATTCATCCCAGATCAACTCTTCTTCCTAAATGCCCTTGAAATTATTCACATATTCCCACCAAATATCCTCTTTCCCTTTGAGAATGAAGGTGGCTATCTTTTCTTTCATGTTCTCTAAATAGTTGTGTAATATAAAACATTCCTTCATCCAAAGAAATCATGCCTCTACATCTTCTAAATTTTTCATATCTCCATCAAATCTAGTAGACTTCACTTCTTGAACTCCTAAGGTAAGTACTCAACCCTCGTATAAGGATGATGATGGTTATGACTATTATGGTGTCTCCTTGATGAGGAACTTAAATGTTGCCCATACATAGTAGTCCTCCTGTCAAGTGTATCCAGTGATTTTCCACCCCTAACTGTGTCCCCTCTATCCAATCTATATCTGGACTAAGATCTGCTACCATAGGATCCATCAAATTTCTCTTCCTATTCTTGACGGATTCTCAACTGTCCTTGTCTCTACAACTCTAAAAATCTTTAAATAATCACTGCATTAACCTCTACCTGCATTTCCTGAGCCCTTGCAAGTCTTTCTTGAGCCTCCACCAACTTGTCATTGTCCACTTTGCAACTTCTGATATCTGCCCTGAAGCTCCTTAATGTATCTACCACACTAGGAGAATACTCTTCTCCTTGCTCCCCAACTGATCTGGAGGGAGAGTCACGAGAACTATAGTCTACCATTTTTCTTGTCATATTTGATTCTCTTCTTCCTGCAAGTGGACATAGAAAATAAACCAAATAGATACCAAAATCAAATCCATACCTCAGTGATGTTTAGGGGAGGCTTATATCATCTGCAAGGTCAGTCCATATTAGCATGCATATGTATAATCATAAGAATATCCATATAATAATATCAACATATCAACACCATAACAACATAATAACATAAAAACATCATGCATGACCATACAAATTGTAAACAATGACCCCATGCATGATAAACATATCCATGACAACATCATATTTTACCCAAAGAGAGCACAACCCGCTCTGACATCATCCTATAATTCCTCCTCCCACATTTACCCACTTTCATCAGTTTACCTGAGGTAAACATGAGCTGAGGGTCACTATGATAAGTCTCAACCTCCTATATGACCTTAAGGAAATGGAGTTGACAACTTGAGACCTTAATGACTTCCCTCAGGTGCTATAGGAACTCCAGGAGCAATCCAAACCCTACAGGGGTCTATCCCTTAAGATAAATCTCATTTTCACTAACCTAAAGCCCCCATAACTCCCTTTCCAAGGTATACCAACGACTATGGCCCTCTAGTCACTCCCATAGGCCTTCGTGCTAGCATCTATGGACTTTTCAACTCAGTTCTATGTGAGCGACCCCAAATTCTGAGTAGCATCTTTTGGGCCAGGACTTAGGCCTCTGCCCAGAACTCAGTGAAACTTTGAGTGATGATAGATGACCTAGAGTCAATGCTTTTAAACCAAAAATGAAACAAGGACTTGACCTAACCTTACGCAACCAAGACAGATATTCCGTCAAACGCTTGGTAATCCTGAAACCTACATGTCATGAATGAAAGTCTGAACATAATGAGATGAAAAGTTATCTGAGATTTAACAAGAAGGAATACTGCCTTCTAACATTAGCTTTCATAACATCAATTAGGTATTGCATTCATTATTAATTCAGTTACAAGTAAAAACATGGAAATATCCATGACTAAGAACTATCAAATAACCATGCTTATAACCAACATATAACCAGATAAATAACAATAGGAGAACAACCATTAAAGCCACATAATAAAAAGTACAATTACTCATCAAAAGAAAGAGGAACTTAGATATTATTAAACATAGGAAAATCCAACCAGGTTCTGGACTTCCACGTACCACCCGACCATAGATTAGTCGAACCAAATGTTTCTTTCATCCAATCACCCTTGTTCCATATTCCAAGCATGAATGTGGGATCTTATGGAATAAACCAATCCATAAACAACCAAGGGAATCCATAGGTTAGACCACCTCCACCCTCACCATACCGTGACCTCACCTAAACTGGTGTTGAGATCACAAAACCAAACTGAGCTTGGATGCTTCAAAATTTCTTCTCCAAAACCTTAAGGAATTTTTCCATCTCCACCCTTAGTATTTACCATGTATCCCACTCAAATCCAAAATCCTCCGGAAATCCAAAGCACAAACCAAGAAAGGTCCCATCACACCATGGCTATCTAGAAATAACAAGGTTAGGCTAAAATCTCTTATTGAAACCTAGTCAAATCCATGCCAATGAAAACAAAATAATCAAATACCAACATGCACATACCATACATGTCAAAACGAGATAGGAAATTATACATACAACATGTTACCTCCAAGTATTCTTGCTGAAGTTTCTTGATCTAAATTTTCCTTACTTGATCCTTGCTTTCCTTTGCTTTCTTGGTTTCGTTCTCCTCTTCGTGCTCGTCTCCTCTATGAGACTAATTCCAAAACTAAACTGACAAAAAGCTACCAACTAAATCTCTCGGATATTTTTATTGATGATGCCTCTAATTTCTTCAATTTTCCATTATTTTCCTTCATTTTCCTCCTCACATGTAGCCTGTGACCTTTCACTTCCCTTTTCTCCTATTTTCCTTTGTGTTCATAAATAAAATGCTAGTAATACCTTTTTTCCTTTCCAAATCCTTTGTCATTTCCTTTGCCAATTTCCCCTTAGCCATAAGGCAACAAGTGATGCTCACTAGGATATTTTTCCCAACACTCACCTTGGAATAAGTGTCGCTTGACGATGGTATTATTTTGACTTTATTAACTTTTATTACATAAAATTTTAACCCGAAGTTGTTACAACATATCAAATATAGGTAGAGTAGTTCAGAACTAGACAAGGTAACCCAACAACCTTCGTTAAAGGAAAATAATTGACCTATCCAAGAAAGAAATGCAAGACTAGATCACCCCTTGCTAAAACCCCACTTTGACCATACTCTAGATTTTAATTCAAAAATTTGAGAACACCAGGGGTTTTTCGATGGTTCCACTTTGAAGATAATCAAGCCTAGAATTCCTCCCGAGATATGAAATCCCCAAAAGAAGAAGAGCCCCTAGAATCTCCCAAAAAAAATCTCAATATTCCCAAGTGCTCACCACTCAATGAAATAAACCCACCTTTATCTTAAGACTCACAGAGTTGACAACCCTTTCCTAGATTTTAGTATTTGAAATTGAGGAATTTTGGCCTCCAATCCACAATTTTAACTCCATTTAAAATAACATCTCTACGCGTGATTGCAGTCTTGCCTCACCTAAGCTAGGTTTCCAAATATATAAAACCAACTTCCCATGCCTTGAAGATACATTTTCCTCACTCGCCATGGTGTCTCCCTCACCCCCCTATCTAATATTCATCATATCCCATGGAAATGGCATGTTGGAGAGGGTATGTAAATTGACGGTTGCAAATATTAAGTGAAGGACAATGAGACCCATGGTTAACGCCAATGAACATCACACATTTTCATGTATTCAAGCATTGTAGGTTTCCATGATCACCAGATACATGAGGAGTCCTTCCATCATTGCATATGTGACCATATTTCTAAGTATGCTAATGATTAAATGTTGAGGAATGAGGGGTAGTGAAGGTATGAGAATTTGGGGAACAAATTTCAACTAGTTAACTTAGTTTCAAAGAAATGGAGAAGCCATGGAACGAGGGAGGGGTAATAAGTATAATTCATAGACATCGATTAGGGGATGATAGTTTTGTCAATGATTCCATTAATTTCTATTGTCCTTCCTCCAAGAGGAAACCTCTGTTTTCCAAGAGGTCGGCATCACTATTGGGACTCTAAAGGATATGGTAGGGGGAGTAAGTAGAAAAATATCCTAGAATATTAGTGATGCTATGAAATAGCATACTTATCATATTATCATTTGGGGGAGTATTTTTTATAACATGGCGAATAATTAGGAAAGAGTCACCTAAGATAGTTATATCTTTGATGCCCCTTTTAGATGATAAGGTTAGCCCCCAGAAAAGACCAAAAATATTTGCTTGATTGTTTGATTCTATGCCAAGCCTCCAAGAGAATTTGTCTATAATTATTCCCTCAACATTCAAAAGAATCCCTCCCCCTCCTACCACCCTTGGTTTAATTAACTTGTTAATTATTAATCACCTCAGGAAAATTGGTAGAACTTGGGAGAATTTCTTCTTTTGGGGAGGGTTTTTTGAGTTAGTTTCTTCGAAGCCTAAAACCATTAAAAGAAAGAAACAAATAAAGGTTTACAACCACGTCTAGATTGTAAAAAAATTTAAATGGACAACCTCCTATATCCTTACTAGATATAGAAGGAAATATTTTACCAGATATAGAAGGAAATATTTTATGGGCAAATGGATTGAAAACCTTGTTTTGATTCATCTGGTAGAAACAGTATATGTAAGAAATGGTAAGAGGGTTCTTCAGGAAAATACTTGATCCTCCCATCAAGAATATTTTATGGGGTTTCTAGAAGTGAACCTTACTGATACGTTTCACAGTGATAAACATGAGGAGGTTTTAGAAGTAAAGCTCAATGAAACATGGGATTTAGAGGGTCAAACCCAATCATCTAAATCTGTACATATAAAGAAGGAAAAATAGGTTACTTTAGTTGTGATGTATGGGATGAGAAAACAGCATAAAAGGACAATAAATAAGATTGGTCTCAACTCCAAATTGTAGCAGAACCAAACCTTGAAAGATCAATTCATTGATCTTAGTGATAGGTTGAAAATAGCAACAAGAAATGATAAATATAGAAGTACTAAATTTAGTACTGCTATAAATAGAATTTTGGGATACCTTCCTATTTTAGTTAGTCCATGAACTAAAATAGAGAAGTAAAAATTCGAATTTTATCTTAGCAGTTGTTTGTAAAATAATTAATTAATTCACCATGAGTTAATTAGTTGTAGAAAATCAAACATGAAGTCTATGTGGGGACATGCAATAGTTTCTCTATTAATTGAGGAATTTATCCATCAGTTAAAGAGATAAGGATGAGTTGTAATATTGAGTTCTAATTAGTTGACTTAGTTAACTGAGTCAAGTCCAGTTAGATTAATTCAAACAGTTTGTTGAATTAACTGTGAGTTCAGTTAGTTAATGCATGCATGCATGTGACTGCTACACCTCAAATAACTGAATATTCTCTCATAAATAACTCATGCATGTTAGTTCAGACAGAGACCTAGTTGAGATCCGATGGAGGGGTAGTGTACTATCAGTTGCTAGAATATTACATTGTGAACAGTCCTTGCATGCAGAAGGAATTCTTTCCTTGAGGATTGCGCAATTACTTCTTCAGGTATTGTGAGTGTGATGAGGCCAATTCACACACATGGCTTCACTGGACCCCAAGAAAAACTGCGCAAGGAAACAAGAGGCTTGGAGGGCTTGAGGAGGACATATATAGTGTATATTCAGTCTGTGATCTGTATTGTTTGATTGTAGAGAGAGCAGGATAGCTTGAGAACTGATCTTTTTGTAACTTGAACAATATTTCCACTTGTATGATAATACAGAGATTGGGGTTTTAGGTTGAGGCTTTCCCCGGGTTATTTCTTCTGTATTAGGTGTGATTGATTTCTCATTCTTAGTTATATGTGTTCTCATTGATCGTGATAAAATTTATTAAACTTCCACAAATTTTATTGTAGAAGTAGATCTTCTATTTTTCTTTAGTCTATTGCATAATCTGTTGATCTACAGTGGGAATTTCTACATGGTATCAGAGCATAGGTGATCAAAGCAGAAGAATAGTATACAAGAAGGGAGAAGTTCGAAGTTTGTGGTTCTTGAATATAGAAATCGAGTTATTATCACATCTCAATTTCACCAATGGTATTCAGTGGTTTAAGACTCGAGTATGCCCTTGATGCCAGCTCGAATTATATAGCCTGGAAGGATCGCATGGAAGCAGTATTAGAGGATAACGGTCTAAAGGAATTCATTTATCAAGAATTACCCAAGCCAACTGATGCTACTCAACTGGCGAAATGGAAGAAATGTGTGGCTAGAGCAAGGAGAATCCTCCTGGAGGGAGTTCGAGACCACATTGTCTCAAGCCTCCATGGGAAGGAGACACTGTTTTCGATGTGGGAAACATTGAAAGATCTATATCAGAACAACAACGATCAGAGGAAGATGGTGCTAAAAGAAAATCTTCGTAATATCAAGTGTGAAAAGGGCGACATGATCTCTACATATCTGAACAAGCTCACAACCTGTAGGGATGAGCTTGGAAGTGTAGGGATCATGACTGTTGATGATGACATGGTGGGTCTTGCACTCCTCAGTATTCCTAGGAGCTGGCATAGCTATCGAGGCTCGGCTAATGGAAGAGAAAAACTGCCATATTGGGAACAACTTTGGTCGGATCTGATGCAGGAGGAAATAAGAAAAAGCACCAGAGATGGATCCTCATCGAAGTAAGATGATGAGGAAAATATAGCCTTAGCGAGTAAGCCAAGGAAAGGGAAAGGGAAGGCGTCCCATCCCAAATATGGTTCTTCCCATCGTGGGAAGAAGATTGACAAATCGAAGGTACGATGCTTTCATTGTCATGAAGTCGGCCATTATGCTACAAATTGTCCACATAAGAAATCCAAGAAGGGTTCCTCGAAGGGATCTGATGGTGAGGCACTGGCCTCACAGTTTGAGTTGGATTTCTCACTTATTGCATGCATGGCTTCATCCATGGTGGGATGTGTGTGGTACCTGGACAGTGGAGCTTCATTCCACATGTCAGGTGACAAGAATATTTTCCGTACCTTGGAGGAGAAGGATCTCCAGATGCAGATCGAGATGGGTGATGATGGAAAGTACCGTCTTTTAGGTGAAGGTACGGTTGTGTTTCAGAGGGAGCATGGAGCTCCCCTCACCCTGACTGATATAAAGTATGTACCAGTTCTGAAGAAGAACTTTGTGTCTGTCACTATGCTAGAAGATAAAGGCTATGATGTAGTCATTAGTAAAGGAAAGGTATTCCTGAGGCATATCGGTACTGGACACACAAAGCGAATTTGGATTCGAGTTAAGAATCTCTACAAGCTATAGGTAGACAACTGTGATGCATTGAGTTCCAAAGCTGAGATGGTGCAAAGCCAAGATCTTGGCAAGCTACGGCATAGAAGACTAGGCCACTTGCACCATGGAGCCCTGAAGATCATGCAACAGATTTCTACTGGATTACCCAAGCGAAAACTTGAGTAGACAAATACATGCAAAGGTTGTACCTTGGATAAGTATGTGAAATATTCATTTTTGAATCGAGATAGTATAGCTGGAGAAATCCTGAAGCGAGTTCACTTAGATGTTTGTGGACCATTCTCTATAGCCTCCACCGCTAAACAAAGGTTCTATGTTATTTTTATTGATTATTTTTCTCGTAGATGCTGGATCTACTTTATGCAAATGAAGGATCAGACCTTCTTAAGTTTTTGTGAGTTTAAAGCCTTGGCAGAGAAAGAATCAGGAAAGAGAATAAAAGCCTTGAGTAGCGACAATGGTGGAGAGTATGTCTCCCAACAGTTTAAAGACTTCTACACTGCAGAAGGAATTAAACGGGAACTGACGACACCCCATAACCCACAACGGAATAGGGTGACCGAAAGGAAGAATCAATTATGGGAGTAGCTTGAGTGATGTTGCATGACCAAAGCCTACCACTGCATTTGTGGGCTGAGGCATGCAATACAACAGTATACTTGCAGAACAGAAGCCCACACCGTATACTGGGGATGAAGACACCTATGGAGGCATTTTCTGGGAAGCAACCTGATGTAAGTCACTTCTGAATCTTTAGATCATCAGTTTACTGTCATGTGACCAAATATGGTAGGAAGAAGCTAGACCCAACAACTGATTTGGGAATACTTGTGGGGTACATGGATACACCTCACAATTATCGGGTGTACCTCCCTACCACTCAGAGGACAATGGTACACAAGTGTCTGAAGTTCGACGAGTAGAAAGCCATGCGCTTATCACTTGAGAGGGAGCTCAAGTTGCATGTAGAGGAGGAACTTTTAGTTCCTGAGGGGGAGCCTCAGATTGATGCAGAGCAGCCGCATTAAGAGGATCTGAGAGTGGAGACAGCCACTCATGCTGAGACTTCCAGAGATGGGCAAAAATGCTCAAGGGAAGCTGACAGGTTGATGCTGGATGTGCGGGAGAATGTGGGATAGCCATCTTCTCAGCATAGATAGAGGAGGTCTCCCAAGTGGTACACTGGGTACATGGCCCTGGTTATGGAGTGTGTAGATACTGAACCTTCTTCATTCGAGGAGGCAGTGCAACAACCAGTCTGGGTTGATGCAATGGTAGAGGAGTACGACTCTATCATTCGGAACAGTGTGTGGGATGTTGTCCCAGGACTTCAGGGTAAGTCGGTGGTGAGTTCCAGACGGCTTTACAAGGTAAAGTAGGTAATTGATGGTACTGTGGAGAAACATAAGGCAAGGTTCGTTTCCCGAGTTTCTCATGGGTCAACGAGATCGACTACGATGAGACTTTTGCTCCCGTAGCAAGGTACTCATAGATTAGATCGATGTTTGCTCTATCAGCTTAGATGGGGTGGAAGATCCACCAGATGGATGTGAAGACAACATTCCTCAATGGGAAGATTGAGGAGGAGGTGTACATTGAGTAGCTAGAGGGTTTCAAGACCTTCGATCGTGAGTTGCATGTGTGCTGACTCAAGAGGGCCTTGTATGGACTGAAGCAAGCACCCCATGCTTGGTACACCAGGATAGAAAACTATTTCACCAAGTTGGGCTTCACCAAGAGTGAAGCAGATGTGAACCTTTACCACATCATGGTAGAAGGTAAACCATTGATCATTATTCTTTATGTCGATGATCTGATTTTGACAGGTGATGATCAGTTGATACAGTCTTACAAGGAGGACCTTGCAAGAGAGTTCGAAATGAAAGACATGGGTCTTATGCACTACTTTCTAGGCATGGAGGTGTGGCAGAAATATGGTGAAGTATTTGTGTCTCAAGGCAAGTATGCCAATGAGATACTCAGGCGCTTTCACATGGAGAAGTGCAAGCCCATGCAGACTCCTCTAGCTGGGAACTAGAGGAAGGAGGATGCTACTTCAGGTGAGGTAGTAGCTACTACTATTTATCGGTAGCTAGTGGGTTCACTTATGTATCTGGTGAACACACGACCCGACTTATGCTTTGCAGTGAACCAGCTGAGTCAAGCTATGGTTCAGCCTACCAAGCTATTTTGGAAGGCAGCAAAGCATGTGTTGGGATACCTTAGAGGCACACCTCAGTTCAGATTGTGGTACAGATGGATAGAGGAAGTGAATCTTCACGGCTTCACAGATGTAGATTTGGCAGGGAGTCCATCAGACCCGAAGATCACTTCTGGAGGAATCTTCAACCTTGGTTCAACTACAGTTTCCTGGTACAGCAAGAAACAGAGATCAATTGCACTTAACTTAGTAGAGGCTAAATACATGGTTGCTAGTCAGGCTACATGTGAGGCCATTTGGGTGCAGAAGATTCTAATGGGATTATTTGGTCAGAGGATGGATCTAACCGTGATCTACTATGATAACTAGAGTTGTATCAAACTCTCTGAGAATCCAGTTTTTCATGACAGGTCCAAGCACATTGATATCCGGTATCACCATCTTCAAGACCGTGTGGTCAAGAGGATCATGTTGTCGCTGTATGTTTCGACCGCGAAACAGGATGTAGATATTTTGACTAAGGCATTGTCAAAATGCAAGTTCGAGTTCCACATAGACAGGATTGGGGTTATTGATAATACCTTTCTTGTTGAGAGGGAGTGTTGAAAATAGCAACAAGAAATGCTAAATATAGAAGTGCTGAATTTAGTACTGCTATAAATAGCATTTTGGGATACCTTTCTATTTTAGTTAGTCCCTGAACTAAAATAGAGAAGTAAAAATTCAAATTTGATCTTAGCAGCTGTTTGTAAAATAATTAATTAATTCACCATGAGTTGATTAGTTGTAGAAAATCAAACATGAATTCTATGTGGGGACATGCAATAGTTTCTCCATTAATTGAGGAATTTATCCATCAGTTAAAGAGATGAGGATGAGTTGTAATATTGAGTTGTAATTGGTTGACTTAGTTAACTGAGTCAAGTCAAGTTAGATTAATTCAAACAGTTTGTTGAATTAATTGTGAGTTCAGTTAGTTAATGCATGCATGCAACTACTGCACTTCAAATAACAGAATATTCTCTCATAAATAACTCATGCATGTCAGTTCAGACAGAGACCCAGTTGAGATCAGATGGAGGGGCAGTGTACTATCAGTTGCTAGAATATTCCATTGTGAATATTCCTTGCATGCAGAAGGAATTCTTTCCTTGAGGATTGCGCAGTTAATTCTTCAGGTTTTGTGAGTGTGATGAGGCCAATTCACACATGTGGCTCCACTGGATCCCAAGAAAAACTGCACAAGGAAATAGGAGGCTTGGAGGGATTGAGGAGGACATATACAGTGTCTACCCAGTCTGTGAGTTGTATTTTTTGATTGCAGAGAGAGCAGGATAGCTTGAGAGCTGATTCTTTTTGTAACTTGAACAAGATTTCCACTTGTATGATAATACAGAGATTGGGGTTTTAGGCTGAGGCTTTCCCCGGGTTATTTCTTCTATGTTATGTGTGATTGATTTCTCATTCTCAGTTATATGTGTTCTCATTGATCGTGCTCAAATTGATTAAGCTTTCGCAAAGTTTATTGTAGAAGTAGATCTTGTATTTTTCTTTAGTCTATTGCCTAATCCATTGATCTACAGTGGGAATTTCTACATGATACACCTTTGAGGGACTTCGCAATTAACAAAGAAGAAGCATCAAGTTCCTTTAAAAATAAGAAGATATAGAAACACAGTAAAGGAGAAAATTAGGAACCCAAGGCCAAGAAAAGAAAAAGAAAAAGAAAATTAAATGAAGTAATGTGGATCTCCTGTTAGAAGTAGTAGAAAAATTAAAATGAGCATTGAAAAGGCAACATTGAGCGATGTCTTGGCAGCTTTGATCTTTGATTTTGTTTTTGACAGTACGACCATATATTTTCCTAGCGCTTGCAATGTTTTGATTTTGACAGCGTATACCCAGATCTGTTGTCATTGCCTAAATAGTACTCCCTGAAAAAACAGTTTTGGCAGTGATAAGGATATATATTTTTTTAAATCATTCTAGAGCCTATATTTATATAGTAAGCACTATCTTGGAAAGATAGGGTAAATTCAAGGCAGAGTTCAAAAGGAAATTTTCATTTTAAGCAGATTAATCAATATCAAACGAAGATATTGGGACTATAAGCAAGGGGTTTTCCATATTTTGTTCCAGATTTTTAGTAACTAGTTTGGATCCACATCTTTAGTAGATTCTATAGCTACATATGTACTTTTTCTCCATCGTGGATTATGTTTCAAAGTTTTAACCCATCACTTGTTCCTTGACAATGTAAATTTTAGGTTTATTTTGAAGTCATCAAGATGTGTATATAGTTTTAGTAATTTGTAATTAAAACTTTCCAAATATTATGGGTCCCAAAGACTATGTAATTTTTGTATAAATTAGATTAAAAATTAAAGAGAAGGGTTGGTTTCTAAACAAAAAAGACTTGTGTTGGTATAAGTATATGAACTCTTATATCAAAGATTCTTTTAGCATTGTTTATTAGTTAGTTCTCCTAGTGATGTTTTTCTTGTGCAATTCTATAAGTGTTTTTAGTCTTCATATTTGAAATGAAAGTCATATAAGTTTACAGAATTCATTTGGTGCTCTGCTTTACAAGTTTCAAGTATTGTCACTTTTTCTTATAATATCAAAGAAAAATCATTCTAATTCTATGTATTGATTTTTATTTCTTTTCTCACCTATCAACCATAAGCGTTATTCATCCTGCCATTGAGCTATGATTATTCTTGCACCAGATCTTGAAATATTCATTAGAATGAAAACTTAGTTGTAACTTATTTGAAATTTGATTATCATATGTGAGCTTTGATATGATGTAATATGGCTATTGTTTCATTTCATTTTTTGTAATATTAAATATATAACAAAGAAATTAATTATTTCATGAAATAAATAATAATTTATCATTCTAAATGTTATTTTTTAGAAAACAAGGATCTTCCAAAATATTTGAATTATCCTCATCATATAGATCCTCATCACATTGGGTTTTATCCTGAGATGGCAGATGATGCTCATGATGACATAGACACATATGAAACTGAGGTCGATGTTGGTACAGATGACAACAATGATGATGATCATCATCATCATCATCATCATGGTGATGATGATGATGATCTTGTTGTTGGTAGCATCCAGTGACATTCATGATCATATAGAATGCATCATGGATCACTTTTTATATATTATTATGATTCCAATTTTCATGGGTATTATCATATGTATCATTTTCATGGCCTATGGTACCATATTGTTGAGTTGTATCTTTTTGACTTGTATCATTTTAACTTGTGTCAACTATTGGACATGTATCATTTTCACATGCTATTGATCTACTAGAAAATGTGAATTTCACTTGTTTTAGTTATATATGATGATGATCTTATCAATATTGACTCTCCAATTTTTACATATTGAAAGTGGTTGATGATTTAGATGCATATTTATTATGTATGATGGTTTTGATTTACTGCTCATGATGGATGTTTTCAAATTCACTTAAATTTGAGATATTTCACTCACTTGTTTTCATTATAGATGTTGATCATGTTACAATCATTATCATATTATTTTATTTATACTAGATGTTGGAGATTTAATAAGTATAATGATGTTGTTAATTTGTATGGATGTTTGTTTCCCTAAAAATTCTTTATAAATGTTATCCTATAAAATATTTCAAATGCATTGATATGACTTATTGTATAATCATATAAGTTATATAAGAGACATGATATATTTAACTAATTAAATTGAAATAAAACATATCCATTTAACTGTATGTAAAACAATAATCATTTTTGGAGGAAAGAAAAGAAGCAAAAAAGGAAGCCAAATTGGAAGAAAAATTGGAAGCCACACGAGAAGCAAAATGAGAAGGAAAAACATAAGTAAAATAGAAGAAAAAATGGAAGCAAAATGGGAAGAAAAACTGGAAATCAAATCAGAATCCAAACTAGAAGCAAATCATGTCACTAAGCCTGCTGCTATTCGCAATGTTTGGAAGAAAAAACAAAAGAAATAATGGAAGCCAAATTGGAAGAAAAATTGGAATCCAGAGTTACTAGAAGAAAAATTGGAGGCAAAACAAGAAGCAAAACTAGACACAAAAATGGAAGCCAAACTAGAAGCCAATTGGAAGCAAATCTTGGTGTTAATTCTGGTGCTATTCGTGACTCTATTCTTAATGCTCTTTTTGATGTTATTCATGGAACTATTTATTGCTTCATGCCTCACACTATTTCCATCATAATTTCTGGAGAAATTTCTTGTGTTATTCCCGATGTTATTGCTAGCGCTATTGTCGATTCTATTTTCAGCGATATTCCCTACAATATTTCTGGTATTATTTATGGAAATATTTAACCAACGCTATTCCTGGAATTATTTCAAATGTAGTTTCAAGTTTTATTTATGGTGTTATGATAAACATTCTTGATTTCACCCATCTTTCTATCGGAAAAGGTGTCGAATTCGTGAACTAAAATACACTAAATTCTGGCAGTATTTTATGTGTTATTTTCCTGTTCTATTGCAGCATTTCTCAGGTGTCAATCCTTGGTCAATTAGATCTGTATCCCTATAACATTGCTTCATAATTTGATCCTCTCATCCTATTGTTGCAGAAGGACTAGAGACCCTAGGACTTGTTTCTAAATATTCCTCAAACTCTATCTACATTCCTAATACAAATTTGTCAAGAGATACTCGCTCCTAAGGCAAAATATTATAGGTTCTTTCATAGAAGATTCTACTTTAGCCTTCGAGATAATTTCATGTATATAAGTTTATTTCCACAAATATCTATTCCTTTTCTTCCTTCTCCATCCTCTTTGATTGGCATAGTTAGCTTCTTTGAGGGCACCATGTTTGTCTTCTTCACTACTCATGCAATGCAACCTTATGTTCCCTAAACCTAGTGAGGTCAAGCCTACTTTAGTATGTTGAAGAAATGCACAGGTTCTTACCTCTCCTCTTACCACCTGAAAACCTTAGAATATGGGATACATCTACCAAACTTTGAATCAATGCATGCAAATAATCTAGGAACACATATGCACCTTAATAGCCTCCCCGACAATGATGCTAAAAATGTGGGGAAAACAATTTTTCCTTTAAATTAGAGAAACAAATCCACTCTTACATTAATTATGAATCTGTGTAGGCTTAAATTAAGGATATCATACAAAATATATGGAATGGAAATGCTAATTAGACAAATGAATCTCTAACAAAGGCCATTTCACACCTACTCTTGACAAACATTCAGGCTATTACATACTTCAATACAATAAGAAAAGAGTCACATGATTGCATAATAAACCACACTATCACACAACCTATTCTCACTTGGAAACAAAACTTTTGCAACCAATCAATCACTCAATCAAACGTTGAACACACACATTCAAAGAAAGAGCAATTCAATCTGTAATAGAAAGGTAAATAACTTGCTGCTACACTAGTATGGAGGACCAGTCCAAGACTATGTTGTCACACCATTCAAAATATTTCTACAATCAATAAATCATAAATAAAATATACAATAACAATAATCACATAACTAAGAAGAATTAATGTAAATAATTAATATATAGTAATTAACCAATGATTGATGCTAAGAAGGATGGCCCCTTCTCCTTATGAGGGGTTGGTGCACTAACGTACACGCATGATACACAGAGAAAGATATAATGCAATAAAGTTGAGATTTGCATTAACAAAACATTAGGATTGCAAATCTTTTGTGTTTCCCCCCTTATTTCCAATCCCATTTTATAAAATATCCGATGCCCCCATGCGAAAACAATCCTCTTATTTATAAATTTGTAAATACAACAAGAAGCTCATGATGAGAATATTCCAATTCTCATGTGATCATAAAATAAAAATATATTTTAATATTTCATAAAATAGTTTCCATGATAGGGGTGAAGTTGTCATAGTTTCCATTAATTACAATAATTTTTACAAATAATCTCAACTAAATGTTTTTTTTGCTCCAAAAATATCTTTCGGTGATCAAACTAACTTTGACTTGATGTGCTCCTAAATTTAATCTATATGACTAATGAGAAAAAGATAGTATGTGCAAGGCAAATTGTTCATGTATTAGCAATGTATTAGCACTAACTCGCGTAGTCTTGATCCAAATTGATGAAGGAAATTGGGAGTGTAATCATGTAACAACAAATTCAATGAATCAATTAAACCTAAAACATCCCATATATTAGCTTGATAATAAAAATTTCCTAAGGCAGTAATTCTTTATGCCAAATAATAAGAAAAATTAAACTAAGAAAGTGACATATGGAAAAGGACATACTTAGGTGAATAAATATTTTAACAGTGGTAAAATGTGGTCTAATTAGTTAAAAAGGAGGAAAATAAATAGGAAAATAGATAAAAATAGTTGAAAATTCCATGGCCCAATAATGTGATCATAAGGAGGAAAAATTTTGGAGGGGTTGTAGAAGCTACAACATTTGGTGATTGAATGGAAGAACCCCAACTTCTCTACTTAGGACTAACTTTATGTATACAACGTAGATTTCAGGAAGTATTGTGTCACCCTATATATTATTGTAGCTTCCTTACTTAGCTCAATTATAGATGGAGTATCGTTTTTTCCTCTTGTGGACTTAAGACAATCATAGACCTAGTCAAGCTTTAGTAGTTTCGATAAGTGGGTAGGAGTATGTAAATTGTGAGTTTAAGATGTCTAGAGTTTCGTTTTCATATATAGTGTTTCTCTACTGCTAGAAATCCTATTCAATACCCCGGTAGAATCACTTCAAGGAATGACAAACATTACTTCATTGTCACCAGGCCTTCTTAGTACCCCGATGAAGTTGCTTGCCTCACCTCTCTGTGGAGGAAGCCTTTCTATTCTTTCAACTTATATTTATTTTATTAATTTATTCCTATTACCATTTTATCAATGTTTATATCACCATGTGTGGAAAAGGGATCCCAACTTATTTTATGAACAAGAGAGGTTTTTCATTGTTTTACAATGACCCTTATAAGTACCTATAAAATTAGTTTAATCGATTAAGTTTTCTCCTTTCCCTTCTCTACTCGACTGAGTTGACATGTTAGAAACCAACCAATATAAATGGTTAATTCAAGGAAAAATTATCCTAATATGGATACAAGCATCATATATTTTCTAAGGCTTAGGAGTGAGTCATATTTTCTGTCTAATAATCGTCGACTCTTAAACACATTTAGGCCCAAACAAATATAGGGATTAAAAGATAACCAAGTTTTGTGAGTGATAACAATTTCCTTTCAACTTTCTGCAACATTATCTCAGAGTTAGACAGGGAAAATTTCATACGCAATCTTCTTAAATCAAAACACCAATAGTGATATGAACAAAAACATGACATGATACAAGTTAATAAAAAAGAAAGAATTCTAAATACTGGTAAAGGAGAGTGTTGTAGTGCAATGCAAACATAAGTAGAACAATAATAATAATAATAATACCTAAATCTTAATCTATCTAAACTAGAATGTCAGGGTTATGTTAAAACAAATTTCCATTGTAACCATTTAAATTGTTCCTAACATTCCTAACCTAGAAGTGAAAAGATATAAGTAGCTAATACTAATACAAAACAATGTGAAGAAATGAAAATGTGTATCTCA
The DNA here is from genome assembly GCA_031772625.1 of Pinus tabuliformis. Lineage (NCBI taxonomy): Eukaryota > Viridiplantae > Streptophyta > Pinopsida > Pinales > Pinaceae > Pinus > Pinus tabuliformis. Next base: position 658,621,943 of record CM062817.1, read on the forward strand.
AGAACTTGCACAACAAATTGAAGGTCTTGCATATTGGCATAAAGGTGTGCCACAAAAGATTTCTTTAACCACTCTGTAATTTTACCTTGTTGATTAGAAAATTTATGATACAAACATTGAATGTTTCCCGTGAATGTACATGCATTGATTTTTTTAGTCTTAGTAAACATCAATAAAGGTTGAAACTTATCATTAGCAATGACACTTTCCAAGTACGATTCTTCTAACCATTCAATGATTGGATCACGATACTTGAAAAAACCAATTCAAGATTCTTGAAGTTATTGGAAAGATAATCTTTGAATCGATGTGATCATATAATGAAGAGATTCTTGCAAGGGAAATATAATCTGATCTTGCTGAAAATATTTGTTAATATTGTGAGTACCTAACATAACCATTGGCAAAAGTTGAAGTTCCTCAACTTCTTCACAAGTATCTAGACAGTTAGAAGATAAATCATAAAGATCAATGGGCTTGATAAGATCAACCGATGTAAAATAACTACCATTAGATACACTAATGGGAAAATGATTAATTTAGTGATATATGTTAGAACGAGTGTTATGATCAGATTGGTGGATTGGCATATACGATTCTTGATTCTCCTTTGATCCCCCCTGTATTTGATTACATACTAGACCAACAATATGATAGCTTAGGAAATTAAAAACAATTGATGGTATCATAAATCTGGGAAACCAATTAGGATATTAGGCTGAAAATATATTAGAAGCTTGTGTCAAATAAAATCTAGTATGCATATCAACATGGGATATTAATCTTCCCAGATGACGGTTTTGATCCACCAAAGAGATCAAGAATTTACTAACCTTGAAAAGGATAAATTGTACTAGAGAAAAAATGACCAGATTTAGAACATAAACAAGAAGGACAAGGAGCTAATCATTCATGGGATTACCACCTAAATGCCCACATGTTTGCGATCAACATGGGTGGGTGTGACATTGTCTTGGGGGTTGAATGGCTTCGCACACTTGGCCTAATCACAATATATTTCCAAGAGTTATATATGAGCTTTAAGTAGAATGACCACATGCATACCCTCCGCGGACTCCAGGCAGGTGCTCCTTCTATGATCAGCTCCCATCGGATGGAAAAATTGTTAAAAAAGGGCCACCATGGAGTTATCGCCCAATTTAATTCCATTCAAGCCTTCGAGCCCACCTCTCTTCAAAACATCAGAGTCTCGGGACCTCAGAGGGTGAAAATCTGGGGTTGTGGGAATGATAGAATATTGGAAGTAGGAAAAAATTTGGAATATTAGAACCCCAAATTTCAAAACCTTGGAATATGGGGAGTAGGAATAATTTTGTGACTTCGGGACCCCATAGGCTTAGAATCTAGGGGCATCAGAAGGTTGAATATAAGAGGTTTATTTAAAAGAAACTTGAGATAGCATGGAACTAGGGAAGCAGGATGAATCTCAGAACTTCAGAACTTCAAGATTTTGGAACCTTGAAATATCAAAACCTCAAAAGATCAGAACCTCGGAACTTCATAACTTCAAACTTTTAGAATTTCATAAATTGTTATTAATGAATCATTTTTAAAAGTATAGAGGGTTGTGGGGACTATGTAGTTACAAAGGAATTCATTTGCAAAACCAAAGAACCAGGGACCCTTTCTCTCTCCTCGGACATGACACATGGCAGCAGTTGACTATACCGAAGAAGTTGATGGTGGGAAATTCCATTAGCATCACATGGTTGTATAGAGGAAATGTCATAGTTAGAATCAAAATTATTCAGTGGTCTAATGGGGTACATCTTGGTGACATGTGTCACCATTATGGATATGCCATGTGGGTATTTCGGAGGTCGAAGATTTTGTAACTCCTTTGTAATTGAAATTTGAGAAACCTCTACTATAGGGAGCTTCCAATGTTGTTGGCACTTGGTCATGGAGCCTAAAGAAGCAAGGCTATAGAGAAAGAACATAGCGAGATAGGCCTCCGGAAAGATACTAAAAGCTTTAATTCATAAGTGTTGTCGCTAGTCACAGCACCCGGTCCTATGGTGGTAACATAATAAGAGGAGAAGCAAAAGGGGACAAAGGCCAATAACGGAATCTCACGATCTTTTAATTTCATCTTAATAAAGTTACGAAATGTGGCGCTCTGATATTGTAGCACAGAGGTGTATGAAGGATGAATGAGTCAGTAGCTACGAGTAACTATGTGCAAAAGAGTTGGTCACTAGAATAAATAGAAACTATCAAGATCGTTGAGTCAAGGGTAACGAGGACCATGATTGAACAGGATGATTTAAAGGACTATGTGATGAGTTCAGACAAGCCATATGTGATATGGCTTCCATGCTACGAGGAATTGAATGAATATCAGAGCCTCAGGGACAAGATATTTATTCACATAAAGAATAGGAGCCTCCTGGGAGTATAGACTGATTGAGATTTAATTCTTAACATGGAGAATCACACAGTGACCCATTCGATGAATTATTTGTAATGAAACTAGGGTTGGTGAGTGAACGAAGCCCATCATTCCATTTAATGCCTCAACACTAGGATTCAAGCAATGGGACACAAAACGGGATGGAGAAGCCATGTAGAGGTACACTCTAATAGTGTGAATGGAAAAGTGATGGTTTATAGAGACAACATCGTTCACTATGTTTTAGTGAAACAAACCGAGGATTGTGGTTGAGCAATAGGGGGGAGAGCAAAACTATTTCTAGTGAGTTGTATGGAGAGCTTTGTGGGTGTGTGTGCACTGCTGAGGAGAGACCAAGTCCACCAATGTTGCAGAGATAGGATGATAGTACCTATACAGAGGAAAGAGACCTATAGTGAGTCTGCGCTACAGTGTGAGTGGCCGCGAGAGCTTGTGGAATAGAAGTGGGTGAGTGGTGAATGTATTCTATTGAGAGAAGAGGGCCAAGAAGTATGATGTTGTGTTGTGGAAAGAGTCATGAGAGTTCTCTAATGAGTGACCACTGTTGAGTAGACCAATAGGCTGCTGCAGAATGAGCAAAGGATAGAGAATTTTTGTGGGCCAAGGGCTGAGCAGAACAAAGAGCTGAAAACAAGAAGAGATGATTCCAATTATAGTGAGCATTAAGTTTTCTTTTTACAGTGGGTTGGAGCCTGGATATAGGAATTTGGTTCTTCCATCTCTAGTGGGTGTTTGAGAAGGCTTAGGGGTTGGTGCCTCCTGAAATTTGGTTCTTGCATAAATCCAAGGAGATGCAAGTTGGTGATTGAAACAAATCCATGAATCTAGTGCTTCAGATGGTGCTTCTAGTAAGTTGATCAGGTGTCTGCAAAAGGAGGAAGTCTTTGCTTCCTGCTAGTGGGTGCTAGAAAAAAATCAAAGGGATTTGGTGCTTCCTACGTGTGGTGGCTCACAAACAGATTGATGTAATAGAGTAGGCTCTTTCATTTTTACATCAATAACAACAACAAGCTTTGGTAATTTTTTCCCAGAAGGGTTTCCACGTTAAACCTTCATGTCTCACTTCATTTTTTCTCATGATGTGTATGCTTGTATTGGTTGACATGGTTTTTGTTATGGTTTTTTAATGGTTAGTCTCATATAATGGATTCCATGTTTGAATGAGTAAAGATAATTTGGCATAAAATTTTAAACTATCCTTAATACTGATTCACCCCTTCCCTCTTAGTATTAACATTGTTTCCAACAATTGGTATCAGAGCAAGGTTTCTTCAGGAACAACTTGACAGATAGAAGGAATATAAAAGGGAAACAATGGATAATCAAGTTTAGCTAACAACATATGGAGTTTCATTTCTAAATGGATTAGATTATGAGCTTTGGAAGATTAGAATGGAAGCCTACTTGATGGTAGTCAATGAAGACATTTTGATTTCTGTGATATATGGAGAGAGGAATGAGTTCAATACAGAAGCCAAGAAAATCATCATGAAAGGGTTTTCTAAACCCGATGTTGAGGAAGTAAGGCACTATGAGATAGCAAAGGAAATGCTAAACATATTGAAATGTTTGTATGCAAAAGATTGCAATGTGTCTCAAAAGAAGGTCTAAGAACCTTGTTTCTAAAGTAGTGAACTAGAATATGTAGTTGCTGGAGATAAGAATAAAAGGAAGAAAAAGGAGAAGGAAAATAAAAGGAAACATGCTAAAAAGATTGAAGATATTTATTCATGTGAGAAAATTGTTCATCTTCAGTCCAAATATGGTGAAGAAGAAGACGCAGATGAGAGGCCAGGCTGCTCGAAAGATAAGCTATTTGTTTCTGACAAATGTAAAGAAATAGGCCATTCATTATCTAGATGTTCATGTGAATCAATTGAGGATAGATATAGCCATGAATCTAGTAGTAATAGTGAAGATATACCCACTTTAGTAGCAATAGAAAATGAGGGATATGTTGGAATATAATCCTAACATCTACATTTATTTTTTAGCCTAAGTATCCTTAACTTAGCCACATGCACTAAAAATCATTTTCACACTTGGTTTTTGGTAAACTAGCTCGGTGGACCAACTTTCCCTTGTTTTTTGCCTTTAAAGGCTTAATATTATGGAAATATTGGTCCAACCACTTTCCTAAACCACTGCTATGCTTGGAGTGGTGGAGAGAGCTGAGTAGACACTTCTGGCCACTTAGTCCTTTTTTCCTCTTTTGAGGGTGGGTTTTCCCACGAGGTTTTCCCTCTTTCTTCATTTTATGAGGATCTTTTATTTATTGTACCTAAGTACCTAACATGGCATCTTGGCTGGGACTCAGTTTAGATCAATGAGTTAGGATGAAGGGGGGGTGTTGGAATATAATCCTAACATACATTTATTTTTTAGCCTAAGTATCCTTGACTTAGCCACATGCACTAAAAGTCATGTTCACACTTGGTTTTTGGTAAACTAGCTCGGTGGACCAACTTTCCCTTGTTTTTGCCTTTAAAGGCTTAATATTATGGAAATATTGGTCCAACCACTTTCCTAAACCACTTAGATGTCTAAATGGTTTAGGAAAGTGGTTGGACCAATATTTCCATAATATTAAGCCTTTAAAGGCAAAAAACAAGGGAAAACTGGTCCATCGAGCTAGTTTACCAAAAACCAAGTGTGAACATGATTTTTAGTGCATGTGGCTAAGTCAAGGATACTTAGGCTAAAAAGAAATGCAGATGTTAGGATTATAGTCCAACACCCCCCTTCATCCTAACTCAATTTTCTAAACTGAGTCCCGGCCAGATGCCATGTTAGGTGCTCAGGTACAATAAATAAAGGATCCTCATAAAATGAATAAAAAGGGAAAATCTCATGGGAAAACCCTGCCCCAAAAGAGGAAAAAAGGGCTAAGTGGCCAAAAGGGCCTACTCAGCTATCTACACCACTCCAAGCATAGCTCTGAATTCTAAAAATTTCTTTTCAGTGAAAGACTTGGTGAAGATGTCTGCAACCTACTGCTCAGTGGGGTAGTATTGCAGTGACATGACTCGATCATGGATCAACTCGTCGATGTAATGCATGTGAATCTCAATGTGCTTGGTCCTCTTCCTCTGAACTAGATCAATCAATATCTGAATGGACCCCTGATTGTCATAAAATATGACAGTCAGAAGTGGATACTGAATACCAAACTCAGAGAGAAGCCCTTGCAACCAAACAACCTATGTAGTTGCATTCACTGCACCTCTATACTCTGCCTCGGCTGTAGATAAAGCAATCGTGGATTTCTTCTTTCTACACCAGAAAAAAGGCCCTAAACCAAAGCTAAAAACATAACAAGAGGTGGAATTGCGGTCTGTACCATCGCCAGCCCAATCAAAATCTATGTACCCAACCAAAGTGGGCAATCTACAGCATAAAAGTTACCAAAACTGGAAGTCGCTTTCACATATCTAAGGATTATCTTTGTAGCTTTCTAGTGAAGCTCATGGGGCTCCTACATATATCTAGAACAAACTCCTACTGCAAAAGATATATCAGGTCGGGTGTGAGTAAGATACAAGAAACTCCCAACCAACTGTCGATATAGTGTACTATCCACCAAAGGTGTAGTACCCGCATCCTCAAATTTGATCCCTGAAAGAAAGGGAGATGTTGTTGGCTTGAATTTTGTCATCTGAAAGGGTACAAGTAGATCTAATGCATACTTAGACTGTGCCATATTGATCCCTGAAGTAAACTGTGAAACTTCAAGACCAAGAAAGTAGTGCAACAGTCCCAAATATGTCATGGAAAATCGATCATGCAATGCTAATTTTTCTTAATCAATAGCTGAGGTAAGGTTCCCTGTCATAAGTAAGTCATCTATATAAAGTACTATCAGAAAAATAGAATCATCATGTTGCAACAAATAAACATTCACATCCGATTTGCATCGAATGAATCCAATTGAAATTAGGAAAGAATTCATCTTTGCATACCAGGCTCTAGGAGCCTGTTTTAGGCCATACAAATATTTCTTTAATATATAAATGAGGGAAGAGTTCTGACTGTATCCCTGTGCCTAGTCCATATATATCCCCTCCTTGAGATATCCATGAAGAAATGCACTCTTCACATCCATGTGATGAACTTCCCATCTGCGAGAAGCAGCAATGGCTAAAATTAGTCAAATGGAGTCCATTTTTGCAACAGGTGCAAATGTCTCTATGTAGTCTATGCCATGTACCTGTGAGTATCCTTTCGCAACAAGTCGAGCTTTTTACTTTCTAATCTCACCATCTACAACAATATTTTTCAATAGATCCATCGACATCGAACAAGATTTCTTCCTTTCGGAAGTGGAACCAAGTCCCATGTGTTGTTTTCCATCAAAGCAAACTACTCTTCATACATGGAAGCCTCCCAAAGCAGGTTTCTAGCAGCCTCAGAGTGTGACTGTGGATGTGAACCAAGTCTCATATATCAATGTATGGGAAGGAATGGTTTGGTGGCAACCAGGGCTTGAGGAGCCCCAAAAAACTGTGATCTAGTCCTTCTTGCATCCGCAGGATCACCAACTAGTTCACCCGCATCTTGCAGGGTTTTCTCTGCCCAAGTTCGCAGCTGAGTTGGAGGAGCCATGAACTGATCCCCATCCTATAAATTAGACCCAAGGGGCTTCTCTGATGTCTTCTATAAATTTCTCGAAGAATTTTCGGACTCCTCCTCATCAGTGGCAACAAGCGGTTCCTCGGCAGGGTTTGCTGAAAAATCATGCAGTGATTCTTCTTAAAACTTCACACTTCGAGCTACAAGGAACTTTTCAGTGTGAGAGTCTAGCAATATATATCCTTTGACACTTTCAGGATATCCAAAAAATATACATTCAACACTTTGAGGTGCCAAAGCCTTCCTCTTATCTGTCAGAATGTGAGCCCATGCTCATGAACCAAAAATGTGAAAGTGCGACACTTTCGGTTTCTTACCGGTCCAACATTCAAATGGAGTTGTGCCTTTGAGTTCTTTGTGAGGAAAGTGGTTCTGAATGTATGCTGCATAATTAATAGCTTCAGCTCATAGCTTAGGAGCTAATGATTTGGACTGTAGCATACAATTGGCCATCTCTTTTAACGACAGGTTTTTCCTCTTCGCAACACCATTTTGCTGTGGTGTTTATGGCACTGTGTGTTGTAGCTATATACCTGCATCAATACAAATTTGCTGCACATATTTGTTGACATAATTCCCCCGATTATCAGTATGGAGTATCTTAATATTACACCCAAACTCATTCTCAACAAGTGCTTTAAATTCTATAAGGCATTCAAATACTTCCGATTTTAATTACAGAAAAAATACCCAAGTAAAGTGAGAGAAATCATCTATGAAGGTGAGTACATATCGAGCCTTACTGATTGAAGGCTGCGGGAATGGGCCCATGATGTCACTATGAATCAGCCCAAGAGGTGAAGAAGCTCTATGTGCCTTCCCTTTGTCAAACTTTTTCTCCATATGCTTTCCAAGAATGCATCCTTGACATACACCACTTGTGAATTTAATAGTGGGAAATCCTTCTACCATGTTTTCCTTGCTGAGTTGATGCAAGTACTTATCGTTTAGATGGCCAAATATTTCATGACATAACCTGCTGATATCATTATATTGTGACAGAAATATAATGCTAATAGATTTAGGAACAAAGTTGGAGAGGAAATACAAATGAGAACTGTGATCTGCAATTCCATGTGCAAGCTATGAGCCCGTGGAAATGTCGGTAATCACTACGAAGGGTGGAGGGAACTCCACCTTCCTTCCAGAGTCGAAATGAGTGATTTGATATATTGAGAGAAGATTTGCAGACAATGAGGGATCATGAAGCACATTTGTGAAGCAGCCCCCTTCAAGGTCTACAGTTCCTTCTCCTCACACCTTTGCGGGTGTAGCATCTCCCAAGTAAATTGGGGATCTGGTGCTTTCTTCGATGGAGGAAAATTCATCTTTTGATGTAGAAATATGGTTCAATGCACCTGAATCAAGGATCCAAGCTGATGGAGTGGATGTGACAGCCATTAATGCATAACCATCTCGTGCTCTCCCTCTCCCATCTCCCATTCTGTTATCATCCTTCTTCTTTGCATTCTCGGGCACGAGATTGTGCTACTACAATTTCTTAGCCATCTCATTGATTGCTTTCCTCTTGCAATTTTATCCGGGATGAAAAACTTTAGAATAGTAGTTGTAAAGTGTTCTTTCCTTCTTCTTCTTACCCTTAGGCAAAGAAGAGCTCTCTAAAGATTGTACGGGTCTCTCCTTCAATTCATTAAATTTACCCTTCCCTTTTTGCTTGTCATTAAGAGCTCCTCTTTGAAGCATCAGTAGCCGCAAGTGCTTGGTTCTTTGAATGCTTGATGGCACCCATTTGGACTAACTTAGCTTGCTCTTGAGTCAATTCTGCAATGAAGTCATTCAACGGAGGCAATTTCCATTTTTCCTGAGTCAATTTAGATGCTTGAAAAGACGATACAAATACGGAATATTCGAGGCCTAATTTCGAGAGAACCGAAAGGATGAGTTGATCTCCCTCTTTCTTCACTCCACATGCATCAAGTTTAACGAGGAGGAATTCAAACTTTGTGAAGTATTCTTGTAGGTTGTTGAAATGAGTTGGATTGAGGGATATGAGTTCATTCTCTAGTTGATGCACTCTCATTTCATCCTGCTTGCCGAATAGTCCTTCCAATGTGGTCCAGACCACATCGGGAGTAGTGGCTCCACTGACATGAAAGAGGAGTTCTATGGAAATTAATAGGCATATCAGCCCAACTACTTCATCTAATTTATTGAAATACTTTATCTTCTCCACTGCAGAAGTCGGTTCAGTCTCTATTTTGATTGTTACCTTGTAAATCCCTTTGCTTCGGAGGAGCAGAGTAATCTCTATCTTCCATTTGAAGTAATTGAAAGGATTTAGAACGAGTTTTTTGGGATGAGAGAGATGATCCATTGCTGCTTATTGCACCTCCTGATGATCTATACCTGCAAATAAAACCGTGTACAATCCACTAGATTCGATATTCTTAAGGAGAAGAGACAATATCCCATAAAGAGAATAGGGGTATCACTATAAGTGATGAAGATGGAATACTCAGATCTATGGAATATTCCATGGACACAGAGATGGATTTATACCTATATGTTGGCTCATCCAACACCTTTGAGAGTTAATAAAATGATCTATATGAAAGGATCTATTTGAGGAAGAATTTCATCTATGCTCTAAAAGAGATTAAGGAGCTATAGGAATAAAATTTCAAGAAAAAGGATTAGTTGCATGAGTATGAGCTTAAGAATGAGAAGTTGAGAAAAACAATAGTTAATATAAATTCTCAACAAGAATAGGCTAGAATATTGAATGGAAGGCTAACCATTCAACTAGATGAGAGAGAATCTCACTGTAAGAAACTACAAGTTGAAGTAGTCTCATTGGGACATGACTTTGAAAAGTCAAAGAAAGAGTTGTCTCAGTACTAGAAGCGTGAGGAGAGCACAAAGACTTTAAATGAGATGCTTGTTAAACATGGATCTTCTCTCATGAAATATAGTTTTTATTTCAAATAAAAACCAACATCTTAGATTGTGAAGGCTGAGGGGTCGACTTCCCCAGTAAAGTATGTTTGAGGTTCTAATAACCAAAAAGGGAAAGAGTTTTTTGGGCAGAAGTTGTAAGGGAAGATAAGGCAACAATAGAATGGTAAGAATCTACAATAAGTAGAGCAATAGAACAGAACCAAGCAGTGGCAAGAACAAATGGAAGGAAGTAATGCAAACTGCTATTGAAGGCACATAAAGAACCAAAATAATTCCTTTCACCCTCAAGGACAAAGCCTTCAAAGAAAAGGTAACCTCTATCATCAAAATCCTTTTCATGTCTATTGTTTTTTCTTGCAACAATTTTGGACATAAAGCCATAGACTATAGATGGAATACAAGAAAACAAGATACATTGGGTACAAGCAACCCAAGAATGCACAAAGTGGCTAGGTGTAATAATGTTGGTAGTGATAGGAGTTTTGAGAAGAATGTTGTCAAGAATAGTAACTCATCTGCCCCATTCTATTGCTATGTCAAATGCTATAATTATCGAAACATTGGGCACAAGAGAGAAAGTTGCAGATATGAGAAGAAATGGCATCCTTCGCAGCGTATGCAAGCAAATGTAACCACTCAAGACTTGAAGAATAGAAGAAACAATGGAGTTGAGTAATGAAAGATTGAATTCAATGCTCTATGTCGAAAGAGAAAGATGAAAAGAGGAGGAAGAAATTTGAAGAATGATCCTCCTACTCTTGTAGCAAAGAGGAGTTGAAGGAGAAGTTTCCTCTAGCCATGTGTAACTAAGAGAAAGTTGAAACATGGGAAAAGCAGAAATTGGAAAGTAATGCTCCTTTTATGACTCGAACATTGAAAGTTTGGAAGAATAAGGAAAACGATCTACTCACGGAGAGTAGATCCTTTGTTTCTTTTTAGTAAAAGAAGAGAATGGCCTCAAGGGAGGGTGAATAATTCAGATGCATGAAGCTAGAAAGAATAGAGAGAAATTTGCATCTCATTATTGAAGGGATGGTCGAGTCCCCTTGCTGATTACAATAATGTATTTGTTTGTTTCAAATGTTTTAGCATTGAAAGAGAGAGGAGGAGTGCAGCCAACTAGGTTTTAAGTGGATTACGCAAAAACATTTTATGTTGTGAAAAGAAGATGATTTGTAGTAGAAGTGTGGAATGAAGAGGCACAAAGTTATGAGAGGTCCGCACGATTAGTCCCCATGTAGATACAAGGAAGAATATGAAGGAGATTAGAGAGAATTGCCTCAGGGGGAGTTGGTTTAATAGAAGTGGAAGACAACAATTGTCTACCTCAAGATGAAAGATTCAAAATGGAATGAAAGGTTTGAATCTTGAGTGAAATAGATAGATTTCATTTAATATTTTGAATATGATTTTTCTTAGTATTCTTGTGTTCATAAATCACAATGGGTATTATCTTTCAAAGTCCCTGTTGAAGCCCAAAATTGTCTCTTTTTGACAACCTTCCTATACTCCATCCTCCTTTTTGACTCTAATAACTCAGACAGAACACCAAAGGACACTGCTCACAAACAGATCACAGATCAATACACCAGTATTTTTGACGTGGTTAAAACCCTCAAAGAGGGAAACAGTCCACGGCTTGAGCCAACACGGCCACTTCAGGCAATTTATTAATAAAAGAATGAAAATTTACATAAGCTTCTCTCATGAACAGTTAACCTACAAATGACCCTTCATGCTCTTTAAATAGAGATCATGGACCAATCGGGTGTTAAGCCACGGATCAAGTGTCGGTAATACCGAGGAGAGAATGAACCGTCGGATCACTACATATCGTGACCGTCGGATTGTAAGTTACAAAATGTACGTAGTAAAGAAACACACTTTACCTAACTCTACACTAGACCAAGTTATACTTAACTATTTCCTATGTGTCGGAATATCCTAACATCCCCCCTTAAGAACAACTTGGGATAGGATTGAAGGATTTACAAATATGACACAATAGGAAAAGGAAGGAGGCACTAGAGCCTATCCCCCCTAAGTGACAACTTCCTGAACTCCAGCCATAAATCGAAATTTAGTAAACTTCGCCTCCGTGAGATCCTTTGTAAAGATGTCTGAAACTTGATCATCTGTTGAACAATATTGCACTTCAAGAACATGGTCGTGAATGAGCTTTCTGATGAAGTGCATATGCAGTTCAATGTGTTTGCTGTGTTGATGTTGGATTGGATCTTTGCATAGTTGAATGGCACTTTGATTATCACACCAAAGTGTAGTCGGATGCTGCTGTTGAAAGCCAAACTCTGACAGGATCTAACGAAGCCACAAGGCTTCCTTACTGGCTTCTACGGCACCACGATACTCTGCTTCTGCTGAAGAAAGAGAAATGGCACCTTGTTTCTTGCAAGCCCATGTAATAGGTCCTGAACCAAGAGTGAACACATAACCTGCAGTAGACTTCCGATCATCAGGGTCACCAGCCCAATCGAAATCAGTGAAACCAACCAATAGAGGAGATGCTTCGGCACTGTAATGAATCTCAAACTGAACTGTACCTTGAACATAACGAAGTATTCTTTTATCTGCTTTCCAATGACTTTCATGTGGGTTTTGCATAAACCGAACAACAAGGCCAACAGCAAAGGAAAGGTCAGGACGAGAATGGGTTAGATACAAAAGTTTTCCTACAAGTTGACGGTATAAGGTAGCATCAACTTTAGGAGAAGTACAAGTGACTGAAAGCTTGACTCCAAACTGAAAGGGAGAAGGGGCTAGCTTACAGTCTTCCATGTGAAAATGGCATAGAATATCATAGGCATACTTGGACTGGGAAAGGGAAATACATTCCTTGGATTGCAAGACTTGAAGACCAAGAAAATAATGTAAGTGTCCTAAGTCTGTCATTTCAAACTTCCTTTTAAGGCTAGACTTCACATGGTTTATAATGTTGGGATCACTACCAGTCAGGATAAGATCATCAACATAAAGAACAAGAATGATAAGAGACTTGCCCACTTTCTTGGTGTAGACAGTATTGTCAGAATGACACCTAGAAAAGCCAATTTCTAAAAGAAAGTTATCCATTTTGGGATACCAAGCTCGAGGAGCTTGCTTGAGACCATAAAGGGATTTCTTAAGCTGACATACAAGGCTGGAGTCTGTTTGTATAAAGCCAATAGGTTGTTCCATATAGATTTCTTCATGCAAGTCCCCATGCAAGAAGGCAGATTTAACATCCATCTGATGGACTTCCCATTTGAAAGAAGCAGCAAGGGAAAGAACAAGGCGGATAGAGTTCATTTTGGCAACAGGGGAGAAGGTTTCAGTGTAGTCAATGCCTTCAACTTGTGAAAAACCCTTAGCAACAAGACGAGCTTTATGTTTATCAAATTTCCCATCTGGTCCATACTTGGTTCTGTAAACCCATTTGCATCTAACAAGTTTTCGTCCCTTTGGTAGAGGAACAAGATCCCATGTATCTTTTTCCAATAATGAATGATATTCTTCATTCATAGCTACTTCCCAATCTAGATGGCCTGAAGCTTTTGCAAAGGTGTCAGGATCATAATTCACTGAAGCTTGAGCCAGTAAAGAAGAGGCTCTATCAAACTGAGAACGTGTACGTCATTGATCTGTAGGATCACCCGCAAGATCACCTGCTGCATCCCGAGTAGCCCGGACCCATTTTGGAAGCTGAGGAGCTGAAGGAGGATCCTGAGAAGGTGGGGGAGGATTGTCATCCTCGCTTTCATCATCTGAAGAAGAAATATTTTCAAAAGTAGAAGAGATAGGGAGAGGTGGCACATCCGCCGAACTAGGCTCGTAGGCCGATATATTTTCAACAAACTTTACATCTCTTCTAATGATAACATTTTTGGACTTAAGTGGAATAAGTCTATATCCTTTGACATCTTCAGAATATCCAACAAAAATACATTTTTCACTCTTAGGTTCTAAAGCTTTATGTTTCTCATCTGGAATATGGGCCCATTCTTCACTTCGAAAAACATGAAAGTGACTTACATCTGGTTTAATTGAGCTCCATGCTTCTTCTGGAGTGATATTCTTTAAAACCTTAGTAGGAGTGTGATTTATTATGTAATTTTCACAGTTAATTGCTTCTGCCCAAAAATTAAGACCAAGTCCTTTAGATTAAAGCATACAATTAGCCATTTCCTTTAAGGTGCGATTCTTCCTTTCAGGTACACCATTTTTTTGTGGAGTATATGGAACAGTATGTTGCATTTGAATTCCATTCTCAGTGCAAAAGTTGATGAATTTGTTGTTAACATATTCTTCGCCATTATCAGATCTTAGCTTAAGAATTTGATGTCTAGATTGTTTTTCAACAAAGGCCTTAAAGGCCAAGAACATGTTAAATACTTCACTCTTGAGTTTTAAGAAGTATACCCAAGTGCGTCTGGAGAAATCATCAATGAAAGTTAAGAAATACTTGTAGCCAGAGAATGAAACAACTGGAAGTGGACCACATAAATCACTATGCACAAGCTGTAAAGGGGCTGATGCATGCCAAGAGGCACGTTTTTCAAAACTATCCCGATGATGTTTTCTGAATACACATCCGGAACAAACACCATCTCTGCAAGATACCATTGGAAAACCTGTCACCATATTTTCTTTACATAGATTCTGAAGGGAGCGATAGTTTAAGTGACCAAATCGCTCATGCCAAAGTTTGCTCAGTTCATTGTTATGAGCAAAAAATACTAAGGGAAGATTTGATGACCCAAAGTTGTGAAACTTATACAACCTTGTAGAATCATCAGCAATTCCAGTAGCTAAAATCTATCTAGGATCTCTTAGGTCTTTAATTACAACATCGTGAGGTGAAAATTCAACGATTTTACCTTCACCTGAATGAGTTATCTAATATACAGATAGAAGGTTGCAGGATAAGGTTGGAACACATAATACATCATTAAATTGACCATTGTCTATATGAACAGTTCCAGCCCCTACAACACTAAGAGATCTATCATCACCAACATATATATTTTTGGTGTTACAATCATTTAAAGAAGAAAACATGGATTTGTTTTTGGCCATGTGATAAGAAGCTCCAGAATCAATGAGCCACTCATGAGAATGAGAAGAAGAAGATACATTTAGTGCATAGCCAGACCGAGATGCTTGACAACCACATGTAGAAAGTGCTATTCCTGAAGATGAAGTTGAAGTTGAAGAGTGCTCCAAATGGATGTTATGCTTCTTCATTGTTGCTTCCAAGGCTTCCATCTTCTTAAAGCATTTGGATTCTAAGTGGCCATCTCGATTACAAAAGTTGCAATGTCTATCAGTCTTCTTCCCTTTGTTTTTATTTGTCTTATCATTTTGTTGAAATGATTTTTCATTTTGAGGCTGAAATTGCTTAGGACCCTTGTTTGGTTTAGGACCATTCCTTTTAGGATACAACTTCTTAGGATTCTTTGAATTTGGTTGTTGTTGGGCGGCTAACGCTTTCTTAGAAGAGTTTCCAAGATTAAGAAGACCAAGGTGTAAGAGTTTTTCTTGTTCTCTTATTAAAGAATCACAAAAGGAATCAAAGGAAGGGGACTTGTAGGCTTTTCCTTAAGAAATGAAGGCTTCTCTTGTAGAATGGAAGGTGGAAACAAACACAGAATAGGCTGGTCCCAACTTAGTAAGAATGGAATAGATAAGGCTACTATCTTCTTTCTTAACCTTAACACCTTCCAAGTGAAGTCTAAGGGTCTTGAACTTGGACAAAAAATCTTCAATGCAAGAAAAATTATTGGGGTCCAATGTAGGAAACTAATTTTCGAGTTGATGGGCTTTAAGTTCATTTTTAATTCCAAAAAATTTAGTGATCTGTTTCATTGCTTCTTCGGGAGTATCAAGTTCTGCAATATGGAATCTAAGATCTGGAGAAATAGACATCCCTATCAATCCACGTGCTTGATATTGCCTATTTTCCCATTTAGCTGCCTTATCTTCATCTTTCGGTTTGGTTTCTTGGCATGAGGCTATTCTGTAGAGACCTTTACTTCTAAGTAAATCCACAACGTAGGACCACCATTGGAAGTAGTTGGTGCTGTCAAGAATAACTTGGCATGGACTTTCCATTTTAATAGAAACTGAAGCTATAGATGCTGAAACTAAGTGTTCCAATGGAAATATCTCAAAAAATTAGACTGGTTAAAAAAAAACGTCTCTGAAAACGGCTTCCGGATGAAGAAGTTATGGCTTTTTGAAGAAAATTTGATGAAGATGCCGACGAAGTGCGGGAATGTGTGGAAATGAATGATAATGTTATATTTTAAAAAAAATCCACCCCCTTTCCAAACTTAATCTAATTAGCTCAACAAAAAGAAGACTTGAACTCAAGACCTCTACTCTCCTAAATTATCTTTGGACCAAGTGAGCTAAACTAAAAGTTTAGTAATTTTTGGAAAAGAGGAAGGGGTTTTTTTTTTTGTAGTCGCTGAAGCTTTGGGCTACGTGCTTACTTTGAGAAAGCTATTTTTCCCTACAAAACAAAAAACACAAAACCCAACACAGATATACAAAAAAACGAACCTTACAGCTCGAAGTTAGCTTTAGCCAGAAACTAAATATTTTCCTTAATGTTTCTGATTTTCCGAGATCACACTATGGCGTAGCGGAAAAGAGCATACGCATGAGAAAAATCCTTCCTTTCTGTTTCTGATTTTCCCAGATCGCATAGGGTTGCGGGGCAAAGAGCATACGCAAAAATGAAAGGTATAGATCCAGTAATAAAAAAAACAAAAAGCTAAATAAACCGAAACCGAAATAAACAGAGAGAAAATAACTGTACATTGTAAATAAACATTGTATACCTCCATATCTTAAAAATGACGTAGCTAGGGCTACCGGAAACCTTTTCGCGTGAAACGAAAGGGGTTCCTCACTGGAACAGATGCTCCCAACATAATAGAGCAGTCCTCTCAGCTCGAAAGTAGTCAGAAACAGTAGATCTAGGAAACGACAGTCGGATGCAGTTCTACCGGCTTCAGATTTGGATCACCAATAGACGCGGCCCTCAAATAGCTCTGATACCATGTAAAAATTTACAAGGTAAGTTCCTCAAATAGAAGGAAACCACTCACAAACAGATCACAGATCAATGCACCAGTATTTTTGACGTGGTTAAAACCCTCAAAGAGGGAAACAGTCCACGGCCTGAGCCAACGCGGCCACTTCTGGAAATTTATTAATAAAAGAATGAAAATTTACATAAGCTTCTCTCATGAATAGTTAACCGACAAATGACCCTCCATGCTCTTTAAATAGAGATCATAGACCAATCGAGTGTTAAGCCACGGATCAAGTGTCGGTAATACCGAGGAGAGAATGAATCGTCGGATCACTACATATCGTGACCGTCAGATTGTAAGTTACAAAATGTACATAGTAAAGAAACACACTTTACCTAACTCTACACTAGACCAAGTTATACTTAACTATTTCCTATGTGTCGGAATATCCTAACACTGCTCTTGTAGCAAAGAGGACTTGAAGGAGAAGTTTCCTCTAGCCATGTGCAACTAAGAGAAAGTTGAAACATGGGAAAAGAAGAAGTTGGAAAGTAATGCTCCTTTTATGACTTGAACATTGAAAGTTTGGAAGAATAAGGAAAATGATCTACTCAGGGAGAGTAGATCCTTTGTTTCTTTTTAGTAAAAGAAGAGAATGGCCTCAAGGGAGGCTGAATAATTTAGATGCATGAAGCTAGAAAGAATAGAGAGAAAGTTGCATCTCATTATTGAAGGGATGGTCGAGTCCCCTTGCTGATTACAATAATGTATTTGTTTGTTTCAAATGTTTTAGCATTGAAAGAGAGAGGAGGAGTGCAGCCAACTAGGTTTTAAGTGGATTACGCAAAAACATTTTATGTTGTGAAAAGAAGAGGATTTGTAGTAGAAGTGTGGAATGAAGAGGCACAAAGTTATGAGAGGTCCGCACGATTAGTCCCCATGCAGATACAAGGAAGAATATGAAGGAGATTAGAGAGAATTGCCTCAGGGGGAGTTGGTTTGATAGAAGTGGAAGACAACAATTGTCTACCCCAAGATGAAAGATTCAAAAGGGAATGAAAGGTTTGAATCTTGAGTGAAATAGATAGATTTCATTTAATATTTTGAATATGATTTTTCTGAGTATTCTTGTGTTCATAAATCACAATGGGTATTATCTTTCAAAGTCCCTGTTGAAGCCCAAAATTGTCTCTTTTTGACAACCTTCCTATACTCCATCCTCCTTTTTGACTCTAATAACTCTAATTGAGCATCAGTGCACAAGGTTCATGGAAATTGAAGGTACTTAAACATAATTTATGTTATATGTTTCATTGTTCTTTATTATTTAACTTAATATTTTCATGATCTACCGAATTGCAGCAATTTTGTAGCTAATCATTGACTCTGTAGTAAATTTCAAGGTTTGATAAGTTTCGAAACTCCAGCCAAGGAACGAGACATATGAGTAGGTGACTAATAGCTGACACAAAAATATTTTCCTATATACATAATTTGGATCGATGATAAGAACACCACATAGGGCTAGTCAATGTGGAAGTCAACTAGCAAAGAAGGACCTGAAGGTGAACCGGGCAAGCAAGGAAATTAATGGAAGAAAATATTTAGCCTCATGATCTGCTTCTCCAATAGAAAATCATGAGGAAATCACGAGATATTATAATTTGATGATATTTTTAGTCTTTGTCGAGTAGGATAAGATTGTAAATATCTAAACAGTTATTGGTAGAGATTATAAATCTACCTCTCGGCATCACAAACAAAGTCTAGAAGATTATTTTGAAAACTTTTCTTTACAGCTATAAAAACTCAGTTTTATTTGATATCCTTGTTGGGCATTATTTTGATGCATATATAATCATTTGAAGAAGTCGTGTTGTTACCTACATCTTGCAGGAGGCCCCCTTGGAGTTGTAAGGTTTTATTTTTTTCAATTAACATTTCAATTCTACATTTTATGTAGTGTTTAATTCGTTCATCTAACTATCCAGTTTCAATTGTTAATGAATACTTTTGACAGTGATCACAAAGTTCATAACAGAGAATGTTTTATTTAATCATTTTGCTATAGGATGAATGAGTGAAGCCGAGATCTCTTATGCACATGATAAGTAGTATGGCAGAGTGTGGATTGATTTATGATTTGTAGTATAGTTTGAGTTTGGTGAAGAGGATATCAATTTCCAATTAGCATTAATTACTCTTTTTCTATCAGAGTGATTTAGATTTAGTTTCATTATTTAGTTGAGTAAGTGTGATATCTATTTCTACAATGTGTCATCTTTCTTTCAATAAAGTGTGATATTTATTTCAAGTAAAGTGTGATATTTCTTTTAATAAGGTGCAATGATTTTGATTTAATTTCCGTTAAGGAGTGACATATTTATTAATAAAACATGTCCATCTAGATATCTCAATTTAATCTAGGAATTGCTTGAATGATAAGGACTTATAGTACATACAATGCACATACAATTCATCAATATACTAGCCCTGGTTGATAATTTATGTAGTAATTTAACATCAATTAAATTAGAAAACATTTTGGCACCGTTGCCTAGAAATGTATATAAGAGTCATTTTCTTTTCATTAAAAAAAATAAAAATAAAAATTATATGCATAGGGAAAGAGATTCTAGAGGCATATGTGTAGGTAGAGGTAGGAGTTTGATTCCTACATCACCACTATTATCACTCAGGTTGTTCCCTGCCTCCTGAAGGGAATACAACCGAGATAACCACTAACCAATCTTTTAGCTACAGGTCCTAGCCTACCTGCAACCAGAGAGGGCTCTCTCTTTGCAATTTAGCTTTGTTTTGTAATATTTTAGACTAGTTATGATGCACAGTTTTTTGTTTTGAGTTTGTTGGAAGGTAATTTCAGGTGGAACAGGGATGCAAGTAGGAAACAGTTTCTTCCATTGGGTAGATGGAGTCAGAGTGAGTGAATTGGTGAAGTGTTGAAGTGTTCATTCGGTAAAAGGAGTTTGCTACAGAGCAGGATAATCGATTTAGGAGCAATTTTGATATCTGAAATGGTGAAATGAAGTCAGTGAATGAAAGGCAATCAAGAATCTTTCATTATGCTAGCAGAGGGAAAGTGCATGAAGATTACTAAGGAGCAATGAAGAATTCCTAAGCAACATTCAGAGTGAAAGAACTAGTGCAAATAGGAGCAATTAAGAATTCCTATTTATGAATAATTCTGAAGAAAACATATACAATAGTTGAGATTGAACACATAGTGTTTTTTAGGCAAATTCTGTGCTATTCTTCTTCTCTGCTACCAAGTTTATGGAACATACATGAAATTGCATACATAGAAAACATAAAAAACACAAAGAAGAGAGACTTATTGATCCATAAACGACGCAAGAATTCTGTAGCATTTCCCAGAGCTTCAATTCCACATTCAGATGATTCAGCACAGTGAAATTCCAACAGCCTTTGTATTATACAGCTTCAATAACTTACAGCGCGGTTCAAAAATGAAATTACCAACCCCAAATACATTCTATGGGGGGGTATTTATACAAAAATAAGATACAAAATATCTTATGGATGAGTCTTCATGCAATAAGTTCCCTCACCAACTATTCAAGGAAGTAAATGAAAGAAATAAATGTTGTAGTAATTGTTGGTGTGCTAGCTGTCCACTTTGTCAGGGAAATTTGACTTTTTTGGACCAACAAAGTCGGCTGTGGCTGCGTCTTTAATATGCGGTTGCTGGGTTTTGCTGTCCTGCTGTCTTTACTGTGTCACCACTTTGCTGTCCTGCTCTTGGCATGCATACTTGGCCTTTTTATAAAATTGCTATAGTCGTATTTTTACTTCTTTTGCTTGCTGTCTTCATGCTTTAACCGGTGGTCTATGTACCCAATTTCGCTGACTAGTAGTTGACCAAAATCTGAAGCTAATCAAAAGAGGGAAAAGGACTGAAATTACCTTGGCAAAACCTCCAGCATTGCTTGCCACCAATCTTTTGTAGGCAATTGATGCCTTTGTATCTTTATTAATGTCTCATCTGCCTCGGTATATCTGTAAAAATTGGTCGAGACCTCAAACAAGTGATTGATCTCATGCTCAATGTAAAATAAGTTTTCCAGCTTGTCATAAAGGTTATGTCCAGATGGAGGTCCTGTCTCTTCTGAGGTACTTGAAGATGCTGTAATTTGATTTGAAACATAATTATTTACTCTGGTGGCATACTTTTCATGGGTCAACAGTCTTCCAGCGCTGGTCAATAGGCTGGGTAATCCTCTGCTCTATAATGCTGCAAGCTTTAGCTTGAAATCATCTACTTCTGCCTGCATTTCCTGACACTTTCTTTCTAGACTTTGCACAAAATTTCTTAGGGTCAGCACCTTTTTTGCTGTCAGAATAGTATCTGTCCTGTTACTGATGTCTAATGCTGCCAACTCCTCTTTGGTATGAGTGTTCAGGAAATGAATCATTTTACTGGCCTGCTCAGGCATATTTCCCAATGCTACTCTAGCCCTTTGAGTCTCAAATTGGGCTAGGCCTATCAATTCTATCTATTCATGCATGGTTTGGATCGATTTCCATTGGTCAGTGATTGATTGACCAATTTTGGCCCACAAAATCTTCTTTATTTTAGCTAGAGTCTTGTCCAAAGTCAGCTCCTTCTCTAAGGCTTTTATTTTGTCATTCAAGGCCTTAATTTCCCTTGTTTTTCCAACTATTGTCATCTTGGAATTATCGTAGCTTACTTCCAGTTTCGCCAACTTTTCTTTGGCCTCTTTTACCTCTGTCACCTGACCTTCTAGCTATTTGACAGCTTTCATCATTTCATCCATGCTCATGCTAGATTCGGGTGTTGTTGTTGTCACTGCTGTAGCATCTGTGGTTGTTGCAGTTGTTGTGGATGGTGGGATAATAGGAGGGATTGCTGCTGCTTGCGTAGGAGGAACAGTGACCACAGTTGGAGCTATTTGAGGTGGCTGGGAGGTCGACTCTCCCTACTTGCCTTGCAATGCTTTCTCCAACTCTCCCTCCATCTGAATTATTCTCTAGTTCATTTGCATCAGCAGATCCATTGTATCCTCAACTTCTTTCTCTTGCACAAGTTCTGCTGTTTGTGGGTGCATAGTTGAGGACAACCTCAATTGTTTTTTGAGTGCAGCAATATCATCCTCCTTTTTCTTCATAAGGGCCTTGATGGCTTTGGCATCCTTCTTAGGATCATGCCCTAGATCCACAATGATTTCCTCCAATGTCTTTATCCTATTATCTTTGGCCGAGGAGGACATTCTTTCCAAATCTAATTGAGTGTTTGTGTTTTTCAATGATTCCTTTAGTTGATGAGCCAGTGTGGCCTTGTCTGCTAGGGTGGCATAGACCATCTCACCCGTTTGTTTGTGCAGCTCTATCTGATCCATCGGATGTATGTCCTTAGAGAGGACCTCTAAGCTTGTCTTGATATAGTCTGCAGCTGTCTGGGGCTGTGGTATCTTGGGCTTGAAATGACTTAGTATCATTTTCTCCTCTTTAAAATCATAGGCTGCCATCAATCTTTGTTGTTTGGAGGGTGTTGCCTTGAGAAACTGATCATATAACTGTACTCTTAACAGTTCATTCTGAGCTTTGATTTCCATGAAAGTTGATTTGATGCTAGGTGGTTGTTTGGTTTGCTGCCTTGAGGAAGAGACCTCCATACCATGCTACCTCTCTTGTTCTTGCTGGAATGAGCTGGTAGCTGTCTGCTGGCTTGTTTCTCTTCCACTCCTTGGGCTTTCTATCACTTCTTCCGTAATTTCTTCCTCAACTTGAGGATCAACTCTTTGTCTTTTGGCCTCTGGTTGTTGTGTTGAGCCACTAGCTAGTGTAGTTTCTTCTCTATCTTGCTTCTTGCCTCTTTCCTCATTTGCAGGAGTTTGCAATGCTAGAATCTGTGGTGGCTCAGTCTGCTGTGGAGGGGCTTGCCCTTGACTTTGCTCCTTTGAGGTAGCAGGCTGTTCTGTTACTGTTTCCTGTTCTGCATCCATTGGCTCCTTGCCTTTTGCTGTACCTGTTGCTGGTGTAGACCGTTGTTGGGCAGCTTGTGAAGCTGTAGCTGTAGATGGGCCTTCTCCAACTTGTTGTGGCAGTTTCAATGTCACCTGGTCAAAAGAATTTAAGTCAAGAGTTTTTTCTAAATCTTTGACATTTTGCTCCATAATTTCTTCTTGGGTAAATTCCTCAACTAGTGTCCCTGCCACCCATTCATCTTGGTTGGCATATTGTTCAATTTGTGGGATTCTACAATGCTCATAAGCTGTCAACCTATATTTTACCTTTCTGGCACTGATAAAGCCATCTGGGTCATAAGGAACCCACCAGAAACTCCTTTTCAACTTGAGCTTCTGCCCCAATATTTGATTAGCATCTTGCCAACCTTCTTTCTTGTTCATGAGAAAGGGGCCTAGTTGGTCTCTGAATTTCAGGCGAGCCTTTTTCTTGGCACTGTGAAAATGAGTTAAATCTGAATTGATGAGATGCCTATAATACTCCAAGGCAAACAATCTCATTGGTACATATCTTGGGAGCCTGTAGGGACAGAGCTCACAACCATAGATCCTAATGACAGTGTGATTCTGGTAAAAGTACCAGTAACCTATTTTGTAGTTCTTTGAGAGCTGCAATATTTTCTGCATGTCATAGGATAGTCTAGGAGGAGGAGTTCTCATTAGGAGACAAGAGACTAGATAGACAAATTGGTCGATGAACTCACAGTAAGAGTAGGGGGAGCTATGGGCTTCATGAAAGACTGAGGTCCAGAAAATTACAGATCTTCTTTCTCCTTTTGAGTCCAACCTTTTGATGGGGCATTGGAAGTAGTCTAGCTGATAATACATGAACAAATGATAAATATAGGATGAATATTTAAAGACTCCCTCCTGATCCAGTTTCACTAGCTAGTCATGTATTTTGTTGGAGATGAATTTGGCATAATTATACTTGACAGCAGGGGGCTGTCCTGGACTATATGCAAACAATAAGACCAGAATGGTTTCATCAATGTGATCACTTGTTTTGAAACCTAGTACATAGGAGATCATATCAACTAGCAACTTTCCCACTTCATTGAAGCACACATACAGAAAAGGAGGTGGCCCTGTAGGCTGGCGATCTGCTCTCATGAACACTTTGACAATTCTGGCTATCTCTAAGGTGGAAAGTTTGGGACCTTCATCAAGCAGGTATTTCATGGAAAGAGGCATCAGAAGCTGAGTTTGTTTGAAGTTAAGCATTTGGTTGATTGAATCCGGAGTTATTTGGAATAGAATGCTCCCAGATGGAGACTTGACTGCTCTTTGATTTGGCTCATATTTTTCACAGCAGAGGCGAATAATTTCAGGGAAAATGTTGACAGAAGGGAGGAAGTAAATGGGCAAATTAGACTACAATATCCCATACATATCACAGTTGTTCAGGTGACTATTTCTTACCTAACAGAAGGTCTGCAAGTGGTTTTTGTCCCCAACCAAATCTTGAATAAGGTGGTCCTTATCAGCTAAAGTTAATGCTTCAAGTTCTTTGTGAGGTGCATTTAAAGGAGCAATGTTCAATGCTGCTGGAGTGCTCATCTTCAAATTTTTCTGTTTTTGTACTTGAATTTAGGACTTGTGCAATAACTAACGGTGAGAATTGCCTTGGAAACTTTATCAAGAAGCTATAGAATAAGCTTAACTATAGCACTAGCCTTCACTGTGTATAATTTATGGTACAATAGTAAATTTTGCAGAATTTGGACAGGTCTTTGAATGAATGCCTTGGGTTTACAAGCTATGAGTATACTGCAGAGGGAATGGAGTGTTTTGTAGCCAAATGAGTGAAATTTCAGAGAGGATTTTGACAAAGAGAGTAACTGTACGGGCAGTTTGCAGACTCTGTCGGCGAAACAAACTTAAAAATGTGTTTTAGCAGGGAATTTTGCAGAGGAGGGCAAGTTTGCCAGATTTCCTTGGAACAGGGGATCGACTAGTGAGTTTATAGGCAGAATTCAGGTGCAGGAGTACTTTTTGGTTGGAAATGGCAGATGTTTACGCGACTGTAATGGAGAAAAACTGAGGAAAATAGGGTTTATAGGTGAAATGTGGGTAAATACCTGGTTTTATGGCGCACAGGGTAGTTCAGTAGGTTCAATGGTAGACTGAGGGGTCAGATTCGCAGGCAGCACTGGCTTGGATGATCAAATTCGAGCACTGGCAGTAAATCGTCATAAAATAACATGCATGTCTCTCCCACATTAACCAATGAAAATGAGACGAAATGGTCGTTTTCATGGCTTTTTTATAAAACTCGGGAATTTTGGCGCTTTTGGCACTTTTTGGGGATGACATCAGCATGACGTCATTTGGCACGTAATGGGTATGGAAGATGACGTGGCTACTGACTCAAATGGTGATGTGGCAGATGACACATTAGCGGGGTGGTGACATGAGCAGGTGATGTGGCAACGGCACAGGGCAGCGGCAGGCCAACGCGGATGTGACGTCAGGGGGCAGGAGGGCGGTTTGTGGTTTTCTCCCGTACCACCTTTGGTCTAGAGCAATATTGGGGAGGGGGCCTCCGATCACGCCGTGAGAACGACGCGTGGTGAGGGTACGGCAGCAAAACCGCCCATCCCCCGGACGCTATTCTCCGGTAGATCGGGGGTCCTGAAATGACTGCCCACCATTGGATTTGAAGCGCGGGATCGGACAGCATTCGAGCGATGACAAGCGGCATGCAACTCTGGAGCGGGACCCGCCTTTTATTTAATGTTATAACATGCGTGCCAAGGTTTAAACTTTGGTTTATATGAGTTAATGTGGTTAGGCGCCGGGGATATGGTTTATTTGTTTAATCAAATATTAAACAAAGACCCGAAAAATGAGCGCGAAAGGTAAATAACATATGATTTATGAATGAAGGGGGGGGGGTATGGTTATTAACTTAACCAGATGCTAAGTTAATTCCAAGGGCTAGGATGCGGAAAGGCTAACATTAGTCCCAAATGGACCAAATATTTCCCCAACTTAGGTTATTTAGCTATAGTGCCAAGGGGTGGGGATATTTACGTTTTTTGGGGTTTTAATATAGTTTTTTGTACCATAGGGATAGAAAAATGATTTAAGGGAGCTAGATAATAGGGTTAAGTGTTAATATGACCTTGTGAATTGAGATTGTATGGATGAATGCCAAGTTTATAAAGTGAAAACTTAGAAACAAGGAAGATGAAAGGAGTATGGAGCAATGATTTTTACACAAGAAATGTGGCTTCTTTTCACTAAGTGGAGTTAAAATTCAACTCAGCATCTAGCATAAAATGAAGTGAAACAGGCCCCTTGGGTAGATCCCAAGCTCCTTGAGGGGATGTTAGTAAATGATTTATGGGGGAATAAAGGGGAATTAGGCATGCTTCCATTGTTATGCAACCAAACAACTGGCATGGTACCAATGTCATTGATGAGATGAATCTTCTTTGACAAGACAAAAAATGATCATAACCTTGCTTCTGCAACCTCAAACTACCTACCCAGCCTAATACACCTAACATGTTTTCTTCATTTTGATTGGGTGCACTTGAACTAGCAAACCCTGATTCTCCTCTTTTCTTTTGACTGCCCTCCTATCTAAATCTACCCTTATCTCTTCCAAGGGCCCAGATTAAGCAGTTCGCCCCCTTTACTTTCTCTATGTAGCTACTCATCTGCCAAGCTTAAACTATTTGGATAGATATTCTCTCTCTAGTCTAGAACAAGCAATTTAAACATGGCATGATCCAGATTGAACTGTTGGGCCATCCATCAAGTGTGATGAACAATAATATCTGCACATTGTGAACTTGCAAACAAGCTAGCTGTGGCATTTTGGCTGGCCACTTTCTTGGTCTTTCTTTGGGGTTCATTTCTATTATTTTTTCTCACCAATTGATTTTTTTGGCCCTTTGATTTTTCTTTTAGGGCATACCCTCTTTACATTTTTTAATTCTCTCTACCTGTATATGAAATATGGAACCTTTGCAACATGAAAAGATGAACATATTTGGCACTTCCCTGGTCAATCATGAAAAATGAAACCTATTGGTATAGGAACCTAACAGTGGCTCAAGGATAATTTTAGGGGCGAATGTTCGCCCTTTGGCGAAATTAAGGGGTTTTAAATTTTTAGTGGGCGAATATTTTGTATCATAGTATATTTTTACAAATCACCTCAAATAGCCCACCTTATCTTAAGGTAGAGGGTTAAAAAGGTAAATTTAGCCCTTGAAATTAGGACTTACAACCTTCCATTCACCCATTTTCAAGAATAGGTTTTATTTAAGTGAATCCATTCGCCCATTTTCAAGAATAGGTTTTATTTAAGTGAATCCTATGGGCCAAATACCATATTTATAAAAGAGGTATGGTAAATTAATAAAAATATAAATAAATGAGAGGTATGGTAAATAAATAAAACATTTTTTATATTTACTCCATAAGTCACCTTATATACATGTAAGGGTGTAAACAAATAAAAATATAAGTAAAGTGGAGGTATGGTAAATAAATAAAACGTCTTTTTATACTTAGTCAAAAGGTATGGTAAATAAATATAAATATAAATAAACTAGACGTATCATAAATAAATAAAACCTCTTTTTATATTTAGTCCATAACCCTCATTCTATTTATGAAGGCTCAAGAAAGAGGTTTTATTTAAGTGAATCCTATGGGCCAAATACCATATTTGTAAAAGAGGTATGGTAAATTAATAAAAATATAAATAAACGATAGGTATGGTAAACAAATAAAACATTTTTTTATATTTACTCCATAAGTCACCTTATATTTACGAACACTCAAAAAATGGGTTATATTTAGGTGAAACCTATGGCCAAAATACTATGGGACAAATACCATGGACTAGATTGTTATTAATACCATGCAAAAAACCATTATTAACCCTAATATTAGAATTAATAAAAATAAAAATGGCACATGGTATTGACCCATGGTATTCACCAAAATGGCACATGGTATTGACCCATGGTATTCACCTCGAATGTAGCCTATTTAAATGGGGGAATTAAACCAGCATGTAGCCTATGCTAAGATTCACTAGGACTTTACAAAGTTTTATTATTTAGTGAAAGACTCGCCAAGATCTTACAAGATTTTATAGTTGAGTAAAATATTCGCCATGCCTGGTGAGAGATTCGCCAAAAAATTATATATACATATTATATTATTGATAAAATCGCCTTCCATTTTTCCTATATACCATGGAGATTCGCCCATTTATTATATTTATAAATTTAGGGGGGGTTCTTAAAATTTTCCCCTAAGTGGCTCCACTTGGGGATGGCTTTTCCTGGTGAAAAGCTAAGAACAGCAAGTCAGATGGCCTTATTTTTCAACTCTTGCTGTAGTCTGAGACTTCCTTGTCTTGGAAGCCAATAATCTGAACCTTTCTAACATGTGTGCACTCTTTATGAGCTGATCTGTATCAAATTACATCTCTAGCTTTTGCTGGTTTTTCTGAGTATTTACCATCATTTATGTAGTTCCCAAGTCTTCTTCTTGATCTCTTGTGGTAGATTTAAAATATATACCAAGAGTAATGTACTTCCTTGACTTTTTCCTCAAAATTTGCTGCATTTTGTTCCTTATCTAATTACTGTAAATGGAAACTGCTTGGAAATACAAATATTTATGTACAATATACAGTCATGTTATGCTGATCAAAGGGAATCAAAATAATGCTTGAGCATTCGCCCATTGACTGGGCCTTCCTCAGTATCTGTGCCATCTAAACTCTTCAAAAAATAGGTGTTGTTACCTTGTGCAACATGAATAACATAAGGTCCTTTCCAAAGAAAATCAAATTTTCCATGTTTCCCTTTATTTTCCCTCCTAGAGTCCCATCTCAGCACTTTGTTTCCTATGAAGAAGTCCTCAGCTTTTGTTCTTTTGTCAAACATCTTTTTCAGCTTCTCTTGTAAAACTTGGGTTCTCTAATACACTTCCTCTCTTGTCTGCTGCAAGTGAATAGTTTGATTGATCCTTCTTTGAATATCATTAGGCTCTACTTGTATTTCTTGCAGCAACTTGATCACAGGGATTCCCAAAGATGAAGGGAACTTTGCCTCCATTCCATATACCAATTCATATGGACTTGTACTAATAGATCTTTTGGTGGTCAATCTGTCTGCCAATAATGCATTTACAAGTTTCTTATGCCAATTCTTTTTGTTCTCCTCCAAGACCTTTTTAATGATATTGATGAGGCTTTTGTTGGGTGACTCAGCTAGGCCATTACCTTGAGGGTAATAGGCTGTGGAATGGCCCAAGGTAATGTGGTATTTATGGCAAAAATTGATCATTCTTTTGGATTTAAATGCAGCAGCATTGTCTGTAATAATTTTTTCTAGACAGCTGAATCTGGACAAGATGTTGGTTTCTAAAAATTGCATGATGATTGAGTCATTGGCTTGCCTACAAGGGATGGCTTCTATCCATTTGGTAAAGTAGTCTGTGGCAGTCAAAATCCACCTATGTTGGCTAGAACATGAAGGGTGGATTTCACCAATGAAGTCTAAACCCCATTTTTGGAATGGTCTTTCAGTTGAAATAGGTTTGAGGGGTAAAGGTAACAGCTTTCTATTGCCTTCAAAGATCTGGCATTTACGGCAAGACATCACAAATTTTTTCACATCAGCAAACAGGGAGGGCCAATAAAATCCAACCCTTAGGATTTTATCAGCTGTTGATTTCCAGTATAAGTGTCCTCCACAGTCCCCTGCATGAAATTCCTTGAGTACCTTGTTAGTTTCATCCAATGTTAGGCAATTAAGTAAAACACCTTCATGATTTTTCCAAAACAAAACATTGTCTATGATACAAAACTTTGATGCTTTCATTTTCAAGAACCTTTTCTTAGTCCTGGACAACCCTGGAGGAGCTTGCAGGTTTAACAATACAAAACATATGTCAGCATACCAAGGTGATTGTAAAAAGGCTTGATTGATCTATGGAGTCGCCATCTCCTGTTCGTTGTCCAGTTGATTGATATCAAGGGCTTGAAAGTTGGTTTCAGTCATTAATTTGGATAGCCCTTTCCCTTTTATGAGTCTTGTAGGCTTGATTTCAATGTCATACTCTAAAATATTGGCTATCCATTTACCCCTTTTACCTTCAATTCCTTCTTGAATTAAAATGTACTTAACCACAGCATTTGGAACATAGGCTATCACATGTGAGTACAAGATGTAAATTCTAAAATCTTTGATGGCTTTTACAAGGGCATAAGCTTGCTTTTCCATGATCTGATATTTTAGGGCAGCATCCCTAAGGGCTTTGCTGAAGAAAGCAATAGGCTTCTCACATCCTTGGTCATCTTTTTGTAATAGGACAACAGCAATAGTATGCTCAGTTGCAAAGGAAAAAATGATGAAATCTCTATCAAAATTGGGACTTGTGAGGACTGGTGTATTTGTCAAAGCTCTTTTGATGTCCTCAAAGGCTTGTTTAGCTTCCATGGTCCATTTGACTTTAGAATCTTTCTTGAGCATGTTGCTTAATAGTCTGATTAGTTCAACCAGATTGGGAATGAATCTCCTTAGGAAGTTGATCTTTCCTAAAAAATCTTGGAGTTCTTTGATGTTTCTTGGATGAGGCACTTGAAGGATAGCTTGAATTCTATTCGGGTCAATCCTAATGCCATCTTTTGAGATTATGTGACCTAGGAGCTTTCCTTCTTCTAGGCCAAACAATGATTTCTTTGGATTCAATGATATGCCATATTTTCTGCAAATTAGGAACACTTGCCTTAATTGTTCTAAATGTTCGTGGTATGATTTTGAAAAGGCAGTGAGATCATCAAGGTATATGACTAAGAAATCATGGATCTCTTTCGCAAAGGCTATATCCATTGCTCTTTGAAATGTGACCCCTGCATTTTTGAGTGCAAAAGGCATTTTTACATATTTGAAGGTTCCCCAAGGTGTTGTAAAGGCAGTTTTGTCTTGATCATCCGGGTGGACTAGAATCTGATTGAATCCTTAGAATCCATCTAGCAATGAGATTCTAGAGGCTCCCACTACCATTTATAGGATATGGTCCATTTTTGGTAAGAGGTAATGGTCTTTGAGAGAGATTTTGTTCAAATTTCTCAAGTCAACACACAGTCTTATCTCTCCCGTTTTCTTCCTAGTGGGTACTAGATTTGAAATCCATTCTGAGAACCTGATAGGTGCAATGATTCCAGCATCATACATACGATTAACTTCTTTTTCAATAAAGGGAAGGAGGACGGGATTCACCCTTCTAAGCTTTTTTTTAAAAGGTTTTTTATTCTCTTTCAAAAGTATAGTGTGTTGGATGACTAAAGTATCATAGGACTTGAGGTCCTCATAACTCCAGGCAAAGACATATTGGAACTCCTTAAACAACTCAATGTATTTCAACTTCTGAACAGCGGGCAATGATTTTGACAGTTTTACCATCTTGGGATTTTTTGTGGTTCCAATGTTGCAGTCCTCAATTTCTGCATTCAGTGGTTGCATTTTTGGCTTCCTTGAAATGTCATTTGAATCGAATAAATCCTCCAAAGGGGTCAAGCCTGTGGGCAGACAATTGTCTTTTATTTCAATTACTTCAGCTTCTGCCTCAGCTAATTCATCAAGGTCTGTTTGCTTCAGTTCTTGTAAATTTTTGTCATCAAAAACAGTTGGATGCAAGATCAGATTTGCTATTTCAGCTGATATATTTTGTTCAATTTTGTCTATCTATTGTTGGTCATCCAAAGGGCTAGTGTCAATGTTCATGCTGGAGAATTCCTCCTTCAGAGTCAAGAAATTATTTATTTGTGTATCACTCTCAAAGACCTGCCAGTTTTTAACATTATCTGGGACAACAGGCCTATGTTTGATTTCAGCAGTGAAATTGTGGTTGGGTTCAAAAGGAAGCTTGCAAGTGCTGGCAAAATTGCCAAGCCATGTGCATGTAAATTATGTTTTCTAGGAATTTTGTTGAGTTGAGATTCTGAAAAAGTGTTAAGTATCTCAATGGTTGCCCCTCTGTAAGCCCTCAACCTTAGATCATTTGTAACAAAGTTTCCCTTCATCTACTGTATGATCAGATCTGAATCCCTTAGAATTGAAACGTTGGTTGCCCCTAGAGCTCTGATCAGTTTGAGTCCTAACAGCAGGGCTTCGTACTCAGCCATATTGTTTGTGCATCTGAAATTTAACCTATATGCATGACCTTCAGCATGGTCATTTTACATGTTGTGAATCCAAACCCCTGCCCCGGCTCCTAATTTGTTCACAGAGCCATCAAACTCTAGGTACCATAAGATCTCTTGGTTATGACTTATCTTAAGAGTTTTAGAAGTTTGTTCAATGGGCAGATTTGGCTCTTGTATGTCATATGATATATCATTTCCCTTTGTTATATCAATCATAACAACAGTTTTTTAATCTTTAGTATTAGACTGTTCATCCATGCTTTGTATTTGTGCTGCTTCTATGAATTTGACATCAGTTTTGGGACACATGTCAGCATTATATAAAATGAATGAATCCATGTCAAAATGTGTAGAATAGATGGGGAAGTTTTGGGGTTTTTCTTGATTGCTAACCACATATTTCATTAGTGTTTCACGGTACAATCTCTTTGGCTGTCCAAAGACTGAAATAGTGGCGTAGGACATGTCTAGTTGCAAAGATCCTTGAGTTTTGCACCCCAAGATCTTGACAAAAGCATGCCATATTTGGGTGGAATGTCATCTACCACCACATCCATCAAGATTGTTTTAGCAGGATATTGGACTAAGGATACACAAAGGTCTTTAATTAGGCCTAGACACCTGACCTGGCTAGAATCAAATGAGAATAAGTCTTTGTAGGGCCTTGTGATGTCTAGGTCCAGCCTTTCCATCACAGATTTTGGCATTAGGTTATGGGAAGCTCCGGAATCAAACATAGCATTATGCAGCACTTTGTCATGAATGTTTAAGCTCACATAGAATGGAGGAACCCCTCCATCTACTGTTTTACCATTGACTTCTGGACCAAAAATCAGTTCTAGTTGGTCATCTAAAACATTCACTGCATCCCTATTTTCTGGTATTTGTAGCGACCTATTGATTTGCTGTCTATACACTTCATGTTTTGCTAATTCAGAGAGAGGAATAGATATTTTCAGCTTGGCTATTTCTATTTCTAAGTTAAAGGGTTTTTCTACTTGAACTCTTGTATTATAGACAGCAAACTTTTCTTTCTCAACCGGGTTTTCAGTGATATTCTCTTGGTTATGAGTTCTGTTATGAACTAGATCTGTTTTGAAATTATTTTCAAGAGTGTTGTTTGAATTTTCTTTTGAGTGAGAAGATGTGAATGGCTGATTTTTAGAGGGCTGTACATCTGATATGTCTTCCACAGTGAATTCCTTTGGGTCTGAGTCTGTTTTATCAAGGAGTTCTGTCAGGACGGCTTTATCTTTTGCTTTCTTTGGCTGTTTAGTATCTTTCAGCTTACTGGGTTCAGGCACATCTATGGTCCTACTTCTCAACTTGTACTGTTTATGAACCTCATAGACTACTGCATCATAGCCTTCCCTAAAATCAAATGACTCTCCTGATTTGGTTTGAAATTGATTGAAATTATGGGCCTCTTGATCTTCTTGTGTTAGAAAGACTTGTTGTTCACTATCTAAACCCATTAAGTTGATGTGAGGGTCCTCTGTTGGTTCACTAGATATTGAGGCTTCGGCATAGTTCTCTTGAAATGGAGGTCTGATGTTTCGGTCAGGGCCAGCCCTTCCAACATTTGGATTTTGATTTTTTCTAAAATTTGGGTTTCTTGCAGTGTTACTAGGTTGACCTTCCCAAGATGATTTCCTTTCAATGGTTTCCACTCTATCCCCAAGTCTGTCCATGCCTTTGATAATTGCATCAAGTTTTTGTTCAAATGCTGAAGGTTCTTCTTTGAAAGTTGTTCTTCTTTCAGCTCTTGCTCAGTTTCGCTTAGCAATTAGGTTTGCCTCCACACTAACAGCTATATTCTACATGTCTGCTAAGCTTGGAGGGGCTCTTTCCCTCAACTGGTATGCCATGTCAGAATCAAATCCATCAGGGAATTTGATCAAAGCTAAATCAGGTGGAGGTCTTAGGTTTTGAGGAATGGCATTATAAACATTGTTGAACCTAGCACAATAGTCTAAGACAGTTTCTTGTGGGCCTCTTTTTATACTGTCATACTCTGATAGGATATGCAATGGATCCTTCTTCTTTTCGCATCTATTAAAAACTGACTGATAAAGGGCATCAGGATTGGCTGTAGAGTTTGCAGCAAGTGCTCTAAACCAAGTCCTAACATCACCAGTTAGACTTTGAACGAAAATCTTCATTCTTACATCATCATCGTCAATTTCATAGTTCTCAAAATAGTCTTGCATTTTCTTTGTATGCTGTTGGGCTGTATAAGAACCAGTTCCATCAAAATATGTGATTTTGCTCTGGTAATCCTGAGGCATAGCCCCTAGATTTGCAGGCAACTGTAAAGGAGCATAGCGATTTGCCATATTTACAGGGATAAATGGAGCAACAGGAAGAAATGGGACGGTTGGAACTGGAGGTACGGTGGTAGAAATGTGTGTAGTAGATGGAGGTGTAGAGAAGGTGTTTTGAGAGGTGGATGAAGAACTAGGTGAAGCAACTGTGAGGTGAGGATGGACTGAACCTTTAGCAGGAGTTGGGATATAGTTTTGTTGCACTGTTTCAGGACTTGAATCAGCAAAATCTTCTTGAAATTCTTGTTTCCTAAGGATCTTGGGGATCAAGTTGGGATTTTCAAAAACAGTTGGAGGATCTGGGTCAGGGTTTGACCTAGTGTACCGAGTTTTCTTCTTTGGAGCCAGCTTCTAAATTTGTTTTTACTATTTTCTGGGAATGTTTTATATTCTACAAAAGTTTGTTTGCTATAGGGAGGCTTTGGATTTTTCCTTTGAATATGTTGAAGTGAGGGAAATTAATTGAACACAGCTGTCTAAATCCTAAAACCAGAAAATGGACAGCAGCGACACATAGCCTTTCAGTCCCCAGCGGAGTCGCCAATGATGTTATCACTCAGGTTGTTCCCTGCCTCCTGAAGGGAATACGGCCGAGGTAACCACTAATCAATCTTTTAGCTGTAGGTCCTAGCCTACCTGCAACCAGAGAGGGCTCTCTCTTTGTAATTTAGCTTTGTTTTGTAATATTTTATACTAGTTATGATGCACAGTTTTTTGTTTTGAGTTTGTTGGAAGGTAATTTCAGGTGGAACAGGGATGCAAGTAGGAAACAGTTTCTTCCATTGGGTAGATGGAGTCAGAGTGAGTGAACTGGTGAAGTGTTGAAGTGTTCATTCGGTAAAAGGAGTTTGCTACAGAGCAAGATAATCGATTTAGGAGCAATTTTGATATCTGAAATGGTGAAATGAAGTCAATGAATGAAAGGCAATCAAGAATCTTTCATTATGCTGGCAGAGGGAAAGTGCATGAAGATTACTAAGGAGCAATGAAGAATTCCTAAGCAACATTCAAAGTGAAAGAACTAGTGCAAATAAGAGCAATTAAGAATTCCTATTTATGACTAATTCTGAAGAAAACATATACAATAGCTGAGATTGAACACAGAGTGTTTTTTAGGCAAATTCTATGCTATTCTTCTTCTCTGCTACCAAGTTTATGGAACATACATGAAATTGCGTACATAGAAAACATAAAAATTACAGAGAAGAGAGACTTATTGATCCATAAACGACGCAATAATTCTGTAGCATTTCCCAGAGCTTCAATTCCACATTCAGATGATTCAGCATAGTGAAATTCCAACAGCCTTTGTATTATACAGCTTCAATAACTTACAACGTGGTTCAGAAATAAATTACCAACCCCAAATACATTCTATGGGGGGGTATTTATACAAAAATAAGATACAAAATATCTTATGGATGAGTCTTCATGCAATAAGTTCCCTCACCAACTATTCAAGGAAGTAAATGAAAGAAATAAATGTTGTAGTAATTGTTGGTGTGCTAGCTGTCCACTTTGTCAGGGAAATTTGACTTTTTTGGACCAACAAAGTCGGTTGTGGCTGCGTCTTTAATATGCGGTTGTTGGGTTTTGCTGTCCTGTTGTCTTTACTGTGTCACCACTTTGCTGTCCTGCTCTTGGCATGCATACTTGGCCTTTTTATAAAATTGTTGTAGTCATATTTTGACTTCTTTTGCTTGCTGTCTTCATGCTTTAACCGGTGGTTTGTGCACCCAATTTCACTAACCTGTAGTTGACCAAAATCTGAAGCTGATCAAAAGAGGGAAAAGGACTGAAATTACCTTGGCAAAACCTCCAGCATTGCTTGCCACCAATCTTCTGTAGGCAATTGATGCCTTTGTATCTTTATTAATGTCTCATCTGCCTCAGTATATCTGTAAAAATTGGGCAGGACCTCAAACAAGTGATTGATCTCATGCTCAATGTAAAATAAGTTTTCCATCTTGTCATAAAGGCTCTGTCCAAATGGAGGTCCTGTTTCTTCTGAGGTACTTGAAGATGCTGTAATTTGATTTGAAACATAATTATTTACCCTGGTGGCATACTATTCACGGGTCAACAGTCTTCCAGCGCTGGTCAATAGGTTGGGTAATCCTCTGCTCTGCAATGCTACAAGATTTAGCTTGAAATCATCTACTTCTACCTGCATTTCCCAACACTTTCCTTCTAGACTTTGCACAAAATTTCTTAGGGTCAGCACCTTTTTTGTTGTCAGAACAGTATCTATCCTGTTACTGATGTCTAATGCTGCCAACTCCTCTTTGGTATGAGTGTTCAGGAAATGAATCATTTTACTGGCCTGCTCAGGCATATTTCCCAATGCTACTCTAGCCCTTTGAGTCTCAAATTGGGCTAGGCCTATCAATTCTATCTGTTCATGCATGGTTTGGATCGATTTCCATTGGTCAGTGATTGATTGGCCAATTTTGGCCCACAAAATCTTCTTTATTTCAGCTAGATTCTTGGCCAAAGTCAGATCCTTCTCTAAGTCTTTTATTTTGTCATTCAAGGCCTTAATTTCCATTGTTTTTTCAGCTACTGTCATCTTGGACTTATCGTAGCTTATTTCCAGTTTGGCCAACTTTTCTTTGGTCTCTTTCACCTCTGTCACCTGACCTTCTAGCTCTTTAACAGCTTTCATCATTTCATCCATGCTCATGCTAGATTCGGGTGTTGTTGTTGTCGCTGCTGTAGCATCTGTGATTGTTGCAGTTGTTGTGGATGGTGGGATAATAGGAGGGATTGCTGCTGCTTGCGTAGGAGGAACAGTGACCACAGTTGGAGCCGGTTGAGGTGGCTGGGAGGTCGACTCTCCCTACTTGCCTTGCAATGATTTCTCCAACTCTCCCTCCATCTGAATTATTCTCTGGTTCATTTGCATCAGCAGATCCATTGTATCCTCAGCTTCTTTCTCTTGCACAAGTTCTGCTGTTTGTGGGTGCCTAGCTGAGGACAGCTTCAATTGTTTTTTGAGTGCAGCAATATCATCCTCCTTTTTCTTCATAAGGGCCTTGATGGCTTTGGCATCCTTCTTAGGATCATGCCCTAGATCCACAATGATTTCCTCCAATGTCTTTATCCTATTATCTTTGGCCGAGGAGGACATTCTTTCCAAATCTAATTGAGTGTTTGTGTTTTTCAATGATTCCTTCAGTTGATGAGCCAGTGTGTCCTTGTCTGCTATGGTGGTATAGACCATCTCACCCAATTGTTTGTGAAGCTGTATCTGATCCATCAGATGTATGTCCATAAAGAGGACCTCTAAGCTTGTCTTGATATAGTCTGCAGCTGTCTGGGGCTGTGGTATCTTGGGCTTGAAATGACTTAGTATCATTTTCTCCTCTTTAAAATCATAGGTTGCCATCAATCTTTGCTATTTGGAGGATGTTGCCTTGAGAAAATGATCATATAACTGTACTCTTAACAGTTCATTCTGAGCTTTGATTTCCATGAAAGTTGATTTGATGCTAGGTGGTGTTACAGGGAAAAGCATCTATATAGAACTTCTCTATCCCACTAAGGTGTGACAGCTACCTTAGAGACAAACAGAGAAAAGCTACTTATGTTTTTCTTTTATGAATTATAGATAGAGAGGAACAGAAAGACCAACCTCTATCTTGCGTTAATCCCTCGATTCGATCCCTCTCTCCTTTGATAGTCCTCAGCTACCTGCTCCCTTGCATGCCCAGCTTCACAAAGTACCTATAAGATCACAGAAGCATAGCACTATACAAAGACATGGATCTATAATCATAAACAATCTAGGATCAGATGTAAATTGACCATACAAATGTAACAAGCATCAATGATACAAAAGAATGGAGGAAAACTCAAATAGCTTTTATTGATAAACAAGAAAAGAGCCAGGAGGAGTTACAACCGGTTGTTCTGAGCCAGCATCAACCTCCCAGCAAAGAAGCCCCTCTTCACCTCAAACAAAGCATAGATCACCCAACAATCTAATGTTTGTCTCAAGAAACCAACAACAATTCCTTACAATATGCAAAATTCCAGCCTCTGGATCTCTGGGATGAGGGATCCATATATAGATATCTGTAAGGGGAATGAGTCAGCTTGTGATTTGACTAGTGTCCTCCCTCTGATAGTTCTTGCTTCCACTTGGAGACTGAAGGTCTCTTACTCATCCTTGGTCGAATTCAGTGAGGCAAGTGTCACAGGAGAAGATTCTGGAAGCTTCCATTGCCTCTCCACCTAGCGGAATGACACTGCCATTTGTCATTTTTCGCCCATCGCACCCCACAGAAGGGACTTTTGAAATGCAACGCACCCTCACAGTGTATTTAGGTGAGATGCAATGCACTTAGCCAGTGGAGCAGCTGCAATGATCCTGTTTTCACCAATTTTGAGTAGTTTCTCATGGATAACTTCTGGGAGAAGCTGTAATCTGTTGACCTTGTTCCTTTAGGGGTTAGAACAACGCTTTTAGGGACTTAGGAGCCCTTGGTTTATGGACATTTCATGCTTGGTGTTGTAGGGCACAAAAATGTCTATAACAGTTGCCCCCTAAAGTATGAGGCCGTTAACCTTTTAGTGTCGGGTGAAATGCTTTATTATGAGGATCCAAAGCTTTTTCAATGCTGGGAGGAGACCTGTAATAAGATACAATACAATACATTATCTTCATAATATTT
The DNA here is from genome assembly GCA_031772625.1 of Pinus tabuliformis. Taxonomy (NCBI): domain Eukaryota; kingdom Viridiplantae; phylum Streptophyta; class Pinopsida; order Pinales; family Pinaceae; genus Pinus; species Pinus tabuliformis. The sequence continues at coordinate 658,661,178 of CM062817.1, forward strand.
TCATGATCTAGCTGAGGCGGGAATTCCCATGCTCAGCTTTATAAATTCATTTTAATGTACATAGGACAGACAATCGTCTGAGTGTAGACTGATGATTCTGATAGAGCCATCATCCTTTTGAGTGGATGATTATCTGTGCGGCAATGATGTACATTTAATGTCTTTATTTCCCTAAATATATATCACAGCCCAGATGGATGAAACTAGATCTAGGGTCTTCAATCTCGTCCGATCTTCACTCGAAGTACAAGTCGATCCATGTGAGAAATGTTCTGAAGTCGAACATGGAAAGACATCACTTGATTACCAGTTAATGATGTAAACTGTTAACAAGCGCAAGAGGAATCGCCGATAATGATAATGACCCTCAAGGTACTGCAGTACAGTTCACATGGTGTGAATAAGGGACTTGGCGTCGAACACCACGCAAAATCTTTCGGTCGAAGGCCATTGATGTAAACCTGTCACCGGAAGTGAGAAACTTGCCATTGAGGCATGCAAGCTTCAAAGTATTGAATGGGGTATTCCTAGATCAACTTCTTGGATAATGAGCTGATGTCGACAAGAAGTGATCCATCATAGGAGGGCTTTAATGAATCCCACATCAATGACACGGAACGGAGCAAATGATTTTAATGGAGGTGAAAACGATCTGGTGATATAAAATTCAGGGTGGCGGTCATGAAAGAATGGAGTATAATGTATGGTAGTGGGTAGGACACAGGTGAACTCTCTAAATGACTTCTCTTGAACATATCGGCGACACTGATGTGATGGATTGGTAGCATTAACCCCAAATGTGGATGGTATGGCGTGATGGGACCATGGTGATGAGACCGGTAAATGAAACAACCCAACCCGACTCGGACACGAAGCAGAAGTGTCATGTTCAAGAGCGACTTGCTACCAACAAAGTTTCTTTGAGTTTTCTTCCCAATTTTCCCCAGTCATTGCTGACCAGTACCTCTTTATTTTTGTCAAGCTTGAGGAGGATAACATATGCTTGTTCTATAATTTGCCCTTCAGGCAAACCCATCTCTATGTTTTAACGAGCCTAGCGATAGTGAAACTCGTTCTCGTCTATAGACAAGTTTGTCGCTATTAATCTTTTTAACGAGTTTAACGACAAAGATAACTCGATCCTTTTCAATTTTAGAGAGTCTAAAAAGGAATGTAAAGGTGACTCCAAAATTCATTTTTCGTCATCTAATCCATTAAGTCCGAAAAATTATAAAACAATACAGAAGGGATGAATTTTCGATACTTTTAACGAGCCGAACAAAACAAGCGCTCGATCTTTTTGTGTAATAATCCCTCAGGTCCAAAAAGATTAAAATCTAGAGGAGGGATAGCACTTCCTGTCCCTTTAACGAGCTGGAGAGGCCAATGGCCCGGCAATCTTTTCATATTTTACGAGTCAGCTGAAAAGAGCTTAAAGGAGACTCGTCTTTTGAGGAACGAGTGATAAAATTGGGTAGCAGCTGATTCCAGGTAAGGTTTGGAATTTTCCAATCACGGCAGTGTTACAAGGATGGCTAGTGAGATCACTCTTCGCAGCTGTTCCTCAAAATGGGTAAACAATCAAATGGAGGTGAATGATCGGCCAATGTAAAAGTGGAGGTGACGGTGCAAACACGACCAAGGCTTTAATGGCTGAAGTATCACATTCACGATGGTCATTTACCGGAAATAGTTTATTTTTTAATGAGCTTAAATGCGGGGAGAAACATTTGCTCATGGCTTATGTTTATTTTTTAACGAGCATGAAGTCCGCGTTAAAACTGCTCGATTAAATGGTCATTTACCATAAATAGCTTTGTTCTTTCAAAGATCGTACTGCATTCTCAATTGCTTCATCAAACTAGTTAGAAATGAACCATACATGCTTGAAAAATGAGTTAAAACACTAATATTTTACTCATACGTATAAAGTAAATTAAAAGTGCTTTTACCTCTCATTTTACCATTTCATTTGAATTTTGGTTTGTTGGAGCTTTGGAGGTGCTTTTCCCCCTTGATTTTCATCAGCTGATTTCGGGAGATTCTGTGGACGATTCTCGGCGCCGTCTGGACCAGGTATGAGCTAAACTTGAACTCTTTCATTTCATGCTTTCCATTCTGCATTCTGAGCTTGATTCCTGGTTTTTCTGAGCCTATGGGGTTTGAAAAACTCACTCTGCCTTCAGTGCACCCTCTGTGTATTGAAAGGTGCGTTGGATGTTGGCCTGTGAACTGGCCATCTGACATGTAATGCACCCATAGCACTACTGTAGGTCCGATGGGCGCAAAGAAGGAATTTTATGCACAGTTTTCGATGGAAATTTTGCCTGTTTCTTGCCAAAATCAATATCTAACTCTTCTCTTGTTTGTTTTTCAGAGATCTTTGGAGCAAGATGACTATTACATGGCGAGAACGTGAGCATGAAGAAGAGGACATCCTTGCTTTGCATGATCCGGTTACGGTGAACGCACTGCAGAACTGTGGCTTGCTGAAGTTTTTCCACATTTCTAGCATGAGACAACAGATCAACTTACTGCAGTATTTGCTCAATGCTTGGGATCCTACCAACTAGGTTTTCCAGATCAGGGGAAAATCTATTCCCTTGACTGCAGTAGACATCTATTTCTTGACTGGCTTGTCGAGGCGGGGTGCCCCCATCTCTTTATTAGGTTCGGCCCGAGGAGGCGATTTTGTGAGAGATTATGTTCGCCGGTACTGCAGAGAGGGATCTTAGCCGAGTAAAGACGGCAAGATCATCATCCGTGATGTCACTAACAGGTCCCCTAGGACTATTCTGTTTACTTTTGGTAGGATGGCTGGTGGTGTGGCTCTTCATGTAGCCAACCGATCTTATATGCAGTATGCCTTGGAATGCCTGCAACCGAAGGTGTTCAACTGGTGTGACGCAGTACTTCTTGTGATGAAAGAACAGTTGACCAAGGTAAAGAGCGGGAGGTTGAAGAACTTTGGGTATGGTTCTATTTTGACCGCCTTTTCCTTGGAAAAGATACCACTGATGCAGTCGCAGTATATTGCACTCGATTTACCTTCACCTACTGAACCACGTATGCAGAGATGGGTTGACCATATGTCTAGGCATGCTGGTCAGTCTCAGATTTCATTTTCTGATACCTTCTTCGAGTGGTTTGATCGTCAAGGGATGGTTTATTCTGAGTATCCATACGCTGGCATGGACTTTCGGGGTGATCGAGATTTAGTACTACCGGATGGCGAACAGTGGGGCGCCATTGGTAAATTCTTTGACCATATTTCTGTTTATCGTTTTTCATTTATAATGCCCTTGTGCTTTATTCTATCAAGACTTAATCAAACTCATGTGTTCATGCAGATGTTGGTCCTGTTCGGCCAGTAGCACGCCTAAGAGTGCCAGCTACCGCCCCAGCAGGGGAGGCTGTTGGGAGGGCTATCCTTTGCGACCTTGATGTGGCCGAGACTCTTACAACAGTACAGGAGCAGGTTGAGGGCCTCACTCTTGGTATTCCAGATGTGAGGACTGACGAGCTGCCTTTGAGGTTGCAGCGGCATACTACTGGTGTGCCAAGACAATGGACTCGTCTCTTACGCATGATCGCACAGGCTGTGACTTGCTATCACGAGCATCATTAGACTGGGGTGCCCCCTAGCATTTTGAGTTTTTGGTCACTTGACCGATTTTGTCTTGGTTACAGAACATTATGTGTAAACCATAAACAGTTATATATATTTTTGATTTTCGGATTTTTATTCTGGTTAAATTACATGATCCAAATACAAACATTGATGGTATGCTTGCTTCTTTTTATAAATGTTGCAAATGTCTATCTAACACATAATTTTCTAATGAGTCAGTTAATGTGTTTAAGTTTCTGGAAATATGTTGATATTGAATAAAATCAAAATGTCTTTCCAAAATCTTAACCCTTAGGAACATACGATAAATAGCTGGATTTCGGATAGAGTAGATACCAGTGAGTTGTAGTATGACGAGTTGTGAATCTAGCCTGACAATCAGTCGGCGTATACCATGTGTGATGGCATCAGAGAGAAGTTCTATCAACGCGCTATATTCAACGATATTATTTGTTGATCGACCAATACATACCCCTCTGAAACTTACTAACTCGTCGCTTGGATCAAAAATGGCCCAGGCTGCGGAAGATAGGTTCCACGAACTACGACTCGCTCCGTCAGCATATCCAACACATGACTCCAATAGGTTTGACATCTGCAATAGATGTGAAAAGTGGATTACTTGACCAAAATAAACACTTTAGCGAAAACAAAAACATAACAAAAGCATACCAGTTACTATTACGCATAGTAGCGCTTGAGGTACAACCCATTACGAGGTTGCGCCAGTGGAATTCCATCATAATCCATTAACTCATAGGCTCCTTTTGCTAACACTCATTTAACAATATAGGGGCCCATCCATAACGACTTAAATTTACCTGCTCCCAATTTATCAGATTCTTGGTCGTAAAGCAAGACCAAGTCACCTTCTGAGAAGACACGGGGTTTGACATTTTTGTCGAACTGCACCTTGACTCGTTTTTTATGGGCTTCGTTAGCCAAAGCGGCATCACGACGGGTTTCATCCAATTGGATTAATTCCAAGAAATGAGCTTCTTCTTCTGAAGTTCCGGGGAGGAGATCAATTGCGAGTTTGAGAGACGAGATTTCACACTGGATTGGTAATTCTGCTTCCAGGCCATATACCAGTTGGAAAGGTGTAAACCCGGTTGCATTCCTTAACGATGTTCGGTAAGCCCACAAAGTTGAGTACAGGATTAGGTGCCATTTTCTCTTATGAACTCGAATCATCCTTTGTAGCATGCGCTTTAGGACCTTGTTGATTTCTTCAACTTGTCCGTTGGCTTGCGGATAATACGGAGTAGAGCTGTCATGAGACAACCCTAGTTTGGCAGCTAATTCGACCATCATGTGATTGCGAAAATACGATCCATGATCTGTGACTATAGCTTGTGGTACGCCGAATCTGGCGACTACATGATTAAAAAAGAAGAGGGCAGCTGTTTCACCAGTATTATTTAATGTAGGCATCGCCTCGGCCCATTTGGTAAAATAGTCAACTGCGACTATGATATACCCATGCCCCCCGGTCGAGGTGGGGTTACATGTCATGAAATTGATGCCCCATTTGGCGAATGGCCCAACAGCAACTATTGGCTACAGAGGTGCGGGTGGTCTTCTGGTTTTGCTATCGAAAATTTGACAAGCATGGCAACTTCTGACTGCGGTTATGCAATCTTTGAACATTGTTGGCCAGAAGTATCCTGCTCGTAATATTTTTTGCGTTGTAGCATATCCAGATTGATGCCCCCCACACGTGCCTGAATGACAATCATTCAGGACTTTTTTGGCCTCCTCATGGGTGAGACACCTTCTCAAAACTGTATCGACACCATGACGATAAAGTGTATCACCGATGATCATGTAGTCTTTTGCTTGGTATCGAATGCGTTTTTGTTCGAAGTGTGAGGTGTTTGTCCTGTATTTTTGGGTTTGGAGATAAATTATTATATCCCCATACCACTCATTGCTTGAAGATATCAGAAACAAACTCTCGTCCACGATTGTTTCATCGGATGTTTCATCGTTGGACGACGATGGGAGATCGCACAATAATTCTGCGAAAACTAGAGCTTTCTTCGACTTGGATTTTAGAAATTCCAGATCGAACTCTTGTAGGATTGCTATCCATTTTGAATATTTGCCCCCCAGCAACTGTCGCGACAATATATAAGTCATGGGGTTGCAATCTGACAAAATGGTAGTTTTTTGAAAGAGGACATAGTGTCGAAATCTCTGTATCACTTGAACAGCTGCGAGTGCTAGCTTTTCAACGTAAGAATATTTGCTTTCTGTATCATTTAAGTTTTTACTTAAATAATATATAGGATGTTCAATTCCATCGACTTCTTGAACTAAAACCATTGCGATGGTAGTATCCGCTGCAGCCAGATACAGGTTAAAATCTTTTTGATAATCAGGAGCGTACATTAATGATGCTTTCATTAGTGATTCTTTTAAAGCATCAAAGGAAGCTTGCGCAACCTGATCCCTGACAAAGGGTACTTCCATTTTCAAAAGACGTGTATAACCTTTAGCAAGTTCGGCGTAATTTGGAATGAACCTCCTCAGAAAGTTTACTTTCCCTTGGAGTTTCTGAATCTGAAGCAAATTCGAAGGTGGAGGCAAATTTATGATTGCCTGGACCTTACATGGGTCGAGATGAATCCCGTCTTTTGAGACTACAAAGCCAAGTAAACGACCAGAACTGACACAGAACACACATTTGTGTGGATTGAGTCGTATCTTGTAGTGTCGGCAACGTAGAAATATCGCTCTCAAATGCTGCGGGAGATCAGTCCGCTTTCGCGAATGAGCTGGAAGATCGTCGAGGTATGGTTGAACGATGTTTTTGATGTCATGGAAGGCATAATTCATTGCCCTCTGAAACGTTGCCCCTGCGTTCTTCAAACCAAAGGGTAATTTTTGATATGCGAATGTGCCCCACAGACAAATAAATACAGTCTTTGATTGGTCCTGTGGGCGGATATTTATTTGATTATACCCGGAAAATCCATCCATGAATGAAAATATTTCGCATCCGGCGCATTCATCAATTATCTGGTCAATGAAGGGTGTAGGGTAGTTGTCTTTTGGACAAGCCTGATTTACATCCCTATAATCGACGCACACTCTAATCGTCCCTTGTTTTTTCATAAAAGGAACAATATTCGATACCCAATCGGTTAGAGGAACCGGGTAAATGAAACCAGCATGGAGAAGTTTCTCAACTTCTGCCTTAATGGCAGCGGCTTTCTTGGGGTGCACCTGCGTAGCCGTTGTCTTACTGGTTTGATATCTGGATACATCTTAATTTTGTGTTCAATGATACTTGAGTTAATGCCTGGCATTTCACTATATGACCAAGCAAAGACATCTCTGAATTCGCGAAAAAGAGCGTCATATATTTCCAGTTCTGAAGGGGAACAATATTTGCCAACATAAATATTCTCTACAACATCTATTTTGGTCGAGATATTTATGGCGATAGTCTCTTCAATATTGGACAAGTTTCGCTTGGAATCCACCGTGTTTACAGTATTTGATAGAAAATCAAGAAATGAAGGATGGCAAAGGTCATCAGGAGTATCTTCTCCACAATCTGGAAGAAGGGAACGATGGTGGGAATCATTCCATGGTGTTCCTTCAACTACCATTGATTGGATAATTCCTTCGTTGGTGACATGCACTTGCGACCAAGGATCTGAAGGGGTACCATATTCTTTAGACCTATCTATCCAAACGCTCGATGAGCGTTGATTTGGGTTTGCCTCCCATGCTAGGAACATTGATTGCTACAATATTTCCGTTGGGCTTGGGGGCAAAACCATTGTATGATCCATGTTGATATCGTTTTCTGATATCTTTCATGTCGAAGATATCATATTGTAGGTTCCTACTAACGCCACTTCTACCAGATTGAAGGGAGGTGGAAGTGCAAAAGTTCCCATTAATATAGGGTTTTTTAGTAGGCCTACTCCGATATTTTGAAGCAAATGGGGGCTTCCATGGATCATTGGAACGCTTCCTGTAACTTGAGAACCATTGGGGAGGAAGGTTTGTTGATCGACGATTGTAATCCCTCCTTCAAAGGGAAATGCAATCTTCCTAAAATAGGTCGACACAACAGCAGCCATAGCGTATATCCATGGTCTTCCCAGTAGGATGTTGTAATCAAGGTTTCCGTCGATTACTTCGACATCTACTTCTACTGTCTTTCCTCCTAGTTCAACCTTCAAGTTACTTAGTATACCATATGGGGTATATGTTCGTCCATCGAATGCTTTTAATGTCGTCGAAGATCGCGACAAGGTTGGGGATCCTAAAGTTTTCCAGCAACTCATTGACATAATGCATGTAGACGCTCCCTCATCAATAATTGTTCGATGAACAGTTTTGTTAAGGGCTTTCACTTGAATAAGGAAGGCTAGTTGAGCTGGTAATTGAGGATCGTATCCTTTGTGATCGAAGGATACAAGATTGGAATCCTTTGGGTCTATCCCACCAATGGCTGACAATAACGCCTGCTTTTGGGATGGGCAGTTTTGTAGCACTTCAAGAGTCGACATAGCGGATGGCGATTGGGCCAAATCTTCCACTATATTATAATGTTGTGCCACTCTAGCGTGGGGATTAAACGTCGACTTGTGTACTACTCCCTTTGGTGGTTTTATTGTCAATTCAGGAATGATGGGTGGCGCAACTTCTGTCGAAGTTGTTGTCGAACTACTAGGTTGATCTTTATCCTTGTTTTTCGACAGCTGTGGATTCCCATAATCTTTGTTCCTTGTCGAGATCAAAGCATCATTTTGCTATTTTGAAACCAACAACATCAGCACTTGAGATGGGGAAGCATTTCCACTTTCAACCAGATTTGTTCCTGGATTTGGAAACAGATCAGTTAACACTGCCTAGGTTTTTGAATTCTTGAAGAATTTTTTAAGCTCAGCTCTGTGTGGACAATCTTTTGTCCAATGATCCTCATCGCATATCATGCATGGATTTTTTAGTTTCCTATTTCCAGGTGGGTTTGCAGAAGATGATTCCTCCTGTTTCTTCTTCTTCCCTTTGCCTTTCTTCCTGCCCCCTGGTTGTTTGGTTTCTTTGCCTTTATCTGTCGATATGGCATTTACTTCCGAGGCAAGGAGTTCATCTTTTACATTTTGACCTGAAATCTTACGGACCTTTTAGGATGTAGCCTTTGTCGATTTCGTGTCTGTTGTGCCAATCACGCCATCGCCGGCATGAGAGTCATTGTTTGATTTAGGAGGAGGAGGAATTGAGAATTCGGGTCTAGGGGCGTCAGGTATTTTATCGTAGAGCGTGCCAGACTGAGTGTAAATCAAGTCCAAATATTGCGCACGAGTGATAACTTGCTCTTCCATTACGACTCCCCCCTTTGCCACATCTTCCGTGATGGAAGGTAGTAACAACTTGATAAACCATTCAGCTAAGAGCTGATCGGGAACATACGCTTTTACCATTCTACGACGACGTCACCACTCATGTATATGATCAGATATGTGAGTGGCCGTCGTCTATTTGAAGTTGGTAAGGAGTTCCGTTCCCATTTCGTACCTTATTGGTAACTAAAAATGGGTTAAAAAGGTTGTGGCTAAGGTACTGAAATTGTCGAACGAAGCTCTAGGCAATTCGATGTACCATTTTGCCGCTGGACCCGTTAACGTCCTCTGAAAGAGGCGAAGTCTTATCGAATCATCATTTAGGGTATTTGATGAACACCACAGATGAAAGGTCATCACATGATTCGACGGATCTTCACCCGGATTTCCATTAAATTTAGGAATATCTGATGGAAGTTTATGCGGAATCGCTGGCCACCAAGGTGCGTAAGCGATTGGATCGTTTGTTAACCGATTTAAATCAAGTAACTCTAAAGTTGCCACAAAGGGTAACTGTTGATTCAGGTTAGGTGAAGCATACCCAGGATAAGATGGTATTGCCTGAGCAGTTGGTCTTTGCATACCGGCATAATGCATTTGATGCTGGTAACTTTCGTAAGGTTGGTGGGCATAACCATTGTAAAATGGCTGATTTTGGCAGTTTTGAATATACGGCTGCCCACTATTTGCAAAGATATATTGCTCAGAACCTTGGTATACTTGTTGGAATTGCGGTTGTTGGTATTGCACTAGCCATGGTTGTGAAGCCATGTGCTGTTGCCCAATACTAACTGCTTGACCAAGATGAGGGGTAATTGTACCCGTCTGAACCTGTGTCATCCCACCAGTCGGCGATTGCAGTTGAGTCGCAGGGTCAAGGGGCTGTTGCATTACAACCTGAGAAACCTGAGGTTGGCATACAACAGGCGGCGCTTGAACTTGCGACACCGTCACAATAGCAGGCGTAGTTGGTATATTCGACATAGGTAAGCATTGTTGCATTGAATATACAATTCTTGGTTGTTGAGGTAGTATCGGTACCCAACCGCTTGAGGTAATTCCAGTATAACCCGAATGTTGTTGTGAACTCCCATATGGATATCCTCAAGGAGGGGATAATGAAAGGGTATACTGCCCCCCACACGGTGGTAATCCAAAACTCAAGGGAATGGCTTGCCCTTGAGGGTCGGACTGCCCAAATTGACCTCCTAATGGATCAATTTGTTGAGACTCAACATAAGAGTTTCCGGATATTATTCCGGATGAACAAACAGGAACATACCATACTATTGAAATGGCCCCTGAGTGGGCTCCTTCTAGCGACTGAGAGCTAGTCGGGACAGATAATATACCGACAAACATTGTCGGAGTGATAGCAGGGAGTTCTGTCATCGCTGTGTCAGATGACACAGTCCTAGATGTTGACGGTTGTTCAGACATTTGTAGTCTATCCAAAATATTACCTAGCGATTCTACAGGAGCTTCCACTGGTGGTAGACTAACTTCTAATGAAGAAGGATATAGAGTGATCCTGACTCCAAATTGCGATGGAGTACTTGTTGGAGGATCTTCTACAATTTCTTCTATGGAAATCAAACCAGGTGGAAGGGGAAGACCGTCAGGTCGGTAGAATATTTCTGGTGCCGAAGAAGGTATGGAATCGACAACGACAGATGTTTGAAGAGCAAGACTCTCTGAACCGGTCGAAAGTGGAACTGGTTCGGTAACACAAGTGTTTACTCTCAGACTAGGATCAGTATCACTGTCCTTCTGTGGCTGCTGAACTTCTTTTGTAGAGGTAGGAATTCCAAAAATGTTTGGAGTAACCAGAGTCTCTGTTGTCTTTGGAACACTTGTTCTAACTTTAATAGGAGATTTGGAACCGGTTAAACGAGTTCGCTTTGTCTGTAATGGCTTCGATTCCGGAGACAAAGACGGTTGACTCGTAAGCCTCTGCAAACGACGGGGTTTCAATTGACTTTCTTCCACGATTGCGGATTACTCGATCAACTAAAAAATAAAGGGGAAGTATGTTTCCGAATTAAATGAATTTTAGACGCTTTGACACAACTTGTTTTTTCAATTTTTAAGAGTCGAGAAAAAGCAAAAGATGACTCTAGTCTCCTTTGATTTTTAATGAGCCTGAAGTGACAAGTGCTCAGATGGACCTTTTCTGTTAAAGAGTCTGAAAAGGAACAAAAGGGACTGCTCTAGAAATCTAGGTAGAGGGAGTACCAAACCAATCGCAAAACTGCAGAATACTTTTTACGGTACGGCAGTCAATCTTCCCGAATGCTATGTTCAGTGCATTGCGATCAATAGGGCGGCAGACACGGCTTCCTATGGATAAAGGATTTAAGCCTATTGGGGTCTCCCAAAATATACTCGACGATACGTGGGAGCACAAGTCCGTACTGGCACTTATTTTCTTAAAGTGGAGGAATCACCCAACCATCAGTAAGAACAACAGTTACTAGGCTTTACGACGCCGGAATACATCTCTAGCCTAGACTTCTAGATGTTGTGTGTTAGATTCCAAAACGTTGTTAGATTCATTCAATTTATTTTAAATTGATCTTGTTTATGAAGTTTGTCTTTCGGGTTCCCCACGAGATGTAGATGTAATTCCTAAAATGCAATCTAAGATGATAAACAAACTTTTTATCTTCTTTATGCCATGAAAATCCTAGCTACTAGGGAAAAGAAAGACATAATCTTTTCACAAAGAGCAAAGAGCACACTCTAAATGCACTTTCCTAAATCAAGCCAATCAGACTGTCTAGATGCAAAAATGCACATGCATGTATTTGTTTTCGACTTTCTTAGTATATGGATGCTAAAAAGAAAGTTGATGCACAAATTTGAATTTCTTTTCAAGCGACAAATATAAACAAGTTTCTTTTTGAAATCAAAAAATGGAGACGATCACAACACTTTACGATTTTGAAATGAATACTTGTTTTTGACACTAGAAAATTACAAATTCAGACCAAAAACAATAGTAACAGGATAATCTACCAACAACAGCAATCAAACTCTTTCCTACGATCAAAATCGACACTTGCGATAGTTTCAAATCAAAGGACGATAGTAAGATTATGTTACTTTTGCAAAGGAGAACTGTAAATGACTCAACAAACACACAAAAACATCTACAGTTCTTTTGTACAAAGGAGGCGGAATAACAACAAGGAAAAGAGGTTTCAAACAGACATATACTGATCACAGGCAGCAAAATTCAGGAATAGAACTGAAGAGAGTGAATCACAGAAACCAAAAAAAAAAATGCACAAAGCCTAGTTTGATCACCGCACCTGTAACACAGAGAATCTAAAATGCAGCGCAGGTTGCCCACTCGGGAAGTGTGCTGAAATTCAGAATCTCTGAACAGTACCTACGCTGGGCCAGAGACGAGACTTTGGTTGGGTTCCGGGTCACAGTTTGCAGTTCAGTTCTTGGTTTTTGGCTGAGTAAAAAGCAATCAGTAATGCAACAATCAGGGGTAGATCTAAGGAGGATCTAAGAGCTATCACAAGGGCAATCAGAGAGTTTGTGAATCAGTTGTTTAAATCATAAACAGATCCCGAAGATTGACTGAAGCGACATTTATCTACTTAGAATTTGCATAGCAAATGCTTTTCGAAAGCTACCTGGCACGACTTCAGGCTCCGTCTGTAAGTTTATGAAATAGACAACAAGGAAGATAAACAAACAAACTAATTATCTCCCCAGTGGAGTCGCCATTTTGTTACAGGGAAAAGTGTCTATATAGAACTGCTCTATCCCACTAAGGTGTGACAGCTACCTTAGAAACAAACAGAGAAAAGCTACTTATGTTTTTCTTTTATGAATTATAGATAGAGAGGAACAAAAAGACCAACCTCTGTCTTTCGCTAATCCCTCGATTTGATCCCTCTCTTCTTTGATAGTCCTCAGCTACCTGCTCCCTTGCACGCCCATCTTCACAAAGTACCTGTAAGATCACAGAAGCATAGCACTATACAAAGACATGGATCTATAATCATAAACAAGCTAGGATCAGATGTAAATTGACCATACAAATGTAACAAGCATCAATGATACAAAAGAATGGAGGAAAACTCAAATAGCTTTTATTGATAAACAAGAAAAGAGCCAGGAGGAGTTACAACTGGTTGTTCTGACCCAGCATCAACCTCCCAGCAAAGAAGCCCCTCTTCACCTCAAACAAAGCATAGATCACCCAACAATCTGATGTTTGTCTCAAGAAACCAACAGTAATTCCTTACAATATGCAAAATTCCAGCCTCTGGATCTCTGGGATGAGGGATCCATATATAGATATCTGTAAGGGGAATGAGTCAGCTTGTGATTTGACTAGTGTCCTCCCTCTGATAGTTCTTGCTTCCACTTGGAGACTGAAGGTCTCTTACTCGTCCTTGGTCGAATTCAGTGAGGCAATTGTCACAGGAGAAGATTCTAGAAGCTTCCATTGCCTCTCCACCTCGCGGAATGAAACTGCCATTTGTCATTTTTTGCCCATCACACCCCACAGAAGGGACTTTTGAAATGCAACGCACCCTCATAGTGTATTTAGGTGAGATGCAATGCACTTAGCCAGTGGAGCAGCTACAATGATCCTGTTTTGACCAATTTTGAGTAGTTTCTCATGGAGAACTTCTGGGAGAAGCTGTAATCTGTTGACCTTGTTCATTTAGGGGTTAGAACAACACTTTTAGGGACTTAGGAGCCCTTGGTTTATGGACATTTCATGCTTGGTGTTGTAGGGCACAAAAATGTCTATAACAGGTGGTTGTTTGGTTTGTTGCCTTGAGGAAGAGACCTCCATACCATGCTGCCTCTCTTGTTCTTGCTGGAATGAGCTGGTAGCTGTCTGCTGGCTTGTTTCTCTTCCACTCCTCAGGCTTTCTATCACTTCTTCTGTAATTTCTTCCTCAACTTGAGGATCAACTCTTTGTCTTTTGGCCCCTGGTTGTTGTGTTGAGCCACTAGCTGGTGTAGTTTCTTCTCTATCTCGCTTCTTGCCTCTTTCTTCATTTGCAGGAGTTTGCAATGCTGGAATCTGTGGTGGCTCAGTCTGCTATGGAGGGGCTTGCCCTTGACTTTGCTCCTTTGAGGTAGCAGGCTGTTCTGTTACTGTTTCCTGTTCTGCATCCATTGGCTCCTTGCCTTTTTTTGTACCTGTTGCTGGTGTAGACCGTTGTTGGGCTGCTTGTGAAGCTGCAGCTGTAGATGGCCCTTCTCCAACTTATTGTGGCAGTTTGAATGTTACCTGGTCAAAAGAATCTAAGTTAAGAGTTTTCTCTAAATCTTTGACATTTTGCTCCATAATTTCTTCTTGGGTAAATTCCTCAACTGGTCCCCCTGCCACCCACTCATCTTGGTTGGCATATTGTTCAATTTGTGGGATTCTACAATGCTCCTAGCCTGTCAGCCTATATTTTACCTTTCTGGCACTGATAAAGCCATCTAGGTCATAAGGAACCCACCAGAAACTCCTTTTCAACTTGAGCTTCTGCCCCAATATTTGATCAACATCTTGTCAACCTTCTTTCTTATTCATGAGAAAGGGGCCTAGTTGGTCTCTAAATTTCATGCGAGCCTTTTTCTTGGCACTATGAAAATGAGTTAAATCTGAATTGATGAGTTGCCTATAATACTCCAAGGCAAACAGTCTCATTGGTACATATCTTGGGAGCCTGTAGGGACAGAGCTCACAGCCATAGATCCTAATGACAGTGTGATTCTGGTAAAAGTACCAGTCACCTATTTTGTAGTTCTTTGAAAGCTGCAATATTCTCTGTGTTGGAAATAATACTGAGAGGGGGGGTGAATTAGTATTATCAAATTCTTTTCAATATACCATCCTGAATTATACTTTAAATTATTCTTCAGATATTGATGATTAACTTGTATGTCAATACTATATAATAATGAGCAAGAACAATGAAAAATAGATAGTCACACCAAAGAACACCAGATATAAGGTGGAAACCCAATGTGGGTGAAAACCACCTACTGCAATATGTCTCTATCTTCTTTCAATTAGAAACTTCTTTTACAATGATTTTGTATTGGTGCAATCCTTTACCAGTACGCAGGATGCAACCTGTAGAGAGCTACAACTTTCTCTCGTTGTCCACTCTCTCCTGGAAGGGAGCTACAACCCCCTTTGCTCTTCTACTTCTTTAAGGACCACGTTTCATTAATTTTTAGACTACATCCAAGAATATCAAATAATCATCAAGTACATGCAAATCACCCAATCTCCTTATACAATCAACCAATGAGTCACCCAACTTCTCAGAATGCTATAAATAGAAAAGTAATATCAGAAATCTAAACCCAGAACTCTGCAGCAATAGATAAAAGACAGCCAACAAATGTTTCAAGACAGGTCCGCAACTTCACCAATAGAGGCCTGCGAATATCCGCAGCACTTCTGTGTCTAAACTGTGCAGATCCGCACTTGTCGGTCTCTTGCTCTGCGTATCTCCGCACCACTCGTTCTGCTTCCCTGCGTACCTCTGCTCAGATCCACACTTGCACTGTCTGCCTGACAGCGTACCTACACAACTGGTTCTTCTATTTCCCTGCATACCTCCGCACTCTGCCTTCTTCTACGTTGCGTACCTCGCATTGCGCCTCCTGCTACGCTGCGTACCCCCGCGCTGCACCTTCTTCTGCACTGCGCCTTCTGCTGCGCTGCGTACCCCCTCACCGCGCCTTCTTCTGCACTTTGTACCCCCGCACTCACGTTGTGTATCGCCTGCGAACCTCTGATTAGGGCCAAGTTAATAGTCCTCCAATGTGCCACAGACAGTCAGATCCACAGATCTGATCATGTGCTCGAGAGATCACGACTTATCAATAGATTTGCCTTAAGTTTTCTCCTTGATTTAGATCTAGCTTTTAAAACCAATCACCCAAAAATTTCAGATCTTAAGATATTCAAATTTCACCAGTGTTTAGCCAAGAGATCTCCTTTCCTTTTTATAGGCAAGCCCTTATTCAAACCATGGGACAAAACCATCGAAAGCCAATACAAGGGATCCAAAATAGGGTTCAATAATTTAGATCCTATACCACAGGCCAAAACCATAGGATCATGAATGATGGGTTAAATACCAAGGGCCAAACATAAGAAACCCCACATGAGCGCGCTTCTCTGCATTAGAGTGAGTGAACTGGGGGACCGCACCTTCTGAACGGAGAACCTGCGGGTATGACCGCACTTCCTGGATGACAAACCTTTGGGTCCGCACCTTTTGAACGATGCACCTGCGAACCTCTTATTTTCCATCATTTTGAGAGCCTAAATAGAATTTTGCCACTTGAGTGAGTTGCCATCAAGTACAACACCTGTACCATAGAGCCAAACCAGAATCATAATGCCAACAATCTCCCCCTTTGGACTTGATGGCAACCTCAAGATCCTCAACGTCATTCTCCCCCTTTGACATCAAGGGCAAAGGGTTATGCTCCCCCTGAGAACATGCTCCCCCTGACTATAAACCAGTTCTGCAAAAGGAAAGAAATTTCTTCAAGAAGAACCATAACCCATCAAACACCATAAATGACCGTGAAAGAGATAGAGACATATTGTAGCAATATTCAGATCATCATCCATGATCTCCTTCTGTACTTCCTCCAAGATCTTCTACCATAATGCCAATAATGCATTATATGCTCCCCATGAACCTGTGCCATTCGATCTTCGACCAATCTGCAACCTAGCAAATGTACGCATATACCCCATATGAAACTTGCGTACAACCAACAATCTCTGAAATAGATGAGATTCAACAACAAGATGATGCATCAACAACCCCCAGCTTTTTCCTGAGGTATTCAAAGGTCTCCCTGGGCAATGGTTTGGTGAGTATATCAGCAACTTGTTCCTTAAAAGGAACATAATCCAACTTGACCTTTTGTTCAAGCACTTGTTCCCTGAGAAAGTGATACTTGATCGGTATGTGCTTGGTCTTTGAATGCATGACTGGGTTCTTTGAAATGCTGATTTCACTTGTATTATCACATAAGATGGAGATAGGTGGTGTACAAGTGATTTGAAAATTCTGTAAGGTCTGCATCATCCAAAGGAGTTGAGTGCAGCAAGATGCAGCAGCCACATATTCCTCTTCAGCTGTAGATAAAGCAATCGAACTCTATTTCTTGCTGAACCAATATACTAATCTGGAACCATAAAGAATGCACCACCACTTGTGCTCTTCCTGTCATCCACGCTTCCGGCCCAATCTGCATCTGTATAAGCATGAAGTGTGAGATCTGTATCTCTAGGATACCATAAGCCATAGTTTTGAGTTCCTTGAAGGTACTTGAAAATTCTCTTCACTGCCTGAAGATGAGTTTCCTTTGGATTTGCCTGAAATCTTCCAACTATTCCCACTGCATGCATGATGTCTGGTCAGGTACCTGTCAAATAAATTAGACTTCCAATCATAGATCTGTAGGTTGGTTGATGCACTGCTGCTGATTCATCATTTGCACTGAGGCTACATCCTGTGACCATGGGGGTACATACTGGTTTTGCATCTTCCATGCCATATTTCTTCAAAATCTGCTTGAGATACTTGGTTTGAGACAAGAAGATCCCGCCTTCATTTTGTTGGATTTGCAATCCAAGAAAATATGTCAGTTCTCCAAGCAAAGACATTTCGAATTCTTTTTGCGTCACCAAGGAAAAGCTTTGACTCATAGCTTCTTCATTGCTGCCAAAGATAATATCATCTACATACACAACAAGTATTAGCAATTTGTCATTTTCAATTTTTATATAAAGATTGCTATCTGCTGATCCCTTTGAAAAACCTTGTTGATGAAGATATTTGTCCAAACGGTAGTACCAAGCCCTTGGAGCCTGTTTAAGACCATAGAGAGCCTTTTTTAGTCTACATACAAGATTTGGATCATTCCCAAGGATGAAACCATCTGGTTGCTCAATGTACACTTCTTCTTCTAAGTCTCCATTCAGAAAGGCTGATTTCACGTCCATTTGAAATACTTTGAACTTCTGAAAGCTTGAGAGAGCAAGGAACATTCAGATGGCCTCAAGTCTAGCAACAGGAGCAAAAGTTTCTTCAAAGTCTATTCCTTCTTGTTGAGCATACCCTTTACAAACAAGTCTGGCCTTGTTTCTAATTACTTCCCCATTTTCATTTAACTTATTTTTGAAGATCCATTTTGTCCCTATGACATTCTTATCTTTTGGTCTAGGAACCAACTCCCAAGTGTTGTTCTTTTCGATCTGCTCAAGTTCTTCATCCATTGCCTTGACCCAGCATTCATCTTTGCATGCCTCTTTTACATTTTGTGGCTCAGTGGAGGAGAGCAATGCCAAATAGCTTGAGGCTTCTGCAATTGTTCTTCTTGTTTGTACACCTGCCTCTTTCTGCCCCAAAATCTGAGATTCTGGATGATTCTTCTGAACGTACCTGGATGGAGTCTTCTCTTCTATCCTTATCTATTCCTCTGGTGCCTCTTGAGGTTCTTCTTCATCATCAGTCTGTTTTTGAGGGTAGTCTTCATCCTCTTCGATATTTTCATGATTTACTTGCCTAGGAATGTATCCTTTTTCATCAACCACTACATCAATGCTGTCAACAATTCTTCCAAGCCTTTTATTGTAACACTTATATGCTTTGCTGTGGGGAGAATAACCAAGAAGAATGCCTTCATCTGCTCTAGGTTCAAGTTTGCCAAGCTGTTCATCATTATTCTTAATATAGCATTTGCTCCCAAAAATTTTGAAATGCTTTACCAAAGGAGTCTCACCATACCAGAGCTCATGAGGAGTTTGAGTGCTGTTCACTCGGACATTTGTTTTGTTGAGAATAACAACCGCAGCAAATGCAGCTTCACCCCAGAAGGTTGCGGGAGTTCCAGATTCATCAAGCATAGCACGAGCCATTTTTTGAACCGTTCTGTTCATCATTTCCACCACTCCATTTTGTTGAGGAGTCCTAGCTGTAGAGAATTCCCTTCTTATTCCATGTTCTTCACAGAAATAGAAAAATTCATTTGAGGTAAACTCCCCACCTCTGTCAGACTTGAGGCACTTAATTTTGTGATCTGATTCATTTTTAGCCAAGGCTTTGAAAGATTTGAATTTTTCGAATGCTTCGTCCTTATGTTTCATAAGTCCCAACCAAACCATCCTGGAGAAGTCGTCAATGAATAATATAAAGTATTCTTCTCCTCGAGGTGACCTTGTCCTAAATGGACCACATACATCTGTATGGACTAGTTCAAGAGGCCTGCTGGCTGATCCTTCCTTCTCAAGGAAGTTAGTTCTGGTTTGCTTACCAAACTGACATGATTTGCATATGGTGTTGTTTGGAATTTTGATATTTGGAAGACCATGAACTGCCTGGTATTTGCATGCTTTCCTTATTTGTGAAAAGCTTAGATGCCCCAACCTCCGGTGCCATAACCAGTGTTCATCATCCTTGCTCAAATAGCATTGTTGTTGTCCTTCTTCAAATATATATAGATTATTTGGAGTTCTTCTGCCTTTGATCACTGTTTTTCCTGTATCAAGATCACGAACACTACATCCATTTGATTGAAATATTACCTCAGTTCCTTGATCGCACATTTGACTGACACTCAGTAGATTATGCTTCAAGCCATCAACATACAAAACATTTCTAGCTTTGACCTTTTCTTTCAACTGAGCAATGCCTTTTCCTTTTATGGCTGCAGGGGTATCATTCCCAAAAGAAACTTTCTTTCCTTTTTCTAAAGCAGTATATGATTCAAGTTTTTCTTTATCACCTGTCATATGCTTCAAACATCTGCTGTCGATGTACCATTGATTTTCCTGTCCTTCTGCATAAAAAGCTATCCCACATCTTTCTAGTTGTGGTTCCTTTATTCTCCATGTTCTGGTACTTGAGGCTTGTTCCTTTGTCTGCCAAAACCTGCTCCTGCATTCAGAATCTTCATGACCAAAGTTATTACAAATAGAACATTCAATTTCATTTTCAAGGGCCGAAAAGTTGTTATAAGTCCTTTTCATGATCCCAGTCATATTTCTTTGTCTTTGAGCTTCTCTAGTCATGATTGTTTTATAGGCAACACATTGAGCTACTTTGTGGCCAAAGTTATGGCAAGGGAAACATTGGCCATTGAAGAAACTTCTGTGATTATCAAATCTACCTGCCAAATGATTGTAGTTTCTATTGTCATCCATTCTTGAGACAAATTGAGTAGATTTTACCTGTGGCTGGTTGTAGCTTTTGTTCATTCTTAAGGTGGATTGCCCCTGATTTACCTGGTAGTCTTTGTTTATTCTTGATGTAATTCGTCCCTGTTTTACCTGGTGATCTCCATTGGGCTTTTGCTCATTTCTCCTTGCTGCATCGAGATAACTCTTTGAGGTGGATGCTTGAGATGTTTCTCCATTATACCCCAAACCTATCTTGATTAGAGGAGAACGTTGTACATTGATAATCTCATCCAGAGTTTCAGATCCTTTAACAAACTTAAGATTAAGAGCCTTTGTTTTCTCAATTTCTTTTCTAAGGCCAACAATTTCACATTCTAACTTTTCAAGAAATTTTTCTTTTTCATCAAGTTGAAATTGCAGAGTATCAATGATCACATTCTTTTCTTCTAAACATGTCTTGAGTCTAGAAATCTCTTCATAAAAGCTATCCACATCTATAGCATCCATGTAATCATCATCTTCAAAAGCCATTAAAAGTTTATAGTGATTACCTCGTTCATCTTCATCACTATTTGATAGTCCATCACTGTCTTCATGAGTGTAATATCTTTTCTTATTTGCATTCTGTTTCTTGTTCCATCTAACAGGTTCCTTCCCTTTGAATCTTCCAGTACCCCGTTGAAGATTTCTGACAAAATTTGATTCTTCTTCTTCTTCTAACACGTGTCCTGACTCATAGTACTCTCCTTTTCCTGAAGGCTTGAAGGCAGCTTCTCTCCTGTCTGATGGACCTCCTTTCCTCATTTCATAAGAAGTTAGAATTCCGTGCAGCTGTGACATTTTAAGGTTTTGTAGATTCTCTTTTTCTTCTATTGCAGAAACTTTAGATTCAAACCTAGGGGACAAAGATCTTAGAACTTTTTCAACCACAATAGCCTCTTTTATTTCTTCACCCAAATTTTTCATACAATTAACAATCTCATCTACACAAAGAAAATAGTTAGCCACACTTTCATCATTGTACATTTTGATATTTTCATACTAAATTATGAGGGCTTGAAGTTTTGCTCGTTTTACCTGATCATCTCCTTCATAGCTCAGAACAATCTTGTCCCATATTTCTTTTGCGGATTTATATTGCATAACTTTCACGAATTCTGATTGAGATAGAAATCCTAGAAGAGTATTGACCGCCTTTGCATTTGTTTCATATTTATTCTTCTCAGCTGGATCTGTAGGAGTAGTTGATGGAAAAGTATACCCTGTTTCTATGATGTCTCAGAATTCTGTACCCAGAGATTGAAGATAGGTAGTAACTCTTACCTTCTAATATACGAAGTTTTTCCCATAAAAAATTGGTGGCCTGATTGATGCTTCCCTCTCGTAGTTGCTCATGATGATAGATCTTCCTTCAAGCAATCAAGCTTCTTCAGAAGGACTTGCTCTGATACCAATTGTTTGAAATAATACTGAGAGGGGGGGTGAATCAGTATTATCAAAATATTTTTAATATACCATCCTGAATTATACTTTAAATTATTCTTCAGATATTGATGATTAACTTGTATGTCAATACTATATAATAATGAGCAAGAACAATGAAAAACAGATAGTCACACCAAAGAACACCAAATATAAGGTGGAAACCCAAGGTGGGTGAAAACCACCTGCTGCAATATGTCTCTATCTTCTTTCAATTAGAAACTTCTTTTGCAATGATTTTGTACTGGTGCAGTCCTTTACCAGTACGCAGGCTGCAACATGCAGAGAGCTACAACTCTCTCTCGTTTTCTAGTCTCTCCTGGAAGGGAGCTACAACCTCCTTTGCTCTTCTACTTCTTTAAGGACCACGTTTCATTAATTTTCAGACTGGATCCAAGAAGATCAAATAATCATCAAGTACATGCAAATCACCCAATCTCCTTATACAATCAACCAATGAGTCACCCAACTTCTCAGAATGCTGTAAAAAGAAAAGTAATACCAAAAATCTAAACCCATAACTCTGCAGCAATAGATAAAAGACAGCCAACAAATGTTTCAAGATAGGTCCGCAACTTCACCAATAGAGGCCTGTGAATATCCGCAGCTCTTCTGTGTCTAAACTATGCAGATCTGCACTTGTCGGTCTTCTACTCTGCGTATCTCTGCACCACTCATTCTGCTTCCCTGCGTACCTCTACTCAGATCCGCACCTGCACTGTCTGCCTGACAGCGTACCTACGCAACTAGTTCTTCTATTTCCCTGCGTACCTCCGCACTGTGCCTTCTTCTGCGCTGCGTACCTCGCATTGCGCCTTCTGCTGCGCTACGTACCCCCACACTATGCCTTCTTCTGCACTGCGTACGTCACACTGCGCCTTCTGCTGCGCTGCGTACCCCCGCACTGCGCCTTCTTCTGCACTGTGTACCCCCGCACTCACGCCGTGTATCGCCTGCGAACCTCTGATTAGGGCCAAGTTAACAGTCCTCCAATGTGCCAGAAATAGTCAGATCCACAGATCTGGTCATGCGCTCAAGAGATCACGACTTATCAATAGATTTGCCTTAAGTTTTCTCCTTGATTTAGATCTAGCTTTTAAAACTAATCACCCAAAAATTTCAGATCTTAAGATATTCAAATTTCACCAGTGTCTAGCCAAGAGATCTCCTTTCCTTTTTATAGGCAAGCCCTTATTCAAACCATGATGGGACAAAACCATCGAAAACCAATAAAAGGGATCCAAAATGGGGTTCAATAATTTAGATCCTATACCATAGACCAAAACCATAGGATCATGAACGACGGGCTAAATACCAAGGGCCAAACATAAGAAACCCCACGTGAGCGCGCTTCTCTGCATTGGAGTGAGTGAACTGGGGGACAGCACCTTCTGAACGGAGAACCTGCGAGTATGACCGCACTTCCTGGATGACGAACCTGTGGGTCCGCACCTTTTGAACGATGCACCTGCGAACCTCTTATTTTCCATCATTTTGAGAGCCTGAATATAATTTTACCACTTGATTGAGTTGCCATCAAGTACAACACCTGTACCATAGAGCCAAACCAGAATCATAATGCCAACATTCTGCATGTCATAGGATAGTCTAGGAGGAGGAGTTCTCATTAGGAGACAAGAGACTGGATAGACAAATTGGTCGACGAACTCACAGTAAGAGTAGGGGGAGCTGTGGACTTCATGAAAGACTAAGGTCCAGAAAATTACAGATCTTCTTTCTCCTTTTGAGTCCAACCTTTTGATGGGGCATTGGAAGCAGTCTGGCTGATAATACATGAACAAATGATATATATAGGATGAATATTTAAAGACTCCCTCCCGATCCAGTTTCACTAGCTGGTCATGTATTTTGTTGGAGATGAATTTGGCATAATTATACTTGACAGCAGGGGGCTATCCTGGACTATATGCAGACAATAAGACCAGAATGGTTTCATAAATGTGCTCACTTGTTTTGAAACCTAGTACATAGGAGATCATATCAACTAGCAACTTGCCCACTTCGTTGAAGCACACATACAGAAAAGGAGGTGGCCCTGTAGGCTGGCAATCTGCTCTCATGAACACTTTGGCAATTCTGGCTATCTCTAAGGTGGAAATTTTGAGACCTTCATCAAGCAGGTATTTCATGGAAAGAGGCATCAGAAGCTGAGTTTGTTTGAAGTTAAGCATTTGGTTGATTGAATCTGGAGTTTTTTGGAATAGAATGCTCCCAGATGGAGACTTGACTGCTCTTTGATTTGGCTCATAGTTTTCACAGCAGAGGTGAATAATTTCAGGGAAAATGTTGACAGAAGGGAGGAAGTAAATGGGCAAATTAGACTCCCATATCCCATACATATCACAGTTGTTCAGGTGACTGTTTCTTAGCTGACAGAAGGTCTGCAAGTGGTTTCTGTCCCCAACCAAATCTTGAATAAGGTGGTCCTTATCAGCTAAAGGCAATGCTTCAAGTTCCTTGTGAGGTGCATTTAAAGGAGCAATGTTCAATGCTGCTGGAGTGGTCATCTTCAAATTTTTCTGTTTTTGTACTTGAATTTAGGACTTGTGCAACAACTAACAGTGAGAATTGCCTTGGAAACTTTATCAAGAAGCTGTAGAATAAGCTTAACTATAGCACTGGCCTTCACTGTGTATAATTTATGGTACAATAGTAAATTTTACAGAATTTGGACAGGTCTTTGAATGAATGCCTTGGGTTTACAAGCTGTGAGTATACTGCAGAGGGAATGGAGTGTTTTGTAGCCAAATGAGTGAAATTTCAGACAGGATTTTGACAAAGAGAGTAACTGTACGGGCAGTTTGCAGACTCTACCGGCGAAACAAACTTAAAAATCCATCTTAGCAGGGAATTTTGCAGAGGAGGGCAAGTTTGTCAGATTTCCTTGGAACAGGGGATCGACTAGTGAGTTTATAGGTGGAATTCAGGTGCAGGAGTGCTTTTTGGTTGGAAATGGCAGATGTTTACGGGACTGTAATGGAGAAAAACTGAGAAAAATAGGGTTTATAGGTGAAATGTGGGTAAATACCTGGTTTTATGCCACACAGGGCAGTTCAGCAGGTTCAATGGCGGACTAAGGGGTCAGATTTGCAGGTGGCACTGGCTTGGATGATCAAATTTGAGCACTGGCAGTAAATCGTCATAAAACAACATGCATGTCACTCCCACATTAACCAATGAAAATGAAACGAAACGGTCGTTTTCACGGCTTTTTTATAAAATTTGGGACTTTTGGCGCTTTTGGCACTTTTTGGGGATGACGTCAGCATGACGTCATTTGGCGCGTAATGGGTACGAAAGATGACGTGGCTGCTGACTCAGACGGTGACGTGGCAGAGGACACGTTGGCGGGGTGGTGACGTGAGCAGGTGATGTGGCAACGGCACAGGGCAGCGGCGGGCCGACGCGGACGTGACGTCAGAGGTGACGGGGAGCTGACGTCAGGGGGCAGGAGGGCGGTTTGTGGTTTTCTCCCGCACCACCTTTGGTCCGGGGCGGTATTGGGGAGGGGGCCTCCGATCACGCCGGGAGAACGACGTGTGGCGGGGGTATGGCAGCAAAACCGCCCATCCCCCGGACGCTAATCTCCGGCAGATCGGGGGTCCCGAAATGACCGCCCACCGTTGGATTTGAAGCGCGGGATCGGACGGCGTTCGGGCGATGACGAGCGGCGTGCAACTCTGGAGCGGGACCCGCCTTTTATTTAATGTTATAACATGCGCGCCAAGGTTTAAACTTTGGTTTATATGAGTTAATGTGGTTAGGCGCCGGGGATATGGTTTATTTGTTTAATCAAATATTAAACAAAAACCCGAAAAATGAGCACGGAAGGTAAATAACATATGATTTATGAATGAAGGGGGGGAATGGTTATTAACTTAACCAGATGCTAAGTTAATTCCAAGGGCTAGGACGCGGAAAGGCTAACATTAGTCCCAAATGGACCAAATATTTCCCCAACTTAGGTTATTTAGCTATAGTGCCAAGGGGTGGGGATATTTACGTTTTTTGGGGTTTTAATATAGTTTTTTGTACCATAGGGATAGAAAAATGATTTAAGGGAGCTAGATAATAGGGTTAAGTGTTAATATGACCTTGTGAATTGAGATTGTATGGATGAATGCCAAGTTTATAAAGTGAAAACTTAGACACAAGGAAGATGAAAGGAGTATAGAGCAATGATTTTTACACAAGAAATGTGGCTTCTTTTCACTAAGTGGAGTTAAAATTCAACTCAGCATCTAGCATGAAATGAAGTGAAACAGGCCCCTTGGGCAGATCCCAAGCTCCTTGAGGGGATGTTAGTAAATGATTTATGGGGGAATGAAGGGGAATTAGACATGCTTCCATTGTTATGCAACCAAACAACTGGCATGGTACCAATGTCATTGATGAGATGAATCTTCTTTGACAAGACAAAAAATGATCATAACCTTGCTTCTGCAACCTCAAACTACCTACCCAGCCTAATACACCTAACATGTTTTCTTCATTTTGATTGGGTGCACTTGAACTAGCAAACCCTGATTCTCCTCTTTTCTTTTGACTTCCCTCCTATCTAAATCTACCCTTATCTCTTCCAAGGGCCCAGATTAAGCAGTTGGGCTCCTTTACTTTCTCTTTCTAGCTACTCATTTGCCAAGCTTAAAATGTTTGGACAGATATTCTCTCTAGTCTAGAACAAGCAATTTAAACATGGCATGGTCCAGATTGAACTGTTGGGCCATCCATCAAGTGTGATGAACAATATTATCTGCACATTGTGATCTTGCAAACAAGCTAGTAGTGGCATTTTGGCTGGCCACTTTCCTGGTCTTTCTTTGGGGTTCATTTCTATTATTTTTTCTAACCAATTGATTTTTCTTGCCCTTTGATTTTTCTTTTAGGGCATACCCTCTTTACATTTTTTAATTCTCTCTACCTGTATATGAAATATGGAACCTTTGCAGCATGAAAAGATGAACATATTTGGCACTTCCCTGGTCAATCATGAAAAATGAAACCTATTGGTATAGGAACCTAACAACCACTCACCCCACAATGACCTCATGGTTCCACAACATCCACCCAAACTCATATTCCATCAATTGTAGGAAGACATAGACTTCCTGAGGTACTTATATCTACAATCCAACCTAAATATTAACCAACTTCCTCTACTGAAGCCATAGTAGAAGAAGAATATCCTACATCACCAACATAAGGAGTAATTTTTCTATCTTCAACCAGAGAACAATTTATAGGACAAGCAATGGAAATCCCTAGTGAAGAGGAAGAAGAGGAAATGTATTTTAACATTCCATTGATAGAAGAACTAGAGGAGCTAGAGGAGGAAGTAGAAAACCCAATTTTGGAACCTTACATTAGCTCTGAGGAATCTACAATGGTAGGAGAATGGGAAGGAGAAGTACATAATTTGAATGGTGAACAACACAGGATTGAAGGTGGAAGAGGTGAAAATAGAGGAATTTATACCTACGGATAAGTATATCTTCCCTAAGTGGGTAGTTACACTTAGAACAACTGAAGTAAAGATGTTTAACCTTTTACTACAATAAACAAATAAGATAAAAGAACCTACTTGTGATCCTTCGCTTCCTTTGATCTCCTTTGAGTTGCTCTCGTCACTCCAGCTCAAACTAAATTCTCTCAATTGGTACCTACCAACATAAACAGAAGACGACAACAATCAAAGCATATGATCTATTTATTGTAAACAAATGGAATCAACAACATTTGAACAGACATTCATCATAGATATAGACAAAAGTATTGGAAAAGGAACAAACAACTTTATTAATTGATAGAAGGAGAAGTTACACACAATGTGGTTCGGTCTCGTGTCACTCATTAGGATTAGTCCAAGCCCTCATCACACTAACAGAAAAATCAATCCAGCAACATAACATTACTTTGACAATGATTTCAAGTCTCCAAACCAACAATATTTCGCTATAATATCCAAGCTCCTTGGCTCTATGATGGGAGGCCAATTTATAAATGAATGCAAGTGGTTTTTTCACCAATATGGCATTGAATGGTTTTCCATAATTGGATGATTATTTTCCATGTTCAAAGGGATGATAGGATAGAGGATTGGATGATCCAAGGCTATCCTAAGTCGAGTTCATCTTGATAGGATAGGAGTTGGGTTCCTTCTAGAAGGCTCTACAAAGGAGGAATATACTCAGGATCCAATGAACATTTCAAGGATTCTCACCCAACACAGGCTTGAGAGGGCTTAGGTGCTCTACAATGTAGCCTTGAATGGGGCTACCTTCTCTGCAGAGCACTTTCCCCTAACCAGGAGTGTGTTGGTGACCCAAGGAAGCACTTTAGCAGGGTTTGAAGTTAGGAAACTCTCATGCATGAAAGCACTCAATGAGGTGGCATGACTAGGGCATTTAGCATTTGAATTAGGATTTGATAGAACCTGTTTACAATGATCTAATCGTCGGGAGTGATGTGCCCAAATAGACCTGTAACAGCTACACCCTAAAGCATGAAATAAAAAATGATAATGTTGAGTGATATGCTTTATGATGTGATGAGGAGGATCTGAAGCAGACATGACCTGCATCAATTACAATACATAATATTTTGAATTTTCATGAGTTGCTGAGGGATGGCATACCCATGCTCAGTATATAAACTTTTCATTACATGTATATAAATCAGATAGTGGTGTACATATATAGATCCATAATAAGATGACTATATGTGTAAAGCCATCGTACAAATGATTTAGTACTCTCCTGAAATCGTGGCCTAGATGGATAAAACTAGATCTGGGGTCCTCTATCTCATCCAATCATTTGCTCAAGTATGAGTCTAACCATGTGAAAATGTGATCTGAAGTCGAACATGGGAAGACACCATCTGATTACCAGCCAATGATGTAAGTTGTTAATAGACGCGAGAGAAATCACCAATAATGATAATCATTCTCAAGGTACTATAGTACATTCTGCATGGTGTGAATAGATGTTTTGATGTCGAGCAACATACAAATTCTTTTGGTCGAGGGCCTGTGATGTCAACCTATCACCAAAAGAGAGAAACTTGTTGTTGATGTATGCAAGCCTCAAGGTATTAGAAGGGTGTTTCTAAGTCAACTTCCTGGATAATGTGATAATATTGACAAGAAGTGACTCATCACAGGAGGGCCTTGATGTATCCCCCATCATCGACACGAAACGAGTGTAATGGTTTTGAAGAAAAAATGTGACTGATGAAACAATATTCAGGAATGGCTGTCATGAAAATTAAGGTTTATGAGTATTGCAAAGGATGAAGTTTACTAAGTGACTTCTCTTGAACATGTCAGCGACACTGAATGAATTGGCAACATTGACCCAAAACCAAAGTGATGGACGGTGTGATAGACCATAGGTATGATAACCATCAAGAAGATAACCCAACCCAAATAGTCATAGAGATGAAGTGAAAGTGTCATGTTCAAGAGGGACTTTCTACCATAAAGTAATTTATCACTTTTCCCATTTTCTCCGATCATTGCTGACCAGTACCTCTTTATTTTTTAACAAGCTTGAGGAGGATAACATATGCTTGATGTATAATTCTACCCTTCAGGTGAATCCATCTCTATGTGATGTTTTAACGAGTCTAGCGAAGGTGAAACTCGGTCTTGTCATGATGGACAAGTTTGTTTCTATTTGATGCTTTAACAAATTTAACGACAATGAGAACTCGGTCCTTTTCATATTTAGAGAGTTTGAAAAGGGACAGAAAGAAAACTCCACAAGTTCTTTTTCATAAATTTGTCTCTCAAGTATCAAAAAGCATAAAATAATACAAGAGAGAACCTATTGACCATGTTCGATCAGCGTATTCATTTTTTAATCTATCTCAGTCCAAAAAAGGGTTAAACTTATACTGAGTAGGTGTCGTTTCCAATCCGTTTACGAGCTGAAAAGGACAAGCTCCTAGCAATATTTTCATATTTTGAGATTCTGAAAAGAGCTGAAAGAGGACTCTAGGGGGGTTCCTTTTTTTATGTTTAATAGGACTTGAAAAAGAGATAAAAGTATGCTCTGTGGTCAAAAGTACATTTTACGTCAAATTCACTATGTCAGTTGTAAACCTGCTTAAAGAAAAACCAATCAGATTAAAAATACCTGTTTCATTGGTAAAAATACATAAAAATTATAGTTTATTCATTTAATGAACATGAAATAACCATAAAACATAAATTTACCAAGTCATTTTACCATTTGACATTTACCATTCAGTTTTGTGCTCTGAACTAGATTTTTACCTCAAACTTCAATAGCTGATTGCGGGAGATTCTGTGGATCATTCTTTGTGTCGTCAGGACTAGGTAAAAAATCTAAATCTTCTCTTTCATTTAAGGTCATTCCTTTTCAGTTTTAGGCAAAATGTTTATGGTTTTTTGGTCCCTAGGGTAAATATATTATGCCCTAGGATCAACGCACTGTTATGCATCAAAATTGCACTGCATAACAATCAAATAGAAGGGAAACTACTCTGCATCGCACTGTCTAAAGATCAAGGGTGCGTTGGGTGCAATTTAGAAATTTGATTCATCATTTTTACCCAAAATCTCTTCAATTTTTTGCATGAAATGGATCCTAACTAAGCCTATGGTGTGATTTCAGACTTTGATCAGATCGGAATGGCTATCACATGGCGTGAAAGAGAACATGAAGAAAATGATATGGTTTCCCTAAATGATCTTGGTATTATTGAGGCCCTTAAATATTGTGGGTTACTCAAATATTTCAGGTCATCCAAGATGAGGCAACACTTAGAACTATTGTAGTTCTTTGTTCATTCATTGGATCCAACAGGACAAGTTTTTCACATAGGGGACAAAGTGCTCCCTATATTGATCAATGATATTTACTTTCTCACAAGATTGTCGAGACGTGGTGCCCCCATTTCTCTTTTAGGTTCTACCCGTGGGGGTGAATCAGTGAGGGACTACATTCAACAATTTTGTCAGCCAGGTACACCACCTAGCAAAGATGGAAAGATAAACATCAGGGATGTTCGTGATATGCCCTTGCGAACAATCCTCTTTACTATCGCAAAGTTTGCGCGTAGCGTGACACTTCATGTCACGAATAGATCATATATGCAATATGCACTCGAGTGTCTCGAGCCAACTATGTTCAACTGGTGTGAGGCAGTATTCTCTTTTATGAAAGAGCAGCTGACTAAAGAAAAAAGTAGTAAGACAACAAATTTCAGCTATGGATCGATCTTGATCACTTTTAGTTTGGAGAGAATTCCATTGATGCAACCTCAGCATGTGACACTGAGTTTAGCTATTCCTAGAGATCCACAGATGCATAAATGGGTAGATTTGATGGCTAGACATGCTGGTCAGTCATCAATCTCATTTTCTACCGCATTCTTTAGTTGGTTCTGTCAACAACATATTTTCATAGAGGAGCATCCATATGCAGGGATGGATTTCCGTAGAGATCCAAAATTGAGATTACCAATAGCTACTCAATGGGGTGCTATAGGTAAATTGTTTTGACCATGTATTTTTTATTTTTTGAGTTCTTACATGTTTTTGTGCTTTTTGATGTTTCCAAGACTAAACTAAAATGTTCTCGTGTATACAGATGTTGGTGTTGTTTGACCAATGGGTCATTAATAGGAGGTGGGTGAACTAGTGGGGAGAAATGACAGAAGAGCAGTTCTCCAGGATTTAGATCTAATCAAAACACTGGCGGAATTGCAGCATCATATAGAGGGGTTAACGCTCAGTATACCAGATGTTCGGATCGAGGAGTTACATATGAGACTACAGTGCCATACTATTGGTGTAGCTAGCTGTTGGATGAGGCTATTGTGCATGATAGCTCAGGTAGTGACCTGTTGTCATGAGAATCATTAAATCTACTTAGCATGATTTATTGTATGCATTTTGAGGTTTTGAGGTCAAATGACCAACATGTCTTCGACACAAAATTTTGTAAAAACTTTGAACATCTATATATTTTACTTTCAGTGTTTTTGTATGGTTATGTGTAATCCTATTCAACTGTTGATGTGAATTGAAAATTTACTCTTTACATATGTCGTAAATGTCTGTTTAACACGTAATTCGCTAAAGAATCAGTCAATGTGTTAAAGTTTCTAGAAATGTGTTGATATTGAATGTAATCAAAATGTCTTTCCAAGAGATGAACTCTAAGGAATATACGATGAATAGTTGGATTTCAGATGGTATAAACATATGTATGTTGTAGTACGACAAGTTGTGAGTCTAGCCTAATCATGATTCGGTGAATGCCAAGTGAAATGGCATCAGAGAGGAGTTTGATCAATGTGTTATACTTAGTAATATTGTTCATAGAATGACCAATACAAATCCCTTGAAAACTCACTAACTCACCACTTGGAGCGAATATGGCCCATGCTGCAGAGGATAGGTTCTGTGTACTATGACTAGCACCATTAATATAACCAACAAATGGTTCCAAATATTTTGACATCTGCAACAAATGCAAAGCAAATTACTAACCACATAAAAGCTCTAAAAGTCACACTATGACATACATATGTAATCAAAGCATGTATACATTGTTTTTACTACACATAATCAAGCATAGTAACATTTAAGATACAACCCATTTCAGGGCTACAACAATGGAATTCTATCATAATCAACCAACTCATAAGCACCTTTTGCCAAAACACACTTGACAATGTAGGGGCCCATCCATAGTGATTCAAATTTTTCTGTTCCTAATTTATCAGCTTCCTGATCATAAAGCAAGACCAGGTCTCCTTCTCAGAATATGCGAGGCTTGACATTGTGGTCATATTACACCTTAATTCATTTCTTATGTGCTTCATTGGCCAATGTGGCTTCATGACATGTTTCATCTAGATAGATGAGTTCTAAGAAACATGCTTCCTCGTCAGAAGTGTTAGCTAACAAGTCAATTGCGAGTTTTAGTGATGAAATCTCACATTTTATTGGCAAGATTGCCTCAAGACCATACACCAATTGGAAAGGTGTGAATCTAGTTGCATTTCTTATCGAGGTTCGGTAAGCCCACAAAGCTGATTATAGGATCAAATGTTAGTTTCTTTTATGAATTCCTATCATTTTTTGAAGCATTCGCTTAAGGACTTTGTTGATGGCTTCAACTTTTCCATTGGATTGTGGATAATAAGGAGTAGAACTATCATGTGAGAGTCCTAACTTGGCAGTTAATTCAGTCATGATGTGATTGCGAAAATGCAAACCATGATCTGTAACTACAGCTTTTGGTACACCAAACCGTGCAACCACATGGTTGAAGAAAAAAATTATAGCTGCCTCACCACTACCGTTTAATGTAGGCATCACCTCGGCCCATTTCATAAAATAGTCAACGTCGACAATAATATACCCATGCCCCCTAGCCGAGTGAGGGTTAAATGTCATGAAATCAATGCCCCATTTTGCAAATGGTCCAACAAAGATGACAGGATGCAGTGGTGCAGGTGGTAATCATGTCTTACGGTCAAAAAGCTGGCATGCATGACAACTTCTGACAGCAGTAATGCAATCGTTAAATATGGTAGGCCAGAAGTAACCAGCATGGGGAATTTTTTGTTCGGTAGCATAACCAGATAAATGTGCACCACAAGCACCAAAATGGAAATAATTTAGAACTTTCTGGGCTTTCTCATGTGTGAGGCACCTACGAAAAATCATATCAATACCGTGACGGTAAAGGGTGTCACCAATGATCAGATAATCTTTGGCTTGATATCGAATACCTCATCGTTGCAAGTGAGAGGTATCGGACAAGAAAGTTTGGGTTTGGAGATAGATCATTATATATCCATACCAAGGGTCAGATGACGAGATCAGAAACAGAGACTCATCTAGAATTGATGGTTTCGTTGTTCAGTCGATGTTGGTAGAGGAAAGGTTGCAAAGAAGCTTGAAAAAAACTAGAGATTTCTTTGGCTTGGATTTGATGAATTCCAAATCAAATTCCTGCAAAATGACGATCCATTTTGAATATTTTCCCCCCAGCAATTGACGTGACCATATGTATGTCATAGGGTTGCAATCTAAAATGACAGTGGTCTTTCGGATTAGGATATAATGGTGAAATATCTGTACAACTTGAATGGAAGCCAAAGCTAGCTTCTCCATGTAATAATACTTAACTTCCATATCATTGAGATTATGACTCAAATAATAGATTGGATGTTCAATCCCATCTTCTTCTTGGACTAAAACCATAGCAATGGTTGTATCTGTAGTGGCGAGATACATGAAATAGTCATTCTGATAATTAGGGGAATACATTAATGACACTCAAATAAGGGTATCTTTGAGAGCATCAAAGGAAGCTTGCGTAACCTGGTCTCAATGGAAGGGAATTCCCTTTTTCAAAAGGTGAGTAAATCCTTTAGCCATTTTGGCATAGTTGGGAATGAATCTCTTTAAAAAGTTAGCCTTCCCTTAGAGTCTCTGTAACTGAAGTAAATTCAAAGGTGGAGGCAGATCAATAATTGCCTTAACCTTCAAAGGGTCAAGTTGAATTCCTTCTATAGACACTATGAAACCAAGAAAATGACCAGAACCAACACAAAACACACATTTATGTGGATTGAGTCGAATTTTGTAGTGTCGGCACTATAAAAAGATGGCTCTCAAATGTTGCGAGTGATAAACCCATTTCTGTGAATGAGTAGGTAAGTCATCTAGATAGGGTTGAACGATGTGTTTGATGTCATGGAAGGCATAATTCATTGCCCTATAAAAAGTTGCCCCAACATTCTTCAAACCAAAAGGGAGTTTCCTATATCCGAATGTGCCCCAGGGACAAATAATTGTAGTTTTAGATTGGTCTTCTAGGTAGATATTGATCTGATTATAGCTGGAAAAGCCATCCATAAATGAAAATATTTCACATCTGGCACATTCATCAATTATCTAGTCGATAAAGGGGGTGGGATAGTTGTCTTTTGGATAAGCATGATTAACATCCCTATAATCAATTCACACTCATATTGTTCCTTGTTTCTTCATGACATGAACAATATTGGAAACCCAATCAGTAAGAGGAACGAGGTATATGAAACCAGCATGCAAAATTTTTTCAACTTCTTCTTTTATGGTAGAAACCTTCTTCGGATGAATAGGATGGAGGCACTGTCGTACCGGATTTAATCTCGTGTTCAACTATACTAGAATCAATACCTGGAATTTCCTCATATGACGAAGAAAATATATCGCAGAATTCACGAAAAAGAGCATGGTAAGTTTCAAGTTCCGATGGAGAACAAAATTTACCAACATGGATGTTTTCTACAATTCCAGGTTTGGTCGAAATATCAATAGAAATGGTGTCTTTGATATTCAATAAATTTCATTCGGAACTGACTGTGTCTATAAATACAGAATTTGAAAGGAAATCAATGATTGAATGGTGATTTAGTTCATTTGGAATATCTTCTATGAGATCTGGAAGATGGGATGGATGATGATAATTTGCCCATGGTTCTTCTTCTGTCATCATTGATTGGATGATTCCTTCATTAGTAGAAAATGTACATGAAAAAGGATCAGAGGAAGTACCATATTCTAATGAATGATGAACCCTGATGATGGATTTGGATTTTCTGAGCAAGCCAAAAATATTGATTGCTATGCTAGCTCAATTGGGCTTAGCAACATGGTTTCATTACACATATCTACTTCAGAATTATTGAAAATATTCCATGAGTCAAATGAAGTGGAAGATATCATGTTACAGGTCTCAACATTTGCAACTTCTACCACTTGTGATGGTGGCGGTAGTGAAAAGCTGCCCATTAGGGAAGAAGCTTTGAAGAGACTTACTCCAATGTTCTAAAGAGATAGTGGAGGTTTGTGAACTAACAGAATGCTTCCAGTTTCCTGTGAACTAGAGGTGAAGAAGGTGAGTTCATCAACTACTGTGATTCCGCCTTTATGAGGGAAAGCGATCATACAAAAGTATGTTGAAATCACAACAACCATAGTGTAAACCCATGGTCTTCCTAGTAAAATATTGTAGTCAAGGGGTCCATAAACGACCTCAACTTCAATAGTTATAGTTTTTCCCACTGGTTCTATCTGCATGTTACTTAAAATTCCACAAGGTGTATAAGTGCGACTGTCAAAAGCTTTTAACATCATAGGTGATCGTGACAAAGGCAGTGTACCAAGTGTTTTCCAACAATTGATTGACATGTTACAAGTAGATGCACCTTCGTCAACAATGGTTCGGTGAATGAGGTGATTCAAAACATTCACTTGGATCAAGAATGCTAACTGTGCTGGTAATTGTGGCGTATAACCTGCATGGTTAAAACTAAGAAATTGGAATCCGTTGGATCAATTCCACCAATTGGTGACAATAAAGCATGCTTTTGGGAGGGACAATTTTGAAGCACCTCAAGTGTCGACATAGAAGAAGGTGACTGAGCCAAATATTCTACTATGTTATAATTTGTGCTCCTCGAGCTCGAGGGTTGAATGTAGATTTATGAAAAAATCCCTTAGGCAGTTTTATTGTATACTCTAATGTAATGGGTGGTGGCATGGAGTCAGATGAAGTCGAAGTTGAAATATTGGGTTGATCTATAGCCTAGTTATTCAATGATGACGGTGAATTACCATAATATTACCTTCATATAGTCACCAAAACATCAGTCTCAGGCTTAGTGGCAGATAGCATAAGCACTTGTGAAGTGGAAGCATGATCTGTAGCAACCAAATGAGTCTCTAGGTTTGGAAAAGGGTTTGTCAACACATCGGATGTACTAGAAGTCTTAAGAAGTTTTGAGACTTCAGAGCGGTGAGGAAAGTCTCACATAAAGTGCTCCTCATTACAAATTGAACATGGGTAGCGAGGTTAGTTTGTTGGACACCTAATCCTCAATGGGTTAGTGTGGAATCCGAATGGACAAAAGGAGTCCAAGAGACCTTGGGATGTGGAACCAAACGGTCAAACTATGTACTATAAATGTATATCAGTTGTTAATAAAAATTATACTCTCCTGATTATCTTTCCTATTTGTATCGGTGCCCGTGTGTGTTTAACATGGTATCAGAGCGGGTGAATTCTGGCCTTGCTCATATTTGAGTCACTGTTTGCTTGTGGCCTTTTGTTGTGTTTCTCTCACCAGACCTAGGCATTGACCATTAATGTTATGTGGGTCATGAACTCTCGGTGCAGTGATATTGTTGGTTGATTAATTCATGCACTGGTGTTGAATTCGTTGTATATATTGGTGCTGGCATATGTATAATTTTTGGTGCGTTGAATGAATACCACAATGTGGTGTATGGAAAGCATTGAAATAGTGTGAGGCAGATGCGTTTGTCCATATTTAAATATGCAGCGTATGCCTTGGACTGTGGTTATAAATATGACCTCTGCTATGTGTTGAAGGCCATGCAAAAACGTTGAGAGTGAAAAGTCTTGGCGCGTTGGCTCTGCCATCCTTGACAATCCTAACCTCTGAAATCTGCAAGTCTCCATTTTTGGTCTCTGGCTATCCCGTCTATCCATAAACGTTTGCTCTCTGTCTGCCAGAAGGTGACTATTTGTTGTCCAACTATTAAACGTTTGCTCTCCAACAGTTAAATGTTTGCTCTCTGAACATAAATTGAATTAGAGCCTGGGCGCCCAAAGCTTGTCAGCGCTACCCATCCTCACTAGATTAAAAGTTGTCAGATTTGCGACTTATATTTCATATGACTTCTGTATTTTCCATTATGAACGCTAAGCTAATTTGGCAACCTGAATTGTCTTAATTATGATCGAAGCCTGAATTTTCTTAATTATATATGCTCGAACTGTGCATAACAATGCCCCTCAAACCTGCCATCACTCAGACCTGTCACTCTATCATTGTTTAACCCTAACGCCCCACTAAAATACAGGTCCATGTTGTGTCGGTTATGTATTGAAGACATCAGATCCTTACCTAAATTCTGGCTGTAGCTGAGATTCGTCAGACGTTACATTCCTCCAATTTTGAATACGTGTCCAATTCTAAATACGTTGAATCATTGTTTGATTGCGGGAGCTGGAGATGGTATGTGCAACGGAATCTTCGTGAACCTGATGTGAAACGAACAGGCAACCTTCCATTGTTCTTCCAGCTTTTGAAATTATAGTAAAAGAAATCCGCATAAAAGAGTTGTCTGCATGAGCCCAGATACGCAGGGTATAAAGAAATCCGCATTACGGATTTAATGGTGAGGCTGCTGTGAAATGATTTCAGATTACCATGTGGTAAGGCCTTTTCATTATTCGATATTTGATCTTTTAAGAGATCCACATCTGTGGAATGGAGAAATTTTGAAGAAAATAAAGTCGTTTTGAAGTTCAGGACATGTACTTTAAATAAGTTTTCTTTAAAGGTTCAAAATTTTAAGGTAGAGAGGTTTGCTTCAAGTTACAGTCTATATTTGTCAGCTACAGAGCTGGCTGCAGGTGATATTTGGTCATCTGGAAGATTTGCATTGTCAAGGAAGGCTGCAAGAAAGAGACTACCGAGGAGGGAGAAGCTACAGCCGAGGAGGAGAAGAAAAAAAAGTAAACATCTTTTGAGGAAGATCGAGAAGCGACAAGAAGGTCACAAACTTGACACACATCTGGAAGAGCAATTTGCTAGTGGTCGGCTTTTGGCTGCAATTGCTTCACGTCCAGGCTAGTGTGGACGTGCTGATGGGTATATATATCATATTTGTTGATAAATTTCCTATGAACTATGGTTGTTCTCTATGCATGGCTTGATGAACAAATTCTGCTGCCACATATGAATGCCTTGCTCCCATATTGAAAAAAAACGTTTCTAGAAGCAAGGTAAGTCACATTCATTCATTCATATACGAAGCAAAGTCTAACAGGTCAGTGCTCTTTGGATGTTATCGATTTTAAATTTCATACGACCTGAGAGTCGTTGTTGGCTGTTGTCACTGTTCATTTATTTCCATCTTGACAATGATTCAAAATAAATAAGAGAATGTAGGCTCCCCAAAAGGTAGAACCGGTCATTTTTCATTTTTCTGGAAGCCAAAGATTCAGCCGTCATGGACTCCGATTTACTTGTGTGGCGTCCTTCGAACAAACCAAACTTTATGACTAATATCGATCAAATGTCTCATAGTTATGCAAGTTGGACGTGGAGTTCTAGATGAATGCGGACGTTTCTAATGAGGTTTAAGGTTCAAATGGATAGTAAGCGAATGGTGGAATTGGGCAACACGGACTTCCATGTTTCCCACGTTCATTCTTTTGTGCTGTGTCTACCTTTGTTTCAGGTGAAGAATATCTAAGCCTAAAACTAACTGTTGCTGATGCAAAAATGTCATTTTTTGATACATAATTGAAAGTTGATTCTGCTGCAGAAGACCTTTTGAATGCAACCTGAGCACAGCTTGAAAGTCTGAAAACCTTTGTTTCAGATATATCTAGAGGACCAAAGCAGGCAAACTTTGCTTTCAATTCAATTTATGAAGGCAAAGAAAATCCCCTGGGAAATCTCATGAAAAGAGATGCAGGCTTCTGGTTCACAGTTTTATCAGCAGTAGAACCTGCCAAATAATTAACAGGCATTGTAAAACAGAGGTGAGGAGGCCGTGTTTATCAGCCTTTCCCAAGTATATGCGCTACGTATGATGCATTCAAGGAGGTTACTTATGGTAAGACAATGTATGGTGTGAAAACGGTGATGATTCGATCCATTTCTTTGGCATTAACTATATTCCGTGATTGCAAATAATGTGACAACAACTTTTCATTCCATGTGGGCCACGAAAAATGGTTTCAAATGCATCCCTTCCCGCTGAAGAAATGGAAGCGTGAGAGGTTTTAAATCCAGAGTTCAAAGCATTTTCCCTTCTCTATTCTTGTCAGGTTTTATATATTAAGAAATTTGCCTCTTAAAATCCCGTAGTTGCTCTTCAATCTGGCATATGGTTTGGTCATTTTTCTTGTCGATTCATGCTCCTTATGTGGTGTTTATTACTTTATGTTATTTCAAATGTGTTGGAATATGAAGCTTATATGAAGCTTATATAACCAAACACAACTGAAATCGAGAGCCATTACTATTTTTGAAGACAATTGCAATCTGTTGTAAAATCCAATTGTATTGACATATTGCGAGAAAGTGTTGATTTTTCTCTACAAGTTCATAGTTCTAATCAGTGTAATTTTGACAATGAATAAAATAGCCAGAATTGGTGAAGTATTGGAGTTCTTAAAAACTCTGATACATTCCTCTGATCATGGTACAGTAAGAATAAGCAAAGCTTCTCTTGTTGACATTAGAACCTGTTTGCTTAATGTACAAGAGAATATTGAGTTTTTGCAGCTTGAGACAAAGCTACAACAGGAAGAATTACAGCAGTGGAGTCATCGTTCTGAATCTGTTTCTGTTAAAAAGATTGAAACAGACTCCCATAAATAGCAAATCAATAATGTTACAGCTGGTTCAGATTTAGTACCCAATAAAGTAGCAGTTGTACATGCAGATGCATAAACTCAGTCTGCACTTCCCAAGTCCATCATCAGACCTTGGAAACAACTTGTCCACAACAAGCACAGAACTGGTCTTGGATATGACAAGGACTTGTCCTTTCATATTCCAGACTACTCAAATCCCATTCGGTTTCAAAGTGTTGGATTCATTCATGATAGTTCACCTGCTCCTCATGACAGTTCACATCCCGTTGTTCCAAATTCTGTCCCTCTTCCACAGCAACAACAACAACAACAACACATTGTGAAATGCCAACACTGTGACCGAGTTGACCATTTGAAAGATCAATGTTTTGATCTTCATCCATGTAAGCACTGTCATAAAACCACTCATTCTTCAAACAGATGCTTCAGAAAAAAACGTCCTGCAAGAACAAAGATTCATCTTGGATGGATTGCTTCTTGGTAATGGGCATCAACAGCCAAGAAAATATTTCAATCACATGTCAGAACTTGTTCCAGAGTATTGAACAGTCTTGCAGTTGAGTTTTCTCCATCATCTCACCTTGTATCTGACAGGGGGGAAATGATGGTCATCTACAAGCTTCAAAGTCACATCAAGCGAGCCTGAGCCACAACTTGCCACACTAGTTTCAGAGTTGTAGCCAGAGACAAAGATGCCCGTGAACATGCCTTCAGCTGGTAATCCGGGACACTTCCTCTAGCAGAAGACTTCAGCTTCTTGTCAGTGTCGGAAGAATTCCAGGAACAAAATTGAGAACACTTCCTCTAGCAGAAGACTCCAGCTTCTTGCCAGTTTTGGAAGAGTTCCAGGAATTGCATTAAGCATTCCAGAGTTGTTGGTCATCCTTAAACCATCACAGGTTGAGACTTCCCTTTTCAGGTTGAATTTCTCCCTTTGATGCAGGGTGAGACCTCCCTTTCATGGTTGAAGGTTTCCCTCTTCAAAACAATAGGAGCACTTCCTCTAGCAGAAGACTTCAGCTTCTTGCCAATATTGGAAGAGTTCCGGGAACTGCACTAAGCGTTCCAGTGTAAACCACCGCCCTTCATACCAACATTTCAGAGAGCACATTCAACCTAGTGCTGCCATGCAATTTTGCACATTTTGTATTACAGCTCTCTTCTAGGACTCATACATAACCCTTCGGATTAAGGGGGGGAATGTTGGACACCTAATCCTCAATGGGTTAGTGTGGAAGTCGAATGGACAAAAGGAGTCCAAGAGACCTTGGGATGTAGAACCCAACGGTCAAACTATGTACTATAAATGTATATCAGTTGTTAATAAAAATTGTACTCTCCTGATTATCTTTCCTATCAGATGACTTCTCTTGAGGGGGAGAATTTTGTTTCTTTTTGGTTTTCCCCTTTTTCTTGCTTCCAGGTTTCTTTTCATTTTTACCTTTGTGAGATGACACGGAATTTATTTCGAAAGCAAGTGTATTATCAAGTGTATTAGAGGTTTGATTTGAAATAGCAAGTGTTTGACTAGATGGTCTACTTGTTGTTTGAGTGCTTGAAGAACCTATCACACCGTCACTGACATGAGAGTCCTTACTGGATGGAGGTGGTGGAATAGTAAAAACTGGTCTAGGTGCATTTGGAATCTTATCATAGAGCATGCCAGACTCGATGTAAATCAATTCTAAGTATTGGGCATGAGAAATTACTTGCTCTTCAGTAACAAATCCTCCTTTAGCCACATCC
The DNA here is from genome assembly GCA_031772625.1 of Pinus tabuliformis. Taxonomy (NCBI): domain Eukaryota; kingdom Viridiplantae; phylum Streptophyta; class Pinopsida; order Pinales; family Pinaceae; genus Pinus; species Pinus tabuliformis. The sequence continues at coordinate 658,703,070 of CM062817.1, forward strand.
TCAATGATAGATGGAAACAAGGATTTAATAAACCTCTCGGCTAAAAGCTGATTAGGTACAAAAGTTTTGACCATTCGACGACGACGACACCACTCATGAATATGATCATAAATGTGAATAGAAGTGGTCTATTTAAAGTTGGTCAACAGTTCTGTTCTAGTTTCATATCTGATGGGTAACTGGAAATGGGTTAAAAAAGTAGTGGCTAAGGCTGTGAAGTTGTCAAATGACGCTTGTGGTAATTCAATATACCACTTTGCAGTCGGACCAGTGAGAATTCTCTGGAAAATATGTAGTCTTACTGAATCATCATTTAGGGAGTTGGATGAACACCATAAATAAAAATTCATAACGTGATTGGACGGATCTACACCATGGTTTCCATTGAACTTAAGAAGATCAGAAGGCAATTTGTGTGGAATCACCGACCACCAAGCTGAATAAAGAAAGGGATCATTAGTAAGCCAATTTAAATACGGTAGTTGAAGTGTTGCGACAAAAGGAAACTGTCGGTTTAAGTTGGGTTGAGCGTAACCATGGTAAGATGGAATTTCCTGGGCAATAGGCCTTTTCATACCAGCATAAGGAATCTGTCATTGGTAACCTTGATAATGGTATGTTTGTTGAGCATATCTAGTATAAGGTTGTGGTTGGGAACCAAGATAAATTTGTTGTTGACCAAAACCAACATAGGCTTGTTGACTAGAACCTGGGTAAGCTTGTTGTTGACCAAACCTAGCATAGGCTTGTTGACCAAGTCCAGGATAAGTTTCGTACTGTTGGAATTGTTTTTGTTGGTATTGTGGCTGCCACATTTGTTGATACAATGGTTGTTTCCCACCAGTATAAGTTTGACTAGGTTGTGGATAAATTGGACCAGTATAAGTCTGAGTCATCCTAGTTAATGGTAAACTAGCCTGAGGTTGTTGGATTTCATACACAAACGATTGTTGTAAAATGGCCTGAGAAGACTTATTCTGTAGAGCTGAAACTTGAGGGTAAGAGGTTGAAGGATCAGCTTGCAAAGGCTAAGATACAATCAACTGAGCTTGCAACTATGGTAAAGTCGTGACAAGAGGTGTAGTAGGTATGGATGAAATAGGTTGTATTGGGTGTGATGAATATAGAAGCCTTGGTTGAATAGGAATTGTAGGCTACCATTGCCAAGTAGTCATTCTAGAATAATTTGGACCTAAAGATGACGATATACTGCCATATGGTGGCCCCCCAAAGTATGGATAATAAGAAGATTGGGCATATTTTTATCCATATGGAGGTAACCTAGTGTTAAGTGGATACAATGGATGGTAACCAGATGGACCAGCTTGATATTGACTTCATGGATCAAACTATTTAGTAGCTGTAAGTGAAGAACCAGGTAAAATTCCTGTGGACGACATAGGTGAAGACAATGGACTAGAAGAAACACCTGAGTGAGTTCCAGATAATGATTGGTAACCCAGTGGGATGGATGAACCACCATACAGATGTGACTCAAGTGTTGTGGTAAACATTGAAGAAGTAGCAATAGTAGATGTTGCCGCAACTGTAAGAGATGATACAGTCTGGGATGTTGTTTCAGCCATAGTCCAATGACCCAATAAATGTCCTAATGAATCTATGAGAGTTTGAAAGTAAACAGGATCAAGAGGAGTAGTATAAGTCAAATGAGAAAAAGAAAGATAAAGATAAATCCCTGGTCCAAAACAAGTTGGGATTCTAGGTGAAGTTTCTTCTTCAAATTCCTCTTCAATAGTAATCAAACCGGGTGGAAGGATTTCACCGTGAGGTCCATAATAAATTTCTGGTGTTTGAATCTACAGTAAAGAAGAAGTCTCAATAGTTACAAATGTTTGAGGATAAACCAGTCGATCGTCTTCCGGTACGGGAACAAATTCTGGTTGTTCAACTTCAAGATCCAACTGTTCTAGTAAAAGAACAACGGGTTCAGGATGAATTTCTTGAACAAATTCTAGTTGATGATCAACTTCTTGTTGGACAAATTCAGTTACCATTTCACTAAGTTCACTTTTAGTGTCCTCAAGTAATTGTAAAGGTTCCACTTTAGTAGTAGATAAATCGGTAATAGTAGGAGTAACTGGAATCGTAGTACGTACCGGTATAGGTGACTCTAGTAAATCAGATGAAGAACTAGAAGTTTGTGTTGTACTAGACTCAATTAAACGAGACCGCTTTCACTGACTAGGTGTAGCTTCAGGCGGTAAAGGCGGTTTACCCACTGTCTTATGTGAACAACGAGGTAAAGGTTGATTTTCTTCCACAATTACTCATTGATTTTATTATAAAAAGAAATAAGCAAAAAGAGGGTAATCTAATCAAAAGAATTACCAAGTAACTGTGAGCTACAATATAACGCCTCGGAGGAGCCAAGGACTTAACATACATGCAGGTAATCTCCCCGAATGTTGTTTTTGATGTATCACAATATACAAGGCAGCCAACTCGGTTACCTATGGATGGATAGCAACCTAATGTAGTCATCACAAATATACTTGAAAGTACGTGGACGCCCAATCCATGTTAGTGCTGTCTAATGCGAAACCGCACAGTGGGAGCATTCCCTTATACTTTTCGTACTATAACACCACCCGATATACCCGAAAGTATGTGGACGAGCTATGATATACTTACGTACGTGGAATGAGGTATCACACTCGGAATGTATCGTAGACCATTAGTGATAGCTGCTATGTTTAACGACCTTAGAACACGTCTCTAGCTTAGACCTCTAAATGTTATGCGTTAATTTACAATGCTCCATTAGGTTAATTGAGATAAATTTTAGTTGATTTTGTTTAAAAGTTTACCTTCCAGATTCACTGCGTGATGTTTCTGAAACTTCTAGAATGCAACTAAGATGGGAAACATTCTTTTCATTTGATTTAAACAATGAAAACCATAACTAAAAAGGATAGAGCAATTAGAATCTCTAAACAAAGAGCATAGAGCACATCTAATGCAACTTTACCTATAACATTCGTACAAGCACACACAACATTATGCATGTTTTCCTTTTCATTCCTCTAATGTTTAGATGAACATAAAGAAACTAAATACACAAACGATCAATCAATGCTTTTCACAAGAAAGAAAAACTTTACAACAATTTCTTTTTCAACGAAATGAAGACTTTACGACAATTCTTTTTCAGAAAAGTAAAGGCTAATCAATGTAAGCTAACTTTGGGATTAATTCGAAAATGATAAAGAAAACATAAAGAAACATTGAACAAATAATGCCAAAGTGGGCATGGAAAAGAAATGCTAATTTGGACTTCAGGGACAAAGAAACATTGACCATTCAGCAAACAAGATGTGAAATGGTTTGGAAAAAATCAAGCAAAAATATGGGTTTTTGGATTGACAGGGACCAACACAACCTGAGTGGGAGACAATGCATTACAGAACACTATCTATAGGCTAAGGCTGCTTTGCAGTGCATTGTGTCAAGAACAACAGTGCGTTGATGCCAGAGAGCACTATCAACACACAAATAAGCACACATTTTTACCAAACAAGCTTCAAATGATTGCATATAGGGAAATGAACTCAAGCAAATTTTACTAGTGTTGCTAAGACAAGGGATAACTACCAGGAATGATGGTTTCTCCCCAGTATGGTCACCAATTTTTTATACAGAATTTATACCTACAAATAAGTATATCTTCCCGAAGTGGGTAGTTACACTTAGAATAACTGAAGTAAATATGTTTAACCTTTTCCTACAATAAAAAGATAAGATAAAAGAACTTACTTGTGATCCTTCACTTCCTTTGATCTCCTTTGAGTTGTTGCCATCGCTCCCATTCAAACTGAATTCACTCAATTGGTACTTTCCAACATAAATAGAAGACAACAACAATCAAAGCTTATGATCTATTTATTGTAAACAAATGGAATCAACAACATTTGAACATACATTCATCATAGATATAAACAAAAGTATTGGAAAAGGAACAAACAACTTTATTGATTAATAGAAGGAGAAGTTACACCCAATGTGGTTCAACCTCGTGTCACTCATCCAGCTTCGTCCAAGCCCTCATCACACCAATAGCAACATCAATCCATCAGCATAACATTACTTTGACAATGATTTCAATTCTCTAAACCAACAATATTTCTCTATAATATCCAAGCTCCTTGGCTTTATGATGGAAGGCCAATTTATAAATGAATGCAAGTGGTTTTGTCATTAATATGGCATTGAATGGTTTTCCATAGTTGGATTATTAGTTTCCATGTTAAAAGGGATGAGAGGATAGAGGATTAGATGATCCAGGACTATCCTAAGTTGAGTTCAACTTGATAGGATAGGAGTTGGGTTCCTTCTAGAAGGATATAAAAAGGATGAATATACTCAGGATCCAATGAACATTTCGAGGATTCTCGTCCAACACAGGCTAGAGTGGGCTTAGGTGCTCTGTAACGCATCCTTGAATGGGGCTACCTATTTTGTAGAGACCTTAACCCTGACTAGGGGTGCCCTGGTGACCCAAGGAAGCACCTAAGCAGGGTTTGAAGTCAGGAAACTCTCATGGATGAAAGCACTCAATGAGATGGCATGTCTAGGGAATGTAGCAACTAAATTAGGGTTTGATAGACCCTGTTTACACTGATCTGATCATCAAGAATGATGTGCCCAAATAGACCTATAACAGGTAGGACTTTCATTCCAACATCATCACTCACCCCATGACGACCTCATGGTGCCACACCATCCACGCAAAACTCATATTCCATCAATTGTAGGAAGACATAGACTTCCTGAGGTACTTATATCTGAAATCCAACCTAAAAATTCACCAACTTCCTCTACTGAAGCAATAGTAGAAGAAGAAGATCCTACATTGCCAACATAAGGAGTGATTTTTCTATCTTCAACTGGAGAAAAATTTATAGGACAAGAAATGGAAATCCCTAGTGAAGAGGAAGAAGAGGAAACTTATTTTAACATTCCATTGATAGGTGAACTACAGGATCCAGAGGAGGAAGTAGAAAACCCAATTTTGGAATCTTACATTAGCTCCGAGGAATCTACAATGGCAGGAGAAGAGGAAGGAGAAGTACATAATTTGAATGGTGAACAACGTAGGATTGAAGGTGGAATAGGTGAAAATAGAGGAGATGGAAAAACTAGAGGAAGACGAAGGGAAGGTGGTAGAGGAGATCCGAAACCTTTTTGATTTCCCATCTTTGATGAAGATACCACAACCATAATGAAAAATATTTCACCCTGTATCCTCCCTAATTTCCATGGATTAAGAATGAGGATCCTTAAACATTTCTCTTTGAGATTGAAGTATTGTGTGGATCCTATGACTACTTGCTTGATACTCAAAAGTTGAAATTGTTTCCAGCCACTCTTAAGGATGCCACATCAAAATGGTTTATGGGCTTAGGAGCACATTCTATAAGAACATGAGAACAAATTAAAAATGCATTCTTATAAAAATACAAGGATTGTTATATGCTCCATAACCTGAAATATGAATTCTTTAAAATGATGCAAAAATAATATGAAAATCTTGAAGATTTCGTTGAAATATTTTCTTATAACGTAAAAAGGACTGAAATGCATAATCTAGATGAAGAAACTTTGAAAGACCTCTTGGTAAAATCTATCAGAGATGAGTGGATATATATTCTCAATTTTATGGGTAAAGGAGATATTTATTAGTTATCATTTAGAGATATTTGCGAGTTATGCATACACATTTTAAGAGGAAAGGCAAGAACTTAGAAAAATGCAAGAGATCCTGGTATGTGTACGATTAATAAATCTGCATCTATGACAATAAGTAGGGCTAAAATGGGAAATTTACTTGACAACTTTAAAACAGATATTTCGGGGATTCTTAGTGAAAAATTATATACCCTTTAAGTACAAAACAAGTTAAAGGCTAAAAATGTTGCATTATCTATCTTTTGTCCAAAATCTAGAAAGAAGCATGCCTTGAGAGAATGACCCCTTCACTTAAAAAGTGTAGAAACCTATGTTATATGTGAAGAAAATCATTATACAAAGGAATGTCCTTAAATGCTGAGTCTTAAAGCTATCTCTCAAGAGGAAGTAATTTCAAATCATGTATAACCTCTTTGTTGTATTACCAATATACCATGGAAAAATCCACAATCGAATATGACTCAAGGTTTCAACACTCAAACATATGCATAACGACCACAAAGTAATTGGAATACACCCATGTCTTGGCAACCTTGGCCTCAACCTTGGGCACAAGGATGGAAAAATCCTTATGGAAATCATTCTCAATATCCTTAATTTAAATAACCTTTCCCTTTTCTTCCACCACAATATTTTCCTCAGCCTGGTCAACCCTCTCAACCTCAAAATCCAAACCCACAACTTTCACTACCATTTCGACAAAAGGAAAAACAATTGCCTACTTAGCCACTTCCAAATCCAAATAATAAAAACTCACAACCTGTTTACAACATGGAATGGAAGAACTTCTAAACTTACATGATAACTCCATTAGATCTAAACAATGTCCAACTTAGAACTAGTAGAGTATTGTAAAACAAGTCACCATCCGTTGTTATCCAGGAGTATGAGAAGGATGACCTCTATGAGAAAGAGACATTTCTTCATCAAGAAAAAAATCCTCAAAAGCAAACCACCCTTGTACATTCTGATGATACTCCAATAAAATCAAATCCCATTATAGAACAACCTTATGTTTCTGTTCAAAATCCACCTTTTCTTGAAAGATTGAAAATTGGCAAAGGGGTAGAAAAAAAGATTATGTTGCTTGATTACAATATGATAGATGAACTGAAGAATGTTTGTATAAAAATTCATTTGATACAAGCTATCAAATAAGTACCAATATTTGCAAACATAGTCAGTGACTTAAGTATTCAAAAATGAGGAAGAAAAAGGAAAGAAGTTAAAAAAATCCAGTTAGTTGGGAAAATTGTAGATATCATGATGGGAAAGACAACATTTCAAAAATATCTAGATCCAAGAAGTCCCATTGTGAAAACACACATTAATGGTGTTGAGATTCCAAATACATTGATTGATTTCGGAGCAGCCATAAATATCATGATTAAACAAACTATGAATCAAATGAAACTTCGTAATCTTCAATATACACCTACACTATTGCAATTAACAGATAGATTTGTTATCAAACCTGATTGTGTGTTAGAAGATGTATTTGTATCCTTATATCCTTGGGAGTACCCTGTTGACTTCACGATCTTGACACCCAAGAATAATCTAGGAGGACACCCATTGATTCTGGGTACACCATGGTTAGCTATAGTTGATGCTTTTATAAGTTGTATATTTGGTGATATGTTTATCTCTAATGGAAGTTTGAAAAATAAATTCACATTACATCCTCTTGCAAAAATAATAATAAAAGTGGAAATTGAAGCATGGATAGATGGTGATAATGAAAACTTTGATATACGACCAATTTTTGCTACTTCACAAATAGATAAAGAAGATCATATTTTGAATTTAATGGAAAATAATCAATCTTCCTCATATTGTGAACAAAATAAAAATTTTCAAGAACAATGTAATATTTAATATGTATCATCTCGTCAAATGGATTTACATTCTATGGAGAAATTTGGTAATTATTTAATAGGAATTTTTCCAGGGAAAACTTTGAATATTAATGAAAATATGGAACAATCTCAAAAGAAAGAATTAGTGAATATGTTACAAGAACATTCCTCTTCTTATGCATGGGAATACACTGATATGAAAGGAGTTGATTGTTGGGTGCAAGAATTGCAGTTCAGTAAACTCCTTCAACACTTAATTTTTCAACCCGAGGCTATGTAAGCTTAGAGGCGTAGCACAAGAAATGCCAAGAAATGATATGAACCTTCACGATATCTATTCATATCTTTCTTAATTACAGTTTGCAGAATCAAAAGGATCACACGGAAAATAATACCAAGAGAATTCTGGTGTTGGAATGAAAAAGAAAGTACTTTGCAGAAACTCAATAAAAGGAACTTCAAATTGTCATGAACAATCCTGATCAATAAAAGATAAATATTTGAGACTAAGTTCAGTGCAGTCATAGGACAAAGAAGTAATTAAATTGTTAAGGACATTTGTCTTCATTAAATATTTTCCTTCCTGCACTGAACCATCATTCCTGCACCACAACAACGTTCCTACACCGCAACAATGTTCTTGTACTGGAACAATGTTCCTATACTGAAGCAATGTTCTTGCACTAGAAGTATGTATTGTGCCTGCACTAAATATTTCAACCTTCATACAAGAGCTCTAGGTTCCTATACCAGAGCACTCTATTCTTGTACCAGGATATTAGTTCCTGTACCAAGAAATCAACGTTCCTGTACTCGGTTTCCAAACCACTTGCAGAAAATGAAAAGGGTGTTAACTAAGAATAAATTGCAAGGTGAAATAGAGCTAAGGAAATAAACATTCATAAGCAAAATACTCTTTAACTAATCATACATTCAGAAATGAAAGGTACTTCGAAAGTCAAAGAAAAATCCTTGCTAGAGCAGGAAATTTCTTACATGTGAAAAAAAAAAAAACTCTTTGATCCAAATACAAGTAGGCTTCTTCCTAAGATGACTGTTATTATCTAAATCATATCTACACTTATTATAAATAGAAGTTTTAGCTTATAGGTCCCTTCAATAATTTCAATGTTAAACTGAGTTACTTCCACAAGGGAAATGAGTGCAAGCACAAATCTATATAATGCAAACAATGTTTCATTAAAGTTCATAAAGATAAATTAATTATAAACTGAACTTTCATACTAAGAATGCTTGGAAACTCCACTCATAAATAAAACATGATTTGCAGAAGAAATCAAATGAACTTGCAGGAAATAAAAGGACTTGCAGAAATAAACTAAGCAACCTTCACTTGCAGAAATGAAAATGCACCGGTGCAAGTAACTAAAACACACTCCTTTTGCAGAAAGGGAATTAAATACGCATCAAAGGGAATTAAACTTATATAAAAGGAAAGCAAGGTTAACATGAAAGGAAGGAAATAAACACACCCAAACCTACACACTTCGGATCTGAATCACACATCTTATGAAGAAGTCAAAGCATGTTAACTATGAAAGAACAAAATATAACATGCTCAAACCTTGCATAAAAATAAGTTTAACACACCTCATGAAAAAGGGAGAATGAGCTGGGTTGGTTGGGCCCTAGCCAACCAGTTTGTTTCCCTGCTATGAGATCTGGAACTTTAGGTACTCAAATAATACATCACAAAGATATTAGAACAGGAAAATGCATAACTGGTGTAGTCCTTTGTATTAAACTTCAAGAGTAGAAAATATACATCATGGATCCTAGATCTAGCCTAGAAAATATGGTGATACCAAAAGTTATAGTATAAACCAAAATTTCACCAACATATCGCTACTTAGCTTCCACTAGAAACCCTATTAAATATACATTCCCGACTCAAGGCCGGAACATAAAGTACAACAAAGTTTATGTTGGGCCTCTCGGCTGTTAAAAAAAGACTAAACAAGGGTTCTCGGTCGAAGCCCTGGTCTTCGCATCCCTCATGTTCCTCAACGCTCTGAGCCCAACAAGGATTACTGATCTTCTGCTAAAGAATCCACACAGTTTTTCAAGTTGTCTCAGTCGTAAGTAGTGAAGAAGGTTGAAGTTGGCATCTACCTCAGAAGTGCAAGAACGAAGGACAATACAAGAATCATTGCTGCACCAACCCATCTTCCACATTGATTAATACTTTTGCCTTATCGAATTACCTTAGCATAGAGAAAATATAAGTTGTAAAGGAAAATAGGCTATTAAATCTATTTAATTAATAATAAATTTCGTATATAACCCTTAATATGAAAACCATGAAAGAAGTGCAGGAATGAGTACAAGTTTAAGAGAAGTGTAGGAATAAATAGATTCCAAGGTTAAAACAGAGGCTTAGGTAGTGTGTTCGAGGTAACATAGAGGTTAAAAATAGCAAAATTCTATTGACCAACATTGATCCTAACATTTGTATGCATCATATTTATATTGAAGAAAATTCCACACCAATCAAACAACCCAAGAAGAGGATGAATCCAAATCTAAGGGAAGTTGTTAAAGAGGAATTACAAAATTGTTAAATATGAATTTCATTTATCCAATATCAGACAACCAATGGGTCTTACCATTGGCAGTTGTGAGAAAAAGGAATGAAAAATGGAGAGTATGCATTTATAGGGAATTAAATAAATATACTTTAAAATATCATTTTCCACTTACTTTTATAGATCAATTACTTGATACATTTACATGGAAAAACTATTTTTCATTCTTGGATGGTTTTAGTGGATATAATCAAATCCAAGTAGCACTAGAAGATCAAGATAAAACAACCTTTACCTGTCCATGAGCAACCTATGCTTATCAAGTTCTTCCTTTTGGGTTATGTAATTCACTTGCAACATTCCAAAGGGAATTTTTAGCCATTTTCTTTTTATCTAATTCACGATTATGTGGAAGTTTACATGGATGATTTTACTGTGTATGAATACTCTTTTGAAGAAGCTCTTAAAAATTTGGAAAAAGGTCTCATTAGGTGTAAAGAAGAAAATATCCCATTAAGTCATGAATTTTATTTTATTATTTTCACTGAGGGAATTGTTTTAGGCCACCATATTTCAGGAAATGGAATCAAAGTGGATGCATCTAAGGTAGAAGTCATTTCTAAATTATGATTTCCAACTTGTCAAAGAGATGTTAGATTTTTTCTTGGTTTTACTGGCTATTATAGAATATTTATAGAAAACTTTACAAATATAGCCTCTCCATTTTTCAAATTTCTTACAAAAGAGTGCGAATTCATCTGGAATTTTGACTGCCAAAAATCTTTTGAAACATTGGAAGAAAATATTTCTGAAGCACCCATTTTAAGAGGACAAAACTAGAAAATACCTTTTCACATTTCGATTATTGCCTCAGATACACATTTAGGAGCTTTATTAGGACATAAATATTTAACTCCTTATGCCATTTACTATACAAGAAAAATTTTGACCCCTACATAGTTAAATTACACTATAACACAAAAGGATTTTTTAGCTATTGTACATGCCATTGATAAATTCAGACCTTATATCACTGGTTATGAAACCATCATTCACACAGATCATTCTACAATTAGATATTTAATGAATAAATCGGTTACTAATGGCATAATTACAAGATGGTTATTGTTATTACGAGAATTCAATATTACTATTTTGGATAGACCTGTAAAGAAAAACAAAGTTATTGATTTTCTATCTAGAATCCAAAATGATAATAATCATGTTCGTATAGAAGATATTTTTCATGATGCATATCTTTTTGCAGTATCTATTTAATCTCCCTGGCTTGCGAATATTCCTAATTATTTGGCTAGAGGGAAGTTAAAATCATACCTATCTCCTCAAGAGTAAAGGAAGGCTATTCAAACTAGTGCATCTTATTCATGGATAAATGAAGAATTGTACAAGACAGGATTTGACTTAATCATTCAAACATGTGTTAGATAAGATGAAGTACCAGAGATATTAAAACCTTGTCATGATGAACCATCTGTAGTACATTTCACTGATAAAATCACTGCCTATAAAGTCCTCTTAGGATATTATTAGCCTTCTCTTTTTAAGGATGCCAAAGAATATTTTAAGAGATGTGACATTTTTTACATAATGGGGAAGTATGTTCCTTCGGATGAAATGCTTCTACAACCTTAGGTACTTATTGAACCTTTTGAGAAATGGGCTTTGGCTTTTGTTGGTCCAATCAATCCACCGTCAAGACAAAAAGGTACATTCTTGTTTGTATATATTATGTCACAAAATCGGTAGAAGGTGAAGAACTTCCTTTTGCTATTGATAATGTTGTAGTTTCATTTCTTTTTTAGGATACTTTTACTCGTTTTGGTGTCCCAAGGGAAATTGTGACATATCAAGGTACTCAATTTACATCCAAGTTGGTACATAAGTTAATGGAGGAGTACAAAATCAAACATCAGAAATCTACTCCATATCATCCAGGAGCCAATGGACAAGTTGAATTTACCAATAAAGTAATTGAAGGAATTCTTACCAAGACTGTGCATATGCATTGAAGGGATTGGGCAAAAAATCTTCCAAAAGATTTATGGGCATATCGTACCACATGGAGAAACACAACAGAACACACTCCTTATGAAATTATTTATGGAAATCAAGTCCTATTTCCTATTTAGTTCAAGATAAAGACTTTTAAAACAATAGCCAAATTGGCTCTTGATCTATCAAAAGCCCAAAGACAAAGAATGGATGAATTGAATGAACTTTATGATATGTGACAAGATGCTCTTCATAGAACCAATATAGTTGAACAAAAAAGATCCAGGTGACATGATAAGTTTATCAAATAAAGAAAATTATAGCACGGTGATTGGGCATTTCTTTTCGATTCAAAGTTTAAATATTTTCAAGGAAATTTTAAAACATATTGGTTTGGTCCTTATGAGATTGAGATTGTATTTTATAATGTAGTGGTCATAATCAAAACCATTGATGAAGAAAAAGTAACTTTCCTTGTAAATGGTCATAGATTATGAATGTATCATAAACCATTAACAAAGGAAGAGTTCATAAAAAAATATGCAAGATAATATTGATTTGAAGTTGCTTAAGGAATATTCTTCTTCCTCTCCAACTTATCCTTCTACTTTCTTTTTTAGAAAAAACAAAACAAAACAAAATAAAATAAAATAAATGAAAATAAATTTTGTGTATAAACATGAAAACCAACATTGTTGGCATGTTTGTACAGAAAATCTAATTTGAAAACCAACAATTCTTGGAAGCATAGATTTTATTTTTAATTCCCTATTCTTGCCCCATTTATTTTTATTATTATTTTGAAAAATAAGGCAACTACAAAATTGACAATAATCTGCAGCTCTCATGGAATTTTACACCTCACATGAGAGATTGCAACCATGGAAAATGAAGATCACGGAAAAAACAAATTGAATGAAGATTACAGATAAAGAAGCCTGAGTACAACCTATAAACGGACAAATGCAAAATCAGTAAGAAAAAAAAACAGGTATGTAAATATCAGTTAGATGATAAAGGAAATAAAAAATTAAATTATGAAATTAAGGATATGTAGGACCATTTCTACCACCATTTTGTGTAATGATCACTTTCATTACGACATTGTTATCGGGAAATCTAGTGTCTATGCAGAGCTGCTAGTCCCACTAAGGCTGGTAGCTACCTTAGAAACAAACAAACTAAAACTACTTTCGTTTTCCTTTATGGGAAATAGATAAGAGGGGAATAAAGGAGACCAACCTATGTCTTGCGCTTGGTTCCTCGCTTGATTCCTCTCCCTTCTGATAGATCTTTGCCTCTCGCTTCCTCATCTACACAGCTTCAAAGAGCACCTGTAGAATCAAAGCAGCATAACACTATCCAAGAACATAGATCTATTATCATAAACAACATAGGACCAGATATATATTGACCACACAAATGCATGTATCATCAATCATACAAGAATGTGGAGGAAAACTTGAATAGATTTATTGATAATCAAGAAATAGTAAAGAGGATTACAACCAATTGTTCTGACCAAGCATCATCCTCTCAGCAAGAAAGCCCTTCTTCACCTCATGAAAAGCTTAGATCACCCAACACTATGATTTTGCACCAAGAAACCAGTAGCACTTCCTTACAAGATCCAAAATTCTAGCCTCTGGATCTCTGGGATGAGGGATCCATATATAGATGTTTGCAAGGGGGTGAGTCAGCTTTTGAGATTTGATTAGTTTCCTCTCTCTGATAGTTCTTGATTCCACTTGGAGATTGATGATCTCTTACTCATCCCTGGGCGAATGCAGAGAGGCAAGTGTCACAGGAGAAGTTTCTAGAAGATTCCATGATCCTCCACCTTGCAGATTGACCCTGCCATTTGTCCACTCTCGCCCATCGCACCCCATAGAAGGGCTTTTCAAGATGCATCGCACCTCCCGTGTGTATTTAGGTGGGATGCAGCGCACTTTGACCATGGAGCAAGTGAGATGGTCCAGTTTTGACCAGTTCTGAGCAGTTTTTCATGGAGAACTTCTGGGAGAAGATGTAATCAGTTGACCTTGTTCTTTTAGAGGTTGGAACAACACTTTTAGGGACTTAAGAGCCCTTGGTTTATGGACATTTATGATTGGGGTTGCAGTGCCCAAAAATGTCTATAACAGTTGCCCCCTAAAGCATGAGGTCGTTAATCTGTTGATGTCGGGTGAAATGCTTTATCATGAGGATCTGAAGTTCTTTCAAGCTGGAAGGTGACCTGTAATAAGATACAATACAATACATTATCTTCATAATATTTTCATGATCTAGCTGAGGCGGGCATTCCCACGCTCAACTTTATAAATTCATTTTTATGTACATAAGACAGACAATCGTCTGAGTGTAGACTGATGATTCTGGTAGAGCCATCATCCCTTAGGTTGGATGATTATCTCTGTAGTAATGATGTACATTTGATGTCATTATTTTCCTGAATATATATCGCAGCCCAGATGGATGAAACTAGATCCGGGGTCTTCAATCTCGTTCGATCTTCACTCAAAGTACAAGTCGATCCATGTGAGAGATGTTTTGGAGTCAAACATGGAAAGACATCGCCTGATTACCAGGCAATGATGTAAGCTGTTAACAGGCGCGAGAGGAATCACCGATAATGATGATGACCCTCAAGGTACTACAATATAATTTACGTGGTGTGAATAAGGGACTTGGTGTTGAACACCACGCAAAATCTTTCGGTCGAAAGCCATTGATGTAAACCTGTCGCCGGAAGTGAGAAACTTGCCATTGAGGCATGCAAGCTTCAAAGTACTGAAAGGGTTGTTCCTAGATTGACTTCTTGGATAATGAGCTGATGTTGACAAGAAGCGATCCATCATGGAGGTCCTTAGTGAATCCCACATCAATGACACAGAATGGAGCAAATGATTTTAAAGGAGGTGAAAACGATCTGGTGATATAAGGTTCAGGGTGGCGGTCATGAAAGAATGAAGTGTAAATGTATTGCAGTGGGTGAGACACAGGTGAATTCTTTGAGCGACTTCTCTTGAACATATCGGTGACACTGGCATGATGGATCGGTAGCATTAACCCCAAATATGGATGGTGTGAAGGAACCATGGTGATGTGACCAGTGAATGGAACAACCCAACCTGACTCGGATGTGGAGTGAAAGTGTCATGTTCAAAAGTGACTTGCTACCAATAAAGTTTCTTCAAGTTTTCTTCCCAATTTTTCCCCAGTCACTGCTGACCAGTACCTCTTTATTTTTGTCAAGCTTGAGGAGGATAACATGTGCTTGTTCTATAATTTTCCCTTCAGGCAAACCCATCGCTATGTTTTAACGAGCCTAGCGATAATGAAACTCGTTCTTGTCTGTATGGACAAGTTTGTCGCTATTCGGTTTTAATGAGTTTAATGACAAGGATAACTTGGTCCTTTTCAATTTTAGAGAGTCTAAAAAAGGGACGTAAAGAAAACTCCAATAATCATTTTTCTTCATATAATCCCTTGAGTCCGAAAAAGTATAAAACAATACAAAAGGGATGAATTTTCAGTACTTTTAACGAACCGAACAAAACAAGCGCTCGATCTTTTTGTGTAATAATCCCTCAAGTTCAAAAAGATTAAAATCTAAAGGAGGGATAGCACTTCCAGTCCCTTTAACGAGCTGGAGAGGCCAATCGCTCGGCAAACTTTTCATATTTTACGAGTCATTTGAAAAGAGCTTAAAGGAGACTCGTTTTTTGAGGAACGAGTGATAAATTCAGGTAGCGGCTGATTCGAGGTAAGGTTTGGAATTTTCCAATCACGGCAGTGTCACAAGGATGGCTAGCAAGATCACTCTTCGCAGCTGTTCCTCAAAAAGGGTAAACAATCAAATGGAGGTGAATGATCGAACAAAACAAAGTGGAGGTGATGATGAGAACATGACCAAGGCTTCAAAGGCTGATGGTAATACATTCACAATGGTTATTTACCAGAAAATGGTTCATTTTTTAATGAGATTAAACTCTGGGGGAACATTTGCTCATTGCTTACGTTTATTTTTTAACGAGCTTGAATTCTGCGTTAAAACTGCTCGATCCAGTCGTATAATAAGGATGTTTCATATAAAAACGACATTTTTTCAAAGCTTTGCCCCGCATCCTTTCTTTATGCAAGTTAGGAGACGACCAATCCTACGAGTTTAAAGGGTTAGAGGACTTACAAATTTAAAAAAATAAATGGTCGCTCTTCACTTGCATTCCAAAAGGTTTGCATGCCCGAGGTATAGTGAAGTAGAGTTTCCAAGTTACCCCTCAATCTGCCAGAGAAAACATTTGCTTTATTGGGAAAGGCCTACCTTTTCTAGGTTACCCCTCAATTTGCAGACAAAACATTTGTTCTATCGGGAAAGGCCTACCTTAACAGAGGTATCTTATTCCGGTCTAATCCCATTTTCCAAAATGGACGGGTGTGTCAACCAATCATATATCCTCTACAGAAACCTACCCTATACCCAATGCTTTCCTGTCGAAACAGGCCAGGGTGCATGCCCCCTGGGTTTCAGTCATATCCTCTGAATCACTCGCGCTCATCAAGAGGAGAGACTGGGGATTGATGAGACATTCCTTGCATGAAAAGATCATTCATGGTTGGTATATGACTATTTGCTATGTGTGAACCGGGGAATGAAAGCTGGTCTACGAGCTTGACCACTCTTCCTTCATGCAGGAAACACATTACTCTAAAGAGTGAGGAGACAATGGCTCCCATGTAATAAATATAGTCTCGTCCAAGGAGTAGATTATAATCCAGGGGTCCTTGGACTACCATTACATTCATGTGAACGGTTTTCCTTCTCAATGTTATCGGCACATTGGGAAGGATCCCTAACAGTCGACTGGTTCCTTTGTCAAAGCTTATTAGATTTCTCATCTCAGGCAAAAGTGATGGTGAACCAAGCGCTTTCCAAGCAGTTGAGGAAAGGATACTCATAGAAGCCCCTTCATCTATG
This sequence comes from Pinus tabuliformis, assembly GCA_031772625.1. Taxonomy (NCBI): domain Eukaryota; kingdom Viridiplantae; phylum Streptophyta; class Pinopsida; order Pinales; family Pinaceae; genus Pinus; species Pinus tabuliformis. Next base: position 658,720,172 of record CM062817.1, read on the forward strand.
ATGCTACTGGCCATGACCATTCTATATATTTGAGCAATGATTCGAAATGGTACACTAGCCAGTAAACGAGGTCTGCCTAGTAGATTCCAATCAAAGGAAACAACCAGGTTGCTTGGAGGTGGGACCGAATAGACAGCCGGATATGACTCTGACGAACTTCCTTCCTGCGGTAAAGGAACGGGTAGACTGCACCCATGTTCATCGGAGTCTATGCTTACGAAGAGAATTTGAATGGTGTCGTTCTTGTTCTCTTCGGTGACTATATCATCTGAAGATGGATCCTCTAAAGGCAAGACCAGGTCAACTGCCACCTCGACCTTTTGACTTTCATCTGGTGTGGATTCAGATGGTTTATCTTCAATGATAGACGCTTCGGCCGACCACAAGGGTGTATCAGCTGGATTTTCAACTAGTGACGGACTCGACAAGAGCTTCTTATATATAGGAGGAAACCGTAACGGTGAAACCGGACGGTCGTCCAAAACTCTTTTAGCCTCGTCTAAGAAGGGACAACAGTGGACGGCGTGATCGCCTTCACACAATTTACAAGGAAATTTACATCTTCCTTTTTGTCCAAGGACTTCACTTTCACTAGTTGATGGTGTATTTTCAACATGATCATCAGAGGTTGATGACACTAGATTGTGCAAACGAGGGGACCAGTCCCTTAAGATCCGAGGGATGCAAGGACAATCTCGATGATAGTGGTCTCCTTTGCAAATGACACATGGCGATTTAGGCCTGGATGGTGCAATATGTGGATTTTCGCTAGACGATGCTTAGTCACCCCTTTTCGCCTTTGGCTCCTTCTTCTTCTTCTCTTTCTTCTTCTTCTCCTTCTTCTTCTCAGTTACTTGATTTTTGGCTTTACCAGCTTCATCAAGTGAAGAGGAAGGAGGAGATGAAGAATTGGAGGAAGTAGAGGGTTGGGGGGTAACTCTGGTATCGTTTAGTTACTAACTAGATTGTTCGGGAATCACGGTGTTATGAACGACAGAGGTCGAGAAGAGCCATACGGGCAAGCCGATTGTCAATCCTGGAAGCGACAATGTGGCCATATGGGGTGCACCAACATCTCCCCAAGAGGAGAAAGGACTAGGATTTACCGCAAGGGGAACTCCTTGTTTGGTGGGCTCCATTTTTCTCAACCTAAGACCAATGTAGGAAAGGTGATATTTATTCCGATTAAAATAAATTTTAGACACTTTGACACAACTTGTTTTTTCAATTTTTAAGAGTCGAGAAAAAACAAAAGATGACTCTAGTCGCCTTCGATTTTTAATGAGCCTGAAGTGACTAGGGCTTAGATGGACCTTTTCTTTTAAGGAGTCTGAAAAGGAATGAAAGAGACTGCTCTGGAAATCTAGACAGAGGGATTACCAAACCAATCGTAAAACTGCAGAATAATTTTTACGGTACGGCAGTTAATCTTCCCGAATGCTGTGTTCAGTGCATTGCGATCGATAGGGCGACAGACACGGCTTCCTATGGATAAAGGATAAAGCCTATTGTGGTCTCCCAATATATACTCGACGGTATGTGGGAGCAAAAGTCCATACTGGCACTTATCGTCTCAAAGTGGAGGAATCACCCAACCATCGATGAGAACAACAGTTACTAGGCTTTATGACGTCGGAATACGTCTCTAGCCTAGACTTCCAAAGCATTTTTAGATTCATTAAATTTATTTTATAGTTGATCTTGCTTAAGAAATTTTCCTTTCAGGTTCACCACGTGATGTAGATGTACAATTCCTAAAATGCAATCTAATATGATAAACAGTCGTTTAGTCTTCTTTTTGCAATGAAAATCCTAGCTACTAAGGAAAGAGAGATGACGTTCTTTCAACAAAGAGCAGAGAGCACACACTATATGCACTGTCCTAAATCAAACCAACAAACAGTCTAAATGCAAATCCACATGCATGTATTTTTTTTCAGCCTTCTTAATGTGTGAATGATAAAAAGAAAGCTAAGCGCAAATCTGAATTATTTTTTAAAGCGACATTACTAACAAGTTTCTTTTCAAGACAAAATGAAGACAATGACGACACTTTGCAATTTGGAATTGAAAACTTGCTTTCGACACTTGAAAAACTACTAATTCAAATCAGATACAAGAGTAACAGTGTATTCAACTATCAAGAACAATCAGATTCTCTTTTATGACTGAAAACGACACTTTTAAAATCAAGAAACGACAGTTCAATTACGCTACTTCTTTGTAAAAGAGAACTGAAAATGGCTCAAAATACATAAAAACATTTACAGTTCTTTGCATAATGGAGGCGGAATAATGGAAAGGAAGGGGTTTAAACAGAGGTGTACTGATTACAGGCAGCAAAACTCTTGAATGGAGCTGAAAAGAGTGAACACAGAAACCAAAATCTAGGAGCAGGAAAGGCCTTGTCTGATCAGTGCACCTGTAACACAGTGAAAAAGAGATGCAACGCACCTACTACACTCGGGAAGTACGATGCATCCAGAATTCACTGAAGAGACAGTGCACTGGACCAGGGACGAGACTTTAACTGGGTTCCGGGTCACAGTTTGCAGCTCAATTCAGGGATTTAGGCCAAGCAAGTGGTAATCAGTAAATCAATCACAAGGGTAGATCTAAAGAGGTTACCAGAGCCACCACAAGGGCAATTAGAGAGCTTGTAAATCAATTGTTCAGTTCATAAACAAAACCCAAAGATAGACTGAAGCTGCATTGATCTACTTTGTACTTGCATAGAAAATGCAGTTCGAAGGCTAGCTGGCTTAAGTTCAGGCTCCGTCTGTAAGTTTATAAAGTAAACAAATGTAGATAAATAAACAATCTATTCGCTCCCCAGCGTAGTCGCCATTTTGTTATCGGGAAATCTAGTGTCTATGTAGAGCTGCTAGTCCAACTAAGGCTGGTAGCTACCTTAGAAACAAACAAACTAAAACTACTTTCGTTTTCCTTTATGGGAAATATATAAGAGGGGAATAAAGGAGACAAACCTCTGTCTTGCGCTTGGTTCCTTGCTTGATTCCTCTCCCTTCTGATAGATCTTTGCCTCTCGCTTCCTCATCTACACAGCTTCAAAGAGCACCTGTAGAATCAAAGCAGCATAACGCTATCCAAGAACATAGATCTGTTATCATAAACAACATAGGACCAGATATATATTGACCACACAAATGCATGTATCATCAATCATACAAGAATGTGGAGGAAAATTGAATAGCCTTATTGATAATAAAGAAATAGCAAAGAGGATTACAACCAATTGTTCTGACCCAGCATCATCCTCTCAGCAAGAAAGCCCTTCTTCACCTCATGAAAAGCTTATATCACCCAACACTATGATTTTGCACCAAGAAACTAGCAGCACTTCCTTACAAGATCCAAAATTCCAGCCTCTGGATCTCTGGGATGAGGGATCCATATATAGATGTTTGCAAGGGAGTGAGTCAACTTTTGAGATTTGATTAGTGTCCTCTCTCTGATAGTTCTTGATTCCACTTGGAGATTGATGATCTCTTACTCATCCCTGGGCAAATGCAGAGAGGCAAGTGTCACAGGAGAAGTTTCTAGAAGATTCCATGATCCTCCACCTTACAGATTGACCGTGCCATTTGTCCACTCTCGCCCATCGCACCCCATAGAAGGGCTTTTCAAGATGCATCGCACCTCCCATGTGTATTTAGGTGGGATGCAGCGCACTTTGACCATGGAGCAGGTGAGATGGTCCAATTTTGACTAGTTCTGAGTAGTTTTTCATGGAGAACTTCTGGGAGAAGATGTAATCAGTTGAAGTTGTTCTTTTAGAGGTTGGAACAACACTTTTAGGGACTTAAGAGCCCTTGGTTTATGGACATTTATGATTGGGGTTGCAGTGCCCAAAAATTTCTATAACAGACATGACTTCAGTTATAATGGAAATATCGTGTCAAAATGATATAACTTCGATATGATACCTTATTATCATTCAAATTCACTCCCTTCCTTCCATATAACATTCCACTTCCTTCACAAACCATCATAGTTCCTTACATCATATCCATTCCATTCAGTATTGTTCCATTGTCGAAAACGCCTCACCTATTACCCAAATTCCATCCTCCATAACCAAATTCCTTCTGTAGCCCTGTCAAAGAGAGAAATTGGGGCTAATAAAAATTTAGCATGGGAGTCATTGTAAGTTCATAGCCAAATGGGGCTAAATTTCTTGAAGGATACCCATAGGTGAAACAATGGTTGCAGCAAGAAAAATGGTTAGGGTTTGTTGAAAAATTTGATGGACATGAGAAAGAAGTTACGAAATCATTTTCTCGAGCATATGATGGTATGAAAGCAGATATTGGGGACATTAAGTTGGTTTTGAGAGAGTCCTTTGTAGTAGAACCTACCAGATTGCGTAGAATTGGGGAAAGATGGTTCAAGAACTGAAAGATCAAGCAGAAAGAATGGGAAGTATTCCTTAAAAACCTAGGTATGGATATCTTGATGAAGAAACCAAGTATAGTAGTAGTAAGTGTCAGGAAAGGAAGAAGAACTAACTTAGATGTTCTTGCTCAGGCCTCTGAAGATGCTATGTAATAGATAAGGATTACAAATTTTGAAATTTTGTGCATGAGGACATGCAATGTCTTCTTCGTGGGGGAATGTTGAAGCCCAAAGTTATCTCTTTCTGACAACCATCCTACAGTCCATCCTCCTGTTTTAATCTAATAACTCTAATTGAGAATTAGTTCACAAGGTTCATGGAAATAACAAGTACTTAAACATATTTTGTTTCATAATTTTCATTTTTCTTTAATATTTAACTTAATATTTGCATGAGCAACTGAATTCCACCAATTCTACAGCAAAGTTGAAGGTTCGATAGGTTGCGAAACTCCAGCTAAGGAACGAGAGGTATGGGTAGGTGGCTAATAGCTGGCACAATGATATTTTCCTATATTCATGATCTGTATCTAAGATAAGAACACCACATAAGGCCAGTCAATGTGGAAGTCAACTAGCAAAGAAGGAGTTGAAGGCAAACCATGCAAGCGAGGAAATTAATGGAAGCAGATATTTGACCTCATGATTTACTTCTCTAAAAGAAAATCATGAGGAAATCATGAGATATTATATTTTTATGATATTTTTAGTCTCTCTCAAGTACGATAGGCTCGTAAATCTCTAAAAATTTATTGATAGAGGTTATAAACCTACCTCTCAGTGTGACAAACATAGTCTTGAATATTATTTTCAAAACTTTGTTTTACAGTTATAAAAGCTCTATTTTATTTGATATCCTTGTTGTGCATTATTTTGATGTGTATATAATCATTTGAAGGATTCATGTTGTTACCTATATCCGATAGGAGGGCCCCTTGGAGTTGTAAGGTTTTATTGTTTTCAATTAACATTTCAATTCTACATTTTATGTAGTGTTTAATGTGTTCATCTAATTGTCCAGTTTCGATTGTTAATGAATACTTTTGATAGTGATCATAGAGCATGTTTTGTTTAATCATTTTGGTGTAGGATGAATGAGTGAAGTCAGGATCTCTTGTGCACATGATAAGTATTATGGAAGAGTGTCGATTGATTTATGATTTGTAGTATAGTTTGAGTTTGGTCAAGAGGATTTCAATTTCCAATTAGTGTTAAATTTCTTTTTCTGTCAGAGTGATTTAGATTTAGTTTCATTATTTAGTTGAGTAAGTGTGATATTTATTTTTGCAAAGTGTGATCTTTATTTCAAGCAAGTGTGATGCTTCTTTCAAGTAAAGTTTGATATTTTCTTTAAGAAAGTTTAATGATTTTGATTTCATTTATGTTAAAGAGCGACATATTTACTTTCATGTAAAGAGCGATAGTTGTTAAGAAAACATGTGCATCTTGATATCTCAATTTAATCTAGGAATTCCTTGAATAATAAGGACATATAGTACATATAGTGCACGTACAATTCATGAGTGTGCTAGACCTGGTCGATAATTTATGTACATCAATTAAATTACCAAATAGTCCCTTAGTCTTCAGTTGTTATTTTTATGCCAATTGATGGTATGGGTTCATATGGAGTAGACTTTTTGTGTAAGTAGACATTTCGTTTTTAGAAAGACTTATAAGAGGTTACCTAGTATAACATCCAATTTGTATCAATTTATTGGTGCAATTGGTATTATTTAAGTAGTAATCCCTATTGTAGAAGTATGATCTCAAGGGGAGAAGTGCTTAAGATGCTCAAGAGAGGTAAGCACAATCTCAAAATTAACAGGAGGATTCAAGAGAAAGCTCAATGCATCACTAATGTGTGGTAATTGTAGCAACAAAAATACCATGATAAATTTTGATTGGTATCAATTTATTTTTAATTGGTACAAAACATGCATTGGCAAAGAGAGTATTCAGTCAGCATCCATAAGGTGTCAAAAACTGGAGGCATTCAAAGTAGAGGCAATATATGTTTAGGGGGAGCATATCACATATGTTTAGATTATATAGCAAGAACAACTATCAGTCCTTGAAGAGAATTCTGCAGAGAAGAATGGACAACAACAACTAGGCCCTCAGTCATTAACAGTCATTGATTGCATGCAGAAGAAGAAGCAACTTGTAGCCCTATATCATTAATGTCAAAGGGGAAGAGAAGATTATTTGATAAAAATTTGTAAAGGCCCAAGCAAAGGAAATAAATCCATTGGTGGGTCATTCAAGGAGATGCATGGAATAAGCATGAGGATTGGTCATCGATGTGGAGAAGTGAAGAGGTGTTGCCATCAATGCCAAAGGGGGAGATTGTTAGATAGTTGGCATTGTATGTTTGGCTAGTGGCAGTAAGTATGTTGGAATTGATGTCAGCAGTCATGACGAGAGATCAATTCGGGCAGTTGGCATTGCCTTACAGTTAGAAAGTGTGTTGGCATTGATGAAAACTAGACAATCATGGATGTATGTGCTAGCATGATGTTATGAAAGACAACATTGATGTCCACTAGGCTAGATGTGATAGTAGAAGATGCTAACATTGATGTGCTTGGTGTATCAAGCATTGGGGGAGACCCATGGTTGCTGCAGTTCTCTGTAGAGAATCATCACAGTAGCATTCCTATTGGAAAATCCATAAAAATATGACTGTGTTGGCCGGGGAGTCCAGGATTCCAAGAACAAGAAGAAGAGTGAAGATGCAAAGAATGGAAGATAGTATGCAACCATGTTTTGGGTAGAAAATGGGCTCAAGGAATGCATCAGACCTTCCCCACAAGAAATTTCTTTCAAAAATATTTCCAACCATATGTGGAAGTCCATAAATGGATCTCAATATCAAAAGTTATTGATATCTGAATTAAGGATATTGAAGTCCTTAGGAGCAGGCCAAATTTTGGAACCTTAGAGCTAGGGAAGAAGCCTGATTATCGAAACCATGAATTTCATAAATTTGGAACTTCAAAGGGTCGGAGTCTTAAGACCTCGGAGGGTCAGAATCTCGAGATGTTGGAAGGATATAATATTGGAAGAAGGTTGAATTTTAGAATATCAGAACACTGAATTTCAGAACCTCAAAACCAAGGGAGTAGGCTAAATTTCAAAATTTCGGGACCTCGGAGGGTCGAAATATTGGGACATTGTAAGGTCAAATATTGGAGGTTTAATTAAAATAAACCTGAGATAGCATGGAACCAGGGAAGCAAGCTAAATCTTAGAACTTCAAAACTTCAAGATTTCATAACCTCATAACTTCGAAACTTCATAATTTTAGAATTTTGTAGTTTCTTATTAAGCATCATTTTTAAAATTGTCAATCATTGTAGGGATAAGGGATTTACAAAGGAGTTCATTTGTAAAACCAAACAACCAAGGACCCTTTGTCTCTCCTCGGATAGGACACATGGCAACAATTCACTGGCCCTCAAGCGCTGATGGTGGCAGATGACATTAGCATGACATCGCTATACAGAGGACACATGGTAGTCAAATTCAATATTATTGAGTGGCCTAATGGGGTAAATCCTAGTGACACGTGTCACCACTATGGATATTCCATGTGGGTATTTCAGAGGTTTGATATTTCATAACTCCTCTCTGATTGAAATTTGAGAAAGCTCTGATACAGGGAGCTTCTGATGTTGTCTGCACTGGGTCATGGAGCCCAAAGAACCAAGGGCATATAGAAATAACATAAGGAGATAGGCTCTCGCAGGATCCTGAATGATTTGGCACCTAAGTGCTATGTCGTCAGTGACAAGACTTGGTCCTATGGTGCAAAAACAAAAAGAGGCGAAGAAAAAGGGGCTAAAGGATAAGATCAGAATCTCATGATCTTGTAATATCACCTTAATAAAGTTATGAAATGTGGGGCTTCGAGATTTTAACAAAAAGGTGTATGAAGGATAAATGAGTTGGAAGCTAATTGTATCTATGGAGAGAAGAGTTGGACACTAGAATAAATAATCACTATCAAGATGGTTGAGTTAAGGTCAATGAGGACCACGATTGTGCAGGATGATTTAAAGGAGTCTCTCATGAGCTGAGACAAGCCATCCCTGATCTTGCTTCCATTCTGCAAGGAATTAAATGAATATGAAAGCCTAAGGGACAAGAGATTTATTCACAGAAGGAACAAGAGCGTCTTGGTAGCATAGACTGACTGATATTTAAATCTCATCATGGAGAATCACATAATGACCCATTCACTGAATTAATTGTACTGCAATGACAATTGGTGAGTGAACAAATCCCATTCTTTGATTTAATGCTACAACGACAAGATTTAATTAATGAGATGCAACAACACAATCGAGAATCCATGCAGAGGTACACTCTGATAGTTTGAATGGTAGAGTGATGGCTGACAGAGATAACATCAATCATTGTGTTTCAGTGAAACAAAACCCAAGATTAAAGTTGAGCAATGTGGGGGAAAGTAGCATTGTTTCGAGTGAGCTGTGTGGAGAGATTTGTGCGTATGTGTGCACTTCTAGAGAGAGGGCAAGTCAATCAGTGTTGTAGATAGAGGCTGAGAGTGGTAATGTAGAGGAAAGAGACCCAAAGTGAGCCTATGTTGTTGTGTGAGAGGTCAAGAGAGCCTCTGTTTTTGTGTGAGAGGTTGAGAGACCCTATTGAATAGAAGGGTATGAGTGTTGAATGTATGTTGTTTAGAGAAGAGGGTTGAGAATGGTATGATCTTGTTGTGTGGAAAACCTACTTAGAGAGATGTGATGAGTGATTATTTTTTAGAAGAACAGTGCGTTGTTGTAGAGTGAGCAGAGGATAGAGAATGTTGCATGGACCAAGGGCTGAGGAAAACAAAGAGATGGAAAAAGGGAGAGAGGCTTCTAATTACATTGAGTAGTAAGTTTTCTTTTGAGTGTGGGTTAGAGCCTGCATACAAGAAGTTGGTGCTTCCATCTCTAGTGGGTGTCTGAGAAGGCTTAGGAGTTGGTTCCTCCTACAAGTTGGTACTTTCATAAATCCAAGGAGTTGCAAGTTTGTTCTTGCCAAAAATCCAGGAAGTTGGTGCTTAAGATGGTGGTTATGTTAGGTTGATCAGGTGTCTGCAAAAGGAGGGAGTTGGTGCTTCCTGCTAGTGGGTGATAACAAAAAATCAAAGGGAGTTGGTGCTTCTTGTGAGTGGTGGCTCACAAAGAGATTGATTAAATAGAGTAGGTTCTCTCATTTTTACATCAATAACAACAACAAGATTTGGTGGTTTTTTCCCGGAAGGGTTTCCATGTTAAACCTTTGTGTCTCATTTGTTTGTTGATCATGATGTGTATGCTTGTATTGGTTGACATGGTTTTTTTTATGGTTTATTAATGGTTGATATCATATAATGGATGCCAAGTTTGAATGAGTAAAGAGAAATTGGCATAAAAGTTTAAATTAGCCTTAAGACTGATTGACCCCCCGTCTCAGTATTAAGATTTTTCCAACCGAAAAATATTTCATTAACGTCAAGGGATTACAAAAAATGCACAAGCATTCACTTAAATTCCAACCCCTATTACATTAAAAAACCTTGAATATATAGGTAAATACCATTAACAAACTATAAGTAATTTCTAGTTCACAAAATCAATTAATATTTCTAAAAATAACCGAGATCTGGGGCAAGCTACAAGGTGCTTTGAAAATGGAGCTTTTGGATTAAAAATGATTTGTATTTATAATGATATATTTCTTCATATATGGATCCACTTATCTGAATTCCCAATTGCTTGTTGAAAATATTTCCAAATGGAAGTTTGAAGGGATCTTCGACATATTGATTTTCCTCCATAATGAGATTTTGTGACTTGAGATCAGGGATATCAAGATAGGTTCTGTCATTTGTCTTTTGACTAATGACATGAATGATATGCAAATCTAGGGATTCTCTTTTCCTGCTAAACGTAAGATTATACCTTTAATTGTCTACTTGCAAATTTAGTGGAATGCATGGTCAAATGCTAAATATCACCCTTAAATGTTGGATATGATCTGTTGTTGCCATTATATTTGCTTGGTTTGACTAAGGGCCATAAGGATGAAATGGAGTAGCATTTAAAGTGAATGATACATAGCTATCAGACCCTCTAGTTCTTTGATTGAAATGTTTCTCTTGCATTTCTTAAAAATGTCCATCCCTTGTATAACAACCTTTGTAACTTAATAATCCAATATTAGACAAGGGGAACTCTCGAGTTCCAACCATACCTTCATTCTTTGACAACTCATAGGAAAAATAAATTAGTAACTTTCCATATCTTTTCAGTTGATATAGAGGAAGAGTAAGAATACATGTCAAATTGTATAATTTCCTAGGAATGCTTCTCCTTTCAAAATATCCAACCATGTGACATCCTGGTCATCTAATTCACAAAGAATATAAAATGGGAACAAATACACATCATATTAAAGTCTTGTGGTATAAGAATAATTTGGCCAAAGACCAAAGATTTTGTCCATACACCTTGTTCTTTTTTAAATCAACCTATACTCTGCATGAATGAATAATAAAAATTCCTTCAAACAGTGGTGATCCAATAGTCAAAATTCATCATTGATCTTTGAAAATTTTCTAGGAGTTTATTATTGCATTTGAAATATTCAAGAGCTTTTTAGCACCAACATAGTCTTTCAGAATGGTGTCTATAAATTTTCTACTATACTAGTATGTAAGGATCTTGATCAAATACTCTAACAATAATGTCTACTTTTCCTTTAGAAGTAATAGAATTTTCATCTATAATAGCAATCATTCTTTTAGTAAGAGCACACTAAAAAAGGAAACCATGATATGACAAATTCTAGAATATCTTCAATAATAAAGACCAAACCCTGGCAGTGAGCACTTTCTCAACAAGAGAATCCAGGTAGGAAGTGTTTCAATGTGGCAACAAATTTCCATCCAGCAAAATTCCTTGTAGGAATGTTGATAATAAATTCACCCAAATCTTACACAATAAAACCCTTGATTTAGATAAACCTATAAATGTTTTTAAATGTTTTAATATTCAATGCATCTATAAATTATGTGGCTTTAAGATCATCTTGTACTCATCAAATACTCACAAGTAACAAGTATTATAGTTGCATAAGGCTGTTGAAACTAGAACACAACTTGCTCTTTGTGGAAATGGATTATGAATTAGATATAGGAATCTTGGAATTTTCCTTGAAGCTATGAAACCTTGCACTTGGAATTCTTGACCATGATGGCCAATTCTGAATGCGTGGTTGGCATATTTTGGATCACACTAGTCATAGATAGACTTAGAATCCTCTTGTTGGTAGTATCTAATTTTTCTTTGACACCTTATATTCTATGAGAATTACACCCTAACACATATGACAATCCCTTTACACTTAGTATTATGGATTTGACGAATTCAACAATGCATTTATTTTTTTCATTTACATAGTAAGAAATATCCCATGTTGATGGAATGAATAATTTGTATGGTGTGTATATACACTAGTGTTCTCACGATCTCTCAAGGAATTTTGTGGAAAATCCTCTCCTCGGTGACTTGGCTTGAGTGTTGAGCTCAGTCTTGGCATGTGAGTCATTGATACGTTTGATGCTTGGAGGACCTATTCTATAGAATAAAACTAGAGACTGGGCTATGAATCCAATAATTGTTTTGAAAAAATTTATAAAAACTCTGCATTTTAACCTAACCAGGTCTGAGAGTGTATATAGCCTTTAAAACCAACATTCTTTTCCAAAAAATATTACTTTTTTGTTGGCAAGATTTGAAATACCGATTGATCAGTTAAAAGACACTTAATTTGGCTGGTAGAGATCCTTATGACATGGTATGCACCATTTGTTGTCTTTTAATTTATATTGTAATGATGATCTCTATTAAATTAAAATACAATGATTTTTTAAAATGGGAAAATTGATGTTCTTTTAGGACCCTAGATTGAAATGTAAAACCTAGGAGAGGTGATTTCAAAGAAATATTTCATGTTATAAACACCAAGGACAATTTTCTTTTAAGGGATTGGGGATTGTAATCTCCCCATGTTCTGCCCCTACTTATGGTAATAATGATTGTGATTATAATTCCATCATGGAAGGAAAATGAATCGATGGACCTCTAATTAAACATATGATAATTATTATTATTTCGATTTAACTCATGCATCTAAAGGTTGGATATCCTTACAAATCCTTAGTATGAGGGAAGCTTGCTTCCCTCCTACTTTTCTTGAAGCCATATCCTCTAGAAGCTGAATTAAAATAAAAATCACTAATTTTTTTTCTAGTGAGTTACACTATTTGCGTACTTATTGGGTTTCTATTTCATGTTATGAATAGGGCTATACTCACTCGAAGATTGAGGAAGTGGTAAGACACAACCTGACACATGGAAAAGAGGGGATTGAACATGGAAATTTCTTGTTAAGACATGAAGGAAAAGGAACTGATGGATTTGTAGGAGGATAGGAAAGGACCCAATGGAAAAGAAAAAGGGAAGTAACAAGAGATAGATCGTACTCAATTCACATGGGGAGAGAAGAGGTCCTTTAGGATAATTTTCAAACTCATTTTGGTTCTCTTTCACTAGCTCACACTGGTCCCATTTTCTAATAGAAGGTGTTCAAGACTAATGTGAGGCAGTACATGTAGTGGTGAAAAATGATACGGTTGATCAATGACTCAATTGAAGTTGATTATCATTTTTGTAACCTAGAGTTGGTTCTTAGTGACCTTGAGGTTATGCTTCGTGACTCTGGGCACCGATTCTCCTCACTATGTTTGAGACATTGTTTGTCTAAGCCTGCATGGGTTATATGAAGTTTAGTTAATGAATGAACCACATTTCTAAACATCCCTTGTGTAAGAAATACATCAGATCGTGGACCCAACTAATGGGTGGCCATCTACATGAAATTTTGTAGTGTATCTACCTTATGGATGGGAGGAGAGTGGAAATCCATCCTTCAATTTCCAACCATCTTAGACTAACTCAAATTAGTATCTCTATATTATGCATGTTAGTCTATAGATTGCAATATTCATTATTGTTTTTATGATTAATGATTAATCCTATGCCATTTAAATAAGGATGCATGATTCATTATTTAATCATGATTAGCTAGCTAACATGTCTACTTGTGGTGATTAGGAGTTGTTGAGTTATGTGGGTGCAAGTATTCTATTCTCTTTCAGGTTTTTATGACATGATCCTAATTTGTGATCTCGTATCACTCAAGCATAGTCTATGATTTCGTGAGTTTCTATTATCATTATATGTTTATAATTTTTTACATCTCACTACCATAACCATAATGTTGGGATATTTCATTAATAGTGAAATTTATTGTTGAGTCCATGGAATAAATCTATCTTAGGAAACTGCTAAGATTTGTATATAATCATGGTGTCTGTGTTTCTTTAGATTCCTACATGGTGATGGTTTAGCTTATGGATCTATATGTTTGCTGATATTCTCATGATTTACACAGTTACTTTCATGAATATGCATGGTTTCTTAGTATGTTTCAAATAACCTATTTCGGTGTACAATTATAATAATATAATATGTTGCAAATATCATAGATTAATACCTTATTGAAGGCTAAAAACTCCTTCTTATGATGAGGAAGAAATTGGACAAGCATAATTTCTTGTACTTATATTACATTGTGAATAATGAATTATATTGTTATGAGTTGTGGGTGAAACTATTAACTTTGTCCATGGAGGAATGTGACACTCCTGAGTGTCTCCGATGACACACACACACACACACAAATATATATATATATATATATATATATATATATATATATATATATATATATATATATATATATATATATATATATATATATATATATATATATATATAGATATAGATATAGATATAGATATAGATATATATATATATTGTTAGGGTTGTGAGTGGCTTGCAGGCCTTTGTGTTCACCAATATAGTCCTACATGTAGGGCTATTTACATCATTGGATACGAAGACCTAATGTTCTGAGTTAATTAATGCAATGTGTCTATACCATTATTTGGTATGGACATGGTTGATGAATGGTTAAGACTATTGATTATATTTAGTTTCTTATGTATATTTTATCGATGGGGATGATCATATTCGGTGGATAATCCATCTTGTGATGTGATATGTTATTGTTTGGCTTGAATTTACTAAGTAGTGATAACTTGTTTTGGTTCCTATTGTTTGGCATGTTGACAACTTATTTTCCCTTGTATCGGCTATGTATCGTGTTTTTCATGTTGGTTTCTTGAATGAAGAGTTAATTCTTGAGAAAGTTGGCAATTGGAAGAACGTCGTGTTTCGGGGGATGTTTTTCCGATTCTTTGGAAATTTCTTGTTGGCTTGTTGGGGCCTGACCCAGGTTTAGAGTCAATTAGCCAAACAAATCCCTGTACTACTGGTCCTTTCAGTAATAGTCCACGGAGCGCGGATTGAGGTCTCACCCGAAGCAGTATGGGAGGATGCTAGAACCAGGTTTCCACACCCTTGAGATGTCTGAGCTGTCGATTTAGTCCAACTGTGAATACTTCACGCAGGGTGCTTTGCACACTGTCCTGTGAAGCCTTCATACCCTTGTTATACCTAACTTTGTGCAGCCCTAACCAAGGGCTGTTGGGCTTTTGCACCACTAGGGCAGTGTTCTACGCTATTTCCCAAAGTTTCACCATAGATCTTACTTATCTTTTTATAAAAATTAGTTATCTTCACGTAAACAGATGACTTATATTATAGTTGCTTGCTTTAGCACAGTCATATAAGTTCTCATAGTAAAATAACAATAAACTTACAATTCGTACCGAATACACTTCAATGCAATAAAATAGAAAACAATACACAGAAATATGGTAAAACTTCTCTTTATTAATGCTTTACTCGGTTACAGACTCAACCTGCCCTATGCACTTAGCTGCAGGGGTCCGCGCACTCAGCTGCGGACTATTAGGCCTCTGCGCACTTAGCTGCAAAGCCTTCTCCTACTCTACGACCCAAAGACACAACTTACACTTCAACTCAATGCTTCATAGATTCATTTCTTCATTCTTTCTTAGATGTTTTTTTTTACATTTAGGTCCTCGCTCTATTTATAAAATCCCATGGTCCGTGGACCATGGGTAGATTTCTCAAACTGACATTACATTACAAAAACAAGGGTGGATAACCCTATGACTCTATTACAACTTCGCACTCCATACCCACAAATCGCTGAGTCTTTACAATGGACTTCGTCAAAACTTGGGCTTTAAGCCCCAAAACTTGCCTTGGGGGGATCCCATGCCCAACAAGCCCCCAACACAAACATCGTGACTCGCCCTTGAGTCACTTTGTTGGTGTAGAGATCTTCGCGCGGAGACCCTCCAACTCTGCTCAGATGCTGCAAGGTCGGAAATGCACTAAGCAGCTACCTGCTGAATCTCTTGTACTCGTTGTTCCGAGGCTACGGTGTCAGAACTGCTTCCCTGGATCTGTTCCTGTATCCCCTACATCTATGTGAGCTTGCCTTCAATTGTTGCGGTGATTATGAAGGCCTTGTCGATCCAAGGCTAAACATGCACCTTCGAAACTTCTTCTCTGTGTCGCATTGTGTCTACTTACTCCTTGAGCACTTTGGCCTATTGCATTTGTGCGAGCCTTTGTGTGAGGGCCACCATCTGCGTAGTCCCTTTGATGTTGTCATACTACTGTTGTAGTTGATGGACCTCTGTTTCTAGGCACTATATGTTCGGGTCCTCCTGTAGATTGGTGAGGACCTCAAACAATTCTTCCAACATTCTGGTGCAGTCCCTAACTGCACTGCTGATCTCCTCCATCAACGATGTAATGGCGCTGGTACACTGTTCCCATACCTCTAGAGGAGTGGATGGTTGCACCTTCAACAACTCTGCTATCTGAAGGTTCAGCTCTAGCTGAAGCTTGGCCATTTCTTCTCGCGCCTCGCGGACCCCTGCTACTAATCTCTGGATGCGCGCCTCTGCTGGTGCTTCTGCTGGGATGGCCAGCTCAGGGACCATCTGGTAAGATTCTTCAAGTACCTACAACATCTGTGTATTTTGAGACACGACTTCGTCACGCTACAAGCTCAACTTTTGCATGTTGATCTTTTGCTCACTTGGCACCTGCAACGGGTGTCTCTCCCTAGCCCGCAGTTCTGCAGTAATCGCATCCTACAGAACATAGAGCGTCTCCCACAGGAGCACAGCCATGTTGATCCCTAGACCTTTAAGAGAAATGACCGTAGGCCTATCGGCCTCATTTGCTATAACTAGTGCCCCATCCGGCAGCACTATTATGTTGGTCATACGAGCACGCAGTGTTTCCTTGGCTGCGACTGTCCCTACTGCGAGGCTAGTCGAGAGAGTACTAGCTTGAGGAGTGCACACCTGAAACTCGTGAATCTGTGCTCGAAGGGCCCCCAACACAATCTGATTCTCCTCTGCAAAGTTCTGGAGGGCCTCTATGGTGACTTCTCGCATCATCTCCCCTATATCGTGCAGATCCACCTCAGTAAGGGTGATTGGGTTGATAGACAACTTCAATGCTTTTATCTTCTTGCGCAACCCCATATGCTCGCTCAGGCGCTGGCTCTTTAATAGTGTCGATGCCATCTGTGGGTCCGCGTCACCCTCCTCTACCTCTGTTTCCATCTCCTGTTCCTGCTCGGCGAAGGCAACTTCTAGCCCTCATGCTCCTTCTCTGCAACCTTCTGTGCTGATGCTGCAACCTTTTTTTTTTCTGCTGTTGTCTGTGCTGCGTCCTGCACCTCCTACGCCTTTTCTACTACTGCTTCTTGCCTTCTCTTTTCTACCAACTGTGCCATGCGCAGTTTCACCTCCTCCTTCTTCTTCTGTACAACAAACTTTTCCACCGCAGAGATGTCTAGAGCACGCCACTCCAGCGGCCATGTCTCCAGTACATCAAATATTACATCATCTGTGGCCATATAAGGCAGCTCGTTCCACTTCTTTGCAAGGTCCTTGCATGCCCTAAGGTAGATGTGATGAAAGTCTGCTTTAAACTCTGCAAAACTTTGCAATTTGTTGTAGACAGTGGGTGATAACTATGGCTTGTGGTTAATCCCCATTCTAATGTTCACCTCCATGCACACCTAGAATATTTTACTGTCACAAATCCAGTTCGCGTCTCTAGTGGCCCACAGTGAAGCATACTTCGCGGCCTCTGGGAGATCCCTTGCAATTGTGGGGAACTGGCTATCTTCTCGCAACTCCCCAGCCACCAGCACTATGGACAGTAGAAGGCATACATAGTGGAAGGTTTTCCCTTATTCTTGTGCCTCACGGAAATTTTCTAGGAATTCCTTGCACAAGAACTGGGACCAGTTAAACTGGACCCCCTCCATGCACTGCTCAACAAGTGCAACCACTGGTGTGGGCACCTCATCCACACGACACTTTCGCATGAGCTTACCTACAAGTATTTGGGTCGCAACTTTAACTACTTTGTTGTTGATGATGGAGATTGTGTAGCCCTCTTTTTCTTCTGTAATTTGTATTTATTTTTCATGGCCTCCGCGACAGCCAAATCACTACTCTTTCCCTCCGAAATGTCTGCGGGATCCTATCATTTACATAGGAGTCGGGTAATTCGATGGATTAGGTGGTCCATGATAGGGATGGCCTCCTCCAGCCACAAACACCCACCATGCAACAGGCAGAGGAGCTGCCTAATGACGAAGATAGTCACTGGGGCATGGTGGTAATGTGGCACCCAGAGCAGG
The DNA here is from genome assembly GCA_031772625.1 of Pinus tabuliformis. Classification (NCBI taxonomy): domain Eukaryota; kingdom Viridiplantae; phylum Streptophyta; class Pinopsida; order Pinales; family Pinaceae; genus Pinus; species Pinus tabuliformis. The sequence continues at coordinate 658,738,376 of CM062817.1, forward strand.
TTTAACAACCCTGCCTTTTCAAATCCGCATAACCACTTGCATGGCTCCAATTCTATAACTCCCACTGCAGTGTTTTGCTTCAGCTTCATGAGTTGCGTGGTCACTAGGTGAGCCAATTTCTCATGGTCGGCAAGATCCCAATTTTCAAACTTCAAGTTCGGCACCCCTCCCAAGTGTGTGCCCTCAAAAATGATATTGTCTGGGAGGAGCGGAGTCTGCAGAGAGATATTTCTCTCATCGAGGTCCTTCGGCACCTTTGCCTTCCCCTTCCGTGGAGGGACATACGAGGGCAGCTTTGTTGGAGGGTTCATAGCCTCAGTTTCTTTCTCCATGCCCTCATCCTCATCCTCTTCCATTATGAGATCCTCAAGGTCTTCTTCCTCCTCGTCAGTTTCCAGGTTAACCGCTTTCCCTTTTTCCTCCTTTGTTAATCTAGTTTGTAGCGGGTTTTGAGGGGACATGCGCACCAGAATCATTGGCTGTTTATATTTCTTTGGTCTCAGCGTGTGTGGTGATTTAGGGACTCCGCAACAATCTCGGTTCCTTCATAGGCATCTTCTATGGTCAGGGCCTGCGCAGCTTCTTTGGTGGTCATTTCTGTGATTTCCCTGGCTTTTTCAAACGCTGCCATCTCGTTCGTACAAAAATCTCTCAACCGTTCACTCAGTTTCTCAACCAATGCTCTCCACAGGACAAATAGGTCTCGATCTGAGACACTCAGGGCACACGACAGCTCAATTCGCAAATGACCAAGTGTTGTTTGTTGGGCAACCCTTTGTAATTTATAGTGCCTTTCGAATTTGAATTTGATCGTTCCCCCCAAATCTTGTCCATTAATGCTCCCTTGGCGGCTGATTTTCCAAAATGTTGCCCATAAAGCACGTCTTAAATGCCTATCGCCCGCTCCATTTGGTCACAAGTCAAGCATCACATCGTGAATAGTGACTACAATGGTAACTTTCTAGCCAACCTGCACAGTAGCGAAGCCCCTCTTTCACAGTCACGGACCTTGTGACACTTTGCTCCTGCACACAGCCTTGACATCGTGCAGCTCCCTAGCAGAGTAATTTATAGTCTTGTGCCTCCTTTCAACTACCTAGAGTACTAAGACTATACTTCCCACAGCTAGTCAGGTGGTCGCGCCACCTGTATAGGGTTCCACCCAGTCATCCATCACTTTCCCTGGAACAAATCCGCCTTTTGTTTTTATTATCTGCGTCGCACACTTCACCATTTGCATCGTGCCACCATGGGTGATCCCTTTAGTAATATACGGTCTAATCCAAGGCATCAAGCTAATCAGATATCAGCAGTAGTCCCCAAATTTGTCACCGTAGTCGTGCGCACCCTATTTTATCGTCTTGATTTTCTTATCAAGAAAATCCTTCTGTATTTCTTCCTTAAGCTTCTTGACTTCTACTTCCATGAGAGTGCTTTTCTCCCTTAAGCACACTCTTTCTTTCATGAGTTCTTGGAGCCTAAGATCACCCCGTCAGATTTCTTCTTCAAGTCTCAAGCGTTCTTCTTCGTTCAACTATGCTATCCCTTTTTCCAAAGTTCTACGAGCCGTCATATCTACCGGCGCTGCTATGGGTGGACTAAGCATATTATACTCTATGTGGATGACATCGTTCACTCCATACTCTAGCCTCGGAGGTGTCTGTCACGTCAGTTACTTGCACATTGTCCTATAAGCCCATAGAACTATCGGTACGTGTAGCTCCCAATCACTTCGTTGTGCATTATATATCATGTTCAGTGCTTCGCACACTCTGCTAAAGGCTTTTGCTTGGACATCCTTCTGCACAGTCATTCTTTCCACACTTCTTCATCCCAACTAGAGGGACCGTTTGAGCAGTTGTATTTCCCACACATTCGTATTAACCTTGTTTCTGAACGCGAAGTTCATGTGCATCCGCATAGGTTTTTTAACTTATGTCTGAATCCATCTGGATAGGTGCGTGCATGGACTGTTCCATCCAGCATTCTTGTCTGTTAATCGCATCTGAGGCTTCCCAAAATGCATGCACATCATTGTCCTACATTCGCGCCAATCCTCAAAGCTTCCTTGATGCGCACCCCACCACCTCATGGGCGTAGAGTGTAGTACCCATTTTAAAGCCTCGAAACGTTGTTGTTCTGGCACCTCCATTTCAAATCTGTTCAAGAAAGTATCTACCTCACTTAACCCATCATAAGTAGGCATATCCCTTACCTCTGTCGATACGAAACGCAATGATCTTGTCATTATGTTACAGCTCAGCGTGGTTACCTTGTGTAACCAGTTTTTCCATCGCTCTATTTCCTCATCTGAATTCGATGTACAGGAGCTTTTGCGCTCTCATGAGATTCGTCCATCCGCGGTGGGATTTACCCAGTCTTTCTCTTGCACAGTTATCTTATAGATGCAATCTAAGTCGTCATCACTTTCTGTGTAGTGCGATCCTTATGCAGGGTCCAAAGGTACGACTACGCGTAGGGACTTTTTCTCAAAAACCATCTTGCGCTTCTTTAGATTTATCACCCTGTTCATGTCAGTGGCCCAATCTATTCCTAATAGTGCGTGGTAGGAAATGTTGTCATCAACAATCTCTATCACTTCAAAGTCTACTAGCGCACTTTCTCCTTCAATATCCACCATGATTCCCTGCAATCTCCCCATAGGTATTAACTTTTGCTGGTTCACCATTCGTAGCTAGATAGGAGACCATTGTAGCGTAGGCCTCCACATGCGCTCCCATGTCTACATCGGCAGAACATTAGCATTCGATCCTAGGTCTAGAATCACTTGGTCCATCTCATATTTCCTAATCTACGCGGTCAACCTAATTTCTCTTCCCATCCTCGTCGCATGCTTTCCAATATCTTGGACTATGTGCGGTTCTCCTGGCGTGCTCCCAGTGCATCTATTAATGAGTTCCTGCAACCCTTTTACAACCTTACCATCACGCAGTAGCTTCATGCATGTTTCTAGGAATACCGTGAGCATCGATGGATCCATTTCTGGCTCTGATCTGTCTTTGCTTCTTGGAGTGGAGGCATCCACGAAGCTCCTCTTGGCTTCCATGAAGGTTTCCTTAGCACGCTCCAAATAAAACTCTAGTTCTTTCATCAGAGCCTTGCGAACCCAAGTACTATTTTCAGGCTACTTACCTTTATCATCTCCTGTCATAATGCCACTTCGAAGCACAATGTTCATGTTGGGGTCTTCCTAGCACAACTCAGACCTCATCATCTGCAAGTTCTAAGTCAGGGGAGGTTGGAGGGCTCTCGTGTCGTGCAGCCTAGCTATCAGTGTGGGATAATCCTTTGTCTCATGATCAAACAAGGTACAATATATGCATGATCGACGCGTTGGATTCGTACAATCACGGGCATAATGTCCTGTCCCCCAGCAATTGTGACAAATCAACTGTCTGCAACCTCTTCCAGGTCCTCCTCCACCTTGGGCTTGTTTACGCCCCTGAAATTCGGTTCGCGCCATCCTTGCGTCCTCGACAAGGGGCCGCGTTTTGGCCTGAACTTTGTAAGTGGGAGTCCTATCCATCATTAGCTCATAGCTAGTACAGGTGCACTCATCATGTCCCACTGATCTACAAAAATTACAAAACAGTTGTTGTGAATTCTATGCGTACTTCTGCAACAGATGACAGCTACCCATAATATGCTTTCCTCCTATTTGACAAATCACAAATGACAAAGTAGGCGCCGTGCTAGGTCCTGCTTGTGCCTCTGGTCTTAACGGCTTCGGCCCTCCTCCTGTGAGGTAATTCATGAACACCAGGCAGTGGTCCTTCTCATGTCCTTGAATCTTGCACTTTACACACCATAATTCTTCGTGCACTTCTGGGAAAACTATCCTATCCTGTTTCAGACTCTGCATCTCAAGGCATAAGTTTTTCAACTGCGTGTGGATCTGCTAAACTCCCAAGTTGGGATCCTGTATCGGGGTCTCATTCAGTCTCATCGTGATCTCCAAGGCCTCTGATTGAGTCGTTAACCTCTATTGTGATAGCATGTTCCTCAAACATGGAATTAGCGATGCTACAAACCATTCGCGGTTTTTTCCATCCGTCAAAGTCATATTGCCTTCGCAAATCATACACTTCAGTCTCTGATCCAACTCCTAAGGAGTCTCACCTAGTAGCATTGTGATCTCCTTGCACTTGATGATTGACTGTGCCTCTGACTTCGACCTGCTAAATTCTTTGTTTAGCACAATTTGGATATCCGCGACCCCCACATTCAGATTGCCATTAGAATAGTTAATATACCAGGTCAGTGCATGATCATGTAGAGCACTGACCAGCATCGCTTTCTTTATATTATCATCTGTAACTCCTTGTTCTTCCCATACAACCCTTACAACGGACCAAAACTAGTTTGGATCTTCATTTCCTATTCCCTTGAATACTTGCAACTTTATCGCGCTTGGCATATCGACTCGCAGTGGTGGAAGAGGTGGTATGGGTGAGCATGGGGGTGAAGGCGGTGAAACTGGTGGTGGTGTGGGTGGGGATGGTATGCGCAGAATCCTCTGTCTTATCAAATTGATCGCACTTCTTGGTGAGACCTTTGCGAGCTTTTCCTCACCCTCTCACAGAGGTGAAATCAAGGGGCTAGTTTCTAGTTCTGCACTTCCTTCATTTCTGTAAATTCTTCCACTTCCATAGCCTTGAAGATAAATGTATTCGCATAATCTGCTTTTCACACAACATCATTTTAATCCAAGTGTTGAGAGACTTAACGTAGTTACCTCGTTGTCCTTTGAGAAAGCGTCGTTTTGCCTCGCTATAGTTGACTGAAGTATCTACCGCAAACTCAGTAATGAATCCTCCTTTAATCTGATCGAGCCAATTATCAACAACGCACGCAATCTTATCCTCCTATGCTTCCAATCTGAGCACCAATTCTGGGGTCCACACAATAGGAATATCGAGTTTCCACCTTCCTTAGATATATACTGGCTTCACGATCCACTCGTACAGCTCAGTAGGGAAACATGCAAAGAAAATTTCATGGATTTCCGTGTACAGGTAGCAATCTAACCACTTTTCTTTTGATAGTCATGGATTCTTGTTTTCGTGCTTTGCGAACTCGTGAATCTTCCTATCCAACCAATCTTCAATTTCTTTCTTAGTTGGATTCCAATGATACCACATCAGACATCTCTATGCATATTCTAGTCCCGGAAACGGAACCATTTGTTGGCTTCTTGGGGCCTGACCAAGGTTCATAGTTAATTAGCCAAACAAATCCTTGTACTACTAGCCCTTTCGGTAATAGTCCGCGAAGCACGGACTGAGGTCTCACCTGAAGCAGTATGGGAGGATGTTGGAACCAGGTTTCCACACCCTTGAGATGTCTGAGGGGTCGATTTAGCCCAATTGTGAATACTTCGTACACTATCCTACGAAGACTTTGTGCCCTTGTTATACCTAATTTCCCGCAGCCCTAACCAGGGGTTGTGGGGCTTTTGCACTGCTAGGGCAATGTTCTGTGCTATTTCCCCAAGTTTTGCCATAGATCTTACTTATCTTATTATAGAAATTAGTTATATTCGCGTAAACAGATGCCCTATATTATAATTACTTGCTTTAGCACAATCATATAAGTTCTCGTAGTAAAATAACAGTAAACTTACAATTCATCCCCAATACACTTCAATGCAATAAAATAGAAAATGATACACAAAAATATGGTAAAACATCTCTTTATTAATGCTTTACTCAGTTACAGACTCAACTTTCCCTGCACACTCAGCTGTAGGGGTCTGTGCACTAAGCTGCGGACTACTAGGCCTCTGCGCACTTAGCTGCAAAGCCTTCTCCTACTCTATGACCCAAAGACACGACTTACACTTCGACTCAATGCTTCATAGATTCATTTCTTCATTCTTTCTTATTTTTTTTTTACATTTAGAGCCTCGCTCTATTTATACAATCCCATGGTCCGCGAACCATGAGTAGATCTCTCAAACCAACATTACATTACAAAAACAAGGGTGGATAACCCTATGACTCTATTACAACTTTGCGCTCTGTGCCCAAAAATCGCGGATTATTTACAATGGACTTAGTCAAAACTTGGGTTTTAAGCCTCAAAACTTGCCTTGGGGGGATCCCACACCCAACATTTCTTAAAGTTTATAGGTTTGAGTTACTGAAGAGATCATACCCGTATCCATGTTTGGATGAAATTGGACAGAGGGATATCTTGGCTAGATGCATTTCATCCCTAGTAGATTTATCTGGAAGTTTGGGCATCCTGTTGGTTATGAATTATGATCTTTTGTGAAAGTGTTGAATGTGAAATAATTTAGGTATGTTCCATGGAAAGGTGATATCCAGGTTGGCCTCCACATGATGTAATTATTAATGGTGGTGTGGGATGGGATTATTCCAATTGTATGATTTGAAAATTGACATCGCACCACACCTCCCTTGACAAGTTGTATATGTTTTTCCTTCTTGGAATGGTGTTGTTGATCAAGCTTGTTTGAAGCAGATTTCCCCATAACATGATGATAAATATCACTTTACACTACATCGGTTTGGAATAAAACCTACTTCATGCCTTGTAATTGCAGTATTATGATACCGTGGCATGATGATGAGACATGAATATCTTTTCCCTGAGGGACAAACAAAGGAATTGACATATGATGGTGAAATAGTGCCTTGGGCACCAAAATTGGATATAACATAAAAAAAGGAGATTTGCACGAAGATGCTTGGCCTATAGGTACCCATAACCCTAGTTGAGGTAGTAGAGTCAACAAGGGCTTGACATGGCTATGTAGATTCCACATTGATGGGTGATGTGTAATTATGTTAATGTAGCACCTACGTGGTGTGACATGTGGTAGGTAGGAGTGTCCTTTTGAAATGGTCAATGAGCTACCTCCAAATGAAACATGGCATTGTTAAAGGCTATTATGTGGTAGGATAAAATCACCCTAAATTCACAATGACATCAATAAGAAGAAAGGGGGGATAGGTTACATGGAGCTACATGATGCTAGTTGGCACCACCATTCATGCCACCTCATCACAAAAATAGAAAGACCAACGTCAAATTATTGGCATTGAGGGACGAGAAATTTTTCCATCATTTCCTCCCATCCAACACTAATCTCATATCTAGCCCCTTTGATTTATGGGTATGGTTAACTAAGAACAATAAACGAGACTTCCTCAATAATTTGACATGAAAATATTTGTGTAGCAGATGATTGAAGAAAAATTCCCCTAGAGGAGTGGTGTGATGTTGGAAAGGTGCATTGACATGGTGGGAACCACATGGGTCCATAGGCGATGTGGCAGAAACAAATAGGTTCTTGAGGGTACCATGAGGCAATGTTTTCTAATATGGGAAAGGTTAAGGGCCCAATCTTCAAATGGGAATAATTTTCAATATAGTAATCAGATTGAGAAAAAAATTATACTATTAGATACCTCTTGACAAGCTAGGTGTCATGGTGACTTTTTTTTAAGTTTCAATGAGTTTGGAAAAGAGGATTTTCGTGACCCCATATTCATAATAGACCTTTAAGTCCAAGTCAATTTTAATGTAACACCTTCCAAAACTCAAGAAATACCCAAGGGGGTGGGAAGGTGTGTTACAAAGATGAATATGACCAAAGAGGGAATAAAATAGAGACCAAGTAGAATCAATAAATGGGCATGAATTCATTAGGCTTTCCATGGTTTCTTCTTAATTCTGATAGGGGTGACAAAAGGAAGGTCCCTAGTATGATCCCACATAACTTTTTCATCCCTATTAACCAAAGAAAGTGATCAAATTTAGGACAAAAATTACTTATCCAAATTTTCATACATAGAGACTCTCTCAGTAGAATTCAACATCCATCTAACAAAGAATAAGCTTCTTTCATGGTGAACATTTTGTTCATTTGATATCTACAATAGAGTTTATCATGATCCTTTGGAATGGGGATTTTATCCACCTATAGTTCTTTGCCTAAAATAGGATAGGAAACCATGCCTTGGTGTTATGAACAATCTTCCTTATATTTCCATTCTCACCAAAGCATGGAATTCTTTGTTGCTTGCCAAAAATATGCTACATTTATACCATGGTGATCTATGGTAAATTCAATTCTTGCAAATCTCGAAGGTCATCCTAATTTTCTAGGTAGGACTGATGCTACTAAGAATATTTTTATAACAAATTTATTCATCCATTCCTGATTTTGAAAGGGTCATGGTCTTACACTATAATACTATTTTCTTGTGCCCAATTCAAGATTGAGGAACCCAAAGGAAAGAATGTAGCTCACATTTTATCTAGTTGAGAGGAGGAATTTCTATACTTTATGTCCTAGATCTGTTTTGAATGTTCCTAACCTCCTTAGAGGCATCCTCGACATAATTTTTCACCCATGGATGTGATGAAAACCTCTAAACCTCTCAATCCTATACCCTCGTCTAGATTTGGCATGCACAACTTCTCCCATGCCATTAGCACCCACTGCATGGATTGATTTATGCCTCACAAAAGAAATTCTCTGAATTGAGTGGTGATAGATTTGAAGATGAGTTATGGGGGCAGTAACACTAATAGTTGATATACCCGTAAGGCTCGGAGAACTAATTTAAGTAAGACCAATCGGCGTGCAAAATTCAAGGATCAGAATGTCCAACTATCTGACTTAGTTGTAATTCCCTAAAAAATATCTTGCTGACAAGATGCTCTGAATGAATTTAACAGAAGAGGTGTTCCCAAGTATTTGACAGGGAGACTACTAATTTTGAATTCTTGAAGTCAATCCATTTTGTGTTGTATCAGAGTACTAGTGTTGAAAAAATATATGTTGGATTTTTATCCATTTTTCATAGTAATGGAAGCAACCATAAAATATTTGAGAATGCATTTTAAGTCTTCTTATATTTCTTGAAGTGAAGGTTGAAAAAATAACATTATATAATAAAAAATTTGTTATTGCGTAATAGGAATATCGTTCCCAAAGAGGCAGATGCCCTTAATGATATCTTGTTTACTGGCAACTTTGAGATATTGACCAAGGCATTCAGTAACCAAAATGAAGAGAAAAGGAGAAACAGGATCACCATGTCTTAAGCCATGGGAGGGATTGAAATTCATGGTATGGGAACCATTTAGGAGGAAAGAGTAGAAGGGGATTAAAATAAGTGACCTAACCCAAGAGATCCATTAAGGGGAGAAGAAAAAAGCACGAGGAACCTGAAGAAGATAATTCTAGCCCAACCTATCATAAGTTTTAGAGAGATCCAATTTAATCAGCATGACAAACGTTTTATATTTCTTAAGAGAATGAATGATCTCAGGGGTTGCCACAATCACATCCAAGATTTGATAGCCTTTTACAAAGTCACTCTCATCAGAAGAGACAATGTTTTTAAGTAGGGGTTTGAGTTAGTTCAAAATAATAGAAGAAATAATTTTATACACCACATTACGTAAGGTTATGGGTCAGAATCCAATAGGAACTTCAGATTTTATAGTTTTAGGAACTAAATTGATAAATGTAGCATTTCAACATGACCATACGTATTGAGAGCATTGAGATTCTTTATCCAAGGTGTGAACTTCCATTCAATATTGTAACTTTATTCTTATTAATAAAATTACAAACCATTTTTTCAAGGAGAAAAATGATAATCTACATATTACATTAAAATGAATTTAAATAATAGTGATTTATAATGATTCATATTTCAAAACATATAAATAAACATACAGAAAAAATTAATAAATTTAATTAATGAGAATATAATAAAAAATACATACTTATAAATAATAATAATAATAATTCAAAATATATAAATAATAAATATATAAAAAGTAATAAATGTAATTAATAAATATATTGTAACATCCCCTAGTATACCTCATACAAAATACATAGAATTAAGATTTTATTTACAAGTATAACTAGCATGTAGCATCCCATAAAGGACTTATAACCTACTCTTAATCTGATTAGCAAACGATATAATCACAATGATTAAGTGAAGTAACTGTAGAAATGGAATAACTATTTTTGTAAAGGAAAAATCATTAGTGCAACTTGTTAATATAATGCACTCTATTACATATATGCATCATTAACATTATTCAATTAATGATGCATTATTAAAAACATGATGAATGATATAATTTCGAATTTCATGTAGGGTGAAAATATCATCAAGATAACCAATTAGGAAAACACAACAATGAACGATGATATTACGCTAGAAAATCTCAAGGGAAAAACCAAGAAATGTTTGTTTCATTAAATGTTTCGTGATAGAGTTCACACCTTAATGGTAATAATGAATTCCATCTCTTGATTATTGTTGAGATTTTACAAAATAAACATAATATTTCACTCAAGAATTATTAACTAGAGGCCATATATTAAACATGTTGTCATGTTTCTCAAAAACATTACCTAGTAGTTCTTAGAGCACAATGTCTTCATGGAATGGATGTTTATCGCAGTAACTTTCTTCCCCATCATGCATCCACAATTTTCATACCATAACAAGTTAACAATATGACCTAATAAACCGTGTTTCCCATTTCAAATTGCATTTGACAATCTTTCACTCTACATGTACGATAGTTATATATAATGACCTAATTACCTACTCTAGTATTAGTTATAATACATATTTTGATTACTGGAGAAGAGATTAGTTTAGAAACTATTATTCAATTCTTTGCAAAAGATGTGATTCTTCATTAGAAACACTATTGTTAGAAAACACTCCAATGTCATGATCACTTGTAATTTCTAAAACTTAAATACCAAATTGTCCAAACCCAAGAAATTATGGATCTTTCATCCAAATATAATGTGAGAGAATTGAAATCTCTCTTTCTCAATTATTCAATCTCTCCTGGTCATCATTTTTGTGTTAGAATCATTAAAGATCTTCTAAGCATTATATATCTTTACATGAAAACACTTTCTTGCACATGCATGAATAAATTTAATATCCCCAACTACTTTTTTATTTATAACTACATTACCAAATACAAAACCAGAATTGCTATTGCATTTCTCACATGCAATACCATAACTATTATTGCAAAGCCTACTATTATTGTATTTAAAAAAATCCAAAACCATGGGGATAAATTCACAAAAACATGGTATTGATTCCTAGTTCTTCTTATTTCAAAAGCATAGGTAAAATCTACTTGTTCCTTTAAGGGAAAAGAATTTTTGTTATCACCCATGAAATACTATAAAATATGGTTATTCTTGTTGTATTAATAAAACCATAGTTAATAAGGAAATCATACGTATTAATAAAACCATGCTATATTAATATTTAGCAATGATATGTGTGTAAAACATAACTTTCTATTAGTTCAAATTACCTTTCCACATTAGAGAAAATTATTGGAAATTCATGTTTCCGTATAAACCTCGTATCCTCAATACTACTTATAAATGTTTGGTCTAAAGGAAAGGAAGGGAAGAAGTAATGTTGCTAACCATGTTAGCTCTTTCCTTGAATTCCCTAACACACCTAAATCACATATTCCTCAAGTTCAAAATCTTTTCATACAATACTGAAAATACCCAATAACATTTTTCCAAACCTAGATATTACTAACTAAAATATGTGTGAACGAACTCTACAATGACAGAAGGATTCTAGAAAATTTAGGTTAATCATGCCCAACTGATAAAACATGACAATGATCCAAACTACATGACATCAATTCCTTTGCATAGGAAAACAATGAACCTTAAAGTCTTCTCTATAAACTGGACTTCTAAACTAGTAAATCTAATAGCATCACTATGAAGAATTTGTTCATATGGGAAATCATTATCAAACATTTATTTAGATGCATTTATGGTAATACAGAAATTCATAATCCATCTTAGAATGTGAATACATACTTTTATTCTCATGACTAAACTCATATTTACAGTTGTGCCTTTCAACCTAAGTCGAAGATGCATATACAATACATCACAAATTATCATTCTGAAATAAAAAATAATGATAAACAAAAATACTATCTGTTCAGAACGAGAAAGCATGCATTTTCCAAGATATGGTGCCTGTAGTGTGACTCATGAATTTAGCATAGTCTCATCTACTCCTTCCTCGAGCGAGTGAGATCATCCTCCTTCCATATGCACGCACATCCCATATATTCCTTGAACTAGTGAGTGACTCTATAGTTGCCAACTATTCCAAAACCCACAACTAATTTTTGATGCCAACTATTTCAGAGGTCAAAAATATCAATTAATAATATTTTTATATTATTCAAATCATATTTTTATATACAATTAAGTAAATTGATATGATGGCTATAAATGTTTATGCGTTACATAAATCTTATTTAAGTAGAAAACAATAAGTATATTCGAAATATAAATCAAAAGAAAATTATGAAGTATTTTAAATATTTAGATGATGTAAATTGATGTCATAGTTATAAATATTTCAATGCGGTAAATTTTATCACATAAAAGCAAAAAGAATTTTGATATATAAATTTATTAAATTGATATATTTTTGTATGAAGTAAATTTTATCAAATAAAATTTAATAAGTATTTGGAATATATAGGAAAAACTAATTAGTAAATAAGTAATTAAGCAATAAGAATTAGCCATAAGACTAACACAACTACATTAATAAATATGGTTGATAAACATGTATATCAATCATATTTATTATTATTTGTTTATTAATATTAACATTAATAATTTTATTATTATTTATAAATTATATATTATCATTCTTATTACTATTATTATTATTATTCTTTAGTACTCTTAAATAACCAATATATTATATTAAAAAATAATAATTATAATATTAATATAATTAATAATGAATAATTATAATAATTTTTAATAAACGAAATGGATTAATACTATAAATCTTGATCATATTAATAATAATTAAATAATAATTAATTATTGTTTCTAAAAGGGATAAATATTATAAGCCAAATGGATTGATACTATAAACCCAAGGGATGAATATTATAAATCCAATGGATTAATAAACTAAAGAGATTAAAATTACGAACCCATGAAGTTAATAAACTCAAGGAATTAATAATATTATGAACACAAAGGATTAATATTATAAACATTGGGGATTATTAACACAAGCAATCAATAAACCCAAGGGATTAATATTATAAACCCTAGGGATTAGAAACCAAATGAGTTAATATTATAAACCTAATGTATTAATATTATAAACCTGAGTGATTGATATTATAAACCCATTGGATTAATATTATAAACCCTAATATTACAAATTATAAATCCAAGAGAATAATATTACAAATTACAAACCCAAGGGATTAATATTAAAAACCAGAGGGATTAATATTGAGAACCCAAGATATTAATATTCTAAACTCAAAGGGCATAATAAACCCAAGGAATTTGTATTATAAACCCAAGATATTTAAATTAAACCCTAGGATTAATATTAAAAACATTATGACCCAGATGCGGGTGACCATCGAGGCATTTAATGGAGACTCGACGGATTGGCGGCATTCAGACCAACTAGATGGTGGCCAGTGCACCATCCCAAGTCCACCTGAAACGAACGTAGGCCCGCCTGCATGCTGCATTTAATGGCCCCTCAGGCTGAGACCCGGACACAGTTTGCCTTGAAATGGAGCCTTTCAACCCCTCAGTCTGCCCTCCTTCCCTCAACATTTTCCCGCCCATGCTGGAAATCCCTGCAGTAGAACTGTTACCAGGAGACACTGTTGGCTTCTGTGTTGTATCGACCTTGGAAATGGGCATCATTATTCCCATTCTAGGCATTGCCCTTTGAATCCTGCCCAGTCGCCCTCTGTTCATAATCTACTATCCTTCCCGGATTTCTATCCTGCTGAATTCCATTCCCACCACATTGATATGGTCCGTCATTGAATGAGGAGCCGCAGAGGTGGTACTCGTGGTGGTAGCACTTGCCCACAGCCAACGCAGAGCTCTAAACCTGCCTCACCACCTCCTCCCCATGAAAATTCTCCCCCTCCCAGCTCGCCTCATAGACATTATCCTCAAACTTGCAGTGGACGGGGTCGTGTGCAGGCTTCATTTGTCGAGCACAGAGATTTCAGGCTTCATATAGCCACTTTTCCTTTGCACCCCAATTCGGTCCCTCACTCGACTCAATTTAGGTTCCAGAGCAACCTGAACAGGCCTATCGTCATTGCCAACATTACCATTATCTTCTCTGAAGAAAATGAGAAGCACAATGCTCCTGTGAGAAACTCTAAAATGCAGCTTCAGGAGGAACGTAGTCATGGAATTGGTTGTGATGCTGCGCTGCTCCCGAAGGAAGAAGGCAAGGGAATTTGGCATGGTGGACTGCATGCAGAAGGAGGACACACTAGAGACATTACGCAACCAGGTGGTAGCTCAGTTGGTGCATCTATTTCGATGGCTATGGCCGATAGTTCGAGCGGCACTCTTCCTGCGAGGGAGCCACCAGGTGGCATGGCGGAAGGCGGTGTGGCAGAGGCGGATGAGGATTGGTATCGGTATGCTTGTCACATTGTCGAGGAGATTCCTGACCAAGATGAACCCATGTGAAGCCAACTGGCATCCACTGCCACCCAAGTGCCAACTCAGGTCTCTGTTGCTGACTGGTTTGGTCCAGTCACTTGTTATTTTTTATTTTTGTCTAAACGATAGGCAATTCTGTCATAATTTCAGCTGTATTAAGTTGTGTTGTGTCAAAACTTCTTCTGGTTTCTTCGGTGTTGGGTCCAGGTCATATGTATGGTTTTTCTGCTATGGCAAACTGGTTTTTCCAAATTTGGGGCAATTTAGATACTCCTGATGAACTTCGTTGATAACGGTTGAGGCTGAGGCCTCTTTGTAATTATATTTTTGTTTCTTTTAATAGAATTAGCCTTACACATAAATAAATAAATAAATATTAAAAACATTATGAATAATATTATACATTAGGAATATGATCCCTTATATTAATAAATGAAAGGGATTGATATTATAAACGCAAGGGAAGAATAAACCCATGGGATTACAAACCCAGGGGAATAATATTGAACACAAGGAATTAATATTATAAATTGAAAGGGATATAAACCCTAAAGTTAATATTATAAACCCTAAAATAAACATTAAACCCAAAGACTAATATTGTAAACCTTAGGATTAACATTATAAACCTAAGCGATTAATAAACTCAAGGGTTCAGTATTAAAACCCCAAGGGAATAACATTAAACCATATAATTAATATTAAATCCTTTGAACATAAGCCATACATTTAGTAAAACAAAGGGATTAATATTATAAACCCAAGAGATAATAAACCCTATTGATTAATAGTAAACCATAGGAATATAATACTTATGATTAATACTAAAAACCCTATGATGAATATTATAAACCCAAGACATTAATAAACTCATTGGACTAATAATAAAAAACTAATGGATTATAAACCAAGGGAAAAGCATTAGACCATAGGATTAATATTAAACACTCTGAATATAAACCCTAAGATTAATATTATAAACCTTAGGAATATTATTATAAACCAAGATATTAATACTATAAATTCAAGGAATTCATAAACCTAAGGGATTAATATTATAAACTGAATTGATTATAAACCGGGGAGAATAATTTTAAGCAAAAGGGATTAATAGGATAAACCTAAGGGATCAATATAACGAGGGGATTACCATTAAAACCCCAAGGGATTCATAAACCCAAGGGATTAATATTAAAACCTAAGATTAATATTATAAACCCTAATAATATAAAATGTAAACCCTATATTAAACTTTAATATTATAAACTGAAAAAGTCCCTAATATTATAAACCTTGTATTAAACCCAAATTTTGTGATGTAACAATGCGACATTGAATAAATTACAATGTAATGTGACAATGTGACAATGGACCATGGTTGAACATGGTTCACCATGGTTGACAGTGATTGACCATAGTCGACGATGGTTGACAATGGTTGACGATGGTTGATTTTCATATTAAGTCAATCTTTTTCACAATTTGGCATTCAACCATGGTTACCCATGATTCACCATGGTTAATTTTCTTATTCACCTTTATTGACCATAGCTGACCATGATTGATTTTCATATTGAGACAATCTTTATAACAATGCAACATTTGACCATGATTGAACATGGTTGACCATGATTGACCATGGTTGATTTTCATATTGAGATAATATTTGCCACAATGTGACATTTGACCATGGTTGATTTTCATATTGAGATAATCTTTGTCACAATGCAATATTTTACCATGGTTGATTTTCATATTGATACAATATGTGTCACAATGCCACATTTGACCATGGTTTACTATGAGTGAGCATGGCTGACAATGAATGACCATGTTGACAATGGTTGAACATGGCTGATCCTCATATTGAGACAGTCAACCATGGTTTACCATGATTAAACATGGTTGACCATGATTGACCTTGAATGACCGTGGTTGACAATGGTTGAACATGGTTGATTTACATATTGAAATAGTTTTATCACAATGTGACATTGGACCATGGTTGACCATTCTTCACCATGAATATAAATCCAGTGGATTTATATTAAACCCTAGGATTAATATTATAAACCCAGGGGATTTATATTAAACTTTAGGATTAATATTATAAACCCTATGAATAATATTATACCCTAGGAATATGAACCCTTAGATTAATAAACCCAAGGGATTAATATTATAAACCCAAGGGACTAATAAACACAAGGGATTAATACTAAAAACCCAAGAGATTATAAACCAAGGGGAAGTAATATTAAACCTAGTGGTTTAGTATTATAAACACAAGGGTTTAATATTATAAACCCAAGGTATATAAACCCCAAGATAAATATTACAAGCACTAGAAAAACATGGTTGACCATCGTTGACTATGGTTGATTTTCATTTTGATATAAGCCTTGCACAAATCGACATTAGAACATGGTTGACGATGATTAATTTTCATATTGAGAAAAACTTTGTCATAATACAGCATTAGACCATAGTTGACCATGGCTGATTTTCATATTGAGAAAATCTTTGTCACAATGCTACGTTCGACCATGGTTTTCATAATGTGATATTGGACTAAGATACAATCATCATCACAATGTGACCATGATTATTGACCATGGTTGACCATGATTGATTTTCATATTGAGACAATATTTGTCACCATGCGATGTTGGACCATGGTTGACCATGGTTGACCATGGTTGATGATGATTTATTTTCATATTGAGAGAATCTTTGTCATGATGCAACGTTGGACCATGGCTGACCATGGTTGACGATGATTGATTTTCATATTGAGAGAATATTTGTCATGATGCAACGTTGGTCCATGGTTGACCATGGTTGATTTCCATATTGACAATCTTTGTCACAATGCAACGTTGGATGATGGTTGAACATGAAGACCATGGTTGTCACAGTATGACATTGTACCATGAGAGAATCTATGTCACAATGTGGTGATGGTTCTTCACGATCATTGACCATGATTAAGTTTCATATTGAGAAAATATTTCTCATAATGTGACATTGGATCATTGTTGACTATGGTTAACAATGATTGACCATGGTTGACAATGGTTGACGATGGTTGATTTTCATATAGAGACAATCTTTGTCGAAATGTGACGTTAGACTATAGTTGACCATGGATGATTTTCATGTTGACCATTATTGACCCTAGTTTGCCATGATTTACCAAGATTGACCATGCTTGACCATGATTGATTTCCATATTGAGACAATCTTTGTCACAATGCGACATTTGATCATGCTTGACCATGGTTTACTATGATTGAATATGGTTGAGTATGGTTGACCATGGTTGAAATTCATATTGAGACCATATTTGCCACAATGTGACGTTAGACTGTGGTTTACCATCAATGACCATGGTTTACAATGGTTGACCATCATTGAACATGGTTAATTTTCATATTAGGACAATTTTTGTCACAATGTGGTGTTGGACCATGGTTGACCATGATTATAAACCCAAGGGATTTAAATTAAACCATAGGATTAATATTATAAGCCCTATGATTAACATTATAGCATACGAATATGATACCCTATATTAATAAACCAAGGAATTGATATTATAAACCCAAGGGACAAATAAACGCAAGGGATTAATACTAAAATCCAAAGGAATTATAAACACAAGGGAATAATATTAAATCCACGGGAATTATTTTAAACCCAAGGATTTAACAATATAAACTCAAGCTATATAAACCCTAAAATATACATGGTTAACCATCGTTGACCATGGTTGATTTTCATATTAACACAATCTTTGTCACAATGCGGAATTGGACCATGGTTGAACATGATTGATTTTCATATTGAGGCAATATTTGTTAAAATGCGATGTTGGACAACGATTTACCATGGTTGATTTTAATATAAGAGTGTTTGGTTGTTCGGGTGTAAACTCTTGCAAAATCAATTATGTAATTGTTTTTTTCTAATTAATAAAATTACGTGTCTGAGGACACTTCTGCCATTAAATCTTTGTCACAATGCGACGTTGGACCGTGCCTGACCATGGATGACCATGGTTGTGATAATGTGAAGTTGAACCAAGAGACAATCTTCGTCACAATGTGACCATGCTTATTGACCATGGTTGACCATGATTAACCATGGTTGAAAATGGTTGATTTTCATATTCAAACAATCTTTGGCATAATGCGACATTGGACAATGGTTGACCATGGTTGCCCATGGTCAACGATGGTTGACCATGGTTGATTTTCATATTGAGACAATATTTATCACAATGTGACATTAGACCATGGTTGAGCATTATTGACCATGGTTGATTTTCATATTGACCATGATTGACCATGGCTAACCATGATTTGATTTTCATATTGAGACAATATTTCTCATATGTGACATTTGACCATGGTTGACCATGATTCAACATGGTTGACCCTGGTTGATTTTCATATTAGGATAATCTTAATCAAAATGTGATGTTAGACCATGGTTGATGATGGTTCAACATAGTTGATTTTCATATTGAGACAATATCTTTCACAATGTAATGCTTGACCACGGTTGACCATGATTATAAACACAAGAGATTTATATTAAACTAAAGGATTAATATTATAAACCCTGTGAATAATATTATACCCTAGGAATACGAACCCTTAGATTAATAAATGCAAGGGATTATTACTAAAAACCCAAGGGAACAATATTAAACTAAAGGGTTTAATATTATAAACCCAAGGTATTTAAATCTTAAGATAAATATTATAAACCCTAAAATAAACAAGGTTGTCATTTATTGACCACTGTTGATTTTCATATTTACACAATCCTTGTCACAATATGATGTTAAACGACGGTTAACCATGATTGATTTTCATATTGATACAATAATTTTCACAATGTAATGTTGTAGTATGTTTGACCATGGTTCATTTTCATATTGAGACAATCTTTGTCACATTGCAACATTGGGACATGGGTGACCATGGTTGACCATGAATGAACATGATTGTCATAATTTGATATTGGACTAGGAGACAATCTTCGTCACAATGTGACCATGATTATTTACCATGGTTGACCATTGTTTATTTTCATATTGAGAAAATATTTGTCACAATGCAATGTTGGACCATGGTTGACCATGGTTTATTCTCATATTGAGACAGTATTTGTCATAATGTGACCTTGGATCATTGTTGACCATGGTTAACCATGATTGACCATAATTGACCATGGTCGACCATGTTTAACCAATGTTGACCATGGTTGACCATGATTGATTTCATATTGAGAAAATCCTGTGATAAACCCTAGCATAAATATTATAAACCAAGGTATATAAAATTATGATAAATATTATAAATGGTAAAATAAGCTTTGTTGACCATGGTTGATTTTCATACTGAGGAAATCTTTGTCACAATACAACGGTGGACCATGGTTGACCATGGTTAACCATCATTGATTTCCAAACTGAGATAATATTTTTCACAATGTGATGATGGAGCATGGTTGAGCATGCTTGACCATGTTTGATTTTCATATTGAGACATTATTTTTCAATATGTGACATTGTACCATGATTGACCATGAGTGGTCGAGGTTGACAATGGTTGATTTTCATATTGACACAATCTTTGCCACAATGTGAGATTGGACCATGGTTGGCCATGATTATAAACCCATGGAATTTATGTTAAACCCTAGGATTAATATTATAAACCCTATAAATAATATTATACCCTAGGAATATGAACCCTTAGATTATAAACCTAAGGGATCAATATTATACAGCTAAGGTATACAAACCCTAAGATAAATATCGCAAACTCTAAAATAAACATAGTTGAGCATCGTTGACCATGGTTGATTTTCATATTGACACAATCTTTGTCATAGTGCGACGTTGGACCATGGTTGACCATGATTGATTTTCAAATTGACACAATCTTTGTCACAGTGTGAAGTTGGACCATGGTTCACCAAGATTGATTTTCATGTTGAGACAATCTTTGTTACTATGTGACATTTGACCATGGTTGACGACGGTTGTCATTATGTGACATTTGAGCAAGAGAGAATGATCGTCACAGTGTGACCATGATTATTGACCATGGTTGAACATGGTTGACCATGGATGACCATGCTTATCATAATGTGATGTTGGACCAAGAGACAATCATCTTAACAATGTGACTATGATTAATCATGATTATTTTTTATTATTGACAATGATGTAATTTCATATTGTGAAAATATTATGATAAACCCTAAGATAAATATTATAAACCAAGGTATATAAACCCTACAATAAATATTATAAACAATAAAATAAACATGGTTGACCATCGTTGATTTTTCATACTAATGAAATATTTGTCATAATGCGATGATGGACCATGGTTAACCATGATTGACCATCATTTATTTCCATATTGAGATGATATTTGTCACAATGTGATGTTTGACCATGGTTGACTATGGTTAATTTTCATATTTAGAAAATCTTTGTCACTATGTAGCATTGCACCATGATCGACCATGGTTGATTTTCATATTGGGACAATCTTTGTCACAAAGTGATGTTGGACCATGGCTGACCATGGTTGACCATGATTGGCCATGATTATAAACTCAAGGGATTTATATTATACCGTAATAATAATATTATAATCCCTATGAATAATATTATACCCTAGGAGTATGAACCCTTAGATTAATAAACCCTATGGAATACAATACTAAAAGCCTAAGGGATTATAAACCCAATGAAATAATATTAAACCCAAGGGATTAGTGTTATAAACCCAATGTATATAAATCACAAGATAAATATTATAAAATTTAAAATAAACATGGTTCACTATCCTTAGACCATTGTTGACCATGGTTGACCATGATTGATTGTCATATTGAGACAATCTTTGTCATAATGCAATAAATAAACCCAAAGTATTAATAAATTCAACGAATTAATAAACCCAGGCAATTATATTATAAACCCAATGAACGTTCATTGACAACCAAGAGATTGCCTTGGCATAACATAGCATGAGTGAAAAACGAAAAGTTTTGCTGCTAGAAAATATTTAACATTGATATCATGTCAAATTGAGGATTAACTCAATATAGTTCATTGTGGTTCACTACAAGTCACCTACAAATAGACCATTATACCTGTGGTAAGTATGGTTGATCATGGTAGTTATATTGACTATTGTTCACTATAATGTCCATATTGACTATAGTTGACAATGTTAAAAATAGTTAACCATAGTTAACATGTGTTAATATATAGATTAATTTATAGCCAAGAAATTTTAAATATATAAATTAATATATTAATAACACAACATTAATGTTACATTAAACTCTTACTAACGTTATTTAAATATTATAATTATTTTATTAATGTGTAAATAATGTTCTATATATGTCTTAACATGATAACTAAATATATTAATATTAATAAAAATATCTATTACTATTATTAATAAAATTATAAACCTTTAGTATCAATATAAACCTTATTATTAAACTTCCATATTAATATTAACCTTATTATTAGTAATATTAATATTATTAAATTTTAATATTAAAATTAAAATTATTAAACATTAATATTAATACTGATAGTAATTTTATTATTAAACTTTAATTTTATTGATATTAAACTTAGGGATTTAACCATTTACATCCTTATGTGTCTATGGTACATACATCGCTTCCATATGACATTCTTCAAGAGCGTGTATCATTCCTAAAAAAAATGAAAACTTAATTAATTCTTTCACATCAACTTTTGTGTTGCAACTGTACCATATCGGTCTTAATAATTATTTATCTTACCTCAAATAAGAGACTGCACTCTAGCTTAATTCAATGGTAAAATTCATTATACACATGCCCTTCTAAATATGAACCTACATGTTCGATTCTACATATCACTCACTTCTATACGCTTATTGATATCACAGTTGGGTTATACTATTCATCCCATGTTGTTGTCACACATTGTCGATCCATCCTTTGCATCTGATTACTTGCTATGCACAACCTATATGGGATTATTCTCGCTCAACACAGTTTCTGTTTTCTTGAGATTTCCTGTAATAATTAGGATGGTTTAGTGCTAATGTAATAACATATTAATTCAAGGTTGCGTTAAAGTTTTATGACACGTCTTAGCTTAGGGACAGAGCCGATCATTCTAGATCAATAATTTTCTGTCTCAAACATTGTCACAAGAGCGACATCAGTCTTGCATTAACTCAATGCTACAGTGAGTAAGACTTCAGCCTTACATCTGTCCTGGAAAAGACCTGACGGTTAAGGCTAATGGAGTCGGAAACTAGGGTAACCACCTCAAGGGTTGCTGCTTATCATTGGTCATTTGACACTTCGGCCGCAAGAGAGCTCTGCCACGAGCAGGCTCTAGCGTTTTATCGCTTCCTGGCTATCTCTGCACAGTAATCATGGCGAAAGCTTAAAGGTTGACATCATTTCTTCGTCATATAACTATGGGCAACATTGTTATTTAATTCATTTGTATTTCTTATTGCTATATCTTTCGTTTAGGCTTTCTCATAGGTTTTTTTTTTGTTCCCCTCTCTCTGCAAAGCAGTGAGGGTTCAATCTAGGATGTTTCCAAATCTCATTTTTACATGGTAAGTTTAGTGTTCGTAGGTAGAGTCATTTTCTTACCTTTGTAGATGATTCAGTTGATGTGTTATTGAAAAATCTTTTTGTTCTTTGCTAATTCATGACAGGGTTGTCGTTCTTACTAGGGTTTAGGGTTTGGTTATGTGACAAGGAAGAAAATAAATGACACAAGCACTCAAGTAGGTACCTTCTTCCTTTATACAGCTAGGCTACTATACTGTGCTATTGACAAATCCTTTCGTTCTTTGCTAATTCAAGACAGGTTTGTCGTTCTTACTAGGGTTTAAGGTTTGGTTATGCAACAAGGAAGAAAACAAATGACACAAGCACTCAAGTAGGTAACTTCTCCCTCTATACAACTAGGCTACTATACTGGCCCTTGTTACGTGTAATGTTAAATTTCAAAATTACAATTTAAATAATCAGTAACAATGGAATCCAATCGATTACACATGGGTAATAAAGAAAACACTAACACTTCCATTGTCAAGTCGTATGCACAAAGATCCAGTGGGATTTACCTATTTATCGATGTATGTGTGACGCACAACCATCCTCTCTTTACATCGAGACCTAAAATTTCTCATCGATCTGACGAGATCTTTCAGAGGAGAAAAAATGTTGATTTTATTTATGTAGTAAAATCAGTACATCTCGATCCACGAGGATGCAACATAAACCTGAGGAAAGATACTAGAAATATAAGGTGCTGTGACATGATCCGATCCATGTCAACATTAGAGTAAAACATAATCCAAAACAGAGATATAGGTAGAGCTCATTATCAATGACAAACCATGAAAGTGGCAAAGCAGCAAGAAAAAAACATGTTCCCAAAAATCCCAGATGTAAAAACCAGCATAGTGATGAAAAGCAAAAGAAAGACAATGAAATCAATGTGAGGGAAATGGCATGTGACTAGCGTCCAACAAGTCTCCATCTGCCCCCAGTGAAATATAAAAGCCCTCCAATGGTTTGATGAGTCAAAGCTTAGATAAAGCATCAATAACCTTGATGTGTGCCCTGTGTAGGTGGTGATAGGTAAACCCCTCTAGAGAATCCCAAAGACATTTGATACGCTGCAGCTAGCCTTGTAGATGTGGATGAGAAGTGTGTGAAGATCCCAAAACATGATTGATGAGAGCTTGGGAATCTCCATATATGTTGATGTGTTGAATCTCCAAATAATCAATCTCTCGAAATTGCTAGGATTTTGTACATGCATTGATAACGTTGTGATTAGGAGATTGATTTCATCTCTACCACTATGTGGCTAAACAAACGAAATAAGTAAATGTCCCACCCTGCACTTCCATGGCCAGAGAGAGCTCCGAATGAATCCAAATCTGTTAATTTTCCCTTATGACCATGAAATTGTAAGTTGAAACATATTAGTAACGTGACATATTCCTAACATGGCCACGAAAGACTAGTAGAAGAAAAGTTGATTTTATTAAATTATAAAGCACAATGAATACACGATTTTGTTTTAAATTATTATTTCAATACTTATTTTGATTTTTTTTTAATTATTTTGATTTTTTTATTATTTAATTTTTAATTATTATTTTTATTAATAATATTTTATTTTAATTTAATTATTAATTAAATTTTTAATAATTAATTTTAATTCTTTAATTAAAATAATTTTTTAATTTTCTAAATAATTATTATTTTAATTATTTTAATAATAATAATTTTTTTATGAACATATATATAATGTTTATATATATATAACATTATATATATATATAGATAGATAGATATTATATAATGTTTATATATATATAAATTATTGTTATTTATGTAAACAATAGGCATTTCCACTATGGACAAGTCACCTTGACAAATCACCACCGCCAATATTTGCGAGACTCCTCATCACTTTAAAAGTCAATTCACTTTTAATTGTTTTTAAAATCTAATGTTTCGTAGTGCCAAACACCGGAACCATTGATAACCATTGAGACAAAGCATATACCAAAAGGGAAAGCAAAAATGGATTTTTTTTTATTAAAATTAATATTAGAATTTCTTTTAAACCTTATAAAATGTTGTTTACAAAAATAAAGTATATCGACATTATGGTTAAAACGTATTTGTGTGGGATAAACTTTATTAAAGTAAAAAACAATAGGTATTTTTAAAATATAAATCACATCAAAATTAAAAAGTATTTAAATTATATAAATAGTTTTTATAGTTAAAATTGTTTTAAACCTTATAAAATATTGCGTACAAAAATTAAGTACATTGACATTATGGTTAAAACCTATTTATGTGAGATAAAATTTATCAAAGTGAAAAACAATAGGTATTTCTAAAATATAAATCACATCAAATTTAGAAAATATTTAAATTATATTAATGGTTGTTATAGTTAAAAAACAAAAAAGCATTTTTGATATAGAAATGAGATATATATATATTTATTAGATAAATTGATATATAGTTGAAATGTTTTTAAACCTTATAAAATGTTGTTTACAAAAATTAAGTATAAATTAAATATATTGACATTATGGTTAAAACATATTTGTGTGAGATAAATTTCATGAAAGTAAAAAACACAATAACTACTTCTAAATATTAATCACATCAAAATAAAAGATATCTAAATTATATAAAATGATGTTATAGTTAAAACGTGGTAAATTTTAGCACAAAAAAAAATAAATCATTTTTGATATATCAATTAGATAAATTGATATATAGTTGAAATATTTTTGTTTCAAGTAAACTTTATCAAGGAAAATTGAATGATTATTTCACATATAGTAATATATTTTTTTACTATATGTATATATATACACAGAAAATCTGTGTTAAATCTAGCTTTATTAAGTGTTAAGAGGGATCAAATTTTTTAAAGCACAACTTTTTTTCAAATTTTACATTAGAAATTTACGATTAAAAAAAAATCCACTGAAAATTTTGATCCTTTGAAAATATCACAAAATTAAATTTAAAATTAATATAAATTAATGTATAATTTAAATAATTTATATAAATTATTAATAATTATGAATGTAAACTGATATATAATTTAAATAATTTATATAAACTAAATAATTTATGAAACTTGATATTAAAATAATTCATTGATACTATAAAATGCTAGACTAATTTTATTTTATTTTTCCTTAGAGTGAGACGATGAAAACATAGAATGTTCACTATGCATCAATAACCAACCGTCCTTTTCCTTTTCGTCCCTTTTTATGTTACTATAGTATTGTCCATCATCTCGAATGTTACCATTTCTCCTTTTCTACGAAGAGATTTATAAGAGTTTTGTTAATATTAATTAATAATAACTATGCTAATGTTGATTTTTGTGGATATAAACTGATTTTCTATAATTTTATCGCTAAATATTTTGATAGAAAATTTTGCTAAATATTTTAATTGAAAATTCACATTTAAAAAATCTCTTGAATTGAGAATTTAAAGGATTAATATTAATGATAAATACATTATTAAAAAAATATATATTTAAAAGAGAGTTATAAAAAAGTTAATAAAAATTTAAAGAATTTATTGAATTGAGAATTTAAAAGTTTAAGATGAATGATAAATTTAATATTAAAAAAAATTATTAATTTTTTTTTTTTTTTTCCGAAGAAAAAGCGAACTTTTTTATTAAGAAAATAAAAAAGTTACATCGCATATGCTGAGCATCTCCAAAACTGCTGATTGATTGACCATGCAATCATTCACCATCTCCTTGCTGTCTTTTTGATCACTGATTCAGATCAAAAATTTCTGAAGTATACAGCTGTATTTAGTTACAGCCATTGTCCAGGTATGACCTCGCCTGAAAAAAATTATTAATTTTTTATTTAAAAGAAAATTTTAAAAAAGTTAATAAATTTTTTCAAATAGTTCGAAACACTACGTATTTATTAGCTGGAAGAAGAATAAAAATAATTAAAAAAGAAAAATAAAGAGAGAAGTGGAGAGTAGTCAAATTCTAATTGTAAATTTATAATGAAAGTAAATTGAATTCTTGTATGGGTGAAAGAATGAGTTGTCTTAAAAACTAATTAAAAAATGAAATTGCTAATTTATAATGAAAGTAAACTGAATTATTGCATGGCTGAAATAACGAGTTACTTTAAAAGCTAATTAAAAAAGAAAAAAAGAATAAAGAATTTTAAAAGATGAAACATAAAGAGAAATTTTGGCTAAACTAGATATTAATTTTTTTTTAAACTTTATCAAATTTTCAAATATTTATTTAGATTAGGTAAGGATAAATCAAATCTTATTTTTGATTAAAAGATTTAACAAATTTTTAGTTTATATGGTAAACCATGCATTGGTTAAACATAGTCCCCACAACTTAAGTGGAAATTATGTTTTTAGAAAAAATGTAAATTGATATATGAAATGGAGAAGTTAATTACCTACTAAAGGGTAAACCTACTAAGAGGTAAAGATGTGAACAAATTTTTGGTGGGCAGTGCGTCCGCACATTTAAATTTGTACTCCTTACTAGAATCCTTCCTCGACAAAACTAATAAAATAAACCAAATTTAGTTTCAATTTAAATTAGCCGTCTTCATTATATATAACAATAAATTAAAATGAAAAAATATTCACTTAAATAATATTAAGAATAAACATTTCTATATAATTTTATACAATTTTTTTTAATTAAATTCTTGAAAATAAATATCTTCATATTCGCAAAAAACAATTTAAATCTAAATTGCAACAGTGGAACAAGTGAGGATATTTTTTTCTCATTTAAAAGAAATAAAGCATCACCACATAGAAAAAGGTATTGAATCCTAACTTCGCATGTGGATGTGGATAGCTCTTAAGAGGGCAGATGAGTTACGAGCTGAACTTTCTCAAATATTCTTTACATTACTTAATTTTCTCCAAACCTTGCTTTATTTCATTTTTTATTCTTTAAATTTGGATAATGACATGTAATAATGATTGTGATGAAGGGAACACAAGCACACATGATCATACAAGAAGAATAAGCTCAATGAAGGGGAAGATGAAAATGTAAAACTAGTTATATAATCAATTTAATTTAATTGTCTTTTAATTTTAAGTGTTTTTGATTTACGTTACCTATCTCTCTGGTGTATATATATATATATATATAGCCCCACTAATCACTAATCTACAAAAACATTTTCCTATTTGAAGAAAATTTATATATTTCTATGGTAGTTATGGTAACAAGGCCTAGGAATCGAGTCTCGTGAACAAAACAACAATCAAGAGCAACAAAGACATAGAAGATATAGTGTATATGAACCTCTTTCACACCTGTTTGGAAGGTGGGGCTCTAAATTTAGTCATGAGGAGATTGTATCTTATACTCATCACAAGATGTGCTTTCTAAATTCAAATCCAATTGATAGATGAAAATCACAAATTTATGATATTTTGAGGTTTGGTAATTCCATGTCATAATAAGCACCTATGTTTTCTCTTTTCTAATCTCTCCAAAAGATGAAAATAAAAATAAACATAGTTGATGTACTCGTGCCTATTTTGCTTTCAATTTTGTTACATAGCACAAAGCTTTGCTCATTATGAAGACTTCAAACATCATTTTCTCTCTATCTAGATGTATTTTTACATTTCCAAGAATGTCGAGATGATTATCCAACATCTACGTGGGTATCCTAACTTGTGAAAGCCCAAAACTATTTCCCCTAACTGCTTTACTATTGTATTTACATTTCCAAGAATGTCAAGATGATTATCCAACATCTACGTGGGTATCCTAACTTGTGAAAGCCCAAAACTATTTCCCCTAACTGCTTTACTATTGTATTTAATCATCTGCTTCAAGTATTGCACATTTCCATATGCAAGAAATATTCTTTTGACTAACAAAAATTAATGGCATTCAAATTGTAGCTACAAAAGAAAAAATTATCAAATCATACTTTGGTGGAGGACCTGGCTCTTCTATTCAACGAGACCAATGTCATTAATATCAAGTTTTCCACTGCCCCCAATAATTTTCTCATCTACATTCAAAATCTCAAACATTATCTATTAGACAATGGAAATACAAATTAATATCAAGTTTTCCACTGCCCCCAATAATTTTCTCATCTACATTCAAAATCTCAAACATTATCTATTAGACAATGGAAATACAAATGAGAAATAAAAGGGATTAAAAGTTTGGTTAGAAGACTTCCTAGAGTCATCCACAAGTAGTGTTGAAGTCCATAAAATACCACACCCATTACCACATAATTCACGGTTAGTAAAACAAATAGGTTTTAACAAAGCTAAGTCGTTAAAATAAATTTCAAAATTAACAATAGGCTAACAAATTACCCCTCCAATAGAATTCTTGATGTCTTGGATGACTTCCATATAGCGCATTGGTTGCAGAGTGAGTAAGTGCATTTTCTTACCCGTTTTTACTCCTCTAAACATTCGTGATAAAATTTGAGAGATGGATGTCGATAATGCATCCGCTATCATTTACAAGTGTCATTAAGCCTGCACTAAGACGCTCAATTGAATTGACCAATGAGTTATTAAAAAAATAATTTTGTAAGTGCATTAAACATATATATAATTTAATTTCTAATGTTAAAATTGGGTTATTGTAAAATTCAAAGATAAAGTATTCCTACTCAACATGAAAATAGCAAAGTGCAAATAGATTGTTAGAGTCTTGCCTTGGCAAGCAATAATAAGGAGATGGTGGTGCTTCCTATAGCTACATTTTCAAATAAGTTATTGTTGAACATTCTTACAATTATAAACACCTTATTTGATTTAATCAAACCAAAATTCTTGTTTTTTTTTTTTTATTCATTTCAAATAATCAATGACGCATTAGAAATTAAAAAACACGCTCAAAATTTCAACACGCAAATTCTTGTTTTTTTCCTTTTATTCATTTCAAATAATCAATGGAAAATTAGAAATTAAAAAACACCCTCAAAATTTCAAAAAGAATATTATTACAACCTTAGTTAATTATGGAAGCCCATCATTCTTTCTCATCTAAGATCATGAATTTTCATCATTTTTCTTTATTTTATTTATTATTGATTTTTCATTATTTTTCATTATGTTAGTATTTCATTCCTTATTTCCATGTTATTTATTTTCTTATTTTTTATTTTAATTTCTTAACCTTTTATCCTTTTCTGATATCATTCTTTATTCATGAGTTTTATGAATGGTATCTTCCACTTTTATCTTGATATATTTGTATTAATTTTTATTGATGATATTCTTATATATTCAAGGAATCTGGAAGCGCGTAGGAAACATTTACAGGTGGTTTTGCAAATGTTGCAGGAACACCAACCGTATGCCAAGTACAGTAAGTTTGACTTTTATAAGGATGATATACAATACTTGGGACATGTAACTTATGCAAAAGGGATAGCTATCGACCCAGAGAAAATCAAAACTATTATGGAGTGGCTTGTTCCTAGTAACATTATTGACATTCAATATTTAATGGGCTTAGTGGGATATTATCATTGTTTCATTAAGAGATTTTTTAGGATAGTTTGTCCTGTAACATTATTGACATTCAATATTTAATGGGCTTAGTGGGATATTATCATTGTTTCATTAAGAGATTTTTTAGGATAGTTTGTCTTATAACTTCTTTGCAGAAGAAAATAAAAACTTTCAAGTGGACCGTTGATTGACAGTGTAGCTTTGAGAAATTGAATCATTTGTTTACCACAGCCCTGGTATCAAAAATTTCATACCTAGAGAATGAGTTCATCATCTACACTGATGCATGTCAATAAGGAGTGGGAGGGCTATTGGTGCAAGAAGGAAAGGTAATTTCCTATGAATCTCGAAAATTAAAAGAGCATGAATAGAGATAATTTTCTTACGACTTAGATTTAATTGCAACAGTTTATGTTGATGAACAAACATAAAAGTTTAAGTAGTCTCTTTAAGAAGCCTAACCTCAACGCAGGACAAGCCTGATGGACAACCTTTTTAAGTGAATTTAATTTTGATATTAAACATTTAAAATCAAGAGAAAATTGTTTGGTTGATGCATTAAGTAGGAAATTACATTATATGTATGAAATATCCTATAGTTAATGGAATTCAATTTTTTAAATCAGATTAAAGAAGCTATGGTTAAAGATCCAAAATATATGTTCTT
The DNA here is from genome assembly GCA_031772625.1 of Pinus tabuliformis. Classification (NCBI taxonomy): domain Eukaryota; kingdom Viridiplantae; phylum Streptophyta; class Pinopsida; order Pinales; family Pinaceae; genus Pinus; species Pinus tabuliformis. The sequence continues at coordinate 658,769,755 of CM062817.1, forward strand.
ATAGCAACAAACTAAACAAGTCAACAGCTTTGTATATCAAACTAAATTTGGCATAAATAAAGAAAATTGATTGACTTTTAGGGGAAGGATATATGCTCCTAATCAAATGACTCTTAGGCAATTAATATTGGATGAATTTCATAGGAGCCCTTAGTATTCCCATCGTATATATTAGAAATTATTTTTTTCTATGAAAGAGATTTTTTTTTGGCCCAAAATGAGGAAGGACATCGCTGAATAATTCACCAAATGCGTGAAGTTTCTGCAAGTTAAGGCTAAGCACCAACATCTATCTAGTGTTCTCCACACACTATCTATCCCAGAGTGGAAATGGGAAGCTATTACGTTAGAGTTTATAACTGGTTTTCCTAAAACCAAGAAACAAAATGAATCGATCATGGTGGTGGTAGAAAACCTGAGTAAGGTAATATAACTGTGCAAATTGCATACATATTTATGCAGGAAATATTCAGACTACATATGATGCCAAAGGTGATGATCTCTAATAGAGATGTGAAGCTCACATCGACATTTTGGAAAAATCAATTTACTGATTTAAGTACACATGTTCAATTTAGCATTGCATACCACCCACAGACAAATGGGCATACTGAGCAAGTCAACCAAGTACTAGAGGATATGTTAAGAATATATGTAATGCAACAACTAAATAAGTGGGAGGAATATATTCACTTAGTGGACTTTGTGTGTACCAAAAGTTATCATGAATCATTAAAGATGAGTCATTTTGAACTATTTTATGGGAGGAGGTGTAGAACACTATTCAATTAGAAAAACCCTAAAGAGAAGCTACTTTTAAGACCTGCCATGCTAGAAGAAATGGAACAAACCGTGGAAAATGTTTCGTATAATTTGAAAGTTCCCCAAGATAGATAGAAAGCATATGCAGATAAGAAAAGGACTTATAAATACTATCATGTAATAGACCATTTATATTTCGATTGAAGCCTAAGAAAAACACTCTATGACAGGGTGGATGTGCAAAATTAGACCCTCAATATTGTGGACCCTTTCAAATCCTAAAAAGAATCGAACCTATTACATTATAGATTTCACTACCTAGCCATATGCGAGTCCATAATGTGGCTCATGTCTCTCTGTTAAAGAAACATGTATATGAATCTAGACATATTATTAACTGGAAAGATGTGGAGGTAAGGATCTAATAATTAATTATTTTTATACTTATAAATGATTGTTGAAGATTAACATAAATTAATAACAGTTGTATGATGTTGAATAGGTCGAATCGGATGGAAAGTTCCTAGTAGAGCCCCTATGAATTCTCAAGCAGAGAGAAACAATATTACAGAGGTGAGATATCACCAAGGTTAAACTGCAATGGAGACACTTTAGCCTGGAAGAGAACACCTCGAAGGATAAAAACTTTGTGTGGCAAGAATACCCTACCTTGTTTCAAAGGAAATATTGAACACCGAGGACGATGTTTTTCACAAGCGGGGGAAGATGTAACAACCTCCCTGATCGTGTAAATATTTTTGATTTACGTTTACTGTGTGAGACTTGGTAGATTATAAACTAGGTGAAATTTAAGAAAGTGAACTTTAGATGTTAAAATTTATTTTGTTGTTTTTGTTTAAAAACAAAAATGTTATGTTAGAGAAGACCATAAAAGAAAATCTTTAATTTCCAATTAGTTGAGACAGTTACTTCCTCCTCCCATAGAGATTAAAACATCTCATTTTTTTGGAAAAATCCAAAGAAGGCAGAAGAAGGAAGAAAGGTTTGAGGCAACAAAGAGGAGAGAGGAAATATTGAGTGGGACGCTACCAAGGTGAAGCAGGAGACCGATAAGGGTGTTCTTGAGCTGGACAAGAGCAAGTGGAAGCCTTGAAATTTAAAAGTTCTTGCCTGGAATGAGAGTCGTGATGTCTAAGAACATAGTACTATCTGCTAGAAACTTTGGAAATTAAAGAGTCTCAGGGAGAGAATTGGACGTAATCGCCAATCGGGCTTGTTGGGTGGAGGAGTCTTCATCTGAGATCAATTCCATGATAGGCTAAATATATGCAAATAAGTACATTGAAATTACAGATTAGATATAGTTCTGTTTTGAAGAAAATATATTTCGTATATTCCTTTTGTGTTAAAGAAAATGGAATGATAAATTACAAAGTAAATATAATTTTGTTTTAAAGAAAATATCTCTTTCGAAAAAAATATGTATAGTATATTCCTTTTGTGTTAAAGAAAATGGAATGATAAATTACAGATTAGATATAGTTTTGTTTAAAAAAAAAGTATGTTTGGCATATTTTATCTGTGTTGAAGAAAATGCAGTGATAAAAATTGGAAAAAATTATTGATTTAATTATTTCCTTAAAATCGAGATTGAGGATATGAATCCCTGTTACTATTATTATAATAAAATTGTTCACATATATTACTATTACTATAATAAAATTGTTCACATATATTTATATATGCGTAAACAAACTAAATGGGATCAGGGAAATTTTGGGGTTAAGAAGGGAACAATAATCAGCGCTATTTACAAGAAAAAGAGAGTAGAGAATTTGAATATGCAAATCAATTTATAACGAATACTAAAATGTAACGATAACTGAGTATAAGTATTTATGGGATAATTCTAAACCAGAGGTCCATTTGGAGATCAATCTTTCTTCCTAAATACGTATACCTAAATACCGTGTGCGGTATGGACAGATGTGGAGGCAGAGGAAGAGTTCAGACCGAAGGTGGGGTGGTTACTCTTAACCGTCCCAACAAAACCTAAGTTTTCCGATGGTCACCCAAGGCGATCAAAGGTAAGCGTGAGAACAAATGCCTCATACATAATATTGTGGGTGCCAACTAGAGATTCGCGAGACGTCTCCGATAACACAATGCAAGCCATTGCTCTTAACCCAAAAACGAATATATGGCCATTACTAACGTTTACGCATAAGCCACTATATTGCTCATGATAGGAAATGCCTTGAAATGTGAAAGTTTAATGTAAGAATTTACATTCGTTAATAAATATATATGGTAAAGTTAAAAGTGCGCGTGTATATGTTGCCCGACTATTTAATAGTACTTTAGGAAAACATGTTTTCTCCTTAGGACTTCGCAATAGAATGGTTAAGTGGCAAAAATTGAAGGGGTGAATGATAAATATTTTTTTCCCTACTAGTGGATGTTACATTTACAAGATGGTCATTTTAAACCTTTTACATTCTTCTTAGGATTGGTTTATGTTAATAGAAGTCAACAATAATTATGTTAATTGAATTTTATGGATATAAATTAATTTTTTATATTTTTATCGTCTAATACTTTGATTCAACATTTTTCACACAAAAATGTTGAATGGAGAATTTATAAGTTTATCATAATTTATGATAAATGATATTTTAGTTAAAAATTAAAAAAAAATTATTAAATTTTTATTTAAGAAGAAATTATAAAAAATAATAAAAAGATTTTAAAATTAAATATGAGAAAAAATAGAAATGATTTAAAAAATGAAAAGGGAAGGGCAATGGAATGGACTAGAATAGTCAATTTTTATTTTATTTATTTATTTATTTATTTTTCACATATGGTTCACGGATACCCATGGTTAGTGGGTCCGCTACGTCCAGGGTTGTTCAATGCTAGGTTGGACCCCACCTGAAGGGGGTCGCACCCCTCGGCCTATTTACTGACCTGACCCCTAGAGCGTTCGGGTTTCGACCCTGTGACCTCCTAACTCTTGGGGCTAGAATAGTCAATTTATAACGAAAGGAAACTGAATTAACGAACGAATGAAAGAATGAGTTTCTTTAACAATAATTAAAATAGCAAGCAGAATTTAAAAAAAATGTATGTAAATCGAAATTTTGAATAAAACTAATATTAAAATTTATTTTTAATATTCTTAATTCTTAAATAGTTATTAAGATCTTTTAAGGATAAACCAAACCTTATGCTTAGTTCAAAAGTTTAATAAATCTATAATTTTTATGGTAAATTATACAATGGTTAAATTAGGAGATGATGACATTTTCTATAACTATATTTTCAAATATTTTAATCTTATTTATATCTCTTATTTTGTTTATTATTTTTCACTCTATTGGTATTTCATTTTCTATCTTTATTTTTTTATTTCTTAACATTTTATTATTTTTCTAATTCTTTAATTCTGTCATTCTTCTCTCCTATTTCTCAATTTTTTTGATTGTTCATTTCAACCTTTTCTTGAATAATTTCTTCTCATTTTTTGTAACACCTAGTGATGCGTGACATTTATTTTTCACCAAGCTTTACTATTCACTGTCAAATTTTTCTTCTTTATTATGTTGTAACTTGAATTATTAAAGAATTAGGTTGAAAGGCCAGAACTAATTTTGGTAATTGTTAATTAAAAGAAATTTGATCAGTTGTAAAAAGAACTGAAGAAACAGTTTAATAACTCCTAAAAATAGTTACAAGCAGTTGCCCATATGATCCTTTAAAAAGGAAATGACAAAACCCTAGAAAGGGTTGGAAAGTAAATGAATGAGGGCTTATTGTGGAAAAGCTTCCTTGAGTTGGATAAATTAACCAGTGGGAAGAGGTTGTGGATAACAGTTGAAGGGTACAAGACTTGAGGCTGGACACAGTCCTGACACCCAAGGTACCCGACTGTCCTCATCCACTGACAGGAGTTGGAAGAGCTCGGGGGGATTCTGGACGTAATTGCCAGATCCATGGCTAGGTGGTGAGACTTCCAAATAGAGGAAATAATTGCATATTCATATTTATAGTAGGAAAAATAGATAAGTACTCTCTAGTAAGAAAGATTAAATTGTTTTTGCATAATAAAGTAAAAAGGTAGCATGCAAATCAATTATAGTAAGATTGTTATTAAAAGTTAAATAGGTATATACTGCTTTCTGTTGTATTTCTAGCCTGTCCAGAGTATTGCAAGCACTGATGCATGATTAAAGTAAATACTATAGGAAATCTGTACTCACCAGAGAGTACCAGAAAGAATGCACTAGCTATTTAAATAATAGTATACGAAAGAAGTAAAGCAGAATAAATCATATTTCTATTCACTTTATGCACGTAAATTATGTTGAAGAATTCATTGAATACCGAAATCAGGATAGACATTTATCAGTTCATAGAAATTCTGAAGTAAAATTCCATTCTAGTAATATAAGGCAACTGCAAAGTTATTAGCAGAGAACTTAAAATAACATGCAACAGTGAGAAGAATGGAAGAAAATAAATATTTTAAAGGTATACGACTCTCGATTGGGACTCAGGGCGAATCCCTCGCAAACCCATTACGACCATAGGTTATAAATTACCACGATGAATCACAAATTTTTATACACTAGGTTTTCTACCTAGAACTGTGGCATAAAGAAGAGAAATGAAATGCCTTTCTATATCAAAACCCAAAAATATAACTTAACATGCAAAGCAACAACGAATACCCACAAAATAAATACAGTATTCGAGTGGCCAACCCAATGCTGTAAATCAAACCCTAGCCACGTTAAAGACTTAATAGGAATGAAATAGTGAACAGTCGAAATTGGTACAACCAAGTGAAAGACATGAAGAAATTAACTTAACAGAACTGTGTATCTACATAACCTGCAAAAACCCTTATCAACCTTGCAAATGGAAACATTGTATTGTTCAACGCATTCCTCCTTTGCCTGCAAATAACTATAGTAAGACATTCGTAGTCGTGGCTTTCTAGCCGATGTCATAAACCTTAAAAGAACCTAATAGTTTAAATAACACTATTCCTCCATTAATAAGGCATGTAGTTTGAGAAAACACATCGTCGGGATCAATCTGGAAGAATACGACGCTGAAAGTTAAATGTTGCACCGATGTAAGAGAGGGGTTTCATTCTGAATCTCTCTTGAACCATAAACAATCATACCACAACCTACTTTACCTGAGAACCAAAGCCGCATTGGATTAGATAATGAAAACGACATAGAAAGAATGACTTAACAATAAATTCTAGAGCAAAGGACGACTTACCTAGAAAGGGTTCCCGAGCATGAAAATGCATCAGGTACCTAACAGAGCCAAAGCTGTCATTAGGGTTTCCTCATAGCACACAAAACTGACAAGTTCATTGCAATAACTGGACAAATTACCTCTGGTCGCCAAGTAAACCAACGCGTCCTTCTGTCACGAAGACTCCAACCATCAGCAACTGAGTTGTTACCTAGAGCGAGATGGGCGAAACTAGCTATGTATCAGAGAAGGAACTTTAATGGAAATATAGCAAACAATATGGAGGAGTCTAGGTCTGTTAACCTTACTTGCAAAGCTGGACTACCCAGTCCTGGCGAGAGGAGGTGCCTTATAGCCGCCCGACCGCTCTATGTCGCAGAGCCAAAACCATAATGACATTGCAACAAAAAAATGACCCTTACCTCACTACAAGGAGCATTAAACTCTGGAGTATTCATTGAGACATCAAGACAGTGGATCTCTCTTATCCAATAGTTAAGATGGTGCCAACTGTCAGAATTCAGGATTGTTCCATCCATTTCTCTCTGTATACATTTAATGTTGCAGGTCAACGTACAGACCTCGGGTTCCTTCCGCGTTAATGGATGGTGATCCCAGAGGCATGCCAGCGCCGAACCAGTTAAATGCAACATGTTAATTCCAACCGCTAGCTAAACCACCTTAGGTACACCTTAATGTGATTAATCAATAAGGAATTTTTTTTATATGTGTAATTTTTATGTGGTTAGTATGTTACAAATGGTATCAGACTGACAGGTTTGCACTTTGAGACTTTTGGGGTCAATATTAACATAACATATATATATATATATAGAGGATGTGTTGATATATATAAATTTATAAATCATGACTGAGTAATGGTGGATGTACACAGAGAGAGAGACAAAGATCCACCCTTCAAAGGCAGAAATGCAGAGGAGTTCCAGCACATTAAACCAGCCAGAAGCCACGTATGTGGGGACTCACCCAGACGTATGGATACAACTGGGAGAAGAGTCTCGCCAAGCCAATGCTGCTCTATTAGAAACAGTTCAACAATTACATGTAGAAATGACTAGTTTAAGGACAGAAAATGAACGATTGAAGCGGGAATAGAATGAATCCTCAAAAGTCTATCCAACCGACAAAATCAACGAGGACCAGATCCCATCACAGAGGATAGAGAAAGGAATCTAATAGCCCACTATGTGGAAGATAACACAGAATTAGTTGATGGCCATGGAGAAAATGAAGAGGGACATTCAGATAATGTTTCCGACCAGCGTAAAACAAAGAAACCAAAAATGGAATTACAAGGCGAATTTAAAAAGATAAAACAGTTGCTCTTTGAAGGAGAATCTGAGGAAGCAACTGAAGCTTGGTTAATCGACATGAGCAAGTATTTCCAGATTTATGATTACACTGAGAAACTTAAAGCGCGGTTGGAAGTTTATCAGTTAAGGGGAAAAGCCACTCTCTGGTGGGAGGAAATCAAAACTGTGCGAAAGATTGATGAGGAGTAGGTTACGTGGCAGGAATTTCAGAAGCACTTCAAGGATAAATATCTAACAGAGTGGTACTATGACGAGAAGGCAAAGGAATTCCATGAATTAAGGTTGGGCACCTTGACCATGGATGAGTACGTGAAGCGATTTACTTCCTTATTGTGATACATTCCATATATGCAAGAAGAAAAAGCCAAAATTCAGCGATTTATTAGCAGCCTACCTAATTTTATGAAGGAAAAATTAGAATTTGACTATCCAAGGACAATGGATGATGCAGTTCAGAAAGCTCACATCTGTTATCAACAAATGAGGCAGAAGAATGAAGGGTCCAAAGGGGTATTAAATAGAAAAGGAAGGAATTTACCCTCAAGCAGACCAATAAAGAACACTAATGGTAAGAATAGTCAACAAAGAACATTCAACAAATTTCCATGAAACTAGCCAAAAGCTACAACTTACTCTGAGAATAAACAGCCAGAGGGATTCAGTAAACCTGTAAATGACCAGCAACCAAAACAACCCCTGCAGTGTTGGGGATGTGGAGAATCCCATTATTATAAAAACTTCCCGCACAGGGCCAGAACCGAACAACTTTCCAATATGCAAGAGGCCTCCACAGTTGGAGACATAGCAAGAAGCATGCCCCAAATTAATGCTACTCTAGATGATCATCAAGCAGAATACCAGCCTACCATGATCGAATGTGAAGGTATGATTGTTGATCAACTTGTTTCTGTTTTATTTGATCTGGGTGCTAGCTTAATCTATGTAAGTCCTAAAGTGGTAGAAAAATGCCAGCTGCAGAGCAGCAAATTTAAGAAACCTTGGCTAGTTCAACTAGCCACAGGGATGAAGAGGAGAGTATCTGCGAAAACATAGCACTGTCCTATAACAGTTTCAGGACAACCAATCCATGTGGACCTTAATATACTCCCTTTAGGCTCCTATGATGTACTAATAGGTATGGATTGGCTGGAAGGGCGTTGGTCCCTAGTTGACTGCAAAAAGAAATCTGTCAGTTATCTCACAGAATCGGGACAGAGAAGAGAAATTTAGGGGATCATGAAAAATATTAAGTTACGTCCTATTTCTACCAATCAGTTGGGAAGATGTATTAGGAAAGGTTGTCAGGTTTATGCCATTCAAGTAGGATATACCAATTCAAAAAGTAAAATGACCTCCCTAGAAGATATTCTTGTAATACAAGACTTCAAGGATGTATTTCCTGAATCCATTCCAGGTTTACCACCCAAGCGTGACATTGATTTCACCATTGAATTGATACCGGGTGCAGCCCCTATTTCAAGAGCTCCTTACCATATGAGTATTCTTGAACTAACAGAACTTAAAATGCAGCTTCAGGAACTCTTGGATAAAGGATACATACGCCCCAGCGTATCCCCTTGGGGAGCCCCTATGCTATTTGTGTGGAAGAAGGATAGAACCTTGAGATTATGCATTGATTATCGTCAGTTAAATAAAATGACTGTCAAAAATAAATATCCCTTACCATGCATCGACGATCTTTTTTACCAAGTATAGGGAGAAAGTGTATTCTCAAAAATTGATCTAAGGTCTGACTACCATCATATAAGGATTAAGTAGGAGGACATTTGCAAAACTACATTTCACACTCGTTACGACCACTATGAGTTCGTAGTATTGCCTTTTGGCCTTACTAATGCTCCAGCCACCTTTATGAGTCTGATGCATGGTATATTTCAGCCCTATTTAGATAAATTTGTGCTGATTTTCATTGATGATATACTAATTTATTCTAAGAACTAGGAGGAGAATGAAAAGAACCTGAAAATAGTATTGCAGACTTTGAGGGATAACCAGCTATATGCTAAGTATAGCAAGTGTGACTTTTTCAAAGATCAGATTCAGTACTTGGGTCATGTGATTTTGGTCGAAGGAATAGCATTGGATCCAGAAAAGATCAAGACTATTATGGAATGGACCACCCCAAAGAATGTTTTTGACATTAGATCCTTTTTAGGCCTAGCTGGCTACTACCACCAATTCATTAAAGGTTTTTCAAAAATATCCTTTCCTATGACTTCTTTACAAAAAAAGGGGCATACCTTTTGATGGATAGCGGAATGCTAGCAAAGTTTTGAACAGTTAAAACAATTACTTACTACTGCCCCTGTCCTAAAAGTAGCAGATCCAGAAAATTCCTTTGTGGTCTGCATAGATGCAAGCAAGGAGGGTGTCGGTGGGGTACTAACTTAGGAAGGGAAAGTCATAGCCTACGAATCATGCAAATTAAAAGAATATGAACAAAAATATTCCACTTATGATCTCAAATTGATAGTAGTAGTGCATGCACTCAAAATGTGGCGACACTACCTCCTAGGAAAGAAATTCCTGTTGCTAATTGATCATAGCAGCCTTACTAATTTCTTTAACCAGTCTAGTTTAAATGCTCGACAGGCCAGGTGGACTGCATTCTTGAGTGAATTCAACTTTGATATGAAGCACCTTAAGGGGAAAATCAAATAGAGTGACTGATGCTCTAAGCATAAAATCACATTTCATTTATGAAGTGCGATACAGTGAAGTACAATATAATCTACGGATGTCATCAGAGAAGCATCTCTCAAAGACCCTGAATATGCCTTTGTTTAGCAGCAAGCCTCAGAAGGTCAGGAGAAAGGGGAATATTTATCGTTATATTGTTTAGATCTTTAGGAAAAATCACATTCAGAATAAAGGGTCGACACGTTTCGAACCTAAATCAAGGTTCATCATCAGGACCATGATGAGCGGGAAGATTAAATGACACAAATTTACAGATCTCAAAGATGAAATGGTAAATTCCAATGGTTAAATAAAACAAGTGAACATTACAGGATCAAAGTCAATTCAAATAATTTTGATTTTATTTTAGTCTATTTTATTATAAATTTTTAACTTTAAAAGAATATTCTAACAAATTTTATATTATAATTTATTTATCTATATATAAATATAATAATAATATTAATAAACTATTTAAATAGATTCTATTTAAAAAAATAAATTAAAAAAAATCTTGTTCCTCATGATGAACCTTGATTTAGGTTTGAAATGCATCGACCCTTTGTTCTCAATCTGATTTTTTCCGAAAGATCTGAACAATTTATCATGAATCACAGAAGCATAAAGTCTGAGAAAGGGGAACAATCAGATTATGGTATTAATCTTGACAAAATGTTAACATTCAGAAATATAATATATGTTCCTAACCAGAACTCTGTTAAACAATTATTATTGGATGAGTTCCATAGGAAACCTTACGTCGCTCACCCAAGATACCAGAAACTATTTTCTGCCATCAAAAGGAATTATTTCTGGCCAGGTTTAAGGAAGGATGTGGCTGAGTATCTATCCAAATGTTTAGAATGCCAGTTGGTGAAGGCAGAACATCAACATCCCGTCAGTCTGTTGCAACCTTTACCCATTCCCAAGTGGAAGTGGGAGACGATCACCCTAGACTTTATCACCGAGCTACCTTGTACCAAGAAGCAGCATGACTCCATCATGGTAGTAGTGGACAAGTTGAGCAAAACCGCTCATTTCATACCCGTGAAATCCACCTACAAGACAGTGGAGATCGTAGATATATTCATGAGAGAGATATTCCGGTTGCATGGGATACCCCGGGTAGTAATATCTAATAGGGATGTGAAATTCACATCCACGTTCTGGAAAACCCTCTTCTCTGGATTGGGTACCCAAATTCATTTTAGTACGACTTACCACCCACAGACGGATGGCCAGACTGAAAGAGTAAATCAGGTCCTAGAGGATATGTTAAGAATGTTTGTTATGCAGCAACCGCAGAAGTGGGAAGACTACCTCCATCTGGTGGAGTTTTCCTACAACAACGGTTACCATGACTCTCTGTGCATGAGCCCTTTTGAAGTGTTATATGGGAGAAAGTGCAGGGTACCCACAGATTGGAATAGTCATGATAATAGATTAACATTGTGTGCCGATACATTGACTAAAATGGAAGACACAGTTAAAAAGGTCCGTAAGAACCTAAAAGCTGCCCAGGATAGGCAAAAGATATATGCGGATAAGAAGAGATCGCACAAAGAATTTCAGTTGGGGGAACATGTATATCTGAAATTCAAACCACGGAAGAGTACCTTGTAGTGGAAAGGTTGTGCGAAACTAGCACCCTAGTACTGTGGACCATTTCAAATCTTGGAACGGATTGGACCTGTCGCCTACAAGTTAGTGCTCCCAGGCCATATCTGGGTCCACAACGTTTTTCATGTCTCTTTACTAAAAAAATATGTGTACGACCCGCGACATATTATTAATTGGGAGAATTTACAGGTAATAAGAGAATAGTACTAGTAAATTATATATTATTATTTTGAAAAATTCTGACAGCAGGCTATATTTGTGCAGGTCGAACCCGAGGGAGAATTTCTAGCAGAGCCTCTTCGTATCCTCGATCAGAGAGAAACCATCTTGCGGAAACGATCCATCACCTAGGTTAAAGTGCAATGGAAGCACTTTATCCCAGATGAGGCTACTAGGGAAGAAGAGGAAGTTATGGAGAAAAAATATTCGACATTGTTTGCCTAAAAGCACCACCAGGGATAATGTCCCTCTCAAGGAGAGGGAGTTGTAACACCTAGTGATGCACGACATTTTTTTTACCAGGCTTTACTATTTACTATTAATTTTTTATATTTTATTATTTTGTAAGTTGAATTATTAAAGAATTCGGCTAAAAGGCCTTAACTGATTTTAGAAATTGTTAATTAAAAGAAATTTGACCAGTTGTAGAAATAATTGAAGAAATTGTTTAATAACTCCTAAAAACAGTTACAAGTAGTTGCCCATATGATCCTTTAAAAAGAAAATGATGGAACCCTGGAAAGGGTTGGAAGGTAGAGGAATGAGGGCTTACTTTGGAAAAGATTCCTTGAGTTGGATAAATTAACCAGTGGGAAGAGGTTGTGGATAACAATCAAAGGGTACAAGACATGACGCTGGACACAGTCCTGATGCCCATGGTACCCAACTATGCTCATCCACTGACAAGAGTTGGAAGAGCTCGGGGGAGATTTTGGACATAACTACCAAATCCATGGTTGGGTGATGAGACATCCAAACAGAGGAAATAATTGCATATTCATATTTACAACAGGAAAAACAAATAAGTACTCTTTAGTAACAAATATTATATTGTTTTTGCATAATAATGTAAAAAAAGTAGCATGCAAATTAGTTACAGTAAGACTTTTCTTAAAAGTTAAATAGGTATATACTGCTTTCTGTTGTATTTCTAGCCTGTCTAGAGTATTACAGACATTGATGCATGATTGAAGTAATGTCTATAGGAAATCTGTACTCACCAGAGAGTACCAGAAAGAATGCACGAGCTATTTAAATAATAGTATATGAAAAAAGTACAGTAGAATAAATCATATTTCTATTCACTTTCTGCATGCAAATTATGTTGAAGAATTCATCGAATACTGAAATCAGGATAGACATTTATCAGTTCCTAGAAATTCTGAAGTATATTTCCATTCTGGTAGTATTAGGAAAATGCAAAGCAATTAACAGAGAACTTAAAATTACATGCAACAGTGAGAAGAATGGAAGAAAATAAATACTGTGAAGGTATATGACTCTCGATTGGGACTCTCGGCAAATCCCTCGCAAACCCTTTACCACCATAGGTCATAAATTACCACCATGAATCACAAATTTTTATACACAAGGTTCGCTACCCATAAATGTGGTGTAAATAACAGAAATGAAACACCTTTATATATCAAAACCAAAAAATATAACTTAACATGCAAAGCAACAATGAATACCCACAAAATAAATACAGTATTCGAGTGGCCAACCCAGCTCTGCAACTCAAACCCTGGCCGCATTAAAAGTTTAACAAGAATGAATAGTGAACAGTCGAAATTGGTACAACCAAGTGAAAGACATGAAGAAATTAACTTAACAGAACTATGTATCTACAGAACCTACAAAAACCCTTATCAACATTGCAAATGGAAACATCGTATTGTTCAACGGGTTCCTCATTTTCCCGCAAATAACTACAGTAATACATATGTAGCCGTGGCTTTCTAGCCGGCGTCATAAACCTTAAAAGAACCTAATACTTTAAAATAACACTATTCCTCCAGTAATAAGGCCTGTAGTTTGAGAAAACACATCACCAGGATCAATTTGGAAGAATACCAACCTGAAATTTAAACGCAACACCGATGTAAGAGAGGAGTTTTGTTCCGAATCTCTCTGGAACCATAAACAATCATACCACAACCTATTTTACCTGCGAACCGAAGGCGCATTGGATTAGATAAGGAAAACGACACAAAAAGAACGAGTTAATAGTAAATTCCAGAGCAAAGGACGACTTACTTGAAAAGGGTTGCCAAGCAGGAAAATGCATCAGGTGCTTGACAGAGTCAGAGCTGCCATTAGGGTTTCCTTAGAGCACATTAAACCGACGAGTTCATTGCAATAGCTGGACAAATTACCTCTAGTCACAAAGTGAACTAACACCTCCTTCTGTTGCAGGGACTCCAACCATCAGCAATTGACCGGCTACCTGGAGTGAGAGGGGCGAAACTAGTTATGCATTAAAGAAGGAAAGATAACAAAAAGATAAAAAACAATATGGAGGAGTCTAGCTCCATTACCCTTAACTGCAAATCTTGTTGACTCAGTGCTGGTGGGAGGAGGTGCCTTATAGTCATCCGACCACTCTCTATCACGGAACCAAAACCATAATGACATCACAACAAACAAATGACCCTTACCTCACTGCAAGGAGAATTAACCTCTGGAGTATTCACTGAGACATCAAGACCATGGATCTCTCTGATCCAATGGTTAAGATGGTGCCAACTATCAGAATTCGAGATTGTTCCATCCATTTCCCTCTGTATACATTTAATGTTGCGGGTCAGCGTACATACCTCGGGTTCCCTCCACGTTAATGTTGAGGTGATCCTGGAGTCATGCCAGCACTGAACTAGTTAAATGCAGCACTTTAATTCCCACCGTTAGCTAGACCACCTTATGTACACCTTAATGTGATTAATAAATAAGTAATTTTTTTTTTTTTTTTTTTTATATATTGTAGTTTTTATGTTGTTAGTATGTTACATTTTTTTTCTATTTTAACTCTTTTCTTGAATTACCATAAGGTATCTAACACAATAGGCAGACTTACCTACCTTCTTATAAAATTCCTATCCCAAAAGCTTAAACCTCTTGTTGGTCACACTGATTCTTTTCTTAAAGACTCTGGATCCTTTATTCAAAAGTGGAAAGATGTCAGACTAGAACCTGGAGATTTGCTAGTTTTTTTTTATGTCGTTTCCTTATACACCAAAATTCCCATTCAAGAAACCACTAATATCATAAATCGCATCTTCGACAAAGACACTACCAATTTAGTTGGTTTTTGCCTCTCTTTGACCTTCTTTAGTCTCCAGGGTGAATTTTATGAGAAGACTTGCAGTGTTGCCATGGGATCCCATCTATCACCCATCGTTTCTAACTTGTTTATGGAAGATTATGAGACCAAGGCCCTAGCCATTGCTCAATTTCGCCCCAAAAAATGGAAAAGGTTCGTTGATGATACCTGTGTCATTTGGTCTCATGGACGTGAGAAACTGGATTAGTTTCTTAACCACCTTAATTCTTAATCAGACTCCATCAAGTTCACAATGGAAGTTGAGGAGAATGGTTTCCTTCCATTTCTCAACATTCTCCTTGCTAAGAGAGATTATGGTTCTATATGTCACCAAGTATTTAGGAAAAAGAATCACATTGAACAATATCTTCATGCCAACTCCCATCATTTCCCAGCTTAGAAATTCAGTGTTCTCAACACTCTTGCCACCTGTGCTCTAAGAATCTCTGATGACAACCACTTCGAGCAGGAGAAATCTCATCTTCTTGAAGTTTTTAAAAATAATGGGTATAACAGACCTCAAAGCCTCAAGACCTTTAACAGAGTTAGCAAAGTGCCTAGGGTTAAACCCACTCATTCTGATCCTATCTCTAAGGTTCATCTCTCGTATATCCAAGGAACGATGGATAGGATTTCCCATGTTGTTAAGAAGAGTAACGTCTCTTCTTGATTCAAACCTCTCAATACCATAAAAAATTCTCTTAGATACGTTAAGGACCCTATCGATCCTAAGGACACGAAAGAGGTCTACCTTGTTCCTTGCTCCTATGGTATCCCCTACATTGGAGAAACAGGTAGGTCTATTAAACATATGATTAATGAACATGCTGTTGACATTAGACACAATCATTCCTGCACATCAGCCCTTGCCGAGCATGCAGAGAAATTGAAACACCGCGTCTGCATTGAAGAATCCAAAGTCATTGCTAGGGTTGATCATTTCCACCACAAGAAACTTAGGGAAGCGATTGAAATCAAAAGGCATGTCAGTAACCTTAATAGGGAGGATGGATGGAAATTAAGTAAAAGCTGGATTCCAACTCTCTCCTCATGACTCATCCTCATTTTTTCTCCTTTCTCCCTCTGTTTCCTCATATTTTTTCTATCCTCTTCTAGTCTTTTTCCCCTATTAACCTTATTTTTTCTTTTTAACTCCATAGGTCTAGTATGATCATAGTTTTTTTGTTTTAACAAAAGAATTACATTTTGTGCCTAATAATACAACTTAACCATTAATATTTTAGTTAACCTTTAGATCATATTAAATGGTCAAAATTAATAAATACTCTTATTAAATAAATTGATAATATTAATAAATTACCATTAAAATATATATATATATATATATATATATATATATATATATATATATATATATATATATAATTTTAATTCTCAATTATTCCTAACATCTAGTTTTCAATCGAATATATTCTATTTATTAAGTCAAACAATAATTTATATATATATATATATATATAAACTACTTTCATATAATATTACTATATAAATTGACATCATTAAATTATTATTTTATAATATCAAAATTAAATAATTAATTATCACTTAACAAGTTGTTTTTACTAAACTTTGAATAATTAAACAGGTAATCCCTTACTTTTTTCTTAAATAACATTTTACCAGCAGCTAGTTCCTAATGACTAACTCTGGGCAATGATGCATCCATGCTATTTATTCCCTCAAATTGATTGGTTTCTCACCTTGTCCTGAAGATGAACCACATTAGCTAGTTCAAAACATCGACCAAATCCTAATGATTTGATTAATCTGAAAGACTTATATCTACATTATGGATCACAAAAGTCTTAGATCTAACATTTTGACTTTCTCAATTAAAATATTTACACTATTCTCAAATAATAAATTAATATTTATTTATTTTTCTTTAAGAAAATAATAATTAATATCAAATTTAAATATTTTCAATATGTATCCTTTTTTATTTTCATTTTTAATTTTCCTTAACAATAAATAAAATGTCCATTCAGAACATTAAAAAATAAATATATGAAAACAAACACACACACATATTTATTTTTTTACTTTAATGTGATAATGTACCAAAATAAGTCTTAATATATTTTAATACGTTAATAAACTATTGATAACATATTAATAATGTTTCTATTTTGTAATATGTTAGATATACGTTTTTATAAATTATATTAACATATTGTAGTAGGTGTAGGAGGGGTGGGGTGATCTTCTGCCCCGAAACAAATAAAGACTAGATTTTCTTAGGGTCCAGGTTCAAAAACAAACAACAAAGATGAAATTTTAGCATTATGAAAAGGGCTAGATATAGCTATCGGTAAAAGAAGAAAAAGAAAAAGATTTATAAAGGATTCAATGATCTCGAAGGTGAGATCAAATCAACATCCCTCTTCCCCAGTCATGATGAATAAAATTGCTATGTAATTAGAAAATTTTGAAGATGTTTATCTCCTTTATATTCTCAGACACTTAAATAAGGATGATGGAAAATTGGCTAATTATAGGGCAATGATTGAGCTTGGGATATTATAATTAATAACGAGCATCAGGTTTTTTCCTGAGTTACTCAATAAAATTTTATGTGTAATATGGAAAAAGTGAGGAACTGTTTTGGATGCTCAATTTTTGGGAGAAACACTAAATGTAATTGTTTGATGGTCAAAATTGATAGATGTAAGGAGACTCATCCACTTGGTGGGGAATATAATTGGAGGGCTTCATATGGACGGATTGTGTACTCCACGTCTCTTCCCCAACTCCTGAACTTCATTAGGATGGACATGTGGTGTGGACTAAAACCAAACCTATATTAGTTGGGATCATCTGGGAACATTCAAGTTGCTTATCTCACCAAAATTCCCCAAATGGTCAAATATTAAATGCATACTGCCATCACTCAAGTTTGGTAATCCTATGCATAGCAAATCCCTCTTATGTTGTCGATTTTTAGACCCAAGAAGATAAGATTTAATGATGTCTCCATGGTCTCACCTCACTAGAGGCATTGTGGAAACGTTATATATGCAACGAAATTCTAGTTTATGTTCATATTTTCCTTATGATTCTAGGTGTCCTTAGCGCTTTCGTATCCTTTATCTGGAGTGTGTGAGTATGGAAACTACAAAGGGGCAAGTTCTAGAGACGAAGATGGAACATTGGAAACAATCTATGGAGAACTTGTTCGAGTTGTTAATGGGCATGTTTGAACTCACAACTAGAAGACTAGAGCTTGTTGAAGATGAGAAGGAGGCAACATTCAAACTATTAGAGAAAAAGTACTAATGACTTCAAATGAGAATGGATAGAAAAATTGCAAACCTCTAGTTAAATTTTCTTTTATCGAAGATGAATGTTGGAGGTAATGAGCTTGTTGTAGGCAATCTAGATTTAAAGAATGGTAAAGAAGAGATAGACATAGCTGCACAAACTAGGGATTTTGGATGCACTGCACCACGAGGTGGCTCATCCCATGGTAAAGAGGTGATCCAGGACAAAGATGTTGAAGTTGGGCCTTCGAGACTTGTTTAATTTCATTTTTGTTAATGTATTTCAAGTATGTCAAACTTTTGGTTCAATTTTGTAGGAAATATGGATGGTTTCAATGTAAAATCTTAGCCTAGAAAGCCCGTAGATGAAAAAAAATTATGTTATGGATATAATAGACATTGAGGTAGTAGATATTACTGAAGCATGTAAATGGTTCTAGCCATGTAACTAGATTTTCTAATCGATAAACTACCCATTGTGCTAAAAAAAGCCTATCAATATTATTGCATTTAAAAATATTAATATTATCAACATGATTAGAATATCCTATTTTTTATTCTCTTTCCTTGTTTTTATGTTCAAGATCAAGTTAATTACCAAATTTGGTGTATGAGGTCTTTTTGTTTATGGGAGAAGGGACATACCTTCACCATGTAACTGGACTACTAACATATACTAAAGTATACATATTCTACCCCTCTAAATTTCAAATTTAGACCTTGTACAAGTAATGTTAATTTAAAAAATAATGTTATAATGTTACCAAATTAAATTATATATTACAAAATCATATATGTATATATATTTGATTATGATGATGATTATAATGATGGTCAACATCCACTAATGTTGAAATAATCTATTGAACTTTATGAAGGTAAGAGATTACTCAAATTCTTTAACACTTCATTTTTATGCTTAGAAAAGATAAAGAAGCTTTCCAAGAACAACATAGTTTTCCTAACTTCAATGGTAAAGAATCTTGGTAGAGTGAGAAATATTTTGAAATTTAGATTTAATGTGGCTATAAGTTAGACATTATAAGATAAAGTGATTTTCATTTTCAACATTATTGCTATCTTGGTATGGGATTTTCGTAATTGGTAACACTCATTTTCAATATTAAGCTTATGAGAATTTGTTCTTAATTCAACAAATACTTATTTTCTTCCTCATACATGTCAAGGTAAAGAGAAATTTGTGGTCTTTCATACATGTCAAGGTAAAGAGAAATTTGTGGTCTTTCAAATTTGGCTAGTTATTAAGCTTATGAGAACTTGTTCTTACTTTAACAATGTTTATATTCTTCCTTACACTAGAAAAGACTAAGATAAACTTTTGATATTGGAGATTGGGTTGATCACCTCCTCTTATCATATTTTAGTTTCTTTTTTCCCTCTAACTTCTTAGAATCCCACAATTTCTCATTATATTTTGATATAATAATTATTTTTACATTACTCTTACTATTTTATTTTATTTTTATTTATAAACATCTTTATCTCATTCACACTTGTACCTAATGCGGTGGTTCTCAGTGGTTTTACCTAGAGTTAAAAACAATTTAAAAAAACTCTTATCTTTCCTGTTATATTATTTAATTTATTCTTATTCATAATATATCTAGTCATAGCTACTTCGTTTAGTCGCTTTGATTTTACGTATTGAATTTTACATTATTCGGCATAGAATAAATCTTTGATTTTATGGCGAGGCGATGGAAACGTAGAAAGTTTGTTTCATCAACAACCGTGTTTGATCGAGAGTTTTCTTCCTCATCTCAAAAGTTGTCGACAAATACGTGGCATCCATCCAAACCGATGGCAACGTGAAGGGCGTGACGTAGGTGACAGCATCTCCATAATTCAGTGAATTCAAAGTCAGTGAGGACTTGGCGAACTTCTATAATGGATCACCATCTCCGTGAGTAGTTCAGTGGATAGCAATAACGCCGAGCTTTGTGTTGTCAGTTCGTAAAGGATTTATCGTGGGAACGATTCATGTACTCAAATATATATTTATTTAAAATGTTGATCTACAATTATAATATTAATATGGTTTTATGTCATTTTTTAAAAGTTAATAGGTTTAGGTTTATCATGTAATTTTAAAATAAATAGAGATATATTATTGATATTAGAATTTAATAAGAAGTAAATATGTAATTTATGTCGTGTTATGAGATGTATATTAATAAGAAAGATTATTTTATTGTTAATTATAAATAAAATATTTTAATGTTTCAATTAAATAAGACAATTTGATATTAAATTTATACAGAGAAAAATAAAGTACTTAAAAGTGTGAAAATACTTATTTTCATATTTTAATATGAGAAATTTGTGTAATTTATTATGGTAAAGCGAATTTATGTTATCTCAAAAATAGTGGTTTAGATTTGAAAATTGTACATTCTTGTCCTATCACTTAAGTAGGAGATCAGACCATAACCAAAACTATATCTTACATAAAGTGAGATGCAATATACAATACATGGCATGATAAAACTCAAAAAGGCTCTTACAATGCTGTAGGTCTATCCAAATACAAACAAAAGCAATTTCAAAAACTAAAAAGCTAATGTAGAAACCTATATCTTCATCTAATCATGGGAGGGAGTCATAGTCTCATCCCCTACTCAGATTGGACTTGCTCGATCAACAAGAGGATGGGGATGAGAAAGTCTCAATTCTCCCACAACAAGAGGATGGGGATGAAAAATCTCAATTCTTCCACTACTTCTCTGCAGAATTGCCAACTCAAAATGCTTAAAGTGTGGACATATCTACTACAACCAAAATAATTCCACAATATCAAAAAATTAAAACCTAGGTGAGGCCAAAATATACACGGAACATGTTTCTTTGACATGTTTTATAATTTTTATAGTTGTATTTGTCAATGTGAAATATATATATATTGGCATAGATTCATTTTAACTTTGAATTTTCTAAGAAACGAGAGGAATCAAATCTCTGTAGGTGTACACTTATCATCAAATTTTGCACTCAAAAAAAAATTTCATGTTGAGAGATTTGATCCATGCTAGTGCTAGTGTTATCATATCGAAATTGCGCACTAAAAAGTAAGCATTAAGAGAAACTCAAAGTCAGTGATTAACACATACAAGGGTGACATTTCTACTTGGATACACCATGAACACCAAAAATCAAAAGCTTTCCTAACGTTCAAGTTAAAAAATTGGAGTGTGGGTGCACCATTACCAAAAATTAGCAGTCACACAGTTGTTTCTTCGACAATCATGCGGTCACGAAAAATTCCAGCCAACACCTCGGGCCATGAACTTGCTTGAGAAACACCCAAATCTTGACATGATGGGCTCAGAAATTCGAGATTTGAACCCGAAGAAGTCGTAAACACAAGGATTTTTAAGCTCTCATCTCATTTATGAGGTGAACCACAACATTGATGAGCCAAGGGGAGGAGGAGTGTTTAAGAAACTCTATAAATACAGATTATATGAGAGCCAAGAAGAAGAAGAAGAAGCAAAGAATTATTATGTTGTCAAAACTGGTCCCTAAGCAATCAAGCATTTCATTGAGAAGATAATTTCATCATTGAGAGAGTCTTCATACTTCTTTGGGAGAGAGAGGAAGCTTGCAAAGAGATTGACGAAAGGAACCTCCTTGTTGAGAGTTTTTTAGCACCATTTCTCAAACAATTCTCTCTAATTATTTTGTATTGATCTATCTTATTCCTTCTACATTCAACAATCAATAAAGAGAACCATTTTCAATTACTTTTTTGATATTTTTCCTCCGTTGACAATGTTGATGTTTTTATTTCTTAGTTTTTAGTTTTTAGTTGACATATGCATTGTCTTCATTACTTAGAGTGCTCTGTTTACCCATGTTTGTCCACTAACAACAACCAATTGTTTGTGATCTCCTTGCAACCTTAGCTTTTCTTTTGTTTAATTCAATTAAATTCTATCCTGGAAACCTTAGTAATGTCTAACATTGAAGGGACTTGCACATAATAATGAGTTAAGGTTTGAACTCCACGTCAGTTAAGTTTGGCCCATTTGAGATTCAACTTCGTGATGATTTTAGTGATGACTTTCTTTTGAAAACATCGAGACTCCCAAACTAGCTTGACCACAAGGTGAGATATGCCTTAATGTGTCATAATAATTTTCTAGGTTTTCTCTAAATGATTAATGGATTTAACTCAACTTCCTCTATGAACTTGATTCTATCTAAGAACCACAAAAAATAATATTTATAAAGTCTATTAGTAGGCACAATAGCTATAGTGTTTTCCGTTATTAGAGTTCAATCACATGAGTGAAAATCCTCTATATCACATTGTAATAAGACTTATTCCCTGTGAGTCCATGGTTTCCATCATTTTGTACAACTTTTTTGGAACCCCCTTTGGTATAAACACTCATTCACATATGCAGATACACATATATAAATGCATATGTAGCTAGAATTTTATCAGTACTTCATGGAGGCTAAAGACATTAATTTATTAAGTATAACAAGATTCCATTCATGTTCACAACATGCCACATATGGTTCATTTAAGAGTGAAGCTTCCTAATGCTCAAAATGAGAAATTGTTTGATAGTTCTAGCATATTTAACCATGGAATTCCATACACCTTAACAACTCAACTAGATTCTTAAATAGACATCAAGAATAATGCAATAATCAATGGTATATCAACATTTACTCGAATATATTAATTCTCGCATTCTAGGGATACAAAACATATTCATGCATCACATCTTATTGCAAACACGTGTAGGAAGATTCAGTCCATTATTAACATTGCCAAAACACTTTGGGCCATAGAATGCCATTAACTACAATTAAAATTCAACAACATATACATGGAGCATGAGTAAATGCATATCTCTAAAAGATTAGAAATTGAGGGAGGGACTTCAACTCTCCACCTAACCGTAAGAAAATTACAACCCGGTCTTTCTTGCGGCTAAGCACTGACGAGCTAATCGACAGCCCATGGGAGTGCTTGTTCAGGGATTTGTAATTTAAACTTTGTTGGGGTATTGCTTAGATTTCTAGGAGTGAGGAGTTTCTATGTGGGTAGTTTATTAGCTATATTTTCAAGGAAAACACTATACAATCCATGGAACACTATTTGGGTTTTTTATTAGCCTACCCGACATGCACTAGGTCGTTTTTTAACTTCCCCAACAAGCATCCAGTGGTGTATCAATCCTTTCCACAAGCACCCCTTTGATTGCCACCTTTCCCAGTGGTTTATTAGCCTCTCAACAAGGGCTTGCATGGTTTATCAGCCTATTGGGCAAGCAATCTACACCCAATCCTTCTCTAATCCTCGACTAATCTCTTTCAGCTTGGACGCCTCAATGTAAATGCTTTGATGCATTAATTTTTTGTATAAGACCTCGTGAAACTCTTTACATAAGATTTCACTCGCCCACTGCTTGCGCTCTAGCATTTTACTTTCCACAAGATTGTCCTTCTTGATTTCTTCTCTTCTATGCTTGTGTTCTCACCTATTTTTACTAGAACTCTTGTCTCTCCATGTCATGGAATGAAATAAAGAAAATTAAATATGATAGCTACCCATATTTGCCTCATTTTTGTTTCTAACTATCTAATGGTCAGGTGTTTTGGCACCCCAACCCACCACTCGCAACATTAGATGAACCATGGATATGTCAGTGTCTCTACCTTAGGCCATCCAATCAAATTTCATTGCATTTTTTATATTTACAAAATAATCTAGCGAGTTGTGATCCTCCATGCTTTGATCACATAGTTACAATTACAAAAATTGGGGTCAACATAACAGGTGTTAAAATGGTGGGAGGTGCAACTTAGAAGGAATCAAGTGCATATGGAAAGGTAGAAGATAATTGTGGATGCAAGCTCTTAGATCATTGGTGAGGGTGCACAGGGAAAAAATCAAGCTCTGGGTCTTTGACTATCAACCTTACATCTTCTTCATTGCACTAAATTGCTAGCAACTCTCTGTAAAAAATTTATACTAATTCCCTTCATGTCCGTCTATTCACGGTGCATTATCGGCTTTGGTAAAAGACTTTGGAAGGTGTATGTTTTTGCTCTTTTCCTTTTTATTTTGGGGGTCTTTCTTCCTTTGAATTTCGTTTATTATCATGGTTTTGTTTCTCCTCGAATTTGGTATTGGGTGCCCCCTCCCGTGGATTTGTTTTGTGGGTTATTTCTTCATAGTCTTTCATACTCTTGTTAGTCTTGGAGTCTATGTGAATAATTTGGTTTCTTAGTTGGTCTTCATTATGTGGCATTCTTGGGGAAACAATCTTTTGCAAATATTTTACGTTGTTGTTCATTTCGAAGGGGTCAAACTCCTTTTGGGGTTTTTGGATTTGGTGTGATTTTCACTTCTAGATTTATATTGGAATAGTGGTTATTGTGGAATTTATGTTGCATGAACAAATGCATTGTATTCGTGGGGATAATGCTCATGGCCAACAAAGCTGATCACATGTCTAATTGCAAAACCAAGAGGTGACAACTACTTACTACTCAGTGACCTCTTCGAGTACTCGGGAAGATATTCAATAGCTTGAGAATCATGTTTCTGAAGAGTGTTAGGCCTATTCATATTAAAAGTTATTAGAGGATGTTTTTCGCTAGCTTCCCAACCTTGGTCATGCCAGGGGAATAAGGAATCAATAAATGCATTCTACAACTCTCCATTGGTAGCTAAAGACCTGGTAGGAAGAGTTATACGAGATAAACATTTGGACATGAATGGAATCATTTCTTTCTTGAATGATATTCAACAGAACCCATGGAAACAAAAGGCATGCCTTGACAAATTTCGCTTATTTCACATGGAAAGTCAATTCAATGCCATTT
Source organism: Pinus tabuliformis (assembly GCA_031772625.1). Classification (NCBI taxonomy): domain Eukaryota; kingdom Viridiplantae; phylum Streptophyta; class Pinopsida; order Pinales; family Pinaceae; genus Pinus; species Pinus tabuliformis. Next base: position 658,794,876 of record CM062817.1, read on the forward strand.
TAAACCTGTAGTGCCACTTGGCTTGAGTGCAAAAGATCTGACTCCTGTGACATCATCAGACACCTGAATTGGCTACCATGTTTTGGCTATGTCATAGCAATTCCCTTTTGGTTTTATGGTATATTTGGGTAAGTGTTATTCCTTGTTTCCATGTTTTGGCTATGCTATAGCAATATGCTTTTGGTTTTGCCTTATATTTGGGTAAGTGTTATTCCTTGTTTCCAACATATACTTTACATTTTCATATACTAGCAAATAAAATGAGGTTTCCTATGTGGGAAAGAGATGCTGGTATATTTTTTCTTATTAGTGATAGTAATTTGTTTTTTGGACAATATAATTACATGAAGAAAAAGAATTATCATCAAATGTTAAGCTCCATTAATTTTACACAAAAGCTACCTTGATTTATGGAATTGCAGCTTTTCTTAACTTATGGAAACCAACTACAGTAGTTTCCTTAAGTTAAGAAAATCAACTGCAATTACTAAATTTATAATTGGGAGCTACTAAAGTGGTCCATCACTTTGATCTGATCTCTACCTTGATTTGTGGTTTTTCTAACACATAGCTTTTAGAAGCTTGATGGAAGCTTAACTATATGTTCATCTGTTTGGTCCCCAAGCTCCTATCTCAATCCCCTTCAGTTCTACACCATCTAGATGAGATAGCAGAGCTTGGAAGTGCCTTCAGAATTCTTGTGTTTTTTTTCTTTTGCTTGGATTGAAGCTGGAGTGCAGAAGAAGTAGCAGGCAAGTGGACTGTGGCCTTCATCGAAACATCACCAATGGCTGGAGGTAACTCGTATCCCTGGGTATTAAGTTTCAGTGATTCTTTTCAGTTCTTTCCGCATGCAGAATCGCTGTTTAAGTTTATTAGTTTTCTAACAGTTGGTATCAGAGCAAAGTTTATCTCTGCCTTGGTGTTCTCTCGCCGCCTCCGTTTCTTAGATTTTGGTGATCAATGGGGATTTTATATTTTAGATTTTATGCATAACATTCATAATTTGTATCCGCAATATAATCCAAATACAGAAACAGAATCTGGCAATTAACATAATGCGGATGTTATCATATATCCTCGGTAAAATGCGTGCCCAAAACTGAAAATTGATCAAATGGCCAGCCCCATTATTACTGATTCACATGCGAATGTAAATTGATCCACGGAGTCAGAATTCAGTTGGGCAATATCCGTGTACCCATTGGCCTCATTTTGCTTGCTGCCAAAATTGGCGAGTTTTCGTTTGGAATCTTCAATCCTGTACACACAAATCTTATAGAATAAGTGTTGATATGGTCAAGTGAATCTGTGTATGTATGTCTCAATCCACGTCTGCCGCTGGGGCAATTGCTTGGATTGGTGTTGCTTGTAGCAGACAGCTACCTGTGATCTTCCCTGCGGGGGCTGAGTAGCATGCCCCCACTCAACTCTTTAAAAAACGTAGAAATTAATCTAAGAGGATTAAAAGTAATACGGCAGAGGACTGTGGGTGTTCTTTCCCCAATACTCTTCTGTGTTGTTATGTCAATAATGCTCCATTGCTTTAAAAGAGCCGAAGTCCTGTCCTGTTGAATACTGGAGCAGATTTAACCAATTTCCGAGACTAGACGATGGATCGTGCACTGAAGGCTGCGAGGGCGTCCGGATCTCTTAATCTCTCGAATCGTGGGCTCGAGTAGGTTTCAAATCCCTTTACCTTGTTTAGTTTGGTGCATGTTTTAACTGTTCTTTGCGAAGGAAATGTGTAAAGCTACCTTTAAATTGTGTTTGAAGTCAGTAGGCCAGTCAGGCTAATGGAAGGTGAGACACCCTAAGCATTTCTCTAAAACACTTGTTTGCTGTTAATTATAAATTACATGACATGTTTCACTGTTTCAAGTTTATAATATTTAAGTTGGCCTAACAGATAAAGACATCCTTTTGAAAATATTTTGTATGGAGATCATAAGATCAACGTGGATCAGCAAATAACATTGTCGAAAAGAATTAAGGTCTAGCCAAATTCGAATTGTTTTGTGAAGATCTCATTAATCTTTGCAGATCTGTGAGGACTGTACATCAAAATTCACGACTAGCCAATCAATAACATGCTAGCTCATTTATAGTGACGTATTCACTAGTATATATATATATATATATATATATATATATATATATATATATATATATATATATATATATTTGAGGGAAGTAAAGCCAAACGTGCTAGTTAGTGATTCAGAATTTTTGCATGGTGGAAGCCGCATTGAAAAGACTGTGGCATCAGTCCATCCTAGCGTGAATACGCATATACCCTTAACTCAGGTTCTTGGCATCTGCAATCACATTCATTTTTAAGATCATTTTATGTTATTTGATAATTTTGGCTGGAGGTAACAAACCATATAATATGGTTATATCATATACCATGCCACGTATTTGTTTAACGTTGGATTTTGTTTTATAACACATGGTATTACCCTTTGATTATATACCATAACGGTTTATATGTATGTTAAAGTTTGTTATGGTATATGTTATTTTTATTTATGTAGTTAATTTGGATAACTATATAAAATCAACAATGCAAAGTAAATTGATTACATATTTATTGTAAAATTTACATTGAACTTACATTTATGAACATTTGTAATTAAAGAGAAATAAGAAATTGTTTATTTCTCATTTGGGCATTCAGTTTTGATTCTATGTTTATTTCGCATGAAGTTCTGATTTAGCATTGTTGAAAATTAATTTTTGTGAGTCAATCTCCGGGTTTAGTTTATAAATTGAACAATCAATTTGTAGTCATTTTCGGTAATGCTGACTGCTTTTGATTTTGCTGGAGAATTATTATAGTTTTATGGAGTTTATTAAAATGTCATTTTGGCTTACTCCTTTCAGTAAACATTATTTTTCTCTCTGGTTAAGTTTTGTTTATGCAACAAAACTAATGTCTAAAGTGATCCATATGATTTTAATTAATTAGAGAATAGCCACAGCATCTTTAATTAAATAAAATTATATATTGATTGGCAAGATCACACAAAGATTATTTAGACATTAAATTGTAATTAATTACACTGAATATAATAAATTTTATCACACAGGAATTTTTATTATATTTATGTGATTAATTAGGATAAAATTTCATAACCTACCCACAGGAGTTATGAATTAATAACTTTTATCATAAAGTTTTATTGAATCTGTTTGAATTAAAAATTTAGCCCACAGGCAATTTTTATGTCATTTGATTCAATTCTTTTTAGCATGTTTTACATTGGTAAAACGTGAAAGTTCATAAAGTTTTATTGAATCTGCTTGAATTGAAAATTTAGCCCACAGGCAATTTTCATGTCATTTGATTCAATTCTTTTTAGCATGTTTTACATTGGTAAAACGTGAAAGTTCATAAAGTTTTATTGAATCTGCTTGAATTGAAAATTTAGCCCATAGGCAATTTTCATGTCATTTGATTCAATACTTTTTAGCATGTTTTACATTGGTAAAACGTGAAAGTTCATAAAGTTTTATTGAATCTGCTTGAATTGAAAATTTAGCCCACAGGAAATTTTCATGTCATTTGATTCAATTCTTTTTAGCATGTTTTACATTGGTAAAACGTGAAAGTTCATAAAGTTTTATTGAATCTGCTTGAATTGAAAATTTAGCCCACAGGCAATTTTCATGTCATTTGATTCAATTCTTTTTACCATGTTTTACATTGGTAGAACATGAAAGTTTATTAAGCCTCAACATAAGCATGTGATTCTTTATTTTAATGCAGTAGTACAACCTGCAAATTTCTCTGAAATTCGTTCTGACATTCCCGAACTTAAGGAAGTAATCTCGTTTGTTTGTTATGAATCTAATATGGTTAATGTTAATATTAACACATGGTGGATTGATTCTGGATCGACAATTCACATTTCAAATTCCTTGCAAAGGTTTGCAAAACCTAAGGAAGCCAGTGGGAAGTGAGCAAAGCATCTTATCAGGAAACAAGATGGGCTCGCATGTGGAAGCTATAGGAACATGTTATTTAACTTTAAGTAGTGGTTTTGTTTTGGAGTTAGAAAAGACCTTTTATGTTCCAAGTTTTTCTAGAAACTTGATTTCAGTTTCAAGGCTTGTACCTTTTGGATATTCCTTAAACTTTTCAGAAAAATTTTTCAGTCTATTCTATAAATCTGATTATGTTGGGAATGGTATTCTGTCTAATGGTCTTTACTACATTAATTTACAAAACAATGTCACATATGATTCAATGCATGTTCACACTGGCACTGAAAGATGTGTTATTAATGAAGATTCCTCTAAATTATGGCACCGGAGACTAGGTAAATGAAGGAATACTTAATACTCTAGATTTTACTGATCTTGAGACTTGTGTGGACTGCATAAAGGGAAAGCAGACCAACAAGTCAAAGAAAGGTGCCAATAGGAATTCAGACATATTAGAAATCATACATACTTACAGATTTTATTGTCCATCTCACAGTACTAGGATTGTGGAATCAAGAAATGCAAAGTTTCTTGAAAATGACTTGATCAGTGGGAGCGATCAAACCAGAAACATAGTTTCTGAGAAAGATCATTCAGAATCTCAACCTTCCACTTCAAGTGAAAGATTGGTTATTGTTCATAGCACCCCTCAAGTACAAACTGGTGTTGAATAACCAATTTCCACAAGCTGCTGACGATATTCCAGTAGATCAAGGAGTTCAAGAGTTGCCAAGAACTTTTGAACAACAAGTTGAACCACATACTTCTCAGGAAGATGATGGTACAACATTAAGAAGATCTACTAGACCTAAGAGATCAGCAATTCCTAATGTATGCTCAAGTCTGCACAAGACCTGACATTGCATTTGTTGTGGGAATGTTGGGACGATATCAGAGTGATCCAGGTTTAGACCACTGGAGAGCTGCAAAGAAAGTAATGAGGTACCTTCAAGGACCAAAGACTACATGCTTATGTATATCCTGTTTGAGGCTATTTTACATGGTGTATGGCTTAAGAATTTCATTTCTGGGCTTAGAATTATGGATTCTATATCTAAGCCATTGAGAATATATTGTGATAATTCAGCTGCTGGTTTTATGGCTAAAAAAGTCGGAGTCGAAATAAACACATCGACATTAAGTATTTAGCTATAAGGGAACGTGTTAAAGAAAATAAAGTGGTCATTGAGCACGACAACACTGAGTTAATGATCGCTGATCCTTTGACTAAGGGCATGCCACCGTTTAAATTCAAGGATCATGTATTGAATATGGGACTTGGTTCCATTATGAAGTTTTTCATTGTATGGACAATGTTAATGAAATTCTTAATTATTGTGATGTTTTTTCTCATATTTATGTGCACCTTAAGTTGATTTGAGAAAATTCATTTAAGAAGGACCAAGAATAAACATAGGGTTTATTCATTAAGATATTGTTGCCACATAAATTATAATAAGAATAAATGCATAGTAATACATGGAAGATAATACTCGTCATTAGAGGACTTATTGCCATGATTCATGTATCTATTACTTAATAAAGATTGTCAATGGTCTTTGAGACATTAAGTTTGGAAGTATGGACCAAGTGGGAGAATGTTAAGCTCCATTAATTTTACACAAAAGCTACCTTGATTTATGGAATTACAGCTTTTCTTAACTTATGGAAACGAACTGCAGTAGTTTCCTTAAGTTAGAAAATCAACTGCAATTACTAAATTTATAATTGGGAGCTACTAAAGTGGTCCATCACTTTGATCTGATCTCTACCTTGATTTGTGGTTTTTCTAACACATAGCTTTTAGAAGCTTGATGGAAGCTTAGCTATATGTTCATCTGTTTGGTCCCCAAGCTCCTATCTCAATCCCCTTCAGTTCTACACCATCTAGCTGAGATAGCAGAGCTTGGAAGTGCCTTCAGAATTCTTGTGTTCTTTTCTTTTTGCTTGGATTGAAGCTGGAGTGCAGAAGAAGTAGCAGGCAAGTGGACTGTGGCCTTCATCAAAACATCACCAATCGCTGGAGGTAACTCGTATCCCTGGATATTAAGTTTCAGTGATTCTTTTCAGTTCTTTCCGCATGCAAAATCGCTGTTTAAGTTTATTAGTTTTCTAACACAAATTACTAAACTCCAAATCTAACATCTTTGAGAAAAGTTTTACCTACAAATCTTTCCTTATTTTACATTTAAATTTTTTTAATCCCTCCCTATATTTAAATTTAAAAATAAAATAAGTTTATATTAATATAAATATTAAATCAAAATAAATTATATATAGATAATTTTATAATAAAAAATATCTTGATCTCACTTCCCTATGGTCTAGCCATGCTCTTACTGTGATACAAGATATATTTCTCTCGATATTTCAGTTATACTCTGACGCGTGTATTAAATGAATATATCTATTTTGCATGCAATTCTAATACAATAAATATTTATATAACCTAGATCTGTAAATATTGGTCAGGTTTGGTCACACGTCGCATGCAATTCTGATGCAATAAAAATATTTTCCTTAAGTTTGGTCAGACGCACACGTGAATGAAAAAAATATTTATAAATCTCTTTCCGGGTAAGGTTTCACGTACACGTTACTTTCTAAAAGTTGGTAGTTATATGTTAACGAAAAATGTCTTTAAACTTTTGTCAATGCATGGTTTGATATACGTGTTACGTTCTAAGAGTAGGTAGTGATATTCATATTTTGATGCTACAGGCAAAATTCTTTCGCCAAAAATAACCCTTATATCAAAAGTAATATAGTAAATGTATTATTTTATAATTATTATTAAAAAAAAATATCATAATATTTAATTATTAAATTGATGCGATTTTGGAGTACAAGTATTACTGTAATTCGGCAGACTTATGGCTGTTTCAGGTTCGTTTTCAGAAAGGATATTTCAATATTTATTTATTCATTTATTTATTTTTATTTTTGTTTTTGGGTAGTATGTTTATCGTGTAAATTTTATGTTTAGAACATGTTTGTTATTTGTATAAGTATTTATATATTGGAATTAGATAAAAGAGTGTAAGATAAATGATAGGTTTATGTACATATTGGAATTGCAGTGAGCATTTTAAAATGAATGATAACAAAATTTTAAATTGAAAGATGAGATTTATTAATTTTTATTTTATTTTTTGCTTAATATTAATTTTGTGAAAATTAATAATGCTAATTTAAATGAGTAATTGTCACTTTTTTGGTAAAGGGTTAAATGGATTATGTGAAATTAATATAATTTCACAAAGAATGGATTTCTATCGTAATGAAAAGAGAATTAATTATTGTCATGGTAGGAGTAGATATTATATATCAATTTAGTAAATTAATTGTAAAAATATCATTTCATTAATAATGGTTTGTTCGTTTTAATCTATATCTAGAGAAGAAATATGTTACCTAATAAATTTTACAACAAAATTAAATGAGATATGTTACACGATGAACTTTATGACGTACTAAAAGATATATATAACTAACACTTTTCTAACTAAAATATACATAAATATATGAGGAGAAATATGACTAGATATATTTTATAAAATAATGTTACATTGAAGTATATGAGTAACAATTTTCTAACTTAAATATACATAGATATATGGAGAGAAATATGGCTAGATATATTTTATTTTGTAAAATAATATTACATTGAAATAAATGTTAGTCAATATTATTTTAGTGGTTTTGAAAATAAGTACTAGTGTTTACTTGATACATAATTTTTTTTCATCAATCATTTAAGGATTACTAACCATATTTTTATATTTATTTTTAAAATCTTATATAAATTTGAAATAAATATTAAATTTTAATTTATTTTTAAAAGATACTTACTGAACAAATTAAATTAATAATTTTTACGTGACAACTAGATATTAAAATTCTATTACATTAACGGAAAATTAACACTGATATTTTCTTTTTACAGGGTTAACATTAAAAAAAACTATAAAATTAAACGACCGACTATTACAAATAAATTCAAAACCCCGAATATCAAAATTACATACTTCCATTACATAGTTACATATAACACTAGCAACAAAATAACTACTTGTTTTTGATGTTTTTGAATTAGCCCTGGTTAATAAAGGCATCCACTTTATTGTTCATGCTTCTGGACAGGAATTTCATGCAAATGGGAGGATTGACTTTAGCCAGAGCCAGAAACGAGGAAGGAAGAGTCCATAAGCCATCTCCACATATGAGACCAGAAGCCACTGCAGGAACCATTACGTCAGCGTTTTTACAGTTCATCTTCTGCCAAACGAATACAATGGCCGTTCCCACGCACATATCGATGGCAAAATAAGGTCCTAGGTAGAAAGGTATAGCCATCGCCATCGGCAGGGGAATATACTGTGACACTTTTTTGGGTACACGGTCTCTTATCAAGTTGATTACCACGGCGGCTGCGAAGAAACCATAACAGATAGTGAGGCAGTGGTTGGGAAGGGCACCGAATCCTTCTACTCCTAGGATGGCCATGTTTCTGAATATCAGGGCATAGGGGGCCGGATATTCTCCATTCGGATCTCCCACATTGAAGGCCTTGTAGAATAACCAGAAGGTACAGGGTGCTATTATGCATCCCATGGCGGTTCCAATCACTTGACTCACAAACATAGATCTTGGGGATGACATGGTCAGGTATCCAGTCTTGAAATCCGTCATCAGCTCTGAAGCAGTGGAAACTATAGATATCATCACTCCACAGGCAGCTAATCCTGCCAGTACACCGCCATCGTCCTTCCCTGCCCATGCTCCAAAGATGAAGATGGTTAGTTTCCCATAAGTTGAGGCCAAGCTCCAATCTGTGAGCCCACATCCATATGCGTTGCAGAATGCCAAAACTGGTGCCACTATGTAGGCCACCAATACAAAGTACCATTTCACAGGATGAAAAATCTTTGGGATGACCCCTATGGATATGGCAGAAAGGGCCACATACCCAGCTCCGGCTACCCATAAGGGAATGCTGTCGTTCATAAACATCTCGTTACGCCGCTGTTCATCATACCGAATTGCTGCATCCACTGGTGCCTCATTTCCATCACTGGTTCCTACTGGAAGTCCATTGCGTGTCCTATTTTTCTGCAATTGACTATACATGGTGGTCACTGTGATGTACAGGATTTTGACGAAATTATATAATCCATCACCCAATATGAGACCAATAGATACAAAGACCTTGTAACCTTTGAGGCCCTGCATACTTTCGTCTGAGGCAGTGTACCAGTCTCCTTTGTGGTTATGTATGAGAGGCCACATAAGACCCCAAGAGATAACTGCTCCGAACAATATAGACAAGTTTACCAAGTGAGGACAGATCATCCCAGCTCCTATATATGTAGGGCTGAAATCGAAAAAAAATCTGCAATACACGTATTTTTGGTGAAGCTTTCATGGCCTAGCTTTGAAAATAAAAGTTGGATAAAATGTGAAGTAACAGAAACTTCGAGATTATATATATATATATAAACCCTTATTAAATCATTCAATATGAATACAACCAAAGACATATACAACCCAAATACATACTCCTGATCCCGAGCTCTTAATCCAAAAGTAGGAAACTGCGCAAAGCCACAATCGTCACCAGCTGCAAAAAACCACTGGAAGAAGCCCCAGAGAAAACTTAATGTAAAGTATTTTCCAAGAGCTCTGACTTGTTTCCTGCAATATATAAGAGCAATACACTGTAAGGTGAAAAAACCATTGATATGTAAAGGTGGGGATAATCTAGACTCTGATTATATCCATTTTATCAAGTTCAGAGATCTGTAATGTTTCAACAGTAATGTATTCTGCCATTACCTGGCTAGCTTGTCTCCCTGAGGAGTGTGGAATCCATTTATGATAGTAGCTGTTGCTGTACCACTTGGATAGGTGAGCTTATAATCTATCACCATTATCTAATAAACAGCCAAGGAAAAAGAAAATTCATATTCACTGCAAAGAAGCCCAAAATAAAAATAAAATTCCTAAATCGCTTCTTTCGAATCCATAGTCATTCTCGGGATTCCAAATTTCCTTACCTTCCGAAGAGGCACCACAGCTAATAGTCCTATAAAACTCACAGTGAAAAGAAAACCAATAATCCAACTAAGACTTAGATCTTTGATATTGTCTGGAGTATTCCCGGGAGTACTAGTGCCTGCTTGCTCATAGGTCTTTCTGTTCATACCCAACAAGTAAAACCCAAACCCCCCTGCCAATATACCCAATTCAGAAAACCAAAAACACAGAATAATTCACAATAAACTGTTTTAGACTAAACTCATACATACCGCTGTATGCAATCCCATAACAAGCCACCACACAGGTTTGAATCACGGTATTCTCTTGCCTGGTGAACGGAGTCTTCAATAACCCGAACTTGTCAAGGAATTTGGTCCATGTTTTGATGAAAAAGTATCCCAGCAATCCGGCAGCAACATTGAGGGAAGGAACGATTCCAGTGGTGAGGATCAATTTTATGACAATTATGCAAAACATAATGCCCATGAGCATGCTCAAAAACATTGCTCTGAATGTGATCTGTTCCCACCATGGAGGCACCTTCTTGTCGTCAAAGATCTGCTCTATGCTCACCTCTTTCTCTTCGATCTTCTTCGAGGTTCCATCCTTTCTTTCCCAGTTAGCATCACCAGAGCGTAATTCTTCTCCATTCTTCGCGTGATCAACACGTCTTAGAAGCCCTTCTCGACCATTAACATGACCATCCTCTACCTCGAGGGATCTGCTTTCACAACTGTATTGATCCATTTGGGCAGCAGAGAAATCAGAATAGGAATTGGATCAGCCAGAGCTAACAAGGTCATATATATATACACCGTAATCTAGCCAGCCATGAATTTTATACATATTTCCTCTCCTACCACAAAATATTATGTAGCATTCACTATTCAAAATAGCCTAGTTCCTCTTAACTCGTTGTGGGAAACAATCCCTTGACTTTTCAAGTGGCATGCAATATATGTCCAAGATACCAAAAATATCAATTCGTAAAGGAGTAAGAATAAAAACGTACGGTCCCGAATCTGTATCTAAAAATAAAAGAATATTTATCCTTATCCCCACACCTATCTTTTACTTCTAGATGCTTGGAACTTGGAAATTTATAGATAAATGAGAGAAGCATATTTAGCGTCAATCCCATCCTTATTTTAACCCTTTGTTTTATCATTTTAACTCTCTCTTATTTTAATCATGGTTGACCATGGTTGATCATGGTTTATTTTCATATTGAAAAATCTTTCTCATAATGTGACGTTGGATCATTGTTGACCATGGTTAACCATGATTGACCATAATTGACCATGGTCGATCATGTTTAACCAATGTTGACCATGGTTGACCATGATTGATTTCGTATTGAGAAAACCCTATGATAAACCCTAGCATAAATATTATAAACCAAGGTATATAAACTTATGATAAATATTATAAACGGTAAAATAAACATGGTTTACCATGGTTGATTTTCATACTGAGGAAATCTTTGTCACAATACGATGGTGGACCATGGTTAACCATCATTACGATGGTGGACCATGGTTAACCATCATTGATTTCAAAACTGAGATAATATTTTTCACAATGTGATGATGGAGAATGGTTGAGCATGCTTGATTTTCATATTGAGACATTATTTGTCACTATGTGACATTGTTCCATGATTGATCATGATTGGTCAAGGTTGGCAACTGTTGATAATGTTTGATTTTCATATTGACACAATCTTTGCCACACTGTGAGATTGGACCATGGTTGACCATGATTATAAACTCATGGAATTTATGTTAAACCCTAAGATTAATATTATAAACCCTATGAATAATATTATACCCTAGGAATATGAACCCTTAGATTATAAACCTAAGGGATCAATATTATACGCCCAAGGTAAATAAACCCTAAGATAAATATCACAAACTCAAATAAACATAGTTGAGCATCGTTGACCATGGTTGATTTTCATATTGACACAATCTTTGTCACAATGCGACGCTGGACCATGGTTGACCATGATTGATTTTCATATTGACACAATCTTTGTCACAATGCGACGTTCGACCAAAGTTCACGAAGGTTTATTTTCATATTGAGAAAATACTTGTTACTATGCGACATTTGACCATGGTTGACAACGGTTGTCATAATGTGACATTTGACCAAGAGACAATCATCGTCACAACGTGACCATGATTATTGACCATGGCTAACCATGATTATTGACCATGGTTGACCATGGATGACCATGGTCATCATAATGTGATGTTGGACCAAGAGACAATCATCTTAACATTGTGACTATGATTGATCATGATTGTTTTTTATTATTGACCATGATTGAATTTCATATTGAGAAAATCCTATGATAAACCCTAAGATAAATATTATAAACCAAGGTATATAAACCCTACAATAAATATTATAAATAGTAAAATAAATATGGTTGACCATCGTTGATTTTTCATACTAAGGAAATATTTGTCATAATGTGATGATGGACCATGGTTGACCACGATTAATCATCGTTTATTTCCATATTGAGATGATATTTGTCATAATGCAATGATCGACTATGGTTGACTATGGTTGATTTTCATATGTAGATAATATTTGTCACTATGTGGCATTGCACCATGATTGACCATGGATGACGATGGTTGGAAATAGTTGACCATGGTTGATTTTCATATTGAGACAATCTTTTTCATAAAGTGATGTTGGACCATGGCTGACCATGATTGACCATGATTATAAACTCAAGGGATTTATATTAAACCGTAATAATAATATTATAAACCCTACGAATAATAGTATACCCTAAGAATATGAACCCTTAGATTAATAAACCCAATGGAATACAATATTAAAAGCCTAAGGGATTATAAACCCAATGGAATAATATTAAACCCAAGGGATTAATGTTATAAACCCAATGTTTATAAACCACAAGATAAATATTATAAAACTTAAAATAAACATGTTTCACCATCTTTGACCATGCTTGATTTGAATTGAGACAATCCTTAGACCATTGTTGACCATGATGGATTGTCATATTGAGACAATCTTTGTCATAATGAAATAAATAAACCCAAAGTATTAATAAATCCAACGAATTAATAAAATGAGGGAATTATATTATAAACCCAATGAACGGTCATTGAAAACCAAGAGATTGGCTTGGCATAACATAGCATGAGTGAAACACCAAAAGTTGTGTTGCTAGAAAATGTTTAACTTTGATATCATGTCAAATTGAGGACTAACTAAATATAGTTCATTGTGGTTCACTTCAGCTCACCTACAAATAGACCATTATGCATGTGGTAAGTATGGTTGATCATGGTAATTATATTGACTATTGTTCACTATGATATCCATGTTGACTATAGTTGACAACGTCAAAAGTAGAAAATCATAATTACATGCATTAATATATAAATTAATTTATAGCCAAGACATTTTAAATATATAAATTAATATAGTAATAACACATCATTAATGTTACATTAAACTCTTATTAATATTATTTAAATATTATAATAATTTTATTAATGTGTTAATAATTTTTAATATATGTCTTAACGTGATAACTAAATATATTAATGTTAATAGGAATATCTATTACTATTATGAATATTATTAATAAAGTTATAAATCTTTAATATCAATATAAACCTTATTATTAAATTTTAATATTAATATTATTAAACTTTAATATTAAAATTAAACTTATTAAGCATTAATATTAATACTAATACTAATTTTATTATTGAACTTTAATTGTATTGATATTAATCTTATTAGTCCCTGCCTGGGACTAATAGCGATCGATCGATCGTTGACCATACATTAACCAGTCCTTTGACCAAAAAAATTTGTGCACTATCAAAGGTTAACCAAAGTTTATCTCTGCAAACATCGGTGTAAGAAATTTATGACCAAAGTTGCGAATTGGAGGTCTTATTGCACGCTTCACGTGCCCCGATGTTAAAATGAAATTCTGGTGTAATCTTTTTACCCAAACTTTTCATTTGAAAAATTATCCACAATGAATTATCCGGTGTAATAGCTTTATCCAAAGTTTCCAAGCATGAGGTTTTTCAAACTTTGGTTAAAAGTTTTTTTCCAATCTTGAATGTTTGGAACCATTCAATAAATGCGCATGAGGGTTTTCAAACTTTGGATACAGGATTTTTTCGATGCAGTAAGTTATGCAACCTCGCAATAAGACCTTCAAATTCAAACTTTGCATAAAAGTAGTTTTGGGATATAAAACATTGGTTAAATAGAGCATATCCACAACACGAATTTTGCATGGCAGTAGCCACTTGTCTTCAGTTGGCCACTTGTCTTCCGTTGTTCTTCAATTCTAAATGCTATATGGCAGCGTGCTCGCCCTTTTGCAGATTTCTCAAATACTATATGGCAGTCGGCATACCTGTCTTTCCCATCCCCTTTTTCATTTTGATGTAGGAGGCATTAGCATTTTTGCATTTTGCTATAGGAGGCATTAGCTTGGCTCCTTCAGAAGTCTGGAGAAATCTGCTTCTTCTGAAGTCTGAACAAAGCTGCAAAGCAGTCTCAAACATATCATTCACAGGTGCGCATACTTAAATTATTCACAGGATTCAAAATCTTAAATCTATGCCCATTCTACTCATTGTCATCGTTTATCTGAAAACTTTAAAATATTAGTGTTCGCTTCTATCAAAAGGGATCCGACGAGTGTCTCTGTTTGCAAAAGATTATGAGTCTAAATATTTCTGGATTGGGAAGTACCAACGGTGAAAACAAAATGTATATATATCTGTATCTGTTTCTGCATAATCACAACAAAATATATAAATTTGGCATTTTATAATGATATGTATTATAGATTCAGTGCGTTCAATTGATTTTGTTCCCTAATAATTAAATATTAAAATTTATAATTAAATTTTAGTAATTTTCAAAATATCATAAAAATAAGCATCTAGGACTAAGATACCTGGAAAAGTTGAAAATATCTGTAAATTTCTTTTAAGGCCTGCGTAGCTGCTACTCCATCTATCTCTATCTCGCCTTATTGTTTTTTATATATATCTACACTGACTTTATCAGAATTTGGAATGCTGATAAACTTCTCTGCCATTTTCTTTCTGATCCCCTTTGCATAATGTTGTCTGTCGCCCCCTTAATCCCACCATTTTCTTAGCGAGGAACTACTACCCGCAAGATAGTGGATGGGTCAATCTACACCAGGTAAATATCAGTAAAATTGTATTATTATTAAATGTATCCAAAGCGCTGCCTAAAAGGGTTTATGGATAGACACCGAACTAACGTTTACTAATGGTTTTGAATGCCATGTATTTAGAGGAATTTTTTTATTAATGGTTTTGAATGAAAGCATGTATCAGAATTAACAAGGAAAATACAACTCGTCTGCAACCTGAATTTGTTCCTCCAGCTTTCTTTCTTCAGTGGTCAGCACTGACTTGATCTTTGCTTGCAATTTTCAATTCTGGTCTTGAAGGGCTTGGAATGCCTTTTGCAAATGTGCAATCTTTTATGTCGCAGAGATTGGTAGGTTTGTCTCTGCGGGGCCTTTCGGAATGACTAAGTCAAAATCCTCAACTGCAGAAGCTAAAGACTCATAAATTTAAAATTGAGGGTTTCAATCTCCAATAATTTCAAATATCAATCTCTGAATGTCCAAAAAATTACGCTCTGGGTCTTTCTTTACAACTAATTTTACTGTTATTTTCATTATCGATATCTGGTTTTGTATAAATTCACTACATAAGGGATTGAGGGAATTAGAAGGGTCTTTCTTTACAGCTAATTTTACTGTTATTTTCATTATCGATATCTGGTTTTATATAAATTCACTACATAAGGGATTGAGGGAATTAGAAATGAGAACCTGGATACCAGCTAAGGCTCGAAAAAAGATCTTTGTCCGCCAAGAAAAACAGCTGAGGCATCTGAAACAGGATCTTTGTCCGCCAAGAAAAACAACAACGTGACTTGATCCTTGTCATTGTTAGCCTGGATGGATTCAAAGGCGGTGGAGAAATTTTCAGGAGTTGCATCAATCTAAGTAAAATCCATGGTTTCTTCCCTATCTGCAATATTCCCACCCAAACATTTCGGGAGGTTTCTGTTAGCATGTCGTATTACTTACTCTTATTGACGCGCTAATGTTTTGGTTATCTGGTTTATATGGTTCATAGTAGCTTTATCAAATCTTTTGAAAGGTGGCCGTTCACGGTTTAAGCAGGTTTTCCATGCAACAGGGAACGTGGCTTGCATCCAAGCCCATATGTCATCCAAATTTTTTTAGTATCATTTAAATATTGAGTCGAACCTAGAAATTGGTAAATTTTTTATTATAGCTTTTAGCATATATACCGATATGAGTGCTCAAGTTCCATGGTAAAACCAATGTTCATGCAAATTTACCAACATAGCAAAGAAATTCGAAACGAAATTCAGACCAACTTTAAAGAAAAATATGTTAAATTATTTGGTTTTCTTAGTCATGTTTTCCCGGCTCAGCCTAGTAGACTACATCAGTTACAAGATAGATATGTTTATTTGCAAATAGTCTATTTACAAAATGGATATATGCAACAAATTTTACAATAAATTTGATTGGCTGTAAGAGTTTCATTTGCCCGATCAATGAAAACCCAGAAGGAAACAAAAGCCCATCTATGAGCAGTTTCGGAGCATCTTCAAAATGACATTGTTTTATTGAAAAAGTGCGAAAATGCCATCAGTTTTAATGTTTTCCAGAAACTCAAATATGCTTCCCAAATCCACCAGCTAGAGAAATAGATTCTTGACTTCATTCAATATCAAATTCCTCTCCAATTAAGTCTTGAGGTTATGAATCTTGTAACAAAGTTGAAGAGCCTTCGCTCACTGTGCCAATTGGGGTTGGTGGATCAGAGAAAAGTAAATGAGATAGTCGTGCCCGGGCTAACCAACCACCAGTGTTAATCCATATTGTTGTTTCAGCAGCTTAGCCTTGCATATTTCACTTCCAATTAAGCTGCCATGCAGCAACACTCGTTACATATTGACTTAAAATTATTATGGTTAATTTTACATAAATTGTTATTATTTAATGGGCATTTTATTTGTTATAGGGTATCTTGGGGTATATGATGTTTAGAAATTTTTTTTAATGACCGTCTCTCTCAATGTGTTTGGAAGTGTGCAAAACTTATTTTTTTATGGTTTATTTTTATCTCAAAACCTCATTAATACTTTATTTAGAAATTCAAGGAATTAGAAATATATATAGTTGCAGAGAAAGTAGGACCGGCCAAAAGTAGGACTCACCAAAGGCGTGAGCAAATGAAATATAGTTGCAGAGAAAGTAGGGCTGGCCAAAGGCGTGGGCAAATGGAATAGACAAGTCATAGTGCTCACTTATCTCATAAGTCACAATGGATTTTAAGCGGATTCTCCTGGATAAGACAGCAGAATCTGAAATCCATATCCAATCAATTAAAATGATGAATAGAGACCATAAATGCTATTGATTAGGGTGATGCAAGTTAATCCATGGTTTTTACCCATCTGCATTAATTTTTATGCAAGCAACACAATTGGAAATTGTTAGTGATGTAAAGAATTAATTATCAAGGCTGTTTGTTTTCTATTGCAAACCATGGTCAAAAAAGGGTGCGAAGACTAAAGGAAGAGGACAGGGAACCGACTCGCCAGGTAATGGAAAGAACGCTAGAAATGAACCAGACCATTCTCTAAATACCAAAGGAACAACAAAGACGACAAAGCCACGTCGACTGATTTTTTAACACTAATCATTTGATTACTAAAATAAATGGAACAATATTTGCAATTCGAAGATCAAATTATTTTAAGATAGAAATGTGATTACACTAACTTGTTTTTAGTGGTCGTTGGCAGTTTGTAAGTGTAATAGACGTTTTTGTTATATTTATAAAACATAAACATCTATTAGGCTTACAAACTGTGTTACATCATTTACAAATTGCATTATATGGCATATATTTATTGTTTAAAAGGTGGTTTTTCATGCAGGGAACGTGGCTTGCATCCAAGCCCACATGTCATTGAAATGTTTTGGCCATAAATGCAAGCCCACGTGTCATTTAAATGTTTTCGCCATATATTTATTGTTTTACACAAATAAATTATATATATATATATATATATATATATATATATATATAACAATTAAAAAGTATGTTTTATATTTCTACATTGTAACAATGACTATTATACTATATAGTTAATTAGTTTTCCATTGACACTAAATTTTCTGAAATAGATGATATAGTTAAAATTTTCGTTGTTCATTCTGAAATAAAAGTTAATGAATTCGTTGTTCATTCTAAAATACATGAATTTGATATTGATAATGCAGAATTGATTTTTTAATTTTGTAACTTATTCGAAAAGTCTATTGAAAGCTCTTGAAAAAGAAAGGGCAGCATTGATTTCTTTCGCTGTCTCTATGCATTTTTATCTACAATATGCCAGACTTTTTTATATGATTGTTCATTTAATCCTATAGCATACACATAATATCTAATTCTTTTAACTTCTCTGCATCAAAGTCTCCGGCGTTTCTGAATAAAGACCTCGCGGGAAAGAGCTGTAGTTTCTCTACGCTCTCTTCCAAGGACAGAATCAATAGTTCCCAAATTCTCCAGAGAACAAATTACACACTGAAGTTGTTTTATCCTAGAAAGCGTGACTGTTATGTGAATGAGAAAAGTTGGTTTAGATCTGAAACATGAGTTCTTAAAAGATTAAGTTTATGAAATGATCAATACCCCAAACATTCAACTTCTATAACATATTAAATTGATACAACAATATATGGAATAATTGGATTATTAAACTACATTTATTAAGATTTGTAATATAAAGATTTAAAATATTCAGTCTACATAAATAAAAACTACTTATTAAAAAATAACAAAAAAAATTATATATCACAAATATTATATAAAATTTCCAAAATAAAAAATATATATCTAATTCGCCATAATTACACTTGTATAAAAATAAAAGTTCATCGCTCTTTCTATTTCATTTGAAGAGTACACCCATGTGAATTTTGAAATATTAAATTATATAATTTGTATTTAATAATTAAACTTGTCCAACACACTGGCCATTGTTTTATTACACATTCAAGTGAATTATGCGATTGTGTGATTGTTTTCTCTGTTCTGGAATAAGATGCCTTTGTGATAGCCTTCTATGAACGCATTAAATTAATATGAAAATTGTATTTCCTTTGAAATTAGATTAAGTGAATTATGCGATTGTGTGATGCAGATAGCAAGATCTTTCAACGCCATGCAGACAGCAAGATCTTTCAGGTAAGGTAGCAAGTTTGTTCGACGAAGGCAGGTTTTTAGCAAAACAGAAAGTTTAGACATGTTGCACAGAGCGTTTGTATTTTGTTGTTGTGGCAGACCCTGGCAGGACTACCGGTTGCATGCAACACTTGTTAAAGTTGGGGATTTAACCATTAACATCCTTATGTGTCTATGCTACATACATCGCTTCCATATGACATTCTTCAAGAGCATGTATCATTCCTTAAAAAAAATGAAAACTCAATTAATTCTTTCACATCAACTTTTGTGTTGCAACTGTACAATACAAGGCTTATTAATTATTTATCTTACCTCAAGAAAGAGACTGCGCTCTAGCTTAATCCAATGATAAAATCTATTATACACGTGCCTTTCTTAATATGAACCTACATGTTCGGTTCTATATATTACTCACTTCTATGTGGTTATTGATATCACAATTGGGTTATACTATTCATCCCATGTTGTTGTTACACATTGTCGGTGCATCCTTTGTATCTCATTGCTTTCTATGCACAACCTATATGGGATTCTTCTCACACAACATACTTTTTGTTATCTTGAGATTTCTTATAATAATTCCTAGGTTTAGTGCTATGTAATAACATATTACTTAAAGGTTGCGTTAAAGTTTTATGACACGTCTTAGCTTAGGGTCAGAGCCGATCATTCTAGATCAATAATTTTCTGTCTCAAACATTGTCACAAGAGCGAAATCAGTCTTGCATAAACTCAATGTTACATTAAGTAAGATTTCAGCCTTACATATGTCCTGGAAAAGATATGATGGTTAAGGCTAATGGAGTCGGAAACTAGGATAACCACCTCAAGGGTTACTGCTTAAGATTGGTCATTTGACACTTTAGCCGCAAGAGAGAGCTCTGCCACGAGCAGGTTGTACGGTTTTATTGCTTCCCGGCTATCTTTGCACAGTAATCATGGCAACAGCTTAAAGGTTCACATCATTTCTTCGTCAGATAACTATGGGCAACATTGTTATTTAATTCATTTGTATTTTTTATTGCTATATTTTTTGTCAAGGCTTTTTCATCGTTTTTTTTTTGTTCCTCTCTCTCTGCAAAGAAGTGAGGGTTTAGTCTAGGATGTTTCCAAACCTCAGTTTACATGGCAGGTCCAGCGTTCCTAGGTAAAGTCATTTTGTTACCTCTGTAGACGATTTAGATGATTCAGCTGATGTGTTATTTGTTGAAATTTCAGAGCGAATTTCGTAAATATGTGTAAAACTATATTAGTTATTGTTCAATTAGTTTTACACCTTAAACAACAGTTATGTAATGGAGGAGGCTCTTATAAACTTACGAATGCCCGAACTATTGTATTATGGAGAATAATTCTTGATCAAATAAATAATCCAATCCCTTTCCCCGTGGATGTTTCCTTGACACAGTGTCAAGGTTTTACCACGTAAAATATTGTGTTTACTTGTGTCATTTTTCATGGTCTAAAATCAGTTATTTAGTTTCATTTCTTCCTATTTTAATGAACCGCTCACACCAACAAATGGTATCAGAGCTAGGTCGAGAGCTATCGAGCCTCAGTTGAAATGAGCAGATGAGCAGTTTAGGAAACATTTAGTGGTTGAAGAAACGTTGGTAAACTTCTGGTTTAACGGAGGCAGTTAGTCAAGCTGTAAGAAAAAAAAAAAAAAAAGTGCAAATGATTTAGTGGTTGTGGAAACGTGACTGTGCAAATGTTCAGCGGGCATGTGTTGTGAGAACAAGAAAACGCTGCGCGGGCTGTGAAACAAAGAAGCTGATGGACAGTTCTGCATACCCGCATTCTTTTTTTGAACTTCCGCTTGAAGAGGCCGACTAACCTGATAATACCAATGCCGTAGTTTTTTTTTTGTTGAAGAGGGTTGTCGCGGAAAGTGAGTGACACAGCCGCACTTTTCTTTTTAACTGAACCTATCTCGAAAAGACGTGATCGCTGATACAAAAATCGAAGGTCTGATGCAGAGGAGAAATATTTAGAGGCCAAAGGATTTGAATCTATAAGTTGAAGAAAAATCAGAGGTATATTTATAAAAAAAAAAATGAATTTCGGTTTTGGAGCAGACGGATTAGAATGATTGATTGTTGAAACTGTAATTTGAAGAAAATAAAAACATAAGTATTGAAATTGTAAGTTGAAGAAAACAAAAACATAAGTAAATTTATCAGTTTCTTTTAATTATGTCGAGCATATGGTCTGAAGATTTTTTTAAAGAAAAAAAATAAATACATAAATTTCTATGTATTTGACTCAGTCTCAGGGTTTGAAATATTTTAAGAAAAGGGTTCATTGAAGAGCAAAGGCTTTTTGTCAAGGAAACAGAAATGAAGGGAATTCTTCCATAAAACTGTTGTAGATTTTTTTCAATCAATTTGAAGATTTTTTTTTAAGGAACAAAACTCTAAAATTGATTTTTTCGACAAATCAATTTTTTTTTTAAGAACCCTAGTTGACACATTGAAACCCTAAGGGGAAATAAATGGCCAAGATGATGAATGCAAAGTTCGAGGTGGAGAAATTCACCGGCAAGAACAACTTTTCTCTATGGAAACTCAAAGTTAGGGATTTTCTGGTGCAACAAGCGTTGCACAAAGCATTGGACGGGGTGAGTAAGTAACATACTAGCATGACAGATTTGGACTAGGAGAACATGGATGCTCAAGCTCTCAGTACCATTAGGTTATGCTTGGCGGATGAGCTTCTCTTCAACATTGTTGAAGAGAGTACAAATGCAGGTTTATGAGAAAAATTGGAAAAACTATATATGACAAAATCGTTAACCAACAAAATTTATTTGAAAAGACAATTGTATAGTCTTCGGATGAAGGAGGGTACAAAAGTTGCAGAACATTTAAATGTTGTTAATACACTTATCTACCAATTATCAGATATGGAAGTTAAAATTTTGGAAGAAGAAAAAGCTATAACCTTGTTGTGTTCCCTGCCCGAGTTGTGGGACCACTTCGTAATTTCAATCAGTTTGAGAACTGCTGATTTTTTGAAATTTGAATCAGTTGTGGGAGCCCTCTTATCTGAAGAAGTACAGAGGAAATCCTGTACTAAAACGGTTGCTCTAGAAGTGATGATAGCTAGAGGACGGTCAAAGGAATGAGGAGAAAAAACAAGGGGATCTTCGAGATCATAATCAAAGGGAAAGAAGTGTAAGGCGAAATCTTGGTACTGCAATAAAGGTATGATAGACGAATTTTTATCTGCTGAAGAAATATCTATGATAGATGAAAATTTACATGCATGTAATGTCTCTCAGGATTTTGGAAGTTCGATGTTATACTTTGGTGCTTCTCATCACATGTGTCCACACATAAATTGTTTTACTTCATATGAAGTTGTAAATGGTTGTTTTGTGTTTATGGGTAATAATGTATCATGTTAGACTGTTGGGATGGGAAATATCAGGATTAAAATGCATGATAACACAATTAGAATATTAACTAGTGTTAGACATGTACCTGAATTGAAGAAAAATTGATTTCTTTGGGAGTGTAGGATTCAGATTGTTATAAGTTTACAGGTTAGAGTGGAGCACTGAAAGTCTCAAAAAGCGTCGTAGTTTTTATGAATGCACAAAAGGTTGGAAATATTTACAGACTTAAAGGAAGTACTTAGGTCAGTGAATCAGCGATCATGTCAGAGAAAGAAGAAGAAGGTACTTGCCTATGGCATCAGCGATTGGGTCACATCAGCAGAAAGGTCTTTAGGTATCGATGAATTGCAAATTACTTCTTGATTTGAAATCCTTGAAGTTGGATTTCTGTAAACATTGTGTGCATGGAAGATAGTGTAAACAGAGGTTTAAAACTGGAAGTCATAATAGTAAAGAAATTTTGGACTATATTCATTTTGATCTGTGGGGACCATCTCATGTTGTATCATATGTAGGTGCTTTATATTTTTTAACATTTATTGATGATTTCTCCTGTAAATTTTTGGTATTTATGTTGAAAAAGAAAGTTGTTGTATACAATGTCTTTAAACAATTTAAAGTAATGGTAGAAAAAAGAACAAAAAAATCAATTAAATGTTTAAGAACTAATAATGGTGGTGAATTTACTTCTCTAGAATTTGAACAGTACTGTAAGGATGAAGGAATTGTTAGACACAAAATTGTTGCTTATACTCCTCAGGAAAATGGTGTTGTTGAATGTATGAATCAGACTCTTATCTTATACTCCTCAGGAAAATGGTGTTGTTGAATGTATGAATCAGACTCTTATGGAAAGAGCCAGAAGCATGATCAACAATGCTAACCTGCAAAAGGAGTTGTGGGCAGAAGCAGTATCCACTGCTTGTTATTTAATTAACGGATCACCTTTAGTAGCAATAAATTGTAAAATTCCTGAAGAAGTTTGGTCAAGTCAGTCTTGTGATGATTCACATTTAAGGATATTTGGTTGTGATGCTTATGCTCTTATTCCTAAAAATTAGTGTTCAAAATTATATCCAAAATCAAAATGTTATGTCTTTGTTGGGTATGACTATGTGGTGAAAGGATACAAGTTGTGGGATCCTATGTCACAGAAGATAGTCATTAGCAAGATGTAACATGTAATGAATCTTCTATTTTAAAATCAAATTTTGAAAGAATTAAACAGGAACAAGGGTTGCGAAATTAACAAATTCAATTGGAGGCTAGACCTTTCTTTAAATGTCGAAAGGAAGGAGAGACTTTTGGATGGAAAGGTGATGAAGATACAAAGGAAAGTGTTGAACTTTTTCAACCAGTTTAGCAACCAGTCACTCTAAGAAGGTCTACAAGGGAAAGAAAAAATCCCAAAAGGTATGAAGATTCTGCTTCATCTTTTGCTTTGATTACCGAAGATGGGGAACCTTCTTGTTATCAAGAAGCAGTAGATGATATGGATAGCGAAAAATGGAAAATGACTATGGAAGAAGAAATTGATTCCTTAGTCAAGAACAATACCTGGGATCTTGTATAACTTCTTGAAGGGAGAAGTGTTGTTGTATGGAAATGGGTCTTCAAATTAAAATGGAAAGTTTATGGAAGTATCGAAAGGTATAAGGTGAGGCTAGTAGCAAAAGGGTATTCTCAGGTTTAAGGTATTGACCTTCATGAGATTTTTTTACCAGTTGTAAAACTTATTTCTATTCATACTGTGTTGGCACTAACTACATTACTTAACCTTGAGTTAGAACAGTTAGATGTTAAAACAAATTTTCTACATGGTTATTTGGATGAAGAGATATATATGGAACAACCAAAAGGTTTTTTACAAGATTGCAGTAGAAGATTAGTTTGCAAGCTTAGGAAATCATTGTATGGCCTGAGGCAGTCGCCCAAGCAATGGTACAAGAAGTTTGACTCCTTCATGGTGAGCTAGAACTTTATTAGAAGTGAGTACGATCATTGTGTATACTTCAAGAGTTTCAGTGTCATATTCATTATCTTACTTTTGTATGCTGACGATATGCTTATTGCAAGCAAAAGCATGGATGAGATCAATAGTTAAAGGCTCAGCTCTCTAGGACATTTGATATGAAGGATCTTGGAGCAACAAAACATATCTTGGGCATGGAGATACATAGAAACAGGAAAAATGGTAAGCTTTGGTTATCACAGTAGAAGTATGTGGAAAGAGTACTTGAAAATTTCAGTATGAACAATGTGAAACCTGTTAGTATTCCATTAGCTTCCAATTTTAAGATTTCTTCGGTTTTGAGTCCTAGAACTAATGAAGAAAAGCAGTATATGTCTCGTGTACCATATGTAAATGCTATAAGAAACTTAATGTATGCGATGGTATCTACAAGACCTAACATTTCACATGCAGTTGGAGTTGTCAGCAGATTCATGGCAAATCTAGGTGAAGAACATTGGCAAGCAGTGAAATGGGTGCTTCAGTATTTAAAAGGCACAAGTGATCATTGCATCATCTTTAATGGTAGTGAAGGAACAATCTGCAAATATGTGTACGCTGATTATGCAGGTGATTTGGACAAAAGTAGATCTACTACAGGTTGTGTCTTTACTCTTGCAGGTGGAGCAATTAGTTAGATGTCAAAGCTTCCAGAAACAGTTGCATCGTCTACTACCAAATTTTAATATATAGTTGCTTCAGATGCCAATAAAGAAGCAATCTGGTTAAAGGGTCTACTTGATGGGATTGGAAGGATGCAGGAGAAAGTGAATGTACTCTGTGACAGTTAGAGTGCTGTTCACTTGGCTACAAATCCATCTTATCATAGCAAGACCAAGCACATTTATGTAAGGTATCATTTTATGAGACATGTGATCGATGGCAGAAAAGTAGCTCCCAGGAAGGTCCATACACAGGAGAATTGTGCAAAAATATTCATGAAGCCAGTTACAGTAGAGAAGTTGAGATGGTGTTTAGGTTCACTTAGCTTGCAGAAGAGATGATGAATGGGCATGGGCAAGGGATTAGGAAAAATGTTGTGAAGGTGGAGTTTGTTGAATTGACAACGAATTTCGTAAATATGTGTAAAACTATACTAGTTATTCTTTAGTTAGTTTTATACCTGAAACAACGATTACGTAGTGGAGGAGGCTCTGATAAACTGATGAATTCCCAAACTATTGTATTATGGAGAATCATTCTCGATCAAATAAGGAATCTAATCCCTTGCCCCGTGGATGTTTCCTTGACACACTGTCAAAGTTTCACCACGGAAAATCGTGTGTTTACTTATATCATTTCTCTTTGTTTAAAATCAGTTATTTAGTTTCATTTCTCCCTAGTTTAATGAATCACTCATACTAGGATTATTGACAAATCATTTCGTTCTTTGTTAATTCAAGACAGGGTTGTCATTCTTACTAGGGATTATGATTTGGTTATGCGATAAGGAAGAAAATAAATGACACAAGCACTCAAGTAGGTAACTTCTACCTCTATACAACTAGGTTACTATACTTGCCCTAGTTAAGTGTAATGTTAAATTTCAAAATTACAATTTAAACAATCAATAACAATGGAACTCAATCGATTACACATGGCTAATAAAGAAAACATTGACACTTTCATTATCCTGTCACATGCACAGAGATCTGGTGGGATTTATCCATTTATCGATGTATGTGTAATGCACAACCATCCTATCTTTACATCCAGACTTCAAATTTCTAATCAATATAACGATATATTTCAGAGGAGAAAAAACGTTGATTTTATTTGTGTAGTAAAGTTAGTACATTTGGATCCATGAGGATGCAACATAAACCTGAGGAAAGATATTAGAAATATAATGTGTTGTGACAGGATCCAATCCATGTCAACATCAGAGTAAAACACAATCCAAAGAAAAGATATAGGTAGAGCTCAATATCAATGGCAGTCCATGAAAGTGGCTAAGCAACAAGAGAAAAACATGTTCCCAAAAATCCCAGATGTAAAAACCAACATAGTGATGAAAAGAAAAAGAAAGATAGTGAAATCAATGTGAGGGAAATGCCATGTGACCAACATCCAACAAGTCTCCATCTACCCCCAATGAAATATAGAAACCCTCCAATGGTTCGATGAGCCCAAGCTTAGATAAAGCATCAACAACTTTGTTATGTGCCATGTGTAAGTGTGTATAGGTAAAACCCTCTACAAAATCTCGAAAATATTTGATACGCTACAGCCAGCCTTGTAGATGTGGATGACAAATGTGTGAAGATCATAAAACATGATTGATGATAGCTTGGGAATCTCCATATATGTTGATGTGTTGAATCTGTAGATAATCCACAAACCATAGTAGGCCCCAAAGTGTCATAGCCTCTGCCTTCATGTTAGTCCCCTCTTCGTCATTCTGTTGGCCGAATAAATCGATCTTGCAGACAAGACCAATCTCCCTAGTATCAAAAGATAGTCTAGCAAGAAACAGACAAACAAACCTATCTTTCTCTAGACATATGTGATTTATAAGTAAATACTACGAAGGTGTTAAGATCCTACCTTAGATCCAGTGCTTGTTAGTTGTAGTCATCCTCTAGTCGTTCAAAAGAGTTATCTTTGAAGACTTGCAATCACAAACAAGAAAACATTAAATAGCACCTGCATAGCAAATATTATAAAACGTGCCTATTATGGAGATCAAGGAATCCATAAAATAAACCATGAATTAACAGCTTATTGAGAAAAACAAATATATTTGTATTTACTTTGAATAGTAGAAGAACTTTACAACCTTTTCAGCCTTGACGTTGAACAAGTTCTTCCTGGGGTCTGAAACAGGAATTTCCTTTACTTTGACAAGTCTTGCACTCTTCCAACTGAGATTCATAGAGGTATGTAATATCTCCTCATAAAAACTCAACTAAAGAAGACTAAGTTCCAACAACATTTTCCCTAAAAAAATAGTAAACTTCTAACTCTAACCAGTTAACCAGCTCAATGCTTCTTTTTATAGTGTAGAGGAGGAGGTTACATGTCCACCTATGAAGGGATAGAATCCTCTTTCAAAGGAATAAGCTCCTCACATCAAGGAGTTAGCTCTTTAAGGTATGGGATACATGAACCTTAAAAGAGCGAACTTGCCACCTCAAGAATCCTTCCAAAAGCTTCTTGAAATAACTGAAAGTGAGTTTTTTAGAATATAATTGCGCCTTTTTAACTTTTACAGGGGTTTGCACCTTTAACACAGAGACAGTGTGGTCAGGTGCACTGGAGACATGACCATTAGGTGCGGGACCGCAAGTAAGACAAAGAGAAAGTGCGGAACCAGAGTTTTAAAAACTTTTGAGAGCTTTTCTCTTATTTTCAAGGCTTGATATGAGGAACTGATGTTTTAGACTTGTAGAGGAGGAAATTATGAGTGGTAATGAACACACACAGATAGCAGAATGTCAAGGTGACAATTTTCAGTGCAACACGTTCCATTGTATCTTGTATTGTGTGCAGTCACCCATGCAAATCCAAATCTCACACTCGCATCTACCACCCTGTTCAGCACCATCAAAGAAACCTTGCCAGATTTGACCATATATGGTTTCTTGAAATTGATAGGATTTTGTACATGCATCGATAACGTTGCAATTAGGAGATTGATTTCATCACTACCACTGCGTGGCTAAGGAAATCAAATTAGTTAATGAACTAACCTTCACTTCCATGGCCAAGGAGTGCTCCTAATGAATCCAAATCTCCTAATTTTCCCTGATGGCCATGAAATTTAAAGTATGGCATGAATTTGTGAGTTGGAACATATTAGGAACATAACATATTCCTAACATGGCCACAAAAGATTGGTAGAAGAAAAATTGATTTTATTAAATTATAAAACACAATGAATACAAGATTTTATTTTAAATTATAATTTCAATACTTATTTAGATATTTTTAATTATTATTATTTAAATTTTAATTATTATTTTAATAATTATTTATATTAATAGTTATTTTAATTTAATTTAATTTTTAATTTTTTAATAACAATATTTTTTTTAAGTTTGTAAAAAATTATTTTAATAATAATAACTTTTATATATATATATATATATATATAATATAAAAATTATAGTCATTTATGTAAACCATATGCATTTCCACTATGGACAAGTCACCACCACCAATACTCACCACACTACTTTAAAAGTCAATTCACTTTTAATTAGTTCACTGCGAAACACCAGAACCATTGAAAACCATTGAGACAAAGCATATACCAAGAATTAAAATAGTGAAAACAACTGAACTATTGATAAGAAATTCTAAATGTTAAAAAAAATAAAATAAAAAATTAGTCAAATTCTATTTTTAAATTTATAATGAAAGAAAATTGAATTATTGAATAGTGAAAGAATACAGTTGCCTTAAAGAAAAAAAATAAGAAAAAAATAAAAGTAGTTAAAAGGAAAAGGAAGAAGGGAGAATGGAGAATTTTTTATTAAAACTAATATTAGAATTTGTTTTCAACCTTATAAAATGTTGCTTACAAAAATTAAGTATATTTACATTATGGTTAAAAAGTATTTGTGTAGGATAAATTTTATTAAAGTAAAAAACAATAGGTATTTTTAAAATATAAATCACATAAAAATTAAAAAATATTTAAATTATATAAATGGTGTTTATAGTTAAAATGGTTTTAAACCTTATAAAATGCTGCGTACAAAAATTAAGTATATTGACATTATGGTTAAAACTTATTTGTGTGAGATAGATTTTATCAAAGTAAAAAAAACAATAGGTACTTCTAAGATATAAATCACATCAAAATTAAAAAAATATTTAAATTATATGAATCCTTGTTATAGTTAAAAAACAAAAAGAATTTTTGATATAGAAATTAGATAAATTACTATATAGTTCCAATGTTTTTAAACCTTATAGAATGTTGCTTACAAAAATTAAGTATAAATTAAGTATATTGACATTATAGTTAAAAACATACTTGTGTGAGATAAATTTCATCAAAGTAAAAAACACAATAAATACTTCTAAAATATTAATCACATTATAAATAAAAAGTATTTAAATTATATAAAGTGACGTTATAATTAAAATGTGGTAAATTTTAGCACACAAAAAAAATCAATTTTGATATATAAATTAGATAAATTGATATATAGTTGAAATGTTTTTGTCAAGTAAACTTTATGAAGTAAAATTGAACGGTTATTTCAGATATAGTGAAAAACTAATATATATATATATATATATATATATATATATATAGAAAATCTATCTTAAATGTAGCTTTATTAAGTGTTAAGAGGGATCAAATTTTTTAAAGTGCAAACTTTTTTTTTCAAATTTTACACCAGGAATTTTTAATTAAGATAAAAATTAAAAAATTTAATCATTTGAAAACACGATAAAGGCTGATTTAAAAGGAATATAAATTAATGTATAATTTAAATGATTTATATAACTTATTAATGATTATGAAGATAAACTAATATATAATTTATATAATTTAACTAAATTTAATACCAAAATAATTTATCGGAATTTGATACTATAAAATGGTAGACTAATTTTTGGTTTTTTTTATTAGAGTGGGACAATGAAAACATAGAATGTTCACTGTGCATCAATAGCCATCCGCTGTTTTGTTAATATTAATTAATAATAACTATGCTATTGATTTTTGTGGATATAAATTGATTTTCTATAATTTTATCGCTAGATATTTTCATGGAAATTTTCGCTAAATATTTTGATTGAAAAATTCACATTTAAAAAATCTGTTGAATTAAAAACTTAAAGGGTTAGGATTAATGATAAATGTAATATTAAAAATATATATATTTTTTTTTATTTAAAAGAAAGTTATAAAACAGTTGATAAAAATTTAAAGAATCTATTCAATTAAGAATTTAAAGGGTTAAGATTAATGATAAATCCAGTATTAAAAAATATATTGATTTTTTATTTAAAAAAAATTATAAAAAAGTTAATAAAAAATATTCCAAATAGTTTGAAACACTACGTATTTATTAGATTAGATGGAAGGAAAATAGAAATAATTAAAAAGAAAAATGAAAAGAGAAGCAGATTAGAGTAGCCAAATTCTAATTGTAAATTTATAATGAAAGTAAACTAAATTATTGTATGGGTAAAAGAATAAGTTATCTTAAAAACTAACTTAAAAAGAAAATTGCAAATTTATAATGAAAGTAAATTAAATTAAATTAAACATAAAGAGAAATTTTGGCTAAAATAGATATTAAAATTTCTTTAAAACTTATAAAATTTTCAAATATCTATTTAAATTTTGTAAGGATAAATCAAATCTTATTTTTGATTAATAGATCTAACAATTTTTTAGTTTATATGGTAAATTATGCATTGGCTAAACATAGGCCCCACAACTTAAGTGGAAATTATGTTTTTAGAAAAACTATAAATTGATATATGAAATGGAGAAGTTAATTACCTACTAAAGGATAAACCTACTAAAAGGTAATGATTTGCACAACTTTTTGTGGGTAGTAGTATCACATTTACATTTGTACTTCTTACTAGAGTCCTTCCTCAATAGAACTAATAAAATAAACAAAATTTGGTTTCAATTTAAATTAACCATCATCCTTGCATATAAAAATAAATTACAATTAAAAAATATTTATTTAAATAATATTAAAAATAAACATTTTTATATAATTTTATATATATTTTTTTAATTAAGTTCTTGAAAAATAAATATATTCATATTCCCAAAAAAAAACAATTTAAATCTAAATTGCAACATTTGTACAAGTGAAAATATTTTTTTTCCCATTTAAAAGAAATAAAGCATCCCCACAGGGAAAAAGGTATTGAAATCTAACTTCGCATGTGGATGTGGATAGCTCCTAAGACTGCAGAAGATTTACGAGCTGAACTTTCTCAAATATTCTTTACATTACTTAATTTTCTCCAAACCTCGCTCTATTTCATTTTTCTTTGTTTCAATTTGGATGATGACATGTAATAATGATTGTGATGAAGGGAACAAAAGCATACATGATCATACAAGATAAATAATCTCAGTGAAGGGGCTAGATGAAAATGTAAAACTACTT
This sequence comes from Pinus tabuliformis, assembly GCA_031772625.1. Taxonomy (NCBI): domain Eukaryota; kingdom Viridiplantae; phylum Streptophyta; class Pinopsida; order Pinales; family Pinaceae; genus Pinus; species Pinus tabuliformis. Next base: position 658,826,787 of record CM062817.1, read on the forward strand.
GCATAATCAATTTAATTGTTTTTTCATTTTAAGTGTTTTTTATCTAAGTTACTTATCTCTCTATTATATATATATCCCGATTAATTTACAAAGGCATTTTCCTATTGGAAAAAAATCTATATATTTCTATGGTAGTTATGGTAACAAGGCCCAGGAATCGAATCTCGTGAACAAAACAACGATCAAGAGCAGCAACAACATAAACGATATAGTGTATATAAAGCTCTTTCACACCTGTTTGGTAGGTGGGGCTGTGAAGTTAGTCATGAGGAGATTGTATCTTATACTCGTCAGAAGATGTGCCTCCTAAATTCAAATCAAATTGATAAATGAAAATCACACATTTATGAGATGTTGAGGTTTGTTACCTAATGCCATGCCATAATAATTATCTATGTTTTCTCTTCTCTAATCTCTCAAAAGATGTCAATAAACATAAACATAATTGATGTATTGGTACCTATTTTCCTTTCAATTTTGTTAAATAGCACAAAGATTTTCTCATTATGAAGACTTCAAACTTCATTTTCTTTCTATTTGTATGTATTTTTAGATTTTCAAGAATGTCGAGATGATTATCCAATGTCTACATGGGTATCCTAACTTTTAAAAGGCCACAATTATTTCCCCTAGCTACTTTACTATTCTATTTAATCATTGGCTTCAAATCTTGCACATTTCCATATCAAAGAAATATTCATTTGACTAACAAAAATTAATGGCATTCAAATTGTAGCTACAAAAGAAAAAATTATCAAATCATACTTTGGTGGAGGACCTAGCACTTCTATTCATTGAGACCAATGTCATTAATATCAAGTTTTCCATTGACTCCAATAAATTTCTCATCTACATTCAGAATCTCAATCATTATTTATTAGACAATGGAAATCCAAATGAGAAATAAAAGGGATTAAAAATTTTGTTAGCAGACTTCCTAGAGTCATCCACAAGTAGCGTTGAAGTGCATAAAATACCACACCCATTACCACATAATTCACGGTTAGTAAAACAAATAGGTTTTAACAAAGTTAAGTCCTTAAAATAAATTTCAAAATTAATAGTAGGCTAACAAATTACCCCTCCAATAGAATTCTTGGTGTGTAGGATAACTTCCATATAGCGCATTGGCTGCATCGTGAGTTAGCACATTTTTTGCCCATTTTACTCCTTTAAGCATTCATGATAAAATTTGAGAGATGGATGTCGATAATGCATCTGCTAACATTTACACATGCCATTAAGTCTGCACTAAGATGCTCAATTGAATTGACCAATGAGATATTAAAAAATTAATTTTGTAAGTGCATTAAATATATATATATATATATATATATATATAAAATTTAATTTCTAATGTTAAAATTGGGCTATTATAAAATTCAAAGATAAAGTATTCTTAGTCAAAATGCAAATAGCAAAGTGCAAATAGATTGCTAGAGTCTTTCCTTGGCAGGGACTAATAAGGAGATGGTGGTGCTTCCCCTAGCTACATTTTCAAATAAGTTATTGCTAAACATTCTTACAATTATAAATACCCTATTTGATTTAATCGAACCAAAATTCTTGTTTTTTTTCTTTTTATTCATTTCAAATAATCAATGACGCATTAGAAATTAAAAAACACCCTCAAAATTTCAACAAGAAAATTCTTATTTGTTCTCCTCTTATTCATTTCAAATAATCAATGAAGCATTAGAAATTGAAAAACACCCTCAAAATTTCAAAAAGAAGATTATTACAACCTTAGTTAATTATGGAAGCCCGTCATTCTTCATCATCTAAGATCGCGAATTTTCATCATTTTTCTTTATTATTGTTTTTTCATTCTTTTTCTTTATTTTCTTTATTATTTTTCATTATATTAGTATTCCATTCCTTATTTCCATGTTCTTTGTTTTATTATTTTTAATTTTAATTTGTTAACCCTTTTGTTCATTTCTGATATCATTCTTTATTCATGAGCTTTATGAATTACTTCTTCCACCCTTATCTTGATAAATTTGTGCTAATTTTTATTGATCATATTCTAATATATTAAAGAATTTGGAGGTGCATAAGAAACATTTCCAAGTAGTTTTGCAAATGTTGCAGGAACACCAACCGTACGCCAAGTACAATAAGTGTGACTTTTATAAGGATTATATACAATACTTGGGACATATAACTGATGTAGAAGGGATAGCTATTGACCCAGAGAAAATCAAAACTATTATGGAATGGCTGGTTCCTAGTAACATTGTTGACATTCAATATTTAATGGGCTTAGTGGGATATTATCATTGTTTTATTAAGGGATTTTCTAAGATAGTTTATCCTATAGCTCTTTGCAGAAGAAAAGAAAAACTTTCAAGTGGACCGTTGATTGAAAGTGTAGCTTTGAGCAATTGAATCATTTGTTGACCACAACCTTGGTATTCAAGATTGCAAACTGAGAGAAGGAGTTCATTATCTGCACTAATGCATGTCAATAATTAGTGGGAGGGCTATTGATGAAATAAGGAAAGGTAATTTCCTATGAATCTCAAAAATTGAAAGAGCATGAATAGAGATACTTTACTTATGACTTAGAGTTAACTACGGTAGTTTATGTTGATGACCGAACATAAAATTTTAAGTAGTTTCTTTAAGCAGGCTAACATCAACGCATGGCAAGCCCGATGGACAAGCTCTTTAAGTGAATTTGATTTTGATATTAGACATTTAAAATGAAGAGAAAGTTGTGTGGTTGATGCATTAAGTAGGAAATTATATTATATGTATGAAATATCCTATAGTTAGATGGAATTCAATTTATCAAATCAGATTAAAGAAGCTATGGTTAAAGATCCAAAATATATGTTCTTATGGAAACAAACTAAACAGGTAAAAAACTTTCTATATCAAACTAAATTTGGCATAAATAAAGAAAAAATTTTGACTTTTAGGGGAAGGATATATTTTCCTAATCAAATGAGTCTTAGGTAACTAATATTGGATGAATTTCATAGGAGCACTTATGTTTCCCATCCTGTATATCGGAAATTATTTTTTCTATAAAAAAGAATTATTTTTGGCCCAAAATGAGGATGGACATCACTGAATATTTCGCCAAATTCCTGAAGTGTCAAGAAGTTAAGGCTGAGCACCAACATCCAACCAATTTTATCCACACACTATCTATCTTAGAGTGGAAATGGGAAGTGATTACGTTAGAGTTTATAACTAGTTTTCCTAAAACCAAGAAACAAAATGACTCGATCATGGTGGTGGTAGAAAAATTGACTAAGGTAACCCATTTCATCCTTGTTCAATCTACATATAACATTGTGCAAATTGCAAACATATTTATGTAGGAAATATTAAGACTACACATGATGCCAAAGGTGATGGTTTCTGATAGAGATGTGAAGTTCACATCGACATTCTGGAAAAATCGATTTACTGATTTAGGTACATATGTTCAATTTAGCACTGCATACCACCAAGAGACAGATGGGCAGACTGAGCAAGTGAACCAATTACTAGAGGATATGTTAAGTATATATGTAATGCAACAACTAAGTAAGTGGGAGGAATAAATTCACTTAGTGGAATTTGTGTATAACAAAAGCTATCATGAATCATTAATGATGAGTCATTTTGAAGTCTTTTATGAGAGGAGGTGTAGAACACTATTCAATTAGAAAAAACCTGGAGAGAAGCTACTTTTAGGACCTGCCATGCTAGAAGAAACAAAACAAATCATGGAAAAAGGTTGGTAGAATTTGAAAGTTTCCCAAGATAGACAGGAAGCATATGCAAATAAGAAAAGGATTTATAAATACTATCATGTAAGATACCATGCATATTTTTGAGTGAAGCCCAAGAAAAACACTCTACGATGGGGTGGATCTGCAAAATTATCCCCTCGATATTGTGGACCCTTTCAAATCCTAAAAAGAATTGAACCTATTACATTATAGATTGCACTACCTAGCCATATGCGAGTCCATAATTTGTTTAATGTCTCCTTTTTAAAGAAATATGTATATGAATCTAGATATGTTATTAACTAGAAAGATGTGGAGGTAAGGATCTAATAATTAATTCTTTTTTAATTAAAAATGCTTGTTGAATATTAACATAAATTAATAATAGTTATATGATGTTCAATAGTTCGAATCGGATGGAAAGTTCCTGGTAGAGCCCCTATGTATTCTCAATAGAGAAAAAATATTACAAAGGTGAGCTATCACCGAGGTTAAAGTGCAGTTGAGACACTTTAGCCTGGAAGAGGACACTTGGGAGGATAGAAGCTTTATGCGAGAAGAATACCCTACCCTGTTCCAGGGGAAATATTGAACATTGAGGACAATGTTTTGCATAAAGGGGGAAGATGTAACAACCTCCCTGATCATGTAAATATTTTTTATTTACATTTACTGTTTAAGACTTGGTAGATTATAGACTAGGTGAAAGTCATGAAAGGGAACTTTAGATGTTAAAATTTATTTTTTTGTTTTCGTTTAGAAACAAAAATGTTATGTTAGAGAAAAACATAAAAGGAAATCTTTAATTTCCAATTAGTTGAGACACTTACTTCCTCCAACCTTCAAGATTAAAACATCTCAATTTTTTGGAAAAATCCAAGGAAGTGAAGAGAAGGAAGAAAGGTTTGAGGCAACGAAAAGGATAAAGGAAACATTGAGTGGGAGGCTACCAATGTGAAGCAGGAGACTGATAAGGGTGTTCTTGAGCTGGACAAGAGCGAGTGGAAGCCTTGAAATTTAAAAGTTCTTGGCTGGACTGAGAGTCAGTGAGGTCTAACAGCATAGTACTATCTACTAGAAACTTTGGAAATTAATAAGGCTCAGGGAGAGAATTGCACGTAATGGCCAATTTTGTTGGCTGGGTGGAGGAGTCTTCATCCCAAATTAATTCCATGATAAGTGAAATATATGTAGATAAGTACATTGAAATTACAAATTAGATATAGTTCTCTTTTGAAGAAAATATGTTTGGTATATTCCTTTTGTGCAAAAGAAAATGGAATGATAAATTACATATTAGATATAGTTTTGCTTTAAAGAAAATATGTTTGGTATACTCTTTCTCTATTAAAGAAAATGCAATGATAAAGATTGAAAGGAATGGTTTATTTTATTATTTCCGTAAAACTCAGAATGGGAATATAAACCCCATGATAGGCTAAATATATGCAGATAAGTACATTGAAATTACAGATTAGATATAGTTCTATTTTAGAGAAAATATGTTTGGTATATTCCTTTTGCGTTAAAGAAAATGGAATGAAAAATACAGATTAGATATAGTTTTGTTTTAAAGAAAATATGTTTGGTATACTCTTTTTGCGTTAAAGAAAATGCAATGATAAAGATCGAAAAGAAAGGTTGATTTTATTATTTCTAAACTCCTGTTACTATGACTAGAATAAAGTTACTATTACTGGAATAAAGTTGTTCACATATATTTATATACGCGTTTAGAGTAAAATTTTGGTGTTAAGAAGGGAACAACAATTAGAGCTGAGGGAAAGAAAGTAGAGAATTTGAATATGCAAGTCAATTTATAGCGAATACTAAAATTTAACGATAACTAGATATAAATATTTATTAGATAATTCTATGTTGCAATTAGAGTATGTTGGAAACAGGTTAGTTCTCGTCCTGGAACCAGAGGTCCATTTGGAGATCAATCCTTCTTCCTAAATACATATACCTAATACCGAGTGCGGTATGGACAGATGTCGAGGGAGAGTAACAATGCTGACTGTGAGACCAGAGGTGGGGTGGTTACTCTTAACCGTCCGAACAAAACCTAGGTTTTCAGAGCGTCACCCAAGGCGACCAAAGGTAAGCGTGAGAACAAAGAACAAATGCCTCATACAGATAGAGCGATAGTTAATATTGCGGGTGCCAACTAGAGATTCGCGAGACTTCTCCAATAACACAATGCAAGCCATTGCTCTTAACACAAAAATGAATATATGGCCATTACTAATGTTTACGCATAAGCCACTATATTGCTCATGATAGGAAATACCTTGAAATGTGAAAGTTTAATCTAAGAATTTAGATTCGTGAATATATATATATGTGGGGTAAACTCAAAAGTCCGCGTGTATATGTTGCCCGACTATTTAATAGTACTCAAGGAAACCATGTTTTCTCCTTAAGACATGGTAATAGAATGGTTAAGTGGCAGAAATTGAAGGGGTGAATGATAATTTTTTTTTTTTTTTTTGGTGCTAGTGGATGTTACATTTACAAGATAGTCATTTTCAACCTTTTACATTCTTCTTAGGATTGTTTTAGGTTAATAGAAGTCCAGAATAGTTATGTTAATTGAATTTTATGGATATAAATTAATTTTTTATATTTTTATCGTCTAATATTTTGATTGAACATTTTTCCCATGAAAATGTTGAATGGAGAATTTATAAGTTTATCATAATTTATTATAAATGATATTTTAATAAAAAAATAAAAAATAAAAAATTATTAATTTTTTATTTAAGAGGAAATTATAAAAAATTAATAAAAAGGTTTTAATATGAAATATTAGATATTAGAAAACATATAAATGACTTAAAAAATGGAAAGAGAAGGGCAATGAATTGCATTATAATATCAATTGTAAATTTATAATAAAAGGAAACTGAATTAACGAACTAATGGAAGAACGAGCTGCTTTAAAAATAATTAAAAGAGCAACGAGAATTTAAAATATATATATATATATATATATATATATATATATAAATGGAAATTTTGAATAAAATTAATATTAAAATTTATTTCAAATATTTTTAAATTCTTAAATAGTTATTTAGATTTTTCAAGGAAATCAAATCTTATGCTTAGTTCAAAAGTTCAATAAATTTGTAATTCAAATTTATGCTTAGTTTAAAAGTTTAATAAATTGGTAATTTTTATGGCAAATTATATAATGGTGAAATTAAGAGATGATGACACTTTCTATAATCATATTTTCAAATATTCCAATCTTTTTTATTCCATTTATTTTGATTTTGATTTTTCATTATATTGGTATTTCATTTTTTATCTTTATTTTTAATTTCTTAAGATTTTATTATTTTTCTAATTCTTTAATTCCTTTATTCTTCTCCCTTATCTCTCAGACTTCTTGCTTGCTCAGATTTTTCAACCTCTTTTTGAATAATTTCTTCTCATATTTAATCTTTTAAAATTATTTTTTTTATCTCTTGTGTTTTTTTTTAACTCTTTTCTTAAATTACCACAAGGTATCTAATCATTTTCACTCTCTCAATTAAAATATTTACACTATTCTCAAATAATAAATTAATATTTATTTGTTTTTCTTTAAGAAAATAATAATTAATATCAAATTTAAATATTTTCAATCTATATCATTTTTTATTCTAATTTTTAATTGTCCTCAACAATAAATTAAATGTCCATTCAAAACATTAAAAAATAAATATCTCAAAACATATATATATATAATTTAATGTGATAATGAATAATATACTAAAATAAATCTTAATATATTTTAATAACTTAATAAACTATAGATAGATAATATATTAATGATGTTTCTATTTTGTAATATGTAAAATATTTTTTTTTATAAATTATATTAACATATTGTAGTAGGTGTAAGAGGGGTGGCGTGATCTTCTGCCGCGAAATAAATAGAGACTAGATTTTTTTAGGGTTCAGGTTGAGCAACAAAGATGAAATTTTCTGTAAGTAAAAGAATAAATTTTCTCAAGGATTCAATGATCTCGAAGGTCAAATCAAATCAACGTCCTTCGTTTCCAGTCATGGTGAATAAAATTCTTATGCAATTGGAAAATTTCTAGGATGTTTCTCTCTTTTATATTCTCACACACTTATATAAGGATGATGGCAAATTGGGTAATTATAGGGCAATGATTGAGCTTGGAATATTATAATTAATAATGAGCATTGGGTATTTTCTCGAGTTACTCAATAAAGTTTTATGTGTAATATGGAGAATGTGAGGAACTATTTTGGATGCTCCATTTTTGGGAGAAACACTAAATGTAATTGTTTGATGGTCAAAATTGATATATGTAAGGAGATTCATCCACTTGGTGCAGAATATAAATGGAGGCCTTCACATGGATAGACTATGTACTCCACGTCTCTTCCCCAGCTCCTAGCTCCTTAACTTCATTAGAATTAACATATGGAATGGACTACAACCAAACCTATATTAATTGGGACCATTTGGGAACATTCAAGTCACCTATCTGACTGAAATTCTCCAAATTGTCAAATCTTAAATGCACAGTGCCATCACTTAGGTTTGGTAATCGTATGTATAGAAAATCCCTCTTATGTTGCCGATTTCCTGACCCGAGGAGATAAGATTTAATGTTGTCTCCATGGTCTCACCTCATTAGAGGCATTGTGGAAATGTTATATAAGCCACGAAATTTTAGTTTATGTTCATATTTTCCATATGATTCCAGGCGTCCTTAGTGATTTCCTATCATTTATCTGGAATGTGTAAGTATGGCAACTACAAATGGGCATGTTCCAGAGACGAAGATGTAAAATTGGAAACAATCTATGGAAAACTTGTTTGAGATGTCAATCAACATGGATGAACACACAGATAGAAGACTAGAGCTTGTTCAGAATGAGAAGGAGGCAACATTCAAACTATTAGAGAAAAAGTACAAATGGCTTCAAACAATAATGGATAGAAAACTTGCAATCCAGGAGTGAAATTTTCTTTTATAGTAGATGAATGTTGGAGGTAATGAGCTCTTTGCAGGCAATCTAGATTTAAAGAATGGTAAAGAAGAGATAGACATAGACACACAAACTAGGGTGTTTGGATGCACTGCACCAAGAGGTGGCTCATTCCACAATAAAGAGGTGATCCAGGACAGAGATATTCAAGCTTGGCCTTCAAGACTCATTTTATTTTTTGTGTTAATTTATTTCAAGTATGTCAAACTTCTAGTTCAATTTTGTAGGAAATATGGATGGTTTCAATGTAAAATCTTAGCCTAGAAAGCCCGTAGATGCAAACAAATTATGTTATGGATATACTAGACATTGAGGTAGTAGATATTAATGAAGCATGTAAATGGTTCTAGCCATGTAACTAGATTTTCTAATCGATAAACTACTCGTTATGTTAAAAAAAAACCTATCATTATTATTGCATTTCAAAATATTAATACTATCACCAGGATTAGAATATCCTATCTTTTATTTTCTTTCCCTGTTTTTATGTTCAAAATCAAGTTGATTACCAAATTTGGTGAATGATGCCTTTTTGTTTATGGGAGAGGGGACAGACCTTCACCATGTAATTGGACTACTAAAATCTACTAAAGTATACATATTCTACGCCTCTAAATTTGAAATTTAAACCTTCTAAAAGTAATATTAATTTACAAAATAGTGTTATAATTTTACCTAATTAAATTATATATTACAAAATCATATATGTATATATATTTGATTATGATGATGATTATAATGATGGTTAACATCCACTAATGTCGAAATAATGTATTGAACTTTATGAAGGTAAGAGATTACTCAAATTCTTTAACACTTTATTTTTATGCTTGGAAAATATAAAGAAGCTTTCCAAGAACAACATGGTTTTACTAACTTCAATGCTAAAGAATGTTGGTAGAGTGAAAAATATTTTGAAATTTAGATTTAATGTGGGTATAAGTTGGACATTATAAGGTAAAGTGATTTTCATTTTCAACATTATTGTTGTCTTGGCATGGGATTTTAGTAATTGATAACGCTCATTTTCAATATTAAGCTTATGAGAATTTGTTCTTAATTCAACAAATACTTATTTTCTTCCTCATACATGTCAAGGTAAAGAGAAATTTGTGGTTTTTCAAGTTTGGCTAGTTATTAAGCTTATGAGAACTAGTTCTTACTTTAACAATATTTATATTCTTTCTTACACTAGAAAAGATAAAGATAAAAATTTGATGTTGGAAATTGGGCTGATGGCCTCCTCTTATCATATTTTAGTTTCCTTTTTTCCTCTAAATCTTTAGAATCAGATCATATCTCATTATATTTTGATATAATAATTATTTTTACATTATTCTTATCCAATTTTTTTATTTTTTTTTGTTTAGGAACATTTTTATCTCATTCACACTTCTGCCTAATGTGATGATTTTAGCGAGAGTGAAGCCCAGTTTTAAAAAAACTCTTATATTTCATATTATTTAATTTATTCTTATGCATAATATATTAGTCATATCTGCATCGTTTAGTCGCTTTGATTATATTAGTCATATCTGCATCGTTTAGTCGCTTTGATTTTACGTTATTCGGCATAGACTAAATTTTTGATTTTATGGGGAGGTGATGCAAACGTAGAAAGTTTGTTTCATCAACAACCGTGTTTGATCGAGAGTTTTCTTCATCATCTCAAAAGTTGTCGACAAATACGTGGCATCCATGCAAACCGATCGTAACGTGAAGGGCGTGACATAGGTGAGAGCATCTCCATAATTCAGTGAATTCAAAGTCAGTGAAGACTTTGGGAACTTCTCCGTGAGTAGTTGAGTGGATAGCAATAACGCCGACCTTTGTGTTGTCAGTACGTAGAGGATTTATCGTGGGAACGATTCATGCACTCGAATATATATTTATTTAAAATGTTCTACAATTATAATATTAATATGGTTTTATATCATTTTTTAAGTTAATAGGCTTACGTTTATCATGTATTTTTAAAATAAATAGAGATATATTATTGGTACTGGAATTTAATAAAAAGTGGGCATGTAATTTATTTCGTGTTATAAGATATATATTAATAAAAAAATTATTTTAATATTGGTTATAAATAAAATATTTTAATATTCAAATTAAATAAAATAATTTGATATTAATTTTATACATAGAAAAATAATGTAATTAAAAGCAAAAAAATATTTTTTTGATTTTTATATGGGAAATTTATGTAATTTATTATTTTAAAGTGAATTTATGTGACTTTAAAAAATAGTGGTTTAGATCTAAAAATTGTACATTCTTGTCTTATCGTTTAAGTAGGAGATCATACCATAACCAAAACTATATCTTACATAAACTGACATGCAACATACAAAACATGGCATGATAAAACTCAAAAAGGCTCTTACAATGCTCCAGGTCTATCCAACTATAAACAAAAGCAATTTCAAAAACTAAAAAACTAAAATAGAAACCTATATCTTCATCCAATTATGGGAGGGAATCATAGTCTCATCCCCTACTAGGATTAGACTTGCTCGATCAACAAGAGGATGCGGATTAAAAAGTTTCAATTCTTCCACTACCTCTCTGTAGAATTGGCAACTTAAAATGTTTGAAGTGTGGACATATCTACTACAACCAAAAAAATTCCACAATATCAACAAAGTAAAACCTAGGTGAGGCCACAATATATGCGCAACTTGTTTCTTTGACATGTTTTATAATTTTTATAGTTGTATTTGTCAATGTGATGTATATATCTATATATATATATATATATAATCATAAATAATATTACTAAGAATTGGCATAGATTCATTTTTAACTTTGGATTTTCTAAGAAACGAGAGGAGTCAAATCTATCTAGGTGTACACTCATCATGAAATTTTGCACTAAAAAAAAAAATCCATTTTGAGAGATTTCATCCATAGGAGTGCTAGTGTTATCATATCGAAATTTCACACTAATAAGTAAGCATTAAGAAACACTCAAAGTCAGTGATCGACACATTCAAGGGTGAAATTTCTACCTGGATACACCACGAAATCCAAAAACCAAAAGCTTGTCTAATGTTCAATTTAAAAAATTGGACTACACGGGTGCAACATTACCATAAATTAGTAGTCACGCAGTGGTTTCTTTGACAGTCGTGCGGTCACGAAAAATTCCAGCCAACACCTCGAGCCATGAACTTGCTTGAGAAAAACTCCAAATCTTGACATGATGGGTTGACAAATTTAAGCTTTGAACCCCAAGATGCTTTAAAGGCAAGGATCTATAGCTCTCATCTCATTTATGAGGTAAACCACAACATTGATGAGCCAAGGGGAGGAGGAGTGTCCAAGAAACTCTATAAATACAAGTTGTATGAGAGCCAAGAAGAAGAAGAAGCAAATAATTATTATGCTATCAAAATTGGTCCCTAAGCAATCAAGCATTTGATTGAGAAGAGGATTTCATCATTGAGAGAGTCTTCATACTTGTTTGGGAGAGAGGGGAAGCTTACAAAGAGATTGAGGAAATGAACCTCCTTGTTGAGAATTTTTTAGCACCATTGCTCAAACAATTCTCTCCAATTACTTTTAATTGATCTATCGTATTGCTTCTACATTCAACAATCAATAAAAAGAACCATTTTCAAATACGTTGTTGATATGTTTCCTCCATTAACAATGTTTATGTGTTTATTTCTTAGTTTTTAGTTTTTATTTGATATATGCATTTTCTTCATTACTTACAATGTTTTGTTTACCCATGTTTGTCCACTAACAACAACCAATTACTTGTGATCTCCTTGCAAACTTAGCTTTTCTTTTGTTTAATTTGATTAAATTCTATCCTAGAAACCTTAGTAATTTTTAAAAGGGCATTTTGCATAATAATGAGTTAAGGTTTGACCTCCATGTCAGTTAAGTTCGTCCCATTTGAGATTCAACTTCCTGATGATTTTAGTGATCACCTTCATTTGAAAATGTCGAGACTCCCAAACTAGCCTGACCACAAGGTGATATATGCCTTAATGTGCCATAATATTTTTCTAGGTTTTCTCTAAATGATTAATGCATTTAACTCAACTTCCTCTAGGAACTTGGTTCTATCTAAGAACCACGAAAAACAATATTTATAAAGTCTATTAGCAGGCACAATAGCTATAGTATTTTCCATTGTTAGAGTTCACTGACATGAGTGAAAAGTCTCTGTAACACATTGTAATAAGACTTATTCCCAGTGAGTCCATGTCTACCATCATTTTGTACAAGTTTGTCGAAACCATTATATATACACACTCATTCACATATGTAGATACACATATATAAATGCATACGTAACTACAACTTTATTAGTACATCATGGAGGTTGAAGGCATTAATTGATTAAGTGTAACAAGGTTCCATTCATGTTCACAACATGCTACATATGGTTCATTTAAGAGTGAAGCTTCCTAATGCTCAAAATGAGAAACCCTTTGATAGTTCTGGCACACTTAGCCATGGAATTTCATACACCTTAACAACTCAACTAGATTCTTAAATAGACATCAAGAATAAATCAATAATAAATGGTATATCAACATTTAATGGAACATTTTAATTCTTGCATTCGAAGCATACAAACATATTCATGCATCACATCTTATTGCAAACACGTGTAGGAAGATTTAGTCCATTATTAACATTGCCAAAACACTCTTGGCCATAGAATGCCATTAACTAGAATTAAAATTCAACAACATGTACATGGAGAATGAGTGAATTCCTATCACTAAAATATTAGAAATTGACGGAGGGACTTCAACTCTCCACCTAACCATAGGAAAACTGCAACTCGATTTTTCCTCTAGCTGACCACCGATGAGCTAATCGATGACCCATGGCAGTGCTTCTTTTGGAATTTGTAATTCAAACTTTGTTGGGGTATTGCTTATATTTCTAGGAGTGAGGAGTTTGTCTATGGGTGGTTTATTAGTTGTATTTTCAAGGAAAACACTACAAAATCAATGGAAAACTATTTGGGTGGTTTATTAACCTACCCTGCATGCATTAGGTGGTTTATTAACTTCCCTAATAAGCACCAAGTGGTGTATCAATCCTTTCCACAAGAAATCCATTGATTTCCACCTTTCCTAATGGTTTATCAGCATTTCAACAAACACTTGAGTGGTTTATCAGCCTACTGGGTAAGCAATCTACACCTAATCATTCTATAATCCTCCACTAATCTCTTTCAGCTTGGACGCCTCAATGCAAATGATTTGATGCATTAATATTTTGTATAAGACCTGGTGCAACTCTTTACATGAGATTTCACTCGCCCACTCTGTGCGCTCTAGAATTTTACTTTCCACTAGATTCTCCTTCTTGATTTCCTCTCTTCTGTCCCCTTTTGCTTGTGTTCTCACCTATTTTTACTAGAAATTTTGTCGCTCCATGTCATGGAATGAAATCAAGAAAATTAAATATGATAACTACCCATATTTGCATCATTTTTGTTTCTAACTATCTAATGGTCACGTGTTCTGACACACCAACCCACCACTGGCAACTTTAGATGAACCATGGATCTGTCATTATCTCTACCTTAGGCGATCCAATAAAATTTCATTGCATTTTTATATTTACAAAATAATCTAGCCAGTTGTGATCCTCCATGCTTTCATAACATAGTTACTTAGAATTACAAAAACCGGGGTCAACATAATAGGTGTTAAAATGGTGGGAGGTGCAACTTAGAAGGAAGCAAGTGCATATGGAAAGGTAGAAGATAATTGTGGATGCAAGCTCTTAGATCATTGGTTAGCGTGCATAGGGAAAAAATCAAGCTCTGGGTCTCTGACCATCAACCTTACATCTTCTTCATTGCATTAAGTTGGTAGCAACTCTGTAAAAAATTTATACTAATTCCCTCCATGTCCATCTGTTCATGGTGCATTATGGGCATTGGTAAAAGACTTTTGAAGGTGTATGTTGTTGCTCTTTTTCTTTTAACTTTGAGGGTTTTTCTTCCTTTGAATTTCATTTATTATCAATGATTTATTTCTCCTGAAATTGGGTATTGGGTACCCCATCCCGTGGATTTGTTTTGTGAGTTATTTCTACATAGTCCTTCATACTATTGTTAGTCTTGGAGTCTATGCAAATAATTCGGTTTCCTAGTTGGTCTTCTTTTTGTGGCATTCTTGGGGAAATTGTCTTTTCCAAATATTTTACTTTGTTGTTCATTTCAAAGGGGTCGAACTGCTTTTGGGGTTTTTGGATTTGGTGGGATTTTCACTTCTAGATTTGTATTGGAATAGTGGTTATTGTGGACTTTATGCTACATGAACCAATGCATTGTCTTCACGGGGATAATGCTCATGGCCAACAAATTTTGTCACGTGTCTAATTTTAGAACCAAGAGCTGACAACTACTTACTATTCAATGACCTCTCTGAGTACTCGACAGGATAATCAACAGTTTGAGAATCATTTTTCTGAAGAGTGTTAGGCCTATTCATATTCAAAGATATTAGAGGATGTTTTTTGCTAGCTTCACAACCTTGGTCACGCCAGGGGAAGAAGGAACCAATAAATGCATTCTACAACTCTCCACTAGTAGCTAAAGACCTACTAGGAAGAGTTATAAGAGATAAACATTTGGACATGAATGCCATCATTTCTTTCTTGAATGATATTCAACAGAATCCACGGAAACAAAAAGCATGCCTTGACAAATTGGAAGCTTGCTTAGTTCACATGGAAAGTCATATCTAATGCAATTTTAAACCTATAGCGCCACTTGGCTTGAGTGCAAAAGATCTAACTCATGTGAAATCAATAGACACCTAAATTGGCTACCATGTTATGGCTATTTCATAAAAATTCCTTTTTGGTTTTATGGTATATTTGGGTAAGTGTTATGTTCTGGCTATGTCATTCCAATTTGCTTTTGGTTTTGCCTTATATTTGGGTAAATATTATTCCTTGTTTCTAGGATATACTTTGCATTTTCATATACGAGCCAATAAAATGTGGTTTCCTGTGTGGAAGAAAGATATTGGTATATTTTTTCTTATTAGTGATAGTACTCTGGTTTTCAGACAATATAATTACACGAAGAAAAATAATTATCATCAAATTACTAAACTCCAAATCTAACATTCCTAAAGAAAATTTAAGTACAAACCTTTCCTTATTTTACATTTAAATTTTTTCCATCCCTCTCTATATTTAAATTTAAAAACAAATATATATATATATATATATATATATATATATATATATATATATATATTAATATAAATATTAAATCAAAATAAATGCAGTTGTCTATAAAGCGACTTTTTGAAAGCCTTTCCGGCGGGTTTTTCCGGTCGAAATCCGGCAGGAATTTATTTGAATCGCAAGTTTGATAGCTAGTTTCTGCAAAATGAAAGCGTCCCAGGGGTTTTTCAGGGTGCTGAATCCAAATATGCAGTTAAAAAACCATTTTAACTGAACAAATCAAGATTTAACCTCAATTTCTTTCGCCGGATTCCGTCACCGGAATCTCCAAAAAGTCGCATTATAAACAACTCCAAAATAAATTCTATATATAAATAATTTTATTAAAAAAAATATCTTCATCTCACTTCCCTATTGTCTAGCCATGCTCTTACCGTGATACAAGATATATTTCTCTCCATATTTCAGTTATACTCTGACGCGTGTATTAAATGAATATATATATTTTGCATGCAATTCTAATACAATAAATATATATATAACCTAGATTTGTAAATATTCGTTAGGTTTGGTCACACGTCGCATGCAATTCTGATGCAATAAAAATATTTTCCTTAAGTTTGGTGAGATGTACATGTTACTTTCTAAAAGTTGGTAGTTATAGGTTAACGAAAAATATCTTTAAACTTTTGTCAATGCATGGTTTGATATAGATAATACGTATTACGTTCTAAGAGTAGGTAGCGTGATATTGATATTTTGATGCTACATGGAAAATTCTTTTGCCAAAAAGTAACCCTTATATCAAAAGTAATATAGTAAATGTATTATTTTATTATTATTATTATTAAAAACAAAAGTATCATAATATTTAATTGTTAAATTGATGCGGTTTTAGAGTACAAGTATTACTGCAATTTGACAGACTTAGAGCTGTTTCAGGTTCGTTTTCAGAAAGGATATTTCAATTTTTTTTTGGCAGTATGCTTATCGTGTAAATTATATATTTAGAACATGTTATTATGTGTATAAGTATTAAACAATAGGTTTATTATATGTATAAGTATATATGTATAAGTATTTTTATATATTGGAATTGGATAAAACAGGATAAAATAAATGATAGATTTATGTATATATTGGAATTCTAGCGAATGTTTTCAATTGAATGATTGGAAAACTTTAAATTGAAAGATGAGATTTATTAATTATTTTTTAAATTTTTATTGTTTAATATTAATTTTGTGAAAATTAATAAAGTTATTTTAAATGAGTAATTGTTATTCTGTTGTTAAATGGTTAAATGAATTAGGTGAAATTAATACAATTTCATAAAGAAGTGATTTCCATCATAATAGAAAGAGTGCGTTTATTATTCTTATGGCAATAGTAGCTATTATATATCAATTTAGTAAATTAATTCAAGAAATATCATTTTATTAATACCCAAACTCCTTTGCCATTATACCATGGTTGACAACGGTTGTCATAATGTGACATTTGACCAATAGACAATCATCGTCACAATGTGACCATGATTATTGGCCATGGCTGACCACGAATATTGACCATGGTTGAGCATGGATGACCATGGTCATCATAATGTGATGTTGGACCAAGAGACAATCATCTTAACAATGTGGCTATGATTGATCATGATTGTTTTTTATTATTGACCATGATTAAATTTCATATTGAGAAAATCCTATGATAAACCCTAAGATAAATATTATAAACCAAGGTATATAAAACCTACAATAAACATTATAAACGGTAAAATAAATATGGTTGACCATCATTGATTTTTCATACTAAGGAAATATTTATCATAATGGGATGATGGACCATTGTTGACCATGATTAACCATCATTTGTTTCCATATTGAGATCATATTTATCACAATGCGATGCTCGACCATGGTTGACGACGGTTGACAATGGTTGACCATGGTTGATTTTCATATTGAGACAATATTTGTCATAAAGTGACATTGGACCATTGTTGATCGTCGCTGACCATGATTAACCATGATTATAAACTCAAGGGATTTATATTAAACCATAATAATAATATTATAAACCCTATGAATAATATTATACCCTAGGAATATGAACCCTTAGATTAATAAACTCAATGGAATACAATACTAAAAGCCTAAGCGATTATAAACCCAATGGAATAATATTAAACCCAATGGATTGATGTTATAAACCCAATGTATATAAACCACAAGATAAATATTACAAAACTTAAAATAAACATGGTTCACCATCCTTGACCATGCTTGATTTTCACATTGAGACAATCCTTAGACCATTGTTGACCATGATTGATTGTCATATTGAAAAAATCTTTGTCATAATGCAATAAATAAACCCAAAGTATTAATAAATCCAACGAATTAATAAATGCAAGGAATTATATTATAAACCCAATGAACAGTCATTAACAACCAAGAGATTGGATTCGCATAATATAGCATGAGTGAAACACCAAAAGTTGTGCTGCTAGAAAATGTTTAACTTTGATATCATGTCAAATTGAGGATTAACTAAATATAGTTCATTATGGTTCACTACAAGTCACCTACAAATAGACCATTATGCTTGTGGTAAGTATGGTTGATCATGGTAGTTATATTGACTATTTTTCACTATGATATCCATGTTGACTATAGCTGACAACATCAAAAATAACCAACTATAATTAATATGCATTATTATATAGATTAATTCATAGCCAAGAAATTTTGAATTTGTAAATTAATATAGTAATAACGCGACATTAATGTTACATTAAACTCTTATGAATGTTATTTAAATATTATAATAATTTTATTAATATGTTAATAATGTTTTATATATGTCTTAACATGATAACTAAATATATTCATATTAATCAAAATATCTATTACTATTATCAATATTATTAATAAAATTATAAATCTTTAATATCAATATAAATCTTATTATTAAACTTGAATATTAATATTAACTTTATTATTAATAATATTAATATTATTAAACTTTAATATTAAAATTAAAATTATTAAACATTAATATTAATACTAATATTAATATTAATTTTATCATTAAACTTACTAATTTAACCATTTACATCCTTATGTGTCTATGCTACATACATCGCTTCTATATGACATTCTTCAAGAGCATGTGTCATTCCTAAAAAAGAAATGAAAACTTAATTAATTCTCTCACATCAACTTTTGTGTTGCAACTGTACCATATTGGTCTTAATAATTATTTATCTTACCTCAAATAAGAGACTGCACTCTAGCTTAATTCAATGGTAAAATCTATTATACACTTGCCCTGCTGAATAAGAACCTACATGTTCGATTCTACATATTACTCACTTCTATATGGTTATCGATATCACAGTTGGGTTATACTTTTCATCCCCTGTTGTTGTCACACATTGTCGATTCATCGTTTTTATCTGATTGCTTGCTATGCACAACCTATATACGTCGTTTTTATCTGATTACTTGCTATGCACAACGTACTTTCTGTTTTCTTGAGATTTCCTTTAATAATTACTAGGTTTAGTGCTATGTAATAACCTATTACTTCAAGGTTGCGTTAAAGTTTCATGACTCTTCTTAGCTTAGGGTCAGAGCCGATCATTCTAGATCAATATTTTTCTGTCTCAAACATTGTCACAAGAGCGACATCAGGACAACACAAACGGTTCAGCCAGCATTTGTTGTGAGAACAAGAAAAGACTGCACATGCTGTGAAACAAGGAGGCTGGTGCACAGTTCTGCATAGCCGCATTCCTTTTTTGAACTGCAGTTTGAAGAGGCTGACTAACCTGATAATACCAATGCCGCCGTTTTTTTCTGTTGAAGAGGGCTGCCACCTGAAAGTGAGCGAGATAGCAACACTTTTTATTTGAACTGAACCTGTGTCGAAAAGACCTGATAGCCGATACAGAAATCGGAAGTTCGGTGCAGAGGAGAAATCATCACAGGCCAGAGGAGCTGAATCTGTAAGTCGAAGAAAACACATAAGAGTATTTATAAAAAAAGAATTGAATTCTGGTTTTGGAGCGGACAGATTGGAACGATTGGGTGTTGAAACTGTAAGTTGAAGAAAACAAAAACAGAAGAATTGAAACTGTAAGTGGAAGAAGACAAAAATAGAGGTAAATTTATGAGGTATTTTTTTTTTAATTCTATTGAGCATACGGCCTAAAGATTTTTTTAAAGAAAAAATAAATAAATACATAAATTTCTATGTATCTGGGGCAGTCTCAGAGTTTTAAATATTTTAAGAAAATGGTTCATTGAAGAATGAAGGTTTTTTTTTAAAGGAAACATAAATTAAAGGGAATTTTTCCAGAAAACTAGTGTAGATTTTTGTTGTAGACTTTTTTCAGTCAATTTGATTTTTTTTTTTTTAAGAAACATAATTCTAAAATTGATTTTTTTGACAAATCATTTTTTTTTTAAGAAACCTTAGTTGACACACTGAAACTATAGGAGGAAAGAAATGGTGAAGATGATGAATGCAAAGTTTGAGGTGGAGAAATTCACCAGCAAGAACAACGTTGCTCTATGGAAACTCAAAGTTAGGGATTTGCTGGTGCAACAAGGACTGCACAAAGCATTGGACAGGGTGAGTAAGAAACCTTCTAGCATGAAATATTTGGCCTGAGTGGACTTAGATGCCCAAGCTCTCAGTACTATCACGTTATACTTAGTGGATGACGTTCTTTTCAACATCGTTGAAGAGAGTACAACTGCAAGTTTATGAGAAAATTTGAAAAAACTATATATGACAAAATCGTTAACGAGTAGAATTTATTTGAAAAGACAATTGTACAGTCTTTGGATGAAGGAGGGTACAAAAATTGTAGAACATTTAAATGTTTTTAATACACTTATATGTGAATTAGTTGATATGAAAGTTAAAATTAAGGAAGAAGACAAAGATATAATCTTGTTGCGTTTTCTACCCGAGTCATGGGACCACTTCGTAACTTCAATTAGTTTGAGCACTATTGATTCTTTGAAATTTAAATCAGTTATGGGAGCTCTCTTATCTGAAGAATTGTGGAGGAAATCTAGTACTTAACAACTACACCAAAACCGAAGATAGCCAGAGGACGGTCAAAGGAAAGAGGAGAAAATACAAGGGGATCTTCAAGGTCAAAATCAAAGGGAAAGAAGTGTAAGGAAAAATGTTGGTATTGCAATAAAGTTGGACAACTCAAGAAAGATTGTTGGAAATAAAAAGAGACTGACAACCCAAAGAAGGAAGCAAATCATGTGGATTCAGGTATGATAAACGAAGTTTTATCTGTTGAAGGAGTGTGTATGATAGATGAAAATTTACCTATATGTAATGTGTCTTAGGATTTTGAAAGTTGGTTGTTAGACTCTGGTGCTTCTCATCACATATGTCCACAGAGAAATTGGTTTACTTCATATGAAGTTGTAAATAGTAGTTTTGTGTTTATGGGTAATAGTGTATTATCTTAGACTGTTGGGATGGAAAATATCAGGATTAAAATGTATGATAACACAGTTAGAACATTAACTAGTGCTAGACATACACTTGAGTTAAAGGAAATTTTGATTTCTTTGGGAGTGTTGGATTAAGATGGTTATAAGTTTATAAGTCATAATGGAGTGTTGAAAGTCTCAAAAGGTGCTCTTGTTGTTATAAAAGCAGAAAAAGGTCAGAAATCTTTACAGACTTAAAGGAAGTACTCAGGTTAGTGAAGCATCTATTGTATCACAGAAAGAAGAAGAAGGTACTCACCTATGGCATAAACGATTGGGTCACATGAGTGGGAAAGGTCTTTAGGTATTGATGAATCATAAGTTACTTCCTGATTTGAAATCCTTGAAGTTGGATTTTTGTAAACATTGTGTGTATGGAAAACAGTGTAAACATAGGTTTAAAACTGGAAGTCATAATAGTAAAGAAATTTTGGACTATATTCATTATTACTGTGGGGACCATCTCCTGTGGTATCATATAGAGGTGCTTTATATTTTTTAACATTTATTGATGATTTCTCATGTAAAGTTTGGGTCCTTATGTTGAAAAATAAAGTTGATGTATTCAATGTATTTAAACAATTTAAAGCAATGGTAGAAAAAAGAACAAGCAAATCAATTAAATGTTTAAGAACTAACAATGGTGGTGAATTTACTTCTCTAGAATTTGAACAGTACTGTAAAGATGGAGGAATTGTTAGACACAAAACTATTTTTTATACTCCTAAGAAAAATGGTGTTGTTGAACGTATGAATTAGACTCTTATAGAAAGAGCTAGAAGCATGATCAGCAATGCTAACCTTCAAAAGGAGTTGTGGGCGGAAGCAATATCCACTGCTTGTTATTTAGTTAACAGATCACCTTCAGTAGCAATAAATTGTAAATTTCTTGAAGACGTTTGGTTAGGTCAGTCTTGTGATTTTTCACATTTAAGGATATTTGGTTGTGATGCTTATGCTCTTATTCCTAAAAATTAGCGTTCAAAATTAGATCCAAAATTGAAATGTTATGTCTTTGTTTGGTATGACTATGTGGTAAAAGGATACAGGTTGTGGGATCGTACATCACACAAGATAGTCATTAGAAAAGATGTAACATTTAATGAATATTCTTTTTTAAAATCAAAATTTGAAAGAATTTAACAGGAACAGGAGTCGCCAAATCAACAAATTCAGCTGGAGGCTAGACCTTTCTTTGAACGTCGAAAGGAGACTTCTAGAGGAAAAGGTGATGAAGATACAATGGAAACTATTGAATTTTTTGAACCAGTTTAGTAACTAGTCACTCTAAGAAGGTCTACAATGGAAAGAAAAGCTCCCAAAAGGTATGAAGATTTTGCTTTGATTACTGAAGATGGGGAACCTTCTTGTTATCAAGAAGTAGTAGATGATATAGATAGCAAAAAATGGAAAATGGTTATGGAAGAAGAAATGGATTCCTTAGCCAAGAACAATACATGGGATCTTGTAGAACTTCCTGAAGGGAGAAGTGTTGTTGGATGCAAATCGGTCTTCAAATTGAAACAAAAGGTTGACGGAAGTATCGAAAGTTATAAGGCGAGGTTGGTAGCAACAAGGTATTCTCAGGTTGAAGGTATTTACTCTCATGATATTTTTTCACTAGTTGTAAAACTTGTTTCTATTCATACTGTGTTGGCACCAACTGTATTACTTAACCTTGAGTTAGAACAATTAGATGTTAAAACAACTTTTCTACATGGTGATTTGGATGAAGAGATATATATGGAAAAACCAAAAGGTTTTGTACAAGATCGCAGTAGAAGATTAGTTTGCAAGCTTAGGAAATAGTTGTATAGCCTCAGGCAGTCTCCCAGGCAATGGTACAAGAAGTTTGACTCCATGGTGAGCCATAACTTTATTAGAAGTGAGTATGATCATTGTGTATACATCAAGAGTTTTAGTGGCATGTTCATTATCTTACTTTTTGTATGTTGACGATATGCTTATTGCAAGCAAAAGCATGGATGAGATCAACAAGTTAAAGGCTTAGCTCTCTAGAACGTTTGATATGAAGGATCTTCGAGCAACAAAACATATCTTGGGCATGGAGATACATAGAGACATGAAAAATGGTAAGCTTTGGTTATCGCAGTAGAAGTATGTGGAAAGAGTACTTGAAAAGTTCAGTATGAACAATGTGAAACATGTTAATGTTCCATTAGCTTCCCATTTTAAGCTTTCTTCCATTTTGAGTCCTAGAACTAATGAAGAAAAACAGTATATGTATCACGTATCATATCCAAATGTTGTAGGAAACTTAATGTATTCATTGGTATCTACAAGACCAGACATTTCACATGCAGTTGGAGTTTTCAGCAGATTCATGGAAAATCTAGGTGAAGAACAATGGTTAGCAGTGAAATGGGTGCTTTAGTATTTAAGAGGCAGAAGTGGTCATTGCATCATCTTTAATGGTAGTGAAGGAATACTCTGTGGATATGTGGACGTTGATTATGTAGGTGATTTGGACAAAAGGAGATCTACTACAAGTTATGTCTTTACTCTTGTAGGTGGAGAAATTAGTTGGATGTCAAAGCTTCAAGAAACAGTTGTGTTGTCCACTACCGAAGCAGAATATATAGTTGCTTCAGATGCTAGTAAAGAAGCAATTTGGTTAGAGGGTCTACTTGATGAGACTGGAAGGACGCAGGAGAAAGTGAATGTACTCTGTGAAAGTCATAGTGCTATTCACTTGGCTACAAATCCATCTTATCCCAACAAGACCAAGCACATTGACGTAAGGTATCATTTTCTGAGACATGTGATCGATGTTGGAAAAGTAGCTCTCAAGAAGGTCCATATATGGGAGAATTGTGCATACATATTCATGAAGCTAGTTATAGTAGAGAAGCTGTGATGGTGTTTATCTTCTCTTAGCTTGCAGAAAAGATGATGAATGGGCATGGGCAAGGGATTAGGAAAATTGTTGTCAAGGTGGAGTTTGTTGAAATTTGACAACGAATTTCATAAATATGTGTAAAATTGTATTAGTTACTATTCAATTAGTTTTATATATGAAACAATGGTTATGTAATGGAGGAGGCTCTTATAAACTGATGAATGCTCGAACTATTGTTTCAGAGAGATTCATTATTGATCAAATAAAGAATCCAATCCCTTGTCCCGTGGATGTTTCCTTGACACACTATCAAGGTTTTATGGCATAAAATCTTGTGTTTACTTGAGTCATTTTTCTTGGTCTAAAACAATTATTTAGTTTCATTTCTTCCTAATTTAATGAACTGCTCATACCAACATTATGACAAATCCTTTTATTCTTTGTTAATTCAAGATAGTGTTGTCTTTCTTACTAGGGATTAGGGTTTGGTTATGCGATAAGGAAGAAAATAAATGACACAAGCACTCAAGCAGGTAGCTTCTCACTCTATACAAGGAGGTTACTATACCTGCCCTAGTTAACTGTAATGTTAGATTTCAAAATTACGATTTAAAAAATCAGTAATAATGGAATTCAATGGGTTTCACATGGGTAACAAAGAAAACGTTGACACTTTTATTATACTATCACATTCATAGATATCCAATGGGATTAACCAATTTATTGATATGTTTGTGTGATGCACAACCATCCTCTCTTTACATCCAGAATTAAAATTTCTAATCGATCTGACGATATATTTCAGAGGTGAAAAAATGTTGATTTTGTTTATGTAGTAAGATCAGTACATCTGGATCCATGAGGACGCAACATATACCTGAGGAAAGATACTAGTAATATAAGGTGCTGTGACAAGATCCGACCCATGTCAACATTAGAGTAAAACACAATTCAAAACAAAGATATATGTAGAGCTCATTATCGATGTCATTCCACGAAAGTGGCCAAGAAACAAGAGAAAAACATGTTCCCAAAAATCCCAGATGTAAAAACTAGCATAGTGATGAAAAGCAAAAGAAAGACAGTGAAATCAATGTGAGGGAAATGGCATGTGACCAACATCCAACAAGTCTCCATCTACCACCAATGAAATATAAAAGCCCTCCAATGGTTCGATGAGCCCAAGCTTAGATAAAGCATAAACAACCTTGTTGTCTGCCCTGTGTAGGTGTTGATAGGTAAACCCCTCTAGAGAATCCTAAAGACATTTGATATGCTGCAGCCAACCTTGTAGATGTGGATGAGAAATGTGTGAAGTTCCCAAAACATGATTGATGATCTCTTGGGAATCTCCATATATGTTGATGTGTTGAATCTCTCGATAATCCGCAAACCGTAGTAGGCCCCAAAGTGTCATATCGTCTTCCTTCATGTTAGTCCCGTCTTCGTCATTCCAGTGTATCTTGTATTGTGTGCAGTCATCCATGCAAATCCAAATCTCAACCCCACATATGACACCTTGTTCAGCACCATCAAAGAAACCTTGCTAGATCCGACGATATATGGTCTCTCGAAAATGATAGGATTGTGTACATGCATCGATACCGTTGTGATTAGGAGATTGATTTCTTCGCTACCACTACATGGCTAAAGAGACGAAATTAGTTAATGTCCTAGCCCTCACTTCCATGGCTAGGGAGCACTCCCAATGAATCCAAGTCTGTTAATTTTCCCTCATGGCCATGAAATGTAAACTATGCCATGAAATTGTATATTGGAACGTATTAATAACGTGACATATTCCTAACATGGCCACGAAAGGTTAGTGTAGGAAAAGTTGATTTTAGTAAATTATAAAACACAATGAATACATGATTTTATTTTAAATTATTATTTCAACACTTATTTTCATATTTTAAATTATTATTTTCATTAATAATTATTTTAAATTAATTAAATTTTTAATAATTAGTTTTAATCTTTTAATAACAATATATTTTTATTTTATTTTCTAAATAATTATTATTTTAATTATTTTAATAATAAATTTTTTCATAAACATATATATATTATAGTCATTTATGTAAACCATAGGCTCACCACCGCGAATACTCGGTACACTACTCTAAAAGTCAAATCACTTTTAATTATTTTTAAGATCTAATGTTCACTGCCAAACAACCATTGAGACAAAGAATATACCAAGAATTAAAATAGTGAAAACACCATAACTATTCATAAGCAATTCTAATTGTTAAAAAAAAATAGTCAAATTCTATTTGTAAATTTATAATGAAAGAAGATTGAATTATTGAGTAGTGAAAGAATACCAGTGGGTTAAAGAAAAAAAAAAGAGTAAGGAAAAAAAAAAAGTAATTAAAAGGAAAAGGAAGAATGGAAAATGGAGAATTTTTTATTAAAAATAATGTTAGAATTTTTTTTAAACCTTATAAAATATTATTTACAAAAATTAAGTATATTGACATTATGATTAAAATAAAATGTTACTTACAAAAATTAAGTATATTGACATTATGATTAAAACATATTTGTGTGGGATAAATTTTATTAAAGTAGAAAACAATACTTACTTCTGAAATATAAATCATATCAAAATTAAAAAATATTCAAATTATATAAATGGTGTTTATAGTGTTTAAAACCTTATAAAATGTTTCTTACAAAAATTAAGTATATTGGCGTCATGGTTAAAACTTATTTGTGTGAGATAAATTTTATCGAAGTAAAAAACAATAGGTACTTCTAAAATATATATCACATCAAAATTAAAAAATATTTAAATTATATGAATAGTTGTTATAGTTAAAAAACAAAAAACATTTTTGATACAAAAATTAAATAAATTGATATATAGTTGAAATGTTTTTAAGCCTTATAAAATGTTGCTTACAAAAATTGAGTATAAATTAAGTATATTGATATTATAGTTAAAGCATAATTGTGTGAGATAAATTTCATCAAAGTAAAAAACACAATAAGTAGTTCTAAAATATTTATCACATCAAACATAAAAAGTATTTAAATTATATAAAATGGTGTTATAATTAAAACGTGAGTGCATAAAAGAATAATTGATATATAAATTAGATAAATTGATATATAGTTGAAATGTTTTTGTCTCAAGTAAACTTTATCAAGTAAAAGTGAACGATTATTTCAGATATAGTCAAAAACTAATATAAATATATATACATACAGAAAAACTGTCTTGAATTTAGCTTTATTAAGTGTTAAGAGAGATCAATTTCTTCAAGGTGCAAATCTTTTTTCAAATTTTACATTAGAAAGCTAAAATTAGAAAACATTCCACTGAAAAATTTAATCCTTTAAAAACATGATAAAACTAGATATAAAATAAATGTAAATTAATATATAATTTAAATGATTTATATAAATTATTAGTAATTATGAATGTAAACTAGTGTATAATTTAAATAACTTATATAAATCAACTAATTTATAATACTAAAATAATTTATCTGAATTTGATACTATAAAATGGTAGACTAATTTTTGGTTTTTCCTTAGCGTGAGAAGATGAAAACATAGAATGTTCACTGTGCATCAATAGCCAACCGTTTTTCATCCTTCTGGTCCCTTTTTACGTTGCTAGAGTATTTTCCATCATCTCAAATGTTACCATATCTCCTTTTCTACGAAGAGATTTATAAGAGTTTTGTTAATATTAATTAATAATAACTATGGTAATGTTGATTTTTGTGGATGTAAATTGATTTCTATAATTTCGATATATATTTTGATTGAAAAATTCACATTTAAGAAATCGGTTGAATTGAGAATTTAAAGGGTTAAGATTAATGATAAATTCAGTATTACAAAAAAATAATTTTTTATTTAAAAGAAAGTTATAAAAAAGCTAATAAAAATTAAGAGAATCCATTAAATTGAGAATTTAAAGGGTTAAGATTAATGATAAATCTAGTATTAAAAAAATATTATTATTATTTTTATTTAAAAAGAAAATTATAAAAAAAGTTCAAAGTAGTTTGAAACACGATCTACTTATTAGCCAGAAGAAAAATAGAAAAATGAAATATAAAAAGAGAAGTGGATTAGAGTAGTTAAATTTTAAATATAAATTTATAATGAAAGTAAATTGAATTATTGTATGGGTGAAAGAATGAGTTATTTTAAAAATTAATTAAAAAAAGGGAATTACAAATTTATAATGAAAGTGAATTGGACTATTACATGGGTGAAAGAATGAGTTACTTTGAAAATTAATTAAAAAAGTAAAAAAAATAAAGAATTTTAAAACATTAAATATAAAGAGAAATTTTGGCTAAAATAAGTATTAGAAATTCTTTTAAACTTTATAAAATTTTCAAATATTTATTTAGATCTTGTAAGGATAAATCAAATATTATTTTTGATTAATAAATTTAATAAATTTTTAGTTTATATGGAAAATCATACATTGGTTAAACATAGTCCTTACAACTTAAGTGGAAATTATGTTTTTAGAAAACTTGTAAATTGATATATGAAATGGAGAAGTTAATTACCTACTAAGGGGTGAGGATTTGCACAACGTTTTGGTGGGTAGTAGTATGTCCGCAAATTTACATTTGTACTCCTTGCTAGAGTCCTTCCTCTATAGAACTAATAAAATAAACCAAATTTAGTTTCAATTTAAATTAACCATCATCATTATATATAGCAATAAATTAGAATAAAAAAATATTCAATTAAATAATATTAAAAATAAACATTTCTATACAATTTTTTTTAATTAAGTTATTGAAAATAAATATATTCATATTCCAAAAAATAATTTAAATCTAAGTTGCAACAATTGAACAAGTGAGGATATTTTTTTCCCATTTAAAAGAAATAAAGCATCACCATACAGGAAGAGGTTTTGAATTCTAACTTCGCATGTTGGTGTGGATAGCTCCTAAGAGGGCAGATGAGTTACGAGCCAAACTTTCTCAAATATTCTTTATACTAGCAATTACACTAGATGCTGCAAAGAAGCGTTGTAAGGAAATAACATATGGAGAGAGAGCATAGATGGAGACATGCATGATATGTTACGATTTGAGTGAGAGGAATAACATGGTGTTAAAAATAAAGTGAACTCCTATTTATCTATCGTATTTATTTGAGTTGCAATATTTCAATTGAGGGAATGCTTACCTACTTGCAACTCTAGTTTTGTTTTATACCCTTCTAGAGAACTAGCTAGCTTGGTAATTTAGAAATGGATGGATGGTGAATGTAGGTATGGATCCTTGATTGGATGTGATGGTTCTCTGGTGTTGATGTTTTTTTAAAACACAATGAACCCCTAACTTTCACAATCAGAGCCATAGAAGATTATGCAAATTCCACATAGTTTTGCACATTAATAATATAAAATCAACCAAATTGGCATAATTCAAACAAGGGATGAAGTTGGGAGAAAGTCTCGGATGATTTTGGAAAAATAGATACCCCTATGGTCTAGCACATAATCCAAATACAACTCATGTTATGCACCACAACCCCTTACCTCTAAGCCAAAATAGCTCATGTTATACACCACAATTTCCTACCTCTGGGAGTGTTTCTCAAAGCATGTTCCCATAAAATCAAACAAAAAAATCCCTAAAAACTTTGTCCCAGAAAATAGAGTTAAAATGGACATTCAAAATCATTATAAATGATAACCAAGTTAGTCCCTTAAAATTTGGGAGTAAAGTAATGATCATCATCCTATATCTAACAACAATTGTATACATGATTGAATCTTTTAATCTTAAAACAAGTCTAAATTCTAGTTAGCAACCAAAAATACTTTAAACAATCTCCTATATGTTGTAGATTCACGTTACAAGAAGGGAAGGAAAGAGGATAATAAACTTTCTTGTCCACATACAAAAAATAGATACCCTAGCAGATTTGTGTGTATAATAAAGGTTAAAGATAAAATTCCACACATGTTGCAACAAAAATATATTATAATAATTACTACAATTTCTAACCCAAACAATTCATTCAAACCTTGCAAAATGAAGGTTGCAAACAAATTAGTGAAGTCTTTGAGCCCAACAAACCTCAAAAATTCAATTTTTATGGAAACGTCAATTAGCATATGTGAAGCAGAGAAAAAATAAAACCAGAAAACCAACTAATCAATATTATCAATGTATTTAAATACTTGTACTACATAGACAATATTGTCTTTCACTCAGGAGTTTTACACAAGCAAAAAACCAAAACCAGAAACCCAACAAATCAAAATTGTCACATAGACAATATTCTCTTTTGCTCAGGACTTTTATACAAGACAATTCTCTTTCACTCAGGAGTTTTACACAATAAAAAGAATTCTAGATGGACACGGACTATAAAGAAAAAAAAAACACAAGGAAATGCTTTCTAGATGGCAATGAACTATAAAGAATACAGAGCAGAGAGCACTAGAGATGGAGATTTAAAAATTAATTACCAATATTTTTGGACACTCAACTACATAAATACAATATAAACAATCTCTCCCACTCAAGAGGCTAAACAAGGAAAGACACTTTAGATGGCATTGAAGTATAAAAAATAAATACAAAGAAAATATTACTTTGGAAGAAATAATTGAAATCTCACAGAATCTTTACTTCCATAAAAAACCTTAAACCCTAACAAAGAGGTGAAGGCATCTGTTGTATAACACTGATGCAAAATAAAATTGAAAACTGAGTAAGGAAATTTTCAATCTTACAAAATGATTATGTTTTCATATAACATAAACCCCAACACAAAAGCATGTCTTACCTTGATTCTCTTTTAGTCAACTATTGAAACTTCTCTTGTCTCCAATTCAACCCATACTCAAAAACAAAAACAAGACTAAGTTTCAAGACATGAATTTGTAAAGAAAACATTAATCTTTTAAGAAATTCCCAACATTTATTCCTCATTGGAATTGGGCCACTTTTTTACCAGGAAAAAAATATTTTAACTTTGAAGGAATAAGTTTGAAGGAATTTGTAACGATGTGAAGCGCCAAGGGCAAAAGTATTTCACTACTTGCGCCACTTTCATTGGAGGCCATTTTCAAAGACTTTATCCCAGGTGACAAAGAAATATGAATGAAGAAAATAAGAGTAGCTACAATACTATTGGAGTAGTAATTCAATAAACCACGTGGTTCACCCATCATCATGGTGCCAAAAAAGGATGAAAGTTCAAGAAAATCATCATAAAAGATAAATATGCACTTTTAAGTATTGATAAATTCTTTAATCACCTACAATAAGATAAATATTTAGTGAGATGGTCCTTAAATAAGGTTACCATCAAGTGATAATCAATGTTGAAAACATATGGAAAAAAATGTTCAAGACAGGTTTGTACTAGTGGTTAGTAATTTCTTTAGGTTTATGTGATACAGTTCAACTTTCATGAGATTTATGAATGATATGCTATACCCTTTTAATAACTCATTTGTAATAATATATCTAAATAAAATAGTAATTTTTAGTGATAAATAAAGGTTTATTTATTAAGTTTGAGTAGTTGTTTAATATGTAAATGACCATCTATACTCAAAATTTAAAAAAAAAAAAAAAATTCAATTGAAAAAATATTTTTTATATTTTTCTTTATGAAAAAAATACCAATAAACAATAAATAATATGATGATGATATTGGATCTCTTTTTTTTAATATATATATATATATATATATATATATATATATATATATATATATATATATATATAAGTTAATTAGTGACATTTGAGCAGGCTGAGCATAATTATTAGTAAAAATTGGGCTATGTCTAGAAATCTTTATAAAATGTTATAAAAGTTGCATCATAATAAAATTATGATAATGGTTGAGATTTTTATTGTAATTTGGTTAAATTATGAAAAAATAAAACCAAGTATATGATTGACTTAGTTCCAAAATATTATGCCATATGAGCTTCCAACTTCTTACTATATTGTTAGAGTTTATATTTCTTAATATTTAATCTAATTTACAAAGTTCATTATGGAAAACAGAGTAGTTAGTATTTAGATTTAAACATTTAACATAAATAAATATTTATCTTAAGTATTTAGACATTATTTTTCTTAAATGTACACATAGAATATTTGTACAAAGAATTTTCACTAGAAGAGATCACTTAGATAAAGCCTAAACCCGAGTATCAAGAACAAAAAAATTGTAATCATAGGGACTATCCATTAAGCTAACCCACTTTTTCTTATGTATTATCATTTAAAATTTTTATGATAATGTAATAAAATTCTCGAATCTCAATTATGGGGTTCAAATAAATGAAAACATGATGAAATGGGTTACTATGCTGATTAAATATGTCCCCACTAGATGGCCCAAGTACAATACAATGAACTGATATAACACGTAACACATCTAACCAAATACAAAGTATAGGAGATATTTCCGGCTAAGGGTATATTATGTTATAGTTGGAGATATGGAATCGGGGGTTATTTAATACACGATATAAACCATTTCCCTACAAATAATTGTCATATAATCATGAATTATCAAGCCCTCTCAATTGATTAACAATGAGAGAGATTTTATTTTTGTTCTTTCCAAAAAGCAACTGTGAGTAAGATACTTGGCAGAAACAAGAAGTTTCCTTTAAAAATATAACGGACAATGCCCATACACGCAATCAAACTTCTAGTTTTCAATATTATTAAAAATTGGCACATATTTGTGGTGTTGATTTATAGAAACAAACACTAATGAAATGCACAGAAATGGAATGGAAAGTGACGTCAATTCATCTGTAACTTCCCATTCTTACTGTAGCCTCTAGTTTACTAAACATTATTATACAAATGCATATGATGATCACATTAGCGTATCATGGACACCACTTGTTTCCTGTTACATTCCAATCTTTCCCATTTCTGATTTGAATGCTTCCATTGCTTCAAAGGGAAAACATGTAATAACTCTCATGCCATTTTTTCTCTTATCATCTGTATTTGTATTTGGAGGTGAAATGAAATTGAAAAAATGAACAAATAGAAAGATCATTGGAGTCACGTTCACTATGTCACCCCAACTGAAATCCACTTGTGAGTATCCCATGTGGCTATAGTGAGACTTATATAGTTATGTTGCGGAAGGAGGCCCAACTTCTAGTTTAGGGTTGTCAAGAAAATAAAATCTATTGCAGACCTAAGGTATTCCTCTCTAAGTCTCACCTTTTCTTCCTTCACCATTCTCACTAAATCCCAAAGCGAAGCCTCCAATACAACTTTAGCATAAATTCTTGACAGGTAGAAATACTCAGAATATTCATAAATTGTTGAAACGTTATATCTTTGACTTGTGAAATCACCAGGGATCATCATAGACAAAGCAAATTTATGTCAAATAGTACCTTACAAATGGTTTTGGAGATGGTACTCAGTTCCAATGAAAAAGAAATATGTTGTGTGGGAAGCATGAATGCTCAATGACAGAGATAAATCCTTACACAGATGGGGTTAGCAAAATCGGCCTAAATTCCTTGAATATGCTACCATACATCATGATTACTTATAGACGCATGGAAGCTAATAACGCATTAAATTGGCAGTGAGAATAAAAACATAATTCTAGAGTATACCAGAATGCCATTTAGTGTTTGTGGTCTGAAGTTCATGCACGAGGTGAATTGTATGGGTGTCGTATTCTGTGTTTATGATTTGAGGCACCATGTGAATCATATGGGCGCTAAAAAAATGGACCGATGTAGACGATTTGGGACTTCATATCACATTGGAACTCCACCATCACCCCTTGAATTATAGCACCTCATAAACAAAGAATCAATGTCAATGGACTAGTCTCATCACCGCCTTCACCAAGAAATAAGCCACTGTAGAAGAAGAAGGAAGAGTCATCCTGAGAAGAAAAGGGGAATTAGGAGACATAGCGATGTGTGTGATTAATTAAGGTAACAAACTTACAACTTCCTCTGATCATCCTACATTGTGAATATTTCCAATCGTCTAACATATCAAATCAATGGCGCAAAACAATACACCTTGACACATGGGGTGGTTCATTTCAGAGATAAACACCTTACGACGTAATTACTTAATTTTCTCTAAACCTCACTTTATTTCATTTTTTATTCCTTAAATTTGGATGATGACATGTAATAATGATTTTGATGAAGGGAACACGAGCGCACATGGTCATACAAGACGAATAAGCTTATTGAAGGGGGAGGATGAAAATGTAAAACTAGTTGCATAATTAATATAATTGTTTTTTCATTTTCAGTGCTTTTGACCTAAGTTACCTATCTCTCCATTATAAAAATAAGGCCCCACTAATATACAAAAATATTTTCATATTTGAAGAGAATCTATATATTTATATGGTAGTTATGGTAACAAGGCCCAAGGATCGAGACTCGTGAAGAAAACAACTGATCAAGAGCAACAACAACAGAAAAGATGTAGTGTATATAAAAATCTTTCACACCTGTTTGGTAGGTGGGGCTTGGAAGTTAGTCAGGTGGGTCTCTTAAGCTAGTCATGAGGAGATTATATCTTATACTCGTCAGAAGATGTGCCTCTTAAATTCAAATCAAATTGATAAATGAAAATCACAAATTTATGATATGTTGATTTACACTTGAAACAAAAGAATGGGTAAAATATAACACGGGACACACCTTGGCAAGAAATATAAGTTTTTAACAATATTTCCAACGAGACATCTATTCTATTTGCCCCACCATATTTGTCCCACCATATTTTTCATTGAAATGTTATGTTTCTAAGATTTTGTGCCTGCATTTACTAGATGTTTGTTACCAGATTCCATGCCATAATAAGAATCTATGCTTTCTCTTCCCTAATCTCTCCAAAACATGACAATAAACATAAACATATTTGATGTATTGGTACCTATATTCCTTTAAATTTTGTTACATGGCACAAAGCTTTGCTCATTATGAAGAATTCAAACATCATTTTCTCTCTATATAGATATCTTTTTACATTTCCAAGAATATCGAGACGATTATCCAAGGTCAACATGGCTATCCTAACTTGTAAAAGCCCAAAATTATTTCCCCTAAATACTTTACTACTGTATTTAATCATTTGCTTCAAACCTTGCACATTTCCATATGCCAGAAATATTCATTTGACTAACAAAAATTAATGGCATTCAAATTGTATCTACAAAAGAAAAAAGTATCAAATCATACTTTGGTGGACCTAGCTCTTCTATTCATAGAGACCAACATCATTAATATCAGGTTTTCCATTGTCCCCAATAATTTTCTCATCTGCATTCAAAATCTCATTCATTATTTATTAGACAATAGAAATACAAATGAGAAATAAAAGGGATTAAAAATTTGATTAGCAGACTTCCTAGAGTCATCCACAAGTAGTGTTGAAGTCCATAAAATACCACACCCATTACCACATAATCCATGGTTATTAAAACAAATAGGTTTTAACAAAGTCATGTCCTTAAAATAAATTTCAAAATTAACAGTAGACTAACAAATTACCCCTCCAATAGAATTCTTGATGTGTTGGATAACTTCCATATAGCGCATTGCCTCGAGAGTACGTTAGAGCATTTTTTGTCTGTTTTACTCTAAACATTCATGATAAAATTTGAGAAATGGATGTTGATAATGCATCCACTATCATTTGCACGTGCCATTAAGCCCGCACTAAGACTCTCAATTGAATTAACCTATGAGATATTAAAAAAATAAATTTGTAAGTGCATTAAGCATATGTCTAATTTAATTTCTAATGTTAAAATTGGGTTATTGTAAAATTCAAAGATAAAGTATTCTTAGTCAAAATGAAAATAACATAGTGCAAATAGATTGTTAGGGTCTTTCCTTGGTAGGGACTAATAAGGAGATGGTGGTGTTTCCCATAGCTACATTTTCAAATAAGTTATTGTTAAACATTCCTACAATTATAAACACCTTACTTGATTTACTCAAACCAAAATTCTTGTTTTTTTCTTTTTATTCGTTTCAAATAATGAATGATGCATTTGAAATTAAAAAACACCCTCAAAATTTCAACAAGAAAATTCTTGTTTTTTTTCCTTTTATTCATTTCAAATAATGAATGACGCATTAGAAATTAAAAAACACCCTCAAAATTTCAAAAAGAAGATTATTACAACCTTAGTTAATTATGGAAGCCCATCATTCTTCATCATCTAAGATCGTGAATTTTCATCCTTTTTTCTTTATTTCCTTTATTGTTGATTTTTCATTCTTTTTCTCTATTTTCTTTATTCTTTTTCATTATGTTAGTATTTCATACCTTATTTCCATGTTCTTTATTTTCTTATTTTACTTTTAATTTCTTAACCTTTTATTCTTTTCTGATATCATTATTTATGCATGAGCCTTATGAATGGTATTTTTCA
Source organism: Pinus tabuliformis (assembly GCA_031772625.1). Lineage (NCBI taxonomy): Eukaryota > Viridiplantae > Streptophyta > Pinopsida > Pinales > Pinaceae > Pinus > Pinus tabuliformis. The sequence goes on from CM062817.1 coordinate 658,863,536, forward strand.
CCCTTATTTTGATAATTTTTTACTAATTTTTATTGATGATATTCTTATATATTCAAGGAATTTGGAAGTCCATAAGAAACATTTACAGTTAGTTTCGCAAATGTTGCAGGAACACCAACCCTACATTAACTACAATAATTGTGACTTTTATAAGGATCAGATACAATACTTGGGACATATAACTTATGCAGAAGGGATAGCTATCGAGTGAGAGAAAATAAAAACTATTATGGAATGGTTTATTCCTAGTAACATTGTTGACATTCAATTTTTAATTGGCTTAGTCGTATATTATCATTGTTTCATTAAGGGATTTTCTAGGATAGTTTATCCTATTAGTTCTCTGTAGAAAAGAAGAAAATTTTTCAAGTGGACCATTGATTGACAATGTCACTTTGAGAAATTGAATCATTTCTTGAGCACAACCCAATTATTAAAGATTGCAGACCCAAAGAAGGAGTTCATCATCTGCACTGATGCATGTCAATAAGGAGTGGGAGGGCTATTAATGCAAGAAGGAAAGATAATTTCCTATGAATATCAAAAAATAAAAGAGCGTAAGTAGAGATACTTTTCTTACGACTTAGAATTAACAATACACGCCTTGAAGGTATAGAGACATTATTGGGTAAAAAGTTTGTGTTGATGACCGAACATAAAATTTTAAGTAGTTTCCTTAAGCAACCTAACCTCAACACATGACAAGCCTAATGAACACCATTTTTAAGTGAATTTGATTTTGATATTAGACATTTAAAATGAAAAGAAAACTGTGTGGTTGATGCATTAAGTAGGAAATTACATTATATGTATGAAATATCCTATAGTCAGATGGAATTTATTTTTTCAAATCAGATTAAAGGAGCTATGGTTAAAGATCCAAAATATATGTTCTTATGGAAACAAACTAAACAACTAAACAAATTTGTATATCGAACTAAATTTGACATAAATAAAGAAAATTTATTGACTTTTAGGGGAAGTATATATGTTCTTAATCAAATGACTCCTAGGTAACTAATATTGGATGAATTTCATAGGAGCCCTTATCTTTCCCACCATGTATATCAGAAATTATTTTTTCTATAAAAAAAATTATTTTTTGCCCAAAATGAGGAAGGACATCACTGAATATTCAGACAAATGCCTAAAGTGTCACGAAGTTAAGGCTGGGCACCAACATCTATCCAGTTTTCTCCACACATTATTTATGCTAAAGTGGAAATGGGAGGTTATTACGTTAGAGTTTATAACTGGTTTTCCTAAAACCAAGAAACAAAATGACTCGATCATGGTTGTAGTAGAAAAATTGAGCAAGGTATCCCATTTCATCCTTGTTCAATCTACATATAAAACTATGCAAATTGAAAACATATTTCTCAAGGAAATATTCAGACTACACATAATGCCAAAGGTGATAACTTTTGATAGAGATGTGAAGTTCACATCGACATTCTCGAAAAAATTATTTATTGATATAGGTACACATGTTCAATTGAGGACTGCATACCACACACACAGATTGGCAGACTGATCAAGTAAACCAAGTACTAGAGGATATGTTAAGAATATATGTAATGGAACAACTAAGTATGTGCGAGGAATACTTTCACTTAGTGGAATCTGTGTATAACAAAAGCTATCATGAATCATTAAAGATGAGTCATTTTAAAGTATTTTATGGGAGGAGGTGTAGAACACTATTCAATTAGAACAACCCTGAAAAGAAGCTACTTTTAGGACCTTCCATGTTAGAAGAAATGGAACAAACTATGGAAAATGTTTGGTAGAATTTGAAAGTTTCCCAAGATAGACAGATTTCATATGCAGATAAGAAAAGGAGTTATAAATACTATCACGTAGGAGACCATGTATATTTTATAGTGAAGCCCAAGAAAAACAATCTACGATGGGGCGGATGTGCAAAACTAGCCCCACGATATTGTGGACCCTTTCAAATCCTAAAAAAGAATTGAACCTATTACATTATAGATTGAACTACCCAGCCATATGTGAGTCCATAATGTGTTTCATGTCACTTTGTTAAGGAAATATGTATATGAATCTAGATATATTATTAACTAGCAAGATGTGGAGGTAAGGATCTAATAATTATTTTTGTTTTTTTAATTAAAAATGCTTGTCGAATAGGTTGAATCGGACAGAAAGTTCCTGTTAGAGCCCCTGTGTATTTTCAATCAGAGAGAAACAATATTATAGAGGTGAGCTATCACCTAGGTTAAAGTGCAATGGAGACACTTTAGCCTGGACGAGGACACCTAGAATGATAAAATATTTATGTGGGAAGAATACCCTACCCTATTCCAAGGGAAATATTCAACACCGAGGATGGTGTTTTGCACAAGCAAGGGAAGATGTAACACCTTCCTTGATCGTGTAAATATTTTTCATTTACTTTTACTGTGTAAGACTTGGTAGATTATAAACTAGGTGAAAGTCAAGAAAGGAAATTTAGATGTTAATTTTTTTTTGTTGTTTTCATTTAAAAACAAAAATATTATGTTAGAAAAGACCATAGAAGAAAATATTTAATTTCCAATTAGTTTAGACATACTTTCTCCTCCTCCCTTAAAGATTAAAACATCTCAATTTTTGGGAAAAATTCAAGGAAGCAAGAGAAGGAAGAAAGGCCTGAAGCAACAAAGAGGAGAGAGGAAACATTGAGTTGGACGTTACCAAGGTGAAGCAGGAAACTGATAAAGGTATTCTTGAGCTAGACAAGAGCCAATGGAAGCCTTGAAATTTAAAATTTCTTGGCTATATTGAGAGTCTTGAGGTCTAAGAACATAGTACTATGTGTTAGAAACTTTGGGAATTAAAGAGGCTCGGGGGGAGAATTGGACGTAATCGCCAATCCCACAAGTTGGGTGGAGTAGTCTTCATCTGAGATTAATTCCATGATAGGCTAAATATATGCAGATATGTACATTGAAATTACAGATTAGATATAGTTCCATTTTGAAGAAAATATGTTTGGTATATTCCTTTTGTGTTAAAGAAAATGGAATGATAAATTAGAGATTAGATATAATTTTGTTTTAAAGAAAATATGTTTTGTGTTAGAGCCTAGATTTGCCTCAGGCTGAAAAGGCAAGGTTCTAGGTCCACATCAAACCACGCTCAGTCTGGTAGCTAGCCCTACCAGAACAGGAGAGGGCTCTCTCCGGGTCACACTCAGTAAAAATAAACAATAGGGTCTGAGATGACTCAAAATGAATGCTGATTTTAGGCTAGTAAATGGATATGAAAGAGGTAATTTGTTGAATGACTGAATTTTCTGGGTTGTATGGGACCAAAGGACAGCCTGAGCTGAGAAATTAAATCAAAGATACAGAATATTTCGTGAGGCAAGATAGGCAGGAGTTTTAGCAATCAAACTAAGATAATATGGAGTGAAAAAGACTATTGAGAAGCTGAAAAGGGCATACACATGAATCCTTTTCAGACAGAAGAACACACACAAAGTATGAATTCTTTTCCAAGGCAGAGTAGTAAACTGGATTCTACCTCTGTCACTTAACAACATTCAACTAGAAATGATTATGAATGGATGGTAAAACATAACAAAATACATATGCAACAGAAAGAGGAAACAAATGCTAAACTCATACCACATGAATCTCATGAATCAGAGCTGCATCTTTTCATTAATTCTCTGCTAAAACTGTAAAATGAAAGCGTTGGGTTTGTCCTTCACACTGCTCCCAGGAACTCCAACCCTTTACAAATGATTTTTCAATACAATAAATAAGCTTTCTATGAGAAAATGGATCGAACCAGAATAAGGAATCGTTTAATCATCACTAACAAAACAGAAACTAAAGAGCCAACCACTTGTTCTGAAAAGGAGTAACGTTACATGTGAAATCAGTTTGATGACCAATGAGTAGGAAAAAAATGTAACGTAGACCCTTTGAAATCATGGTTGAGGACAAGAATAGGTAATTTGTTCCTATCTCTCTGTTGCTGAAGATGTCTTCGTTCTAATTTTGGCTTTTAGTTTTTGGCTTTTCACCTTCCCTTTGTTGTTTGAATGAAAGCTCTCTTTTAATAAAAATAATTTTTAATTTTGCCTTTAATGAAAGAAAACGGAATTCAAATTCTCCTTTAATGTCGGGGAATTAAGCCAACATCAGGAATAATATTCTTTTTACAAGATCCAGATAGGCTTCTCGTGTATAACGTCGTCGCATCTTTTCAAGAGCAGCTGTACTCCCACTCTGTGCTGGTAAATGAATGCTTTTACAGATGTTCCATCGATCTTTCATCAGGAACAACACGTCATCAGGAAAGTCCTTAGGATGGGCAGAAGTTAAACTAAATCATATTTCTGAAAATTCAATAGATAGACGGTCTAAGAGATTTGAAAAAGAAAAAGAGAAACGCAGTCCAGTATTCTTCACCCTGCGTATGCTTGAAAAGCCTTGACTAAGAGCCCAACTGATCCCTGTAGGAAATGCATAACTATCATCAGATACCTTATGGCCTTGAAGAAGAAGACAGCATCACAATCCATCTCTAAGAAGATTCATAGCTGCCTCCATCACTATCCTCTTCAAATCAGCAACAATCGTAGATTCTGGCATATCAATAAAAAGCTGTGGGATCGTAAATGATTTAATTGTTAGTTTATCATGCGATTCACTTGATTTCTTCATAGAGCAATGCTTTGAAGAGCCTACATTTGATATTGGTGATGATGACACACTTGCAACTTTTTCTCTGCGTATCTTTGCAGCATTGGCCATTATATCAACGTCAAAACAATTTCTTTTTCTTGAAGAAGCTGAAACTACCATCCTAAACTTTGAAGTAATGGCTCTGTTCAATTTTGCTCCCCTTTGATAATGGAATTTGAATACCATTCTCATCAAGGATAGAGATATCATTATGACTGTTCACATTCTGACCAAGAAGCATTACTTCTTTCACACCTTGCTCCCAAAGCTCTCCCAACTCTCTCCGCAAACAGGTTGTGCTCCTAAAAATTCTATCTGCTCCTTCCTCCTGTTATGGATTTGACTCCCCTGCTCGTTAACCCTGCAGACTGATGGGATACTTAGATAACATTACAGAGGATGACTTTCTCCTCCTCTTCGTTGATTATTGATCTTGACTGTATTCTAGCATGATTGAACCGATTTCCCATCGTACAATTGTGTGTTGACAAGGAGGAATGCCATCCTCCCTCCTTCAGATCTCGAGCATTGTGTTGGATCTGATTTCATGGTATGATACGTGGATTTACAATTTTCAAATCTAGGGAGCAAATCTTCAGAATTCGAGCCTTTCACTGAATCTGATAAATCGGGATTGCCTTCATTGCTGGAGCATGCCATCGATCCTTTTCCTCAAACTGACAAATCCATGCATTTTTGGGTGATGAGGGAAGGTTTCAGCCAGTTTTTGGCTTCTTGGCTATGTGCGTTGTGCAGCACACCCAGTGCACCGCGCCGCACCGATGCGCCATGCCCATGTAAAAATACACTACGTGGAGGCGCCCAATGTGCAATGCTTGCTCAGTGTGCCGCACCAGCCAAGTTTCTTCCAATTTCACCTTGCTCACCCCAAACGATTTTGGTTTGCTTTTTCTGAGCTTTACATGTTTGGGGGCATGATTTTTACATGAAGATTTCCAATTTTAAATTCACCAAACTAATTTTCGTAATGTTTGAAAATGCCCTTGGTTACAAACATGTTCTTTGTTTCCACTTATTTTTGAGCTGATGATGAAACTGCTCTTGATTTTTGTAGGGATGACTCATGTTGAATTCGGCAAAGGATTAGGATGGTGCCTAAACATCCCATGACTAAAAACTCTGAAAAATCACATATTTAAAAGAAAACAAATTTGACAATTTCTTCTTCAAAACTCTGTTGTGAAGAAGAATCATTCTCAAGCATTATTGATGATGGGATTTTGCAATGGAAACTGATTCAGAACCTCCCTCTAGCCTGCTTGCTTTATTCGACGCTTTGAGGACTAAATCGACTAAATCCTAGACTTGAAAAGACCTAAAAATCTTATAACAATTCTTTGCTGACCGGAGGCCAAAACAGGACTATAAATGACCTTAAAATTGATTGGATAAATAGACATGAGCCAGCAGGATAAGGCATGAGGGGAAATGACTGACAAGACCCTTCCGTCAGATTATGGCATGCCCCTAGCGGAATGCAACGGAGTGAATCGAGCGAGACACCTAAAAATGAAATGAAAAAAGAGTTTTGATCTCAGACGGAGGACTGACAAGACTGACTCTAACATTGGCTCCAATGGGGATGGTAGCTCCTTGGAGGTGCTAAGAATAGTAGATGTTTGGAAGAGCTAGACAGTGCCTTCGTCCATTGGACTATGGAGTCCATTATTTCGACAAACCAACATGACTCAATTTATTGACTTGAAACTCAACTCAAACTAACTCAATGCAAACTGAAATGCCTGAATAAACTTTCACTCTAACAAACTAACTCAAAATACTAAGACTTGAACTTAAAACTTAAAGCTGGAAGGGAGTACATGACAACCTAGGTTTCTTACAAGCCAATATACCATCAAACTATATCAAAATGCCAATGTAACCAATCAAGCAGATGTCTTCTTGATTGATTTTCCTAATCAGATCTCTTGGTCAACAACAGATGCTGGTAACTAGGCATCCAAAAACATAATTGACCATGATCACTTTCATCATAGGATACTGCAATAATCAACTTCATTGCTGACCGTAACAAATCGGCCATTGGATCCTGAAAAACATAAAAATATACCTCCTGCTGAAGAAACAAAGTGTCTTTTTCTTTTGATTATGATCTTCCTTCATAATATACTTCAGAAAAAGTATGTCTTTTTCTTTTGATTCTGATCTTCCTTCATAATGTACTTCAGAAAAAGTATGTTCCTAGTCCTCAAAAAATTCTGAACAAGTAGATGAGCAAATTTCCTCTTCAAAGAACATTTCAAAACATGAGACATATGAAGAAGAATCTGAAAGGGAATCCTGAATGGTCTGATCTTCTGAAGTCTGAATATAAGGTAGGTCATCTTCAGATGATATGACAGCCAGATTCTCATTACATTCATCAATCATGAGAAAAGAAACTTCAAATGTTTCTTGAAACCCGACACTATCATTGTTATCATCTACCATAATTTCATCCAAGGAAACTTTTTCACTTACTTGAACGAAATTCTCATCTTGTTGTTCATGAATTGACTGGATTACCTCTTTAAGAAGGCTTTGTTCTGATGACATGAAAACGTTTGGATTCATAACTCTCTCTTCTTCTTTCCAGATGTTTTCAGCAGCAGGGTTCTCCTTCATGAGATTCAATACAAGGTATTCTTAGTCATCACAATCTACATCTAGATCTGAAATGGCTGAGTTAACATTATCACATTCTGAAATTGAAACTTGACTTGCCTACATGCTGTGTTCTTTTATGGACAGATCTAAAATGACACTTTCTCTTTCGTCACTTTCAGCCATATGGAGATCTTCAACCTACTGATCTATAAAACTGATTACAGGACTGTCATCCTTTTCAGGAGAGGAAGAAGTTCCACCATCACCTTCTTGACCATGTGCACACTGTAGATCTGCATTAACCTGAGCTGGAACATGATCGTTCAAGAGTTGATCTATCTCGTCTTCAAACATAGGAGATAATACTTTTTTTTTTCTCCTGCTCAAATAGTGATTGTCTTCATTAATTTCAAGTGAAGGAGTGTACAAATTTTCCTCATATTGTTGATCCTTTTCCTGTAATTCCTGTTGACTGTCAAGATGAAAAATTCCTTCATCTTCCACTGTACTAAAATCTTGATCCTATTGCAAATATTCCTGATCATCTTGATAAGTATCACTATCTTTATGCTGCTGAAATGAATTTTCGTACAGGGCTTCCATGATCTCATCACCCATGAAATTATCATCTTCATAAACTTTCTCAAGCTTTTCAATAAAAATATGAACATGGATATAACAGTCCTGAACTAAAGCCAAGGATGGATATGATTCTTTATACCTTTCAAAGAATATTGCATGAAAATATTTTAAACAATAAATAGAAGTAGGTGGCAAACTTTCATACCAAGATCGGGCTTCGTCTTCCACTGTAGCCATAAAAATTTTCATCAAACAATCTTCAGGAAAATTGATCTTTAATTTATGCACATGAATGTGAAATTTCACCAAATGAAGAGCAGCGTCATTACCTTCCACATTTCTGAACATAGGCAAATTCTTTGACCAATCTACCTTGGGAATTTTGTTTGGAAAACCTGGGATGTGATCTCGGCTCATGGGAGCGTATCTTCTTACAACCCGATCCATCTTGAAAATCTTAAAGCTATTGATCTCTTTGCAGTGGAGTCACCATGAAGTATTGATTTCTGGATTCTGCAGTGAATGGAGTCGCCAGATGTATGATGTCAGCCTTCTTATGTCTGATCATTGTCCACCATCAACCATCAGATCTGAACTTGATAGATGTACTGGGGCAAGACAATCTACAAGTAAAGTGTCACATTCACAAGCTAGACCAGAGATTCACTGAAGCAGCATTTATTTACTTTCACTGATGCAAAGCAAAAGAGTTTCGAAGGCTACCTGACATAACTTCAGGCTTCGTCTGTAGTTATAAAACAAACGAAATCAACAAGCAGACTATTTTTTCCCCAGTATGGTCGCCACTATGTTAGAGCCTAGATTTGCCTCATGCTAAAAAGGCAAGGTTCTAGGTCCACATCAAACCACAACAATGTAAACTTTGAAACAGGAACTGATATTGTTACCCGTTTCGTAGAGATAGCAAAAAAATGACCTAATTTTGAAAAGGGGTGATGCAGAACACACATGTTTTTTTTAGAGCATAGTTTTTGGAACTTTAATTTTCTTTCATGTGCATTATGTTTTAGAATGGTAGTGATTTCATGCTGATTTTAAAAAGTGAGTATTTTGCATCACACCCTTATTTTAAAAGACCTATTTTTTGACTTTAAATTTTCTAGTGTATGAAATGTAAAAAATTATTTTCTAAATTTGATAGTTTTTGAAGTGGTAATTTTATTCATATTTTCTTGTTTTCTATCTTAATTTTAATTTTTTTTGTATTGGGGTTTTTATTGTTTTGCATTTTTAAATTAGAAAGTCGATAGTTTGAATTTTAGATAATCTACATATTTATACGTCCTTAATTATTTTTCAATCCACATGAAATAATTGTTTCTAAAAAACAATATTTTTTAACAATGGACATAAAAATAACCATTTTTAACATAAATATAACAAAAAGACTAAACATTTTGATAATTTTTTGCTAGAATTAACATGTCAAAATCACAATTTTTATATAAAAATATTAACTAAAAATGGTCAAATAATAGTTTTTTTATGAATTTCATGTCAAAAAAAAATAATAATCACTTTTTTTTCAAAAAATAATAATTAACTTAAAAATCAATGCGAAAATCACAAATTACAAATATTGAACACATAACAACTTTAATTCATTGATTATTCTTTTCATGAAATCTCAGAGTCAAAACATTGCAAAGCTTGATTTCCAGGTATAACTTAAATATAATCAACAATGTCACGTAATCCAAACTCTTTGTCCTCTAGAGTTTCATCATTGTCTTCTTCCACAACATTTTCTGCTTCCTTTTGCGCAGTTTCCTCTTCTAATGGGTCTTTGATGTCTGTGAATCTCCCAATATATGTCTTTCCAAACATGCCATGTAATGGTGGTTGAGGTTCCTTTGCCTTTTTTGCCACACGTGATTCACTAAAGTCCCCTTTCTTCAACCCAATTTCTTGCATTGCATCTGGAAGAAAATGAAGAGAATTAATTCTTTGCTGAATGAAATTGCATTGTAATGGATCTTTCTCAATTGCAATGCAATTTCTTCCTTTTTGAAGGCAACATGCTAGTGTTGTACCTAATTATCAAGCACAAAAGAAATAATGAAGTAAATTAGTACAGTGACATTAATTAAAAAAAGAACATATTGAAATTCAATTCCATGTGGCAAAACCTAACTGAGCCAGAAAATAAATCCAGAACCCAATCTCCTTCATTTGAACATATGTCTATAAGATAGTTAATCAATAATTGTGGTTTTTGATAAATGTTAACTATCTCTCATTTCGTTTTTTTGTCTTGATATGTTAGTTTTCTCACAACAGCATCATAAGTCAGTATTTGGCTATGACTCTTTCTGTCCACCCAATTAAAAATCATAGACATATGGCTATCATCTTTTGCCAAACTATCAATATGAATGAACTCACAGTCATTTATAAATTATTGATCTTCATTGTTAAGAAGATTTGACTTTTGCCTGTAACATGAAATAGTAAAAGTTCAGTTAACTTGTACATAAATGAATTTTTCAACATTAATCAAATATACCTTTTAAACGTCTTACCATGTAAGTTGCATCCTTGAATTTGTTTTCCCCTTGAAGCTTGACAATATCATTGCCAATTGTGTGTCTGAATGAAATGTCACAAATCTCCATAATGGTGATGACGTCACTTCTACAAATCCTGCCACCACTTTATTAAAAGCTTGATAAGTATTAGGGTCACTATCATAGTAAATGTTTGGAATATTGAAACCATGGGGAATATCTGCAATAACTAGGGCATAATCCCTTTTTGGTATGAGTTTAACAATGTCTTCACAGTCGCCTTGTATTACTTCATATTGAATAGTGTCTAGCCCATTCCAAATGAAATGATTAAGAGTTGGATCAAGTTCAACATTCTTAACACATTGCTTCCTCGGTCTTTCAATCTTTATTTTTTCAATAAAAGTCTTGAAACTGTCTGGTGCTCTATTATCTTCTTTCCTCATCTTTTATCAAATAAACAAATATATGTGTAAGTTTTAAATTAAAAATAGTACACAGATGAATAAAACTGAATGTATAAATCAAGATACCTTTTTAAATGCAAGATAAAAAGATTTTAATGTTGATGTAGAACTTGAATCTGGATAGTTGCGTACAACATCATCCCAACTATCTTCATTCAACAATCTAACCATTTGTTCTTGAATTTTCATGTAAACTTTGTGACTGCATAGATAAAGTAAGAAAAAGTTAATATAATGATATGTATAACAAATACTACCAAGAACAACATGTTTTATTTAAAAGATAACTATAATCCTAGAAATAAATAAAAATAATTCAGCAAACTTACTTTTGAAATTCTTCAGACATTTCTTCCAATGATAATTCCCCTGACCTCACACGAGATAATATTGTTTTGACATTTTTTTCATCTTTCGCTCCTTGCATTGCCCTCCAAGGCGTGATGGTCATATCATCTGGAAGTTGCTTCAGTTCAGGAGCTGATTTATTGTTGCTACATATCAATGGCTTATAATTTTTGACCCTCTAGTTTTTAATGCCAATGTCTTCCCACATGCTAAAAATCTCATCAATCAACTTCCAAACATCTCTAGTTCTAAATGCCAATTAGAAAATGTTATCAACACCTCTGAATAAATCGCTATATCTGTTATCTTTTCGACCTTTTGAATTGGTTTTCTCTTCAATTTGATAGCCTATTTCCATACAACATTCCTTTCGAAAATCTGCATTAATATTCATCCTATCCCCACCACATTTTTCTAGAAATTCACTATGAATAAATCTAACCCTTTGGATGAAAGTCATAGACATCCTATATTCATTATCTGAATTATGATCCCATGCCACTAACTTTGCTTTTGTTTCATTTAAACCAGCATAAATGATACATTTCATTGTTTCAAAATGTGGGTTATTAGGATATTCCTCCATCAATTGTCTTTGAGCTTCAACAGAATGGTTCCCCCCAAGCACATAATAATTATATTCAAAACATTTTGACTTATCAAATGCTTCTTCGTTGGGAAGTTGAAGTGGATCAACAAGAAGAACATAACTAACCACATGAGCATATGGATTGTACCTCATCAATGTCTTCAAGTTGTGAACATGCAGATGATGTGGCTTTCTGACTTGATATTGGCATTGTCCTTGACTTGTCTTATAGGTTTTTTTGACATTTAACTGAAATGTACGACCACCATCAATTAAGCTTCTCTTTATCAAATTCTGTCGAATGGAATTTTGTTTTGTTTTGATAATGCCATCATCTAAATCAGCTCCTAGTGTAATGATTTCTCTACTTTCTTTTGAAGTTTCACTAGGTTCTTGACTGCTGGTAATGACTACTTCAAGATCTTCAACTCTACTTTTCTTCGTCATAACATTCTCAACAGATTTATTCTTGGGCATTGTTACTTTTGATCTTTTACGACTTTTCTCAGTTCCAATGTCATCTCCAGTAATGGCAACATATGCTTCACTGTCAATTTCAACTTCATCATCCTCAAAAGTAACTTGTTTACCCTTGCTAGATTTATCCACCAGAGGCCTTTTTTTATGATTCTTTGGATGTAGTTTTGTAGCATCATCAATTACTACATTTTCCATGTTTTCCATATCTTCTTCTGACACTGAGTAAAAATGGTTGACAACTTTCATGATATCATGCTCTATGAAATGAATGCCTCCCAACCTAATTGAACAACTTTCAACAAAATTCTGCCAAACAAAATATCATATGTCAATAAAAACAAAGTTAAAAAAATATAGCGAGACACTTTCAAGAACGCAAAATAAAAATACAAATAACAATACTTACGATGTTTTGTGTCATCTCATTTATGATTTGTTTACACAACTTTGTAGATACCTCTCTGGTGTCATATAATGAATATGATAGTCGGTATTTAATCATTTCATGTGACTTGGGAGCTTTTGCAAGTACGTAAACAACTTCAGTGTTTGGTACCGAATACATATCTATGACTCTTCCCATCACCTCCAAATTTTCATTATTATGGGGTATATAAATATATAGATATATATTCACATTTGTGCTCTCTCTTTCTTTCACATACCAGACTCTTGATGAAAATTTCACCTCTTTTGAATTTTTCCAGTCTGAAATTATCTTCTTATCACTTAAGGCACTTGAAATATTTGTAGCCATGAGCTCAGGTGGAGTTCGTTCACCAACATTTTTTGAAGATGCACCTTTAAGAGTGTTTGGTCCAGAAAGATTCACAGAAATTTTCCTTGATGCCATTTTCCTAAAAATAAAAACACATAAATTAGTAAATAAAAAAAACATATTAACTTAAATTAAACAACAAAAATATACCATAAATTTTTTATTTGTATAATCACAATCGCCCAGCCACCTCTAACGGGCAGGCGGGTCGATGGGCGAGCGGGAGGTCGGGTGAGGGATGATGGGGCTAAGTGGACATCTAGGCAAGTATGGGCGAGCCCCCCCTACCCACGCAGCCCCCACAACCCCCTACCCAGCCAACCTGTCCCCTACCCATGCCCTCCCCTTTACCTGCCATAACCCCCATACATATGCCCCCCCTCTACCCAACTGACCCCCCAAGCCCCTTACACATGCCCCCTCCCCTCAACCCCCTTACCCATACGCCCCCTACCAATGGGCCCAAACTCTCCACCCCTCCCAACTCTCCATCTCCCCAAAACCCCCTACCCACACCCACACCTCTACCCTCACCCTCACCCCCAACCCCCTCACCTCTCGGCCCTCCAATCCAACCCGCCCCCCAGCCCACCATGACCCCCGGCCGCTCCCCTCTCCTCCCTTCTCCCTCCCCACACCCCCCCTCCCCCTCAGCCGCTCCCCTCTCCTCCCTTCTCCCTCCCCACAACCCCCTCCCCCTCGATCGCTCCCCTCCCCCACCCCACCCCCTCAGCCGCTCCCCTCACCCCCACCCCCACCCCCCACACCCCCCCTCCTCCCTTCCCCCTCAACCGCTCTCCTACCCTCCCCCACACCCCCCCTCCTGGCCGCTCCCCTGGCCTCCCCCCCCTCTCCCCCCTGCTCCCCTCTGCTGGCCTCCTCCTCCCTTCCCCCACCACCCCCGCAGCCCCCTCGGCCGCTCCCTCACCCCCGACCGCCCCCCTCCACTCCCCCCCGCGCCCCCCCCCCCTCCCCCTCCCCTCCCCCGGCCTCCTCCACCTGCTCCCTTCCCTCCCCTACCACCCCCCTTCGCCCTCCCCTCCCCCCCCAGCCGCCCCTTCCCCCCCCCGCTGCCCCACCGCACCGCCCCCTCCCCCCTGGCAGCCCCACCCCACCGTGCCCCTCCCGCACATCCCCACCCCCGCGGCCGCCCCGCCCTTCCCTCCCCTCCCCTCCACCGGCCTCCTCTGCCCGCACCTGGCCACCCCCGCGGCCCCCCCAGGTCGGGCGGGCGGGGCGGGGTGGCGCTGAGGTGTGCAACGCCACCACCATAGCCCCCCGCCCCGCCCAACCCGCGGGGGGTCGATTCCGCCACCCTCGCGGCCCCCCGCCCCACCCGACCGACGGGGCGGGGGGTCACGGGGGTGGCCAGGCGGGGGCAGAGGAGGCCGCGGGAGGGGGGAGGGGGGCGTAGGGGGGTGGGGAGGGGAGGGGGGTGGGGGAGAGAAGGGTGGGGCGGCCGGCGGGGGAGGGGGATGGGAGAGGGGGGTGGGGTGGGGCGGCCCGGAGGGGAGGGGGGGCGGCCGTGGGGGTGGGGAGGGGGAGGGGGCGTGGTGGGGTGGGGCAGCCGGGGGGAGGGGGAGGGGAGGGTGGGGTAGGGAAGGGGGGGGCGACTGGGGGGTCGGGAGGGGAAGGGAAGGGACGGGGGGGTCAGGGAGGGGGAGGGGACACAGTGGGGTGGGGCAGCCGGGGGGTGCGTGGGGGTGGGGTGGGTAAGGGCACTACAACAAAACCAGCGATTAGCATCCCTTTTTACTTCTTTTTTTGCATCTAGAGCCCATTTTTGGTGCTATTTGCATCCATTTATCAAATATGGTGCAAAACTTGACACAAAATTTGCATCAAGTTTTGCACCAAATCTTACACCAAGTTTAGCACCAGGTATTGCAATAGGTTTTGCACCACGTTTTGCACCAAATTTTATGCCAAGTTTTGTGTCATCCTTTACACCAGGTTTTGTTCCAAGTTTTGCATCAAGTTTGGCACCTAATTTTGTTTGACATACTTTTGCATCCTCATTTGCATCCACTTTTTGCACCTACACTTGCATCAACTTTTGCATCGACTTTCGCATCCTTTTTTGCATCCTTTTTTAAATCATTTTTTGCATCCATTTTTTCATCCATTTGTGCATCCCTTTTGTGCCAAGTTTTACATCGTGTTTTGTGTCTAGTTTTGCATAAAATTTTGCATCTACTTTTGTTGCATCCACTTTGCCCTCTTGTTTAGCATCCATATTTACATCCTCTTTTGCATCTATTATTGTACCCACTATTGCATCTAATATTTTTGTGCCACAATTAGCGCCTAGTTTGGCACCTCCTTTTGCACCCACTTTTGATTATAATTTTGCATCCACGTTTGCATCCTCATTTGCGTCTAGGTTTTCATCAACTACTACATCTATTTTTGCATCCCTTTTTGTATCCAATTTTGGACCGGGATTTGCATCGGGTTTTGTGTCTTGTTTTGCATCTACTTTTGCATCGACTTCTATTGCATCCACTTTTGCACACAATTTTGCATCCACTGTTGCACCCATTTTAAATTTCACTTTTTGCATCCCTTTTTACATCTTCATTTGCATCATACTTTGATTCTTTTTTTGCATCTATCATTACATCCACTTTTGTTATGCCACAATTTGCACCATGTTTTGCACTCACTGTTGTATCCACGTTTGCTTCCAATTTTGCATCCATGTTCACATCCTCTTTTGCATCAAATATTGCATCTATTTTTGCATCCACTTTTATGTCAGGTTTATGCATTGGGTTTTGCATCTCGTTTTGTATCTACTTTTGCATCTACTTACATTATATCCATTTTTTGCATCCAATTTTGTTTTGCCTGTTGCATCAATGTTTGCTTCCACTTTTACATCCATTTTTGCATCTTATTTTGCATATTTTTTGTCTATTGTTACATCCACTTTTGTTGCACCATATCTTGCGCCTACCATTGCAACCACATTTGCTTCCACGTTTGCATCCCCTATTGCATCCACTTTTGTTTCATCCATTTTTGCATATACTTTTGTTTCCGTTGTTGCATCCACATTTGTTTCACCACAATTTGTGCCAAGTTTTACACCTACCATTGGACCCATGTTTGCTTCCACTTTTGCCTTCATGTTTGCATCCAAGTTTGCATTGACAACTGCATCTACTTTTGCATCCACTTTTGTGTCAGGTTTTTCATGTTGTTGTGCATCTACTTATGTTGTATCCACTTTTCATCCAATTTTACTTCTATTGTTGCCCCCATTTCTATGTTCGCTTTTGCATCCCTTTTCCAACATTCATCATATTTTCTGCATTGATGATATTCCTTATGGCATTGACAATTATGAACAATTGATGACAATGTCAATAATATTGACAATGATGAAAATGAAGATGATGGCGATGACATGAATTGTGATTATGATGATAAAGACGATAGTGGTTACAATGACAATGATGATGATGGCAATGATTATGATGATGACGATGCTAATGACGTTGGCGAATCTTCCCAATTTTAGATGTTGTCATTGTCATAATCATAAGCATTATCTTTGGTGTCATGATCATCATTTTCATCTAGGTCATCATCAAAAACAATAATGGCATGAATGATGATGATGCATGATTACAACAATGTCAATAGAAATTACATTAATGATGATGATGGGGATGATAAAAATGACAATGACGATGATAATGGTGGTGATGATGATCATCATCGATCATCTGTCAAAAATAGAGTTGTTATTTCTCTTACGTATATCAATGTTTCCTAAACAACCCTTTTCTAGCACTGATCACATTTTTTGGGTTGATGATATTTCTTACAACATCTACAATTATGAACAATTGCAAACAATGTCCATAATGATGATGATGATGGCATGAATGGTGATTATGATGATAATGTAATGATGGCAATAACAATGACAAGGATGATGGTGATGATGATGACAATGATTATGATAATGAGAATGACCTTACAATCTTATGGATTCGTGAACAATTACTAGTTTCAATACCATCTTCTGGATACGTATTACTATCATACTTTTTAAATTTTCTGTCTCTCTTGAGGTATCTTACTATAATGGTGTTGTCAACACTAGAAAGATATCTTGTTGTAATGGTGGTTCTAATGTTAGCACTAGCAAAGTTTAGTAGGGAGGATGCTACTACAAGAGGAATTCCTTCTAAGTGACTATGGCATTCAAAATGAGGCTTTATGGGCTGCTTGTTAACACATGTTCTCATGCTCATATAAAATTAATTTGAAAAGTTGCTTTAATTGGTTCCCATGCATAATTGATATTGATAATGGGGTGGTATAAAATTGTAATGGGCATATCCGTTAGTTAGTTATGATGGGTCAACAACATTGAAACCATCCAAGTGACATTTCACCTTGGAACAATCGTCGCTCGTGCGAAAACACGAAGTTTATGTAAATGAAAGTTGTGATTGTAGTGGAATTAAAACCATCGAGAAATATCAAAGAAGACGCTGCCTACCAATTTTGAAAGACAACCAAGGCATTGAACAACTATTTGCGTTAGGATGTAGTGAGGGAATCGAAGGAAATTTGGCAGCCCTAAGTTGCCATTACTATTGCCAATCACACATTCAATAGTAACCATAAAAGGTAGCCACATATAAACAGAACCTCGAGGTGTTGACAGTCATAATCTATTGTAATAGCTTTGACGTATATATAGTTTTGTGTTTAGATGAGAATGAAGTGGGCTTCATCCAGGGTTCGGCTCAATCCTCGTCCATTCCATGCAGTGGTGTTTAATTCGCCAAGCAAGAGAATATTACGTGAGTGTTCAGAGTTAAATCAACAGAAATCAAGGACGTGTGATTGTCAAATTATTGCTCCTCCCTTATGATTGAGCGCTTGATGCGATGGTCATTATCCTTGGGTGATACTTTTATTCCCCATTTTCTATTGAAAAAGTAGCGTTTTTCTGTTCGATTATGATAGGATTGGATGAACGCCGGTTTGGGTGGATGTAGACCCATGTTTTTTTGTGGTGATCTTCAAATGTCTTGAGGATAAGAAAAAAATCCTTGACCAAGGTCCATGGTTTTGGGGATGAGTTGGTCTTCTAGTGAAGCCATGGTTTCCCAACTTCAATCCTCTCACTATGTTGCCGATGACTACTCTAGTATGGGTAAGATTCCCAGTTTTCCCATTCACTTTACCCATCTAGATCTCTTAGAAAAAGTGGGCAATTTTATTGGAAGATTCATCAAAGTAGACAGGGAAAGACTTTTGAAAGGCATTTTCACCTATGTTTGCATATGTGTTTAGGTAGATCCCAATGAAGTTTTGCGAGATAAAATTGAGCTCAAGTGGATGGGAATTGTGTATTCCCAACCCCTGGACTATGAAAATACAACTTTTCGATATAGGAATTACCAACAAGATAGACACCTTCAAACTGTCTGTCCCTTTCCAATAGGGGCTTCCTCCTTACAGTCATCTAAGAACTCTAGCTGCAGTTCGAGGGATCTTAAGGAAAGAGAGGGATCCAAAATGTAACACCCCTCCCTTGTGTGTCAAACTTTGCAAACCTAAGCTGAGAAAAGCTAGGTATGATGTGTAATATAAAAAGTAAATACATTATTAATAAATTAATCACTTGGAAAAGCGAGACACCAAGAGATGAGATTCTTGCCAAATCACATTGGTGAATGGGAAAGGATAATTCTTTCATGGTAAAGCTTCTCGATTTAATTCTAGATAAGTTGGATGGATTGGAGATAAATATCCATTGAGAAAAACATAAAAGTTGTGCGGGAGAGAAAGGCAATCTTCTATGAGGAAAATCCTCATGGGAGAGAAAGGTGAGCTTTTATGAGATAAGCCTACGCAAATGGATAAAAAGATCCATAAAAGCGAGACACCGCTAATGGAAACCATATCATGAAATAAGGTATTAAATACCCATTGCATAGATCAATTGGAGGCGGTTGATCCATGGCAAGAACCTCGACTCGGTGGTGAACTGAAGAGTCATTTCTAGGTTGGGTAGCGGTGCTCTGTTTTCCAAGTGTCGTTCTCTCTTTTGATCTAGTTTGACTCACTTGCGTGGATTGTTCTGTATGTTGGTTTCTTACCCTCTATGTTATAAATTCCTTAGCATATGAGAGAATTTGCTTGAGTTTTAAATGCACTGCATGTGGCGTTAATGAGATGATTTTATGGATGCTCGCATATGAACAATCATGGTTTGCAATCGCATAAACATTGCCCCAGAATCGATCCACGAGCCACCAGATCTCTCTCTACACGACTTCCAACAGTTCATCTGCGTTTCTTCGTGGTCAAAACGATTTCAGAAAAGGTATTTTTCTGCAAGAGAGTGCTAAAATTGCAAAGCGCCATTATTTTCTTGTCGCCGTCATGAATCCTCTATGCCTTGTCCTAATGAAATTATTTAGAGTTCTTGATTGGAAAAATTTGCCATATTTCAACTTTCTGGAAATATTTCATTAAATAAGCTACCGTATTATCTAAAATAAATCTGAAGAAAGAGGCCGTGCTCAAAACAATGTTTTAAGCAGCAAATTTCACAAGGGTTATTTCTGGTTCAGTTATTCTGAGCTTTCAATGGAAAATTTTGACTCTATTTTGGCTTACAGGCAAGATTTCATAAACTAACGCTCTCTATAAATGGACTAGACAAGGTTGTGCTCAAAATTTTGTTTAAAAAATGGCAGAGTTTGGGAAGAAGTTCTTTAAGTTAATGGATCAGCATTCAGATGCATTTCGAGTGGTTTGATTGAATGATTTCTGTCTCAGTTCCGCACATTTAAAAGTTTTAGAGAATGGGAATTGATAATTCTGGTATTTGATGGTGTTCTATTCAAATTACACAGAAGAAGATAGAAAGCTAGGGCTCACAACCCCTACCTAAGAAATTCTAGTATTTGATGGTGTTCCCCCGACCAACCAATTGTTAGGCTCACAACCCGGCTAGGCAAGGTCAAGTTTAGGAACAACCTAGCTAGGCGAAGTGAGAGAGTACCGTAGTTAAGCGCTGCAGGGTCAAAGAGAGAAGGTGAAGGGTTGGATGCCTCACCGATCAATGGGCTAAAGTAGGGGTTGGGTGCTTTGTCAAGCCCCCCCGCTTCTTATTCACCAGTGTCGTGTCGAGAGCAAGGAACATTCTGGCAAATTCAATATTAAGCATCAATCTGCGATGAAACAGGGGATTCCTCTATAATCGGCTATGGGCTTATCTAGAAGGGCACCTCCTGGCCTTATGACTAGCATCTACACCTCCTTCCTTCCATATGCTAAGGTCAATGGTGAAGTGGGTCTAATCTCTTGCTATGGAACTTCATGCATGGACAAGGAATCAATATCTACCTACTATGCCAAGGGGACTATTAGAAGGGTACTAAATAGGACTAAAGACTATTGGCTATTGGAATGGCTAAGTTATACTAGATCTAGATCTTTATCTCGGTAGAGAAGAGAGTAAAGAAGTGAAACGTAGAGATGCGAGTATCATATGTCTAGACGAGTATAATATGTATAGAGCTCGAGAACGAGTATCATATGTCTTTCTTATGCTCAAACAATATTCTCATTATTTGCTTTGTAGCTTCTCAATCCATCTCTCAAACTCCTGAGGGTCTCCATCTAGTTAGGGGAATTTTTCTTCAACCTCTTTCCCACCGATTCCTCTTCCTAATGATGATAGGATTTGGGCATGTTGTATTCTACCATTCTGCTGCTCATTTCTTTATCCTTGCTAGAATTTTCATATTATTCTGTGTGTGTGTGTGTTTGCACACACATGAATGTTAGCCAATAAAAAATAAATCAACTCAATTTACTGATCACCTCAGCATATCTGTAATAGGCATGTTGATATGAAACTAGCTAAAATTTTAAATCCCATAACAATATGCATATTAGGAATCAAAATAACATTTAATCAACCTGTCAAACCAACAATCACATCAAATGCAAAGTCATCATTAACACACATGTACCATGTAACAATTAAATTATCAAGTCAATTTTTTTTATTGTGTGGGTGTGTGTGAGCCTCTTCGGGTTTAGTGATTGCTCTTTTATGATCCACTCTGTAACTCTTAACAAAGCTTCTAACTTTATCTTTCAAGGCCCATCTAGTCCAAGTGTTGGACTTGGACCCTGATACCACTATGTAACTACCTCCCTTCCACCCCCTTAAAGGTTCCCAACCAGCTGAGGGGGGTGTTACTTATCGTCAACCCGATCCCCAGGGTCCATTACGAAGATGGGGTTAGAGAAAACTCTAATTATTGTAAGTCTATGGAATTAACTTTCGATATCACCATTGCATTTAGCTTGTTGAGAGCTTTCCGACAATACCAATTTTACCTTAATCATATTCCTAGATCAATAGTTACACTTGATTAAAGCTCATCCTATCACAAGAGGCCATGAAAACATATAAACTATGGCCTTTGCATAACTTTGACAAGACATCTTGGTGAGTCCCACCATCAGGCCCACGTCATATCGTTACAAGTTATTTCTACCCACGGTGCTCGGTGTCAACCAAGAAGAAGGGTGGCAGGAGGCGAGCGGTAAAGGTGGACTCAAGGTTCCACTTTGGAACTTTGATCGGGTCAGCCATGCCTCCATTGATGCTCTCACTATGTTGTAGGTTACAAAGAACTCAACAACAAGTGATGAGCAGTGGATGGCAAACAACTCTCCCAACGCTCTTAGTTCCACCTAGGCCCCACACTCAACTCTTTTGTCTACACTAAATTGCGTTGGTTATTGTGTTGATTTGATTGGTTTATTGAGGACATAAACGACAACTGATGGGTGATGGTCGGCGCCAGTTCATGCGGCATGGTTTTGTTGGGATGTGGTTCCACCAGTGCCCACTTAGTCTCGGGCTCACTAGCATAGGGATGAAGTTCAGTTCTCACACTACCTACCCGTCCTAATGACGTGGATGTAGTGGGCTTATAAAGTAGGATGATTGCTACCTCACCTAGCCTAACTACTCAAGGCCTTAATGTGTAATATAACCCAAGGCCTAAAGCCCAACTCTCGATTCACACTAAATAACCAGTGCATGAGTGGTCTGAACTATATGTTCATCAACATGTTCTTAGGGTACATTTACGTATACATAAACACATAACTACACTTTCATCATGAACATAATAATAAATAACATAGCCCAAGTAAGTATCGAAACCATAATTTTGCAAATGTTATTCCACTCATGAACATATCAACGAACTTCACAGCCAGGGAATTATCACATTTACAAACACACAAGATATTGCTTCAAAACAAAAGTCATCATAGTCCATAAGACAATATACACAAACATGTTACACTTATCTATGTGTTTCAATATGGTTGGAAACTGAAGGAGGGACTTCAACTCTCCATCCAACCATAGGCTAGTCACACTGTAGCCTTTATTGTAGCTAACCACCC
Organism: Pinus tabuliformis; assembly: GCA_031772625.1. Lineage (NCBI taxonomy): Eukaryota > Viridiplantae > Streptophyta > Pinopsida > Pinales > Pinaceae > Pinus > Pinus tabuliformis. The sequence continues at coordinate 658,886,113 of CM062817.1, forward strand.
GCCCCTTCGAACCAGATCTAAAGTTCGAGGGGATGTGTATTCAAGGAAATTCACACCCAAGGCTTAATCACATAACCATGATGAGGAGTCCACTGTCTAGGTGGTTTATCAATCACTTTCTAGCAGTAACCACCATAGTGATTCACTTGCTCTTTGGGTTAAAACACATGACTTCACCTAAGGCTAAATGGGTTATATCTCAGTTCCAAGAGGCGAAATCCACTGCTTTTGGTGGTTTATCAGTTGCATATTCATGGCAAGAATCGTAGGGGTCCATAATCCAATGTCCAGGTGGTTTATCAACCTCATGGCAAGCACCATAGTGACCCAATTCCTCCAATGAGTTCCCACTGGCCCTCCAAGCTTAAACACATGGTTCAATGGCCTTCATGCGGTCACAAGAAATGTATTCCTAATTCACAAAGCATTGGGTTCAATCGCACCCATCTTTACACATGTTATCTTCTCACCAACAACTTGACACAAATTTCTTCTCTAGTGTCTTCTCCCAAGACTCCCTTGTTTCACAGTCTCTAGCATTCTGCATGTTCTTTGTGCAGCAAGCTTCTGTACCCATTATTATGTGCCTCTTCCACACACTTCGACTACTCTTCCACACTCTTCAACTTGTTGTCTAGTCATCTTTTTGTTTTCCCTTAAGGCTATCATCCTGTCTCAGCCACATTCCTTGAGGAAGGGGGACAATATGGGTGATGTCCTGTCTCAGCCACATTCCATGAGGAAGGGGGACAATATGGGTGATGTCCTTCCCCAATCTGCCCATTCCAAACTTCACTGCATGTTAGCGCAGTCAAGGTAGTCATGAGTTTATTTTCACATAATTTACATATATTCAAAATTTACATAGTTGTATTCACATACACCAAGTACAATGAACTAAAATTATTACACATACCAGAATTTATCAACCATTTAATTTATATAACCACATTAATTATTAATTATCACAATTATATTATTTCTTCTAACATACATCACCCATCACCTAACACCACCCACCACCTAACACAATCCCATTAACAAATGCAAATGAAAGAAAATAACTATAATCAACCATTTTTATATTTATTAATATATTGATATTTTAATTCATAAAACCATTTTTCAGTTTTCCTTCCCACACAAAAGTCAACCATCCACTCTTACGACTACATAATTAACTAATATATCAACATAATATATACTAACTAAACATATAAAAATCATAAATGTTGAAGGACACACCGTTGGGCAATGTGAAAACCAAAGATGAAAAAATTAGTCTCAACAAATCAATACGAAAACGTCAAATTAGAGGGCTATTCATATTCATTGTTATGAGGCTGGTGTTGCCATTCCACACCGATAATACATTTTGATTCAGAAGGCCTCTGCTCCTGCGCTGCTGCGATCTTTTCCACGTAGTTCCCTGCTTACAGACTCTAATACAGACCAGAACCAGAAAATGGCAGCTGCTTATAGCCCTCTTCCAACATCGTCATCTGCAGACACGGTGCCTACAATAACGACGTTGCCAACGACGCCGACCGCCGCTCGTGTTTTCTTCTCTGGGCTCTTAGAAGGTACCAACAACGCCCTTTCCCAAAGGAGGCCATGGCCGGAGCTCGTAGACCGCAACTCCCTGGCAAAGCCCGCATCCATGGCAGAAGCGGTCACCAGGGTCCGCAAGAACTGGACATACTTCCGCGTGAATTACCTCCTCCTGCTCTCTGGCGTTCTCGCTTTCAGCCTTTTGTCCAACCCTATCTCGTTTTTCCTCCTCGTTGCTCTCCTAGGGGGCTGGATCTTCCTTTATCTGTTGAGGAGGGAGCCCCTGGTTCTGCTCGATAGAACCTATAGCGACCGGGAGGTGCTGGGAATCCTGACAGTCCTTACGATTGTTATCGTCTTTATGACGAGCGTCGGGGCTGTGCTCATTTCGGCGTTGATGATCGGGGTAGCGATGGTGTGCGCACATGGCGCGTTTAGGGTTCCTGAAGATCTCTTTTTGGACGAAGAGGAGCCCGTTCCTGGATTTCTCTCCTTCCTCGGCGGCCCTACCCCGGCTGTTGCCAATGTCTGAGGGGTTTTCCATGTACGCAAATTTGCTTAATTTCTAATTTTTCAGTTTGATCTGTATGAATTTTAAGAAGAATAGCAGGTTTAAAACTAGCATTTGCACCTAATGTTGCAAAGAAAACGCCGTAAGGCATAGTGTGTGGAAGACTATTCAAATGTGAATAGGTTTTATGGGCTTTTTTGAAAGCAAGGGTCGATGTATTTGAGTTTTAATTTGAGGAAGCCATGTCGCGTATTTGGGGGTTGTATTTGGGGGTTAAAGTGGCTACGAAAAGGAATTGAACTTGTCTAGACCCCTCATATTTGGATTGAAATTGCGTAGTTGAAGGTGAAGGTAAAGGAAGGGGGACAATATGACTTTCTATCTCTACTCTATGTGATGCCACTGCTAAATAGACTTCTTCTTGCTTTTTAGTCATTTCCTCAAGTTCTGTAGTTTTTGTGGTCATTGCAGCCTGAAGACCCTGAAGCTCCATCATCTTTGCATCACCACTTTCCTTGAGCTTTTCAACTTCTTCAGATAATTCATTTAGCTTTTCTATGAGTTTCTTGATACATCCTTCGAGATGCTCCCCATTATTGCAGAATAAAGATAACTGCTGTAGATCTTGATCTTTCAATGTTTCAATAACCATATCCAATAGTCTCTTCATACAGTCTTCTGCAATTAAATTCCTATCAGCAATGCTTGATTCCACAGGGGACTCACTCATAGGTTGATCAACAAGATCATTGCATAAACTCTCTTTCCGGGATGCATCTTGAACTGCTTGCTCGTTTAGAGATTCAAATTTAGAATTAAGCTCCTCGAGGCTTTTCACATATTCCTATTTTTCATAGTTTACTTTCAAGAGATTTTCCTCTAGGCTTTCTATTCTCCTCTTCGAGTCCTCCACTTCAAAGGCAGATAAGTCAGCAATTCTTTGAGCATTCTCAATTTCATGCTTAAAACAAGCTGCATCTTGTTGGGCCTGCGTTAGTGCTCTGCTGAGCCATTCAATCCGAAATTCTGGATCAGTATTTCGCATAGATGTTGGCATATCAACATTCTCAAGGATTTGTTCCCATCTTTGAATAAGATGGTTCCTTTCCAACAAAGTCTTCTCCAGTATATCTGACTGCTCAACTACACTACGGTATTTATTTTGTAGTTCCTCGTACTCTTCTTTTAGATCTTCAAGATGACTCTTCCCAGTTTTGTCATCATCCACACTTGTTTCAGACATAGTGTTATTTACTCCAAGAGATGATTTTGCAAGCCACTCAACTTTATCAATTATTTCTTTGGAGTGGATTGCCTCTGGCAAATTCATCTCCCCAAAGACATTTTCAATTTTCTGAAGAAGTGAGTCCTTGTTAGAAACTGATTCCCGAAAAGCACTTGCAGAATTCTGAATATCTTCTAGCTCTAATTCCAGTGCTTTAACACGCTTAGAAGCTTTCATTTCAGTTTCATGCAATGTATCATTTTTCTTCTGCAATTCCTGCAAACATTTTTCTAGCTCATTGGACTTGTCCACTAATGATTGTCTTAGTGTATTGCGTTCCTGAACCAATCCTTTTCCTTTAGCGATGGCCAGACTAAGCTTTTCTCTCACTGATGACAATTTGCTTTCTGTCTGCTCAAGCTCAGTTCTCATTTTGCTGTTATCCATGCTCATTTCTTTAAGATTCTCGTCAAATTTACATAAACGGTCCTTCAGTTCCTTAAAGTGTCGGTTTTTTTTCCAACAAGTTTCCATAATTAGAAGCAAGCTCAAGTAAGCATTTATGAACCAGGTTCACTTGTGAAAAAGCTACCTTATACTCCTCAATAAGAAAAAGGAGGCTTGTCTCCAGATAAGACATTCTCTCCGAGCAAGGAACAGATGCCAAAGTCTCATCTTGAATGACTTCCTCAATGGCAGCTATTAACTCCTCTATGGTAGTGTCAAACTGGTGTTTCAAGTCAGAATAAAATTCTGAAGAAGCTTTCATTAATGTTTCCTTTTCTGAAAGAGATTTTCTAAGGGCATCTACCTCCAAATGTAAGGAATCTCTTTCATTTGCATTTTGGGCTGCTTGAAAAGCCATTTCAGTGCATTTTTCATCCAGTACTGTGCACTTACCACTAATCTCTTCAAGTTGGGCACATTTCTGAGATAGCTCAACTAACTTAACATTCATATCTTGAATATCTTGGTCCTTTGAAAACAAAACAGACTCAAGTTCTCTTATAGTGGGTTCAAACTGTGATCTTTCATCCAATGCTTTCTGCAAATGTTTCATGAACTTGCTACAGTCAGCGACCAGGATGTCCAATGCCACAAAAGATTGCATGTTTTCTTCTCCAACTTCACTGGACTCTGCATGCCGCAGACGATCAACTAGCTCTTCACTATGCTCAGTCATCCTCTCTTGCTGCTGGACCAACTTTCTAAGCTGATCATGGATAATAGCAAGTTGTTGTATAGCTGAATCTCTCTCCCCCTGCATCACAGAAACTCCTTAGTTTTTCAAATGAATTCTGCATTTCTGAAATCTCTAAACTATGGAATTCAAATATTACCTGCAAGATTGTACATTTTGCAAGCTGTTTTACTGTAAAACTCACAGCAGTAGCAAGCTGCAAATCAATATTTGAAATTTCTGATTCATTAATAGATTTAGATGGTTGAATGGTTTCCTCAATGTTTTCTGCCTTATGAACTGTTGAATTTTGACAATCAGTTTTCTGAACACCCAATGATGTTTCTTGGTCAGTATACTCTCCATGCAATGGTTCTGTTTGACTCTGCAACAAAGCTGAGTCGCATCTTGCCTCAGGGATAGGTAGAAAGCATTCACCCTCTACCTCTGTTAACATATGTCTATGCTTGCACACATTGCTTGCAAAATTCATATTTTCTGATGTAGCTTTATGAAGCTCAAGTACCATATCTCTCAATTGCTTATCACGTTCTGATTTTTCATCTTGCCTCCTTGATAAATATTCCTTGCAATCATATAGCTCTGCAGAAAGTTTGGCATTCTCCTCAGAGAATCGATTCCTTTCTTCTTCATGTTTTTGGTGGAAATCAGCTTCTTTTTTCATTTGCTCCAGCTCAGCTCTCACTACATGAAGATATTCAGATAGCTCTGCTCTCTCATTTTCTAATTTTTTGACCAAGACCTTGAATTCATCAAGATCATTCATCGCTTTAACCTTTTCAGCCTTTATTTCATGCATTTCATCACTAAGTTGAGATATTTGACCATTAAGTTCATCAGTCAGCTGCCTTGTTCTCATAGCTTCTGTCTCAAGTTGTTCTTTTTCAACCATTGTAGAACATGTCTCCAGCTTATAACATTCAAATCTCTTGTAATCTGTTCTTTAGCTTTAATAGCTTCATCTAGAACAGGTCTCATTTCAGCCAATTCATTTCTTACAAGCTGATTTTCTTGTTCTGCCTTTGCCATATTCTTTGCATGCTCATCAAGCTTCGTTAAAAGATTGTGATTTTCATCGTTGAGACTTTGTTCTTGAGTTCTGAGTTTTTCTAACATTTCAATATAATTTTCTTCTCTGTCCTTGGCTCTCTTGATAAATCTTTCAACTTCAACTTCAAGACAAGCCTTACCTTCTTTGATTTCACCCACTGATTCCACTCGTACATTTTGTTCAGCTTCCTTGATTTTAGAAAAAGCGGCTGCTTTCTCTGCTTCAAGATCCTCTAATTTCTGTCGCAGAGTCTTAAAATCAAGTGGACATTGATTCCCATTCTTTGTCAAATGTTCCCCATCTGTTTGAGATATCTGGGGTTTCTCTTCCAACAAACCAGTTGCTTTTTCCAAGTCTTCAATGTAAGTCACTTTTGTCTCAGAATCACTGGCAACTGCAAGTGTACCTTTCTGTTCAATGGAATCATGAAGATTCTGCTGTGTAATTTCCAGGGTTTTGCTTTGCAGCTGGGATCTCAAGTCATCCGAGGTATTTGCCATTTCTAATTTCTCCTGTTCCAAGTCATGAGCCATCTGTCTCAATTGCTCTTGTTCTACAAGTAGTGAAGCGGGTTTTTCAGCTTCTTCACCGCATGCATAAAGTTTTGATAACTGACCTTCCTTCTCAAGAAAATTACCCTTCAGAAGAAAACTAGACTCTTCCAGACTTGCACTTCTACTTTCCGTCAGATGGTCAAGCGCATCCACAAAGGACTCGTCCATGCTCATATTCCTGTTCTTGTCACCTTTGAAGTGATGTAGGGTATCAACATGAGAAGGCTGTGAACTGCAATTTTTTAAAAATGCAACAGGTATATCCTCACTACACTGTCCAGCTCCCCGTAGCTCTCCATGTTCATCATTTTTCAAGTCCAGAACTGGAGACCTGACTTCCTGCAAAACCCTAACCAAAACAAGGTGAGCTTATAAATGAATAAAGACATCCTCAGTGCCCAATATATAAGAAAATCAAAACAGCAAACGAGTTTATTTCATCCCCTGCAGCAACTTTGTCCTCCAAATGAGCTTTTTGGCTCTCTTAAGAGCCTTCAGAAAAATTTAGATTTACCTGTTCTAATTCATTTGCATTATCAAACTCAAGAATTGCAAGCTCAACATCGGTGCTCTCCAGAGCGTGTACTTGCTCTTGCAATTTAGGATCTCTGTATGGCATGCTATCTTCATCTTTTCCCAATTCAGAAAGTGAATTCCCTATACCACTGTGTTCAGGTGCAAGATCTCTAACAGCATAAACACTAATTGATTCCCCTTGTAAGGAAGGAGAGTCCATATCATTGGTGAAGCTTGAAGGAGAACTATGTACGGCTACATAAGCTTCCAATCCCTGCTCTACCAGCACTTCTCTACCTTTGGAACCTTCCTCCTCTTCCCATGAAGCAGACACAATTGAACCATCAGGCCTAGAGGGACAACTGTCATCCCTGGAAAGACCATCAACTACCAAATTAATATTCTCTGCTCCCCCAGACTGATCAACCACCAAATTAATATTCTCTGCACCCCCACGCTGATCAACTACCAAATTAATATTCTGTGCACCCCCAGACTGATCAACTACCAAATTATTATTCTCTGCACCCCCAGACTGCTCTCCCATGGCAATTTCTGTCTGCACAGCACTAGAGGACTTCAAATTATCACTGGTGTCTGATAACATTGGTAATACTATATCACCTGGCTCAGAATTGGGTGTCTTCCCTGGATCTGAAGCATTTTGCCCAGATAACACATCGTCCCCAATTTAATGTCCTGCCGAGGAATGCATAATCCACCGCTTGCAGCGCCGATTATGAATTCCTGCCTGCGTGAAAAGCCCAGCCCAATCTAATATCCTACCAAGGAATGCATAATCCACCGATTCCAGCGAACCCTTTCCTTGAGAATTCATGCCTTCTGCTACAAGTACTCAGACTCAGAGAAAATAATTAACGGAGAAAATTTTTCAAAACACAGTACGCCTCGTATCCGGTACGCCTATCTCAAACCCCTGATATTTCGAGAAGATGAAACTATTCGATGCCAAATGAAACGCCCAAACCGTTTGGGCAACCCTTTTGAATCAACGATCAACGGCTGAAATTGTTGCAATCGTCTAACATATAATCGTGTGGCTTACAAGATGACAGGTAAGCAGAGAGGGGAGTTGATCTCAGAGGGAACGCCTTACGACGTAAAAAGACCATCTTAGGGTTTCTCTTTTTTCTTTATCAATTGGGGTTATTTGAATCTGGGAAAAGACATCAGGGTTGAATTGGGTTTCTATGGACAAAAAAATCATCGTAAGGTTTCTCTATTTTTGTTTCTGGTGGGTTTATGTGAATATGGGGGTAAACATTATGGTAGAATAGAATTTCTATGGATTCGAATAAAACGCGAGGGGAGAAAAAATGACTTTATATCTTCTTTTTTTTTCGATCAATTTATGCAGTTTTCTGGTTCAAAGAAGTGACGGAAAATAAGAGACAGACGATTAATTGAAATTGCCATTGTTTAGAAAACTTGTGAAATAATTCATCCCACAGTGGGATTCATTTTTCCCTTGCGTTTTATTTTTCTTTAATTGTTTTATCTCTGTCAATTTTAAGAAGAAAAGGAGAAAAAACAACCATCTAAGGGTTTCCTTCTTTTCCTTTCTAAATTATGTTCGTGTGAATTTTGGGAAAAAAAATTAGGGTTGAATCGTGCTTATTCGGTTTATAAGGAAACTCGAGGGCTGTAAAACAATGTGTATATGCACCCTTTTTCTATCAGTTTATGGTGTTAGCTGATATGACAAGAATTGAAGACAATTTAATGGCATTGCTTTTCTTGAGCAAAAATTGGTAAAATAATTCATCTCCCCGCGGGGTGTTTTGCCCTTGCGTTCTGTTTACCTCGGTGAGAGTTTACCTGGTAAATCGGTGAGAGTTTACCTCTCCACTGGCCTAGGTTCGAGTCCAAGTGTGTTGTTTCTTACATCCTCTCACATATACGTGGTAATCCCCTGGGCGACACGTCCTAGGAGATTGATCCGTTCCTTCCAAAAAGAATGAGTTGTTTCTGTTAAAAAAAAAGACGAGCTCAAATAAATGGACCCGCATCCTTTTTTAATTATATCAGGTGATGTCTTGGAAAATCTGAGTAGGTACCGCCTGTAATTTCTTATTGGCCAGCAAATGGGTTTATGCATGCTCAGTGTTTCTGTTATGGTAGAACTGGTAATTGGGAAAAAGTTCCAGATCATCCTTTCTTGTTTAATTAGTGAAATGGTTTTTTCATGTTCCTTAATTTAGCTATCTTGAAAGGGAAAAGCTTGACTGTGGTGGGTTTACCGTTATTCATGGAAGAGTGAACCTGGTGTGCTTGCCAGTACAAGTCAAGGTGTTAAAGTCCCTGATTCAGATCTGTTCTTAGTGGAGTTTTGTTATGTGCAGATTTCTTTAGGTTTGAACTAGCAGATATTGTTCATAGAAAGCATTGCTGCTATGTCCTTAACAAGATCCCATTGTATTTTTCATTTCTTATGAATTTCGGAAAAATAGATTCAGTTATACTGCAAATTTGATGTCGTTTATGCATTCCATACTCTCCATGCAATTGTTTGCCGTAGTAGCAGTATATATGGTTTTGTGAGTGGGATTTTGCTTTAAAAGAATTTTTGCTCCATATTTTTAGAATTGTAGAGATGGTTTCATTTAAGGGCCGTCGAAAGCTGTTTTCAGTTATTAAAGTTTTTCATATCTGTAGTCTTTAGTTCCTGTTATAAAAGTGAGTGGGTATTCTTTGCTGCAAGGAAGGTTCTTGTTTTGGGGGTTGATACCGATGCAAAAACTCATTTTAAATTTGACAACATCCAATTTCGGAAAAATTGCATGTGAAATTTAATTTTGATAGTTTTATCATTTATGATTTGAATTTTATAGTCATTATCAAAAGTTTCTTTATATGTTGGACTGCTGTAGTTGACGGTATCCGTAATGGACTCTGCATACACTCTATATGGATGGAAGATAACTTTGGAGTAACGCACGGCCTACAAGCAGGAGAGTGAATATCTGACACAGATTTGTCTGACTGCTAGGTTCGGATTGCAACCAAAACTTAGGCTTATGAGAGATTTTATTTGAACTCATCCATGAAAACTTGAAAATTGACTGACATGACCCAGCTTATAGATAAATGTATCACAAATAGAATAATGGTTACAAAGTATGGCAGATTGTCATAAAATGCAAATTCGTTTTTGCAACCTTCTGAGAGGTTGAGCAGATTTGGAATAATCAAAGTTGACTGTCTAAGATGACTGAATCCTATACGCTCTGTTCATATGTCTCCCCGTTGTCCAATTCTGCTCAAATTTTGTCCCTCTGTACACCTATGGGCAATATCTCTAAAAATATGTCCCTCCACACATCTAACATTCCTCTGTAGTAGGTTGTTCATATTTCTTCATTTCGGTAAATGTGGACGCATTGCTTTGTTGTGCATGTTGTGGGCATGTAGCCCCCTGCTGCATGTTGTAGGCTTTAAGAGATGGTCCCTGCCTTCCTATGTATTATCTATAAACTCCTAGAACATGTGTTCTTGGTGCCTCCCTATTCCCTATACATGATCCAAAATCTACAGCTGCTAAATGACTTTTCTTAGGCCCTCAAATAATTGGCCATCAAGGTGATCTGTGATGACCTCCACCCAAAGCCTCCTCGGCAACACATGCTCCTTGAACCTAATGCAAGGTGCGAGGCATTAGTATATGAAAACTTTCTCAAAAACTTTCAATCCATATACAAATTTATATATTTTTAAACGTTTCTATGTTCGAGTGAGAGATCTCAATAGCCCCGTGAATCTAGATTCACAATCTCCTATGGCTCTGTCTACTGGGTGCATTAACTTCATTCAATTAACTTTCTGTAAGCCCTTTTGAGAGGTAACGTTTTTGAACTTGCTACTCAATAATTACCTAGTTTACCAAAGGAATATCTAACCCAAGCTGCAGTAATAAAGTCTTCCACCATAATAAGGTGTTACTCTTAACATAAAAATTCAGCATCTGTTCTTTGTGATTAGTATAATCATGTACCTAGCCATGTTCTCTCTCCACCAATATCACACCAAAACCTTTTCTCGTTCTTTATATGGGTTGCCTCTCGGGAAAATTGTTGATTCCTCACTCAAAATTGAATTACGACTAGATTCTATGTTTAGTTAGTATTTTCATTATATCAGTGATTTTTTGAAATGATTGCATCGTGATTATAACTTCACAAATAGATATACTATTCTGACCCCTCTCTCTTTGTTGAGCAGGTTGGCATGTAATTTGTACTTGGGTACTTTCCATATTTTTTGTTTTGTTTTGTCTTTTTACATCAAACACTAGTATATTTATTAGAACCATAGTCAACTAAACAAACAGGAAACAATTTATTTGACAGGTGGAAGAAGTGATAGGCTTAGAGCAATTGAATTGTAGGCCATGCTTCTTGACAAATTGATGAACAGATGTCTCCTTACTTGAGATTTAGGTTGGCACCATGGCACCATCCTATCCATCATTATACACTAATCTTGTCATTATCTTCTTCACTGTGAATGACTGGCCTGTTCCCTGTAAATAGATCTGAGCATAGAGGAGCCAATCCAAGAACAGTAATCTCTAGCACAAGACAATATTAATGATCTAAATACCTAATCCTGAAGCTTGAGTTTGATTTTTCTCTACTCGTTCTGAATCTCTGATTGAGAATCTCCCACTCGTCATTATCAAACCTTCTCCTTCATCATTGGCATCAGCTGCACTGCTGAGGTACTTTGGTTGGTTGTCATTGGACTTGAGAGCTTGAAGTTTCAAATGATTATAGTAACAGACAGCCAGAAAAGCCAGTCCACACCCACTCAAGTTTATGACTGTAACCTTTTCATTTATTACAGACAAAGATTATGTTATGAGCAGCCAGTCCTTGACAAGACCAGCAACATTCATAGTCAAGGCTGAAGTCTTTCCTATCAGAAGAAACACTGCAAGATTAAGAGCCAAGGCACAAGCAGAAATGTCATGTAATCCAAATCAAAGGAAGAGACCCTGATTATGAGAAATGGGTATTCTACTAAGGCCCAGGGGGTGCTGAGAAAAACAAGGCAACAAGGAGCAACAAAGATGTGATGGGATTCAACTTAATCCCTTTTGATGTTCGTGGAATTTGTATGAGAACCAATTGGGTAGTCTCACATGCAACTGCACTTAACTGGAGAATCACCTCCCATGCATTCATCTTGGCCTCCCCATAAGCTGAAATAGTAACTCCAATGGATATGGCCAACATATTGGCCTTGGGCTCACCTTTATAAGCTTCTTTCTTCAGGGAAACCACAATCAAATACACAGCAATGGGAATTAGAGCTTTCAGCGTTTGAAATAATGATACTGAGAGGAAAACATAGGCAGAATTTGAAAACCAGAGACCCAAAGAATACACTTATCAATACTATGGGTTCAACGAGCTTGAAGACTCTTACAATAGCAACAGCCAGTGTTGAGTAGAAGCCCATGTGAATCATGGTGGGACTGATCACACTAAATTTGTCAAGCAATGGCAACTCCAATGGATATGGCTAACATATTGGCCATGGCCTCACCTTTATAAGATTCTTTCTTCAGGGGAACTGCAATCGAATGCATATCAAATGGGCACAAGAGCTTTCAACATTTGAAATATCGATACTTTGAGAGACATGCACCAAGGGCTGCATCATTTAGGATTTGTACTCAGTTTAGGTGTCATATTCAAGGGGAAGTTGTTATGCTTTCCACCACTTCATAGATTGTTAGAGTGATGAAACAAAAGAGGCTCCCTCTTGAGGCTAGATTATGTCATTCATATCAGCTGTGTTGTTGATGTCCTAGCTCAGCCAGGTCTTGCCAAAACTCTGTTGAGGTTCAAAATTTATTATAAACTGAAATGTCTTCACAAGAATTGACCTCATAAAATGCCATAATTACAAGATATGCCATACATGGCTGTGATTATGGCTCGCAAGACCCTTAGACTTTGAGCAATGAGGCTCGCAACATCACTTATGATTATGCACTCTTCAATTCTGTGACCAGCTGAATGTCAAGCAATTGAACCGCGATTTAAATCCTATTTTGTCAGCAATAAGTACTATACTTTGTCTTTATTTAGTGTAGAGAACCAAGCACTTATTCTGCTCATCTATAGAAGGGACAATGGTTGTTTGCCTATGAGGTATAAGGAAATCCTATCAGATGTTTTGTATTTTCGTATGGAATTGAATCATACTCCTGCACATTGTAACATTCATATATATCAACCTGTAGAGGCTTTAATAACACCTGGTATTCTGGTTAGTGATTTTATTGGACCTCATGTGCATATCCTACATGCACAGGATGGACTATTCATATGTTACAAGGTATTATTCCTAATTATTTAGGGTGCACATCTTCAGGTGCTCAAGAATGATTACTAGAACAGTCAGTTAATTCTGCAATTTAAAGGATGAAAAGGGGGTTATAGGAGTCTAGTTTTGGTTCTCATCCACAATGTCACACTAGTTTGCCTGGGCATGGTTCTCATGGTTTAATAGTGACTTGAGGAGTCATAATACCACAGATCACTAAACACGAACAGCTAAGGTAGCCCAAGGACAATAGCCATCTTTACACATTAATTAACAGGTCTTACATTAATTATCCTAGGGGGTTTTAATACTTCCAGATGCTTAAAAAACAGTTAGCAGAGCATTCACATTACACATTCCAGCAATCTTTTCTATAAACCAACCAAATGCAGTCAGGAGAGCCCTCCTTTTAAACTATACAACCTTATTGTTAGTATGATCAACCTTATTTTAATATATAGTGTGACAAACCGAATGTGACAGGCAGGTGGAAAACTTTTCTCGCAATTGACTAAGCGACGTCCTGCGAGCCAGACTTGAGACGGAAACCCTCGTCAGAAGTATATGCTTGGCTCTTTTCCAAACAAATGAAGAGTTAATGAGGTTTTGTGTAATCACTTCTGGTATCGTATTGGGTTATTGTTAGAAGCGATAATTGGATTCGGATTCTCATCGAGTGAGTTGTTCTGCTTTCTCAATTTGAGAGGGTTTGTTTGGAGGGAAAAACGAAAGAGGACATACAAGAATAGTGAGGGGAAAGATGCAGAGGAAGAGGATTGAGAACATCGCCAGCAGGAAGGCTACATTTTCCAAACGTAGGTGGATTGCTGAAGAAAGCTTACGAGCTCTCGGTGCTTTGCACTGCAGAAGTTGAACTTGTGATTTTCTCCCCAGCAGGAAAGCTCTATGAACTGTTTTTTAGTGCAAATCCTACTATTTTGATTCTAATAATCATGGCTATGCAAACCTCATGAGATTCTTACTAATAACCCCGGTGGTGCAAGCCTTAGTAAGTTCGATGTTGAAAAACTTAGTGTAAAACCTCCAAATCGCTGGTTTTGTTGTAGTGCTTATTGGAGAGTATATAAAAAATTTCACACCTTTTTATGAGATATGGGACGAAAACATGTTAAAAGATTTTTAATAAATATAAAATTTCCAAAATGATGCTAGTTACGTGTGATTCTTTTTTCATTGTTTGTGATTATGAAAAATGAAACTCAATGTTTTTTCATTAGTGCACACATATTTCATTATATAATTGCATATAGAAAAATCATTCCAGAGCCGATAACAATAAAAGTGAAGAATTTATGGTCCAACGTTATATTTAAGGGAGATGTTTAAGGATGACGTTTGAATTTTGTTTTTCATTTTAAGACATTTGGAGCAAATATTAGGAAGGACTTTGAGAAAGGATTGTCCTTGATTTTCGAAAATGGAGTTGTTCCTTTCCAATCATATGCCCCAAGTGACCATCAAAGGGAGAGCTCATATGTTTTTTGGATGTTTTCTTTATAGCCATTTTTTTACACATATCCATAGAGTCCCCATGCCATTGATGTGAATTACTTGTTCGGTTTTTTTTAACCAAAATTTTTACCCAAACAAGAAAAATTAAAAAAATGCCTCAAGATCAAAGACTGAAACAAAGACCTATTGACATACCTTTTAAAGTATGGAAAGAACTTGTAAAATCATATGAGAAGTTGGATGCACAAAGAAAAGCCAACAATGAGAGCATTCAGGTATTGAATTTTTCATTAAACATTATTTAGAATGTATTAATACTTATAAGTATCTTAGACATGTATTTGTGTGAAAATAAATTGAATTGGTTTATGTTTAAGGACAAGGCATCCAAGGCGAGGTTAACCAAGACAAAAGTCACTCATCGTAGTGGCCAGAAAGGTTTAAAAGCACTGATAACAACCTTTGTAAGTATATTAAACATGTGATATTTTTTTAATAAATTTTGTACTAGAAGAAAGTCATTGTTATCTAATTTCTCCCTATTTACTGATTGATAGGAACTAAAATATGGAAGACCTCCAAATCATTTGGAAAAGGAGGTGTTGCAGCAAAAGAGATGGGTTGAATTTGTTGTTTGGATGGACTCTATGGTATGTAATCTTAGTTGGATTTCCAATATACTTTTAAACCATATTTTCATTTTATTTTTTAGTACTATTAGATATTATATCTTACCTCATTTTATGGTTAACATTGTATAACAAAAACATGCGTTGTGTTATGTAATTAATACTAACATGTAATATTGATTTTTTTTGTCAGAATGCTATAGGTAATGATTGCCAAGACGATGATCCAAATTATGTTCAACATATATCAGGAGATGATGAGGATGAGGATGAGGATGATGGTGGTGAAGGAGGAGATGATGATGATAGTTGCGGTGTTGGTGATGATGTGGATCAGAGTAATGAGGATGGTCAAGATGATCATGAGGATGATCTTGGTGGTGGTAGCTAGGCATGCACATGCATTGTTTTTTATGAAGAAATTATTGTGTAGAATGACATTGCTATGTTTAGATGGGTGTTGTGAATTTACCCTATATCAATGAGACATTTTGATTTTGTAATCATACGATGAGTTTGATTTATGTATGTTGTTAATTTATCGTAGAATAACGATATTCATGAAATATTTTGATTTGTTAATCATATTTGAATTTTAATTGTTTTGATTAAAAATAACACTGATTTTATTAGTATTATGTTGCTATTTTATACATGTTTTGAAAATTGTTAATGACACATTGTTATTTTTTTGGATGGATGTTGTCAATTTCTCTTAAATTTCTTTACAAATGATTTTGAATTGTGATATCTGCTTTAATGATATTTAGAAACTATCATATATTTCACTATGAATCTATAAAGGGGGTCATATATGTAAAGAAAAATATACTCTATATAAGAAGTCAAATGCGGATGTAACCATGGATGCAAAATTGAAAGTAAAATTGGATGTTAAACTAGGAATTAATACAAAATGCAAACAATTGACATACAAAGTGTTTTAAATTAGAAATGAAAAATTGTGCAATAGTTGACACAAAGAAGGGAACAAAACATGGCATACAAAAGGATATCAAATTGGGAAAAAACAAGGACACATAAATGGGCACCAAATTAGATGCAAAAAAAGACAACAACTAGATGTAAAATAAGATGCAAAGTTGAGCGTTAAAAAGAAGCAAAAAACGTTACAAATTAATATGACAAATGATGATGCAAGTAATGGTGTAAATTTGGGATGCAAACTTGGGTGCAAACAAGGAAAAAAAAAGATGTAAGAAAAGACATAAAATAAGATGCAAAATGGGGTTGAAAAAAGGTGAAACCAAGGATGCCATATTGGATGTAAAAAATGATTCCTAATCACATGCAAATTTAGGCTCGAACTCAGACACAAAATTATATCCAAATGTGGACACAAAATGAGGCAAAAAAAAGATGCAAATTTGGATGGTCAAAACGATGTAAAACTAGACACCAAAAAAATGCAAAATTGGATGAAAAAGTCGGTGTAAATAATGGTGCAACATTCAACACAAGTAGACACAAAAAAATGGTGCAAAAAGGGGCATAAAATAGCTTAAAATTGGATGCAAAACTTGGTGCAAAAACAAATACAAAAGTAGACGTAAAAAATGGCTCTAAATTGAATGTACCATTAGACACAAAATAAGATGCAAAGGTGGACAAAACACATGACTCAACATAAGATGCAAATATAAATGCAAATTTGGATGCTCAAAATGATGTAACATTAGATGCAAGAGATGGTGTTAAAAATGATGCAAAATTGGATGAAACAAATGATGCAAAATATGGTGCAAAATGAGATGGGAAAAATGGAGACAAATCAAACGTAAATGTGGATGTAAAAAATGGTCCAAAAAAAGATGCAAAAATGGGCACAAAAATGGATGCAAAATTTGGTGCTAAATCAAATTCAACACATGGTGCAAAGATAGGCACCAAAGCTGGTGCAAAAATAGAAGCAAAAACTAGTGTAAGACTAGATACAAAACCTGACGTAAGACTAGATGCAAAAACTGACACAAAATGGATGCATAAAAAGACGTTAAATTGGATTCAAAATACGGTGTAAACTTGATGCAAATGATGGTGCAAAAATGGAAGCAAAGAATGACACAAAATAGGAAGCAAAAGAGAATGAAAAATAGATGCAAAAAATGACACAAAACTAGAAGCAAAACCTGTCATAAAATAAGATGCAAATCTTGGTTCAAAATTTGACGCAAAAAATGATGCATAGTTTGGTGTAAAAAATGATGCAAAATCTAGCGTGAAAAAGGATGCAAAATCAGGTGCAAAAAAGGACGCTTTAAAAATTGTACAATAGAGCCAGATTTAGCGCCAGGTTGCTCATCACAATTACAAAAAAAATGCACTAAAATCTGGCGCAAAATCTGGCGCAAATCGCTGGTTTTGTTGTAGTGGGGGGAAGGGGAAGGGCGAGGGGTGCGGGGAAGGAAACAGGGGGGGGGGGAGGAGTTAGGGGGTGGGGCCCATGGGGCCGGGGGGGTTAAGGAAAGGAGGGGGGAAGGGAATGGGAGTTAGGGGGTGGGCCTATGGGGAGGAGAGTTGGGGGGTAGGGAAGGGAGAGTTGGGGAAGGGGGCGCATGGGTGGGGGAGTTGGGGGGTGGCAAGGGCTGGCGCATGGGTAGGGGAGTTGGGTGGGGAGGGGAATGGGAGTTAGAGGGGGGCGCATGGGTAGGGTAGTTGGGTAGGCGGGACCGCATGTGTGTGGGGTGTAGTGGGGGGCTGGGTTAGAGGTTGAGGGGGCGCATGGGTTGGGTAGGAGGGGGAAGAGGGCATGGGTGAGGGGGAAAGGTCGGTAATGGGTTGGGGGGAGGCTGAGAGGTGAGGGGGGGAGGGCGCATGGGTTGAAGGAGATTGGGAAGGGACATGGGGGGCACGATGACGACCTACCCACGGTTATTGGGCGATTGAGTTTGATCGGGCCTACCATGCTCAAGATTGACATAATTGTTATTTTGGCTTGGAAAAATTATTAATTTAAAAAAAAAAAACTTCTTCATTAAATTAATTTAATATGAAAATTTTGAAGAAAAAAATTGAACTTACATTTCAATTACGATAATTCTTCGTTGAATATGTTGTTGATAGCAATATAGCTGCTCCACAAATTCACGAGTCTTTCAACGAACTTCAGAAAACTTGGATGTGAGGTGAGTAATAGTGATAATGAAATTTAATTTATAAGTGAAATTACGAAGATGTTTTTCCGTACGATTAATGTGGGATAATTTGTTTTAAAATATTATAGAGTGAATATTGTAGAATTGTTTTACAACGGATTGAATGTGGGATTAATTTGTTTTAGAATACATTATAAAAATTAAAAAAAAAATTAGTTGTTTAGTAAATATTATATACTTTAACTATTAGAATAATTAATGTACAAGTTGTAGTTTACAATTTTAATTTTAGTGATTTATTTCATAAAAAAATTTAGTTTACATTTTTCAATCAATTGTAGAATAAAATAATAAAGGTAAATAAATCTAACAAACTTTTGGAGGGAAATATTTTTGCGAAAACTTTTGGAGGGAAATATTTTCGCGAAACTTTTTGGAGGGAATAATTTTGGAGGGAATATTTCATTCTTTAAGCTATATAATATTCTTAGGAGACTCCATTTGTATCATTCAACATCTCCTATTTGAAAGGGATGGATTGTTCTGATGGCGAAGTTTTGATTTATACACCATCAACATCTTCATCGCGTAACAACTTTATTCATATTGATGAATATAGCGGGAATTCTTCCACTATGAATAGAAAGTCAATTCTTCCCGATTCTAAAGACTATGAGAGCATCACTGATGAAAGAGAGGATGGAGAATTTCAAATTAATAAAGAGTCACAGATTCCACTTAGTCCTAATTCTAAGGACTATGAAAGCAGCGGTGATGAAGAGCATGATGGTGAAGTTCAAAAGAATGGAGTGTCACGATGTCCACTTAGTCCTAATTCTAAGGACTATGAGAGTAGCAGTTTTGAAGAGCGTGATGGTGAAGTTCAAAAGAATGGAGTGTCATGCTGTCCACTTAGTCCTAATTCTGAGGACTATGAGAGCAACAATTTTGACGTGCATGATGGTGAATTTCAAAAGAATGGAGTGTCATGGTGTCCACTTAGTCCTAATTCTAAGGACTATGAAAGCAGCAGTGATGAAAAGTGTGATAATGAATTTCAAAAAAATGGAGTGTCAAAGTGTCCACTTAGTCCTAATTCTAAGGACTATGAGAGTAGTAGTGATGAAGAGTGTGATAATGAATTTCAAAAGAATGGAGTGTCAAAGTGTCCACTTAGTCCTAATGCTAAGGACTATGAGAGCAGTAGTGATGATGAGTGTGATAATGAATTTCAAAAGAATGGAGTGTCAAAGTGTCCACTTAGTCCTAATTGTAAGGACTATGAGAGCAGCAGTGATGAAGAGCATGATGATGAATTTCAAAAGTATGGAGTGTCATGGTGTCCAGTTAGTCCTAATTCTAAGGACTATGAGAGCAGCAGTGATGAAGCATGGGATGATGATTTTCAAAATATTGGAGTATCACAATGTCCTCTTAGTCCTGATTCTAAGGACTATGAGAGCAGCAGTGATGAAGCGCGAGATGATGATTTTCAAAAGATTGGAGTATCACAATGTCCTCTTAGTCTTGATTCTAAGGACTATGAGAGCAGCAATGATGAAGAATAGGATGATGCAGTTAGTCCTAATTCTAATGAGTATAAAGGTAGCAGTGACAAAGGACAGGATGTAGCATCTTCAATAAGTAAACAGCCACATTTTCAACGTAGTCCTAATTCTATGGACTATGAGAGTAGCACTGACAATTTACATGAGGAAGAATATCCATTAAACATCGAGTCAGATTTTCCATTTAGTTCGAATTCTAAGGACTATGACAGTAGCACTCAAGAAGGGGAAGATGAAGGGTATCCTCTAAGTCAATATTTGAAAATCAGAGTTGATCATAGTGTGGATAACATTCCTCTTAATGATGATGAAAATCCTTATAAAAATGATGATCCAATGATGGAGATGTTGCCAAGAAATATTGTATCGAGGAGTAGGAGCAGACCTTTTCATATCAATGCAAGCTATTCTAGTTATACAAGGGATAGAGTAGAATATCTGATGAGAAGAAGTTCTATCAGTGCTCTCATTTCAAGTGAATGTTGCCAAAAAAATTGCTTGAAACATATGGATTTCACATTTGCATTAGAAAGCAGGAAGAGATATTTGCCAATGAATAAAAGCATGCAAAACTCATATTTAGTTGGCTGCATGCAATCTACATTGTCAGGGTATGATTATCACATTAGGAATTTATTATTGTGTAGAAAAGCTTTCAAAATGTTTTATTCAATTGGGAATTTTCGTCTCTCGAGAATTCAAGAAAATTTGGAAAAGGATTCCACATTTTATTCATAAGTATGCCATAAAAGATAGTTTGGGCCATTATCAAATACTGCAGTGTCATGGATGAAAGATTTCTTTTCAAAGCATGGAGAGTGTATGCCAAATAGAGAGACAATACATATTCCAGATAATTTTTCAAGATGCGAAATCTATAACTTAAACAAAGAATATTCAGAAAGTGCTAAGGGACATGGCCAATTTATTACATATCAATATTTTGTGAAGATATGGAAGAAAGAATTCAATAATGTCTGTACTCCTAAGAAGACAAGGATGGGGATTTGCAGTACATGTGCTTCTCTTAAATCAAAAAGGGACAAATGCGAAGGCTTAGAAAGAGGTAAGCGTTCATAACTTTTACTTTTAAAATTTTATAGTCATCAACTATGAAAACATATTTCTTAATGAATTTCTTTTATGTTGTGTAGATTTAATTGTCAAAGAACTTCAGGAGCATCGCGAAAAACAAACAAATGAAAGGAAGAAGTTGTACAAGCTTCGAAAGAAGTGTTATGATAATCCGAATAAATATTTGGGTTTGATAATTGATGGTATGGACTAGAAGAAAACATTTTTACCACATTTTGTTCGCACACCCAAAAATTTACAAGAGGAAAATTTTATTCAGTTTCACTTGGTCGGTTGTATGGTCTTCAATGGGAAAATGTTACCAAGGGTGTACTTCATAGCTCCAAATATTCATAATGATGCAAATCTGACCATAACCATAATTCATGATGTGATTTCTCATTGGTCTGTAATCTTCCTGAAGTTTTGTATCTAGAGTTGGACAACACTTCCCGTGAAAACAAAAATCAGGTTTTTTTTGGATATCTGAACATGCTTGTTGAATTGAGAATTTTTCAAAAGGTAAAGGTTGGTTTCCTTCTTGTTGGGCACACTCATGACCATATTGATCAGATGTTCAGTCGTTTTTCAGTCACATTGAGGAGGAAGGAAGTTGGGAGCTTGCCATCACTAATTGAATATATTAAGAAATCATACATGCCAGAGCCTGCTTTTGAAGTGTTGGAAGAAATTGTTGACATCCGAAGGTTTATTCTAGGATCATATGGTGAGGGGAAATGCATTGAACAACTTAATGATATTAGCTTCCAACATCAATTTCGTATAAAAAAGTTGATGGGAAAACACTAATATGGGGCAAGAAGTTTTCAACTACTACAGAATGGGCACCGTCATCAAGTTTGCAATTTTTGAAGTTCATTCCAGATCATCCAATATTTGCATAAAAAATGTCGTTATTACAATCAGTTGGTGAAGTTCAGAATGCACGCAGACAGAATAGACATATAAATTATTCTGATTGCCTAGAAGAAATTAAAAAATCTATTAGATATACATATGAGTACTTTGACATTGCTGATTCAGTTTGGTGGGAGTCATTTTTCAATAATCAAAGTGATATCATTTCAACAACAACAAATGAAGATATACCTTTGAAAAATCCATTTATTTGGCCACAAAATGTGTTGAATGAACATGAGGAAGTAAACATTGTTGAACAACAACAAAGTCAAGGTATTATTAATTCTTCACAGGCAACGGAAAGAGAGATGTATATTGGTTCCAAAAGATCTCATGCACAACGTGAAGCCATCGAAGACCTTTATAGGGGTTCAGTACATGATATTAAGGAGGGTTGCATGATTGCAGTGCTAGCAGATGGAGATCCCAATGGCTATCCATTTTGGGTTGCTAAAGTTATAAAGGTCTTTACAGAAAATGAGGATGTTACAGGTGTTGAAGTACATTGGTATGCCACAAATACACACCCATTCAATGGTGTGTATAAGCCAGAGATGGTAGTTGACAAAAAAAATGGCGGAAAAAGAAAAATAAAGGGTACAAATATAAATCACCGCCGCACAGACATATTACAATTAGAGGATGTTGACATACTTGTTTATGACTTCAATTTAACAAAGAGAGGAACTCTTCACTTCAAGACGAAAGAGATTCTGAAAAGGTTGTTACCAGAAGGAACAGTGTTGACATGGAAGTCTGCTGAAACCAATTGTAGATCTAGAAGATTTTTGAAACCTAGAATGTTGGGCATGCATGTGGACTCAGATGGGGCACTATTTGATGAAAGAGAAGAATATGGAACATCTTCGTCAGCATCCAGTCACTCATCCGAAGATGTGAATTCTAATGGTGTGCAAGAAAATATGAGTGATTTTGAATAATTGTTTAAGACAGTTTATATAACTGATGTATGCATCGTATCTTCAAATAAAATTAATGTTTTCCATATGTTGTTAAATGAGAAGTTATGAAGCATTTTTATGTTGTTGGATTATACGTCTTAAGTATGATAAATTTTATTGTTTAAATATCTACAATGCAATATCAAATTAGAGATATAATGTCTGTTTTATTTAGTATACAAATAAAGACTTTTGAATTCATTTAGTGATATAATTTGTTCATAATGTCATAGTTTTTTAATTTTATAGTTGAAAAATTTTCAATTTCTTTTGTATCTAGCATGTTGTGGTTGAAAACATGTTAAAGTTATACTTAGGAAAGAAAAATGATATTCTACCAGAAACATTAATGTGTTTTTTCCTCAAAAATAACTTTGTTTGACACATAAAAATTTGGTTTTATTAGCATTTTTTTAAAAGTTTGAAGATTGACCCTAAAAAAAAAGATCATTGTTCTAGTATCATCACTTTCGTTTTGAAGCTATATTTTTCACGAAAATTTCATAGCCACTGCCATTTTTAAAACATGTTCAAAATTGACGCCTAAAAAATAAAAACATCGTTCCAGTGTACACACTTTTCGTTTTTAGCACTGTTTTTGATGTTTTTTTGGGGTTTTTTGGCCAGAGCTCCCGTTTTGAGTTTATAGTTCCCGTTTCAAAGTTTACATTGTTCCACGCTTAGTCTGGTAGCTAGCCCTACCAGAATAGGAGAGGGCTCTCTCCGGGTCACACTCAGTAAAAATAAACAATAGGGTGTGAGATGACTCAGAATGAATGTTGATTTTAGGCTAGTAAATGGATATGAAAGAGGTAATTTGTTGAATGACTGAATTTTCTGGGCTGTATGGGACCAAAGGATATCTTGAGCTACGAAATTAAATCAAAGATACAGAATATTTCGTGAGGCGAGATACGAAGGATTTTTAGCAATAAAACTAAGATAATATGGAGTGAAAAATACTGTTGAGAAGTTGAAAAGGGCATACACATGAATCCTTTTTAGATAGAAGAACACACACAAAGTATGAATGCTTTTCCAAGGCAGAGCAGTAAACTGGATTCTATCTTTGTCACTTAACAACATTCAACTAGAAATGATTATGAATGGAGGGTAAAAAATAACAAAATACATATGCAACAGAAAGAGGAAACAAATGCTAAACTCATACCACATGAATCTCATGAATCAAAGCTACATCTTTTCATTAATTCTCTACTAAAACTGTACAATGAAAGCGCTGGGTTTTCCCTTCACACTGCTACCTGGAACTCCAACCCTTCACAAATGATTTTTCAACACAATAAATAAGCTTTCTATGAGAAAATGGATCGACCTAGAATAAGGAATTGTTTAATCATCACTAACAAAAAAGAAAATGAAGAGCCAGCCACCTGTTCTGAAAAGGAGCAGCGTTACATGTGAAATCAGTTTGATGACCAATGAGTAGGCAGAAACTGTAACGTAGATCCTTTGAAATCGTGGCTGAGGACAAAAATAGGCAATTCATTCCTATCTCTCTGCTGCGGTAGATGTCTTCGTTCTAATTTTGGCTTTCAGTTTTTGGCTTTTCACCTTCCCTTTGCCGTTTGAATGAAAGCTATCTTTTAAAAATAATTTTGAATTTTGCCTTTAATGAAAGGAAATGGAATTCAAATTCTCCTTTAAGGTCGGGGAATTAAGCCAACATCAGGAATAATATTCTTTTTACAAGATCTAGATCGGCTTCTTGTGTATAATGTCGTCGCATATTTTCAAGAGAAGCTGTACTCCCACTCTGTGCTGGTAAATGAATGCTTTTACAGATGTTCTATCGATCTTTCATCAGGAAAAACACGTCATCAGGAAAGTCCTTAGGATGGGGAGAAGTGAATTTGAACCGCATTTCTGGAAATTCAATAGATAGACGGTCTAATAGATTGAAAAAAGAAAAAGAAAAACACAGTCCAGTATTCTTCACCCTGCGTATGCTGGAAAAGCCTTGACTAAGAGCCCAACTGATCCCTGTAGGAAATGCATAACTCTCATCAGATACCTTATGGCCTTGAAGAAGAAGACAGGCTCGCAATCCATCTCCAAGAAGATTCATAGCTGCCTCCATCACTGTCCTCTTCAAACTGGCAACAATTGCAGATTCTGGCATATCAATAAAAATCTCTGGGACCGTAAATGATTTAATAGTCAGTTTAACATGCGATTCACTTGATTTCTTCATAGAGGAATGCTTTGAAGAGCCTACAGCTGATATTGGTGATGATGACACACTTGCAAATTTTGCTCTGCGTATCTTTGCAGCATTGGCCATTATATCAACGTCAGAACGATTTCTTTTTCTTGAAGAAGCTGAAACTGCCATCCTAAACTTTGAAGTAATGGCTCTTCTCAGTTTTTCTCCCCTTTGATAATGGAATTTGAATACCATTCTCATCAAGGATAGAGATATCATTATGACTGTTCACATTTTGACCAAGGAGCATTACTTCTTTCACACCTTGCTCCCAAAGCTCTCCCAACTCTCTCCGCAAACAGGTTGTGCTTCTAAAAATTCTATGTGCTCCTTCCTCCTGTTATGGATTCGAATCCCCTGCTCGTTAACCCTGCAGACTGATGGGATGCTTAGATAACATTACAGAGGATGATTTTCTCCTCCTCTTCGTTGATTATTGATCTTGACTATATTTTGGCATGATTGAACCGATTTCCCATCGTACAATTGTGTGTTGACAAGGAGGAATGCCATCCTCCCTCCTTCAGATCTCGAGCATTGTGTTGGATCCGATTTCATGGTATGGCACGTGGATCTATAGTTTTCAAATCTAGGGATCAAATCTTCAGAATTCAAGCCTTTCACCCAATCTGATAAATCGAGATTGCCTTCACTGCTGGAGCACGCCATCCATCCTTTTACTCAAACTGACAAATCCGTGCATTTTTGGGTGATGGGGCAAAGTTTTAGCCAGTTTTTGACTTCCTGGTTGTGTGCGCCGTGCCGCACCGGTGCGCCGCACCGATGTAAAAATACACTACGTGGAGGGGCCCAATGCGCTGTGGTTGCTCAGTGTGTCGTGCCAACCAAGTTTATTCCAATTTCACCTTGCTCACCCCAAACAATTTTGTTTTGCTTTTTCTGAGCTTTACACGTTTGGGGACATGATTTTTACATGAAGATTTCCAATTTTAAATTTGCCAAACTCATTTTCGTAATGTTTGAAAATGCCCTTAGTTACAAACTCTGTTCTTTGTTTCCACTGATTTTTGAGCTGATGATGAAACTGTTCTTGATTTTTGCAGGGATGACTGATGTTGAATTCGGCAAAGGATCAGGATAGCGCTTGAACATCCCATGACTAAAAACTCTGAAAAATCACATATTTAAAAGAAAACAAATTTGATAATTTCTTCTTCAAAACTCTGTTTTGAAGAAGAATCATTCTCAAGCATTATTGACGATGGGATTTTGCAATGGAAACTGATTCGGAACCTCCCTCTGGCCTGTTGGCTTTATTGGACACTTTGAGGACTAAATCGACTAAATCCTAGACCTGAGAAGACCAAAAAATCTTATAACAATTCTTTGCTGACCGAAGGCCAAAACAGGACTATAAATGACCTTAAAATTGATTGGATAAATAGACCTGAGCCAGCGGGATAAGGCATGAGGGGAAATGACTGACAAGACCCTTCCGTCAGATTATGGCATGCCCCTAGTGGAATGCAACGGAGTGAATCGAGCAAGACACCTAAAAATGAAATGAAAAAAGAGTTTTGATCTCCGACGGAGGACTGACAAGACTAACTTTAACATTTAGAATAGACTGAGTCTAACATTTAGAATATTATTTCTGTGTTAAAGAAAATGCAATGATAAAGATTAAAAAAAATAGTTGATTTTATTATTTCTTAAAAACCAAGAATGAGAAGTAAACAATCTAAATGAGATTTGAGAAATTTATAAAAGAAAGAGAGAGAAAGAAAGAGAAAGAGTTTGAATATGAAAATCAATTTATAACGAATACTAAAACTTAACGATAACTGAGTATAAGTATTTATTGGATAATTCTATGTTGCAATTAGAATATGGTGGAAATAGGTTATTTCTCGTATTGGAACCAGAGGTCCATTTGGAGATCAATCCTTCTTCCTAAATACATATACCTAAATACCAAGTGCGGTATGGACAGATGTCGACAGAGAGTAACAACACTCACTGTGAGACCAGAGATGGGGGTGGTTACTCTTAACCCTCCAAACAAAACCTAGGTTTTCCGCTCGTCACCCAAGGCGATCGAAAGTAAGCGTGAGAACAAATGCCTCATACAGATAGAACGAGAGTTAATATTGTGATTGCCAACTAGAGATTCGCGAGACTTCTCTGATAACACAAGGCAAGCCGTTGCTCTGAACCCAAAAACGAATATATGGCCATTACTAATGTTTATGCAGAAGCCACTATATTTCTCATGATCGGAAATACCTTGAAATGTGAAAGTTTAATGTAAGAATTTACGTTAGTTAATAAATATATATGGTAAAGTTAAAAGTCCGCGTGTATATGTTGCCCGACAATTTAACAGTACTTTAGGAAAACATGTTTTCTCCTTAGGATTGGCAATAGAATGGTTAAGTGGCAAAAATTAAAGGGGTGAATGATAATATTCTTTTGTGGCAGTGGATGTTACATTTACAAGATGGTCATTTTAAACCTTTTACGTTCTTCAACAAGATGGCCATTTTAAACCTTTTACATTCTTCTTATGATTGGTTTCCGTTAATAATAGAAGTCAATAATAATTATGTTAATTGAATTTTATGGATATAAATTAATTTTTTATATTTTTGTCGTCCAATATTTTAATTGAACATTTTTCACATAAAAAAGTTTAACGGACAATTTACAAGTTTACCATAATTCATGATAAATGATATTTTAGTAAGAAATAAAAAAAATTATTAATTTTTTATTCAAGGGAAAATTATAAAAACTTAATAAAAAGGGTTTTAACATTAAAGATTAGATATTGAAAAAATATAAATGATTTAAAAAATGAAAAAGGGAAGGATAATGGAATGGATTAGAATAGTCAAATGAATTTATAAGGAAAGGAAACTGAATTAATGAACGAATGAAAGAAAGAGGCGTTTTAAAAATAATTAAAAGAGCAAAGAAGAATAGAGAATTAAGAAATATATATAAATGGAATTTTTGAATAAAACTAATATTATAATTTATTTTTAAAATTCTAAATAGTTATTAATTTTTTTTAAGGATAAATCAATCTTATATTTATTTTAAAGCATTAATAAATTTGTAATTTTTATATTAAATTATACCATGGTTAAATTAGGAGATGATGACACTTTTCATAATTATATTTTCAAATATCCCAATCTTATTTATTCTTTTTATTTTGTTTATTATTTTTCATTATATTGATATTTCATTTTTTTATTTTTTATTTTTAATTTCTTAACATTTTATTATTTTTCTAATTCTTTAATTCCTTCATTCTTCTCAACTATCTCTCAAATTTTTTGTTTGTTCAGATATGTCTATTGATATTTAATTTCCTTTAAGAAAAATAGTTATTAATATCAAATTTAAATATTTTCCATCTATATCTTTTTATTCTCATTTTTAATTCCGCTTAACAATAAATAAAATGTCCATTCAAAACATTAAAAAATAAATATCTCAAAATATATATAAAGTGATAATGAATAATACACCAAAATAAGTCTTAATATATTTTAATACGTTAATAAACTATAGATAAATAATATATTAATAATGTTTCTATTTTGTAATATGTTAAATATATGTTTTTATAAATTATATTAACATATTGCGTAGGTGTAGGAGGGGTGGGGTGATTTTCTGCCCTGAAACAAATAGAGACTAAATTTTCTTAGGGTTTGGGTTGCGCAACAAACAATAAGGATGAAATTTTAGCGTTATGAAAAGGGTTAGACATAGTTATAAATAAAAGAATAAAAAAATATTTTTTCTCAAGGATTCAATGATCTCGAAGGTGAAATCAAATCAATGTCTTTCTTCCCCACTCATGGTGAATAAAATTGCTATGCAATTGGAAACTTTTGAAGATGTTTCTCTCTTTTATATTCTCAAACACTTAAACAAGGATGGTGGTCAATTGGTTAAATATAAGGCAATGATTGAGCTTGGAACATTATAATTAATGACAAGCATCGGGTATTTTCTCAAGTTACTCAATAAAGTTTTATGTGCAATATGGAAAATGTGAGGAACTATTTTGGAAGCTCGATTTTTGGAAGCAACACTAAATTTAATTATTTGATGGTCAAAATTGATAGATGTAAAGAGACTCATCCACTTGGTGCAGAATATAAGTGGAGGCCTGGGCGGACTGTGTACTCCATGTCTCTTGCCCAGCTCCTCAACTTCATTAGGATGGACATATGGTTTGGAATAAAACCAAACCTCTATTGTTTGGGATCATTTGGGAATATTCAAGTCACCTATCTGACTGAAATTCTCCAAATCGTCAAATCTTAAATGCACAGTGCCATCACTCAAGTTTGGTAATCCTATGCATAGCAAATCCCTCTTATGTTGTCGATTTCCTGACCCAAGGAGATAAGATTTAATGATGTCTCCATGGTATCGCCTCATTAGAGGCATTGTGGAAATGTTATATATGCCATGAAATTCTACTTTATGTTCATATTTTCCATATGATTTCAGGTGTCCTTAGTGCTTTTGTATCCTTTATATGGAGTGTATGAGTATGGCAACTACAAAGGGGCAAGTTCCAGAGACGAAAATGGAATATTGGAAACAATCTATGGAGAACTTGTTCAAGTTGTTAATGGGCATGGTTGAACTCACAACTAGAAGACTAGAGCTTATTGAAAATGAGAAGGAGGCAACATTCAAACTATTAGAGAAAAAGTATGAATGACTTCAAACAAGAATGGATAGAAAACTTGCAAGCCTCAAGTTAAATTTTCTTTTATGGAAGATGAATGTTCGAGGTAATGAGCTCTTTGTAGGCAATCTAGATTTAAAGAATGGTAAAGAAGAGATAGACATAGATACACAGACTAGGGAGGTTGGATGCATTACAACAAGAGGTGGCTCATCCCGCGGTAAATAGGTGATCTAGGATAGAGATGTTGAAGCTAGGCCTTCGAGACTTGTTTAATTTCGTTTTTGTTAATGTATTTCAAGTATGTCAAACTTCTGGTTCAATTTTGTAGGAAATATGCATGGGTTCAATGTAAAATATTAGCCTAGAAGGCTCGTAGATGCAAAAATAATATGTTATGGATATACTAGACATTGAGGTAGTAGATATTACTGAATCATGTAAGTGGTTCTAGCCATGTAACTAGATTTTCTAATTGATAAACTACTCCTTATGTTAAAAACAAAACTATCATTATTATTGCATTTAGAAATATTAATACTATCAACATGATTAGAATATCTTGTTTTTTATTCTCTTTCCTTGTTTTTATGTTCAAGATCAAGTTAATTACCAAATTTGGTGTATGAGGCCTTTTTGTTTATGGGAGAAGGGATAGACCTTCACATTTAAAAATATTAATACTATCAACATGATTAGAATATCCTATTTTTTATTCTCTTTCCTTGCTTTTATGTTCAAGATCAAGTTAGTTACCAAATTTGGTGTATGAGGCATTTTTGTTTATGGGAGAAGGAAAAAACCTTCACCATGTAATTGGACTACTAAAATCTACTAACGTATACATATTCTACCCTTCTAAATTTGAAATTTAAACCTTGTACAAGTAATATTAATTTAAAAAATAATGTTATAATGTTACCTAATGAAATTATATATTACAAAATCATATATGTATATATATTTGATTATGATTATGATTAACATCCACTAATGTTGAAATAATCTATTGAACTTTATGAAGGTAAGAGATTACTCAAATTCTTTAGCACTTTATTTTTATGCTTTCCATGAACAACATAATTTTACTAACTTCAATGGTAAAGAATGTTGGTAGAGTGAGAAATATTTTGAAATTTAGATTTAATGTGGGTATAAGTTGGACATTATAAGATAAAGTGACTTTTATTTTCAACATTATTGCTATCTTGGCATGGGATTTTGGTAATTGGTAACACTCTTTTTCAATATTAAGCTTATAATAATTTGTTCTTAATTCAACAAATACTTATTTTCTTCTTGATACATGTCAAGGTAAAGAGAAATTTGTGGTTTTTCAAATTTGGCTAGTTATTAAGCTTATGAGAACTCGTTCTTAATTTAACAATGTTTATATTCTCCCTTACAGTAGAAAAGATGAAGATAAATTTTTGATATTGGAAATTGGGCTGATAACCTCTTGTTATCATATTTTAGTTTCCGTTTTCCCTCTAACTCTTTAAAATCCCACACTTTCTCATTATATTTTAATATAATAATTATTTTTACATTACTCTTATATTTTTTTTATAGACAACTTTATCTAATTCACACTTAATGTGGTGATTTTGGTTAAAGTTAAAAACAAATAAAAAAAACCCTTTATCTTTCATATTATTTAATTTATTCTTATGCATGATATATGTAGTCATAGCTATATCGTTTAGTCTCTTTGATTTTACAGATTGAATTTTACATTATTTGAGATAGACTAAACTTTTTATTTTATTGCGAGGGGATGGAAACGTAGAAAGTTTGTTTCATCAACAACCGTGTCTGATCGAGTGTTTTCTTCCTCATCTCAAAAGTTGGTGAAAAATACGTGACATCCATGCAAACCGATCGCAACGTGAAGGGCGTGACATAAGTGAGAGCATCTCTAGAATTCAGTGAAGACTTCGCGAACTTCTATAATGGGTCACCATCCCCGTGAGTAGTTCAGTGGATAGTAATAACGCCAAGCTTTATGTTGTTAGTACGTAAAGGATTTATCATGGGAACGATTCATGTACATATATATATTTATTGGGCAAGAGCTATTTCCACCTCTATAGCTCCATAAATGCTCTGTTACATCACTGTCATTCCGTGGGCATAGATTCTAGTACAAGCACGGCAACACACCTGAATATTTATGGACAAATGCTTTCCGATAAAACCATACCATGGATAACCACCATGTACAATACATAAAACCATGTTATACTATGCATCTGGATGCGCATCTGAGATGTGATGAGCTAAGCATGCATGTTACTCCATGTTAACCGAACAATTCAAATTCAAATTCGAAATTTGAACCGGTGAACCCGCCCCGCCAAAATTCAAGCCCAAATTCAAAATTTGAAGATCGATAATTGATATATCTCGCATTTCAAGTCGTCTGGCATCCTGGTTCAGGGTGGGCATGAGACATACATCCGGAATTCCTTCCTGGGGCAGCGCATTACCGCCGGCAGAAGCCCCGACGAGAAGAAATTCAGCAGCATGGGCATAAGCCTTATGGGCAATGACAACGCTATAACGGACGTTGTCATCTTTCCGGCTGTTGTGGGGATTGCAGTGACAGGTCAAGCCAATATCCTCACAGGAGTTCACTGTTATAACAAGGTCACAGGCTTCGGAGGAGTTGGAATCAAACTAAAGCTCGGTGGATTGACTCAGACGAGGAGCATCGGTTGTTATTTGGATTATACCGCCATTGTTGCAGAGATTCTTCAAAATTTTCTCCGTTGGCATCTGTGGCACAAGTCTTTTCTCATCATTGTTGATGCCTATTACTCACTTTGTCTTCCTTGAAAACTCCCAAATTTTCTCTGCAATTATTTCAGATCTTGATACCTTCCTTGGTGATTAGGGTATATGGTGTCATTTCCAATCCTAATTGACTCATCAAAGGCAACAAAGGAGCAGTGATGGAGTCAGAATCAGTGACCGTGGCAGATTCTTCAATTTTTGGAGCAGAGGGAGTGATTATCAAGCCAGGATCTGAAACATTTGTACCTGGTTTTCCCTTTTTCTCAGACTTGCAGTCAAATCAGATGCTTGTTTCTCATTCAAATGAAATGGACCTTTACAACAACTCGGTAATCCCAATCAGTCCAGCACAATTTAGCAGAGAAATATATGATATGGGGCGTACCCAATATGGAAATATGCCATTTTCTGCCAATCTGAATACTCCTGGATCTATATCTGAAGTGCCCACTGAGAGATCAGTGCCTGTGTCGGTGAACGAGGGGTACCCAACAGAGGATTCATTGAATTCTCCTGGGCGCAATGGGGAGGCCATGTCACACATTTGGGGCCACTCAGCCTCTGACAAAACAGAGGAGCAACAAGTTAGAGAGGAGAGGAAGCAGAGAAGGATGTTGTCTAACAGAGAGTCTGCAAGGAGGTCTAGGCTCCGGAAACAACATGTTGTGTACCAGCTGAGGGCGGAGGTGGATCATTTGAGAGAAGAGAATGGGGAGATATTAAAGAAACTCAACATTACTTCAACGCATTATGCTCATATAAGAGAAGAGAATTCCCTGTTGAGATTAGAGGCCATGGAGCTGAGTCACAAGCTCCAAAGATTGCAATACACATTAAACGCTCAACCTCATGGTGTCTTTGAAAGTATGGGTGTTGAAACTCGAAATTGCAGTGCTGCGCATATGAGCTCAGCTTATGGCACCATTTCTCACTCCTTGGTTTCTCCCCATCTTTGGTTTTGAGGTCCAGAAGCAATTTACATTGTTAAATACTTAGAAATATTACCAGAACCATGCCCTATATTGTTTTCTCATTCATGCAGGAACTTGATATCGATTTGAATGGTGTAAAGAGTTGTAATTTTTGATAAAATTTGAATTTTGGAAAAAATTGTTAATTTTTGCTATGAAATTATGTAGTGAGATTTTTCAATCCTGTATAATAATAAATCAAAGGAAAAACTAAATTTAGATATTCATTAACTCAAAAACCCTTTAAGGATAACGTTGAGTGTCATTGGAAGCACCTCTTATAAAATAATATTAAAAAACAAAACGTTTGGCTACTCTATTGACTAATATTTCCTAAACCTTTAAATTATTACTTCTTAATTAATTTATCTATATAATTATATTTACAACTAAAAAGTTAAAATAATAATGAACTTTAATACAATCCAAACTCATGTATATTCGATTCTGTATATTATAATAATAACAATTATCTAAAGCATTTTGTGTATCTGTCATTTATTTACATATGCACTTTTCACCAATTTTAACAAAATTGAAATCAAATACTTTAGTTAACATTAAGGTAAATTTGATAATTGTGAAAACGTAATTATTATTAAAATTTAAGTTTAAAACAATTTCAATTTAGATTTAAATAATGTTTTGTTTCAAATTTAATAGATAATTTATTCAAAAAATTTTAAATATTAATTTTAAAATGTTTTAATAAAATTAGTTTATTTATATTATATTTTTAATAAATAAATTTAGGTAAAAGTTTTACTAAATATATTTTTGTTAGTGCTTATTCATGTTAATATCAACAATTTTTTTTAATAAATTATTTTCAATGTGTTAAATAGAATTATATTAATGTAGATTGTTCTATGGTATGTTGTAAAGGTTTCAAAAAATTTGGCCAATGTTATATATGAAAGATACCATCATAGGCATGTATTACCCTCCTATGTGCACTAAGGTAGGTTAAGTTATTTTCTAAAATAATATTTATTTTACCTTCAATATAATACATGGGGCACCATGGTAGGGTTTAAAAAGATATATCACATTGAACTTTTCATTTTAAATTGTATATAATGCACCACACACATACAAGCACCAATGCTTTACATTCTAGTATGAGCACTTCTTTGTCTTCTGTTATTGAATTGTTATATTTCATTATTCCTTCTATTCCATAATATATTTGATTTATTTTTAGAATTTTGGCAAACATATAAATCTATAGTTTTCATCTACATAGATACCATATATTGATAGTTGTTTTCACTAGCTAAACATTTAAAATTAGCCTACATTTCTATTTTCTTTCTTTTTCTTTTAAAAAGTTCTTAATAGTGTCACCTTGGAATTCAAACCATGCTAACTCTAAGCATGTACATAGGTCACATCAATTAACAAAACTCACTATCATTTGAAGTGCATCAAATAGTCATATATGAAATGTGCATAAATTTACTATGCTCTTTGGTACATTAACAAATGTATGGGAGCACTTATTGCAATACTCCCATATGATAATGTGTATCACACATCTTTGATAACTACACTAAGTGAATGAGAAGTGCATATTGATGGAGATGGGATAATTAGGGTATAACACAGTAAGTGTTGCTACTTTACTAGAGACAGGGAAAATTTTAAGAACCCCCCCTAAATTTATATGTATAATAAATGGGCGAATCTCCATGGTATATAGGAAAAATGGAAGGCGGTTTTATCAATAATATAATATGTATATATAACTTTTTGGCGAATCTCTCACTAGGCATGGCGAATATTTTACTAAGCATAAGAGAACTTAGCATAATGTACTTTCTTTCCTTCCTTAACATTCTTAAAGAGTTGAGGTTCCCCAAGTCATCAGGTAACTTTCGAAGGAAATGACAGTTATTAATAGTCCAATTCACAATAGAAGATGTGTCACAAATACGAGGGGGCATCTCCTCCCAATCACAAAAGTGCTCTAGGTTAAAATCTAGCATTATTGGAAGCTTAATGCTCGACTGGTTGTTATTGAACCCAGACATTTTTCCATTCTTCACTAAAAGTTTAAAGATATCTTCTATAAGTTCTACATGACTTTACTATGCTCTTGAAGTGGGGGCACATGCAGGCTCTCCAAGTGAATAGTCTTAAACTAAGTGAAGATAAGGCTGATAGATCATTTAGTGTGGATCTCTTTAGCCCATAATTGAGTACTATGTCTCTCTTGAACCCATAATTGAATACTATTAGGACTTTCAAACTTTTCATGGAACTCAAAAATGTTGGAAGAAAGTATTTGCTTCCAAAAAGAGTAAAACTAAAGCCTCTGCTTGAGGACAATTGATGTCACACCACTAACACTTCTCCATGGAATCTATATAGGTAAACCACAAATGCAGAATTCCATTAGAATATTGTGTTTATTGAATACATAAATGAAATCATTTCATTTCTTTAAAATATCTTTTGAAATAAAAATTACTGAAATTACATATCGATAACCTAGTGGGTGTAGGATAAAATTCACCCATGTCATTCATAGAAAGCATGAGAAAAAACCTAATACTATATATAAAACAAAGAAAAATTCAAATTCATCACTTCTAGGGACCTCGTAACCACCCTACCAATACACAAGTATGTTCCTATTTGCAGTTAGAAAAAGTACCCAAATTACAATCTGTTTACTCTAGCATATGTTGGAAAGTTATAGAAGGATGACTAGTGCAATCAATCCATTCCTTTTAGCCCTGGATTTGTTTCAGTTTAAAATAGAAGTATACAAATATACTTGTCCAATGTCTATGCTTTAACCATTCACCTTAAGAAGTTTTTACAATATAATTTCCTAAGTCTATTTAATATCTTCATTATCATAAAAACCAACATATATCCATCTTAACTCCAGATCTACCACTCTTAGGGGGATGAAATCTATTTATCCCTCTGAGCACTTGGTAGACCCAGAATTAAGATGGATCTAAGATGATAGAATTTCCCCTTTAAATAGTCTATGCTCACATGAATACCATGGTATTACCATGGGTCAATACCATAGCTTAAAAATTACTATTAGTAATTTATAAAAATTAATAAAATTAATAGTTGAATTTTATTTTATTTTTTATTTTAACCAAGCTAAAATGTTTAACATACATTAAATTACAACATCCATTTTAACTCTTGATCCACCAAGCCCCGAGAGATCAAATATTTTTTCACTCTATGCTAGTTTGCATATCACGATATTTGATACCTCTCGGGGGTTAGTAGATCCAGAGTAAAGATGGATCTATGCTGGTTTAATTCCCCCATTTAAATAGGCTAAATTCCAGGTGAATACCATGGGTCAATACCATGTGCCATTTTTATTTTTATTAATACTAATATTAGGGTTAATAATGTTTTTTTTGCATGGTATTAATAACAATCTAGTCCATGGTATTTGTCCCATAGTATTTTTCCCATAGGTTTCACCTAAATATAATGCATTTTTTGAGTGTTTGTAAATATAAGGTGACTTATGGAGTAAATAAAAAAAAATGTTTTATTTGCTTACCATACCTCTCGTTTATATATATTTTTATTAATTTACCATACCTCTTTTACAAATATGGTATTTGGCCAATAGGATTCACTTAAATAAAACCTCTTTCTTGAGCCTTCATAAATAGAACGAGGGTTATGGACTAAATATAAAAAGAGGTTTTATTTATTTACCATACGTCTAGTTTATTTATATTTCTATTTATTTACCATACCTTTTGAGTAAGTATAAAAAGACATTTTATTTATTTACCATACTTCCACTTTACTTATATTTTTATTTGTTTACACCCTTGCATGTATATAAGGTGACTTGAGGAGTAAATATAAAAAATGTTTTATTTATTTACCATACATCTCATTTATTTATATTTTTATTAATTTACCATACCTCTTTTATAAATATGGTATTTGGCCCATAGGATTCACTTAAATAAAACCTATTCTTGAAAATGGGCGAATGGATTCACTTAAATAAAACCTATTCTTGAAAATGGGTGAATGG
The DNA here is from genome assembly GCA_031772625.1 of Pinus tabuliformis. Taxonomy (NCBI): domain Eukaryota; kingdom Viridiplantae; phylum Streptophyta; class Pinopsida; order Pinales; family Pinaceae; genus Pinus; species Pinus tabuliformis. Next base: position 658,923,536 of record CM062817.1, read on the forward strand.
AAGGTTGTAACTCCTAGTTTCAAGAGCTAAATTTACCTTTTTCACCCTCTCCCTTAAAATAAGGTGGGCTATTTGAGGTGATTTGTAAAAATGTGCTATGATACAAAATATTCGCCCACAAAAAATTTAAAACCCCTTAATTTCGCCAAAGGGCGAACATTCGCCCCTAAAATTTTCTATGACTAGAGAAACACACCACCATACCATTTTTTTCTTTTTGTAAGTCATGTACTGCATTGTCATGTAATAGTAGCACCTCTTTTAGTGTTACTATGGATGGCTAAGTGTGTCATTAATGGTGCTTCTCATTCACATAGATACATTGAAGAACTAACAAACAACATTAAAATGAAAGTTAGCATATATATATATATATATATATATATATATATATATAAAACAAACAAATCAAAACATAAAATAACCCATACCCACACCAAAAAAAAATAAATTAAAACACACACCAAATACAAAGAAACTTTTTCTTGGGAAAGTCCGGGGTGGTTGATAGAGAATGATCCCTAGTTTATTAGGGTCAAGTTAATGACAAAGAAAATAAGAAGACTCATTACTCAAATTTTGAGATTAAGTTATTATGCCAAAGATATAAATAATGGACAGGGAAGAATACCTTTCACCAATTAGTTGGTCCCTTGGTTGGATTTTGTAATTTTATAGATAAAGTCTTTCATGCTCCAAACTTCTATAGAGATATGCACTAAATCATCACATGACATTGCTCAAACCATTTACAATATAAATTATTAATGATATTAAAACAAGAACCCTTGTAACTAACTAATATTAATTAATATCAAGTAATTAATTTCTCTTCTAAATCATGTAATAAATAATTAAATGAATTACAACATAGTTTCTTTTGGGAGAGAAGAGATCACTTCATGTGTGTGTGTGTGTGCACATGTGTTAGTGTGTGTGGGCAATACTTGATATAATTCCAATGCCTCCATCAACAAAGGTTGTGTTCCTCCTAACCTAGACCACTTATAGACTTCAACTTTAATTACAACTCCTCATTATATGTGAAAAGGAAAACCAATAAGGGATTACATATCAAATTTGAGTAAGAGAGTCAACTTTATAAACAAAGGTTTGTGTAGAAAGGAACCATAAAATCCAAGGTTAAATTTTCAATATAATGCTCCAAAATAAAGGTACAAAAATGGTCAATTCCCCCTTCTCCATCACATAGACCTTATTTATACTCTCATAAGCTATCTAAATTCATTCGGAATAAAAATTAGGGTTGTGTAGTGTAACAACCTAGTAACTTGCACTCAGGAGCATGCAATTAATGTGGATTTATTATTTTTTCAAAACTTTGGAATGCATTCACACCGAGCATGAAGAGAATGAGTGTATAATATGTGTGTTCCCATAAGGAAAAGTTTTTATACTAGGTAAAAAGTCATTTTCAAACTAAGTTCAGTGGAAAAGAAAGATATTAAAGTAGATATATCCTTGTTAAGAAGTCATTAATGACAAAATAAATGTTATAGCATATGTCATCTAATAAATGAGATCAGAAGGGAAGTTGATGGTTGAATTACATTATAATACTACAAAAGATTCAAATAATTGTAGCGAAGTGAAGTCCAACAACCACAAGATGAAAACATTATATTCAAACAAAACCAATGTATCAAATTACTATCTTCCCCAAGGTAGGCATATACATGTTAAGATTAAAAGCTAAGCATGGTCACCAAATCATGTATGATGCAAATACATGAAGAATATATAGAATGGAAAATCCTAGACATGGAAAATACATATTGGAACCATGTCAAATGCAGACCATAGCCATGATCAAATAAATAGTAGTGGATCTATGTCTCAATGTATGTCGACAAAGCAACCAAAACTTGAGTAAAAATAGGAATTAGTTCTCCAAAACAGTATCCATTTCATATAGATAAGTAGTATAATATGTGTAACTTGAGGAGTAGCATAAGAATGAAAAACTACTACAACCCAAGGTCTTCAATTCAAATTTATCAAATATACAAATATAAACCATATGATTTGTTATAGGCCATTTTGTCACATTTTGTCACTAGGCACGTTAATTGGATCAATCAACATCATTTTACCCCTTGTCGTCACATTTGCACAAATCCCTAAGCATGAATCTCCCTAATCCATGAATTTCTTCCTTTAACTGCTTCATTTAAGTGACTTTAAGGCCCAACACACCCTGCTTCCTTAAGAGAATATGTTCACCAACAGGCTGACCCTTGTTGGACCTGCACTGATTACCAATAGGTTGCCCCTTGCTGGGGGTGCGCTAATTCTATAAATTCATGAATAATGAAAAGAATCTCAAAGCTTGCTTCTCCACAAGGTTTTACGAATTCTTAAAACCATTTACCTTGGATGAAAGTCTCGAATCCTATCCTATCCTACCTTGGAGATTTCATCCCTTATCCCTTGATCTCATCCTTCCATTAAAAGTGGATCTCAAGCCTATATTGGGTAAATGGATAAGAATTCCTAACATACCATCCTCTTTTATATATTTACTATCATCCACAAGCAGCGGTTGGATTTTGGAGATAGATTCTACCCTCATGTTCTTGTTCTGAGAGTCATTATTCCGTGCATTAGGGTGACATAGAGATACACTTTGTGACAAGGAAGGTCAAGTCAACTTGGAGGAGCTCTTCTACAAGACAAACTTTATATTTGGTTGTAACTCTCTTCGTTTCTATTAATACAAAGAGTTCATTGTTTTCCTATATGTGATGTTATGATTTCATGTATTTCAATACCATGTTGATCTATTGAATAAAGTGATTGGATAATACTACATAGATATTGTAGATATTTGGCTTGTGTTATCTAATTGTGGAGGTTCTAATTATAGTGATCAGATCTAGGATTGGAGAATACAAGCTAAGACAGGAACGAGACTTACGACGGATTCTAGGTAGGCTTCATCCCATTGTCCATTTACTTTAAGGAAAACATTGGTTTCTTTGCCTTCTGTTGTTCTAGGTCAGTCCACTAGATCTAGGGAAGATACTTTTGTCTGCAGTCCTAGATTCTGTATAAAAATTTGGCGACCATACTGGGGATCGATGTATTCCCTTGATAGTTTCCTTGTCCTTAGTGTTTATTTTATCATTTCTTCAGACCTTCACTGTCTTAATCAGTTAAGGATAGACCTAAGAAGACCTTTAATTGAGTTTTAATTGCAATTTTTGTGTTGGAACCTTGCATCCCTTGATCAACTATCCCTATGGTCTAGTGACAGAGCATTGGAATTCTCCTGAGCATTCTTTGTGCCTTTGTTGCAGAGCACTGATGCCCCTTTAGCACCTATGTTGGTCCTTGTTCATGAACAAATTTTCTTTTGTCTCATTTTCTCTCTGTCCAGCTTTGTTCAAGCTACTCTTCCTTGATTCCCTGAGTGTCTTGGTCTCTTTGAAGCCAATAAAACACTTGATTTTATGTGAAATTGAGTGAATTTGCATTTGGTCATTATTGAAAGGTTTGCTTCAGTTTCTTAACAAATTTTGAGTGTTTTTGCTTTCGTATGAGTGTTAATCGCCTCTAAGTGTTGTCACCTTTTTTGATAAGATTTTGTTTAATTTTTTCTTTCTTCCTATCAATTCAGGTTTGTATGCATAGATTGATTGTTTAAATTGAAAAGTAACTTTTACATTACAGTTAAAGTCTGTTTGGTTTCTTTTTGTCAACGATCAGGTTGCATTCATATGTTTCTTTGCATTTGAAACATTCAAAGAAAAGAAAAGAAAAACAATTATTTGCATTGCATATAGGGCTTTGATTTTGATTGGAATAGTGGAGTTCTAGAGATCAATTGTTGCATCACTTGTTTGTTGCATTGTTGATTGATTTCTTATTCCCCTACTTAGTTAAGCCTTTCATTATTAAAAGGAAAATGAAAAGAGTTATTTTTGTCACATTAGTTGCAGCATAGGTATGTTTAGGTGGCATCAAGTTTAGAGCCTTGAAATGGAAACATAATTCAAGATAAACTATAAAATTCATCTCAATTAACCTAAGGAGAATTTGAAACTTAACGACACACATAGAGGTATAGGCTAGAGATGTGTTCCAACGTCTTTAAACGTAGGAGCTGTCAATTTTTGTCATTGTTGCATTCCAGGGGTGATATCCCATTCCACGTACGTAAGTGTATCAGATCATTCTCCACGTACCTCCGGGTATATCGGATGCTCCACGCATGAAAATTATATGGGAACACTCTCATGAAACGATTACACATTAGACAACACTACTACAGACTATGCTTCCACATACCATTGAGTATATTTTGGAAGTCCACCATAGGTAAACGAGTCGGCCACCTTGTATACTGTGATACACCGAACACAACATTCAGGGGGATTGTCTGCCCATATGTAAATCCTTGGTTCTCCAAGGTGGTATATTGTAGTTCACCGTTGCTTTGTAAACCCTTTTTCCTAGTTACTCCTCTTTTCATTTATTTTTTTTGTTAATTTGTAAAATAAATTGACCGTGAAATGATATTCTTATCGTGGAACAACTTCTTAGTAGATCTTAGGTTGAGACTAATGGAAACAATTCTTGAGTCTACCAACCAAGGAAACCCGTCTGACGAGAATCCTGGTCCTTTTCCTTCTTTTGGAAATATTGGTGCTCCTTATATGGCAACATTGTCCCTTCCTGGATTTACCATTGGTTTACCAGTTTGGTTAATTTCGACCCCTATGGTTCTGAATGTCCAAACTGCTCCTCAACCAAGTAGTCCTCCACTTGAACAAGTTGATCCTAACATTGACCCTTTTCCTTCTTCACCTATTATTTCTTCATCCTTTTCTTTCTTCTCGCATGGTGAAAGTCTTGATTCTAGTAACCAGGAAGCTAAGAAGAAGAAGCAAAATAATCAGGGGGGAAACCAAACAACCATTTCTACCAATGCAACTAGTATGGACAAATCTTCCAAGTAGCCCCACAAAGTTAAATTCCCTTGCAAATTATGTAAGGGTGATTACCTTCTTAGAGATTGTCTTGGTATTCCTTAGGTATTAGAAGTGTGGTCTACATTATCACATTGGCCTTTGTCATCAGCTTCCGGAGATCATGCTGATGAAAAACCTTCAACTAGTGATAGTAAGGTCCACAAGAAAAATGGTAAAGTTAAGTTTCCTTGTAGGCCATGTGATCAAATTTGTCTCCAATCAATCCCACTCTCCTTGAACATGAATCCCATGAGTCTGTTTCTGACCATTGGTTGAGAAAATAGTTGACTTGACTCCACTTTCAATCAATCATGCCTTTCCCGTAGATATTAAACTTCATATCACTCAGGTTCTTCTCATTTATTCAGATTCCAATAAACTGGGAGATAATCCTTTCGTTCCCATAACACAAGGGGCAGTTCTCCCATTCCTACAGTACACCCTCTAAGTAGTATGGTCACTTCCTTTAATTGGATTCAATTGGAAAGATATCGTCTTCCTCCTTACATTCCCTTTCAAATCATATTACACACTTATAATGTGCCCAGACCTGGCACAGTCATAGATAAAGGCGCATCAGTTAATATTCTATCCTCAACTCTTGGCAAGATTTTGGTTCTCTGCAACTTGTGCCTATTATGTAGAATCTGTTGGATTTTAATAGATGTACCAGTCAACCATTAGGGGTCCTTCCTCAGTTTCCTATTACTTTGGGAGGAAATAATGTCTATAAATATGTGAGGTAGTCCAAGGCTCTTTGGATTTTAATTTACTCCTTGGACGTGACTATGTTTATGACATGGGAGCTCTTGTCTCTTTCTTCTTTCATGTGATGTGTTTCCTGCAATGAAGGAAGAATCATGACCATTAACTAACTTTTATTCATTAATCCTAATTTGACTCCTAATAAACCAAATTCCCTAGAGGGTCCTTATGTTCAAGTGGTATCTCCCCCACCGCAGATTAATTATGTGGAAACCTGTGTTATGCCTTCGTCTACTAATGATCTAGTAGGTGATGTAGTGCATGATTTATTGGGGGCATTGGAGTCTAATATGTCCATTGGATCCTTTGATCCCTTCCAGAGTATTGTTCTCCCATCTGATGAGAACCTCTTAGAAGCTATGGCCTTCTGCAAATCATGATACAGAGGTCAGAGAAGAGTTTCTTGTCTTGTGTCAAGCTCGTTAAAAAATGAAACAAGGTTCCCTGAAGAGTTCCTTTTATTGTGTCAAGCTCCTTAAAAAATGAAACAAGGCACATGAGCATATTTCCTTTTCTTGTGTCAAGCTCATTAAAAAACGAAACAAGGTCCCTTAAGCATAGTTCTTTTCCTATGTAAATCTCAACAACAAATTAAATAAATCCCCTTCCAATTCGAGTCTTTGATTAGATCTCGTGAATTCCAAGTCAATTATTTCACTTGATCTCGTAAATGAACCTTCATTCTATCCAACTATTAGTAACCAATAGTCTACTTAGGTGAATGATATGAAGATTGGGGGCATGTACCTAGAATTGAGCGATTATGCTGGGGACATGAAAAATTATTTCAAGCATAGTTTTTCTCTATTTCAAGCTTGTGTAAAAATGAAACCATTATGATCCTATCTCTCGTGATTTCCATTTTTATCAGCCTCTTTATGCTAAATGAGTCTTGGTTTTCTCATTCCATCATTACCATCTATTTGGCTGATCATATGATTTCACTTGGTTAGGAATTATTGCGATGAGTGGTCTTATTAGCCTACCTCTTGATATTTGCATGTTTTGAGTAGTTTCATCATGACCAAAACAAGTTTATACCCCCTTTATACCACTCGTTCCTCTAGGAGTCCTCTTTTAGCTCTTTTCAGACTCCCAAAATATGAAAATATTGTCGAGCACCTTTCTTTTCAAACTTTTTAAAGTAAATGAAAAGACGTCTACTCAACATAAGTTTAACCCTTTTCCGGACTGAGATAGACTAAATATATCAAAGGAATACCTTAGTCGAACATGACTAAGAGGTTCTCCTAAATATCATTTTCTTCCTTTTTAGACACAAGGGACTATCTACGAAAAGGAACATTTGGATTTTTCTTTTTCACCTCTTTTTCAAACTCTCTATGAAAAATATGTCAAGTTAGACCTTTGTTGGACTCGTTAAAACATCAAACAACGATGGACTCGTCGAACATGACAGGACCAAACCACTCCTTCTCAAGGTTCGTTAAGCATACTTGGAGGGATTCATCTGAAGGATGAACTTACAGATCAAGTATATGTTATCCTCCTCGAGCTTGACCAGCAATGGTTGGGGAAATTGGGAAAACAGGGTGCTCCACTTAATAATGACAGTGATTCACTCTTGAACACAACACTCTTCCACTTCATCTTTGTGGCTGTTGGGTTGGGAAAAATGCTTGTTTTTCTTGCATCTTACATTTTCTGTATATGTACAATTTCCGTATATACGTAATTTCTGTATATAGAATTTGCGCATATACGATGCAGATACATGAACGACGTGCATATACGGAAGATATGCACATATAGGAAAGTTAGGGATATACGTAAGATATGCACATATCTTCCGTATTTGCACAATTTCCGTAAATACGCATATTTTCCGTATATGCACAATTTCTGTATATACGCAATTTCTATATATGGAATTTATACATATCTTCGTCCATGTATCTACATCGTATATGGGCAAATTACATATACAGAAATTGTGCATATATGTAAATTGCGCATATACGGAGGATATGTACATATATCTTTCGTATATCTCTAACTTTCCTATATGTGCATGTCTTCCATATATGCACAATGTTCATGTATCTGCATCGTATATGCGCAAATTCCATATATAGAAATTGCGCATATACAGAAATTGTGCATATATAGAAGATATGTGCATATCTTCTGTATATGCACAATTTCCGTATATGTGCAATTTCTGTATATGGAATTTGTACATATACGATGCAGATACATGAACGTCGTGCATATACGGAAGACATGCACATATAGGAAAGTTATGGATATATGGAAGATATGCACATATCAATTCCTGTATATGCACATATCTTCCATATATGCACAATTTCCGTATATGCGCAATTCCTTTATAAGGAATTTGTACATATCTTCGTTCATGTATCTGCATCGTATATGCGCAAATTTCATATACAGAGATTGCACATATACGATGCAGATACATGAACGATGTGCATATACGGAAGATATACACATATAGGAAGGTTAGGGATATACGGAAGATACGCGCATATCTTCTGTATATGTGAGATTTCCGTATATGCGCATATCTTCCGTATATGCGCATATCTTCCGTATATGCACAATTTCTGTATATGCGCAATTTTTGTATATGGAATTTGTACATATCTTCGTTCATGTATCTACATCGTATATGGGCAAATTTCATATACAAAAATTGCGCATATACGGAAATTGCACATATACGGAAGATATGGGCATATCTTCCATATATCCCTAACTTTCCTATATGTGCATATCTTCCATATATCCCTAACTTTCCTATATGTGCATATCTTCCATATATGCACGTCGTTCATGTATCTGTATAGTATATGCGCAAATTCCATAGACAGAAATTGCGCATATATCGAAATTGTGCATATATGGAATATATGCGCATATCTTCCGTATATGCACAATTTCCATATATGCCCAATTTTTGCATATGAAATTTGCGCATATACGATGCAGATACATGAACGACGTGCATATACGGAAGATATGTACATGTAAGAAAGTTAGGGATATATGGAAGATATGCGCATATCTTACGTATATGCGCAATTTTCGTATATGCGCATATCTTCTGTATATGCGCATATCTTCCGTATATGAAACTTGTACATATCTTCGTTCATGTATTTACATCGTATATGCGCAAATTTGATATACAAAAATTGCGCATATACGGAAGATATGTGCATATCTTCCGTATATCCCTAACTTTTCTATATATGCATACCTCCGTATATGCACGTCGTTCATGTATCTGCATTGTATATGCACAAATTCCATATACAGAAATTGCGCATATATAGAAATTGTGCATATACAGAAGATATGCGCATATCTTTCGTATATGCATAACATATCTTCCGTATATCCTTAACTTTCCTATATCTGCATATCTTCCGTATATGCACAATTTCCGTATATGCGCAATTTTTGTATATGGAATTTGTGCATATACGATGTATATACATGAACGACATGCATATACGGAAGATATGCACATATAGGAAAGTTAGGGATATACGGAAGATATGCACGTATCTTCCTTATAAGCGCAATTTCTGTATATGCGCATATCTTCCATATATGCGCAATTCCTATATATGAAATTTGAGCATATACGATACAGATACAAGAACGAAGATATGTACAAATTCTATATATAGGAATTGTGCATATACGGAATATATGTGCATATACAAAAATTGCGCATATAAGGAAGATATGCGCATATCTTCCATATATCCCTAACTTTCCTATATGTGCATATCTTCCATATATGCACGTCATTGATGTATCAACATCGTATATGCGCAAGTTCCATATACAGAAATTGTGCATATATTGAGGATATGCGTATATGCGCAAATTCCATATACAGAAATTGTACATATACGAAAATTGTGCATATATGGAAAATATGCGCATATACGGAAGATATGTGCATATCTTCCGTATATCCCTAAATTTCCTATATTTGCATGTCTTCCATATATGCACGTCGTTCATGTATCTGCATCGTATATGTGCAAATTCCATATACAAAAATTGCGCATATACGGAAATTGTGCATATACGGAAGATATGCGTTGCAAAATTTCTGTATATGCGCAATTTCTTTATATAGAATTTGCGCATATATGATACAGATACATGAATGACATGCGAATTTGTGCATATACGATGCAGATGCATGAACGACGTGCATATTCCGTATATGCACAATTCCTGTATATGGAATTTGTACATATCTTCGTTCTTGTATCTGCATCGTATATGCTCAAATTTCATATAAAGAATTGCGCATATACGGAAGATATGCGCATATACGGAAATTACACCTATAAAGAAGATATGTGCATATCTTCCGTATATCCCTACCTTTCCTATATGTTCATATCTTCCGTATATGCACGTCGTTCATGTATCTATATCGTATATGCGCAAATTCCATACACAGAAATTGTGCATATACGGAAATTGTGCATATACGGAAGATATGTGCATATATTCCGTATATGTGCAATTTCTATATATACAGAAATTGCGCATATACAGAAATTGTGCATATACTGAACATATACGCATATCTTCCGTATATGCACAATTTCCGTATATGCGCAATTTCTGTATATGAAATTTGCGCATATACGATGTAGATACAAGAACGACCTGCTTATACGGAAGATATGCACATATAGGAAAGTTAGCGATATACGGAAGATATGTTGTGCATATACAGAAATTGTGCATATAAGGAAGATATGCGCATATCTTCCGTATATCCCTAACTTTCCCAAATATGCATATCTTCCGTATATGCACGTCGTTCATGTATCTGCATCGTATATGCGCAAATTCCATATACAGAAATTGTGCATATACGGAGGATATGCGTATATGCGCAAATTCCATATACAGAAATTGCGCATATACGAAAATTGTGCATATACAAAACATATGCGCATATACAGAAGATATGCACCCCTAACTTACCTATATGTGCATATCTTCTGTATATGCACGTCGTTCATGTATCTGCATCGTATATGCGCAAATTCCATATACAAAAATTGCGCATATATGGAAATTGTGCATATACGGAAGATATGCGTTGCTCAATTTCTGTATATGCACAATTTTTGTATATAGAATTTGTGCATATATGATACAGATACATGAATGACATGCGAATTTGCGCATATACGATGCAGATGCATGAACGACGTACATATACAGAAAGTTAGGGATATAGGGAAGATATGCGCATATCTTCCGTATATGCGCAATTTCCGTATATGCACATATCTTCCGTATATGCACAATTTCTGTATATGGAATTTGCGCATATACGATGTAGATATATGAATGAAGATATGTACAAATTCCATATACGGAAATTGTGCATATACGGAAATTTTGCATATACGGAAAATATGCGCATATCTTCCGTATATCCCTAACTTTCCTATATGTGCATATCTTCTGTATATGCACGTTGTTCATGTATCTGCATCGTATATGTGAAATTTTTGTATATGGAATTTTCACATATACAATGCAGATACATGAACAACATGCATATGCATATCTTTTGTATATGCACGTTGTTCATGTATCTGCATCGTATATGTGCAATTTTTCCATATGGATTTTTCACATATACGATGCAGATACATGAACGAAGATATGTACAAATTTCATGTACAGGAATTGCGCATATACAGAAGATATGTGCATATCTATGCGCATATAAGGAAGATATACGCATATCTTCCGTATATCCCTAACTTTCCTATATGTGCATATCTTTTGTATATGCACGTAGTTCATATATCTGCATCGTATATGCGCAAATTCCATATACAGAAATTGCACATATACGGAAATTGTGCATATACGGAAGATATGCGCATATTTTCTATATATGCACAATTTCCGTATATGCGCAATTTCTGTATATGGAATTTGCATATATATGATGCAGATACATGAACGACGTGCATACATGGAAGATATGCACATATAGGGGATATACGGAAGATATGCGTATATCTTCCGTATATGCGCAATTTCTGTATATGTGCATATCTTCTGTATATGCACAATTTCCATATATGCACAATTTTTTTATATGCAATTTGCGCATATACGATGTAGATACATGAACGAAGATATGTACAAATTCCATATATAGAAATTGCGCATATACGGAAGATATGCGCATATCTTCCTATATGTGCATATATTCCATATATGCATGTCGTTTATGTATCTGTATCGTATATGCGCAAATTAAATATACAGAAATTGCACATATATGGAAATTGTGCATATACAAAGATATGTGCATATCTTCTGTATATGTGAAATTTCCATATATGGCAATTTCTGTATATGGAATTTGCACATATACGATGCAGATATATGAATGAAGATATGTACAAATTCCATATACAGAAATTGTGCATATACGGAAATTTTGCATATATGAAAGATATGCGCATATATAGAAATTGCATATATACGGATGATATGCGCATATCTTCCTTATATTCCTAACTTTCCTATATGTGCATATCTTCCGTACATGCATATCGTTCGTGTATCTATATCGTATATGTGTAAATTCCATATACAGAAATTGCACATATACGGAAATTATGCATATACGGAAGATATGCGCATATCTTCCGTATATGCATAATTTCCGTATATGCGCAATTTCTGTATATGGAATTTGCGCATATACGATGCAGTTACATGAACGAGTGCATGTACGGAAGATATGCACATATAGGAAGGTTAGGAATATACGGAAGATATGCGCATATCTTCCGTATATCTTCCGTATAGGTGCAATTTTTGTATATGCACAATTTCCGTATATGCGCAATTTCTGTATATGGAATTTGTGCATATACGATATATATATATGAACGAAGATATGTACAAATTCCATATACAGAAATTGCGCATATATGGAAATTGTGCATATACAGAAGATATGCACATATACGGAAATTGCGCATATACGGAAGATATGCGCATATCTTCTGTATATCCCTAACTTTCTTATATGTGCATATATTTCGTATATGCACATCGTTTATGTATCTGCATCATATATGCACAAATTCCATATACAGAAATTGCGCATATGCGGAAGATATGCGAATATCTTCCATATATGCACAATTTCCGTATATGCGCAATTTTTGTATATGGAATTTGTGCATATACAATGCAGATACATGAATGACGTGCATATACAGAAGATATGCAGATATAGGAAAGTTAGGGATATATACGGAAGATATGCGCATATCTTCCGTATATGCGCAATTTTTGTATATGGAAGATATGCGCATATCTTCCCTATATGCGCAATTTCTGTATATGGAATTTTCGCATATACGATGCAGATACATAAACGACATGTATATATGGAATATATGCACATATAGGAAAGTTAGAGATATATGGAAGATATGAGAATATCTTCCGTATATGCGCAATTTCCGTATATGCGCATATCTTCCGTATATGCACAATTTCCGTATATGCGCAATTTCCATATATGGAATCTGAATATATCTTCATTCATGTATCTACATTGTATATGCACAAATTCCATATACAGAAATTGCGCATATACAGAAGATATGCCCATATCTTTCGTATATCCATAACTTTCCTATATATGCATATCTTCCGTATATGCACGGTGTTCATGTATCTGCATCGTATATGCGCAAATTCCATATACAGAAATTGCGCATATACGGAAATTGTGCATATACGAAAGATATGTGCATATCTTCCGTATATGCACAATTTCCGTAAATGCGCAATTTCTGTATATGGAATTTGTGCATGTACGATGCAGATACATGCACAATTTCCATATATGCGTAATTTCTGTATATGGAATTTGCGCATATACGATGCAGATACATGAACGACGTGCATATACGGAAGATATGCATATATAGGAAAGTTAGGGATATACGGAAGATATGAGCATATCTTCCGTATATGCACAATTTCGGTATATGGAATTTGTACATATCTTCGTTCATGTATCTAAATCGTATATGCACAAATTCCATATACAAAAATTGCGCATATACGGAAATTGTGCATATACGGAAGATATGCGCATATATGGAAATTGCGCATATACGGAAGATATGCGCATATCTTCTGTATATCCCTAATTTCCTATATGTGTATATCTTCTGTATATGCACATCGTTCATGTATCTGCATCGTATATGCGCAAATTCCATATACAGAAATTGCACATATACAGAAATTGTGCATATACGGAAGATATGTGCATATCTTCCATATATGCACAATTTCCGTATATGTGCAATTTCTGTATATAGAATTTACGCATATATAATGCAGATACATGAACGACGTGCATATACGGAAGATATTTACATATAGGAAAGTTACGGATATATGGAAGATATGCGTATATATTCCGTATATGCGCAATTTCCGTATACGCGAAATTTCCGTATATGGAATTTGTACATATCTTCGTTCATATATCTACATCGTATATGCGTCCTGGAGAAGGATTCTCTAGACGAGCTGAAACAGAGAGAACAGGGCCTAAAGGCTAAGGGAGATCGTCGAAGCTGGCAGACAGGCTTTCACTGTACAAACCTCCAAAAGTTGCAAACGTTGAGCACCAGATAGAGCCTTCCACTAGCGGAGAGTCTGAATAATCCACCTCATCTATGTCCATCACGACAGCTGCTAAGGAAGGTAAACCACCTCGGAACCAGCTAACCGTCGGAAACCAGCACCAACAGCGATGGAGGAACGGGACCGGTGCTGAGCGAGAAATGCGGAGGTGAAGCCCTCTACGGGTCTAGCAGACGGGTAACCGACGGGGAGGGAGCGGGGGTATGCTTGTACGCAACCCTACTCTTTGCAAAACAGAACCCTAGCGGTGAAAACGACAGGGAGAATAGTGGAGAGAATAGTAAAAAAAAAACCCCCAGCGCGAGAGGTGAAGAGTTAATGGCGAAAACTAGCCAGTGGCTCAGGTACCGAGGCATGTCAAGGGCGGCTGCAGTACCGATGCCAGCCTGCAGAACCCCGTACCCTCAAACCCCGTTCTCAGGCCATGCTGATCAGGCCATGGCATTCCGAAGCAGCCATCAATCCATCCAGTCCACCGTCAACTATGTATATATTATATATTGTTTAAAAAAAATATGTATATATCATATAAAGCTATTGAAAAAAATAAGCTTTATGGATAAAACATTTGGAGCGGTGTGAGTATTTTACCATTTGGTTCTTTTATAGGTATATTTTTTTTGTAGAAATCCAACAAAGTTTTTTTGGACTTACAAGTTTAAGTTATGTAATCTATATAACATTCAATAATACAATTTAAACATGAAAAATTACACAATGTATTTTACACCCCAAAAAAAGTTGGACCTAAAGAAATTTGATCTCTCATGGCTCATGTTAGATTCATGCTTAAGAAGGATCTATACTGGGATATTTTATTTTATTTTCATATAATTTGACCGAGTCAAAATGTTTTATTGATAATTATTATTATTATTAATTATTAATTATTTTGTTTTTGTTTTTATTTTATTTGTATCTAATCAAAATGTTTACAAAACATTACATTATATTACAAATTCTCTACCATAATAATAGACAAAATGTCTTTTTGGTCGTAATCTAGCAGTACAATTTCTAATAAGATTATGATTTCATATTATTTAAAATACACTTTTGAATGCATAATTATTATTCCTTACATTGTCACTTTGATTGATATTTAAAATACAGTTTGGAATTCATGTGTAATTATATTTGTTAAACTATTTTCTCTCATATACAACAGATTTATATTTGCATTTATTTAATCATTAATGTATATAGTTATACTTTATATTAATTATTTTAATCGACCACACACATAATTTGTATAATAAATTTATTACTATGTTAACTTTTGATGGTCAAATTTAACTACCCTATATTAGTTATTTTTTTATTAAGAATCTTAATTGATTTTAAAAATATTATTAAATTATCAATTTTTAAATTTTTATTAAATTAAATATTATATATAAATCGAGTAGTCTTTAAGTGCGGTTTTTTGGAAAGTTTTCCGAATTATTTTTCGATTTAATTTGTTTAGAATCCAGTTGGTATTCATTGAAATCACAAGTTTGACAAGTGAACACTTCACAATCAAAGTGCCTTAGGTGTTTTTGAGGGTGTTGAATCCATATATGCAGTAAAAAGATCAGTTTAAACAACACAAATCAAGATTTGGCCATGTCCACGGGGTCTTGGATAAACAGTGATCAGGTGCTCTATTAAGACACTCCTTGATGTGAAGTCATCGTTTCAATTCTCTGCCTCGATCAGGGTGATATATTGGACATGATGAAGATGTTATCCTGCCAAACTTACAAAAAAAGAGATTTGGCCACAATTTTGTTTATCGAATTCCGATTAGAAACCTGTCAGAAACTCTAAAAAGTCGCACTTAAAACTACTCCTATATAAATTTCACTCGAGTCTATAACTTACTGTACCGTTCATTTTTAGTCGTTGGATTTGATTGTGTTAAAGTAGCTTTTAAGAAAAGCATTATCGTCCATAGTTTGGTTATAGCTAATGGTTTTGTACTTTATATTTATCTAGTCTATTAATTTTTTTTCGTTTAATTTTCTTTTATAAATTAATATCCTATGTTTTTTGAAACTTATGAAATGTGACCCATATTTCACCCAACTATAGGCTCTACTACAGTCCAAGATTTCTTTTAGTCAACCACCCTCAACCACATGAAGAAGCCATGAAGGATTTTCTACTCAATATTATAGGGTGGATCCATGAAGTCCATTCTCCTTCATAATATTAACTCACTAGTTCCTTTCATATCGCTATCACCAAGCCCATAGTTTTTCCTAGTTTCTATGGGTGGTTTCACATTTGTTCCACACAACAAGAAACATCTCCCTTGCTACTAGTGGTGTAAGCATGAAGGCCACTCTCCTTCCGTCATGTTCAAGAAACATGAATGCTACCTCTCAAGAACTGAACCTAGGATCATGACACAACAAAATATTTCCATTGAGGGAATGCATAGAATAATAAAACACCTTTGTTGCTTCCTAGAATACCTTGATGAATCTCCTTCTCTCAATTTCTTTGCACACATAATACAACCAAACAATTGATTTCCTCTTGGTCTAATTGACTCATTTTGATGGATCCCTCCCTAGTTTCCACCACTAACATATTTTAAACATGGACTCCCACATAGGCTTGTCATGACCTAAGGGATTGTTTTTCTCCCTTCGTTCAAGTCACTCTTCCACAAGTCCTGTAGTTTAGTATTCAAACGCCGAACTAGTATTTGTGGGTTCACAAGTTGTTATCACTCTATAGCATGTGATTGTTCATAATTCACACACAATGTATCTCTAGTGAACATTTTCCCTTCTTTTTTCATGACCATTTTCTTTGCATGAGAGCTCCAAGGTCCCTCCTTAGACTGCGGAGTCAAATAGGACCTGCTACAGGGTACACAACCCATGCTTAGGGTAACATGGTACCTCCTTCCCTATCCTTTTCGTAACTTCGTTGGATGTTGGGTAGTCGAACTAAAACATCATGGGTTATAAAATTAATTTCAAGAAGGATAGGAAATTTAGCTATCCTCTTTTTTTTTGCTACCCTCCTCCTCATGAATTCTCATGGTCTATATCATATCAATCCTTCACTGCTTAATTATCTAGTGTTTAAACTATAATTACAATTATTTTGAGTATTTTTCCCATTTACATTTAGGTGTTCTTAAGAGGATCAATAACCTAATTAATTACAATTAGAATTTCAATGGGGTTAAGTTTTGGGGATGTTAAAAAGTCAACGAGGTTATAGAGAGAGAGAGGCTTAATTCAGCTAAGTCTTAACTGCCCCTCAAACCTTATTAGGGCCTTGAGTCTGATACCTAACGATAAAAAAATTGTGAGGGAACTATCATCTTTCATAGGAGCCAAAGATACTCTCTAGAGGCAACATGTGGTGCTTTCATTCATTATCCATGGTTCTAGATGCATAGAAACAAAGGGAGCTAGTTTTTAAGAAAATATAGGGGCCTAAGCATTGACGGGAATAGGGTCTACGTAGAGACTAGAGTGAAGGGGTATAGGGGATCAAATTTTGAGGGGATGGTGGGGCATGAGGGGGTGGTGTGACAGGGAAAAAGGGGAAGAGGTGGGAAGATATGAATGGTGGAGGGTTAGGGAAGGTGCAACGATAGGCATGAATGAAAGGAGGATGAGGTAAGGAGGAGGCGCAGGTGAGAGAGACACATAAAAGAGGACATAGATGAGACTAGGGGATAATGGCATGAAGGGATGGGAGAGGGGAAAATGGGGAGGTGGTGGTACAAGTTTAAGGCTTGAAAATTGGGAGGTGGTGATATAAGGTGAAGGCTAGATAAAATATAGGAGGAAGGAGAAAAGGGGTAGGTCATATAAAACTAAAGAGGGAGGAGGTGAGGGAGGAAAAGAGGGGAAGGGGGGATGTGGTGGGATAAGGAGGTGAGAATAGGTGAAGCAATGATTGATAAGATATGGGGAATGGTTGGAAAGAAAGGAAAGGGGGAAAACTCATCATAGATTTTGGATTGGAGGCTATAAGAGAAGGAATATGCATGGGCATTGTAGGTAGAGGATGTGGGGGGAGAAAAAATGGAGATAGGTGAGACTAGGGGAGGTGGGCATGAAGGGTTGTGGTAAGAGGGGAAAAGGAGGAGGAGGTGAGAAAATGGTAAGGGTAGATAGTTAGGAGAGGGGAGTAGTGAGCATGAACAATAGGAGGAAGGGGCTAAGTGGGAGGGTAAAGATGGATAAAGGAGATGATAGAGGAGATAGGAGGAAAATGTGACTTAGAGGGAAAGGGAAAATGTAGTGGAATAAGGGAGAGTGGAGATGAGGGGTAGAGGGGATGGAGTTCTTAAATGGGTTGGGAGTGGAGGAGAGTGGATATGAAGGTTAATGGATATGGATGGGAAAGGATTGAGGGGCATAGAGAGTGGTATATAGGTGAAACAAGGAGAGGTGGGCATAGAGAGTGGTATATAGGTGAAACAAGGAGAGGTGGGCATGAGTTGGTGCTATAAGAGAGTAAAAGGGTGGATGGGTAGGGAAGGGAGATAAGTGACACCATGAAATAGATAGGACAAGAGTGGGAGATAGGTTAGACTAAGAGAGTTGGGAATGAGGGTTGGGGTTAAACAGTCAAATGGGGAGGAGATGAGAAGAGGTCAATCATTCTATAATTTCCTCATGTCCCACATTAAGGGCCATTACCAAAAACTTATACTCTAACACCAAATTTCAAGTATCCATTACCAAACAAAGTGAAAAATTTTGGTTCCCACTAAAAGAAATGCATGCATGAAGCATAAAAGAAATTCTTGTGCAACTAACTAAAAAAATTAACTCATAGATGCACATTATTTAAGCTTACACATCATTCATGAATTCACCAAACATAGAGTAAAAGCGTAGCATTAAAAAATAAGAATTATACATGGCATTAAGTTTGTAGATAAAAAATAATCATAACACTTACATGATGTGGGAATTGTTTCCAGCTAGTTACATACAAGGGTTGTTCCTCCCAAGCATAGGATTTTTATTCCATTTCTCTAAATAACAAGGCACCCTTGAGTTGGGTCTATGATTCCACGGTGAGGACTTGCTATTTTGGCTATCCATTATCCATAATAAGCAACATAATGTCCATATTTTTTACTCAAACAAAAATTCCAATCCAGCAATTATTGTTCCCTATAACCTACACATCCTAAGCAATGGTATTCTCTTCTTTTCCATGTGGTCCCTTAGGATATCACACCCCCCTTTATAGATATGGTGTATGGTCCACTAGAAAATATATTAGTTGGGGACTCCAAGAATTTAGAGTTGCCATATAAGTGCTCACAATAGCCTTCTCAATATTCTTGAGTAATTTCATCAACAATAAATTCATTTACAAGAAAAAAATATGATTCTAAACCTATACTCATCCAAATAGAGCTACTTTTTCCATTCCTTGGATATCTAGTTCTCTTTATAATCACCAAACTCTCCTCATGCTCTCCTCTCCAAGATGAAAAAACTGTCCCTTTTTCCTACTGAAACTTTCTTTTCTTTCATGCATTCTTTGACTCTCACATTTCCCAAAATGTGGCTACAATTAGCCCATTTTATCATAAATTGGTAATATGTATTATCTCACCAACCTCCAACATGTACCAAAAAACTATTTTGATAACTCAAAGTAGGTAAACATTAATAAAAAAGGCTTGAATTATTAGGAATGTGGAATTATTCCCATGGACCCCACTTTAGACCCTTGTCTTATTGGATCATAGCCCCCGAATATAACTATCCATCTTGTATCATAACCAATGATTTGTGTTTATAAATAAATTCAACATACAATTTACATGCCAAGTTTGGGCCTCAACCATATCAATAAAGGTATGATCTCCAACCCACAACAAACTATCTCACCAACCTAAATAAAATTTGCACAATAGCAATACAATTTATGGGAATTAAAATAGGGACGTTATAGTTTCCAAGGCCTTGGGACATATCCTTTCTCAAAACCACCTAATAGTGCAGTAACATCGATAATAATAGGATAATGATACTTTCAAGAGGTGATGTGTGGTTGTTTGAGACATTTGTATTGGCCCTAGATGGGTAGAAGATTCCTTTAGTGCCTAGCATTCTTCATTCCACCCACAACCATGTATAAGGCATGAAGACCCAGACCTACTGCTAAAAATGGTTATAAATACCTATATACCCAAATAGAGGAAAATAATTCCCTTAATAAGTCATTTGTGGGGAGGAGGTGAGGGAGGGAAAGAGGGAGGTGAGATGTAATGGACTAAGGACTTGAGAAGAGGTAAAGGATTGATGGGTAAGGGAGGCAGATTCGTCGAAATGGAGGAAACGAGGGAAAATACGTAGAAGGGTGAGGATAGGAGGTGATAACAAAAGAAACGTCAATTGGAATGAGATGCAAAGCATGATGGGGGAGAGGAGAGGTAGATAGGTGAGACTAGGCTATGACAACATCATGAGGTGTAGTGAGAGGGGAAAAGGGGAAGGAGATGAAAATAGGTGAAGGATAGATGGGTAGGGGAGGGGGGGTGGTGTGGATGAAGGAAGGAGGGAGGAGCCAATGGAAAGGGAGAGATAGGATGAACCGGAAGTTGGGGGAGAGGTGAGGAGGTAAGGGTAAGGAAGAGGGGAATGAAAAATGTTGTTTCTTAGGAGAAGGTGTAGGTGAGGGGTAGAAGGATAACTTATGTTTAAGGGCTTGGTAGAGGAGGTGAACGAAGAGAGAAAGTGGATGGACATGAGTGGAAAAGTTGAGAGAGGTAAGAAGAAGGAGGATATGTGAGACAAAGAGACGTGGACGCAAGGGGGCCGCGGGTGCATGAGTGGAGAATGAGGAGAAAGTGAGAAGAGGAAAAACAGAGAGATATTTGACGTGTATACACATTATTATCATGTCCATCTTAAACCCAAATCCATACAAAATTCAAATTTATTAAGGTGTAATTTTTTTTATCATTAATTTTATGCCATGTATTAATTCCTTAATATTAAAAGATTAAAAAAATTATACTTTAATAAATTTGATCCATCTTTGGTGCTTCATAGATATATACTTAAGATAGATCTATGTTGGTTTAGTTTTTTAAATATAGTCATGGACATATGTACACACTAATTTATCATTTTATTGTTATTATTGTCCTAGACATGTGACAACATCTCCTATATACTATGTTGTAGAACATCTCACTACTATCTATGCAATGAACTATGAACACATACTACATACTTCCAATTTTTTTAGTTTATTGTCAACCAATAAAAATAACATTTTTCTAATATAATGGTTAAGAAAAACCATTAGCATAAATAAGTCTTTATGAATTTTCTTGTCATAAACTAAGCACACATTTTGTCATATGTTTTTATAAGAAATGTATAATTAAAAAGCAAATCTTTTATTATTATTATTATTATAATGTAATAAAATCAACAAATTTTTTTATTTCTAATTTTAATTCCAAAATATAAATGTAAATTTACTCTAAAACTAATGTATTTTTTAGTTTAAAGTTTATTTGTATTTCTTTTTAATGGAAGTATTTTATTATTATTGTTTAAATATAACGAAAGGCTTATGAGAACATCTCTACTATCATGGAGTCTGTTTAAAGGCTATTACAAAGGCTATTACAAAATTAGATGAAGAGAGAAAAAAATGAAATCCACGCATAACTAGTGCAATTTTACAAATTAAATCGATTATAAATACTATAAGGCATTAATACATGATAAACATCAAAATACTTATTTCATGAGAGATCCCATATTGTTATAATTGGAAAAATCAACTAAACTATAAATTTATTTTCTACGAGAGTATATCCATCTTAACCCAGAATCAACCAAAAACCGAAAGGGATCAAATCTCTAAATGTGAAAAAGTCTTGTTTAGTGCAAAGTTCTGAAAGTTTTGTTCCTCTCATAGATTGATAGATGCTTACTCAAGATAGATCAATCTTGGTTTTTAATATTATTATTTATATTATATAAAGGTGTACTGTGTAAGTTTAGTTTCTTCGACTATCTTTATGAAGTACTTATGGATACTACATAGCCCTTATAATTTTATTGGAAATCAAATCAAGGTAGACACTAGTAATTAGACAACTTACCTACTTTTTATAACTCAAAGCTCATTCTTTCTTGTGGTCTTAGTGGACTTTAATCATCATTGTTATCATATAATTAATTAATACAATGTCATGAATTAATTGTTTGTTAAATATAGTGTTATGAATTAGATATTTGCTAAAAGCTTCTTTGTTGTTGGTAATTAATTGATAAACATTTAAAAAACCATTAAGCTTAGGAGGTGATCAAACATAAATTTGAATAAAATGTATCATTTTTTTTAATAAATATTTTTTAATAAACCTAAAATAAAAATTAAACTTTTGATTAAGAATTATTGTTTTTATTATAATTTTTTTTATATTTCAAAAATATACTCAAATAATTAGAAAAATATTTAAAAACATTTGAACTTTAAATTAATTTATTGTTGTAAACGTTGAAAAGGGTTAAATTAAAGAAACCTAAAACCAATATTTCTCTTAAGCAACCAAAATTACACTAAATCTTAGAGCTTTTGTGTTTTATATCACCGCCTAGGAAATTTCCAATTTAGAGAAAATAACATTTCAATTCTAACTAATTCATTGTCTTCTCACAATTTTTAATTAAAAAAAGTATAATTAAAAACAAATTACTTAATATTCTATATTTTAGTTCAATTGAATTTTAAATTATTTTTTTCCCCAGAAAAAACATTAGCATTTATATTTTCTATTAACAAATACAAAGCAATTTGAAATTATTTATACTTGTAAACTATAGAAATAGTTATGCAAATAAACCATCACTATGTGCAATTTAGGGATTACTAATAGTTTCTTCAATAACTTTTGAAACATCATGATTGAAATAGTTTTTGAAACATTATTGTTGTTGTGCTTATGTGGTTATTTTGGCAAAATATAAAGCAACGCTTAAACCACTCACAAAAAAGTCAAATCTCATTAAAATAGAGTCAAAAGCTCAACCTTCCTAAAGGTTCATATTGGTAAAGATATAAATTAAAGTCAAGTAAACCCTAATACCTGGCAACAGAAGAAGAATTGAACTTATTACTTGTGTAGAAAACGTTCAACAGATCTAGAATGAACCCCAAAGGGCGCGAAAAGTCAAGCAGGGTCATAACTTTATTCACACTTAAAAATGCAACGCTCAGGTTCTCTCAGATATTGCAGAGAATAAAATTGAAAAACTGCTCTAGCAGACATCTATGTGACTTTTTGGGGTTTTCGTTGAAACACCGAAACCATTGTTGGTAATTTTAATAAGATGTTTGTTAAATTTTCAAATTAAAAATGATTCCAAGAAAGAACACAACACACATCTCATCTCCTCCTCTCCGGCTCAAACACGCAGCGCACACAACATCCTCTGCAACTCCCCCCATGAAATCTTTGCACGAACGTAGTAAATGGCAGACATTTTCTTATTATTTCCTCCTGCGCGAGGGGATTACAGTCTGCCTCTTGCAGTGAAAAGGAGGCGGAGGTCTTGGGTTCCAGAATATCGGCCAACCCAACACACTGGAGAGCTCACGAGATGACGTTCTTTATGCATGCTACCAAAATTGCGACATGCAACATAATGACTAGGAACCCTGTGAGCGAAGGAAGAGACTTGAACCATGGACCTCCAATGCTATGAAGATCATTGTGGGAGACGAATAAATAGAGAACAGAAGAAGACAGTCAAGGTTGAGGGATGGAGAGGTCAAATCCAGTTTGTGGGTATAAAATCAGATGGAATTAAAAACAATCCAGATGGGATCCAACCAGCTTGAAAACCCCACCACTGCACGAAAAATTTGGCCTCAGTTTTAACCCACAAATCTTGCAACAATATTTCTATGAATGAACTGCGCAAGTCCATATTATATGCATCATCTAGTATTGTGTATCATAATTAAAAAGAAAGGGTTGCAGTGAATATGAGAGAACTGGTACATCGGTGAAAAAAGAGCGTGCTGAATAGTGCATAAAACAACCTTGCTCGGGTAGTGGATAATGAAGAAACAAAATAGGTTTCCCATGTATTTAAGAAGTACGCTGCGCGGTGATTCCAAAATTCAAAATTGAAATGAGAAGGAAATGGGAGGGAGTACGCCACTTGGGGTTTTCAAATTTTGAAATTTAAATGAGAGGGAAGTGGGAGACGATAAATGATAGCCAGAACGCATGACGCCATGGTATGATGGGCATGTCATATATGGGCACGAGTAAGATATGTATGATGCACATGAGCATGCCTCTGCATTTCAATGACCATCCATACAAACAGCCAGATGGATGATCATATCATGAACGGCAACGCCTATACACATTCTCCTATTAATCGGAAACTGTTAGCCGGGAAATGATGCACACGGGTTGACAGCCAGAGCCGATGTCAGAACCCGTGTCCCAAGACTGTCCTTAGAGTCTCTTAATGGAGCTATAGAGGTGGAAATAGCTCTTGCCATATTTATTTATATATATATGTTTTTATATCATTTTTCTAAGTTAATAGGTTTATGTTTATCATGTATTTTTAAAATAAACAGATATATTATTGATACTATAATTTAATAAGAAGTAGATATGTAATTCATCTTATGTTATAAGATATATATTAACAAAAAAATATTTTGATGTTTTAATTAAATAAGACAATTTGATATTAATTTTATACATAGAAAAATAAAGTACTTAAAAGTGAAAAAAATACTTATTTTCACTTTTAATATGATAAATTTGTGTAGTTTATTATTGTAAAGTGAACTTATATTACCTTAAAAATAGTGGTTTAGATGTAATTGTATATTAGTGTTATGTCTTTTATGTAGGAGAATACCATAACCAAAACTATATCTTACATAAGTTGACATGCAACATATAAAACATGGCATGATAAAACTCAAATATGCTCCTACAATGTTGCAGGTTTATCCAACTACAAACAAACGTAATTTCAAAAAGTAAAAAACTAAAATAAATACCTGTATCTTCATCCAATCTTGGGAGGGAGTTATAGTATCATCCCCCATCAGGATTGGACTTGCTTGATGAACAAGATGATGGGATGAAAAGGTCTCAATTCTCCCACTACATGTAGAATTGCTAACTCAAAATGCTTAAAGTGTGGACATATCTACTACAACCAAAGGAATTCCACAATATCAAAAAAGTGAAACCTAGGCGAGGCCACAATATACGCCCAACATGTTTTTTTGAAATTTTTTATAATTTTTTTTAGTTTTATTTGTCAATGTGACATATATATATATATATATATATATATATATATATATACATACATAAAACTTACAATACATGATATACAATCTATATAAGCATAAATAATATTATTAAGAATTGGCATAGATTTATTTTAACTTTGGATTTTCTAAGAAACTAGAGGAATCAAATTTCTCTAAGTGTACACTTATCATCAAATTTTGCACTCAGAAAAAAATTTGCATGTTGGGAGATTTTATCCATGCAAGTGCTAGCGTTATCGTATGGAAATTTTACACTGATAAGTAAGCATTATGAGACACTGAAAGTCAATAATTGACACATAAAAGGGTGACATTTCCAGCCGAATACACCACGGACACCAAAAATCAAAAGCTTTCCTAATGTTCAAGTTAAAAAATTGGATTCTGCAGGTGCACCATTACCAAAAATTAGTAATCACACGGTTGTTTCTTCGATAGTCTTACAGTCACGAAAAAATTTATCCAGAACCTCCGGCCATGAACTTACTTGAGGAACATGATTCCAAATCTTGACATGATCAGCTAACAAATTCAATCCTTGAACCCAAAGAAGCCTTAAAGGCAAGGAATTTATAACTCTCATATCATTTATGAGGTGAACCACCAGATTGATGAGACAAGGGGAGGAGGAGTGTCAATGATACTCTTTAAATACAAGTTATAAGAGAGCCAAGAAGAGGAAGAAGCAAAGAATTATTATGCTCTCAAAATTCGTCCCTAAGTAATCAAACATTTCATTGAGGAGAGGATTTCATCATTGAGAAAGTCTTCATACTTGTTTGGGAGAGAGAGGAAGCTTGCAAAGTGATTGAGGAAAGGAACCTCCTTGTTGAGAATTTTTTAGCACCATTTCTCAAACAATTCTCTCCAATTGTTTGTAATTGATCTATCATATTCCTTCTACATTCAACAATCAATAAAGAGAACTATTTTCAATTGCTTTGTTGATATGTTTCCTCCATTAAAAATGTTAATGTATTTATTTCTTAGTTTTTAGTTTTTAGTTAATATATGCATTGTCATCATTACTTATAGTTCTTTGTTTACCCATGTTTTTCCACTAACAACAACCAAATTCTTGTGATCTCCTAGAAACCTTACCTTTTATTTTGTTTAATTCGATTAAATTGTAACCTGGAAACCTTAGTAATTTCTAATGTTAAAGGGCCTTGCACATAATAATGAGTTATGGTTATACCTCCACGTCAGTTAAGTTCGAACCATTTGAGATTCAACTTCTTGATGATTTTAGCCATCACCTTCTTTTGAAAACACTGAGACTCCCAAACTAGCTTGACCACAAGGTGAGATATGCCTTAATGTATCATAATATTTTTCTAAGTTTTCCCTAAATGATTAATGGATTTAACTCAACTTCCTCTAGGAAGTTGGTTCTATCTAAGAACCACAAAAAATAATATTTATAAGTTCTATTAGCAGGGATAATAGCTATAGTGTTTTCCATTATTAGGCTTCACTCACATGAGTGAAAATTCTTTATATCACATTGTAATAAGACTTATTCCCTGTGAGTCCATGGTTGCAATCGTTTTGCACAACCTTGCCCAAACCCTTTGATATACACACTCATTCACATATGCAAATACACATATCTAAATGCATATGTAATTAGAAACTTATTAGTACTTCATGGAGGATGAAGACACTAACTGATTAAGTGTAACAAGACTCCATTAATGTTCACAACATGCCACATATGGTTCATTTAAGAGTGAAGCTTCACAATGCTCAAAATGAAAAACCCTTTGATAGTTGTAGCATATTTAGCCATGGAATTTCACACACCTTAACAACTCATCTAGATTCTTAAATAGACATCAAGAATAATGCAATAATCAATGGTATATCAACATTTAATGCAATATATTAATTCTTGAATTCTAAGCATACAAACATATTCATGCATCACATCTTATTGCAAACACGTGTAGGAAGATTCAGTCCATTATTAATATTGCCAAAACACTCTTGGCCATAGAATGCCATTAACTACAATTAAAATTCAACAAAATATACATCGAGCATGATTAAATGCTTATCTCTAAAAGATTAGCAATTGAGGGAGGGACTTCTACTCTCCACCTAATCGTAGGAAAAATGCAACTCGGTCTTTCTTGTAGCTAACCACCCACAAGCTAATCGATGGCCCATGGGAGTGCTTCATGAGGGAGTTGTAATTCAAACTTTGTTGGGGCATTGCTTAGATTTCTAGGAGTGAGGAGTTTCTTCGTCGGTGGTTTATTAGCTGTATTTTCAAGGAAAACACTATAGAATCAATGGAACACTATTTGGGTGGGTTATTAGCCTATTTGGCATGCACTAGGTGGTTTATTAACTTCCCCAATAAGCACCCAATGGTGTATCAATCCTTTTCACAAGAACCCAATTGGTTGAAACCATTCCTTGTGGTTTTTCAGCCTTTCAACAAGCACTTCAGTAGTTTATTAGCCTACTGCACAAGCAATCTACACCCAATCCTTCTCTGATGTTCACTAATCTCTTTCAGCTTGGATGCTTCAATGCAAACACTCTGATGCATTAAATTTTTGTATAAGACATGGTGCAACTCTTTACATAATATTTCACTCGCCCACTCCTTGCGCTCTAGCATTTTACTTTCCACAAAATTCTCCTTCTCAATTTCTTCTCTTCTATCGCCCTTTTCTTTTGTTCTCACCTATTTTTACTAGAAATTTTGTCTCTCCATGTCATGGAATGAAATCAAGAAAATTAAATATGATAAGTGCCCATCTTTTCATCATTTTGGTTTCTAACTATCCAATGGTGAGGTGTTTTTACCCACCAACCCACCACTCACAACTTTAGATGAACCATGGATCTGCCAATCTCTCTACCTTAGGCCATCCAATCAAATTTCATTTCATTTTTATATTTATAAAATAATTTAGCTAGTTGTGATCCTCCATGCTTGCATCACATAGTTACTTACAATTACAAAAACTGGGGTCAACATAACATGTGTTACAATGGTGGGAGGTGCAACTTAGAAGGAAGCAAGTGCATATGGAAAGGTAGAAGTTAATTGTGGATGCAATCTATTAGATGGTTGGTGGGGGTGCATAGGGAAAAACGCAAGCTCTGGGTCTCTGACTATCAACCTTACATCTTCTTCATTGCATTAAACTGGTAGCAACTCTCTGTAAAATTTGTATACTAATTCCCTCAATGTCCGTCTGTTCATGGTGCATTGTGGGCTTTGGTAAAAGTATTTTGAAGGTGTATGTTGTTGTTCTTTTCCTATTTATTTTGGGGGTCTTTATTCCTTCAAATTTCTTTTATTATCAGGGATTTGTTTCTCCTCGAATTAGGTATTGAGTGCCCCCTCCCGTTGATTTGTTTTGTGGGTTATTTATTCAGAGTCCTTCATACTAGTGTTAGTCTTGGAGTCTATGTGGATAGTTTGGTTTCTTAGTTGGTCTTGATTACGTGGAATTCTTAGGGAAATAGTATTTTGCAAATATTTTACTTTGTTGTTCATTTCAAATGGGTCGAACTCCTTTTGGGGTTTTTGGAGTTGGTGGGATTTTGGCTTCTAGATTTGTATTGGAATAGTGGTTATTGTGGACTTCATGCTGCATCAAGGAATGCATTGTCTTCATGGGGATAATGCTCATGGCCAACAAAGTTGGTCATGTGTCTAATTGTAGAACCAAGAGGTGACAACTACTTACTATACTCAGTGATCTCTTCGAGTACTCGGGAGGATATTCAATGGCTTGAGAATCATGTTTCTGAAGAGTGTTAGGCCTATTTGTATTCAAAGTTATTAGAGGATGTTTTTCGCTAGCTTCCCGACTCTGGTCACACCAAGGGAAGAACGAATGAATACATGAATTCTACAACTCTCCATTGGTAGCTAAAGACCTACTAGGAAGAGTTAAAAGAGATAAACATTTGGACATGAATGACATCATTTCTTTCTTGGATGATATTCAACAGAATCCATGGACAAAAGGCATGCCTTGACAAATTGGAAGCTCGCTTAGTTCACATGGAAAGTCATATCCAATGCAATTTTAAACCTGTAGTGCCACTTGGCTTGTGTGCAAAAGATCTGACTCCTATGACATCATCAGACACCTAAATTGGCTACCATGTTTTGGCTATGTCATAGCAATTCCCTTTTGGATTTATAGTATATTCGGGTAAGTGTTGTTCCTTGTTTCCATGTTTTGGCTATGTCATAGCAATTTGCTTTTGGTTTTGTGGTATATTTGGGTAAGTTTTATTCCTTGTTTCTAGCATATACTTTGCATTTTGATATACCAGCCAATAAAACGTGGTTTCCTATGTGGGAGAGAGATGCTCGTATATTTTTTTATTAGTGATAGTAATTTGTTTTTTTAGACCATATAATTACAAGAAGAAAAAGAACTGTCATCAAATTACTAAACTCCAAATCTAACATCCTTGAGAAAAATCAACTATTTCTAAGAACAAATATTTGCTTATTTTGCGTTTAAATTTTTTTGATCCCTCTCTATATTTAAATTTAAAATTAAAATAAATTTATATTAATATAAATATTAAATCAAAATAAAATACATAAATAGATAATTTTGTTATAAAAAAATCCTTATTTCACTTCCTATTGTCTAGCCATTATTTATCTCGATATTTTAGTTATACTCTGATGCGTGTATTAAATGAATATATCTATTTTGCATGCAATTCTCGTACTATATATATATATATATATATATATATATATATATATATATATATATATATATATATATATATATATATATATATATATATGTATATGTATATATATATATACATATATATACATATATACATATACATATACATACATATATATATATATATATATATATATATATATATATATATATATATATATATATATATAACCTAGATTTGTAAATATTCATTAGGTTTGGTCACATGTCGCATGCAACTTTGACGCAATAAAAATATGCAAAACTTGGGTTTGCAAATTTTCCTTAAGTTTTGTCAGACGTACACGTGAATGAAAAAGATAATTTATAAATCATTTTCTAGATAGGGTTTCATGTACGGAGTAGTCTAACAAGGCAGAGGAATTTCTCGCTTTCCATTCCTACTCAGAAAAGCTTCCAGCTCCGGCAATTCGTAAAATCCTTCGCCCTCCACCACCCTTCGCCAACTCCACTACCACCTGCCACCCTTCAACATTTATTGCAGCTTCAAATCTCCTCTGATAGAATTGGATCCAAATCCGATGACTCACCTTGGTCACATCTTGCAACACTACAGATTGTCTTGACTTGGTCCCCAGTAATCAAATTTCCCAAAACCATGCCCCTCAACTCCCGACGCATTGTCATCAGAACTTAGATTCCAGAATCATTTGCATGGAGAAAACCACACTGAGAACTTAGGCCTGAATAGAGCTGCCATTATAGGAGTAACCAGGAATTTCAGAGCATGTTAGGACACATTCAGGTCTGTATGAACTTACTCTACACACCCAATATAATGGTTGAGTTAAAAATCAGTGTGGTAGTCATTAAGGAAAGTTGTAGCATTGTTTGTTCTTAGTATAGTGTTGGTCAGGCACCATATATATATTTTTCTAACAACATTATGCAGGGAACATCATTGAATTAGTGTTAGGAGTAGTATAACAACAAGATTCAAAATAGAGAAACTAAGTAGATTACATTAGTGAAAAGCTGATTTAGTAATGACTACTTCAAAGGCACTTAATCGTACCAAGTATTGTGCCAAGTATGAACAAATAGTTTTCTGAAAATGCAAAACAAAAGGTTAACAGAGTTAATAACTACGTTGTTCTAATTTTACTATAGTCATACCAGTCCAACAATTCCATAGATAAATAACAGAGTCATTTAAATACCATTGGAAATAAAAAGAGAGTCAAGTCTCAAACTTCCAACTCAATTATGCCTATCTAAATTACTAAACGAGAAGCACTATTTATTTTTATTACTTTGGTGTATTTATAAAACATGGTATTTGTCAGTTACACACAAAGATAGCTCCCATGATTGATACTTGTCATGACATTTTGTATTCTTATCAATCAAGGACGATTGAAAGATGTTTGGGTCAATTTGTCAAGGTAAAAGTTCATTGGTCTATTCATCAGTCTCAATTTGGGACAGATTAGAAGAAAAAGAACATACTTTGCCATTGGTGATGATAATATATAGTTCAACAATAATACTCTTAGCCCAGTAATAATTTTAGCAATTCCTCCACCATATCCATATACCCAGAGCATAAAGATTACCTCTTTGCCACTCAACTGGTGAGAAGACAACATCTCCATTAAGGTATTAGCCACCACATAAGAGGTCCACAAATAAAACTGTTATGCGGTTGAGTGGACTTAGTGAAATATTTGAGGTGGAATAGCTTTCAAAGCTTGCCAACTTCTCTGTGGAATAATCAAAAGAAGCTTTGGAGGTCTCCTTAAATGAGGTGCTCTTGTAGCTCACATGGTAATCGTTAAACACTGTTCTCATCTCCAAGGCTACTGGAAAGTCCTTATTTCTCACACATCTTTACTACAGCTAGGGACTCACAACAATGGTTTGAGAACACCCTTCATTACATCCATCTTTTGCATATTCATTTATGAGATCTTTTGAGTTTTTTACATATTCAGAGGCCACTACCAAGGGAGGCAGATAGCATAAAAATAAACAATCAACACTATTATCTTAAGGATGTTTCAAGCACTTTAGAAGTTTCACTCAGTAGTATCAACATTGAGATAAATAGGGCAGTAATGATAAAATCACCTTTTGAGCCTCTAATTGATGCTGATAATACATTAGAGATATTTGTTTGTTGGGCGACCCTAATAATTATTCCTACCGTTGCCTGTATGATGGAAACTGTGTGATGATGGATGAACTATAAATTGTTTACTTATCATGAAGAGAAATGCTGTTATAATTTTTCACCTTCTAGCTGCCAAATACTTAAGGCCTGGTAAACCCTGAAGAGACTAAACACTAATTTGTGAGTACTCAATAATCAAGATTTGTTAGACAACTGCTTGGTAGGAAGGAATATTGATGCAGGAGCATTTGGCGTAGAAATTTAATTGTATTTTAGTAGACATAGGGGTCTTATGATTTCAAGGAAGTTAGTTTCCTATGTATCAAATTAATGTAATTATTAAAGTTTTTGAGTGATTTTAAATGAGAGATATTTAGAATAAGAACTGATTGAGGACTTAAAGGATATTGAGGATTTTGTTGAGGATCTGAAACCAAAATTTGTTACGGAGTCTTTTGTATAAATTGTAAGCTTTAAAGGTATAAAGAGGGTAGATAGGAAGAGACAGTAAAAAACGAGAGTAAGATCAAAGAAGCATAGAGAAGTAAATAGATAGATAGGGTTTGTTTTGTAAGCCTATGGGTAGAATAGATAAAAAGCCACTCATACAGAAGATCATGCCAGAGAAGGAACTTCTATGTAAATATTTGAGTGTTAATATAGAGAACAAATTCCAAATTTATATGGTGTGTGAATGTGCATTGATTGATTAGTGATTTATAGAATATGTATGAATTAGAGTAAAACTGTGTAACAGAGTGTTATAGGTGTAAGATCAATGAGAAGATAATACACAGTGGAAAAGTTGCAGAAATCAGACTATAGCAAAATTAATGGAGAACTGGAGTTGCACAATAGAATTGTAGAGGAATCTGAGGTTTGAAAATGTTCATATTAAGTTTTAGATTTATGAAAGCATTCTTATGAGGCGAGATGGATTATGATGTTATTGGATCCATTGATCACTCAATGACATTGGTGAAGAGGAGACAAAATATATGAATGGTTGAACATCGAAATATCAGTTTGAATAGATGGAGCACTTAATTGGAATGATCAAAGTTACACACAGAAGATCAAAACAGAGGAACTGAAGTCATAATGCAAGTGTGGAATAACAAAGTACCAGGGCCATTGGATCAGTTAGATCAATGGACATAATTGATAGATGACGAGCGATAGAGATTTAATCAAGTAAAAAAAATGGAACAATAGACAGAACAAATTGAGCCACGAATCAATAGAATAGTGGAGTGGTTTAGGAAAACCACAAAGAGTTTATCGCACCGCTTTAGAGCTACAGGTGGTAATTTTGTGAAGAATGCGATAGTGGTTAGGAGGTGAACTAGTTATTTCACGTCGAAACATTTATGCAGGTTGAAAAAGTGATGGAATGCGATGGTCATTGGATTGGGAGCACAAGGAGATCGACGACGAAGATTGAACCTTGAATAAGCATCAGTATATGCATAAAGTCAAAGGTTGAGGATTGGTGAAGTGGTAAGGTTTTATGATTTTATGGATTAGATCCTAAGGTTTGAATTGAATAGAATTCCGCAAAGATATGTGATGTGTTATTTTAATACGGGTTGAGTGTATAATGGAAATTGGGATTTTAGCCAAATTCTGAAGATTATAGTATGAATGATATGTATGGGTAGAAAGACTTAAACCAAAGTATTATGATGAAAATATTTTTATAAATAGAAAATAAAGAAGGTTTAAGCTTTGGATGAAGGATGAAATTCTTCCACATAGTGTAGATATGAAAGGGATATTTTTTTAACCTTGATTATAAGGTTTTTCACCTTGAGCATGGGTGTGATGATCTGGGACATAATACTGACATTTATGGAAATGTCAACTGTGGGTATAGATGTGGCTTAGGCTGCATCAAATACTGGCAACTACATGAAGGCTTTCATGGAACATCTGAAAATTTCAAAATTGATAATTGTCTTGCCATGGAAAAATGTCAAATATATATCTGGTAACAGTCTCTAACAGCAATTGTGGATTCATCCTCAAGGTAAACTTTAAAGATATTCCCTGTAGTGTTCTGGGAGACTTCCATGTCAACGATGATGGTATATTTGAGATCCTTGTGAGATCATGATTTTGATGAGCTACTTTCTGGTGGCATTTGAGACAATGCTATTTTTAGCAGGGGCTACATGTTAAATCTCATCACACATTTTGAATCCAAATTGAATCATAGAAACCATTAGAAAAGGATCAATTGTACATATCCACCAATTTTGTAAAAGAGGGAATTTGTATGATTGTTCCTTCAGGATGTCAGTAGATAAATTAAGTGCCTCTCATCTCACATTAGGAGAAAAAGGGTAAAGAAAATTCACTGGAACAATTTCATTATTGTCCTCCTCATCATTTGCTTGAACACTACACTAGAGACATAATGAGACATGTGCCATCCCTCTCTGGAAACAACTTCCACCATTGAATGTGGTCCTCAAACTCCTTAATTCCAAAAGTTGAAGGGATAAACCAACGACATCATTCATTCTCCTGATAAGATTAGCAGGTTCTCAGGGACTTTAGGCCTAAAACAGACAATCTCTCCAACTCTTTCATCAGATACTACATTCTAGGGTAAAGCCTGATGATTTCACATGCATTGGTGTTATTTATACTTGCACTCATCTAGGTCTTGTGGAAGAAAGGCATCGATAATTTGAATCTATGGCTTGAGATCATTGTATCATCCCAAAAACAGACCACTATGCTTGCATGATTGACCTTCTTGGTCATTCTGGGCACTTGGGTGAGGTTGCGGAAGGAGGCCATGAAGATTTTGTATTGTGGGGACCTTTAGGTAGGGTATGTCATCTATGCCAGTCACTTGTAGGGTTGTGTTGACACAAAAGCCTTGGCAGAGGGTAAGTGGATCCATTCCCATATGATAAAAAGTGGGTTAGAGCCAAATGTGTTTGTAGAAAACAATCTCATCAACATGTATGCTAAATGTGGAAGCGTCAATGATGTGAACCAAGTGTTTAACAAAATGTATGGGCAGAATGATAATTCATTGAATTCCATAATTACAGGATATGTTAAATAGGGTGAAATTGAGTTTTCTTGCCAAATGTTTGATGAAATGCCTGAGGAGGACTTGGTTTGTTGGAATTCAATCATTGCAGGATATGAAAACACTGGGGACGGGGAGAAATCACTTAGTTATTTTGTCTGAATGCTGAGGGCATGGATGAGGTCGGACCAGATCAGTTTCACTAGTGCTCTTGGTGTTTGTGTTGGTATTGAAGATAGAGGAGGTAAGTAGGTACATGCCCATATTGTTAGAACTTGATTTGAGTCTTGTATATTTGTGGGGAGTGCCCTTCTTGACATCTATGCCAAGTGTGGAAGTATGGAGGAAGAAAACAGAGTGTTTGACAATATGTCGAAAAGGAATGTGGTGTTGTGGACTGCCATGACTTTAGGGTATGCCCAGAATGGTCATGGTGAGGAGTCCATGAGGTACAAAGATTAATTAAATGGTGAGGTCATGTTTGTGGGAATAGGTTTCAAAACACATTGTAAACAAACTAGATTGTCAAGTCTAAAATACCTATTGAAAATAAAAACATTAAAGAATATTGAACATTAATATCAAAACCTAAACAATTCACTTGGCAGCCATCTACAGGAATATAACCAGTAAGGAATGTGCCATCATCTCTAACATTTTCAGCCTTTTCTCGTCTCTAAAACAAAAGTCAAGGACACCACTGTTCAATATATTTTGAGATCTGTCTCAATTAGATTTGAATTCAAAATGATATTGTTGTGGATCAATGGAAAAAAAAGGCATTTTTTTTAAATATTTTCACACGTTTCATGTATATATGGCAGCACACTAGAGGAATGGATATGGATTTAATAAGAATGAAATTATGTTGTTCCTAAATGAAGATAGTGAAAGCTTGAGCTGATGATTTTGTACTTTATAGAAATAGTAAGAAAAGGTAATGGAAAAGAATATGTATAGACTTAGTTGGAAATAGCCATTTATTGTCTTTAAAAGCTGCCTATTTTATCGTTACTTTGGGGAGATTTTGTCATTAAAGAAAATTCTACGTTGGACTGTAACATAAGGGTAAGCAACCTACCCTTTTATTTGTTTACTTTTAGCAACACCAATTGGCAACTATGATGAGAGATTGCGTCAACCCAGAAAATTTCAAAGGCAACTAGAGGAGAGGGATAAACAACAAAAAAGAACAAATGTCTGCAAAGCATGCACAATTTTTGGCCTTTCCTCACTTTAACAAGCAAGGGGTTTCTTCAATATATGCTTATTTGGAGCATCAGTAAAAAGCCTAGACAAATTCATTTGTAGACTTTGGTAGGAGCAGACAGCTCCTCACTTCTCCATTCTCTAGTTCTCAAATCACTGCCACCATGCAAGCAAAGGTACTCATGGTAAACTATTTCTAGGACACATCATGGTGCAACCAATTTATGTATCTTTTTAGGACTCTCCCATTTCTCTTGAAAAGTTGGCACTCTACTTAGAGGGACGAAATTGTCATTCTTTCAGAGAGTACATGCTATGTCAACATTATTTAAAATAGCCTTCTGCTTAGTTATCCATGTAATTACGGAAAATGCATGTGATGTAAATCCTACATCTAGGGCCATATTTGACTTTCTTAAGGAAATGAGATGAGTTCAATATTGAATAGCTATAAAGGATGAAATTTCATTGCATTTTCTTTGTTCTGGCACATCCCTTTTCCCACAGGTAGTGGAATGTGACCATAGTGATTGCCTTCTATAAATTTCACATATATTATGGAAGCACCAAGAATATTTGAGGACATACTATTAGTAGAGTTGTGATGTAAACAAACACTATAGAAAGGCCTTTCATTCAAATCTAGTCATGTTTAGCAAATGCTCACCCTCAGAAAACATGGCCAACATTTATTGGATTGCATCCATTCATGTTGTTTTAGGAATCTTTCCTTTTAGGAATGCCATGTTCAAAGTTAATGAGGCAAGAAGCTGCATCTTAAAGGAAAGGCTTGCATCCCAAATAGCCTGCATCCTTTTGTGCTATTTATTTTTGCCATTATTGATATTCTATCTTCTGTTTAATTTTGTTACAATACCATATTGAACATTAATTTCAAATTTATTTAGAATGGTGCAAAGAAAGAATTGTAAATCAGAGAAACTACTCAAATAATCAAAAGGTGTCATGAGTCTATCTTAAATTTCACTATATACCCCATAACGTCATCAGGGATCATATATCGCACTAATTTATCTTTCCGAGGATGCAAGAACTTTTTAAGACCGATGCATTTAAGAAATCTTACTGTTTTGAAAATTATTCTTACAAGCTCTAAAATTGAATTTCTAGCTCCACCTTATAACTACTAGTAGGAAATATTACATTGTAACAGTCATAGGGATACTTATATCTAACAATATCAAAAGCATTCAATTTGGTTCTGATATTCCAACAAAATGTGTCAATCAGTCTTACACTGAATTTGTGAAAAAAATTATCTGCTTTTTCGAATTATATATGATTGAAAAACATGTTGAGTATTAAGAAATAGATAATTGGCTAGTTGTTTAACATGAAATTATTGTTATCTTATTTTTTGGGTTTTTGAAGTGTAAAACATGGTGCAAAAGTGGCATTTATGAATTGAAGTGTCCTGCTTTCCAAATCCAAGTTGAGCTGTTGTTAAATTTGTCCTTTACAATACATTGGCAACAAATCATTTATTTCATGGAAAGAGAGAAGTGCCTGGAATGATGACAAACAATGAGGCATATTACATTGCTCTTGTTGAAGGGATAAAAGAGGCAAAACAACATGATGTCAATGATATTGAAGTATTCACCAACTCGGAGTTGATATGTAATCAGATGAAATGCATCTATCAGGTTCGAAAGGACAATTTAAAACCCCTTCATAAGGAAGAAATAAGTAGGAGCTGTCAATTTCAACATTTTACCATCAATTGCTCTGCAGATATTGAAAAGATGTCCACTGACATAATTTCCAAATCATTTTTAAGCACATATGTAGATGTCAAATATGACATAGGATCACCATCCACTGCCACATAAATCGTTGATTACCATCAATATAGATCCCCATTGTGCGAATGGGTTGTTGTTATGATTTTACTTGGGTCTATCATAGCATGGTTCTTTCACTAAAGAAGAACTTGTTAATGTTTTATTTTCCCCAACATGCAATGATTACAGTTTTTTGTATGGGAGAAAAATTTATGGACAAATGTAATATATTCCATGTACATGGACAAATGTATTTTGAGAAAAGTAACTGGTTCATGGTTTTGTGATTATCATTAATACATTATGGTTTTCTCTGATCCTTCCAAACACCTTATTAGATCTTTGTTTTTGGAGAGATATTCATATGCTATTTGATTTGTTCGTTGGTTGTTGATCAATGATGAAAGGTTTATTTACTATGTTTATAAGGAATTTATTCCTAATAACACTATTATTTCTCAATAACCCAGTCACTATTCCCATCTCAATAGTTTTCCTAGATCACAACTCTATTTTGGCTTGACTTCTCTGTATTTTGGATCTTGTGCTTGTGGATTTATCATGACAGTAAGGACCTAGTCTTTTTAAATCAAAGAAAATATTGCTCATGCTTAGTGTGTCATAAGTTAGGAAAAGTCAATATTTCTCCAAGAAATCACATCCATCATGATGGTCTACTATGCTAAATCCCCCATGTGACCACTCCACTTCCTCCAAATCTTGCACTAGTTTTTACTCTACAAAGGGATTCTTAGATAAAAACTAGAATATCTATGAAAGGGTGACCAGAGTATCATGCCCCGCTTTAACAAAGTTTAGAATTTCATCTCACACTTTATTTGTCTTTTTTAAATGTATACTTCTAGATTCTCCTCAAAAAAATAATATTGACAACAGATCAAATTTTACCTTACCTTTATATTCATTCATGAGATATATGGGGTTTTGTATTATGGAATAAGAAAAAATAGTCCAAAATTGATATTTAAATCAATATGGATAGACACAGCCAAATTTGAGACTAGATTAGGATCTGAGTTTTGGAAGAAATTGAATTGTAGAGTGTGGGAAGGGCACTGATAAAAAAATATCCTATCATTATAGTCTCCTAGCGTTGTGCACACCCTCTATATTCTTTTTACAATCCCAATCAAATTCTACACATGAGATTTTTAATTACAGTGGGAAGAGACAAAATTGTGAAGCTCTCCTCCTTACAAGAATGCATGTGATAATGATTTAATGATGGTAGCATACAATAAGCATCCATGTGAATCCATGTGAATCCAAACCATTATATACAAATATGAAAAGTTTTTCAAGTATATAGCTAGGGTGAATATAACCAATATAACACTAAGTGCAATCCAATCTGAACCAAAATACAACAACAAAGAGGCTTTGAATGGCCTCTACAGTCCAAAAATAAAAATAGTATTAATTAATAAATATGAAATATAGTATATACTCTAGACTCTACAATCTAATCATACGAGAGAATCATTTGAATTCTCATCATCTACATCTTCAACATGACTATCTAGAAACTAACACCTCCTAATAGCAGGAAAAACATCTTCATAACAGTCCAAGAAATTATGAAAATCAACCCTTGCATCAGCTCCAAACTAGCCTAGGAAATTATAAAATAAACCCTATAATCAGGTCCAAATCAGCACAAGAAACTCAACTCAAAAATTATCCAAATCAACCCTTCAATTAACTCCCCAAATCATCCCAATGAATTCTTAAAAATAGCCCTTCAAGAGTTCAAAAAACTCTCCAAATCAACCAAAACTTCCAAATTGATCAACGAATTGTATGAGCGAAATGGAGGGTGGGGACCTCTTTAAATAGCATTAGTAGGGACCTAGGGTTAGGTTTAGTGTAGTCAATCACCACTTGGAGTCAATCATTGGCTTCTCTACTAGTCTCAATACCATCTAACAAACATCATTCTTTAGGATGAATTTGTAGTCCTTTGCCATGGTATCCTACCACACTCTCTAACCTGCTACCGCCTCAAAACTAAAAGGCTCTACATTAATAATGGAAGATACCAAGCACCAGAATTAGGAAACTTCTTAGTGGGATGACTAATTTGAAAAGAAATCTTAGGCTCTCCTACTTATCCTCATGCTTCCCATACTATCTACGTAAACCATTTAGGCCTTCTTACTAAACTAGAAGGTAAAATGGTCTTTATACATGCACCAAAATCTCATTGATCTTACTTCAGTTTCTCATGAATCTGAGGATTAGAATTTGGGTCACAAGTTTTTCAACATCCTCAATCTTTGTCGGAAGGTTTCGAGACTTGCAGGGCCCAACATCCTCATCAGAATTGACATTTGACTTACAACCGTCTTTATCTAAAGACAAAATGTGAATTTTGTAAGCCTACTTGTTGTACTCTTGAAATTGGAAGATTCCACCTTAGTTCTTTTCTCCTCATAAATACAAATATATATAGGACAACCAATGACATAAAAACATGATATTTACAATCACATTTGTAAATGCTTCTTCTAATGTGTTATCCTTCAATATTCCATGAGGAATCCTCAATAAATAAAACATAATAGGTGTTGCCTAATAATGAAGTCATAGGTCTATCTACATTTGATTGTATTACGTCAAGAATCTCTCTTGACCTATCCTTACTAATTGGAAAAACAGTCTTCGTATTTGTTGAACCTCAGAATTACCTTCCCCTTGACATTTATTCTCACCTTTTTCTCTCAATTTCTCACAAACCTACAGATCCAATTAATGATAAATGCTAGATTTTGTCTTAGGAAAGCATTAAAATGATCACCATATTATATTTTCATGTTCATGCTATTTTAATAGATTTTTGCAAATTAGCTACAGAACATAGCCTATTCTGCAGCTAACTGTGGGTTTCGTAGCTACAAATGTCAAATGAATAACTAGGCCACATGGGCATCTCCAGAAACATCCCTACGTGGATTCTATCCTACTCACTCGATCCAGATCGACAGAAAAGAATGCCTAAAGTCTTGGTCAAATATAGAGTCAAACACGTTATCTAGCAGCAGTAGGACTCTTGATATTTCGTAGTTGATCATGAGTCTAACAGTTCTGTTGAAGAGTTAATGCAGAGTAAGCCACCTGTAGTTGATCAGGAGTTGAAGAGTTAATGCATATCAGGCCACCTTTCGCTGGTCAGAAGTCTAACAGTCTCATTACAATTTGAACTAAGCCATTTGTAGCATGTCCTTCTATAAACAGTCATGATAGATTCGAATTATGCCACCTGTAACAAGATTTTCTCTTAAACAATTATGTTGCTTTTCTATAAATATCAGTTAAATGAAACTGAGAAGTAGTTCGAAGTTAAGGAAGGATTATAGGCTTTTTGTTACAAGACTCTATTCAGACTTCGTTTTGTTGATAATACAAACTCTATTTTTTCAATGGTGGTTTAAAGGTGCATCTTTAATTAGTTGTTATCCAGCCACATTAGTTGCAGAGGTCCCCTACACTGAACGAGGTTTTGACTTGTTGTTTTAATTTTAATTTCTACTACTTTGTTTTCTGCAAGTCCATTTTCTCTAGTTTTGTTTCATTTCAAGTTTTGTAACCAATTGTGTAAGGGAAAAAACCACAACTGTGCAAGTCTTATTCTTCTGAGATATTATATGAAAAATGATTGAATGAACAATGAAGACATGAGAATACACAGTTGTTTAGCTTCTTACTGTTTTTGATTACTCATTTTAGTATAGATCTGCCAATTAGCTGTATTAATAGATGTTCTCAAAACCATTTCGAAATGACGACAATTCTAACTCAATTGGTTGAATATCTAATGCATGCAGTGATTGAGTTTACTCTGTTAGTTTTACAAATTGTCATCTTTTCTTTTCTGTTTTCAGGTCATTACTTACTTGCATCACTTGACATTCCAACATATAATTTCAAAGAGATCGATTCTATCATGTTCCAAAATTGAATGGTTGAATGGCTAATGAATGCAATTATTGAATTACCTTCTCCATTAGTATTACTTTTGGTTGTAAAAATTAGATCCATGGATTAGGACTAAATGGTAGATTAGGACTAAATTTTAGATTAAGACTAAATGGTAGATAAGCTAGATGCTTTATTTCTTTTATTAGGTCCTAACTGGTTAAAAATAACTCTTAGTCCATTTTAGGAATTTAGACTAACTTAGGTACCTATCCTTTCTTCAGAAACTTGTTAGATCCATGTAAATCTCTCATAGAATGTATATTCTTAGACATCAAAGAACAGAAACCCACCAAAACAAACATAAAATACAAAACAACGAAGTAAGAGAGAAGTTAACTAAGCACATATAGTGCACTTAGGTACCTAT
Organism: Pinus tabuliformis; assembly: GCA_031772625.1. NCBI lineage: Eukaryota > Viridiplantae > Streptophyta > Pinopsida > Pinales > Pinaceae > Pinus > Pinus tabuliformis. The sequence goes on from CM062817.1 coordinate 658,966,655, forward strand.
CCTTTCTTTAGAAACTTGTTAGATCCATGTAAATCTCTCATATAATGTATATTCTTAGATATCAAAGTACAGAAACCCACCAAAACAAACATAAAATACAAAACAACGAAGTAAGAGAAAAGTTAACTAGGCACATATAGTGCATCACACTTCATCAGTATACAAACCTCGATTGATAATTCATGCAAGCAATTTAGGACACTAAATTGACTAAACATTTTTGCGCTGTTGTCAGGAAAGTGTAATTAGATAACCTTATCTCTTACATTCAAAAAAAAAATGATATGCGTAGTGAAAGAGACTGTAGGGGTAGATTTATAGCTAGAGGTAGGAGTTCAATTCCTACAACACCACCTACTCCACCAAAAATAAGAAGAGATACACCTCCATCTCAAGCTCATATTCCTAGCCATAGACCTCCTAAGGCCATAGATTCAATTAAGAGGATCTCCTACTTCATTTACTGAGGCAGTCCTAGAGGAGGAAAAGCTTGGATCTCCAACAGAAGGAGTAACATTTTTCACCTCCACAAGGAACACATTTTAGTTGAAGAATTAAGAATACCTAGTGAAGAAGAAGAAGTAGAACCTCTCTCCCACATACCATTAATAGAGGAACTAGAGGAAGAGCAATTAACCTTTCAGGTTTAATCTTCTACTGACTATGAAGAAACTATAATGGCAGAAGAACAAGAGGATGGAGAATTCACACTGTTTTGAGGAGAAGGAGGTAGAGGAAGAGGTAGAGGAAATAATGGAGAAGGCAGAGGAAATAATGGAGGAGGTAGAGAAAATAGGGAAGTTGATAATTATTTTGGATTCTCTATAGTTGATGAACAAATAGATGCCACAATGAAAAATATCTCACCTTCTGTCCTCCCAAAATTTCATGGATTGAAAAGTGAAGACCATGAAACCTTCTTATTTGAATTTGAAGTCTTGTGCAGAACTTATGATTATTTACAAGACTCTCAAAAACTCAAATTTTTCCCTTCAACATTGAAAGGAGTTGCTTTAAAGTGGTTCATGGGGTTGGTCACTCAGTCAATTAGAACATGGAATGACATGGAGAAAGTGTTTTTGGACAGGTTTTCGGATTATTGCATGCCTATCAATCACAAGGATGAAGTGTTCAAAATGATGCAAAGAGAGGATGAAAATTTGGAGGATTTAATTGAGAAATTCAACTATAAATTAAAAAGAGCAAAGATGGATAACTTAGATGAAGATACCTTAAAATATCTTCTATTAAAATCCATTAGAGATGAGTTGATAGATATCCTTAACATGATGGGGAAGGGAGATATCTCTCAAATCCCATTAAGTGACATAGGAGAATTATTTGTTCATCTCTCAATAGGAAAATCCAAAACTGTGAAAGGTCCAAGAGATCCTTCTCTTGTTAGGGTGACTAAATCTGCAACTGGATCAGTGAGTAGGGCAAAAATTGGAAACATGCTTGATGAATTTAAAACAGATATTTTAGGGAGCCTTAGTGAACAGATAAACACTTATGTTACAAAACAAGCAGAAAACCAAAAATGATGCTCTGGCTATTTTCTGTCCCAACTGTAGAAAGCAGCATACTTTAAGGGAATTCCCTTTAGATGAAAAAGTCATAGAGACTTGTGTGATTTGTTTAGAAAATCATGAGACCAAAAGTTGTCCTTCAATCCCTGGTCTTAAGGCTGCTTTTCAAGAAGAAATAGTTTCAAAACCAACAGATTCCCTTTGCATTGTCTCTAGAAGACCTTGGAAAGGGCAGAAAAATCAGTTTTAACAACCAATGTATATGTAGCCCCCTCCAAATTGGAATTATTGGCAACAAACTTTTGCCTCAATCTGAGGCTCAAACTCAACCTTGGGCTCAACGAATGCAGAATCCTTATGGAAGATTCTCTTCATACTATCAATATCCTCCATCATATCCAAACTATCCTCACCCAACAAATTCCTCAACAAAATCAATGGCCCCAACCTAAAAACCAAAATCCTCAACACTCGCTGCCATTTCCATAGAGACCAAATCAGTTACCTACCAAACCATTACCCAACCCCAACAATAAAAATCCTTAGAATACCTACATGGTAGAAAGACAACAATTTCCAACTTACATGATCACTCCATTAGATCTCAATGATGTCGAATTGAGATCTGGTATGGTATTAGAAAACAAAAAACCTTTTGTGGTTATTAAAGAACAAGACAATTCTGAGGATGATTCTCTACAACAAAATAAAAGTTTTGAAGGAACATCTCCTCAAAACCAGAACACTGAAAATAAAAAATAGTAAGAACCAATAAACTCAACTCCTATCATAGAGCAACAACCAGTATCTACTTCTACACCTCCTTTTCCAGAAATATTACAAGTTGATAGAGGGGTAGAAATGCATATTATGTTGCCTAATTATGATTTTCTAGATGAATTGAAAAATTTATGTATCAAAATCCTCTTTTTACAAGCCATTAAGGAGATTCCAATTCTAGCTAAAACAATAAAAGAGTTGAGCATGAAGAAACTACGAAGAAAAACAAAATAAGTAAAAATAATTCACCTAGTAGGAAAAATAGCAAACATAATAATGGGAAAAATTTCCATACAAAAATATGTAGATCCAAGAAGTTCAGTTGTAAAAACACATATCAATGGAGTTGAAATTCCAAATACACTGATTGACTTAGGAGAAGTAATAAACATCATGAGCAAACAAACCATGGAACAACTCAAACTTCCCAATCTTCTTTATACACCTACATTACTGCAATTTGCAGATAGATCTGTAATCAAACTAGATGTTGTGTTAGAAGATATTTTAGTGTCCTTAGATTCTTGGGAGTACCTTGTTGATTTTGTGATCCTAACCCGAAAAAGGAATCTAGGAGGACATCCACTTATATTAGGAAGACCTTGGCTGGCTACAGCTAATGCATTCATTAGTTGTAGATCTGGTGATATGTATATCTCTGATGGTAATTCAACTAAGAAATTCACTTTATATCCTCCAGCGAAAACAATCACAGAGATAGATGACAAAGAATGGATTGATGATGAAAATGATATTCAACCTCTCTTTACTATTTCAACCATTAGTGAAGATAGTCAAATCTTGAATACAATGGAAAATTTTGAATCATCTCAAGAATATGAACATGATCAGTTTCAAGAAAGATCTAATATTTAATATTTGTCATCTAGGCAGATGTCTCTTTATTCTATGGAAGAATTTGGTAGCTCCACAGTTGAAATCTTTCTAGGGAAAACATTCAACATAAACCATAACTTGCAAAAATTACAACAAGAAAAGCTAATCAAAACTTTACAACAACATTGTTCTGCATATGCACGGGAATACACTGACATGAAAGGAACTAGTCCTAAGACTTGTACACATCACATCTACATTGAGGAAAATTGTAAACCTATCAAAAAACCTCAAAGAAGGATGAATCCAAATCTTAGGGAAATTGTGAAAGAAGAGTTGAGAAATTGCTAAATGTAAATTTCATCTACCCAATTTCAGATAGCCAGTGGGTTTATCCTCTAGTGATTGTGCCTAAAAAGAATGGTAAATGGAGGGTATGTATTGATTATCAAAAATTGAATAAAGCTACCCTGAAAGATCATTTTCCTTTGCCCTTTATGGATCAAGTTTTAGATACATTAGCAGGTTAAAAGTACTTCTCATTCTTGGATGGTTTTAGTGGTTACAATCATATTCAGGTAGCACCTGAAGATCAAGATAAAACCACATTCACCTGCCCATAGGGAACTTATGCCTACCAAGTACTCCCTTTTAGATTATGCAATGCACCTACAACATTTCAAAGAGCAGTACTAGGAATTTTTACTAATGTGATACATGATTGTGTAGAGGTATATATAGATAACTTTACAGTTTATGGGAATAAATTTTACGAAGCATTGGAAAATTTGGAAAAAGTTCTTAAAAGATGTAAGGAAGCAAACCTTTCACTAAGCCATGAAAAATGTTTTATGATGTTTATAGAGGGGATTGTTTTAGGACATCATCACATTTCAGAAGATGGAATTAAAGTTGATAAATCTAAAGTTGAAGTCATCTCTAAGTTTTCAATTCCAAGTTGTCAAAAGGATGTTAGAAGTTTTCTAGGATTTGCAGGATATTATAGAAGGTTTATAGAAAATTTCACTAAACTAGCATCACCACTCTTCAAATTGCTCACCAAGGATTGTGAATTCAAATGGAATCCTGATTGCCAGTTGGCATTTGAGACCTTGAAAGCAAAAATTTCTGAGGCACCCATCTTAAGAGGTCCAAATTGGAAACTACCTTTTCATATTTCAACAGATGCTTCAGATATAGCTCTGGGAGCTGTATTAGGACAAAAATATTTGATCCCTTATGCCATCTACTACACAAGCAAGAATTTGACTTCCACTGAGTTAAATCACACTCTAACTGAAAAGGAATTTTTAGTTGTTGTTCATTCTATCAACAAGTTCAGACGTTATATAACAGGCTATGAAACCTTTGTTTATATAGATCACTCTGCAATTAGATACTTAATGAATAAACCGATTGCTAATGGAAAAGTTACAAGATGGTTATCACTCCCCCAAGAATTTAACTTCACTGTGTTAGATATACCTGGAAAACAAAACACATTTTCTGTTTTCTTGTCTAGAATTCAAAATATCAAAGATAACACTCCAGTTGAAGATAAATTTCCTAATGAATATCTTTTCGTAGTAACTACTCAAACTCCTTGGTTTGCAGATATTGCTAATTATTTAGTCACGAGAAAATTACCTTCACATCTGTTTCCTAATGAGAAAAGAAAAATCATTCAAACAAGTGAAAATTACTCATGAATTACTAATGAATTGTATAAAGCAGGTCCAGATCTCATGATAAAAAGATGTGTTCAAGAGGATGAAATGCCTGAAACTCTTAAGGCGTGCCATCATGAACCTTGTGGTGGACACTTTGCTGGCAAAAGGATAGCTAATAAAATCCTTCATTCATGATATTATTGGCCCTCCATCTTCAGAGATGCCAAAGATTATGTCAAAAGGTGTGACAATTGTCGAAGGGTAGGGAAACCTGCTCCTTCAGATGAAATGCCACTACAAACTTAGGTACTCATTGAACCTTTTGAAAAATGGGCCTTGGATTTTGTTGGAACAATTAATCCTCCATCTAAACAAAAGAAGTATATTTTTATATGCACTGATTATGTCACTAAATGGGTAGAAGTTAAAGCTTTACCTTTTGCTAATGAGAAATCTGTAGTTAATTTTCTTCTTGAGGACATCTTCACTCATTTTGGTGTTCCTAGAGAAATAGTGACAGATCAAGGATCTCAATTTACATCTAAAATGGTGGAAAGACTTGTAGAAGAATACAAGATAAAAAATAGGAAGTCTACTCCTTACCATCCACAATCAAATGGTCAATTTGAATCTAAAAATAAAGTGATAGAAGGAATTCTCACTAAGACTATACATTTACACAGAAGAGATTGGCTAGAAAGTCTTAATGAAGCCTTATGGGCCTACAGAACTACATGGAGGAACACAACAGGACATACTCCTTATGAGCTTTTTTATGGGAAGCAAGTCCTATTACCTATAGAGTTTCAAATCAGAACCTTCAAAATGGTAGTCTAATTGGGATTGGATTTATCAGAAGCACGGAAACATAGATTGGAGCAACTCAATGAGTTTGAAGAAATCAGGAAAGATGCAGTTCAAAGAACCAGTTTAGCTCTGTTCCAAATAAATGTTAATTGTATGGAATTGAAGATTTTTTTTTAAGATTGATATGCTAAGAAGGGGATCTTCGGATCAACATCAAAGAAAAAAACAAACAAGAAGGTTAAGTTCCAAGAGGTACAAGTGCAAAAATTTATTTTAAAATAGCAAGGTTCGAACATAGAATTTGTATAATATGGGCATTCATATGCCTCCATGACAAATCATCATTTGATTTGATTCCCATCTCTATCATACTGCATATCTGCCACACCATCCATCCTCTGTCATACAATGGTAAATAATTAAACTCCCTCATTTTTTTAATGATCATGACCACGAAGTGAAATATTTTTCCACATCTCTCCAAAACCCTCACCATCTACTTATTCCATGCCAACCCGTATTTCTTCTCACCATACTCACAGTCAATCCATTTCATAAACTAGGAGAGGTAATTCTGAAGGTTAAGGAATCCTGAGAAATAGAAGACATGGGACTCATTGTCAAGTGAGAAACAGTAGGAGAAAAATATATGGAAGGATACCCAAAACTCAAGGAAATGCTGTAGAAGGCTGGATGGCTCAAATTCATCAGAAAATTTGATGGTTTTCATAAGGAAATCACAAAATATTTTGCTAGATCTATTGACGGTACAGAGGAAGAAATTGGAGATATTAAGTTTTCAGTAACAGAATCCTTCATAACAGAGGCTACAAAAGTTCCAAGACATGGTGAAAGATGGTTCAAAAACAAGGAATTCCACAGTGAATCGTGGAAGGTAATCCTCAAGAACCTAGGTCTGGATGTCTCTGTTCTTAAAAAAGGAATTCCCATTTCAGCTCTTAAAATTAAATGGAGAAGCATGCTTTTGATATTACAGAAATCTATCACCTGTGAGGGGAGATTTGGGTGCATGTATGTCTACCATATACATTTATTGATGAATTTCCTAGAAAATGGAGAAATCAATCTTCCTTTCTTCTTGCTAAATAGTTTAAGAAGGATGGCCTCCAATGTGCAGAAGAAAATAGAATTCATAGACACAAGCATCTACCATCATGCATTGATAATGATACAGATTGAGTCTCATTTAAAAGGCATAGGAGATACCTAGGAGGATGATTGATGTGAGATTTTGGGGGTTTAATAAAAATCCCTTTCCCTTAATAAATAAAATCTGAGGCGTATGGCTTATGGCCCACTAAGCCTTATCGAAAATGTACTTAGGCCTTAAGCCTTTAATCATGGACTTACTTTAGAATCAGAGCCACCATACTGCACTATCGGCAGCTTTAACTGTCGGAAGCTTACACATGCCTTTAGGCCTTAAACCTCATGGCCATACATTAATCGCATTACACAGGGATAATGGTGAACACCTGCTCCGGCCCACATAAACGGACTTCAAATTATATCAGTCATGACCAGAATTGTTGGTGGGTCCGCACTGGTTGTTTTCCTCTATACTGTGTCCACCTCCAGTCTCTGATAGCAATCGCCCAATCGCTTATCAGTGATATTACAATATCCACCCATCGCATTATCGGCGAAATTGCAGTTGCTCATTCCATGCCAACCTTACTCCTCTAATGCGATTTAGCGATCCAATTGTGACTGCCAATCTCCCTTTCGATCTGACGATTGGAATTCAATCACATATTGCTATCCCTCTATTCTAGGTTCAAAGTGTTGATTCCATCTAAACCGTTGATCTATGAGAGATCCAACGGCTCCTATATATTCTCGCCATTCCTCCTTATCTCTGTCTTCCTCCATTTGAACGATTTTTGTGTTAAACGCAGGTTTCTTCCATATTTGTCAAGCATGCATAAGTTCCATAAATACCTCTAGATCGCCATCACGCCTAATGGTCAATCAACATGCATACAAAATTGGGATTTAAACCATCAGCGCATATATACATAAGAAAATTGGAAAGAGAACAAATACACATATACATAGGAAATCCACAAACACATGAAGGCACAGTTTCAACACTTAACCACATGTATGTATTATTATATACAGAACGGTTAGAAACTAAGGCATTTCAGCCTTAGAGACAAGCTCCCACTTGACTACATTGTGAACACAATGTTCTCACAGTCTTCTATCTATTGTTCTCTCTCTATATCTCCCCACCTGAACACACAGGTTCATATACATATATGAAAGAAGTGTTGGATCAGATCACTTCAAGGTTTCGATCATATTCTCCATGCTTTCCTCTTACCAAAGCACTAAAGCTCTCGGTACAAGCATGCTCATAACACATGGCAGATTACATTAAAAAGTCTTCGAGACTTTATCCATCCATCCTTTAACTCTTTAAATCTGTTTTGAAACAGATTTTTCTCCTTGTTTTTCTCCCCTCGTCCACACACTCCTCTTTGCTCTGCTTTGGATTCCTCCCTTTGAATAAGGGTGTTGGATGCTCTTCCATCAGACTCCTGAGGCACAAAAATTTATGACCTCCTGGTCATATGTTTCTCCTTATCCTTAGCAATTCTACCCATTGTTTTAATCCTTTAGTGGAATTGCCTTCATGATCTTTTGTGAGCTGCAACCAAACCTCTACAGTAACAGTCTCCTTCTACTACATGATGCCTCACCAAGCCCTCCTCATTCAATCTTTTGGCATCCTTCAGGTTCTCTCCTCGAACCTTTTGTTGACTAACAATTCTACCCAACACTTCTTTTGTTGGAATTATTATCTCTAAGACAACTCTACCCACAATCGCAATTGTGGAGCTACCTCAACAACTTCAACCCAGCCACAGTTGGAAGTTTCTCTTAGCTTCTCTTGAGCACTTCTTGCTCTTAGGCTATTGCTACAATCTTCTTACCTTCAGCTATCATTTCATGTGCAATAGTAAGACCACAATCTCTCTAGATTTATCAACTGTACCTCTTGATCCTTTTTCTTTCTCTCTGAAATCCTTCTTTAATATTCCTTTGCACATAGAATCTTCATCTACTTTGCTTGCATTCTTTGTCCTTCTTCTTACAGCAAAACTTTCCCTGCTCTGATACCAAATGATGGGTGTGAGATTTTGGGGGTTTAATCAAAATCCCTTTCCCTTAATAAATCAAATCTGAGCCCTGTGGGTTATGGCCCACTAAGCCTTATCAGAAGCATACTTAGGCCTTAAGCCTTTAACCATGGACTTACTTTAGAATCAGAGACACCATATTACACTATCAGCAACTTTAACTATCTGGAGCTTACACATGCCTTTAGGCCTTAAACCTTGCGGCCATACATTAATCGCATTACATAGGGATAATGGTGAAAACCCGCTCCGGCCCACATAACCAGACTTCAAATTATGTAAGTCGTGACTAGAATTGTCGGCGGGTCCGCTCTCGTCGTTTTCCTCTGTACCGTGTCAATCTCTGGTCTCCGATAGTGAATGCCCGATCACTTATCAGTGATATTACGATATCGGCCCATCACATTATCAGTGATATCGCAATCGCTCATTCCATGCCATCCTTACTCCTTCGATGCGATTTAGCGATCCAATTGTGACTGCCAATCTCCCTTTCAATCTGATGGTTGCAATTCAATCACATATCGCTATCCCTCCAGGCTAGACTCTATCTACCTCAAAGTGTCAATTCCATCTGAACCATTGATCTATGAGAGATCCAACGACTCCTGTATATTCTCGCCATTCCTCCGTATCTCAGTCTTCCGCCATTTGAAGGATTTTTGTGTTAAACGTAGGTTTCTGCCAAGTCTGTCAAGCATGCATAAGTTCTGAAAATACCTCTGGATCACCATCATGCCTAATGGTTGATCAACATGCATACAAAACTAGGATTTAAACCATTAGCGTGTATATACATAAGAGAATTGGAAAGAGAACAAATACACAGATACACATGAAATCCACAGACACATGAAGGCACATTTTCAACGCTTAACCACATGTATGTATTATTATATAGAGAGCAGTTAGAAACTAAGGCATTTCAGCCTTAGCGACAAGCTCCCACTCGCCTACATTGTGAACACACTGTTCTCACAATCTTCTATCTATTTTTCTCTCTCTATATCTCCCCACTTGAACATGCAGGTTCGAATACATACATAAAAGAAGTGTTGGATCAAATCACTTCAAGGATCTGATCAGATTCTCCATGCTTTCCTCTTACAAAAGAACTAAAGCTCTTGGTACATGCATGCTCATAACACATGGCATATTACATTAAAAGGTCTTCAAGACTTTACCCATCCATCCCTTTAAGTCTTTAAATCTGTTTTAAAATATATTTTTCTCCTTGTTTTGCTCCCCTCGTCCACGCGCTCGTCTTCGCTCAGCGTTGGATTCCTCCCTTTGAATAAGGGTGCTGGATGCTCTGGCATCAGAGGATTTCCTCATTAGAAATCATTTTCAAGAAGAACCAGAGTCACCAAAACAAGATAATATTAGAAAAAGTTGAAGAAGGAAGATTGGTATAGTCATTGAAGACAAACCTGAGTCTTCATCATAGAAAGATTATGAAAAATTAATATCTGAAGAACTGACAGAAATTAGGAAACAAATCAGTGCAAGAGGTAAGGCAAGAAAAGAGAAAAATATCACAGAGAAACAGAATGTAAGTGATCCAAAACCTAGAAGAAACTCTAGACTCCGAGGGTTAGTAAAGAAAACACCATCAAAAGGGAAAAAGTTCATAAACTTAGAAGAGGAAACCCCATAAATTTCTCCTACACACAGTCCTCAAAACTCTCCTGACCATCATTTTGAAGGTAGCCCAAGAAGAGGATCTCCAAGAATAGACCCAGTACAACAACAAATATATGATTACATAGAATCAATGGAGAAGAAAAGTGCCACAATGAATGCAGAACTCTCTGTCAATCCAAAACCCTTCATCAATCCACAAGAACCTCTAATTGACTCTCTCTCTAGGAAATCTATGAATTCGAGATATTCAACAGAAATATCAAGAAGGAGAATGAAACCTTAAGGGAAGAAAGGAAATTGGACAAGGCTATTCATGATAATACGATTCTACATCTATGGCTATGGTATAAGAAAAATAGGAAGTTGAAGAGGAAGAATAGAAAGCTGAACAGAACATTCATCAACCTCAAATACAGGCTTCTTATGAGGAAACCCAGAATGACAGTCTCTTCAGAGAAGAGAAAAAGAATAAAATTGGATGTACTAGCAGAAGTGTCTAAACAAATGCATTAGAGAAGAAAAAATCACATTTTTGGCAAATTGCATGAGGACATGCAATGATTTTGCAGTGAGGGTATGTTGAACCTCAGAATTACCTTCCCCTTGACATTTTTTCTCACCTTTTTCTCTCAATTTCTCACAAAACTACAGATCAAATCAATGATAAATGCTAGATTTTGTCTTAGGAAAGCATTAAAATGATCACCATATTATATTTTCATGTTCTTGATATTTTAATAGATTTTTTCAAATTAGCTATAGAACACAGCCTATTCTACAGCTATCTGTGGGTTCTGTAGCTACTCTCATGGTTTGGTAGGTTACAGGTGTCAAATGAATAACTGGGCCACATGGGCATCTCTAGAATGATCTTTATATGGATTCTATCCTACTCACTCGATCCAGATCGACAGAAAAGCATGCCTAAAGTCTTGGTCAAAGTAGGAGTCAAACATGTTATCTAGTAGCAGTAGGACTCTTGATTTTCATAGTTGATTAGGAGTCTAACGGTTCTGTTGAAGAGTTAATGCATATCAGGCCACCTATAGATGATCAGAAGTCTAACAGTCTCATTACAATTCGAACTAAGCCATTTGTAGCATGTCTTTCTATAAATAGTCATGACAGATTTAGATTAGGCCACTTGTAACATAATTTTGTCTTAAACGGTTATGTTGTTTCTATGTAAATATCGGTTAAATGAGACCGAGAAGCAGTTCGAAGTTAAGGAAGGATTACAGGCTTTTTGTTACAAGACTCTGTTTAGACTTTGTTTTGTTGATAATACAAACTCTTTTTAATCAATGGTGGTTTAAAAGTGCATCTTTAATTAGCTCTTATCTAGCCACATCAGTTGCAGAGGGCCCCTACACTTAAGGAGGCTTTTACTTCTTGTTTTAATTTTAATTTCTACTACTATGTTTTCTGCAAGTCCATTTTCTCTAGTTTTGTTTCATTTCAAGTTTTGTAACCAGTAGTGTAAGGGAAAAAACCACAACTATTTTCTTTTCTAAGTCACTTGGGCCAAAAGTGGTCATTTATGAATGCTTTGGTAACATTTCCCTTGCAACCAGGGCTTGTGTGCTTGGACTTGGTATCTTTGTTGCTGTGTAAAGGTCTGAGTCATGGTTTCAATGACTTGATCTATTGCATCTTAGCTTTGTTCATATATCAAGTAGTTAATCCCTGCCTATATTCATGATCATTATGATGGTAGGTAGTTGACAACTATGTGACTTTTTGCAGTGATTTTCAACGAGGAAAATGTAAGCGTGAACCATGCCATGTTTCAAATAGTTAAGCCACATTGATATTATTAAATGTTGTCTAATTTTTGGATTTTGTAATCATATCTTGTTTCAGTATGATTGCATCATCCATGTTTTTTAGCATAAACATTGTGAAAAACCGTAATTTTAATGTTGCTTGACTTCTTAAATATAAATACTGTTGCTCCTACATCCGATTTGTCTCCACATCTGCTCCCATAGCCATATGTGTGATCTATTTCTATTATAATAAAAAAGGGAACAATTTGGATTGTTATGAACTTTATATCCTTATTATCCTTATTGGTCGATATGATATCTAACTTTTAGTTCTATCCTACAACTAGCATATTGTAAATGACCAGAAAAATATGCCTATAAAAGGGTAAAACCATAGAACAGTTAGACTCTGCTTTTATGAAGTGGCTAAGATTTTTACAAGTATGGAAGTGATTAGATCATAGGATCCATATATCTGGGGATTATAGTTGTCTTTTGTGCACTGTGGGCATGGAAAAGTTTATAAATTCTATTAGAACCAATGCCATTTGTGGGCCTAAGCCATGTCAAATTCATGACAATGCAGAGATGTCTATGATTTCCCCGGGACTCATTATTCTGGGGAAGATGCATTCATTTGGATTTAGAATGAATCCAACATAGTCACATTTTTGGGTACTCCATAATATAAAAAAAAATGATGAAAAAAGTTCATTAAATATACCTTCTCTGGAATTCTAGAACCTTAAACTCTATTTCAAATAATTGAACCCATCGATACTTTTAAATGCTGTCAAACTTTATAAATTCTGTTAAGAGAAATGAGCAAGGACAAGAATTCTTTGAACATTTATAAAGTGTAATGTAACATGGGATTTTGTAGTTCCTAGAAAATGTCTAATCCATTTCAACTATCAGGGGCTGGTGGGTATAGGAATATTGTCATTACTATATGCATCACAAAGCCATTTGATCAAAAGTGGAAATATGGTAAGGGAGTAGATTTCAAAGAATCAATTAGTGTTTTCATTGGCATATTCGAGGAACATAGATGGAATAGAGTGGACACTTGCAGGGATCTTCCTTATTAGCCTAAATTGGTTAACTAATATTTTAAAGGGGCTACCATTGGAATGATAAGTACAATGATTGCAACAGATCTTCTTTACTGACATAAAAAGGAAGATACCAAAATGGAGTGGAGCTGAACATCAAAAGTTTGGAAATATTACATATTGCTAGCAAGAAATTCACTACAATGGATTTCATTATATTCAATTTATTACAAAATGCTAGAATGGATTCCTCAAGACCATGGAAACTGCCACAGTGTTGAAAAATACTTCCTTGGTGCTTCTAGAGAATAATTTCATGTAATGATGCTTATAGAGAAGGTAAATTAATCTGTCACAGCTTTATCACTTACTGTATAGTTGGATGTTCAAAAACTATGGACTATATAGAATACAAGCCTTCAACCATGACCATCACTTCCATGATGCGTTTTACAACAAAAAATATTTGTATAGATAAACATTGTGTGCTTGGAAAAAGACCACATTGTGTTCTTGGATGAGAATTGCGTGCTTGGAAAAAGACCGCATTGTGTTCTTGGCTGAGAATTTATGTCTTCCACATTAAGGTTCAATGCATGGAAAATCCTAGTTGGAAGCAGAACTATAGAACAACCTAAAACAAGAGTGTCCACGTTAAAATGTTGAAAGTTAATCAATACCAACATTATCTTAGCATAACATCAACTATATGTGACCAGGAAATTCAACACGCATATATACATGAGCACACAAGATCAAAATAAACACTTTCACTGAACACACTTTATCACAGGCATAAAAGGACAAAACATCCTTCAGTGAACATAAAAAAATCATGAAGAGGGCATGTTTAAAATAATATAACAATCTACTACACTATCATATACTATTCCATGAAGGCAAAATCAACATGATGAAGTCATGAAAATCCAACGAGATCTCTGACTAGAGACAAGGAATCAAAATCCAACAACAAAAACTGCAATGATAAGGTCAAACCTCGTTGGCCTTTGACCATCTAACTGTAACTTTATAAAGATGTAAAATATAAAGATCTGTAAATCTAATAAACACTAAACCATGAACATAGATATGAGAACATAGTAACTGCATGTTTAAGTATAAAAATAAAACATATTGCATGAACATAAATAAGTAAAGAGATTCTATATGACAACCAGCATGACGGATAGGGAAAAAATACAAGCATGGGCAATGAACCCATATGATGGTCCTTCTCCTCAACCATGAAAAAGCATAAAAAGGCATGTAAAGCCCATGCCTTTGGCATAGGAATACAGTTAACACCTTAGTGGGGGAAAGGCGTTGAGGACTGAACTTTGTTTCAATGAGAAAGGCATGGGAGGAAACATAAGCACTGACAATGATCACATTTGGCAATCTTAATTTTTCGATGACCATGAACAGATTATGAAAAGGGTTTTTCATAACAACATAAAAATAGGAAAACATAAATAGACTTATCATATGAAAAAGGGCAACCCACCTGACGAGGCAATGAAAACCTAGCTTATATATTCTTTGTGCATACCTCATTGATTCGCACTAGAGTTGAAGTCCTTCCATGGATGATTAGTCATGGTAGAAGATGATGCTTCTCCACTTATTCTATAGTTACCTAGCAAAGCGTTAAACATTATTGCAAAGAAATTTACTAGAGAATTAAGGTATATGTGTGCACACAATGAAAGAGTGTCAAATGTACCTGGCATGGCAGGTAAGGTTGGATGGTCTTGCATCTCCCTTTGGTCTTGGGTTATCACCATGGTTGGGGATTGTTGCATTGCTATAAAAATAAACATACCACATGTTAAAGAATGGTGATGATTAAATACTTAAATCTAAAACCATGACTCTATTCGACACATGAAACTGACTTGGAACCATAGACGGGGCATTATTTGATCGATGATGTCCTCACTTATTGAGGTATCAAAACTCAAATTGTTTATTAACTAATGGATCAACATTTAAATCAATTTCTAAACCATTGTTTTTTCTGCTACTTCTTATTTTCTTTGTGGGGATAAGGAAACTCTTCTTCCTCTTCAAAGATGGATCAAGAGAACCCAATCTAGGTGTGAAGTCAAAATCAGTAACGTGCGAATTATTGGCTTCATCCAACATTTTTTTGAGCATACCAGTGAAGTGAATTATCTTCTTCAAAGTAGTAGGAGGATTATCTAAAATGAGATGTGTATGACTAAACAACTCCTCCCTTTCCAAATGAAGTTCCTCGGCATCTACCTCAACAATATTTGTGGCCATAAGAGTAGCATCGACATCTACATCATGGTTTTGAGGCTCTATATTGATATTAGGTGGGTCATTGCATATGTTATCCTCTACATGATGATGAAGCAATGGATTTGAATTATCCTAGTGGAAATACAACAAATTAACCTTTATGGCATGCTTGCAAATGTTTCCACGAATAGACCATGGACATTCACATATTATAAAATCTGTACAATACCAGGTGACAAGGTATTTTTTACCTCGATCTATCTGACTTCTCACCCAATAAGCACGGGTTATTCTCTCACAAGGACAACAATCAATATCCAGAATTTTTCTTGCTCATTCCATTGATGTTCTAGCTGCTTTTCTCTCTTGTAGTTGTTTAGAAATCCTTCTTCATCTAAGATTTCCTTGAACCGATAACAAGTTTCAACTATTGCTAGTAGCATATGCAATAACCAATCCATCCTTCAGGCACATTTTTTCCTTCTATTAGATAGAAATGTTGTTTTTAGGTAACAATGGTATGACTCAATAGTATTATTGGTCTCCTTATTTGCATGAGGAAACTCCCGACAACCTTTCACCCACATACCTAATTGTAAATAGAATGATGCCAGTCTCACTATATCACCTTTATATAAGAAAAAAATGTATACAATAGGAAAAAAATGTTTACTTATGAATCTTATCTCCAGTGACCCAATTCTTGTTGAAATAGTCTATGAACTTCTCTTCATCTGCAAATTTGATAAAAAAATTGATTAATTTCATCTTCCACTTCATAATTGAGAGTGTGTTTCATGATGAAACCTAACTCACTGAACATCTCATTGGCTTTTATGGAACTAGTGGCCAACAGATTTATATTTTTTAACCAAGCCCTCCATACATACCAAATGCATAAGATCACATCACAACCTGTGATCCTCCTCCCATATTCAATGCATTTCCGTGTGCTATTTTTAGGAAAAATGCAAGTTTGGTTATATCATGACAATGTTAAAATTACCTCAAGGCATTGATTTCAGTCAGTGCATCATCAACCATGAAAGCATTGACTTTCCAATCAGGACTGGTTTGGAAACCCTTGTGCATGAGCTGCTCCAGCCATATTGCAATATCATCTGATGTGTTTTGTGATTCCATGACCCATGCAACAGGCACTTCGCTTTGTTGTTCATCAAATGCCATGAGTGTATACAACTGATAATGTCATTTTCAACATTACATAAAGTCAAATACAAGTTATTAATCATTTTGAATGTATACAACTTAAATAAATATACTCAATCAATCATTGGCATCTGACTTACCCCGTATTTATTTGTGTTAAATGTTGAATCCATGGCTATTAAGCTATTGTGCGATAGCTTGACCATTATCTCCAACGTCCACTTTATTTGAATCCCTATTATAAAAGGGACCTCCACACCATTGGGCTTTTGGTAAAAGAAAAAGTCTTCCCGATGCTTTTGATACTAAAGGTTTACATTCATTTCATCCTTTTTGTGAAGTTGATAATTTCCCTTCGCCAACCTATTATATATGTTTACAATATCTTTCCTGCATAAGAAGAAATCTTTATCTCAAGCTACCACATCGATGTCAACATGTCTCTTAATGTGGGTTATGTAAACTACATCAAGAAGCACTCCCAAAAAGAAACAACTCTCTACGTATGCAACAACATCCCTTGAAAGCTTTGGCCTATGCAAGGTCCTGGTCTCACCTGAAGTGTCACGTTGACCATAACAAGCCCAACCTTCCCCATCTTCATGTTGATACATATTGGAAGTTGATATTTCTATATCGGGAATTTCATGCATAACTTTCACAATAAAGTGGCATTGGCAACCCCTCTTCTGCACAAATGAGGTTCGTCGTTTAGCTGGAAGATTTCCTCTTTTGTCCTTCGGGCCAAATGAACAATGATAAATACACCAAAAATTTAAAATTTTAGTACATAGAAAGAAAGATAAATGTGGTTTCAAAAGATCTAAACAATACATATTTTAAATACTCACATCTCATATTGCAATGCAGCGGTAGCTCTTTCTTTTGGTTCGTTTTTTGTTTTTCATATGAATTTACATGCAACAATAGGATTTTCTTCCTCTCCTTTGATAAAGTCAGCTACTCATCATAATGGGATTATGACAACTCAATCAATACTATTGTTTTTTCTATTTATTTCCGTCCAAACCAAGTCTTTACTAGAGAACATCATTTTTCCTTTGAGGTCTTGCACCTCAAGATCCATGATATATTGCCATTTGCTTCGCTTGCCCATTTTGAACTAATCTGGTCAAATAATATGCAAGGACATCAGAACTGAACTTTCAATCTTAGCAAGTTATCCAACATATATATAAATATAAAACCTCTTTTATGCTTTTTTTGAGGTCTGAAATATCAATCACTCAATAAAAAAGCCATTAAAAGCCACTAGGTCTAGCGGTGATTTTATTTAAGTAGAAATTAACCATCTAAACATTGTTGTGACCCACACTGCCCAAACTCTTAAATGAGAAAATATGACCTCCAAAGTAGAGATTTGAGTTGAAGAAGAAGGAAATCAATTTGCAGGGAAGAGAAATCACCGAGGAGAAGAAAAGTAGATCTTTTCAGGGTTGCATGCATCTCAAGGTAGCAAACTCAAGGGGGTCGTACTTTTGTAGGCATCCCAAGGCTGTTGGGCGAAATGCATAGGCCATATAGGTCATACAAGTGTGCACAGGGCTATGAGGAGGTTCAAATCTGATGCATGCAGATTGTGGCAACTTTTGGCATGATTTTGGAGGTGGCATGAATTCCAAGGAGGCTATCAGCACTAGGAAAAGGTTGGATTGAATTTTGGGCACAATTTCGAAGAAACTTCTGAATTGTACAGGTTCATTAATTGCTGCAATAATTTCCAGAAATTTCTCTTTTGGCTGAAATAATAAATTACCTATTTGCTAGCTTTCCCCTTTAGGGTTTTCCAGGGTAAATATTACTGTGTCAAATTTCTACAATTAGTTTCCTATTTCTGCTATGCATTTCATTGTCAGCAAGCTCACTGTATTTCTATTCATAAAAATTAGATATGGAAATTTCTCTTTTTCCATGCAGGCATTTGGGTATAAAATATTTTTATTGGAATTAGAAATCAGATCTGAGCTATAAGAAGCTAACACGTTTGTCAACCATTATTCCAATCCCTTATTGTAACCATTTTTATTATAATTCTGTAACTGCAATGCATTTATGTTGCAAGGGAAGTGATGGATGAATCACAATGAGAAGGAAGGTGAATGATACTAGAAGTAGATAGTGAGTGCTTGAGCCATTTGGGAAATATGATGAGGTACAGACCAGACCAATTTTTCCTGTGTGTCTGGAACAGGACAATAATGAAACCTTTGTCTATGATGTATGTGATTTCGGCACCCAAACCTTGGACTCTAGAGCTGAGATGAATGTTGACCCTTATTACAACATGGACAAATATAGTTACAAAAATAAAACAGAAGCTTTGGGCTAAGACACATGTTAAGGAGGGATTTTTTGACTAATTTCTTTGAACTGATGATCAATGTGATTGCAGCCCTGAAGATGAAATTATTAGTACTGCTGAGAACCCTTATTTACATGGAAAAACTGATAAAAACAGTGATAAAACCTGGTTGGTGATCCCTCTAATGACAACAACAAGGATGAAGGCAGTGACAACTTTATGCTAAGGAAAGATTTCTGAGGGAAAGTAAAAGCAGAAAATGTATATGATATAACCCTCGATGGCCCTTCAACATATGATGTCTTAATGGACCTGTTCTCTGTTCCTATGAGCAGTGTTAGGATGTAACTACCTGACGAAGTACTTGGAAGTTTGGTACTATCTCCAACATAGAAGAGTAGAGAGCCACTTGGCCAATTTGTCCTTCCATCCAAACATTCTCAATTACTCACTGCCTCCATCATTTTCCCTTATGTCAATTTCAGGCCCTTGAGCAGATGGTTGAGGAGTGTAGCACTCAACTATAATATTCTTCTTTAGACCCATGTCTTTTGATAATGTACCCAAAAGCATGAAATTATGAATTTGACTTTCCCCAAAAGAAAAATCACCAAATCTCAGCCTTATATGAGGGAATTTTACTATCTTTAATCACCATATGGGTTTTCTCCATACTAAACAAATTGATGGCCTTTGAGAACTTGTAGTGGGATGCAAATTGTTCCCACAAAACTTTTTCAGAAATCCTTTGCCTTGAATGTCTCAAACTTTAATTGTTATGAGACCACTAAGGCCATTCTTTTCAAATTCCTCCCTTGCAAAAAATATTCAAGGTTCATGGAAGTCAAATATATAAACATGCCCTGTAGGTGAAATATCCCATGCAAATGTAGTGGTGAGTAAGCCACTTCCAGTATCATATTCCAATACCAAATACCCAAGACACAACAAGGCTAATAACATTAGGATGATTCCCTATAATTGAGGTTTCTCTTGAAACTTAGGTCCCTGGAATATGTTTCCAAATGGAGAGGATGCAATGGTACAATGACCACAACACATAAAAGCCTTTTGAAATCGATCTTCGAATCTATGACAGTGAAAACATTAGCACGGATACCCACAACAACTAAAACTATTGGTATAACTCTTGTTGTGAAGAGTCCACTCCATCACACGAATTAGAGAAACCATGCACAACTTTTGAAATATTAAAAAAATCCAATTAATTTTATCATGAGACTTAGGTTCACCCCTCTCATAGATGTATTTACAAAAAGGTGAACCAGAGCAGTTCCCATAAGAGAATTCCCTTGGTAGTAGAATTATATGATCCATGGTGCCCTCGAAATAATCCTTGATCTTGTCTCATAATTCACATCTAGAAAACAAAAAATATCATGCAAAGTCTTCGCAAATCTTTGTTTTCCAATTCTCTTCAATAACAAAGAGAAGGCAGCAATGGGAAATAAAAATCAAGGTCTGGTAAAAATTCCCTATGAAAGAGAGGAAGACTCATCAAAATATAGACAACAAGGCTTATGAATACTCCCCACAACAAATATTCAATTTTTGTCAGACCCTTTCTTACTATTGTGATCAAACCAAGACTATCAATCTAAATAGAACATGGCTCAGTGTCCCCTAACATTGTTAAGAGCATTGAACTTGCAATTTTCTTTTCGCAGGAATAACTTCAAAGGGTTCAGCTTCCATGACTTCTGAACTAAAACTTCATCATATGATTTCAAAGATAAAGGGCTTGGGAAACAATCATGGTTGCAAGTTGGTTAGAAAATAGTCAAAATAATTGGCATGAGGTAGAAATGATGGGATCAATTAGGAAGAAGGGTGAAAAGGCATGCATAAAAGAAGTTACAAATTCAATAGGTTTCCTTTATCCCTAATAAATCAAAGAATTAAAAGTATTTTTTACATCAAAATTTGTTTATTTACTAGCACTTACTAATATGATTATTGAATTTGAACTTATTATGGATCAAATTTGAATTGTACAAGGCAGAAATATTTGAAACACACGTTGTGATTGAATAAGGTTGGAGCCGACGAAGTCAATATTGATAAACATTTATTATTGTTGTTCTAAACTTTAAACTGAGGTTGTATACATACTTGGCGGAAAGAACATCAAAACCAAACTAAAGCTAAAGGACTGTAAGCTGATGTTGGAGTTTGCATCCCCCTTTTCTTTTTGTTGGCATGTTGCTGCAATTGATGTTAGAATCACAAACCATAAACTCATATCTAGCACAATTCTATCTATGTGATATATGATATAACCCTCTTGCTGAATAGATTTGGATATGATTTTCTAAAATGGGGACACTTTGGAAACGTAAACCCCCAAGTTTTGGAAACAGGAAACATGGTATTTAAATGACTCTATTATTTATCTATGGAATTGTTGGACTGGTATGACTATAGTAAAATTAGAACAACGTAGTTATTAGCTCTGTTAACCTTTCATTTTGTGTTTTCAGAAAACTATTTGTTCATACTTGGCACATTACTTGGTACGATTAAGTGCCTTTGAAGTAGTCATTACTAAATCAGTTTTTCACTATGGTAATCTGCTTAGTTGCTCTATTTTGAATCTTGTTGTTAGACTACTCCTAACACCAATTCGATGATGTTCCATGCATAATGTTGTCAGCAAAATATATATATGGTGCCTGACTAACACTATACTCAAAACAAATAATGCTACAACTTTCCTTAATGACTATCACACTGATTTTTCCACTCGGCCATTATACTAGGTGTGTACAGTAAGTTCATACAGACCTGAATGCGTCCTGGCTTGCTCTGAAATTCCTGGTCGCTCCTATAATGGCAGCTCTATTCAGGTCTGAGTTCTGAGCGCGGTTTTCTCCCTGCAAATGATTCTGGACTCTGAGTTCTGATGGCAATGCATCGGGAGTTGAAGGGCGTAGTTTTGTCAAATTTGAATACCGAGGACAAAGTCGGGACATCCCGTAGCGCCGCGAGATGTTACCAAGGTGAGTCATTGGATCCAGATCCGATTCTTTCATAGAAGATTCCGAGATGCAATAAATGTGGAAGGGTGGCGGGTGGTAGCGGAGTTGGCGAAGGGTGGCGAAGGGTGGAGGATTTTCTCGATTTCCAGAGCCGGACGTTTTTCTAGGCAGGAACAGAATGCGGGAAATCCCTCCGCCTTGTTAGACTACTCCTTCATGTACATGTTACTTTCTAAAAGTTGGTAGTTATATGTTAACGAAAAATACATTTAAACTTTTGTCAAGGCATGGTTTGATGTACATGTTACCTTCTAAGAGTAGGTAGTGATATTGATATTTTGGTGCTATAGGGAAAATTCTTTTGCCAAAAAGTAACCCTTATATCAAAAGTAATATAGTAAATGTATTATTTTATTATTATTATTATTAAAAACAAAAACATCATAATATTTAATTATTAAATTGATGCAGTTTTGGAGTACTAGTATTACTGCAATTTGGCAGACTTATAGTTGCTTCATAGTTGCTTCAGGTTTATATATATATATCTGTGTGTGTGTGTGTGTGTGTGTGTGTGTGTGTGTGTGTAGTATTTTTATTGTGTAAATTTTATGTTTACAACATGTTTATTATGTGTATAAGTATTTATATATTGGAATTGGATAAAAAGGTTTAAAATAAATGATAGGTTTATGTACATATTGGAATTGTAGTGAAGGTTTTAAATTGAATGATAGGAAATTTTTAAATTGAAAGATGAGATTTATTAATTTTTATTTTTATGGTTTAATATTAATTGTTCTTTGAAAATTAATAATGTCATTTTAAATGAGTAATTGTCACTTTGTTATCAAAGGGTTAAATGGATTAGGCGAAACTAATACAATTCCACAAAGAATGGATCTCCATCATAATAGAAAAAGAGAGTCTATTATTGTCATGATAGTAGTAGATATTATATATCAACTTAGTAAATTAATTGTAGAAATATCATTTCATTAATAATGGTTAGTTGGTTTTAATCTATATCTAGAGAAGAGATATATTACCTAATAAATTTTACAACAAAATTAAATGAGATATGTTACATGATGAATTTTATGATAGACTAAAAGATATATATGACTAATAATTTTCTAACTAAAATATACATAAATATATGGGGAGAAATATGGCTAGATATATTTTGTAAAATAATGTTACATTGAAAGATATGATTCACAATTTTCTAACTAAAATATACATAAAATATATGGGGAGAAATATGGCCAGTGAATACTTTTTTAGTTGTTTTGAAAATAGGTATTGTTGTTTACTTGATATATATTCTTTTTCATCAATCATTTAATGTATATAATTGGATCATTAATACAATATTTTTACACTTAATTTTAAAATCTTAAATAGATATTAAATTTTAAGTTATTTTTAAAAGATAACAAATTTATTTAATAAATCTAAATAATTAAAATATTTATATTTATTATTTTTAAAATTATAATTACTAAACAAATTAAATTAATATATATTTTTTTAAAGTTTGGTAGGACTATATCTTCATCATGTTCAATATATCACATGGATATGGTGTGAGAATTGAACCAGTTAACTTCACATTGAAAAGTTCGAATAAGTTTCTTAACAAAACACCCAATCACCATATATCCAAAATATCCAAAACTTCATAAACAAAATTAAATTAATACATTTAAATATTATATATTTTTTTTCCAAAAAAATAAAATACAATACAGCCTTTAGCCTTTTATATATATATAAACGCATCGATACACACCTATCTGACCACCTTGACATTAAAATTCTATTACATTAAAAGAAAGTTAAGACGACATTTGCTTTTTACTTCGCGGGCAGAAAAGGAGACTGAAATTGGACACCATACATCACAATTGCTTCCATTCATATATAACACTAGCAAGAAGTTAACTACGTGATTCTGATCTTTTTGGATCAGCCCTGGTTAATAAAGGCATCCACTTTATTGTTCATGCTTCTGGACAGGAATTTCATGCAAATGGGAGGATTGACTTTAGCCAGAGCCAGAAACGAGGAAGGAAGAGTCCATACGCCATCTCCACATATGAGACCAGAAGCCACTGCAGGAACCATTACGTCAGCATTTTTGCGGTTCATCTTCTGCCAAACGAATACAATGGCCGTCCCCACGCACATATCGATGGCAAAGTATCCTCCTAGGTAGAAAGGTATAGCCATCGCCATCGGCAGGGGAATATACTGAGACACTTTTTTGGGTACACGGTCTCTTATCAAGTTGATTACCACGGCGGCTGCGAAGAAACCATAACAGATAGTGAGGCAGTGGTTGGGAAGGGCACCGAATCCTTCTACTCCTAGAATGGCCATGTTTCTGTAGATCAGTGCATAGGGGGCCGGATATTCTCCATGTGGATCTCCCACATTGAAGGCCTTGTAGAATAACCAGAAGGTACAGGGTGCTATTATGCATCCCATGGCGGTCCCAATCACTTGACTCACAAACATAGATCTTGGGGATGACATGGTCAGGTATCCAGTCTTGAAATCCTGCATCAGATCTGAAGCAGTGGAAACTATAGACATCATCACTCCACAAGCAGCTAATCCTGCCAGTACACCGCCATCCTCCTTCCCTGCCCATGCCCCAAAGATGAAGATGGCTAGTTTCCCATAAGTTGAGGCCAAGCTCCAATCTGTGAGCCCACATCCATATGCGTTGCAGAATGCCAAAACCGGTGCCACTATGTAGGCCACCAATACAAAGTACCATTTCACAGGAGGGAAAATCTTTGGGATGACCCCTATGGATATGGCAGAAAGGGCCACATATCCAGCTCCGGCTACCCATAAGGGAATGCTGTCCTTCATAAACATCTCGTTACGCCGCTGCTCATCATACGGAATTGCTGCATCCACTGGTGCCTCATTTCCATCACTGGTCACTACTGGAAGTCCATTGCGTGTCCTATTTTTCTGCAATTGACTATACATGGTGGTCACAGTGATGTACAGGATTTTGACGAAATTATATAGTCCATCACCCAATATGAGAGCAATAGATACAAAGACCTTGTAACCTTTGAGGCCCTGCATACTTTCGTCTGAGGCAGTGTACCAGTCTCCTTTGTGGTTATGTATGAGAGGCCACATAAGACCCCAAGAGATGACTGCTCCGAACAATATGGACAAGTTTACCAAGTGAGGACAGATCATCCCAGCTCCTATATATGTCGCACTGAAGTCGAAAAAAAATCTGCAATACACCTATTTTTGGTGAAGTTTTCATTGCCTAGTTTTGAAAATAAAAAGTTGGATAAAATCAAAATGTAAAGTAACAGAAACTTCACAATTGAGATTATATATATATAAACCCTTATTAAATCATTCAATATGAATACAACCAAAGACATATACAACCGAAATACATACTCCTGATCCCGAGCTCTTAATCCAAAAGTAGGAAACTGCGCAAAGCCACAATCGTCACCGGCTGCAAAAAACCACTGAAAGAAACCCCAGAGAAAACTTAATGTAAAGTATTTTCCAAGAGCTCTGACTTGTTTCCTGCAATATATAAGAGCAATGCACTGTAAGGTGAAAAAACCATTGATATGTAAAGGTGGGGATAATCTAGACTCTGATTATATCCATTTTATCAAGTTCATAGATCTGCAATGTTTCAACAGTAATGTATTCTGCCATTACCTGGCTAGCTTGTCTCCCTGAGGAGTGTGGAATCCATTTATGATAGTAGCTGTTGCTGTACCACTTGGATAGGTGAGCTTATAATCTATCACCATTATCTAGTAAACAGCCAAGCAAAAACAAAATTCACATTCACTGCAAAGAAGCCCAAAACAAAGATAAAATTCGTAAATCGCTTATTTCGAATCCATAGTCATTCTCGGGCTTCCAAATTTCCTTACCTTCCGAAGAGGCACCACAGCTAATAGTCCTATAAAACTCACAGTGAAAAGAAAACCAATAATCCAACTAAGACTTAGATCTTTGATATTGTCTGGAGTATTCCCAGGAGTACTAGTGCCTGCTTGCTCATAGGTCTTTCTGTTCATACCCAACAAGTATAACCCAAACCCCCCTGCCATTATACCCAATTCAGAAAACCAAAATCACAGGATAATTCACAATAAACTGTTTTAGACTAAACTCATACATACCGCTGAATGCAATCCCATAACAAGCCACCACACAGGTTTGAATCACGGTATTCTCTTGCCTGGTGAATGGAGTCTTCAATAACCCGAACTTGTCAAGGAATTTGGTCCATGTTTTGATGAAAAAGTATCCCAGCAATCCGGCAGCAACATTGAGGGAAGGAATGATTCCGGTGGTGAGGATCAATTTTATGACAATTATGCAAAACATAATGCCCATGAGCATGCTCAAAAACATTGCTCTGAATGTGATCTGTTCCCACCATGGAGGCACCTTCTTGTCGTCAAAGATCTGCTCTATGCTCAGCTCTTTCTCTTCGATCTTCTTCGAGGTTCCATCCTTGCTTTCCCAGTTAGCATCACCGGAGCTTAATTCTTCTCCATTCTTCACGTGATCAACACGTTTTACAAGCCCTTCTCGACCATTAACATGACCATCCTCTACCTCGAGGGATCTGCTTTCACAACTGTATTGATCCATTTGGGCAGCACAGAAATCAGAATAGGAATTGGATCGGCCAGAGCTAACAAGCTCATATACATATATACCCTAATCTAGCCAGCCATGAATTTTATACATATTTCCTCCCCTACCACAAAATATTATGTAGCATTCACTATTCAAAATAGCCTAGTTCCTCTTAACTCGCCGTGGGAAAGAATCCCTTGACTTTTCAAGTGGCATGCGATATATGTCCAAGATACCAAAAATATCAATTCCTAAAAGAGTAAGAATAAAAACGTACGGTCCTGAATCTGTATCTAAAAATAAAAGAATCTTTAGCCTTGTCCCCACACCTATCTTTTACTTCTAGATGCCTGTAACTTGGAAATCTATACATAAATGAGAGAAGCATATTCACCCTCAATCCTATCCTTATTTTAACCTTGTCTTATTATAAATTGTGAACCTGGATATACATACACATAGAGAAAAAAGTATGCCATTTGAATTCACGGTGAACGCCATACTTAGCTTTCGCTCATTATCTACTTAAAAATCTTTATTTATTTTTAATATTAAATTTACAGACTTGAATTATTTGATTTTAATTATTAATGGCAGAATTGATTGAGGGTATTTAACTTTTTTTATATGAATTATTATTAATTCATTATATTGATTTTTCTTTTATAATTTAATATTAAGAAAATGAATAATTTTTTCCTTTTCACAATTAGTGTTGATAAATAATATTTAAAAAATAAATTAATTAAAAAAATTTCAAACAAAATAATTTATTATTTTAATAATTAAAACATTTTAATGATATATTTCTTTTAATTAAACATTTTAATGGTATAAAAAAGATATATAATTATTTTTGTATTCAATATAGAGGTATATTTAACATTAACTTGACCCATTACATGAGAGTGGATATACTTGCTGAAAATTTTAGGGTGCATTGCGTAAGAGATTTGTAACATGTTTTAGTTGCAGACTTCACTCATCATTAAGGACCAAAAATCATAATGATAGAAAACATGTGTTGAGAGTGTTTACAAAGAAAAAGACAAAGTAAGAATTAAAGAAATAATGATAATTTAGTCAAATTAGGTTAATTAGATTAAGTATAAAGTGAAAAGTTTGAATTAGAAAATTAAATTAAAATAAAATAAATTAGAATAAAAGAGAAAAACTGAATCAAGATATTAATATTATTGGGGCAGAAAAATTAACAAAATAAAAAAAGGGAGTTTTCACCAAATACTTATATTAAATTAATAAGTTTTATATATATATAAGGTGAAAGGAATAAAAAAATAATGAACCAGAGGGTTGGGGGAAAGGGGTTGGATGAAAAGGGGAGGAGGGGGATGGGGGAGAAGGTGTGGGGAAGGGAGTTCGATGAAAAGGGGAGGATGGGGAGTAGAATGAAAGGAGGGAGGTAGGAGGGTGAAAGAAGGAAAAGGAGGAAATGGGCATTACTAAATATCTATGGATAAAAGAGGAGAAGATAAAATAATTTGAGACTTAAATAAAATTAAAAAACTATAATAATAAGAGATTTGAATTGATGAGAAGTTTAGGACCAAAATGTAAAAAAGGAATAGATAACTACAAGAAAAAAGGGGGAAGAGGGATGGAGGGTTGAATAGAAGAAAGGAAAAGGAAAAGACAAAAAGTGATTGAGCTAATGGGCAAGGTGTGAGGGGCTATGGGGGGTGAAGGAAAACTAGTCAATAAGCAAGTTGATGAATGACATGCTTCCAAGATTAGCTTAGCTTGTTGTCGTCTTCCCCATTGAATTTTTTGGCTTATATTGGCTTAGAAATCCCTTATACTGTTTCTTCTTAATATTTTTCACAACATGAATAACTGTGAAAATCTACACTCACTATATGCACACATTTTTAAAAAAGAATTGTTATAAATTTATAAGATTCTAGAATCAAATTTTTAAAAGAGATTTTTTATTTTTTTTTCCAGGTGAGTTCTATTAGCTTTAGAAACTAGATATTTCATCACAAGTTATCATTTTGTCTCTCAAATGGGAGACTAGATGATAACCAATAATGGACCCTGCCCAAAGATAAGAGAGACATTTGACACACATGAAACCATAAACTATCAAGTTTAAAACCAGATGATGACCCATCTAGACTTTCTCAAAACTAACAACATACGTCGATACATTATCCATAGACATAAACATTCAGTGGATCAAAATTAAAGCTTGGCATTGGAATGGGAGTTGATGGATTGATGAGGGGTCTAACTATTGTTGGGGGGATGTTGAAATGGTGTTTGATCCTCACCAATTTGTGATTGATCATATCCAACCTATTTCCATAATATTTCAGGTGGCAATGCATGTGGTTTGAAGATTGCAACAGGTCCATCCTAGACTCTAGGTGATCTAGGATAATGCATCTCAACAGGAACTTCATATACCAGTAAAAATCTATTATTTTTTTGTATTTATTAGTTATTCCTTGTGTATTCTCTATGTCATGGATCCACCCATTCTAATCTATCATCACCTCAAAGTTTGATAAGGAAGCTTTTCAAGAAGAAGCTTCCCCTTCAGTTTGGGCTGGCTCGCCTTATACCTGAATCATAATTTTCTCCCTATATCTTGATGTAAAGCCTTATATACACTATTGTACCTTAGTATTCCCTCTGCCTGCTTTATCCTCACAGTAAGTCTCTCCTCTCCTCACATGGCCTCTATAAGTAGGCGTGGTGCCAACAAACATTGTTAATTGAGCTACATATAATAGACTACATTAGACATGCAAGGGACCCCTCACTCTAGACATATTCTTCTTGTTTAGACTAGAACACAAGTGAAAGAAAATAGATTGACCAATTCTCTAGAAGTTCATACACCTACTACAGATGAATTAGTTTCCACCAATATCCACCCCTGCCACTTCCAAATTAACAGAGGGGAATCTATCTCCATGGTCAAAATCTACAACATCCTACCCCTTTCACTCCACGCTAGCAAACAAGGTTCAAGGATCCCTCCTAATTCAAAACATATCCCCTAGCTCTTATGCCATCACTAAGCTAAATGACTTGTCCAAAGTCGATTCCTTGAGAATTCACAGCAAATAGGAAAACTAGCACAAGAACACCAACCTTTACAACCACAAGAGCCCCACTAATTTCAAAGGAAAGAATAACTAGGTAGCTTTGAACACTGGCCAACCATCAAATGAGCTCCAATATTGCAACAAGAATGTTGCAACTCCCAAAGATACCAAATTTAAATATCAATCTGGGGTTTGTACAGACATAGGAGCTTTCAACACTATATGTGAAACATGTAATGTATCATTCTTTCATTAATGTTATGCAATGAATTGAATATCATGAAATTAAAGCCTAATCTAATTGCAGAAATGGAAATCTTACTCTATTTGGTGGAAATAGAAATGTTTCTTGCTAAAATGTAAATGTGAACCCTAATTACAGTAATGCAAAGGCTATACTACTTGTAGAAATGTAAACATTAAGCTACTTGTAGAATCTAAATGTTGCATTAAAAGGAAACCTAGTCCATGTAATGGAAATAGCCATACTTGAAATAGAATCCCTAGCTTAAGAATAAAGAAAGAAAAATAATCTAAATTTCATGAACGAAAGAGAATGTAGTCAACCATTGCATTCCAATGAGGTTAGATCCATTGACAGAGTTCATTAGATACTTCATGTGGCAAAGAAGAAAATAATTACTGTGCTAGCCAATTAATAAATATGTCGACTAACTCTAATTGTTGATATGAATTGTAGGGGTAAAAAGGGAAGTCCTAATTGGTATCTAGCCTTCCTCAATCATGGTTTCAAAGCCTAGGGGAAATTATTCAAGGGTGGGTGAAAAAAATCGAGCTTCAAGGGACAATCTAGTAAAGTTTACATGGTGCTACATGATGCTACAAGGTTGCTATAGGATTTCTACAAGATTTCCTTGTTTTTCTAAAGGATTGAATCTCTGAGTGTACCAAGGGCCAAAATGGTGATATGAGGGTGGGAATGGTAGTGGAAGTTAGGATAAGGTTTTATGTTTCTGCTGTGAATCTTAATACCCTTCAGGGGCCCATCTTACATAAGGAACAATGCACACGGTGGCCTTCAACAAACTAGAAATGTACTCTGAGTGAGTGATCTTTTGGAGGAGTTGTTGAGGTAGAAAGAAGGATCCAGTGGTAGAATATGAAGTGTAAGTGACAATGATAACCCTACAAATCAATAGTATTACTCAAACACCACAAAGAGTATGATTTTTATACTTGAAAAGACTAAATACCTAGTGTGTCAGCTAGTCTCTCCTTCGAATTATCTCACCAATGATTAAGCAAATTGAATGAAAATGGGATGGGGTAAATTTTTTTTATTAAGTAGGATGCCATAGGACTCCAATATAAGTGGAATCACTCTAAAATACCCTTGTTAATGTGTGCTAATAATTAGAAAAAAATTGCTACTCTAAAAACTAAAATTTCAAGAATTAATGAGCTACTCAACCTCCCAAACACCTAACTTGATCAAGTGAAAATGTTATGAGGTAAATTTTTTCATTAAATTGAATTTTTTTATGACTCAAGAAAATAGGAAACAAGTCAAAATAGATTCATTATCATGTGCTAAAATTCAATTGAAAATTACTACTATTTTTCTACAAGAGACTTCGAGAAATTCAAGAATTGTGAACTAGTAAACCAATCCAAGTAGCTCAATCATGGATATGACTTTGCAAAGTTGTTCTAAGAATTAATCATGGTTGTACTTGTATAAATGACCTGAAAAAAAAAACTTACGTCAATCATTTAACCAATCTAACCTACAATGACAAAAACATGAATAGTAAATGCATAAGTAAGAGATGTAAGTGAAAAAGGCATTAAAAGGAAATAAAGAAATTGTACAACAAGGCTCTAAGGCTCTTGCGATGGCCAAGCCCAAGGATACATAGAGTCATAGGAAGGAAACCAAGATTTAGAGTGTATAAATTATTGTGTAGATTTGTAACTTCTCATGAAGTTTTCATCAAAATCACAAGACACAGACCTAATCTACTGTTATGTGGAAGTTAATTCACAATTTAGATTTTTTTATTTTAGATATGCAATAAGAAATAACACACATGCACACAATATTTTTCTTGGGGAAAGAAATCTACTAAAAACCCCAATGCCTGCTTGCACTAATATGATGAATAGAGATGTATTACAATCTCTATGCTTAACTAAGCACAATATGCAAGTGAGTTACCTATCTCTCTACTCACTAAGAAGCTCTGACCCAGACTTAGTCAATTTATGCCTGTACTTGATCCCCTATTTCCTTGCGAAATTCGTTCAGAAATTATGCCCCTATTATTTAGGAATTTTTCCAAAATGGATTGCGCAATTCCTCAAGTTGATCATAAGGTTGCATGTAACACCTGTACACTCCATAGTAGTCTACAACAGATGTTACACTACATTGGAATCTCCACCTCAACTAGGTAACTCAAATTTTTGGCTTGCACTACCTATTTTGGGTTGATTGATCACACGGGGGCTTCATTGGGGGAGAAATACCATACCATGTGGGTTCATATTGGGGGATATATATTAAGGAATAAAAGACATAATATATTGAGCATATAATAGGGATAAAGGGTTTTTATATTGGAAGGTATAAAAAATGGAGCTCAAAGTTAATGAAAAAATGTAAAGGGGTATAAAAAATGTTAATGAAAAAATGGATACCTACAATATCTACTGAAAGTAGGAGTTTTTTAAATTGGAAAGGTGTATTGGGCTTGTATTGGTAGGGGGTTAAATAATGTGATTTTTAGAGGTATTTTCCAATCTGTAGTCAAATTAGGGGTATTGTTTAGTATGCCATGAACACACGTGATATTTCATAGGTTCGTTGAGTGAAGCCCCCATGATTGATTAGTTAACTAGATGATCAATGAGTTAGATTGAAGTCACTTTGCACAACTGACCTTCCACTAGTTCCTCCAACAACTGGAACTAGTTTAGCTGAAAAGAACTTGAGATAATTGACCTTGATTGCTACAAATAAGCAATCACACATGCTTAATTGAACTCTAACTCCTCCAACATGAATTTATTGATTAAACTGGGTGACATAAGCCTTGTCACACAAGCTAACTTCATCCAAGTTGTATGTTGATGTGGAAATTCGAATTTTTTCAATTTAATCAAGGAAAAATCAAATTGAGAATTTCTTGCTGCATTTTCCAACACTTCCTCTCAGCAAGAAAGGGATTATCAACCACCCCTATCCTGCACCTATGGAACTTGAGCTTCCCTCTTGACAAGGTCTTTGTCAAAATGTCAACATCATGTTCCTTTGTGGAAATGTATTGTAGCCACATCATCTACCTCTGCACACAGTCCCGTTGTTAGTGTCAGTCTTTTAAGCCTTCCACCAGTCATCAAACATGCTCTTACAAAGTGATTTTAAGGTGTCAATGTCAAATTTTGTCATTTCAGTGAGTCTTCAAGCAAAATTTGGTCACTAGGTATTACGTCTAGGGTTTGTTTTCACTCCTTTCAAAGTTGTCCAAATGTCGGTCCATGTCACCATTCAACTGAGTGTACCATCATTCAGAGGGTTTTCATCATCATGTTAGGTTCCAATGGGTCATTTTACACCTTCTTCATGCTTCAATTGTGCATAGGTAAGGTTCATTTCCCTCTCCTAGGGTTTTGAAGGTAATTTCTCTTGGATGGTCAAATCATCAGCGAAACTTGTATCCTAATCTTCATACACCTTCCCCTATCATTAATTTACCTTATTAAACACTTCCCATCACTGATATCCCTCAAATTCCTCATTTTCGCACAAATCCTAGTTTCTTGCTACAATTTGACAATTTTCTATGCTAAGCTTGTGTCTTGCCCTTTTGGACCCCTTCCCCTCACTCAATCTTTTAAATTACACTTTCACCTACTTCCTAACATCCCTCACTACTTCCAAAAATTTTCTCAAGAATTTAGAAGCCCCTTATCCCCTTCATTTTCACTTTATTTCGACAAACTCTTGTTCCACACATTGGGATAGGTTTTACTCCAATGATGTTTCTGAGAAATAAAATATGAATTTGGGAAAACTAAAAGAGTTTTTTGTCAAAAATAGGCCAAGGAAGAAAAACCTCCTTCACATTTTACACAAGTGTCATGGTTTAGAGAAATGTCAAAAATACAGTTACCTCAGGGGAATTGATGCACCTCTGAAGTGACCTTGGGAAAATCAAGATTTCTCCTAGCTTGGTTATCCAAATGACTTTTTTGATGAGTCAAATGATAACTATACACAAATAGCTTTCAAATTAGCTATCATGAGCTCAATTTGGAGTTGAGGAAGATCTTCAAATGTTGACTACAATAGCACTCTGTCTTTAGGCAACCTCATTTTGCACATTTCAGCTAGTCTTGGGATATTGACAGGGAAATTGAATTCCAAATTGAAAAATTAAAGTTGTGTTGGAAATTAGACTCAATAAGATTTCCAACGAGCTATCCTAGGCCCAATTTGGACACCGGGAAGGCCTCCAAAAGTGTCCCGCAAAAAGCGCGACGCACCTAGGTTAGAGCGCGGTGCACTCATCTCGTGTGGCACATTAGGCAGTGATCTGCAGTGTATTTTTATAATGGGCATGACGCATTTAGGCAGCGCAGCGTACCTGTGAAGTGGAATGGTGCATAGGACTATAAGGCCTGAAATTGCTCACATCTTCCTCAAAGACTCTCAAATTGCTAAATTCTTCATTGCCCAAGTAAGTTAACACTCCTTCATGGCCAATGAATGAGTTTGTCTTAGTGTTTATGGTGATTTAATGGGAAAAAACTGAAACCCTAACTCCTTGCATTGCTTGTTAAAAAACACTGCCTAGGGTTTACAAACTTTTATTTTCGCTACTAAATTCCATTCCTATCATTTTCACTCCCTCACTCCCTCACTCCCTCACTTCATTTTCTCCCTCCCTTTTCATTTATATTTACTCATTCCTTATACCCAATATCCCTAAGAATACTTACCCTAATCCCTAATCTCATTAAACTAAACCCTAATTTCTATCCCAAAACCCTAAATATCATTCCCTAAACCCTTTCATGCCCCAAAAACCCTATTAGCAAACCATCATGGAGCTCAAAAACATGAAAGCAAATCGGCAAGGTGCCAAGAGGAGGAAAACCAAGTTGACAACACTTGAACAAGAATTCAAGGTGATCATGAATCTTGGCTTGAGAGTACAAACTTGCACTTGGAGAGGATGCTGGAGAAGGCCAACAGTGAGAAAAATATTTTGAGGAACATGGCATACCACTACTTGGCGAGCAACAATGTGTGCCAAGCGAGAATCGGGATTTTGAAGGCCAAGTTGAAGAAAGCCATGAGGGAGAGAAAAGAGAAAGACAGACTCTAGATCTTGGTTGAGGCTCCCTTAGCCAAATGCAACACCTGATGAGGAACACTCAGCCCAATTTTCAAGAAATTTGGGGAACTTTTTGCAAATTTTGAAATTTTGGCCTAAAAAACAGGTTTTTCTGCTTGATCTTTTGCTAGAGACCTCCTTTTGAGGAAAAATCAACATTTTTGGATTTCTCATGGAAGAATATAACTTCCCTCACATGGCCAAGAAATTTTGACAGGTTTTGAGCTTCCAAAAAGGTCAAAAACACCTCAAAAATGACCTTTCTGCCCCTTTTTGGACACACAGGAAGCAGTGTTGGGAGAACTCATTTTTGGAGAACTGAAGACTAAATTCAGAGATTCCACTTGTTCTGGAAAGTAGACAGGTAGTCCTTTCCAAAAATCCCTCTTGGAGAAAATTTAGACACTGGGAAGGCCTCCAAAAGTAGCTCCAAAGTAGCATGGTGCATAGGGAGATCAACGCGGCACATAGGATGAAATTTGCTCATTTTGGCCAAAAAACTCTGATTTTCGCCTAGTTTCTTCATAGTTTGACTTTTCTCTTTCTAATATTCAAACTCATGATGTAATTTAATGTGACTTGATGGATTTTGATGTAATTATGCTAAATTTTCACTCATAGAGGTAGATTCATCATGAAAAAGTAGTTTGCAACTGAATGAATCAGTTTCCTAGGTTTTAGAGGCACGCTATTCCACTGCGTACTTTTTAGTTCTTAGTTTAGATCTTGTTGAAATAGCTCCTAAAATCATGAATTCGACCCCTAAAGCCTAGCATGAGTTGTTTTTTGCCTATATCTAGTAGTTTTTCAGTCATTTGTAAAGGTTGGACTCTTGTGAATGCTCTGAGCATTATTGTACACTCATTTCAGCAGTTTGGCTAAGGAATAGACCAGGGCTTGCAACACTTTATGGGATTCTTATGGAAAATTTGATTTGGTATTGTGTTTCCTTCTGTAATTTCAAGTTTACATATGTTTTATGTATGAAATTATCTCTCTCTATTCATCTTAACTAAATGAAACAAGGATACATGTAGAATTCATTGAGTTGCAGTGCTCTAGCTAGGGTTTTGTTTAGTTATTTATGTTTTCAGCTATTTGAAGAGGATCCCTAAGACTTTCATGCCCTCTCAAACTCCTCACCAGTCTAAAGTCTCTTCATATCACTCAATTTGAAATGATAAATCATTGTCCTACCTCTCACCATAGAGATCTCTGCAAGACTGTGTCCATTCCCCGGACCCAAATCTGCCTTTCACATTTGAACCAGCAAACCAACATTAAATTCAATCAAACTCCTCTGAGCATATACCTAGCCTAAAATTAGTCTTTACATCAGTCATCTCAAGCTATATTTATCATATTTTCCTGAGATTTGACAAGGAGAGAGCCCTCTCCCGACCTAGTAGAGCTAGCTACTAGGTTAAGCATGGTTTGATGTTACCCTAGATCTTGTCTTTCTCAACATGAGGTAGATTTAGGCCCTAACATATTGGTGACTCCACTGGGGAAAAAAAAAGTTTGTTGATTCCTTTATAAACTATAGATGGAGCCTGAAGTTAGCCAAGTAGCCTTTGAACTGCTCTTGCTCTACAAGTGCATAATAGATGAATGCTGCTTCAGCCAATCTTTGGTTTAGTTTATGAACTGAACATTTGGTTTCCTCTGCAAAATGTAATCAAGTTCAGATCTGATTGTTGATGGTGGACAACGATCAGACATTGCAGGGATGAAATCATTCACCTGGCAACTTCAAATCAATTTCGAGATCAGATCCAAGGACTCCACTGGAGGATGAACTTGACCAGCAGAAACATGAAAGGATAGTATGGAAAGATCAGGTATTCAAGTTGGAATTTCATCCAAGACATTTTGTTCTTTGTTATAAATTATTTCTTCTCTTTTCCCGAGAATGTCAAGAAGGATTTACAAAGTATATTGTATTTGAAAAAAGATCCTCGGCCTGCATTTGATTCCTTCCCTTTGAAGATTGTGAATAGAAAAGATTTGCATGCCTTTGAGCTTGATCAAGACCCTTTTCCTGAATCTTGTGATGATCATCTTCAAGCTGATGAACCTCAAGAGACCAAGACTGATTCCATACTTTCTGTACATGCCCTTATACCTTGTAGAATTCCAGATCGATACAAGGCTCTGATTTTACCTCCTATATTCCATGCTTTCCCTAAAAATCATGATCTATATCTACCAAGATTTGATGGTGAATGTGACAATATCACTCTTGAGAGACATGTATTGAATTTTGAATCTTTTCTCGACCTTTTTGAGGTTGATGAAGAAGATGTTAGTATTAGGCTTTTTGATATTTCTTTGTAAGGCAAAGTCAAGAGTTGGTTCAAAACCCTGCTTGATGCAAGCATCTTAGATTTCCAGTAGTTCGTCAAATTTTTCCTCGACAGGTGGGTGGTAAGACAAAACCCTTTCTTGATTATAGAAGAGTATAACCAACTGAAAATATTTCCAGGGGAGATAGTACAACAGTTTTCAGCCAGGTTTAACCAAGTCTATTTTTCGATGCCGGTTAATATAAGACCTCCTCTTGGATCCACTCCCTTGCACTACCCGGGTGCCTTTGATCCAGAAATGAAATTTCAGCTGAGAGAAAGGAATCTTGCAACACTTGAAGAGATGCAGAACAATGCAGTAGATGTAGAGGCTCATTTGTTGATCCAAAGGGCAAAGTTGAAGGAAGAAGAGATGAAAAACATAGATCCAGAGGAATCAACATCTCTAGAGGTAAAACTTGACATTTTGGTAAGTGCAGTGGAAGAGATGATGCAAAGGATCACAACAAGGAATGAGTATAATGTTCAAGCCCATGGCTTTCTGATTGAATAAGAACAAGTTGTTGATCCAAAACATCTTCTTTCTTATCCCATTTGTCATAGATTTAATAATGATTATTTTATAGATCATCTTGGAGAAGAGAGATCTTTTGATATGACATGTATGCTTGATGATGTTTTTTTAGTGACGATTTGCCTTAGTTTGATCAGTATGATGATGATTATGTTCTCCAAATAGAAGCTAATCTTGCAGACAAATCAGCAGCTAGTTTGTGGAAGGAGGAAGTTCATTTTCAGTAGCTCGAATACAATGTTTAGCCATCACATATAGCTATGGAAATGACGAGGAAAGTGCAGCAAATTTTGAAGCAAGTGAAGGATCTTTGCCTTTTTGTTTTGCTTCGTTTCAGTTCATCAGAGACAACATTCATGCAATCAGAAATCAACTGTTGACAAGTTTCGATCTTGACCATCTTGAGGGCAATGAAAACCTTGTTCAAGACTCTTCATATCCAGAGTTGCAGCCACCGAATGACATTGATTGTCAAGTTGCAAATGAAGACTTGGAAGCTGGACCATATGATCAAATGATGCCAGATGATTCCGTACCTTTTTGTTTTGAATCATCTCACTCTTTGAAGGGAAATTTGCATAGTACATCTTCAATAAAGGATAAGCAGCCTATAGAAAATTATGCCATCTCATTAGAACCAATAGAAAATGGGTCGCAACAGTCTTTTCAAGTTTTTCATGATCCAATAGCTGATGTGTTGGATGATGTCTACTGTCAAAGTCCTTCTCTTATTTGTGAGTTTGACAAAAGTATTGATACAAACTTGATCTGGAAGCCAGCTTCTTTGTCATTTTCAGCAGGAGTCTCATCACAAAGCTCAGATCAAAGTTTGCATTCATGGTATGAGGAGAAGAGAAGTAATCGATTGGATGAGCTCAGCCCTAGTGTGCATGAACTTCAAGATCCTTATGTAGTGTTTTTGGAGGCAGATGGAGAATCCATATGATTGAACAGATCTGTTTCCAAGTTGTCATGGGAGTTGCCTTTCAGTAGTTCTCTATTGTTGTTCATAAGCAAGCACTTGTGGAGAATGCAAACAGCAGCTAGAATGCTTACTTGGTTGCATTGGTTGTTTCATTTCAATTGATCAGGTGATGAATGGAACAACTAGAGTAGGTTGTATTGAATAAGCTCCATTTTGAGCATATTTTCTATTTTGTCATTTTTGTTTTAGTCTTGTGTCATTTTTTGTTTCAATCAATTTAAAGATAGTTTTAGCTGAGTGTCCAGTTTCAACTTTTGAAAGTCTTGTTTCAGTTTTGAATTAGTCAGTTCAACTATGAGTCTTGAGTCAAAGTTTCATTGTAATTTGTTTTTGGGTGTTTTGAAGTTATTGGCTCCATTGCCCAATGAATGAAGGCACTTGTCTACTCTCCCAAAGATCTGCGGTTCTTGGCACCTCCAAGGAGCTACCATCCCCATTGGAGCCAATGTTAGTGTAAGTCTTTTAAGCCTTCCACCAGTGATCAAAAATGCTCTTACAAAGTGATTTTAAGGTTTCTTGGTCAAATTTTGTCATTTCAGTGAGTCTTCAAGCAAAATTTGGTCACTAGGTATTAGGTCTAGGGTTTGCTTTCACTCCTTTCAAAGTTGTCCAAATGTCAGTCCATGTCACCATTCCGATGAGTGTACCATCATTCGGAGGGTTGTCATCATCATGTCAGGCTACAATGAGTCATTTTACACCTTCTTCATGCTTCAGTTGTGCCTAGGTAAGGTTCATTTCCCTCTCCTAGGGTTTTGAAGGTAATTTCTCTTGGATGGTCAAATAATTAGTGAAACTTGTATCCTGATGTTCATACACCTTCCCCTATCCTTAATGTACCTTATTGAGCACTTCCCATCACTGATATCCCTCAAATTCCTCGTTTTCACACAAACCCTAGTTTCTTGCTACAATTTAACAATTTTCTAGGCTAATCCTATGTTTTGCCCTTTTGGACCGCTTCCCCTCACTCAATATTTTAAATTCCACTTTCCCCTAATTCCTAACATCCCTCCCTACTTCCAAAATTTTCTTAAGTATTTAGAAGCCCCTTATCCCCTTCATTTCACTTCATTTCAACAACTCCTCTATTCCACACATCAAGATAGGTTTTACTCCAATGATGTCTCTGAGCAAGAAAAGATGAATTTGGGAAAACTGAGAGAGGGTTTTGTCCAAAATAGGCCAAGGAAGAAAAAAATCCTTCAATTTTTACACAAATGTGATGGTTTTAGAGAAATGTCAAAAATACAGTTGCCTCTGGGGAATTGCTGCACCTCTGAAGTGACGTTGGGAAAATCAAGATTTATCCTATATTGGTTGGCGAAATGACTTCCTTGATGAGTCAAATGATAATTAGACACAAATATATTTCCAATGAGCTATCATGAGCTCAATTTGGAGTTGAGAAAGACCTTCAAAAGTTGATTGCAACAACACTCTACCTTTAGGCAGCCCCATTTTTCACATTTTGACCAATCTTAGGAGATTTGACTTTTGGAAAAGAAAATTAACTCCAAATTGAAAAATTAAAGTTTTTTTTGAAAGTAGACTCAATAAGATTTCCAACGAGCTATCTCTTGCCCAATTTGGACACCAGGATGGCCTCCAAAAGTGTCCCGCAAAAAGTGTGACACACCTAGGTTAGACCGCGACGCACTCATCTGGCACAACGCATTGGGCAGTGATCTGCAGTGTATTTTTAAAACGTGCGTGACGCATTGAGGCAGCATGGTGCACTTGTGAGGTGGCATGGCGCACAAGACTATAAGGCCAAAAATTGCTCACATCTTCGTCAAAGACTCTCAAATTGCTAAATTCTTCATTGCCCAAGTAAGTTAACACTCCTTCATGGCCAATGAATGAGTTTGTCTTAGTGTTTATGGTGATTTAATGGGAAAAAACTGAAACCCTAGCTCCTTGCATTGCTTTTTAAATAACATTTCCTAGGGTTTAAAAACTTGTATTTTCACTGCTAAATTCCATTCCTATCATTTTCACTCCCTCACTCCCTCACTTCATTTTCTCCCTCCCTTTTCATTTATATTTACTCATTCCATATTCTCGATATCCCTAAGACTACTTACCCTAATCCCTAATCTCATTACCCCAAACCCTAGTTTCTATCCTAAAACCCTAAATATCATTCCCTAAACCCTTTCACTCCCCAAAAACTCTATCAGCAAATCATCATGGAGCTCAAAAACATGAAAGCAAACTGACAAGCTGCCAAGAGGAGGAAAACCAAGTTGATAACACTTGAACAAGAAATTCAAGCTGATCGTGAATCTCGCTCGAGAGGACAAACTTGCACTTAGAGAGGATGCTAGAGAAGGCCAACAACAAGAAAAATATGTTGTGGAACATGGCATACCACTACTTGGCAAGAAACAAGGTGTGCCAAGTGAGAATCAGGATTTTGAAGGCCAAGTTGAAGAAAGCCATGAGGAAGAGAAAAGAGAAAGATAGATTCCAAATCTTCGCTGAGGCTTCCTTATCCCAACATAGCACCTCATGAGGAAAACTCAGCCAAAATTTCAAAAAATTTGGGGAACATTTGGCAAATTTTGAAATTTTGGCCTAAAAAATAGGTTTTTTTCCCTGATGCGCCGCGCCACTTGGCACACACTTTTGCTAGACACCTCCTTTTGAGGAAAACTTAGAATTTTTGGATTTCTAATGGAAAATATGAATTCCCTCACATGGACAAGAAATTTTGACAGGTTTTGAGCTTCCAAAAAGGTCAAAAACACCTCAAAAATGAACTTTCTGCCCCTTTTTGGACACACAGGAAGTAGTGTTGGGAGAACTCATTTTTGGAGGGGCAAATGAAGACCAAATTCCGAAATTCCACTTGTTCTGGAAATTAGATAGGAATACCTTTCCAAAAAGTCCACTTGGAGTAAATTTGGACACCGCAAAAACCTCCAAACGTAGCTCCAAATTAGCGTAGCGCATAGGGAAATCAGCGTGGCGCATAGGATGAAATTTGTTCATTTTGGCCAAAAAACTCTGTTTTTCACCTAGTTTCTACACAGTTTGACTTTTCTCTTTCTAATAGTCAAATTCATGATGTAATTTAATGTGAATTGATGTAATTATGCTAAATTTTCACTCATAGAGTTAGATTCATCATGAAAAAGTAGTCTGCAACCGAATGAATCAGTTTCCTAGGTTTTAGAGGCATGTTGTTCCACTGCCTACTTTCTAGTTCTTAGTTTATATCTTGTTCAAATAGCTCCTAAACTCATGAATTAGACCCCTAAAGCCTAGCATGATTTGTTTTTTGCATATATCTAGTAGTTTTTTAGTCATTTGTAAAGGTTTGACTCTTGTGAATGCTCTGAGCATTATTGTACACTCATTTCAGCAGTTTGGCTAAGGAATAGACCAGGGTTTGCAGTAGTTTATGAGATTCTTGTGGCAAATTTGATTTGGTATTGTGTTTCCTTCTATAATTGCAGGTTTATAGATGTTTTATGTATGTCATTATCTCTCTCTGTTCATATTAACTAAATGAAACAAGGACAATGGTAGAATTCATTGAGTTGCAGTGCTCTACCTAGGGTTTTGTTTAGTTATTTATGTTTTTAGCTGTTTGAAAAGGATCCCTGATACTTTCATGCCCTCTCCAACTCCTCACCAGTCTAAAAGTTCTCCATCTCACTCAATTTGAAATGCTAAATCTACCTCGCCCCATAGAGATCTCTGCAAGACTGTGTCCATTCCCTGGACCCAAATCTGCCTTTCACATTTGAGCCAACAAACCAACATTAAATTCAATCAAACTCCTCTGAGCATATACCTAGCCTAGAATTAGTCTTTACATCAGTCATATCAAGCTTTATTGATCATATTTTCCTGAGATTGACAAGGAGAGAGCCCTCTCCCAACTTGGTAGGGCTAGCTACCAGGTTAAGGATGTTTTGATGTTACCATAGATCCTGCCTTTCTTAGCCTGAGGTAGATTTAGTCCCTAACACCCGTAAATGGTGATATCAGATATCTATATGCTTGGATCGATCATGAAACAAAATATTCTCAGGGAGCTTGATGCAACTCTAATTATTATAGTATATCACAGTTGGATCCATCATCCAACTAAACAATCCAACAAGTATCTTTCTCATCTATATCACCTCACATGTTGATCGACTTATAGCTATGTATTCTTCTTCTATTGAACTGAGCACGACACATATTTTTTCTTGCTTCCCCAGCTACGAATACAACACCATAAATTCCACTTGATGTATTCTTTCATTCTGATAGACTCCCTTCCTAATTTTCATTTGTGAAGCCACATAAATTCACTCCCTTTGTCCGTCTGTACCATATTCCAAACCAAGTAGTGCCTCTGAAATACCATAAAAAATCTTATATGCCTTCTAAAAGAATTAGGTTGGCCTCACCATAGATTATGTTAGCTGGTTGACTACATAGCACATATCTAGTCATGTTTTCACAAGATAAATGAGTGAACTCACTGGTTGTTGATAAATTCTATCATCCACTTCCTCATCTGAATTGAGATCCTGCTTCCTCGAGTTGGTCGCTACAGGTGTCTCCATGTGTTTCCAATTGTCCATGTGGAAGTTTTATGGCAATATCACTTACATATTTTCCTTGAGAGACAAAGAGTTCCCCATCACCTTGCCATACTTCTAACTCGAGGAAGTAGTGCATAAGACCCATGTCCTTCATTTCAAATTCCATTGCAAGGTCCCCCTTGAAATATTTGATCAACTGCTCATCACTAGTGAAAATAAAATCATCAACATATAATACAATAATATGAAATTTACCTTCTACCAAGATATCACAAAGGTTTGAATCTGCTTCACTTTTGGTGAAGCCCAAACGGTGTGATAGTTATCATTCCTAGTGTACCAAGTACAGGGTGCTTGTTTGAGATCATACAACACTTGCTTGAGTCTATGCACATGATACTCTCAATAAAATGTCTCAAAACCTTATATTTTCTTGATGTACACCTCCTCCTTAATAACCCCATTGAGAAATGATGTTTTTACATCGATATGGTGGATCTTCCACCCCATCTATTTAGCAAGAGAAATAATTGATCTAATGGATGATTACCTTGCTATAGGAGAAAAGGTATCCTCATAGTAATTTTCATCAACTTGAGAGTATCATTTGGCCACAAATATGGCCTTGTACTTCTCTATGATTCTGTTTGCTGCAACCTTTACCTTGAAAATCCTTCTCGAACCCACTACTCATTTATTTTCTAGTCTTGGGACCACTTCCCAAACACTATTCTTTACAATGGATTCATATTCCTCCAACATTTCATCAACCCATACAAATTGCTCTATTTCTT
Organism: Pinus tabuliformis; assembly: GCA_031772625.1. NCBI lineage: Eukaryota > Viridiplantae > Streptophyta > Pinopsida > Pinales > Pinaceae > Pinus > Pinus tabuliformis. Next base: position 659,010,987 of record CM062817.1, read on the forward strand.
CTTTGAAAGAGGATGTCTCAGTCTCTACAACCTTAGTCATTAGAGTCATGTATCCAGTGTACCAATCAGGTGACCTTGTCTTCCTGCATTGATTTGAAGGATAACCCACATCCTCCCTCACATCCTACACAAGTATCTCAACTTCCCTGGTTCTTTTTCAACCTTCTTTGGATGATTATGTTTGAGTGGCTATCTCCACTCTTTGCTCCTCAATTTTTTGCTACTCCACAACTTCCTGAGGTTCCTCCTTTGGAGCTAAAAGCTCCTCTTCTAGTGGGATCTGAAGCTCCCTTTCAAGAGAGCACCACATTGCTTTCTCCTCATCAAATTTCACATCCCTTCACAGAACTGTCATTTTGAGGGATGGCAAGCAAAGAAAATAGTTATGAGGAGTTTATGTGTAACTGAGAAATACCCCTGATTACGCTATTGATTCAATATTCTTCCTTGATTCTTTGGAGACATGGCAGCAAACAAAGGCTTCAATAATCTTGAATCCGACTTTCTGCCCGAGAAAGTCCCCTTCAGAGTAATCATGCCCAAAATTTGATGAGGACCATGTTTCTACAAATAGAATGTTGTATTGCATGTCTAAATGCACAAATGCATAGTTATAGATAGGATTTCGTCATACAACATCTCCCTCATTGCTCATAAAATACTATAATTATTTCTCTGAGCCACCCCATTCTGTTATGGGTTGTGTAGCGTTGTCAATTGTCATCGAATGCCTTTGTTCACATAGAAATTTTAAATTCATTTGACACGTACTCACCTCCATTATCAATCCTAAGAGCCTTCACCTTATTCTCAATTTATTTCTCAACTGATGCCTTGAATTCTATGAACTTGGAGAATGTATCCTCTTCCTTTCGCTTGAAGAAGATCCAGTACTTCTATTAGAAGTGATCAATAAAAATGACAAAATATTTGTGATTGGTAGTGGAGGCTGTCAAGAAAGGTCCACATACATCAAAGTGGATTCTTCCAATGACTGCATGTACTTTTTTATCCTAATCATGGAATGTGGATTGTGTGTACTTCCTCAATGTACGCCCCTTTCATACATCCTACTGCTCAAGTTCTCCTTTGGGGAGGCTAATGGTTATTTGTTGCATAATCTTCAAGGTGTCATGATTCAAATGGATTAGTCTTATTTTCCAAAGTTCACCGACATTGCGACTTTGCACCTTCTCCACTTATGTGCCTAATGCAGCAAAATCTTCCACATCTAGATTATATCGTTTCTTTACACAAACCTTGATTTTATTCTCCTGTCCCATATCTATGTGTCTTAGGAATGTTTTTCCCTTTTTGAAGACCACATCATAAACATAGTCTTCCAAACCACAACAGAGATGAGTTTTTTCTTTAGGCCTAGAATGAACATGACATCCTTGAGCCTAAGAGGGGAGCAGGACTCCCTCTAAAAGGTGCATGTACCAACTTTGGTCGTGCTATACCTTTCGTTGTCTTCCATCTCAATGTGAATTTGCAAATAATTCTCTTCTAGGTCATTGAAAATATATCTACACCCTATCATGTGCAACAATGCACTTGATTCCAAGTACCACATGCTCTCCATCACTGTGTTGGACATGCATGTGATAAGGGTAAAGTAAAGCTTGAACTATCAATCCAAGGGTTCACCTGCTCCTCCTCCTGAGATATTCTTTCTTACCTTTTTTCATTGACACTTCACAACATAGTTCCTAAATTCACAACAATGGAAGCATTTAAGTTTGGACAAATATTTCTTCTTTCCCCCTTAGCTGGACTCTCGTTTGGATTGAGATTTCTTACCTTTTCCCTTCTTTCCCTTTCCAACAAATTAAATTTTTTCTTCATCCTTTCCCTTAGATGAAGTCCCATCTCTGGTATTCCGCCTTATTTCCACTTACACAAAATTGGACCATAAGTGTTCCCAATGTGGTAGTTTCTCCCTCTCATTCACTGAATCTTGGTAGTTATTCCAGCTCTTTAGCATGCCTAGAAGGGTTAGGCTTATCAATTCTTCTTCTGGAATATTAACACCAATGCAGCTAATTTCATCACGACATTATGTGAACCTGCTCAGATACTACGAAATATTATCATTCTTCTGCATCTTGATGCTTCGAATTTTATTCCTGTGGTCACTACTACTCTCGCACAATTTTGTCAATGATTTCCACATTGCGAACAAAGTTTCTTTTCCATGGATATTTGAGACAATGTGACCTCGTACTCCCTCCAATATTATTCACCTCACCTTGGCTACATATTTCTTCCACTAATAAAGGTTTTGGACATCAAATTCTAGTGGTTTTGCAAGATTTGTCTTGATGTATTCTAGCAATCCATTGTCATTCAATACCAACTCCATGTGATCCTTCCATGTGATGAAATTAGAGTTACCTTCCAAGGCATACTTTAACCTCATTCCATTGAAGGCCGTCTTTTGAGCTTTGAATAAATCATGTTTCAATGAACTTCAAATTTGATCCTCCTAAGAAACAACTTATAAATCCATGTTCTAATGTGAATCCTTGTCTAATACCGTGTAGAAATTATGGTGTATATTCACAACTTCTCATGATTTTTTTATCAAAATCACAAGACACAAACCTAATCTATTGCTCCGCGGAAGTTAATTCACAACTTATAACAAAAAATTTATACATGAAATAAGAAATAACACACATGCACACAATATTTTTATTGGGGAAAACAATATGCTAAAATCATCAACGCCTTCTTGCATTAATCCGATGAAGAGAGATCTATTACAATTCCTTTTCTCAATTGAGCAGAATCTGCATGTGAATAACCTATCTCTCTTCTCACTGAGAAGCTATGACCTAGAATTAGTCAATTTCTACCTCTACTTGATCCCCTATTTCCTTGTGCAATTCCTTGAGAAATTAGACCTCTATTATTTAAAAATTTCTCCAAAATGGATTGCGCAATTCCTTAGGTCGATCATCATCTTGCATGCAAAATTTGTACACTCGAAAATAGTCTACAAATGATGTTACATTGCCTTGTAATCTCCACCTCAACTAGGTAACTTGAATTCTCTACATGCACTAGCTATTTTTGGTTGATTTATTAGTTAACTGGATGTTCATTGAGTTAGACTAAAGTCCCACTACACAAGTGACCTTCCACTAGTTCCTCCAATAGTTGAAACTAGTTTCACTGAAAAAGACTTGGGATAACTGACTTTGATTACTACAAATTAGAAATCACACATGTTTAACTGGACTCTAACTCCTCCAACTCAAATTTACTTAGTAAACTGGGTGACACAAGCCATGTCACACAAGTTAACTGCATTCAAGTTGTCTATTGATGTGGAAATTCGAATTTTCTCAATTTAATCGAGGAAAAATAAAAATGAGAATTTATTGCTAGATTTTTCAACATAGAAGTTAAATGACATTGGACTTCATTATTTGAATCAATCCAAGTACATCCCTACTAGAAATGAAAGTGGAGCTGCTAAATAATAATTTTTCTCCATAAGAAGACTAAGAAATACATGCCCCTAGTGGAAAATTCGAATTGGTACTTATACAAATTGATTCGGAAACATCTCCCCAGAAAGGAGTTAGTTTTCCCCTGCAAAATCCTTCAAAAAGTGGATATGGTTCACAATAAGAGGATTCTTCATTTAATGACGTGGAAAACTTTCCCAAATTTTCTCAATCAGTGGAGTTGCAAAATCTGTCAATGATTTCATGATATTTAGTTCTTTTATTATCCAATTTTATTCCATCTAGGGAGAAAATCCCTATATTATCTCATTTACAATTTACTGAATATTCTCTCAATATTATGCAAAAATAAATAATACTAGACACATAATAAGCAAGGATGAATTAAATTCCCAAGGATGCATTAATACTACAAATTAACTATGTAAAGTGCAAGTAAGGGGGTCACGTGCATATTTTAGGTGTCTAGAAATAATAAAATGGGCCTAATAAAATATAAATTTTTTGGGCCCATCAAGTCCCCCCTACTAGAACTATTTCTCATGCCTAAGAAATTCAATCCTTTTCCTTCCAGTTATCCTCCACTTGCCTCTATTATTGTAGTTTCCTTGGCTTCCCTTTATACTTCTATGTCTACTCTTCATGTTGCTCCACTTCCCACTCCTCTAACTGTTGTTCTACATGTTTCTCTAACATTTTCACATCCTTTCTACCATCTTAGTTTTCTAATGCCGCTTCACCTTACAAAACAAAGGATTTCTTGGAACTCATTTCTAGATTTTTTGTCCCAATGCATTCTTATAGGTATCACATTCATTGAAACGTATTTTGAATCGTATAACTTATATTATTGAATTTATTTGTATTTCTTCGATCACACAATTTTTTTGCCACAGAGGTCTAGGTGTCCCTTATGCTTCCCATAAATGACTATGAAGGTTTCTCTTGATATTTTTCCCTCCCAACCTTTGTGAAAACTCCTTTCATAGCATGATTTAGTTAGGGGAAGGAAAAAATGCATGCGCAACTTACAAAAAAGGTCCATTTTCCTATTATCATTCTCAATTCACAAGAAATACTCATACTCCAACTTTGTTTTGTTTTTAGAGATTTGCTATAGGATGTTATGAGGGAAACAATTAAACAATTGTGTAGGCTTCTTGTCCACAGGAGGTGAGGAAAAAAACGTATTTACCCTTCCCTTGGAGGTTCCTTTGTGAACCTATGGTTTTTTAGCTAAAATTGCTCAATATTGGGATCTTTCTCTCCCTTATGGACAATACTTTAGCACCTTCGAGCAATCTTGTAGCACACAATCTAAATCCTATAAAAAATTGCCTCATTCCTATAGCATAATTATTTAACCCATATCTCTGAAATGGTAGATCTTTTTCCCCTAATTTTTTTTAAGCCTATTACCACCATCTATATGCATCTCCCCATAAGAAATCTTGGCTAAAAAATGCACAAATCTTGTGAAAAAAAAATGCTTGTAGGTGATGTTATCCAATTTGTTGAAAAATATGCATTAGAATTTGCTGATTTTTTTTAACATGTTACCATATTTTTAACATATATGGTAAAAAAATTTCTTCCCTATGTACTTTTCTGTAATCTTATAGCAACACATAAGTTTCTTGTAGCAGCTAGAGGACAACGAAAAAAATTAATGGGAAAGGCTCAAAAATTATGGATGAAGGTTGAAAATACATAAGGTGGATGGAAACAAGGCTAATGGTGATGAAAACGAGGTTGGTAGTGATGAAAATGAGGTTAGTGGTGACAAAAATGAGGTTTCATAAAACAAGGTTGATGCTGATGAAGACTAGGCTAGGTAAAGATTAAATTTGTCCAAAACATTAGCTTGTAGATGACTGCCGTTATTGACTCCTGATACTCGAACACTCAAAAGCGACATTATATTTTACTCAAGAAGCCCAAATGATATGTTACATACTTTTCCTATGTGTGGAGCGTCTTTATAGTGTCAATGCTTTGGATTGAAGACTTGTTTTGCAAGAGTTTTTGGAGCTAAAGACTGTGTTTCAGGTGTTGCATGAAGGCCTGATTCTTCATTGAAGATTGATCTCAGCGGTTTTCTTATTCATAGAGAGTGCTTGGCTTCATGGTTGGATCTTCTTGTCCTTCTTGCATGACCATCCAACCTTATTTTTCATTTCATTAGAGCCTTCTTCAATGTAATTGATGATGTGAGGGCCCTCCTGGCCTCTTTTCTTCAATTTTCTAAGTAGTGGTGGTTTTGTTGGGATTTTGAAGGTTTCTATAGGAAATGAACTTTCTTGTAGTAGTGACAAAGACTCCATAAAATCACCATTTCTTGGATCTCTTGTTGTTGTGGGTACTTAATGGAGATCGAGTAACGTCATGGTATAAGTATCCATGGCTAAAACTTTATTTTTTTCTTTAGTAAAAATGATATCCTTGGCTAAAAGCATGAAGTGGAGGGATCAAATGCTGACTGTGATGAGGAGGTTGAACCAGTGCATGAAAAAACGCCAAAATTTGGAAGTGGTGGAAATCAAAATGAACTTGATTGGATTGATGAGGAAGGCGATTAGGAGTGTCAAGATGCCTTTATTTTCCTCAAATGATGAATAAAACTATATCATTTTTTTTTTGTGTAAATAGCCTAGAAATGTATGGGGAAAATTTAGGCTAGAATTGAAAGCGCTCGCATTCCAATTTTGATTTGGGGGATGGATAGGATATTGATTTAGAAGGAAATTGATGCCTTCCGCAAGTCAAGTTGGAAAGAAAAAGTTGTTTCTATAGCGTTTTTCTAAAATAAACCTGTAAATGAGACTACAATGAGCTTGGAATGATGGTGTAGGATGGTGGGAGAAAACTTTTGGGAATCGGGATTGGTGGGAATAATATTTTTGAGTTCAAAGACACCTTCCTCCCCTTCAAAAATACAGAAATTACCCCTGTTGAGTCTTTTTAACAAGATTGTTTGTATCAGGTAGCATGATAGGACAATCTTGTAGCATTTCAAGACTATGCTTTGAATGAACTAGAAATTGATGAAATGATAGAAGAAAAGGTGTTAGGCATGGAATCCCCCCATAACAGGTTTTTGGGGCTCAAAGCCCAAGTTTTGGTCAGAGATGTTGTAAAACTCTACAAAATGTGGGCGCAGAGCGTGAAGTGTACAATTGAGTCATAGGGTGGTCCGCCCTAAACATTGTATTGTAAGATAGTGTAAAAGTCGGCCTACCCATGGTCTGTGGACCAAGGGATTGTATAAATAGAGTGAGGTTCTAAGTTGTAAAGGAAGTTAAGTCAGGATGAATAGATGAATAATGAAGGAATGGTTCGAGCTTAGAGTAGAGTTATAAGTGTCTCGGGTCGTATTAGTAGGAAGAGGCTCTGCAGCTGAGTGCGTAGAGGCCTAGTAGAGTCCGCAGCTGAGTGCGCGGACCCCTATAGCTGAGTGCTCAGGTGGTGTCGGGTTTGTAAGCGAGATTGAAGATTAAGAAAAGAGAAGTTGATTTCTATTCCTGTGTATTTGTTGTGTATTATCTTCTTTATGTTTGTATTCGGTTATGTATTGCACACACTGATAAATTGATATATATGTTGTAATAACCATAAATATTACGCACACAAGTTAAGTAATCGGTTAATTAGCAAGGATCGTGGGTATTATATGGGTCGCACCCCGAGTAGAGTTGCGCGGAAGCCACACCGCAGGTTGTGAAGGGATCACAAGTGTGCCTAGTGATAGGTCAGACCGCGGACCTCCAGAATCCCATTAGGAATCCCTAGGGTACGAAAACCTGGTTCTAGCATGCTCCCATACTACTTCGAGTGAGACCTCAGTCCACGCTCCACGAACTATTGCTGAAAGGGCTAGTAGTACCAGGATTTTCTTGCCTAAATCACCTCTGAACCTGGGTTAGGCCCCACTAAGCCAACAAATGGTTCCGTTGCCAGGACTAGGATCTACATAAGGATGTCTAATGTCGTGCCACTAGAACCCAAAAAAGAAAGAAATTGAAGAGTGGTTGGATAAGAAGATTCATGAGTTCGCGGCATAGGAAAATAGAAATCTACGAGTATTTAAGGAACAGTGGTTGGATAACTACTTGTACACTAAAATTCACGAGATTTTCTTTACATCTTTTCCTTCAGACCTTTATCAGTGGATCGCGAAGTTAGCAGACAACCAGGAAGGTGTAGGCTCAAAAAACCGATAGTGTGGACTCCGGAACTACTGCGTATACTGGAAGCCTCAAAAGATAAGATAACATGAGCTGTGGACCACTGGCTCAACCGGATAATAGGAGGATTTATCACTGAGTTTGTGGTAGACACGATCATCTGCTACAGCAAGGTAGAGTGACATTTTCTCAAGGGACCGCGAGGTAAGTATATTAAATCTTTGAACACTTGGATTAAGATGTTGTTGTGTGAAAAGTGGGTTATGCGAATGAATTAATGTTTGGGACTACACATAGTAGAAAGATCTACAGAAGTGGAAGTAGTGAAGAATTAGAAAACAGTCCCTTGATTTCACCCTCGCGGGAGAGCGAGGACGAGCTCATGAAGGTTTCTCTGAGAAGCATGTTCAGTTTGATAAGGCAGCAAATTCTGCATTTACCACCTCCACCCACACTGCCACCTACTTCACCCCCCTCACCTCCATCTCCACCCACTCCACCTCCGCCACCTCCACAGTTCAGTATGGCGAGCACGATCAAACTACCAGTACTCAAAGGAGTAGGGAATGAAGATCTGGACCAATTTTGGTTCGTAGTGAGAGCAATATGGGAAGCACAGGGCATCGCAGATGATAATATCCAAAAGGTTACACTGGTGAGCGCGCCGTAGGATCATGCATTAATGTGGTATATCAAGCATTCTACTGACCACCTGAACATAGGAATTGCAGAGATCCAGAATGCGTTGAATAGGGAATTTAGCAGGCCAACATTAGAGACATAGTCAATCATCAGGTTTAAAGAGATCGTGATGCTTCTCGGCGAGACCCCCAGGGATATGGAGCAAAGGCTAGAGAGTGTTATCCAAAAAGCCAATATGACGTTAACGGATGCACATCATCATGCATGGTTTGTGGCCTCACTCACACCACACTTAAGGACAGCCACTGTCACATCAAAAACTTTCCACCCAAGCCGAAGCGTTGGAGATGACAATGAGTTTGCATGAGACCCCCATACAAGACCCTAGATTGGGAGTCCAACAGATCCACATGCAGCTATAGAATCTATGTTTGGAAATTCAATGTTTGAAACAGGATAGGGCACCTTGGCTAGAGGCGCGCAAAGAAGTATGGTGCATAAAATGAAAAGGTCAAGGCCACGACAAATATCACTGTCCATTGTTCGTGAACTACTTGGAAGTAGGAAGGCCAATGCCATTAAGACCGGAGGCACAGGTGGGGTTGAGCATGACGCCTGCATTAAGGTGCGCAATCTACCAGATAGGAGGAAAACATACCATGGATAATTGTCATATGTTGTAAAAGTATACGCAGACATCCCAACAGTTTTTTTGTAATTTCAGCAGGTCAGTAGGCCATGAAAAATGCAATTGTTGAAGCTATGAACTAAAGATGGATCAGACTCTTGCCTACAGGGTGCAGGTTGAAACGTGAGCCCTCAACCCAAATGCAGGGATGGCGGGCGCTGGGCTTTAGGGGCGCGATCGAGGTCGAGGTGGAATGGGACCAGGGAGGGGTCGCAAACAGATAATCCGTTACAATTGCGGAGGGCCAAGGCATTATGCCCCTGATTGTACGAACCCAACTAGGATATCATGTTGGTACTATACTCAGTTTGATCATGAGGCAGAAGAGTGCCCTTCACTGATAGTGAAGATGCACGAAAAAGGGGTACTCCAGCCCCCATCGACCTCGAATTTACAAATGATGAGGTCTGAACCACGCGAAGAAGACCCAAATGTAAACATGATGCTCAGGAGTGGTATGACAATGGGAGATGATAAAGGGAAGTAGCCAAAAGAAAGAGTGTGGGTTCACAAGGCTCCTACAAAGGAACCTGAGTTTGATTTAGAATGCGCAAAGGAGACATTCATGGAAACTAAGAAGAGCTTCACAGAGGCCTCCACTTCAGGTACTAAGGATCAAGTAGAACCAGGTATGGATCCTTCCATGCTCACTACCTTTCTCGAGACATGCATGAAACTGTTGCACGACAACAAGGAAGTCAAAGGGCTATAGGAACTTATCACTAGGTGTGCGGGGTCAGGAGAACCACGTGTGGTTCGGAAAATGGGAAAGCATGCATTGCACAGAGGAAGGGAAATAAGGTTGACTACACAAATAGGTGAGTATGAAATGGATCAGGTAATCCTGGATCTGGGTTGGGACATGAATGTACTACCCATGCAAACATGGGAACGCATGGGCAGACCTGCGTTATAATGGTCCCCTATTCAGTTACGAATGGTAAACCAATATAAGATTTTGCTCATGGGAAGATTGCCAGGAGTGACTGTCGATATTGAAGGCGTGAGCGTGTAGGCAGATTTTGAAGTAATAGAGATTGTTGAAGACAAAAATCCCTATCCTGTGCTACTAGGAATAGACTGGGCTACCAATACGAATGACGTCATAAATCTGAAGAAGCGCAAAATGACCTTTGAGAAAAAGTCACTACGCGTAGTAGTAACACTGGACATAGCCGAGGGAATGCGATACACTGAATTGGTGCACGATGATGATAGTGATGACGATCTTGACTATATCTATAAGATAATTGCACAAGGGGAGGATTGGGTGAATTCAATTGCAGATGGAAGGATTTTGTGGGAGTGCAAAATCTTCTGCACTTCAGATTCAGATGAAGAGATAGAGCGATGGTAGAATCGGCTACACGAAGCAACAATGAACTTCAACACGATGATCAGGTCATTGTGTTGCATAAAATCAGAGGCAAGGGAGCTACCAACATATGATGGATTGTCAATGGTGGATGAATTTCAGAGAAAATTCGAAAGTACAGTACCAGAACAGCAGCGGTTCGATGCGCTGAAGTGGGAACTGCGCGCAACACCCGCATGATGGTGGGGTATGCATCAAGGAACTTTTGAAGACTAGCATGGATGCAGAAGGACGATGCACCTACATTTTGGAAAACCCCAGCTTCAAATGAAAGCCAATATAATGGGGCGGAATGACTTATGTGCCCAACTTTCCCAATGGGTACAGGCATATGCTGTACAGTCCACACAAGCGTTCAGCCTAAAGAATCTGAACAAGCCACAACAGTAGGAAGGGCGACATGTGTTACCATTTTTCCATGAAAAAGCATTCGATAGGATGTGCGGAGTGCTGAACAAGGTTTACTAGATGAGATGAACTGATTGGGACCTGCGCGTGCCAACAGTTCGATGGGCCTAAAGGACCATGTACAAAAGCCTGAGTGTGGAGATGATTCCAAAGATGCGGAATGGAGTCGCAACCATAAGTTCGAAAGAAAGGAACCTACACGTAATAGCCCCCACAGTTGGGACAGTGTGTGAAGACCAGAACAAAGAAATCACATGGCTATGCGAGGATGAACATATAATGATTTAGGAAGCAATTCGGCGAGGGAACCTTAGACTTTGCAAACTCGAAGAAGATTGGATACGTTTGAGGAAGAAAAGCATGTTGATGGATGCTGAGATCAAAAGATTGGAAAACGAGGTCATGAAAGCATATCTCATTGATAAACCAAGGATGACAAGGCAAGATACGGATGATCATACCACTGGGTTAGATGATTGTCGCTAAGAATTTATGACTCTGCTACCATGGCTAAGACCACACCTTACCAAACACAGTAACAAAGGGAGCACATCACATGAGGTAGAACACGCTACGCCGACTGTCGCAAAGGCAATTGAGGAGTGTCCACGGACTAGACTGGAAGCCGAATTGGAGTCTCGCACAGATGGTGCAACCACCTGACTAGCCATACGGAGCACAGTCTCAGCGCTCCAAACAGTTGAGAGAGAGCGCGGGACTCTAAAAGAATTTGTTTGGGAACTGCGCAGTGAGGAAGGTGCGTGGAGAATCAACATGGTACAAGGTTCACGCCCACACATGGGTGGTTGTTCTGTCACGTGGGTCAACTGGGAAGTAACCATTGATGTCACTGTTCATGACGAGATGTCCAATTTAAGGCAAAAGGGAGCAAGCAGCGGCCAATTAAGACACAAATTAAGAGCTAGATTTGGGACGATGTATTGCCAAGAACGCATTAATGATTCAGAAATGGGGGGAACAGTAAAATTCAATTTAAAAAGACACTATAAAACTCCCAAGGCTAGCCACGAGACAACACTTGTTCATTTGAGATTTGAGTTGTTACGAAGAGCACAGAGTGTTGAGCGCCAAACAGTATTTGAGCCCCCAAGTTCATGAACTACCATAGAAAATTCAAACGAGATGACAACTATCAAGAGAGGTGTCGATTTTGTACAAAGTACCACCGAGGAAGCCATGCAGAGCCCTACGGTAGGTGGAGGATGCACCAGAAATTCCGAAATCACCTTGGACACCAAGGCCCAAGAAGGATACATAAGCCGCGGGACCAGTCTGCATGTCCTTGTGAAATCTGTGGTTTGGTAAAATTTCCATGGAAGACAAGGGCAAGGATGTCAACCTTGACATAGATGATGAGGAGGAGGACCTCCAGGCTTTCGTAGAGGAGATAGAGGTGGATGAAAAAATGGAAGAAGACATCTAGCCAGTGTGCACTGCAGCAAAACTACCCAAGTATGTCCCTCTATGAAAAGGGAAAGCTAAAGTACCCAAGGATTTGTATGCCACTAAGAGTGCACTCCAAACCCCGCTCCTCCCAGATGGAATCTTGTTTGAAGGCTCGATCCCAGGCCGCGTGCCAACGATGAAATTTGAAAACTGGGACCTTGCAGACAACGAAAATTTCCCACATTTATAGATAGAGAACCTCATGAAACAGAGTAAGAAGGGACCAGTTAGTGTGTTAAAGCTGCAGAAATGGCTATGTAGCATGGAGAAGGCCGGGCTACTCCACCTACTATGGATTCCGCATTTTCACCGGGCACCAATCACGATCTTTGTCATCAAGTAGCTGCTTTTTCTAGTGCGTGATGGGTATTTATGGCTGGAGGAGCCTATTCCCATCGTAGCGGAACTTATTCATAGGATTTCTCGGCTTCCCTGTAAGGGAAAGGACCCCATGGAGATAACTAGAAAAAGCAGAGATTTGGTGCTTGCAGAGGCCATGAAGAAGAAGTATAAATTGGAAAAGAAGAAGAGAGGCTACATAATCCATGGCATTAAAGACAAAGGGGTGTGCGTAGCCACCCAACTGCTAGATGGAAAGGTGATGAGAAAATGCTGCAGAGACGAGGTACCTGCATCGGTCATTTCACTGGCAGAACAATGCGTGGAGGGGGTCCAACTCAACTGGGCTGAATTCCTCTGTGAATAATTTATAACCAACTGCAAGGAAGCTTCAGAGTAGGGCAAGACCTTCCACTACGTGTGGTTACTCTTGTCTATCTTACTGGTCACTATGGAATTGCCCGAGGACAGTCAGTTCCCTCCTATTGAACAGTACTTGCCAGAGGCTACAAAATATGCATTGCTCTGGGCTCCGAAGGATGCTAAGTGGATCCACGAGACTAAGATCTTCTAGGTTCTCATGGAGGTGAGCATCCGAATGTGGATTAACAGAAGGTTGTACCTATTCCCCCACAGTGTATAGCAGTCTGCAGAGCTTTGCAGACTTCAAGGCGGATATGCACAATGTGTATATCAGGGAGCGTAAGAATCCGGCGCAGAACTAGACCAAGATTCCTTTCATCGTAATTGATGATGCCATCTTCTTCATGCTCGACTCATGGCCTCCTGAGTGGCATGCCCCAGATCTGGTAGAAAGGGATAGATCAGTAGCACAGAAGCGAAAGGATGCAACCTAGTTGCGTGTTACCAAGTTGGCCCAGCAGAGGCGAAACAGACAAGCAGCCGCAGAGGTAAGGGCTGCTCGTGAAGTAGCAAAGGCAGCCATAGAGCAGGCAAAGGCCACCGAAAGAGCAGTAGCAACACAAGCAACAGGGGCCACCACGACATAGGAGGAAGGAGGCTAGGGCGTGTCACAGGACAGGGACTAGATACAACAGAAGGTGCGGACCCAAGAACAATGTCCACTCAACTATAACGGTCGCACATCACGGAGCGGTCAGGTCCATGAAAGAAGGCCAAAGCTTCCAAATTAGACATTGAGCCCATTACATTGACAGAGGGTGACCTCTATGACGTCGGTGACACTATTCACGAGGTCACCTAGGAAGTGTTGCAGGAAGCTATGATGGAGCAACAAAATGTGTTGGGGGCCATAAGGGCACAGCTATAGGGACTTCAGGTGTAGGCCACCCAAGAAGGAACAGTCACTTCCTACGGTGCTGCAGGTACATTAGCAGCAGAGAAGCTACTGCGCGCAAGAACGACCAACACCACAGTGCTACCGGAAGGAGAGCTAACAGTAGAAAGCAAGGAGGACCAATCCACGATGGATAGGATCAAGGGACTTGGCCTAAACTTGGTTGCCATTTTGCGGGATACATTATATCAGCTGCAGGATGGAGTAATAGTAGAACTCCATGCTAGGGAAGGACACGCAGTGCATATGCTCAGGGAACAAAGAATCAACATTGAGCAGCTAAGTCTACAGCACAATGAAGTGCTTGCGTAGAATCAATAGATGGAGCAAATAGTAGAGGAAGCATATCGTCGCGTTCCAGAGCTAGGAATCGCAACAAACCTACCATTTGGAGTGCGAATCCACAAATTAGTGAGTGGATTCCGCGAGGCGAAGGAGGAAGCAATGAGGGTACAAATGGACCTCAACCTTCAAATTGTCGAACTACGATTAAAGGCGCAGTCCTCTACACCCTTGGAAGTTAGGGAACAGCGCGTTAGCACTATTCAGAAAGAGTTTGAGGAGATAGGACAGGCACTACAGAACTGCACCGCTATGTTAGAAGAATCCTTCGCGGTCCTCACTTCATTACAGGAGGACCCTAACATACAGCGCCTGGAAACAGAGCCACATGAGCTTGAAGTGCAGTATGATAGTGTGTGTGGAACGACGCAGACAATTGTCCTGACCCAGCGGCTTGCGAAGCTACAACAGGCAAAGGTGTTGAAGCAACAGGTGGATTCCGCGTGGTAGAAAGAGGCAGTCCTTAAAGCACGTTTCCACCCTTGGATTGATGAGGCCTTCCTTATCACTGCAAACATCGAAAGAAAGCTCACATAGATGAAGGAGATGCATGCCTTAAGACACGGAGTTTCCCCTGACAGCGAGACTTCGGCTAAGAAAGTGGCACAGATCCAGCAGACTGTAGAACAGTGTGCTACGGACCTCCAGAAGTGCAGGATCGGTTGGAGGTGCTTCATGCCAAGATCGCTGCACTAGCTCAGTGACTCAGGACAAGTCACGATGATTGTGTTGGGGGCCTGTTGGGCATGGAATCCCCCCACAGCAGGTTTTTGGGGCTCAAAGCCCAATTTTTGGTCAGAGATGTTGTAAAACTCCGCGAAATGCGGGTGCAGAGTGTGAAGTGTACAATTGAGTCATAATGTTGTCTGCCATAAACATTTTAATGTAAAATAGTGTAAATTCGGCCTACCCATGGTCCGCGAACCAGGGGATTGTATAAATAGAGCGAGGCTCTAAGTTGTAAAGGAATTTAAGTCAGGATGAATAGATGAATAGCACAGGAATGGTTCGAGCTTAAAGTAGAGTTCTAAGTGTCTTGGGTTGTAGTAGTAGGAAGAGGCTCTACAGCTAAGTGCGTAGAGGCCTAGTAGAGTCTGCAACTGAGTGCATAGGGTGATATCGGATTTGTAAGCAAGATTGAAGATTAATAAAAGAGAAGTTGATTTCTATTCTTGTGTATTTGTTGTGTATTATCTTATTTATGTTTGTATTTGGTTATGTATTGCGCACACTGATAAATTGATATATATGTTGTAATAACCATAAATCTTACACACACAAGTTAAGTAATCGGTTAATTAGCAAGGATCGTGGGTATTATACGGGTTGCGCCCCGAGTAGGGTTGCAGGGAAGCTACACCACAAGTTGCAAAGGGATCACAAGTGTGTGTAGCGACAGGTTAGACCACTGACCTCCAGAAGCCCATTAGACATCCCTAGGGTGCGAAAACTTGGTTCTAGCATCCTCGCATACTACTTCAAGTGAGACCTCAATTTGCGCACCGCAGACTGTTGCTGAAAGGGCCAGTAGTACAGGGATTTTCTTGGCTAAATCACCTCTGAACCTGGGTTGGGCCCCACTAAGCCAAAAAAAGGTATGGAATAATGTTAGGAGGACTCCAATGGAAAGAGGTCAATTTACCCTTCCTTGACCCTTCTTGAGCAATTTTTACAAGAGCTAAGAAGCATAAGGTAGATTGTTCCTGACTTTCTGCTTGCATCACTATTTTTTTTCCTTATTTTTTATTTTGGTGGCACTGACATATTTCTTTTCCTTGGGCAGGTGGAGGTGTACCTGCATGAAAATACATAGATGCAACTAGAACAAGAAAACATATTCTTCTTTCATTTTCTTTGTTTTCCATTTTTTATTTAGGCCTACTGGCTGCCTTAGTGAGGTTTTCAACTAGCAGGTCTACCGAGGCACCCTAGAAGAGGTTTTCACCTAGGACATTATTTCCTTATTTTTTCTTTTTTCTTTTCTCTTTCTTCTTCTTTCAAACCGACTGACCACCTCATATATTTTTTCAATCAGTAAGCCAATCTTAGTTTCCTCAAATGAGGTTTTCAATTGAGATTTTATTTTTTATCTTTTTCCTTTTCTTCTATCATACACTATTTGAAAAATAAGAAAATCTCTTTCAAGTATATGAATACTTCCATTAGAGCCATGTGCACATCAATATGACATATAAACTCATGTGTAGGCTCCAAATATATGCTTTGGCACGTACTTGAATATGAGAGACCAACTTGTTTGACTAAGATGAGATCAAGAGTTTTTTAAGAAGAGTTTGTTGTTGCAAATCAATGTTTGTCTAGAACCATATTTTATTATAGTTGTGATGCCCTTGGTTCAGTTGCAAATTTGGATCACTTTCCGTGTCCTATTCTACCTTGACATTCACATATTTTTCTTTTTGTTGATTATTCTCTTGAACACATAGAGGATATAAAGGTAAACATGATGAAACTTTCCCAATCTCTAATTCTAATGTTTTCTCTCCATCAAATGTAGTCCATGATTCTTTGGTCTCCTCATTTGAATATTCTTTCTTTGGATGTTGTCCTTTAAAGACATCAAGGAAATCTATTTTTGGAAATAATTTTCCTCATATAAGATGAATAAAATTTAGATTAAGAGGAGTTGTTTGAAATTGTTGTACCTCAGCATAATAAGTGAGCCGAGTTTTATTATTTGGGTTTGGAAATAGTCGTACATGTAGTTGAGTTGGAATGAATCTTTGAGATGGATGTCGTTGAGGTCATGGTTGTGATGGAGGAATATGGTAGGGATAGAACAAAGTTGGATATGGAGGATATTGAGAAAAATATTGAGAATGTTGTGTATTTCTCCCATAAGGTTTGTGCCAACCTACTTTTCAAGGTTGGTTTTGGGGTTGAGATGGGAAAGGTTACCAAGGAAAGGGTGCATTCCAATTACTTTGAGATGGTTGTGCAGCACCTTGAAATTATGAATTAGGTTCTTACATCATAATAGGTTGACTAGGATGCCATGTTCTTATTAGAGCTATATAATAGAGCTACTTTGGTGATTGACTTGCTCCACTGTCCTCTAGTAAACTTCCTTCAACCTTAGTAATGATGGGAAATATTTAGTAGCATATGATTCTGCATGGATAACACAAATATCAACATTATATTATTTCTCATTTTGCATTCTTAACACATTTATTTGTTCACTTAGATTTCTAATAATTTTTGTTTTAAAGATATTAAGAAAATTTCCACGTTCAGCTTGATTTCTCAATATTTATTCTTCTTTAATTACTCTTTCCCTTCCTCTTGATATGCACTTGCATATTTCACAAATTTCTTTAGAAAATAATCGGTATAAATCACCGATAGTCATTAGATCAAGGAGATCAATACACTCATCCCTAATTGTTCTAAGTAAGAGGGTTTTTAGTGTGTCAAATCCTAAATGATGTAATGTTTCCCTCTTAGCATCTTTAGGCTCTCATCCTTTGCTTGAGTCATTCTAAATATTTCTTCTTTAAGATCATGATTTTCATATTTTTCTAGAAATATATTTTGCATATAATTAAATGATATGATTGTATCAGTACCTAAACTCATGAACCATTTAAGAGCTATATCCGTCAATGTTGGCTCAAATTTTTATTGTTTAATAAGTAACCATAATATTTGCAAAGTATTTCAAATTCAAAGAGAAAGGTTTCTAGATCCTTTGACATCATACCATGGAAGTTGGGAAGGAATGATTGAGGGATGTTCTTATTATAAACACTGATATCAATACCTTGGATAGTAAATCCAAGAGGATATTCCTCATTTTCATCATCTCCATCCATTTCTTCTACCTTCTCTACCACCTCTTCTTCTTTAACCTGCAAAATTGGAAGGTGATGCGGTTCTTAGTGCACAACGTGGTTAAATGGGGGGTTGTGGTATTGAAGATATCTATATCTATATCTATATATATATATATATATATATATATATATATATATATATATATATATATATATATATATATATATAGATATATATATATATATAGATATATATATTAAGAAAAATTGAATGAGAATGTTAATTCAATGAGAGCTGCCTATTCCATTTTTTTTATTTTTTTGTAGAAAATATGAATGTAGAAAAGAAAGAATGAATCATTCCAAGAACAAGAGAGTGCTTGCCTTGACACCCTCCCTGGCAACGTTGCCAAAAAATGGTGAGCCCCATTATTGCAACATTTTCCCAAGGACACCAACTTTAATTATCAATCCGATGTTCATATAAACTTAAGAGGTGTCGACACTATATGTGCAACACACAATGTGTCTTTCTTTCATTGATCTGATGCCATGTAGTGAATATCATGAAATCAAACACTAAACTAATTCTAGAAATTTAAATATTACTCTATTTTAAAGAAATGGAAATTTTTCCTTCTCAAATGTAAATTCTAACCCTAATTTTGTAAATGCAAAGGCTATACTACTTGTAGAAATGTAGACATTAAACTACTTGCATAATGTAAATGTTGCATTGAAAGGAAATCTAGTCTATGGAATGGAAATAACTGTGCTTGAAATAGAAGCCCTAGCTTAAGAATAAAGAAGAAAAACTAATATAACTTGCATGAAAGAAAGAGAATGTATTAAATCAATTAATTCCAAATACATTATATCCATTGAAATAGTTCATTAGATACTTCATGTGGCAATCAACAAAATCATTATTTTGCTATCCAATTCATAAATCTGTCCACTAATCGTAATTGTTGATATGTGTTGTAGGGGTGAAAAGGAAAGTACTAAGTGGTATTTAGTATTCCTAAATCATCATTTCAGAGCCTAGGCAACATTACTCAAGGAAAGGTGGAAAAAATCAAGCTTTAAGGGAAAATCTGGTCAGGTTTACATGGTGCTACAAGATGCTACATGATTGATGTACGATTGCCCTATTTTTCTACAGGATTGAATAGGTGAGAATTTTGAGGGATAAAACGATGATATCAAGGTGTAAAAGGGTAGTGGAATGTAGGATAAGTTTTTATGTTTCCCTTTCCAAGCTTAGTACCCTTCAGGGGCCCATCCTGCATAATGAACAATGCACATGGTGGCCTTCAACTAAACATAAATTTACTCTCGATGACCAATGTTTTGGAGTAGTTGTTTAGGTATAACTAAGGAGATGGTGGTAGAATAAAGAGTGTAGATGAAAATTATAACACTCAAAATAAATAGTAGTACTTGCACAACACAAACAATCTATGTTTTATACTTGAAAAGACAAAATACCTAGTTGTCCAACTAGTCTATCCTTTGAGTTATCTCACCAATGACCAAGAAAATCAAATGAAAATGAGATGGGTTAAAATTATTTATTAATTAGGGTTTCATAGGAATACAATAAAAGTGGAATCACTCAAAAATACCCCCATTAACATGTGATAAAAATTAGCAGAAAATTACTACTCTAAAAACCAAAAATTAAAGAACAGTGAGCTAGTCAATCTACCAAGTGCCTAACCTGATCAAGTGAAAATGCTATGGGGTAAATTTTTTTATTAACATGAATGTTTTTATGAATAAATACAAGAGGAAGCAAATAAAATTAACTTCATTAACATGTTTTAAAATTCAACAGAAACTTACTACTATTTTTCTACATGAGACTTCGAGAAATTCAAGAATTGTGAACTAGTAAACCAATCCAAGTAGCTTGATCATGGATATGACTTTGAATTTTTTTTATAATAATGAATCATGCTTTTACGTCTATAAATGACTTGAAAAAAACCTTACTTCAATCATTTAACCAATCTAACCTACAACAAAATAAGCATGAATACTAAATGTAGAAATAAGGGATGCGAGTAAAAGATACATTCAAAGGAAATAAAGAAACTGTACAATAGGGCTTTGAGGCTCCTAAGATGGCCATACCCAAGGATATGAAAATTACTACAAAGGAAACCAAGCTTTAGAAGCTAAAAATGACACCAAACTTCATTATTTGAATCAATCCATGTATATCCTTGCTAGAAATGAAAGTGGAGCTGCTAAATAAAAGGTTTCTCCACAAGAAGACTAAGAAACATGTGCCCCTAGAGGAAAAGTTGAATTGGTACTTATACAAATTGATGGGGAGAAACCTCCTTTAAAGGAGGTAACTTTCCCCTCCAAAATTCCCAAAAAGTGGATCTAGTTCCCAATAGGAGAAATCTTCATTTAATGAGAGGGAATACATTCCTAGATTTTCTCGATTAATGGATCTCCAGAATATGTCAATGATTTCATGATATTTAGTTCATTTATTGTCCAATATTTTTCCATCCTATAGTAGGGAGAAATTCCCTCTAATATATGATGCATAATTTACTCAATATTCTCTCAATATTTTGCCAAAATAAATAATATTAGGCACATAATAAGCAAGGATAAATCAAATTCCTAAGGAAACATTAATATTACAAATTAACTATACAATCTGCAAGTAAGGGGCTCAAGTGCATATTTTAGTTGTTTATAAATAGTCAAATGGGCCTATTAAAATATACAATTTTGGGGCCCATCACCCTCCTTAAATTTATCCAACACTATGGTTCTCACGGAATCCCCTAGCTCCTCATTACCCAAACTAGCAAAGGGAAGATAAGGAAATGCAAAAGAATCACCAGTAGAAAAATACAACCTATAGAAAGAATAAAGCGCATAATTTGTGCCAAATTAAGTAACCAGTAAATAGACCTAAAAGAAATCTATCAACAGAGTCATAACTATTAATAAGATGAATAGCGGGAGATTTCCTTTACTGTTTCCTAACACAAACAACAAAAATTAGAACGAATCATGCCTTGTTTGATTCAATACTTTGCAACCTACTCTTCAAGCCTATGAAATGAAGTAAAATATTATCGAGCCACCCACCCCTATCAAGAGGCCCAGAAATTACAAACTCCCACCTAGAAGAACAACAAATCAACCATAACTTTGCACCTTCTTGGGTATGAAACCTCCAATCTATCCAATTATCTGCCTTGCTACATTCCCCCCTTCCATAAATATTCCTCGGCCAAGCCTCCAACAACCTGTCTCAAAGATTTAAACTAGCATTCTCCCCAACACACTAGGCTATCGAGCCTTGTAGATGTATTAAACCATCCATGCAACTGATTATGGCCATCTTTTCCATCACATGCCCAACACCTCCTCTTACTGTTCCTCGTCATCCTTGCATGGGTGTATAAACAAGGGGATTTATGGCATGCATTCATCTTGAATGGGTGTATATTCAAGAATATTTTTAACATGAATTCACTTTCTTACACATTCCAAGGGTTTGGTTCCACATCTCACATCCTGTTGCTCAGGTGGGGTAGTTGTGACCTACCCTCCCCCCTCTCCATGTTAGTCTCCCCATTCGAGGATAATTTTTTTTAAACTAATAAAATTTAAAAAATATATATATTTATAAATATTCTAAACCTATAAACAAATAATATATTCAAAGTTAAGATATATATTATTTTACAGTAATTACTTTCTGAGAAATATTTCCCACAACCTATTTGAAGTATTTTATCTATTCAAAAAGTTATGATTAATTGTGTGACAACCCAAATCAATCTATATTATGTATGTAGTGTAAACATTTGGAAATTATAAAATGGATTGAGTAATGAGACACTTATTCTAGAGGGATGGGGTGGTTAATTGTTGAAATAATATTAATGTATAAAAAAATAAAATGAGGAATTTCAAAGGTGGATGGAATCAAAAAATATAAGAAGGGGCAAATAAGATAAGGGAGGAAAGTTAGAAAAAAATTAAGGAGTAGAGGGGCAAAAATAGAGAGAGAAAATTTTAACTTCTAAGAGAGGTTGAAAAGACGAAAGGAATGAAGATTTATGTTGGAAAAGGAGTTGGAAGAGACTAACAAGTGAGGAATTGATTACCTCTTGAGTCCCTAGTCACCCAGAGGGTGGATATTATGTTTCTAAAGAAATACCAAAGGGATGGGCTGGAGGAATTGATCCCGGAAAATTCATGGGGGACCTCTGGAAGTTTATTTGTTGTATTTTTATGTTACTGTTGGTTGTGGAATCCCAACATTGGATTGAACCACGGTGTTGTTCTTTGAAGGGTGGAGACTACTAGTCGCTAAAATCCCTTCATGTTTTATTTGTTTCAATTCAGATTGTGGGTGGAGGTACTTGAGTCCTTGGAGTCCATATTTCAGTTGATTTATGTATTTGATACTTGTAGCAAAAGATACCTCAACCTTTGGAATTTGGCTTCTCCGTGACAATTATAAGTGAGACTTGGATGTAGTTTTCTATGGTTGGGTGGAGAGTCATAGTCCTAGAATAAATTTCCCATTAATTTTGAGATAAGTATCCCTCATGTACTCTTGAAATCAAGAATATGTGTGTGTGTGTGTGTGATTATTCACATTCCTAGTAAAAAATGGTGTGTTGATGGAATTGTTTATAAAATCACTATATATGTGATTTACCAATGAGTTCTTTGTCACTGTGTAAAGCTGTTGGAACAACTTCTGGGTACAATTCTTATGTTCATGCAGTAACTGTTATGAAATATTTATTATTGCAGATAAATAGGTTGGTTTTAATTCGCATTACTATGCAATTTAGTGTGTATAAACTACAGACTATATGAGGATATTAAAGCATGAAATGAATGAGATGCATGATTTGATACATCATATTGAATGTATGGGTTAATCCAATTTGATGGTGTTGGGTTTCACTGGTAGACATGAGTGCCTAGTAGTGTTAAGAGATAGTGTAGAAATATTTTAAATCCTATGTTTCATTCCATATTTTACTTTTCTATAAGTATTGTTAGATTTGTTGCATGATACTTGGAGCCTTTATGATTGAAGGTAAGGAATTTTGATGCCTTTCATTATAGTGCATTTTATCATTTAATTGAGTATGCATGAGCTAATAAGGTACATTCACCTATTTGTTCATATAAAAGGACTTTTGAGCCAAAATAAATCAAGGTTTTTCTTTGTTATGAGATGCTACAACTCTCTGTATTTTCATGTAGATATGCACATGAAATGTTGTTAAAATTGTTATCATGCTTATGAATGAGCATTTATTGATTCTAGCCTTAATTTTCTTATGAATTTATTGACAATATGGTACTCAAAGTATTGGTGTACAGAAGAAGGATGGAATCTGGAGGAGACCCTGTATTGACTATTGGGTGTTGAACAATATCACTGTTTGGAACAGGTGTCCAATCCCACGAACTGATGACCTTCTTCACAAGCTTAAGGGGGCCAAATAATTCAACAATATTGACTTGAAGTCTAGTTATCACTAGGTACTAATTGAACCCTCTGATGTGTGGAAGATTGCCTTCAAATCCAAGGAGGGAACTTTTGAATGGTTGGTCATGCCTTTTGGGTTCACAAATGCCCTCGCAACCTTCATGACATTGATGGAATGCATATTATGACCCTTTCACAAAATCATTCATGGTGGTGTATTTGGATGACATTTTGATCTTTATCCAGAGTTGGGAAGAGAACCTCCACCATATTCGACAGGTCTTCCAAACCCTGCAACAACACAAGTTGTGTGCCAGTTTAGAGAAATGAACTTTTGGTATGACCGAGGTTCAATATCTAGGGTACATTATTGATGAGAGGGGTGTGCATGTGGACCTAAACATGATACAAGTCATTCTATAATGGCCAGCCCCAACCACTCTAACAGAGCTCCAAATATTTTTGGGCCTTTCCAAATTCTACCATAGGTTCATGTCGGGGTTCTCTCATATCACTTAGCCCTTGAGTCAAGTCACCAAGGGAGGAGTTGATCTAGGTGAATATTGGTGGCCACACATCTATTCCACTTGGACCGCCACCATTTTTTCTTTCAATTTTTCAGTTTTCTTATTTTTAGCACAATTTACTATTTTTGGCAGATTTTCAGGTCCTAAACTTCCCTAGTTGTTTTGAGGCCCTAAACAACGTTTTTTTGGGAAAACTAAGACCAAAATCGGTCTAGGACCCATGATGGTCATTCAAAAGTTGTAGTACTCGAATAGATATTTCTAACAAGGTATTGTGCACGTCAAACAAAGAACGTATGCCAAAGTTACGACCCCGGGAAGTTGATGTACCAATTTACCCAAACGGGGCCCATAGTTTGGCGCTTCATCTCCTAGGGTTAGGTTTTTGGATGTTTAGGGTTTTCCATTGTTTCTCAATAACAAATAGGCCTTTGAGCCTCGTTGTAACAAATTTCACAGGCATGTAGTTGCCACATCTATTCTCAGAGATAGGCTACCATCGCTCGAGGTAGTCTTATTTCCATTCTGTTTGTAAGCATATTTCAGAATTTGATATTAATGAAATGAAGTGTTATTTCTACTGAATCTTTGTATTTATGGTTATATCTATAATTTGTTGCGTTCCTATTTAGATTTGGATGAGTGGTATCAGAGCAGTCTTCTTTTTTTTCTATTTTTCTTTGCATGTCCTCAACGAGGTCGCAATATAAGGAATTAGGGCTCGATCTGGTTGAAAATTTACAAGATCAACCTCACAAACCCCAATGACTGCCCATGGGGAAAGAAAAGAAAGACGAGGGGTTAGGAGATCCTATCATAATATTTCTTGAGGAGGTCCTCGAGAAATAGAGGAACGCGATCATGGATAACTTTGCCCAGATCCTTCAATGGTTGCCCACTGGCGGTGCATCCACATCCAACAGCCACTCTGGAGACTCGACTCCTTTTAAGGTACAAGTAAGCTTTGACATTCCCATATTTTAGGGCCAAATAGATGTAGATGTCATAGATAAATGGTTAAATCTACTAGAAGGATATCTTTTTGTTCATGAATTTTCCAGCCAAAATAATATTACATTTTCTCTTCTCAAATTCGCACCCCATGTCAAGGACTGGTGAGAAACCTACTGCGAGTAGAAGGATGAAAGTAAAACCTCACTATTTTCAACCGTGCCCACTCAGAACTCATTTCAGGATGCCATCAAGGATCATTACTACCCTGTCGGGAGATATGAGGATAAATACATAAAGTGGACAACGCCGCGGCAGGGAAGGGACCAAGATGTGCCAGAGTTTACCAATGCTTTTCATACTCTTCGCATGAAGTTAGATATCAGGGATTCTGAGAAACATTTGGTACTCAATTACTATGGTTTCCTACATAGGTACATCAAGGACAAGATGGAGTTCCTAGACATCTCCTCGCTTGGCACGACATACCGATATTCCGTCAAGATCAAGCAAAATTTTCAAGAGAAGTGAGACTTTGGATATGCGAATCTGAAGCAAGGAAAAGGTGCCCTGTAGCTGCATAAAAAAGGTCAAAGTCAAGACGGAGTGGCATAGGAAAACCCATCAAATCCATAAGAAAAGAAAGTGGTGTGAGTTCCATAAGAGCTCCACTCACAACACATGTGAGTGTTGCACCAAGAAGTCACTAGTGGCTGAGCTGAAGGCTTAGGAATCAGATGCATGTTCTGACTTTGAGTCAGAACATGACAAGGAGAATCACAAAGGGAAGCAGATTATTGACACAGAGCCTAATTCTACCATTCCCACCATGAAGATCTAGAAGGAGGAACCTGAAGATCCAGAGGAGGAGGAGCGCCTATTCCACTCCCAGATGTGGGTAAAGGGTTCACCACTAGAGTTCATTGTAGACAGCGAGAGCCAAGAGAACCTCATTTCAGAAGAGGTCGTGAAGGGGTTGGGCTTACCGATCACAAAACACCCACAACCATACACCATCAGGTGGCTTCACCAAGGACATGATCTTCGCATGAGCCAGCAGTGCCACCTTCCATACAAAATCAAGCCCTTCACGGATGAGGTATTATGTGATGTTTCTCCCCTTGATGTTTGTGATGTATTATTAGGCCAAAGATACTTATGGAAGGGAAATGCCATGTATCAGTCAAGGCCTCGCGTTTTTATTGTTACTTTAGGAAATAACTTGTACAACATGATGGAGGTAGCACCGCCTACTCCCATCTCTTTGGTTATTGCAAAATAATGTAGTAAGCTCATTTCCAAAATGAGGAAATTTATTTTCCTGATGATATGCCCTCAAGAAAAGAAGAAGATGGTGGCCATGACCTCCAGACAGGGCCCCTCCACATGACAACAATAAATGGACAATGTCATGGAGGAGTACGAGGACATCTTCACCTCCCCCACCGGGGTGCCTCTGCACTCTCAAGTCAAGCACTCCATCGATTTGACCCCAGGTGTGCCATTTTCCAATGGACCAATCTATCGGTACTCCTTTCTGGAGAATGATGAAATCAAGAGGCAGATTTAGGAGTTGTTGTAGAAAGGTCACATCCATTCGAGTTCATCACCATGTGGGAGCTCGATCGTGTTGGTACAGAATAAGCATGGGACTTGGAGACTTTGTATTGACTATCAATTGCTGAACAACATCACTTTCTGGAATAGGTACTCGATCCCTTGGATTTATGAGCTACTCGACCAACTCAAGGGGGGAAAATATTTCAGCAAGATAGACTTGAAGTCCAGATATCACTAGATACCAATCGAACCCTCTGAGCTATGGAAGACTGCCTTCAAAGTGAAGGAGGGCCTTTTCAAATGGCTAGTTATGCCTTTCGAGTTGACGAATGCTCCTAAAACCTTCATGAGGTTGATGGATGACATATTGCGGCCATTCACCAACTCATCTGTAGTGGTATACTTGGATGACGTCCTGATCTTCAGCCAGAGTTGGGAAGAGCACCTCCACCACATCCGACAGGTTCTCCAAACACTACGACAACACAAGCTATATGTGCCTATTTGCAGAAATGCAATTTTGGCATGACCCAAGTTCAGTATCTGGGATACATTATTGATGAACGGGGGATGCATGTGGATCCAGCCAAGATGCAATTCATTCAAGATTGACTAGCCCCAACCACTCTTATAGAGCTTCGCAACTTTCTGGTTCTTGCCAATTTCTACCACAGGTTTGTATTGGGATTCTCTCATATCACTTGGCCCTTGAGTCAAGTCACCAAGGGAGGAGAGAAAGCAAAATTCTTTTGGTCTGAATCTGAACAGAAGGCATTCACAGAGTTGAAGCATCACCTCTGCGCTACACACGTGCTCACATTACCAAAATTGCAACAACCATTTGAAATCGAGACAGATGCCTCTGACTACGTTATTGGGGAAGTCCTTACTCAACAAGGGCATCTAGTGGCATATCACAGTGAGACACTTTCAGACACAGTCTAGAAGTATCCCACTTATGAAAAAGAGATGCATTCTATTGTGCAAGCCTGCCAACAATGGGAGCATTACATTTTTGGGAAGGAAATGGTCATCCACATAGACCACCGACCCCTGCAATTCATACAGACACAAGGTAAGTTGAAAAATGGTTGCCATCAGAAGTGGTCAAGATACTTGCAACAATTCCATTTGAATATCAAGTATAAGAAGGGAAGCACCAATAATGTTTTAGATTGCCTTAGCCAACCACTAATCATGGCATTAACCACCGTGCTCAACTCTTATGGGTAGGAGACTTCTTGTTGGCCACTTCTCTACAAAAGTGACCCAGAATTTGGCCACACATCCCAGACGCTCTTGGAGGGTGAGCAAGTTCCATATTTTCACCTCCAAGATGCCATGTTATGCCACCTGGGACACCTTTGTGTTCCTTCAAGCAAGCCTGCCAAGATGATTTGGGAAGCACACTGCAATCGAGCTCCTTGGCATTTCAGAGTCGAGAAAATGATGGCAGTACTGCAGAAGTATTTCTGTTGGCTGAATCTTTGACAGGATGTTGGGAAGTACATCAGATCCCATACTTCCTATGCCATTGCCAAACCAACAATCAAGAAGCAAGGCCTCTATACTCTGCTTCCTATCCCTAGCCGACCTTGGGAATCCATCCCATGGATTACATGTCAGGCCTTTCTTCTACTGAGCATGGCTAGGACTATGTTTTTGTGATCGTTGACATATTCCCAAAGATGCCCATTATGGGGGCCTGCAAGAAGAATATCACAACAGAACCCACTACTAAACCCTTCTTTGAACGAGTGTGGGTACACTTTGGGATCCCACAATCTATCATCTTAGATCGAGATATTAGGTTCCTCATTAAATTTTGGTCTAGTCTCTAGTCGATGTTTGACACCAAGCTCACTAAGTCCACAACATTTCATCCCCAAACTTATGGCCAGACAGAGGTCGAGAAGAGGATGATCATGCACATTCTGCGCATGTATAACTCAAAAAATCAACGCACATGGGATGAGAGTCTCCCCTATGTCTAGCATAGCTATAACTAGGCTCTTCGCAACTTGACTGGACACTACCCTTTTCAGGTGGGTTGGGGATTCCAGCCACTATGTCCTATTGATGTGGCCATAGCATTTGCATCTACTCCGCCAGATTCGGCTCATGTCTAGTTCAAAGCAAATAAGGCAAACAACTTCATTGAGCACATCCAACATATCTACCAGTAGATCCATCACATTCTAGAGAAATAAAATTCCAAGTGTAAGCATCTACATGATCAACATCGGGTGCCACATAAGTTTCAAGTGGACGACAAAGTCTCATTTCATTTGCAGAAGGAACGCCTTACCAGAGCTTATCAGAAACTTAGACCACTCATATATGGTCCTTACACCAATAATAAGGTTATGGAAGACAATTCCTTTGAGCTCATCATTCCCCCATTTCTTGCCTTGCGCTTAGTGTTCAATGTGGACCGCCTTCGACCATACTTCCCACCATTGCTAGACACATTAGACATTGGAGAACAACTCACACCTAGATAGTTAAATCGAGATTGCATGGAACAAGAAATAATTGATCAGATCATGGACATGAAGATCAAGAACACCCGAAAACAAAGGATCCTACTATATCAAGTTGTCAAAGTAGGTCAACTCCTTCACCGGGGCAAGGGGCTCACAAGGGACCAAGTTCAGCAGAAGTTTCCTCATCTCATGGAGGAACTCAACGCAATGGGGACCATTTCTTCCTAAGTGGAGAGGAATGATCAAGGTGGATATTGGTGGCTACCCATCTATTCCACTCAAACCCCTGCCATTGTTTCTTTCAGTTTTTCAGTTTCTTTATTTGTAGCACAATTTACTATTTTTGGCAGTTTTTCGAGTCCTGAACTGGCATTTTGAGGCCCTAAATGACGTTTTTGGGAAAAATGGGACAAAAATAGAGTATACACCAATTTTTTTCATTCAAAAGTTGTAGTCCTCGGATACATATTACTAACGAGGCATTGTGTGCATCAAACAGAGATCATATGCCAAAGTTACGACCCCGGGAAGTTGACATACCAATTTACCCAAATGGGGCCCATAGTTTGGCGCTTCATCTCCTAGGGTTAAGTTTTTGAATGTTTAGGGTTTTCCATTATTTCTCAATAATAAATAGGCCTTTAAGCCTCATTGTAGCACAGTTCAGAGGCATGTAGCCACCACATCTCTTCTCAGAGATAAGCTACCATAGCCCGAGCTAGTCTTATTTCCATTGTGTTTGTACGCATATTTCAATATTTGATATTAATGAAATGAAGTGTTATTTCTACTGCATATTTGTATTTATGGTTATATCTGTAATTTGTTGTTTTCCTGTTTAAATCTAGATCAGGAGTGAAAGAAAAGTTCTTTTAGTATGAATCCCAATAGATGGTGTTTTCCAAGTTGAAGAATCGCCTCTGCTGTACACCAGTGCTCGCATTATCAAACCTGAAGCAACCATTTGAGATCAAGACAGATTCCTTTGAATATTTTATTGGTGTATTTCTTACTCAAAATGGGTATCCAGTGGCATCTCATAGTGAGACACTTTCAGACATAGTCTAAAAGTATCCCACCTATGACAAAGAGATGTATTCCATTGTGTAGGTCTAGCAACAATGGAAGCTTATATTCTCCGGAAGGAAAATATCATCCACACAGACCATCGACCCCTACAGTTCATACAGACACAAGGGAAGTTGCAAAACGATCACCATCAGAAATGTTCCACATACCTAAAAAAATTCCATTTGAACATTAGGTACAAGAAGATAATTACCAACAATGTTGCAGACTACCTCAGCCAACCACCAGTCATGGTGCTAACCATTGTGCTTGAATCTTGTGGGCATGAGATTGTGGAGTGGTTGCATATTTACAAGAGCAATCTAGAATTCAAAAACACATAACAAATTCTCCCGGAAGGAAAGAAAGTTCAAAATTTTCACCTCTAGGATGAATTGTGATGCCACTTAGGAAACCTATGTGTTCCTTCAAGAGAGCATGATAAGATAATTTGGGAGGCACACTATAGTCATGTCATTAGACATTTCAGGGTAGAGAAAATAGTGGCAATGTTCTAGAAGTAATTTTATTGGTCGAACCTCTGACAGGATGTTGGGAAGTACATGAGACCATGCACTTCCTGTGCCATTGCCAAACTGATCATCAAGAAGCAAGTCCTATAAACTCATATGCCTACTCCTAATTGACCTTACATGTTGGGCCTTCCTTCTACTAAGCATGGCAATGACTGTGCTTTTGTGGTCATTGAAAAATTCTCTAAGATGGCCATTATGGCAGCCTGCAAGAAGAGTATCACCGCAGAAGCCACTGCTAAGATCTTCTTTGAATGGTTGTGGGTACGCTTTGGGATCCCATAGTCCATTATCTCAAATTGGGATAGGAGGTTCCTAAGTACATTTTGGTCAAGTCTCTGGTCAATGCAGGATACCAATATCACTAAGTCCACAGCTTTCCAGCCCCAAATTGATGGCGAAACAAAGGTCATCAACAAGATGGTCATATACATTATGTTCATGTACAACTTGAAGAATCCATGCAAATGGGATGAAAGCCTCCCCTATGTCCAACACAAAAACAAGAGAGCTCTCCATATCTCAACTAGCTACAACCCTTTTCAGGTGGGATTGGGATACTAGCCATTATGTCCCATTGATGTGGTCATACCATTTGCAGCTACTCCGAGAAATTCGGCTCATGTCCAGTCTGAAGTTGATAGGGATAGAAACTTCATTGAGAGAATTTAGTACACCCACCAATAGGTACACGACATATTGGACAAGTACAAGCATGGTCATGATCAATATCGAGTGCCACACAAGTTCCAGGTGGGCGACAAAGTTGGTTACATTTGCAGAAGGGGCGCCTCGCTGGGCCCCATCACAATATTTGTTTGCTCCAATATGGGCCTTACACCATCACTAAGGATATAGGGGGAAATGATTTCAATCTTAGAATTCCCCAATTCCTTGGCCGACACCCAATGTTCAATATGGCCCACCTTTGACCATACTTTCCACCATTACTGGACACATCATACATTACAGAACAACTCACACCAATAGAGTTAAACCCATACTACATGGAATAGGCCACAACTAATCATATCATGGACACACTGATCAAGAATACTCACAAACAAAAGATACAATTGTATCGGTTTGTCAAAGTTGGCCAACTCTTGCACCAAGGGAAGTGGTTCACAAGGGATCAAGTTCAAAAAAAGTTTCCCCATCTCATGGAGGAACTCAATGCAATGAGAACCATTGCTTCCTAAGGGGGGAGGAATGATCCAGGTGGATATTGGTGGCCACCTACCTATTCCACTTGGACCCGCACTATTGTTTCTTTCATTATTTTAGTTTCCTTAATTGTAGCACAATTTAGTATTTGTGGAAGTTTTTTGGGTCTTGAACTGCGGGAGCCATTTTGAGGCCCTGACCAACATTTTTTGGGGAAAATGGTCAGACATGAAAATTTGATTGATGTTTGCAATTGAAATTTGTACTCCCCAAATACATATTTCTAACAAGGTATTATTCACATCAAAAAAATATCACATGCAAAGTCACGACCTCAGGAAGTTGATGTACCAATTTACACAAACAGGGCCCATAGTTTTGGCACTTCATCTCCTAGGGTTAGGTTTTTGGATGTTTATGGTTTTCCATTTTTTCTCAATAATAAATAGGCCTTTGAGCCTCATTCTAACATGGTTCAGAGGCATGTAGCCACCACAACTCTTCTCAAAGATAAGCTACCATCGCTCAAGCTAGTTTATTTCCATTTCTATATGTAAGCAAATTTGATTTCTTTGATATTAATGAATTGAAGTTTTATTTCTATTGCATATCTGTGTATATGTGTGTTTCTATATTTTATTGCATTCGTTCATAAATCTGGATCATTGAGATAGTTGACATGTACTTGAGTGTAAAAGGTGACAGTTGTTTTAGTATGTCTACTGACTACGAATTGACTATCGATTATGAGATGATTGTTAGTCTTAGTAAAGGTTGATTTCAAATTGATAGATATGATTGTATTGATATTTTCAATATGTGGTTGACATATGTGAGCAGTTGCAGGGTAGCATGGTCGAAATTAGAATGACAAGGTAAGGTAACTGGTATATTGTTATATTTATTTATACAATGATGATTATGTGTTTATGGTAGTGTGATGCAAGGAGTTGCATGGAAAGAGAGGTTTTCATGAAATCTTGAAGAAGGCTTGGATTGAGCTTTCCTTGGGAACCATGGGATTGAGGTATGGTATCTATTGTTAGTCTTTCACTTTCGATCTCTTGCAATACGTTTGTGCTTGATTTTCGATTTCTTTATGTCTAGTATATGGCCATACCACTTTGTTTCTGGTGTAGTATTATTATTGGTTTTCATGGTTTGATTCCTTTTTACTTCTTGGTATTTCCTTTTATGTTATGAGAGTCTTGGGAATTGGTTGGGAAAGAGGAAAGTTAATGGAGATCAACAAGATCTTAGTGAAACCCATAAGGTAATATTAGACTCAGATGAAGCTTACTGCATGAGTATGGGCTAGTTGAGGGAAGGAATATCACAGCCAATTGGATTCATTGGGTTCATTGAGGTAAGTGGATAGTGATAGAAAAATCATGAGAAAGGTAACGTAAGGGTAAAGTAAATGGATTTGAGGTTTTATATGCCTTGGCTATGTTGGGAACTATTATTCTCAAAAGTGTGCATGTTGTGCATGAATAAAGGAAGCTCTCTTAACCCTTATGATATCTAGTAATTATGTTGTGATCATGATTTCTTCATGCTAATGTTCATATGGATATATGTATGTATGCATGTTGTTATTTAACAGGGTCATCAGGGATCATGATTATTTTATGTTGATGTTTATATGTATACATGTATGTATGTATGTCATTGTCCAACAGGTTCACTATGGATCATTCTTATGGAGGAATGATTGCTTATGAAGGTGAATGGCATGAAGAGGTTCCTAGTTTATGAGGAATCAAGTGGGAAGAGTAGTCATGACAAATATATGAGGTCAATATCATGTGGATATGAATTGATATTCTATTCTTGTATTATGCCTATATTGAATTTGTCACAGATAACACTGAAGGATACATCAGCGGAATGAAAACAATGTGCTTTGCGGCATCCTAGGATAAGCATAGATGGCAGAGAGACACTGGAAGCAAGGCTTCGTGGTAGAGGTAGTATGGTTTTGGATGTGCAATGCTATGGTTGTGTATATGTTGTGCATGTTGTATATTCAGTGATTATACCTATGGTGATGTGTAATGTTGTATATCTAGTGTCATGTACGTATGATGTTGTATGCATGTTGTATATATGGTCTTCTGTGTATATTACATATTCAGTGCTATGTACATATGGTGTTGTGTGCATGTTGTACATATGGTGTTTCGTGCATGACTATACATGTGGTATTGTGTAAATGTTGT
This sequence comes from Pinus tabuliformis, assembly GCA_031772625.1. Classification (NCBI taxonomy): domain Eukaryota; kingdom Viridiplantae; phylum Streptophyta; class Pinopsida; order Pinales; family Pinaceae; genus Pinus; species Pinus tabuliformis. The sequence goes on from CM062817.1 coordinate 659,045,040, forward strand.
ACATGTGGTTATGTGTGCAGGTGGTGTTATGTGCATGTCGTGCATGTGTCGTTTTGTACATCAGTTGTCGTTTACATGCCATGCTTGTGGTGTTTTGTACATCTAGTATTGTGTACACACTATACAGCAGTGCAGTGTACATATGGCATTGTGTACACGTGTCCAGGTGGTGCCATGTACAAGTGGTACTATGTACATGTTGTACATATGGTACTCATGTACATGTGGTATTGTGTGCATGTCATACATGTTCTGCTATGGGCATGTGGTACTATGTATGTACATTGTGTAGTCGTGGTATCGTGACATTTGTATTCATTATTTTGTACTCTATGTACATATATGTATTGTGTTGTACATTGGGTGTAGGTTTATGTATTGTGTTGTGGGGTACACCGGATGTAGGATTATGTATTATGTTGTATTGTACATTGGGTGTAGGTGTATGTGTTGTATGTCAAGTGTAGGTGCATGTATTGAATGGTGTTCTATTTCATGTGTGTTTGTATGTGTGTGATGCACACTATGTGTATGTCCACATGGTTGTGGAGAAGGAATTGGGTGTGGAAACCGATCCAGATTGTGTATGGAATAAGGAAAAAGGTAGAACCTAAGGATTGATTAAAGGACAAGTCTCAGTATTTTATTTCATTTTTATTATGCATGTGATTTAGGATTTTGTTCTATGATGGTTACATGTGATCTATGATGATTGCATGTGATTTATGATGCTTTTGTTTTGATCTAACATGATGTGATATGTTTATACAATGATTTCATCAAAGATTCTAGTTTAACTTGTTGTGACAGGAAACAAACAAGATTCCAAGTGTACCTTACTGATGAGCTACCAATAAAGTATGATGTGAATTTATTTCAAACGTAATGGAAGTTTTGTGCTGGGTAGAATAAGCACAAAAATGTATGGTTGGGTGGCTAAAACTGATTGCAAGAATTAGCAACAACAGTGAAATAAATTGGAATAGGTAGCAGTATGTTTGTAAAAAACTTGAGGAGCAGGGCCATTGTGGAACACTAGTACCCAATAGTATCCATTGATTTCCATCAGCATGATATCACTGATATGATGGTTTTGAGGTAGGTATATGCCTTGGTTGTTGACCTTCCGATGTGAGGAATCCTTTCCAAGGGATGGATCACCAAGGATGGGGGATGCCCGGGAACTTGGAAGGTGACTAACTGCATAGAAGGGGGTGACCAGATTTCCTGAGGGATAGCGTAGTAGAGAAGGGAAGGTCAGAAATGAATTTTTTTTTTTTCATTAGCATTGCCAGATGGAATGAGATTCACATTGGGAGTGTTCCTTGGAACAATGAGTCGGTAACTGTTCACTGACAGGATAAGTGGTGCAAGATTGTAGTGTTGGACATTGGATGCAACTTTGACTTTGGTAGTTGATTTTGGATTTCCTAGGAAGCAAGTGAATCTTAGCATTACTTTTGAGGGTGGAGGTGTAAGCCCTGGATTCCCTTGTTTCTGATGCAACCATCATATCCTTTTATATATTGGTTTAGAAAATGTGCATATCTGTATATTTGGTTATTGTAAATATTGTAATGAGCTATGTTATAAAGCTCCAGTAAACAATATGTTTGTCATGTTTCAAAAACGGTCATTGTAAATAATGCAACGAGCTAAGTTATAAATCTCCATGGCTAGTACATTTTATTTTTAGCTGTTTTGTTGGTTATAGGTTTCATTGAACATCGATGATGGTGTTCCTATAAAGGGGAGGGTTCTATAAAAGATATGGTCAAAATTCCACGTAGAAGTTAATAAAGGTAAAAATAATACCAAGGTCATGCGACATGTATTCCAAGTTGAATGGTGGGAAAATATCCTAGTGTGGTGGTGCATTCGGTTTATTATGGCTAAGGAAATTGGAAAAGGAAATGGAAAAGGATTTGGAAAGGAAAAATGGAATTTTTGGAACATTTATTTATCAAAATAATGGAAATTAGGAGAAAATGAAAGTGAAAGGTCACAGGTTGCATGTGAGGAGGTAATTGAAGGAAAATAATGGGAAATGAATAAAATAGAGGCCTCATTGATAAAAAGGCTTATGAGGATTAGTTGGAAATCTTTTTCTCATGCTTGCTCAATGTAACCTTTTGTCATTTCAGTGTTGGCGCTCTCTCATTATTCTCTCTCTCTCACTCTTGGACACAGAGTTTTATTAGAGCATTCTAGCTTTGGAGCAAGGAAGGGAAAATAAATAAAAGGAAAGACAAGGAAAGGAAAGCGATGTAATGATCAAGCAAGGAGGAGTAGGATAAAGAAAATTCAGAAGGAATACTTGCAGGTAACATATTACATGTTTGATTTCCTAGTTGTTTTTGACATGCATGGCTTTGCATGTTCGTATATGGTCCTCTTGCTTTCGGTGTGTTGTAGCGACAACAACCACCCTCGAAAGTTTTGGCCTGCAGCCAATTTCAAAGCCTCCATTCAGAGTTTCACTTGATGGATGTGCATACTCGGGTTCACTCCGTGAGCTCGTGTGAGTCTTTGCACCCACCTTGCTTGATCATTTCACCCATGTTTTCCATGTTGATGTCAATTTCATTACTGCGATGATGTTTTGGTTATACTCAGGGTCTTCGCTCTATGTGTACTTGTTGTGTTCACTATATAAACATTTGTTGCACTCACACACAGAGTCACGTACACTGTCACGTAAGTGTCATCACAGTCAACCAACGATCAATCACAAGTGTCACGCTTGTCGCTTACACCATTGGTCAGTCACGTTGAGCATGTGTGTCTGGATGGTTTGAGTCGTGTCATGGTCAAGGCATGTAAGTGTGTGTTTGTAGGATTAAGTATGTATCTTTCGCTCGTTCACACACTTAGTCACCTTGCTAAAGTTCTGACGACTGGATTAGCCTCTGAAAGCCGTACCATCACCATGCCATCGACTCAATCGGCTGTCATCTAGAACAACGTAGAATCCCCAAGAAAGCCAGTTCAAGTTACAATGTCCGCAAACAAATCAATCAACCTTCATGTTGAATCATCAGAGACTTTGACCCAGCAGCCACCCTAGTATTGACTCCCCTAAAAAATTGTGTAGAGGTTGTAGACCTTGCCCACTCTGCTGACTGATAAAGTAGTGTAAATAGGCTGGACTAACACCAAGTTCCCGTCCCTATCTCCATTAAAAAATTGTGCAGTTTTTCTAGCCAACCCTCCTGAAATTCGACCGGTTGCTCACCAAGAAAATTGCATAGTTTTCATGAGCAGGTTCTTTACTGCCAAACATTTCACTCTAATCAGAAACTATGCACAGGTGACTAGTAGGCCAGCCTCCAAAATTAGCACAGTTTTTCCCACCAGCATCTCCCGGTAGCAGACTGCTAGTTCCCCTCAAGAATTGCACATTTTTTGTTGCCAAGCTATATCAACTGATTGCTAGTTCCCTCTAGGAATTGTGCAATTTTTTCTACCGAGTTGCCGGTAGTGGACTGTCAGTTCCCCTCAAGAATTGCGTATTTTTTGCTGCCAATGACCTAGTAGCTGACTACCAATTCCCTCTAGGAATTGCACAGTTTTTGTTGCCAAGCTCCGGGCAACAAACTAGCAATTACCCTTAGGAATTGCACAGTTTTTACTACCAGTGACCCAGCAGTTGACTACCAGTTCCTCTTAGGAATTTCACAGTTTTTTCTACCAAGATCCTACTCATTCTAGAAATTGTGCAGATCTTGCCTGCCTAGCCTTTCCGTAGCCAAGATTGTTCCTCTCAAAAAATGTGCAGTTTTGTCCTCCAGCTGAGCCAGACCCTGCGAATAGTCACTGTCAATTCGGATTTCCCATCTTCATCACCCAGTGACTCTTGCATGGTTTTCATTAGTAGTGCCTAGAGCCTCCATCCTAGCTCACAACCTTGTCTCCTCTCTTAGTCACCTGCATCCAAAACGATCATGTATCATGGTATACTGGGAGGGTTTTGGATTTGATGTCATCTCGTAATGAGTGACTGCATATATAGGTACACAAACAAACATGGTGTGATGATGGATGGGATGAATGAAGGGAGCACATGTAGAAGGACAGCTTCACCAATGGACGACCAAAAAATGCATACAAAGAGATGTGCTCACGAACTTACGATCATGCAAAGATGTGTTCACAGATGGATGGATGAGAAAACATGCAAAATGTATTCATAGACGAAAAAACGGACAAACATGCACTTTTCATGAACAGATGAACCTATCAAGCCTTCCAACATACAATCAAGGAGCAATGTGCAAATGTGTAGGTTTTAACCCCGTATAGAAATTACATGCATACAAATTTTAAAACATAGAAAACAAACAATGAGAGAGCATAACACATAAAACACATATACACAGAGATTTTCCCTTGGATCCCAAAACCGAGACTACCCGATTGATTTTTCATTATGTTCTTTTCAATGTTACAATACATATATATACATGTCGAAGCATCCAATACCATGGACCGAAAAACCATCGCGCCTAAAACCATGTGCTAAAACCATGCACAAAACCATAAGTAGGTCCGCCCAACCTAATATACGGTCCAAAAAAAATTTCCCGGGGGTGTTGCCCCGAACCTCGTAGAGGGGACCTACCCACCCCCCTCAAACCCCCTGTGACCCCCCTACTCGTAATTGGCGAAACAAATGGGGGGCTCTATCCCCCCTCTAACTGCCCGATGTTGAGGGACAAAGTCCCCTAGGGTCTTTGGTCAATACCCTAGCAGAGTGGGGGTTATCTACAAAGAAAAACAAGCAATCCATACAGCCATGATGCTAATATAAACAAACTACACGAAGAGAGGTGCACCTAGGGGTCCTTCATTTGGGTAGATCTAGCCAGGGTCCAAACCCTCTTGGAGTTCCTTTCGATCCTTCAACGTGAAAAACAATCAATTCAAGAAATCATAGCAGTATATGGACCAAGCATCATAAGGAAATCAACTTCATAGCATATTGAAAGTTAGTTATACAATTGAAACAACCATTCACATGTAAATCATAACATTAATATCATAAGCATGAAGAAGATTCATATCAGGAATAAGACAAGTGTTTCTTTTATTATAGATAACTAAAATACATTAAGGAATGATTTCACCTGAGTCTTCCTTTTGCAGGCTCCAAGTGGAACCATCCTCTAGATTCATCCAATCTCAAGCCTTCAACAAACTCCTTCCATGACTCACTCAAGGATATCTCAACTAATGGAAAGACATCATAACTCAAGGAAACAAGGGTTTCCTATAATAGGGGAAGTGCTTGAAGCACAAGGATCTTCAGACCTGATCATGGGTAATCTCAGCAAAGCAATTTTTCTCTCTATTCTCTCCTCCCTTAGGCCTTCCCATTGAAGCCTTTTTATACTTCTCCCAAAGTAGTTTTTTAGTTGGGAATTCGTTGGGCACAGTTGGGCCACGAGCACTAATAGGTGATCAACAAGTAAAACCCTTGATCTCCACCCGAAATTAAGGAGATTATTTTTTTTTAAGTGTTTTAAGACATATATGCGGGTTGGGTATACATAGATCCGTTTACACACGTGTTTAGCTCAGGGAAATGTCACGTATAGGGAGTAAAACACTGTTTTTTAAGTATTTGGACTAGGCCTGGAAGGAGGGGTTTCTCTAGGGCATGAGTGCAACATCACAAACATTAAGAGTGAGATTTGGAGCTATAACAGATGCCCCCTAATATATAAGGTCAGAAGGGGTACATGATGGCCGAAATGTATTAAGTAAGTGCATGGAAAGGAAACTTGTCAAAAACTGAGAAGGACTTCACCAGAGTTCAGCCTACCAAGCCACAAAAGGAGATTAGAAAGAAACACTATCTGAGGTGGGCATACCCATGCTCAGAGAAAGTAAAGCATGTCCACATATCAAGTACAAGTGGATCCACTAAGTATACAAGTACAAAAGACTGGAAAATACATAATGGATCATCTGATCATGATCGAAGAAGTACATGTCTGAATATCACATATAAGAATGTCAATGATGCTGAAGGATGAAGCGGATCGCTGGTACCAAATACTGATCCCAAAAGTACCAAATGAACATGATGAAGTAATATGGTACTACACTGTAAACTCAGGTGCCAGCATATAGAATGTTGCCATGAATGACTGTGACATATAAGGTGGAGTGGTATCAACTAGCAGCAATAGGAGCAACTGTCAAGTGAACCAATGAATGCTGATGAAACCTGAGGTCTTGATCGACTGCCGTGGTACATTTCTACACCATGGGAATAAATGATTTGAAGTTGCCCATGTGAGAAATCATTTGATTACCAGTCATTGATGTAAACCGTTAACGAACACGAGACTACTCACCAATAATGATAATGAGAGTCAAGGTACCCAGTACAATCTAACAAGTGTGAATAGATGAGCTAGAGTCGAACACCTATAAGAATCTATCAATCAGGAGACAATGATGGTTTCCCATTGTCGATAGCAAAGGATCTGCCACTAATGATTGCAAATCCCAAGGTACTACCAATTGGACTCTAGATATCTGCCCCAGAGCAATGAGTCATAGTCGATAGGGAAAGATCCGCTAGAAGGAAAGCATTAAGGCATCGTTCATCAATCTAGTGCGAGTGTAACCCATAGGAAAATAATGTGGAAGGAATTAGATGAAAAAAGATGTAGTAACCTGACTGAAGCATGGTTCCAGCGTACACAAGATGTGGCTAGTGCACGACAAAAACCCTCTGAACCAACCAATAATGAAAGCTGACACAGAGGCGAGGTATACACCAATAGGGTCAAATGGAAACCAAGGTACTACACGAATCCCAATGTGTGATAGTGTAAGCTGATGTCAAACACAAGAAAAAACCACTCAGTCAAAGACCCATGGTATTGATCAATGCTGAGAACAAGGTGATCTATCAATAATGAAAATAGGGCTAGGGTGCGGCTCTAGACCTCTCCTTAGAGCAAGATGTCGTCATCAATAAGGACAAGACCCACCAGAAAGAAGTCAATGGAGACCTTCTCAAACAGGCATGAGTAAAGGACCAATATAACTGATGTGATGATAGACAAGACACTGACAACCAGGGATGGCTGACTGAAAAATGAGTCAAGAGACACTGCAGAAAGGCTGACTCAGGCTAACTTCCCTTGAACAAAAGCATGACTTGATGTGACTATGTGGCAGCATATGATGACTCTATATAAGTTCGTCATGCAAGAGGCATGAACGAACCCCCATATGATTGGAAGAGATAACCAATCGGGGGAGAACTGACTTAATAACAAGTTTAAGGCGTACCTAAGTCAAACTAAATCCTGCCCAAATGGAGGAGACTTTGTTTTGAGTGCTTTGTTCAAGGGCGACACGACTGACTCTAGCTACCAACAATAAGTTGAAATATTATCCCGTTCTTGCTCTTTTTGGAATATATAATTTTTTTTGTCTTTTTCTTTAATCTAGAAAAAGAATAAAAGAATTCTATAGTATAGTGGAAAGAATGAGTGTCGGTGAAACAGATGATCTAGTTCCTGGGATTGGAACAATCCTATGCTTAATGCAGGGAGGTGAAAACTGGTCAAAGACGCTCAAAGGTGTGTTCCTTCCATGGGTCAAGGTGTGTCAAGTTGCAGAAGTCAAGGGAATGCAAGTTTGATTTTGTAGTTGTCATGGTCAAAAGTTGGCTTAAACACGAGTCCAAGTGAAGTTGGATTAAGGCCAAAAAAGTACAAACGGTAAAAATGAAATGTAGTAGTACAAAAATGAATGCCAGAACGAAGTGAAGAAGCAAAGAGGAATGAGTCTTCATCGCATAAGTCATGGTGAGACTACAGAGGACTCCCGAGCCTACTCAGATCGAAGTAGCATGGGCAACAAATGTCAGTGAGGTGCTAACTACGATGCCCATGAAAAGGATGGCTCTACCATCATGTCATGATTTTAAAAATCGGCGAGTGAAGATGGTTTACAAACCAAAACGAATGGGATTGACCCTATGGCAAGTGTATCGACAAATGGAGGCTAGTATGCATAATGCAACGGAGAAAATGGCTTCCCTAACCTATATGCCAGTGAAAAACGATACCTGCCAAGACGGGTTAGCAGTCATGGAACCGTCTCGAAACTGTCGGAAAAGCATCCAAAATGTCATGAAAATCAAACCATTCTTGACATTCCAAGCTCCCAAGTTAAAAGTTAGATGAAACAAAACAAAATCAAGTTTTGAAAAAATTTGACATTTTCAAAGCTTATAAAATAGTTTTTTGACTCACCATTATCATCGTTTGGTTTGAGAGCAAAGGAGTGAAGCAAAAGGAGCAAGCATTTCCATTCACCAAATTCAACCATTCAAATCTTCCCAAAATCACCAGGTAACCCTTAAACTTATCTTACATTCAATTGTGATTGGTTTTAGAATTTTTATGATTTTTCAAATATAATAATGAATTTTGAAAAATATATTTTGATAGGATTCAAATGACTATTATGATGATCATGTTCCACATATTGGGCCATTACGACCAGATGGTTCCCATGGCATGGATGTCGTGACCGAGGTGCCGAAGAGGCAGCTGCGGACATAGAGTGACTTCTACACACAATTCAGCGGCACTTGGTGAGACTAACTCACCGAGTATCGATGGAGGCTGTAGAGGATCTCCCTATAGACATGCAGCGTCATGTTGTTGGCATGCCACGAGACTGGGTTTGCACCCTTAGGCATGTGGCCAAAGCAGTAGTCACATACTTAGCTGCTCTCCTGAGCTGGGGCATTAGATGTACTGGACATGATTATGGGCATTTGAGTCCCAATTTTTGTATATTATTTTGGACACACTTATGTACACTCGAGATATTTTATGATATATATATATATATATATATATATATATATATACAATTTGGACTTTTTGATGCTTGATTTTATAGTGATGAATGAATGATATGCCAGTCTAATGCTTGATTAGCAATAGAATCAGCTAACCAATTATGAGATCTTGGAATGTGCAAATAATTAATGTAAGTAAATGATATTTGCAACAACCTCACCCTTAAATACTGGCGATGTAAACATGGATCCCTTATCCGATAAATGTTATTGAGTTGTGACACTATCAATTGCAAATCAAGATAGACTACCAACGACTTGATTTCATAAAAAATTGCTTCGGATAGGAAATTAATAACGGCAGTATACTTAACCATATTATTTGAAGCGGGACCAATGCATACTCCTCTTGACACCATCAATTGACCAGTTGGATAGTAGATTACCTAAGTTGTGGAAGCGAGGTTCCGAGTGTGCCGACTAGCACCATCACCAAATCCAAAATAGACCATGTCATCCATCAACACCTGCCACAGCAGACCAAAAAGTGTCGATATCAAAAAACTTCCGATGAGATATGTAAAAACATACAGAATGTACAAAGAAGCCATTGCCTAACTGCAAAGAAAAGTACTTCTTAAGGTAGAGCCGATCAGGGGGCTCCACCAACTTGCTCCTAGGGATGCTTATTGGTACAATTATCAAACCAATCAATATACTTCCTTTGGCGAGTAACTATGTTGGAGCCAAAGGAACCGTACAAACATCGCTAGTCAGACTGGAGGACCTGGATTCAAATTCATGCAAAGGACGACGATGTAAATCTTCCAAGGATTGATCTACAGACATCATTGCTTCGAATATCACTTCGTTGGATGGAAAAACAGTCTTCGAGCGATCCAACACAGAAGTGGAATCAAGGGTCCGAGTATGAGCCAGATCACTATCCAACTCCTCTCCAGAGAAAGGGGTAGAATGGTTGTCTGCAGAGTTATTGGTAGATTCACATCTAAGCTCTGCTGCAGACATAGAAGATTCTATTTCACCCATGTTATAGCTCCAAATCTCACTCTTATCGTTTGTGATGCTGTACTCATGGCCTAGGGCAACCCCTCCTTCCTGACCTGGTCCTAAAATTTAAAAAACAGTGTTTTATCCCTTATACGCGACATTTCCCTGAGTTAAACGTGTGTATACGCAGGTCTGTGTATATCCAACCCGCATATATGTATTAAAACACTTTAAAAAATATAAAAATCCTTATTTTTGGGCGGAGATCGCGGGTTTTACCTGCTGATCACCTATTAGTGCCTGTGGCCCAACTGTTCCCAACCAACTCCCAACTAAAAAACTACTTTGGAAGAGGTATAAAAAGACCTCAAAGGGAAGGCCTAAAGGAGGAGAGAAGAGAGAGAAAGGTTATTATGCTGAGATTTTTCCCCTAACCAGGTCTGAAGTCCCTTGTGCCTTCTGCACTACCCCCATTTGTCCAAGAAACCTTTGTTTCCTTATGTGTTGATGTTCATCCACCATTTATGACATCATGGAGAGAGTCATGGAAGGAGTTTGTTAAAGGCTTGAGGCTAGAACGGATCCGGAAGGAAGCTTTGCTTGGAGCCTGCTAAAGGTGATTCAGGTGAAAATATTCCTTTTTATGTACTTTATTTTTCTATAATAAAAGAAACACATGTCTTGGTTCCCGAAATGAATCTTCTTTATGTTAATGATATTCATGTTTAGAATTCATATGTAAATGGTTGTTTGGATTTCATAACTAACTACCTTTATTTATAACATGAAGATGGTTTCTTTATAAGGTTTTGTCCATATACTGTTGTGTTCTTTGAATTGGTTGTTTTGTAGGAAAAAAGAGAAGAGGGGAACTCCAAGAAGGGTTTGGACCCTAAAGTCCTTCTCAAACGTAGGACCTAAGGTACGTACCCTTTACAATAGGATTTGCTTATAATAGCATAATGGCTGTGTGAATGTGTGCTTCTTTGAATAGACAACTTTCAGTCTGCTAGAGTTTCAACCCAAAAAGCCCTAGGGGAACATTTCCCTCCATCAGAATTGCCGACTCTACTGGGGATAGCACTCTTGTTGTTCCTAGTTTGGGTGTTTTTCAAGCCAATCAGGGCTCAACTTCCTGTTTGTTTGCTGTTGCTGTCTGGTCTATTTTTGAACTTTAAGTTTTGCCAGTTTCTTCAGTTTGTTTTTTATTTTTCTTGAAACCTTTTATATACGCTGCTTTTCTTAGTTACAGAGGTGTATGTACGCATGTTGCTTTAAGTGAACCCGCGTATACGCAGGTTTCCTTAGTTACAGTAGCGTATACACGCATTTTGTACATAAGTACAGTCGCGTATATCTTTCAATTTTCAAGATTTGTAAATCTTTTTGTCTCTGAAGGTCTGTCTGGTAGTTTGAGTCAGTCTGAAATAGGCATTTTCCAGTATCAGTTATTTGTTTTACAGCAAGCATCTTGTTCCAAATTCTCTCTGAGTATAAAAAGTATTGGTCTTGTTTTTCGTTGATTGCAAGCGTCATCGTTTTTGCTAAAGCACGCAAGATTTCTTGCTAGGAATCTTGGCTGCTCTGATTCATCAGGGTAGGAAGATTGATCTCAATCTTTGTGTTAACCTTTCTTTTGGTGACTTTTTATTTGCTTGACAAAAACCGCTTTTTGTGACCATCCACTTCTTTGTTTCATGAAAATTTGTTGATTGACACTTTCTTGGAATTTGTCTTTTTGATCTTTTCAGTTTTCATTGCCAAAGCTTTCATTGCTGCTTTTGATTGTTAAGAGAACTTTTAAACACATTTATTTTTGTTGAGTTTTCATCCGTTGTGTGGTGTCAACTTGCAAAAGTGTTTCATTGCCTATTCTTCAATCACAGGTTTCAGTGTTGTTGAGAGCATTTTTTTGAAAAGACTCTTTTGTTGTTACTTTTGAAGAAAATCTTTTTGAAAAACTTAGTTTTGCTTTCTTGAACTTGGTTTTCATTTGGTTTCTTTTTAGTGAGTGAAAGTGCTTTATGCTTGTCTTAGAACTTGTTTTTAATGTTTAGATGAAATGAATAGTAACATCTCATATTCCATCTAGACATTTTAAGTGGCAAGATAAAGATTGATAAGCAAGCAAGTTTCATTTTTTGTTTTTAGAGTAGTTTTAAATCTTGCATCCGCATATATTTGTTGCATTAGGATAGATTTGCATACCTTTTTAGGCATACATTGAGTGTTGACTTTTAACAAAAAGAAAAGAAATTTTTTTATTATTAGAAGTTCCTCTGAACCCTATATAAATTGCTCTTCATCGAAAAACGAAAAATTGCATGTGCATGTAGTTAAGTTTTTATTAATTTCTTTTGCGTCAAAAAACACCACTAGTTTCACTTCCGTTACCTTGTGACTTAAAGAACAGCCTATTTTAAAATCAAGTGCTAAATAAAATTCACTAGAACTTTTTGTTTTAGTCAGTTACACCAACAAGTTTAGGATTTTAGGGCCTTGGATTAGGCGAGTGGAGAGTTAACTCTCCAAGGCCATATAAACGTCAAACGTAGGAGTATGAATAACGAGAGAAAATACAATAGCGTTAGGAAGACCAGGAAAGCTCCGGATCTGGGAGTTAAGCACGAGGGTCTGTGAAGACAGGGAAGAGAGATACCCCCTCTCCTACTTGTCCGAACTTACCTCACGACTATTCCGCCTGGCTTTTGCGACGAGTTGGTATCCATAGTTGCTACTCCTAGGGATCTACATAGGTGGCTGCAGAGGGGAATCCCGTGGCACCTAAGGTCGACGTTGCATCACTCTCGACAGTACTACTGGAGGGCACCATTTCGAAGCTTGGGGGCTTGCACCGGCGCAGGCTGTTGTTAGGAGGTCAGCGTAACTTCCTCTGATACCTTCGCTGATAGGACTGGGCCCTCATCATCCCAGACTATCTTTGAAAGGCCCCTTAATTCACTTTCTTGTATTTTGGTGTCCGGTCCTAATCACCTGGAGCGGAAATACTTGGAAGTTGTTTGACTGGCTGTTATCTTTAGGGACTTTATAGTGTGTGCTCTTTGATCTTAGTTGGCCTAGCTTTCAATTTTTTGAGTCTGTAGTTAGATCATAACAAAAAATTCAAAGTCACTGACCGATCTCCCAGACGGTCTCGAAGACTTCGTGGTCTTTCACCACCAAGTTTAGAGCCTTCTCCTAGAAGGCACAGAGGTAATACTACCAGTGGGTTCCATCCCACGCCAGTTGACGCATCGGGGATTGATCCTCCTCTCGGGGGCATTAGTGTTCAAGAAATCCCTGGCACTTCTGAACAAGAGAGGGACACTCCAGTCCTTTCTCGAGTTCTCTTTCAAGCGGAGAATAACATAGAGGTAGAAGAACTCTCAGAGTCGTTAGCGGCTCCGAATTCTCCACTACCATCTAGTCATCCAGACGTATTACAATACGTTGGGACTCCGACACATAGACCATCAAGTCCAGGTTACGCTACGCGCTTACCATCGATGACCACTACTGGAAGCATGGCTTCTACAAGTGCTACGACTATGCAAACTCCAACATCGGTGCAAGGGGGAGGAACGATTTCCATCTCCTCTGCTTCCTTGTTTGGATCTTTTGCTAGCACATATTTAGTTGGGTCTACCTCCATTCCGTCCACGAGTGGAAATGCCCAAACCAATGCTTTTGGTACTGGATTCTTTCCATTTGGCACCCACTCACAGGGTATTCCATCGGTTCCGTTTAGTGCTGCTATGTCCATGATGGGCGGATCGGCTTCATTCCAGGGTTTTCCTTTCGGAAGTGGTCATATACCACATTCCATCCCGATGATAGGATCCATGCCTTTTTCTTTTGTAGGAAAAAGAAGTAATCCTTTCCAAGGTTGGAATAACCCTGGGGTTAGTGGCGTGGTAACTGGGAATCCATTTATCGTCCAACAAGGGAATAGGCCGTACTCCACGGTTAGTTCGTTTCAAAGTATTTCTCCCCTAGCTTCGGCTTGGAATCCTTACCAGGGGTTATCAACCCCTTATAATCCTTTAGGAGGAAAATTTGCTGGTTATGGATGTTTTGCAACCGGAGTTGATCAAACTCTGAATTTTGTTGGATCACAAGGCTTGCCTTTTGGTTCAGCCAGTTCTATGGGTTACTTCGGGTAGCCTGGTGCCTCCCAAAATTCAGGAAAATCTTTTCAGAACTTTGGGAGTTCTGCTCGGTCTGGGTGGAATCCCCAAGGTCCTCCTAGGCTTCCGTTTCTGGCAACGTTGAACTTGCCAGATCTCACTAAGTTAACAAATGACCCAATCAAATACAATCCGGCCTGGCCTCCGGTCCCAACCAAACTCCCTTCGGACATTCTAAAATTCGAAGGGAAGAGCGGTGAAGACCCAAGCGACCATGTAACCACATTCCATTTGTGGTGCTCATCTAACTCCCTTATCGATGACTCGATTAGGTTGAGACTCTTTCAGCGCACCTTGACTAGTAATGCGGCCAAATGGTATATAGAGTTGCCAGGGGGCAGCTTCACATCTTTCGCTGACTTAGCCAATATTTTCTTAAATCATTTCCAGTTTCGTGTCCGCTATGATGCCGGAAATGAACTTCTAGCCACTTTTCGTCAGGATAAGGCAACTCACATTTCTGAACATATTCAGGAATGGAGACGGAGAAAGAGGCTCATTAAAGCCGAAATCCCTCTGGAGTACCGTCTCGAGTGGTTTTTGAAATCTCTACAACTCGAGATCTCCAAGGATGTCTCCATGTCTGGGGTCTATTCTGAGGAGCAAGCCATTTTTAGGGCCCAACAATTAGAATTGATCTACTCTCAGTCTAGGATCCTACAAAAATACTTGCCAAATGCTCCTGGGTCTAAGGTTGACGTAGCTAAGTCGAAGCCAGGTCCGCACACGGATGGTATCGTTGGGTCAGTAGACACAACTACAGTGAACTTGTTGAACCAATTGTAGCAGTTGTCTTTACAAACTGCTTATAACAACCAAGTCACATTGTCTAATCCCCTTGCTTCCCAAACTTCTTCAATTAATGTCGTCCAATTTGATAACCCCAAAGGAAATCAAAATTCCAATGGGAAAAAGAAAGGACGAGGTAAGAAAAAGAACCAGGATGGGAAGCCTGATGCAAATAAATCCAGCAACAACGCTGGTGGTGGTAGAAATGAGTCCTAGAAAGAAAGTCAAGTTTCCATGCAAGTTGTGCAGTGGAGACCACTTAACTCATCTCTGCCCTAAGATTGAAGACGCTTAGTGCTTGTTAGGACAGCAAGGAACTTCTAGTTCTCAAGCTGTGTTAACTAACCCATTTCCCCAAGGGCATCAACTTCTTGCTGGCGCGAGTTCAAACCCTGGAACCTCCGCAGGGGGCAACTAGGAAGGGGAAAAATCATTGAATGTTTTCATGATAGGTTCTAACGTCCATGTGGCTACTCGGTCACGTGATTACAGTGAAGCCGAAACTTCCAAGGACAAGACTATTCTCGAAAATACTGACCTTCATATTGAGCGACCCCCTGTTGAGACTATACCAAGGATACCGAAAGGTTCCGCTAAATGCGCGACTATTAATCCTAATGCTAGGGCCGCCCAGAATTACTGCATTGTGGAGGATCTGGCTCAGAGTCCATGTGCCATGTCCGCTTTAGAGGTTCTCCAGTTGTGTCCGGCTCAGCGAAGTGCTTTACTTTCCACGATTGGAGCAGTCGATCCAGCTAATTCTTTAGTGCTCACTTTTGACATGTTAAATGTCAAAAAGCGACTCCCTCATCATATGGCTTTCCAAATAAAGTCTACATACCGGAAAACAAATATTTTTCGGACGGTTATAGATGAGGGAGCTTCCACGTGTGTCATGTCTATGTCATGCTGGAAGGTCATTGGATCACCGTCGGTTGTTCCTTCACCCACCCTATTGACAACATTTGATGGTCATTCTCATAGGCCATACGGGATTATCCCAGCCTTTCCTATATGTTTTGGAGGAAAGGTCATTAATATTGAAGTAGAGGTCATAGATGCTAACCTAGACTATAATCTCCTCTTAGGAAGGAACTGGGTATACGAAATGGATGCCGTTGTTTCGACTCTGTTTCGTGTCATTTGCTTTCCTCAAGAGGGGAAAATCGTTAAGGTTGATCAATTGGATTATTGTCCAGTCGATCCTCAAGCAACCTCTGACTCTACTATTCCTTTAGTGGGTAACCCCCGTCCGCCTACTGAGAGTCTAGGAGTCGGGATGTACTCTTCATTGATGGGTACGTTTAATCTTCCCCCTCCTACAACTGGAATAGATACAATTTCATCCTCCAGGGACCCTTTACGGAGAGATTTTGTTCAAACTCCTTATTCTTCGAAACCTGCAACCTTAGCTTGATCTGTGACCACATCAGGTGACAACAAGGTGGGTGGAATAGAATCTCTTATATCTGCAGTAGAGCTTAGATGTGAATTTATGGATAACTTTGTAGATAACCATTCTACTTCTTCCTCTGGGAAGGAGATAGACGGTGATGTGGCTCATTTTCGGACCCTCGATTCCACCTCTGCATCGGATTTCTTAGATATTGTTTTTTCATCGGATGAAGCGATATTCAAAGAAATGACGGCTGTAGATTTACCTTTGGAAGATTTACATCATTGGTCACACTTTCATTCCCCTATGCATGAAGTCGACTCTCGGTCCTCCAGTTCGACTAGTGATGTTTGTACGGTCCCTTTGGCTCCAACACATTCATTTTCCGAAGGGAGTATATTGATTGGTTCGATCATCGTAACTATAAACATCCCTAGGAGTAAGTTGGCGGAGCCTCCTGACGGGCTCCACCTAAAGAAGTACTTTGCTTAGTTTTGGCCATGCAATGGCTTCTTTGTACTTTATGTATATTTGTACATATATCGTCGAGAGTTTTTTTATATCAGCACTTTTTGTTCTGCTGTGGCAGGTGTTGATGGATGATTTGGTCTATTTTGGGTTCACCGATGGTGCTAGTCGGCACACTCGGAATCTCGCTTCCGCAGCTTGGGTACTCTATTATCCAACTAGTCAATTGATGGCATCAAGAGGCGTATGTATCGGTCCTGCTTCAAACAATATGGCCGAGTATACTATCATTATTAATTTATTATCCAAGGCAATCTCTCATGGGATCGACTCGTTGGTAGTGTATCTTGATTCTCAATTGATAGTGTCTCAATTAAATAACATTTGTCAGGTACGGGATCCATCTTTATATCGCCAGTATTTAAGGGTGAGGTTGTTGCAAAGATCATTTACTAATATTAATTATTTTCACATTCCAAGATCTCATAATTGGTTAGCTGATTCTATCGCTAATCAGGCATTAGACTGGCACATCAGTCATTCATCATAATAAAATCAAGCATAAAAAAGTCAAACTATCTATATATATATATATATATATATATATATATATATAGTGTCTCGAGTGTACATATGTGTGTCCAAAAATATACAAAATTTGGGACTCAAATGCCCATAATCATGTCCGGCATATCTAATGCCTCGGCTCGGGATGAGCGTCTAAGTATGTAACTATCGCAGTGGCCACACGCCGAAAAGTGTGAACCCAGTCACGTGGCATGCCAACCACATGACGCTGCATATCCTCAGGAAGGTCCTCTATGGCGGCCATCGAGACTCGGCAGCTCAGCCTCGCCAAGTGTTGTTGGACGTTGTTTAGAGTCCGTTCTGTATCCGCAGCCGCCTCTTCGGCTCCTCCGCTACACCGTCCATGCCGTGGGAACCCATCTGGTCGTACTGGCCCAATGTCTGGAACATGATCATCATATCAGTCATTTGAATCTCATCAAAAATATTTTTCAAAATGTATCATTATATTTGAAAAATCCAAAAAAAATCATAAAATCAAAAAATTCTTACCAATCTCGCCCCATGTTGTGTTCGGTGGTAACGCTAGATCAGGATCTCCTCGCAAATCCATCCCAGCATAGGGGTAGTCATCCACGGCGATGATATGCTGATCCCACTAGGTGAAGAAGTCATCGTCGAAGGTAGTCCTTGGGACCTCCCCACCCCCCAGACGTCTCATCAGATCAGCCCACCGGCCCATGCATGGATCGCGTGGGGTGCTGATGGAAACTGCTACCTTGGGGCGGAGTGCAGGAACCTTCTCGAAAAAAAAAGTGCACAGGATAATCCCATATCCAAAGTTCTTGGTCTACCCCTCCTGATAGAAGTGAGCTGGCTCTTCATGTTGGCCAGGAGAGGAGTATACCAGTCGAACACAGTAGTGAGACAGTCAACTGCCACGCTCATGATGACCCGTGACGCCTGATGCAGAGAGGATGATCCGTTCACTCGAGCTATGGTGAACAGGATTATCCTAAGTGACAAACTCGCCACATGTGTGATGGAAATCTGGCTCCCAACCTTCTTGGGATGTCTCGGGTAGTATATTTGTACATAGTCCTCTATCATGAGTCTACTCCGTGTCCTGCCCCGGGAATGTACTACGTCTCCCCTTCGGGAAAGGCCCGTGATAAAATAGATATCCTCCACTTTTACCCTGAGCGGCATCTGATCGATCATAAAGGCTTCCTCCTCGACGTCCCAATAATCAATGAGCATCTCAAGTAGACACGTGTTTGCTTTCATATTTGGAAATTTAAAAAATTTAAGCAAACCACATCCCTGTAGGGCATCTAATGCTTCAGGACTGTTCATAACTTCATTATCTACTGCTGCGTGCTCTCTTTCACGCCACGTGACAGGCATCCTAAGAAAAAATCGATTTAAAACTGTCAGTTTTTGTTTAAAAATGGTTCGCGGTGTATATGTGGGTCCCTGTGCACACAGTTACGTATAGGGCCTGCATGTACGTGGGTTCAATATTACAAACCCGCGTATACGCCGCGAGGAAATTTTTGACAAAAGTTCAACGGTGAAACATCAATCAAAAATCTTAAAACATGTCACAATCAATTGCAAGCTAAGTATAAGAGTTACCTGGAGGTCATTGACAAATTTGAACAGTTGAATCTGGCTATGGGAAGTTTGCTCCTTTTGCTCCAAATCATTTTCTCTCAAACTCAAATGGTAAAAATGGTGAGTCAAAAATGCTTTTTATAAGTTTTGAAAATGCAATTTTTTTTTTAAATTTTATTTTGTTTGGCCTCATGTGACTTTTAACTTGGGAGCTTGGAATGTCAAGAATGGTTTGTTTTTCAGGACATTTTGGACGTTTTTCAGTTTCGAGACGGTTACATGACTGCTGACCCGTCATGGCAGGTATCGTTTTCTCACTGGCATATAGGTTAGGGAGACCATTTTTTCCATTGCATTATGCATACTAGCCTCCATTTGACGATACATCTGCCATAGGGTTGATCCCATCGTGTTATGGTTCGTAAGCCATCTTCACTCGCCGATTCTTTAAATCATGACACGATGGTAGAGCCATCCTTTACATGGGCATCGTAGTTAGCACCTCACTGACAGTTGTTGCCCATGCTACTCCATTGAGTAGGCTCGGGAGTCCTCTGTAGTCCCCCCATGACTTATGTGTTGAAGACTCATTCCTCTTAGCTTCTCCGCTTTGTTCTGGCCTTATACCCTAGAGGCTCCTTTGTGTTGAGTTGTACTACTGCATTGCATGTTGACCACTTGCACCTTTTGGCCTAGAGCCGGCTTCACTTGGACTCGTGTTTAAGCCAACTTTTGACCATGACGACGCAAAATCAACTTTGCATACCTTTGACTTCTGCAACTTGACACACCTTGACCTGTGGAAGGAACACACCTTTGAGTGTCACTGACCAGTTTTCACCTCCCTGCATTGAGCATAGGAATGTTCCATTCACAGGAACCAAATCATCTGTTTCACCGACACTCTTTCTTTCCACTGTACCATAGCATTCTTTTATTCTTTTTCCGGCTTAACAGAAAAAAACAAAAAAATTAAATATTCCAAAAAAAGAGCGAGAACGGGACAATATTTCCATTTATTGTTGGCAGCTAGAGTCAGTGGTGTTGCCCTTGAACAAAGCACTCAAAACAAAGTCTCCTCCGCATGGGTGGGATTTAGTTTGACTTAGGTACGCCATAACATTGTTATTGAGTCAGTTCTCCCCTAATTGGTTATCTCTTCCAATCATATGGAGGGTTCGTTCGTGCCTCCTGCATGGCGAACTTATATAGAGTCATCATATGCTGCCACATAGTCGCATTGAGTCGTGCTTTTGTTCAAGGGAAGTTAGCCTGAGTCGGCCTCTCTGCGGTGTCTCTTGACTCATTTTTCAGTCGGCCATCCCTGGTTGTCAGTGTCATGTCTATCATCACATCAGCTATATTGGTCCTTTACTCGTGCCCGTTTGAGAAGGTCCCAATTGACTTCTTGCTGGCGGGTCTTGTCCTTATCGACGACGACACCTTGCTCTGAGGACAGGCCTAGAGCTGCACCCTGGCCCTATTTTCATTATTGATAGGTCACCTTGTGCTCAGCATCGATCAGTATCATGGGTATTTGACTGAGTGGTTTCCCTTGTGTTCGACATCAGCTTACATTATCACACATTGGGATTCATGCAGTACCTTGGTTTCCATTTGACCCTATTGGTGGATACCTTGCCTCTATGTCAGCTTTCATTATTGGTTGGTTCAGAGGGTTTCTGTCGTGCGCTAGCCACATCTTGTGTATGCCGGAAACGTACTTCCGTTGGGTTACTACATCCTTTTCGTCTGATTCCTTCCACATTATTGGCCTACGGGTTACACTCGCGCTAGATTGATGAAGGATGCCTTAATGCCTTCCTTCTAGCTGATCATTCCCTATCGACTCCGACTCATTGCTCTGGGGAAAAGATCTAGAGTCCATTTGGCAATACCTTGGGGTTTGCAGTCATTAGTGGCAGATCCTTCGCTATCGACAGTGGGAAATCGTCATTCTCTCCTGATCGATAGATTCTTACAAGTGTTCGACTCTAGCTCATCTATTCACACTTGTTAGATTGTACTGGGTACCTTGACGCTCATTATCATTATCGGTGAGTAGTCTCGTGTTTGTTAACGGTATACATCAATGACCAGTAATCAAACGATTTCTCACATGGTCGACTTCAGATCATTTATTCCCATGGTGTAGGAATGTACGACAACGGTCGGTGAAGACCTCAGGTTGTATCAGCATTCATTGGTTCACTTGACAGTTGCTCCTGTTGCTGCTAGTTGATACCACTCCACTTTATATGTTGCAGCCAGTCATGGCGACATTCTATATGCTAGCACCTGAGTTTGTAGTGTAGTACCATCCTATTCCATCATGTTCAGTTGGTACCTTTTGGGATCAGTCTTTGATATCAGTGATCCGTTGCATCTTTCAGCATCATTGACATTCTTATATGTGATATTCAGACATGTACTTGTTCATTATGATCAGATGATCCATTATGTATCTTTCAGTCATTTATACTTGTATACTTAGTGGATACGCTTGTACTTGATATGCGGACATGCTTTAATTTTTTTGAGCATGGGTATGCTCGGCTCAGACAGTGTTTCTTTCTGATCTCCTTTGGTGGCTTGGCAGGCTGAATTCTGGTGAAGTCCTCCTCGGTTTTTGACAGACTTCCTTTCCATGTACTCGCATAATATATTTCGGCCATCATGTACCCCTTCTGACCTCATATATTAGGGGGCATCTGTTATACCTCCAAATCTCACTCTTATGGTTTATGATGCTGTACTCATGGCCTAGGGAAACCCCTCCTTCCAGACCTAGTCCTAAAATTTAAAAAACAGTGTTTTATCCCTTATACGCAACATTGCCCTGAGTTAAACGCGTGTATACGCGGGTCTGTGTATATCCAACCCGCGTATATGTATTAAAACACTTAAAAAAATATAAAACTCCTTATTTTCGAGCGGAGATCGCGGGTTTTACCTGCTGATCACCTATTAGTGCCCGTGGCCCAACTGTTCCCAACCAACTCCCAACTAAAAAACTACTTTGGGAGAGGTATAAAAAGACCTCAAAGGGAAGGCCTAAAGGAGGAGAGAAGAGAGAGAAAGGTTATTATGCTGAGATTTTTCCCCTGACCAGGTCTGAAGTCCCCTGTGCCTTCTGCACTTCCCCCATTTGTCCAGGAAACCTTTGTTTCCTTGTGTGTTGATGTTCATCCACCATTTATGACATCATGGAGAGAGTCATGGAAGGAGTTTGTTAAAGGCTTGAGGCTGGAATGGATCCGGAAGGAAGCTTTGCTTGGAGCCTGCTGAAGGTGATTCAGGTGAAAATATTCCTTTTTATCTACTATATTTGTCTATAATAAAAGAAACACATGTCTTGGTTCCCGAAATGAATCTTCTTTATGTTAATGATATTCATGTTTGGAATTCATATGTAAATGGTTGTTTGGATTTCATAACTAACTACATTTATTTATAACATGAAGATGGTTTCTTTATAAGGTTTTTTCCATATATTGCTGTGTTCTTTCAATTGGTTGTTTTGCAGGACAAAAGAGAAGAAGGGAACTCCAAGAAGGGTTTGGACCCTAAAGGCCTTCTCAAACATAGAACCTAAGGTACGTACCCTTTACAATAGAATTTTCTTATAATAGCATAATGGCTGTGGGAATGGGTGCTTCTTTGAATAGACAACTTTCAGTCTACTAGGGTTTCAACCCAAAAAGCCCTAGGGGAACATTTCCCTCCATCAACCCACCTTGCCATCATTCGATGTGGTCACAGATGAAGATAAGGCTCCAGGATTTGAAAATTAATGAGTTTGAACAAAATCTTTCCATAAAGGCTCCTTGGAGGATGAAATTGTATCTATTCTAGCTATAGGAGGCAGAATATCAAAAGTACCGATTAAGGAAGAGTACATCCCGACTCCCAGATTCTCGGTAGGCGGATGGGGGTTATCCACCATCGGAATAGTAGATTCTGATGTTGCTCAAGGATCAACTGGAGAATAATCCAATTGATCAACCTTAACAATTTTCCCCTCACAAGGAAAGTAAATGACACGAAATAGAGTCGAAACAACAGCATCCATTTCATATACCCAGTTCTTTCCTAAGAGGAGATTGTAATCTAGGTTAGCATCAATGACTTCTACTTCGATATTAACAACCTTTCCTCCAACACATATAGGAAAGGTCGGGATAATCCCGTATGGCTTATGAGAATGACCATCAAACGCTGTCAAGAGGGTAGGTGAAGGAACGATCGAAGGCGATCCAATGGCCTTCCAACATGACATAGACATGGCACATGTGGAAGCTCCCTCATCTGTAACCGTCTGAAAAATATTAGTTTTTTGGTAAGTAGACTTTATCTGGAAAGCCATATGATGAGGAAGTCTCTTTTTGACATTATTCATATCAAAAGTGAGAGCTAAAGAATTGTTTGGATCCACTGCCCCCATTGCCAAAATCAAGGCACTTCTTTGATCAAGACACGACTGGAGCACCTCTAAATCAGACATAGCACATGGAGTCTGAGCCAGATCCTCAACAATGGAGTAATTTTGCGCTGCCCTAACATTAGGGTTGATAGTCGCACATTTAGCGGAACCTTTCAATATCCTAGGTATATTCTCGATAGAGGGTTGCTCAATATGAAGTGGGTTGGTAGTTTCGGGAACTGATTTATCCTTGGATGTTTCACCTTCACCATAATCACACGATCATGTGGCCACATGGATGTTAACACCCATCATGAAAACATTTGATGATTTCTCCCCTTTCTGGTTGCCCCCTGTAGAGGAACCAGGATTTGAAATCGCGGTAGCAAGCATTTGCTGCCCTTAGGGAAAAGGGTTGGTTAACACAACTTGAGAGCTAGAAGTCCCTTGCTGCCCTAACAAGTGCTGAGAATCTTGAATTTTTGGGCAGAGATGAGTTAAATGGTCTCCACTATGTAGCTTGCATGGAAACTTGACTTTATTTCTAGACTCATTTCCACCACCACCAGCATTATTGCCAGGTTTATTTGCATCAGTATTCCCATCTTGACTCTTTTTCTTACCTCGTCCCTTCTTTTTCCCATTGGAATTTTGATTTCCTTTGGGATTGGAGGATTGGATGGCATTAACCAAAGAGGGTTGAGAAGACGAAGGGTTAGACAATGTGACTTGATTGTTAGGAGCAGTTTGTAAAGACAACTGTTGCAATTAGCTCAACAGGTTCACCGCATTTGTGTCTATGGATCCAACAATACCATCCGCATGTTTACCTGGCTTCGACTTGGCTATATCAATGTTAGTCCTAGGAGCATCTGGCAAGATTTTTTGTAGAATCCCAGACTGATAATAAATAATTTCTAACTACTGGGCTCTAAAAATAGCTTGCTCCTCATAATAGACTCGAGACAGAGAGACATCCTTAGAGATTTCAAGTTGTAATTATTTCAAAAACCATTCGAGACAATATTTGGGAGGAATTTCAGCTTTAATGAGCCTCTTTCTCCGTCTCCATTCCTGAATATGATCAGAAATGTGAGTTGTCGTGTCATGACGAAAATTGGCCAAAAGTTCAGTTTCGGCATCATAACGGATGGGAAACTGGAAATGATTTAGGAAAATATTAGCCAAATCAGTGAAAGATGTAAAGCTGCACCCTGGCAATTCTATATACCACTTGGTTTCATTACCAGTTAAGGTGCGTTGAAAAAGTCTCAACCTAATCGAGTCATCAATAAGGGAGCTAGATGAGCACCACAAATGGAATGTGGTTACATGGTCACCCGGGCCTTCACCACCCTTCCCCTCAAACTTTGGAATGTTCGAAGGGAGTTTGGTTGGGACTGGAGGCCAGGCCAGATTATATTTGATTGGATCATTTGTTATTTTCGTGAGATCTAGAAAATTTAACATTACCAGAAAAGGAAGCCTAGGAGGACCTTGGGGATTCCACCCAGACTGAGCGAAGCTCCCAAAGTTCTCAAAAGATTGGCCTGGATTTTGGAAGGCACCAGGCTACCCGAAGTAACCAGTAGAACCGGCTGAACCAAAAGATGAACCTTGTGATCCAGTAAAACTCGGAGTTTGTCCAACTCCATAGAAAAATCTCCATAACCAGCGAAGCTCCCTCATAAAGGATTATAAGGAGTCAATTACCCCTGATAAAAATTCCAAGCAAAAGCTAAGGGAGGAATACTTTGAAACGAACTAACTATGGAGTACAGCCTATTCCCTTGTTGGTCAAAAAATGGATTCCCAGTTCCTATGTCACTAACCGCAGGGTTAGTCCAACCTTGAAAGGGATTGCTGCCTCGTCCTATAGAAGAAAAAGACATGGATCCTATCGTTGGGTTGGAATGTGGTATATGACCATTCCAAAAGGGAAACCTTGAAATGAAGCCGAACCACCCATGATGGATGTGGAGGCACTAAATGGAACTCACAGAATACTCTTTGAATGGGTGCTAAACGAGAAGAATCCAGAACTAGATGCATTGACTTGGGAATTTCCATTCATAGAAGGAATGGAGGTAGACCCAACTAAGGATGTGTTAGCAAAAGACCCAAATAAAGATGCAGAGGGGATGGAAATAGTTCCTCCCCCTTGTACTGATGTTGGAGTCTGCATGGTTGTAGCACTTGTGGTAGAAGCCATGATTCCAGTGGTGGTCATCGAAGGTAAGTGCGTAATATGACCTGGACTTGATGGTGTATGTGTCGAAGTCCTAACATATTATAATACATCTAGATGGTTAGAAGGTAGAGGAGAATTTGGAGCCGCTAATTACTCTGGGAGTTCTTCTACCTCTATGTTATATTCTGTTTGAAAGAGAACTCGAGAAAGAACTGGAGTGTTCCTCTCTAGTTCTGCGGAAGTACAAGGCCTATCCTGAACACTAATGTCCTCAAGGGGAGGATCAATCCCCGATGCATCAGCTGCCATGGGACCCACCAGCAGTATTATGTTTGCGCCTTCTAGGAGAAAGCTCTAAACTCGGTGGTGAAAGACCACGAAGTCTTCGAGATCGTCTAGGCGATCGGTCAGCCACTTTGAACTTTTATTAAGATCTAATCAAAGATTCAAGAAAAAATGAAAGCTAGGCCAACTAAGAGCACATAGCACACACTAAAAGGTCCCTAAAATATGTTAGCTAGTCAAACAACTTTCAAGTATTTCTGCTCTAGGTGATGAGGACCGGATACCAAAATACAAGAGAGTGAAGTAAGGGGCCTTCTGAAAATAGTCTGGGATAATGACGGCCCAGTCGTACCAGTGAAGGTAACAGAGGAAGTTATGTTGACCTCCTAACAACATCTTGCACCGGTGCAAGCCCCCAAGCTTCACAATTGTACCCTCTAGAAGTATAGTTGAGAGTGATACAATGTCGACCTCAGGTGCCACGGGATTCCCCTCCACAGCCACCTATGTAGATCCTTAGGAGAAGCAACTAAGGTTACCAACTCATGTTAGAAGCTAGGTGGAACAGTTTTGAGGTAAGATCCAACAAGTAGGAGAGGGGGTATCTCTCTTCCTTATCTTCAAAAACCCTCATGTTTAACTCCCAGATCCAGAGCTTTCCTGGTCTTCCTAACGCTATTGGATTTGCACTCACTATTCAGACTCCTATGTTTGACAGTTTAAATGGCCTTGGAGATTTTTCTCTCCACACACCTAATCTAAGGCCCTAAAATATCCTAAAACTTGTTGGTGTGTCTAAATTGACAATTATAAAAAAGTTATAGTGTATTTCAATTAGCGCTTGTTTTTAAATGGGTTGTTATTAAGTCAAGGGATAAGTGGAAATGAAACTTGTGGTTTTTTGATGCAAAAGAAATTAATAAAAACCAAACTATATGCAAATGCACTCATTTTGTTCTTCGATGAAATAAATTTCTACTAGGTTCTAAGGAACTTCTATGAAAGCAATAATTTTTTCTTTCTTTTTATTTTACTCAAGCTTCACACTCACAAAAATTAACAAAACTATGGATGCCCTAAAAGATGCACAAATTTATCCTAATGCAATGAGTACATGCTGATGCAAAACTTAAGACTACTCTAAATCAAAGAATGAAAGTAACTTGTTTATCAATTCTAATTCACCACTTAAAATTCTTAGATACAATATAAGTTTCTAATGATCATTTTCATCCAAACACTAAAAGAAAATTTCAAGACAAACAAAAATGCACTTTCACTCGCAGAAAATAAATTAAATCAAAACAAGGCCAAAGAAAGCAAAAAACCAAGTTTTCAAGAAGTCTTCTTCAAAAGAAAACACAAAAATGACTTTTCAAAAGTGCCCTAAATGCTATAGAAAACTTTGAGACCAAAAAATAGGCAACAAGACACTTTGCAAGTTATCAACTCAAAATGGGCGAAAACTTGACAAAATAGGCATCTCAAGATGCCTTGAACGACCAAAAAGCAGCACAAAGAGCTTGGCAACAAAGACCAAAAGATCAAGAAAGACAACTTTGAAGAAAGTGCCATTCAACAACTTTCAGAAAGCAAGAAAAGTAAATGGCCACAAAGATGCAGTTTTGACACGCAAACAAAAAGATCACCAAAACAAGGTTTGCCACAAAGATTGAGACCAATCTTTCTGCCCTGGAAGACTAGAACAACCAAGATTCCCAGAAAGAAATCTTGTGTGCTTAAACAAAAATGATGGCACTTGCAACAAAACAAAACAAGACCAACACTTTCCACAACTGGAGAGAGTTTGAAATCATGAACTTGCTGTAAAAATAAATACTGACATAGAAAAGTAACTGTTCAAGAAAGACTCATACCAGCAAACAGATCTTCAGAAACAAAAATATTTGAAAAATCTTGAAAATTTTAGGGTATACACGACTGTGTCAATACATAGTTGTGTGTATACGCGGGTTTATATGGTGAAACTTGCATACATACGCGACTGTAACCTGACTAAGATGCGTATATAACATATCACAAGAAAAAAACAAAAAAAATTCTGAAGAAACTGATCAAACTTACAGTTCAAGTTCCTACAAGAATAGACTACTCAGTCACAGCAAGTAACTAAACAGCTGAGCCTTGATTGGCTTGAATAAACCCAAACTAGGAACAACAATACTGTTGTCCCCAGAAGAGTCACCAATTTTTTTGAGGGACAAAGTCCCCTAGGGTCTTGGGTCAATACCCTAGCAGAGCGGGGGTTATCTAATGAGAAAAAAAAGCATTCCATACAACCATGATGCTAATATAAACAAACTACGCAAAGAGAGGTGTAGCTGGGGTTCCTTCATTTGGGTAGATCCAGCTAGGGTCCAAACACTCTTGGAGTTCCTTTCAATCCTACAACCTACAAAACAATCAATTCAAGAAAGCATAACAGTACATGGACCAAGCATCATAAGTAAATCAACTTCATAGCATATTGAAAGTTAGTTATACAATTGAAACAACCATTCACATGTAAATCATAACATTAATATCATAAGCATGAAGAAGATTCATATCAGGAACAAGGCAAGTGTTTCTTTTATTATAGATAACCAAAATACAGTAAGAAATGATTTCACCTGAGTCTTCCTTTCACAGGCTCCAAGCGAAACCATCCTCTGGATTCATCCAATTTCAAGCCTTCAACAAACTCCTTCCATGACTCACTCAAGGATATCTCAACTAATGGAAAGACATCATAACTCGAGGAAACAAGGGTTTCCTGTAATAGGGGAAGTGTTGGAAGCACAAGGATCTTTAGACCTAATCAGGGATAATCTTAGCAAAGTGATTTTTCTCTCTATTCTCTCCTCCCTTAGGCCTTCCCATTGAAGCCTTTTTATACTTCTCCCAAAGTAGGTTTTTAGTTGGGAATTCATTGGGAACAGTTGGGCCACGAGCACTAATAGGTAGTCAATAGGTAAAACCCATGATCTCCGCCCGAAATTAAGGAGATTTAATTTTTTTAAGTGTCTTAAGACATATACGCGGGTTGGGTATACACAGACCCGTGTACACACGCGTTTAGGTCAGGGCAATATCGCGTATAGGGAGTAAAACATAGTTTTTTAAGTATTTGGTCCAGGTCTGGAAGGAGGGGTTTCCCTAGGCCATGATTGCAGCATCACAAACATCAAGAGTGAGATTTGGAGCTATAACACCTCGTTAACTATGTTGGCTAGTCATGGAAAGAATATAACACAACCCAACATCCTCCCACTTGTTGTTTTCTTTCCACAAGGGGCCACAGGAGAGCATAGTCATTTATCCAGCCTTGCAATGTCCATTATTTATCTACACCAAGAGAACTTCTCAGAACTCAAAGATTTTGTCAATGCATCTGCAGTATTTGTCAAAGTGTCCACCTTTACCAGCAATACCTTTTTGTCTTCTATCATATCCCTCACAAAGTGATACTGAACATCAATGTGCATTGTCTTTGAATGATAAGCAGGGTTCTTTGCCAAGAAAATTGCACTTTGGCTGTCACAATCTATCCTTATAGCTTCATGTACTAGCCCCATACTTGAACACAATCTTTGCAACCAAACTACTTCCTTGCTTGCATGAGTGGCTGCCATGTATTCTGCCTCTATAGTTGATAGTGCCACTACAGATTGTTTCTTACTCATCCAACTCACTGCACCTCCAAATAGGTTAAGAACATACCCACTTGTAGATCTTCTCTGATCCAGACCACCACCCGAGTCTGCATCAACAAAACCACGAATATCCAACACTCTCTCCAATCCTGGTCTTCCTTGGTAGCACAAACCATAATCATTAGTGCCACATAAATTCCTGAAAACGTGCTTCACTAATGTCCAGTGCTCCTTCCTTGATTTTGACATAAACATGCTCAATACTCCCACTACATGTGCAATGTCTAGTTTAGTACAGACCATTACATACATTAGGCTATTGACTACACTTCCATATGGAACACGAGACATGTCCTTTACCTCTTCTTGTGTCTTGGGACACAGTTCAGCAGATAACTTCACACCTACAGGAATAGGAACCTTCACTGGTTTACTATCCTGCATTTAAACCTCTGCAATATTGTCTCGACATACATCCTTTGGTTTAACTAGAGCTTCATCTTTGCCTGATCTCTTTTAATTTCCATGCCCAAAATATAGTTTGTAGCACCAAGATCTTTCATGTTGAATTTGGAGGAAAATCGGGTCTTTAAATACTAGATAATTTCTTTGTCATTTCCAACTAGCAACATATCATCCACATACAAGACTAGATAAATAACATAGTCACCAATTAATTTAAAATACACACATTTATCTTCTTTGATTTTGGTGAAGCCAAGTCCCAGTATAAATGTATCAAATTTCTGATACCACATCCTTGGTGACTGTTTTAACCAATACAAAGACTTTTTTAACTTGCATACCCGTTCTTTCTTACCCTTCATCGCAAAGCCTTCAGGTTGCTTCATGTAGATCTCCTCTTCCAAATCCCTGTGAAGAAATGTTGTCTTCACATCCATCTGTTCTACCTCAAAATCAAAAGCAACAACAACTGATAAAAGTAATCTAATAGAAGCTACCTTAGCAACAAGAGAAAAAATATCACCAAAATCAATTCTCTACACCGGGGAATAACCTTTTTCTATCAAACGAGCTTTGTATTTTTTCACCTTTCCTTCTACATTTGTCTTCTTCTTGAACAACTATTTGCTACCAATGGGTTTCCTTCCAGCTGGCAACTCCACCAGATCCCAAGCCTTATTTTTGTGAAAATATGCCATTTCATCAACCATGGCCTCTTTCCAAGATTTTCCATCCTCTGAATCTATTACTTCCTTCACATTTCTCGGATCATCATCAGTAATAAATAAATAAAAATTTGAATAGAAAG
This sequence comes from Pinus tabuliformis, assembly GCA_031772625.1. Lineage (NCBI taxonomy): Eukaryota > Viridiplantae > Streptophyta > Pinopsida > Pinales > Pinaceae > Pinus > Pinus tabuliformis. The sequence goes on from CM062817.1 coordinate 659,075,703, forward strand.
CAGATGGACTATACCTTTCTAGATGCCTTCCTTCTCGAACTGATCTTCTCATAATCGGAGTTTGTGGCTCTTCATCTTATTATTCCTCTTCTGCTGTAGAGAATGATTCTTCCTCCTTTAGCTCAAACTCTATCTTCTTAGGTTCCTCTGATGGGACTTCATGTTTAATAACATATTTCACCTCTATGAACACCACATCTTGGCTGTGCAAAACCTTCCTTGTTACTAGGTTCCAAAGCTTATAACCCTTTAAATCATCCTTATACCCAATAAAGATACACTTTTCAGATTTACTATCCAACTTGGTTCTTTTCTCCTTTGGAACATGTACATATGCATCACATCCAAATACCATCAGACGTGAAAGAGAGGGTTTCTTACCAGTCCATACCTCTTGTGGAGTCTTATCCTCCAACACTGATGAAGGTGATCTGTTGACCAGGTAACATGTTATCTCCATTGCCTCTGCCCAGAATTCCTGTCCTAACCCGACACCACTAAGCATGCTTCTTTCCCTTTCCATCAACGTCTTGTTCATTCGTTCTGCAACTCCATTTTTCTCAGGTGTATATGGAGTCATCGCCTGTCATGCTATACCACACTTCTTACAAAATTCTTCAAATTCCTTATTGCAAAATTCTCCACTGTTATCTATCCTCAACACCTTTATCTTCTTCTCTGTCTAGTTTTCCACCAGAGCCTTAAATTCTTTAAACTTGTCAAAGACTTTAGATTTCTTCTTGAGGAAATATATCCATGTATTCCTTGAGAAGTCATCTATAAATGATACATAGTACACGTTAGGGTTCAGTAATTTTCCCAAGGTTAAAGAAAGAAATCACCAAGGTAGCCACAAACCACTTTTGGAGATCAAGACCTAGCCTTCCTAATCTTAGAGAGGGCTCTCTCTCTATGATTTAACTTTGTTTTAGTTAATTAATTTTAGGCTAGTTATGGTTGCACTTGGGTTTTGGTTTGAATTTGGGTGGTGGGATCACTTACTTATATGAACAAAGGCTTTCTTTTACCATTGTTCTATGGAGTCAATATCATACAAACTGGATTGGATCAAGTTTTAAAAGACAATGTCTATAGGGAAAGATAGGTGGTTTTTTGCAGATCTCAAAGGTTGTATGGTGAAGTGGCTTCTAATCGGATCTAGGGAGTAATTAAGGGTTCCTTAGGCCGGATTATGGAAGGAATGAAAGAGGCCAATCGGGATGGGAGAGCAATTAAGGGTTCTCAAATCCGAGTATCAGAGGAAAACATATAAATGACTAACTGTTGAAAACAAAGTGTACTTAAACAAGTTTTGAGTTATATTTCCAGTTTATTCATTCAAATTTGGAATTACAATTAAGTTCATGAAAACATGAGAAGGTAACAAAATCACATAAAGAAGATACTTCACTGCAAATAGCTCATCTCATGAATCCTGTAGTGCAATGCTTTCATTACTTGCTCTAGTCTGTTGACTTGAAATTGGTACAATCACCCTTAGGTTCAAGATCAAAATAACTCTACAAATGTATAGTAATCCACACTAAATACTTCGAATTGTGAAGTATTTATACAAATTAATTTACAAAATATCTCAAACTGTATTGAGAACTAATCTAGGAAAAGGAAAATATCTTCATGCAAGAAGATAAAGACAACTTTTGAACTGCTGCTTGTTGTCCCTGTTATTTAGGTTCTACTATCTTTTATGTCTGATCTTTTTCCCTTTAAACTTCCTGGTTGTTTGGTCTTTACGCTCGATGTCATATTTACATATGACATTTCACTCAATACTCTTTCACCTGATACGCTTTGACCTTGTTGACCTGTCAATATCCTTTACTGTGTTTTTAATTTTACTGTACATTTTAACTTTTTACTGTGTATTTCAATAGTAAATTATTTAGTTTTTTACTTGTATTAGCATCGGTCAGTGGGATATTGATCATATTTTTGTTTGTTTGATTTTTCCTTCAACTATATGTTCTGTCTAGTTCCTCTGTTCAGTCTTTTAACTGTATTTCTTTCTGTAAATGATTTCTTCTCTGTTCTGTGTATGATTGTCTTCTTCTTCTGAATATATGCTTTTGAATAGATTTCCTTTCAAGTCTTGCAGTAAACAAGTTTTGTGACTAGTATCAAACATGTTTATCCAAGCTTTGGTCTTCTCCTAATTACCTGCAAAATAAAACGATCATTAAGAAAACACAGGTTTGGCAGGGAAGGTAATTGATGGCTTTATTGCACAGGGATGTCTGTGGAAGGAGTCATGGTAATGTTTTTAAGGAAATCAGAGGTCAAATAGGGTTGTAGAGGTTCAAGGTGGTGCTGGAAGGGTTTGACAAGTTTTATTGTGTAAACAGGCAAAAGGAGTGAAAACGAGGGTTTTCAGGGTTTCAACGGGTCACATTTTAATTTGGTGCGAGATTTGATATTGTGAACAGTGAGCGGTTTAGGATTATGAGGGGAGGTGGTATTGGTGGCCATCGCACTAATTTTGAGTGATGGGTGGTATTATTTTGGGAGCACACGAGTTAACACAGTGTCGGCATGTAACCAAAGGGGCTTGAGCAAAACCACTCATATCGCGTGCTCTCGGGTGGGTAAGCATCGGAAAGTGAATGAACGCGATATGGATGTGCGGCGTCAAATCTGGGAGTGATATATCTAACGTCTGTCACTTGGTGAAGTTGCACAGAGGGCAAAGGGGTGGGGATTAGCGTGGCCTAGGAATAATTACAAGTGATTTGTAATTGATTTGTGATAAAGCAGGGTTTTAATATAATGTGGGTTTAATAAAATACACAGGTTTACAGAGTAGAAAAGGGTTTAAACTGCAGAGGGGTTTACTTAACCAAACCGATGGGGTGGGTTAAAAGGGATATATCGAGTAAAGTGAATACAACGAAGGTTAGTTAAGAAATGCGGGGGTAAACCAAACTTAGGGTAACAGGGGTTTTATGGGTTTTTGGGGAAATCAATAAGGGAAAATGATTTTTTTCAAAGGGGAATAGGCTTCACACTAGGGAAAAGGGGTTTTGGTTTGGGAAATGATTTTTGGGGGGTTAATTTACTAGGGAAAAGTGTGAAACCAAGGGGCAAGGGTGAAAATGAAGGGAAAAAATGGTATTTTAACAAGGAACGATGGGATACTGGGGAATGCTAGTAAATAAGTAGTTGGGGGTGAAAAGATATGAGGGGAAGTTAAGTAAATCAGCTTGTGAACATGTTTTCATTCTCTTAACTACTCCTCCACACTGAAACATATAGTTAAGTATGATGAAGTGCTTATGCTTCAATCAACTTTATACTTCTGTAATCTTTCTTCTACTTACCCTTTTACTTACCCTAAAAAATTTTCTTCACTTTATTTGGTGAATTTAAACTAGCAGACCCTTTCTTTCCTTTTTCTTTTGAAAAGTAAATTATCTAATTCTAACCTTATATCTTCCAATGGATCAGATTAAGCTTATGAGCACATTTTATTTCTCTACCTAACTACTGATCTGCCAAGATTAAACAGTTTGGTCAGATCTTCTCTAAATATAAACATGAAATTTAAAGCACGAAGTAGTCAAGATTAAACAACTTCACTATCATGGGTTGTGGCATTTATGACAAGTTGCACACAAGCATTATTTTGCATAGTAAGTAAAAAGTAGTGGCATTTGGACTTGCACACTTTCATGATCTGTTTCTTGTTTGGGGTTCACATTTTTTACCTTTTTTGATATTTTCTTATCCTTTTTTCCCTTTGATATTTCTTTTAGGACATGCCCTCTTTACATTTTTTAATATTTTAAATATGGGAAAACATTTGCAGAAAGAAAAAGTATGTACAATATTACAAAACTTACATGGTCAATTCAAAATTATGAATCCTATTATTATAGGAACCTAAAAATACACAGACTTACCCAATGATGGAACCTTCAAAGGTCCAAACACATCACTGTGCACAAGCTCTAATATCGGTTTCGCCCTCTTACCACCATAAGGGAAACTCACCCATTCTGCTTCCCATATACACAATTTCCACATAAATCAAAATCAAGGGAGCTATTAGTCATACCTTCTACCATACCTTTACCATGAAGTATTCGAAGGCCCTTCTCTCCAATATATCCAAGCCTTTGATTCCATAACATGGTCTTTTCTCTAGAGACCACTAGATTTTTTGCTCCACTTTCAGGAACCATAGGACTGTTGCACCCATAAGTAACAGTGCTACCTTGCAGCTTATATAGAGTTCCAATCCTAAATCCCTACATCAATACCAGTGCTCCCTGAACCATCTTGCAGGTAGCTTTCTCGAACACTGTTTCTAGACCTACATCATCTAGCTTTCTTATAGAAATCAAATTTTTGGCTAATGTAGGAATATGCATAACACCCATAAGTGTTCTAATCCTTCCACCTTGCAACTTCAACTTTACTCTTCCGTGATCAATGATTCTAGCCTTCCTGTCATCCCCCAAGAAGACATCACCACCATCATATTTCTCATACTCACAGAAACACTCTCTATGGGGAGTGAAGTAAAAGGATGCACCTGAGTCAATCAACCATGCCTCAAGATCTACATGTGTACTTGAAAAATCCAAGTACACATCCCCACCTTCATCTGAGGTGGTTTTCACCTCTACAGAAGAAGCATCATCAGATCCCTTTCCTTTGTCAGGAGATTTAGATTTATAGTCCCTTTTGTAGTGCCCTTCCTTTTTCGCATTTCCAGCACACCACCTTTACAGATTTCCTATAGATTTAGATCTCCCACTCGATGACTTATTTTCTTTTTATGTTCTGGGATCGTCCTCATACAGATAAGGCATCACCATTCTAGCTGTCCATATTTATCCATCTCATCTCCTCTCTTAGCAAGGATGAGACTATTTCATCAAATTGTAAGGCAGTTGCATTGCTACCTATTGCAATAACTAGACTATCCCACGAATTTTGTAGAGAACACAACAAGCTGATGCACTTATCTTCATCTGAAATTTTAATATCAACAGATAATAACTAACTTACCACAGTATTCAATGCATTTAGATTCTCTGTCACCGAGTCTCCATCTTTCATCCTCAAGTTATACATATTTTTTCTTAGGAACAATTTATTCATGAGAGACTTCGATTGGAACAAAGTCAGTAACTTGTCCCACAAAGCCTTCGCCGTAGCTTCCCCTGATACATTCAGCAATACTGAAGCTGAGACACACAATCATATTGTGCTCTTTTCCTTCAAATCTAACTTCTTCCATTCTTCATCAGACACTCCCATTGGTTTAGTACGCGAATCTACCACGATCCACTGATCTTTATCCACCAACAGATCCTCCATCATGAGTTTCCACAACTCAAAACTCTGACCATTAAATTTCTCGATCTCTATCTTTCCATTGCTTGTCATATTCTTTCACCACCAAAACTGATTCCGCAGATCTCCCACTGAACAAGGTCTAACATAGGCCCGAGTAAAGCCCCTCAGCAACAAAGGCATCCCCTTGAAGCCAAAACAACTATGATACCAAATGTAGGTTTTAACCCTGTACAGAAGTTAGCTGCATACGAATTCTAAAACACAGAAAATAAACAATGCGAGAGCATAACACATAAAACACATATACATAGATATTTTGCCCTGGATCCCAAGACCGGGACTACCAGATTGATTTTTCATTATGTTCCTTTCAATGTTACAATACATATATATACATTCCGAAAAATCCAATAGCATGGACCGAAAAACCATTGCGCCCAAAACCATGTGCTAAAACCATGCACAAAACCATAGGTAGGTCCGTCCAACCTAATATAACACAACCTAACAGACTGCAACATCAATCAAACCCAACAACCATCAAAGACTCCACGCATGTTGCCATGTGGAGGTTAAGCAGTGACACACCATGAGGACATCCATCACCAGCAGCAACACGAATATACCAGTACTATCATGTCGAGTCATGTCATGAGTCATGTTGTCCACATCTCTATTGTGGCCATCATGTCAATCAATGTATTGTAACTTGCAAGTCCAAGAGACCCAGTTGTTGTATGAAGAGTCATGTAAAGTTGAAAAGTCATGGAAGTCAAACAGTCATGAGGGTAGTCGAATAGCCACAAGGGTTAATTTCACCCTTGGCTATAAATACCCCCTCATTTGTACATGGAAAGGGCTTTTTCACCCCACCTCCTCCCGCATAGCCTTGAGAGTTTGTAATCTTTTATTTGAGGAAGAAGTTATGGCTCCAACGCCCACACGTGGGGTTAGTGATGTATGGTTTAACAATGTGTCTTGGAATTTTTGGTTAATTCAAAAGCTTGCTCATGGGCCAACACGCTTTCACACATGTATTTTAACTGTTGTAAGACTAATCTTTAACACTTGTAATGCATGTTGCTTTAACCTATGTTTAACACTTGAACTAATTCACTTTTTGTAATACATATATGTTAATGAAAGTGTGTTGTATATGCTATTAGCACTGTCTCGCCCGTGTATACTACTCTCCCGAACATCAGACAAACCTTTCACATAAAACTTTCTATAACAACCATTACACTCACGCGAACTAATCCGCTGAGTATTATACGTGTTATCTTCCCTTGTTTGTTGTGACTGCCACATTTGTGTGGACTATTCCACCAAAGGCTTTGCACGTCTTGTTGTGTTGTGTGTTCCTAGCAGAGTTGGGACTTTTGCAAACCGAATTGGTACTCACTCCCACCCTCTCCCTCTATAGTGAAAGAGCCATTGAGACAAGAGACACTTACAATCACGAGGCACACGAACCTCACTTCTCGCAAGACAAAATAGACCACTCTCCTGTGCTGACAAGAAAGAGTTGAGGCAAATCTTTAAGATAATGGCAACCGGGCCATCGTACCGGATGGGACTCCCACACCAAACAGTGTGAGGTCTAGTTGGGACTTCATACCAGGGTGATCGCCTGGTGTTGGTGGGTCCAACACTGTCACCATTTTGGTGCTAGAAGGAGGGCCAGATGACAAGTTAAACCTGTACATCTAGGTTGAATCTTTAACTCAATGAACAATACACAATTCGTGCTAGTGAGGTGTTTCTCTCATTTCTCCCTCAATCAGTTATCAATCCCTGACGAGCTTCTCTATCACTTGTCCTTGTTAAAGTTTGATGGTGAGGACAGAACGTCCATAACCGAGCACATTTCTAATTTTCTTCATTTATGTGAATCTCATGAAATTGATAGTGATGAGCTTGTTTGCGTACTCTTCTTCCTCACCCTTGAAGGTTGTGCTAATCGGTGGTGTCATACCATGCCACCTAGTTCTCCATTCCCTTCTCACTTTCCTCAAGGAGCTCCATCAAGCCTTTCATGAGTCTGACCACCAAGATGTCAATGAAATAATATCTCATTTGAGAATGAAGCCTGGCGAATCAGTTAGGATTTTTCTACCTGCTTCCTTCACCTATGTCACAAAATTCTTGAATAGTTTGTGGACCTTGACTTCATGAGCTAAGAGCTGAAACACTTGGTTCATGTCTCCCGAAATGGTGAACCTCCTGATTTTCCTTCTTCCTCAACTCTTGCAGATCACGAGACACCTCATGTCTTGAAGAGGTAGCCCCCTTGCAGCGACCACAAATCTAAGAAATATGCGAAGCATGTTCCCAACCCATCTGCTCGACTGTCTCCTGGTGAGCCCCAGTATTGTAGCAATAATGCTACAACTCCTAGAGCTTCCTTCTTTAATTTTATCAACCCGGTAGTTCGTAACAAACTTGGAAGTGACGGTGTTGTATGCACAAGTACTAGCTCTTGCCACAGCTGTCACTTGGTCAGCTGGCACAAGTCCGCTAGGGGCTTAAGCCAACCTCTATGATCTCTTAGAAGAAGCTTTTTAACTGATGGATGAAAGCTAACTCAAAGGAAGCTAATCTACTTGCGGAAAGAAACTAAAAGCCAAAAAGAAACTCAAACCCTAGCAAACCCTAATTCTACCAGCTAGTCCTACTGATGCAAAAGAGAGCATGCAAACTACTGAATGAGATGCCATTACTTCTATGAAGGTAAAATACATGTGTCTAGACTACCTCTATCTGAAGAAAACATCTTTTTGTATTTTTGATTAAGTTGTTGGAATTATAATGCATGTGCTTTTAACTATTTTTTACTGTGCAGAGGTGGATCAAGGAGGAGAAATGCTTGGAAGAGGTCAGGAAGGTTCAAAGAGGGTCTAAGGAGTCCCTAACACCCTTCCAGAGAGTCTCACAAACTTTGGCTGCCAAGAAACCGTGTTTATGAGCTTCTACAGGAAGTCTGCAGGGGTTCTACAGGATGTTCAGGATTTCTACAGGATGTTCTGTAATTCTTCTAAAGGATGTTTCGAAATGGGATTTTGGAGCATGGATGGAGGGAAAAAGATGGAGGAATGAGTATGGAGGTGAAATAGGGGTGTGAAGAGGTCTAGGACTTGGTGGATGAGGCTAAGGAGTGATTGGATTTGTTCAAGGATGGAGGAAGCGATGATGCACAAGAATGTAGGAATTAGGGCAAGGTGGGGAAAGTATGGCAAATGAAGGGTACGAATCATGGACTAAGGGTTGGAGTAGATTATCTGATGGATTATGGGTAGATAGAGAAGGATAACAGGTGCTCTGCAAGTTATTTTTCGAATTTAACAAATGAAGACTTGGAAAATCAAGAACCTAATTACCTTGACCTAATCTGACCTAGATAATAGCAAAAGAAATGGAACAAAAGTTTATTTGCACAAAATCAGATGAACTAACTATGCAACTAAGTAATCATAACCCTAAGCATGCAGTCAAAAACTGATATCAAGTTTGACAACTAAGAATCCAACACTAATACTTGCATGGTGAAGCAAAATAGCGTTTTTGTGGGCAGCAAGGTCACCTTTTTCCCAACTCACGATCCCACTGAGGGAGAGGTAAGATCAGAGGTGCTTGAGCCCCTTTTTCCACAGATCCTTTATGTTATTAATCTATCCAAATCAATCTGAACATGAAAATATACTTTAATCATCAAAAAGCAACCTAAATAACACAACAAGTTTTAAATCTAAATAGCAGATTTTACTCTAAGAATGCAGCAAAGACACATAAAGGTAAACAAAGGAGGTACTGGGCGCTTGAGATGGGCCCAACCCCAAGAGCTACAACCTCCTAAGAGAGATTTAGAGCTGGTGCAAAGCTGGATTCATCTTTATTGATCAAGAAATGAAGAGTTACATCAAAACTGTCCACAAGGAGAACTTGAAAATGAGCTGACAACAAAACTAATCTATTGCCTAAAAATCGAACTACAAAATGACTACAACAAGACTATGAAATGACTAACTACAAGCTAAGCAAAATGAGGCCCTAAGCCTTCTTATTTATACAAATTGAGGACCCAACAGTCCTCCTAAACTTTAGGGACTCGGCTGCCCAAAACTTGTAGTTAACAACAGTCCTACTTGACTTGCTTGGCTGCCCTTGTGCTAATTGATTTGGTGGCCCTTGAACTCCGAGCTGATGGTGGAGAATTCGAGGTAAGGGCCCATAAATGAAGGGGACACCTTCCTACAAATCCTCTCTCTTGTTCTCCCACGAATTTGGCTGCCAAGTGCTCATTAAACCCCTTGATTTTGTCTCCAAATTGACCAAAAAGGCTACACAAAGCACACATTAGACTTGTTGGCATAATGACTAACCCAATTCACTCTATTAGCATAAATATAATCAAAAACATGCAATAAACTAATGAGAATGGTGGATTAAGTCGAATTAGGAGGTTGAATGAGCCCAAATAATTATCCATTTTTGGGGCTCATCATCACCCCCTACTGAAAGTGTTGCTCATCCTCTGAGCAACCAATCTATCTCCTCATCTTTGATGGCCCTGGTGGCCTCCTTTTCATGCCAAGCTCCTGAAGTGATGTCCTCTTCTCTGTCATGAAAACCATGCTTTTCTCTCTGCTTCTTCCCACTGTCTGCTCCTTTTCCTAGAGAATTCTCAGCTTTGGTATGATTGTGCAAGTATATTCAATCTGATGGCAGGAATGGTGGTGGAAGGAGATTAAGCCAGTGGAGGATGGAAGAAAGGAGTGGTTGCATGCCTCCTCAACAGACTTCAAGCTTCAAATCCCTCTCCATAATTGATTCTGGCCTGCCCAAAGGCTTCTACAGGATGTTTCTGGTAAAAATACAGAACTTCCTGTAGAAAGTCCTGTAGCTTCCTGTAGAAGGTTGAACCATGACTAAATTGTGTTCGAACCCTGAAAAAAATGATTTTTAATGGAGGGGATGGATGTGCTTAGGGTGGCCAACACAGGTGCTACCTCCTTAGCTAAAATCTCGGCCAATTTCTCCTTCTGCTGCCCTTTCTCTAAACTTCCTGTAGAAAGTCCCAAACAACGCAAAGCCTTTGAACTCATTTGATGAAACCTCCTCAAGAGTAATTCCCTTGATGCATCATCTAATTCAACAACTGATCCATCTGCAAGTTGTTGAAAAGCACTCCTTTCAAGCAAATTTTCCATGGCGCCCTTCACTAGCAGACGATTTTGTCCCATTGGTTCCATGACAATAACACCCATGGATTTTCGATCACAATCAAACTCCAATAAAGCCCGCCTCTTTGATATTTGTATCCACCAATCACAATTGCCCAATTTCACTGTGCCATTGCTGAGAATGGCACTTGTATCACCTGCCATTAGGTCTGGAACTCCCATTTTTTCAACCAATACCTTCAAGGCTGCCTCAGTGGGAATACCAGTAGCACGGAACTGGTGACCTTGACAAGATATCCCTGCATCATTGCAAACTGCAGCAACTTCTGCCAGAGTTTCTCAATTTTCCCCCATATTATGTGCAGGCCAATCCAATATTTTTCCATCCTCAGGATTATATGTTGCTCCTTCAACAATAAACTCTCTAAGTGAACTAGCACTATGCCCTATGGCTATAAACTCACTGACAGACATCTGATTGGTTGTAAGAGTACCTGTCTTATCAGAGCAAATCACTGTGGTGAAACCCAAAGTCTCCACGCTCAGTAACTTATGCACAATAGCGTTCTTTTGTGCCCTCTTACAAGTGCCAAGAGCCAAACATGTAGTAATCACAGCAGGCAATCCCTCTGGTATAGCAACAACTGCCAGAGCAACAGCAATCTTAAAGTAGTACGTACATTTCTCAAAGGAAAACCTGATATTTTTTTTTGGCCACCCATCTATGACTTCCCATGAAAGAAAATATTTGTAGTTCATGATCCAGAAAAGAATACAAATGGCACCAATCACTGTTGTCAGTCTCTCACCAAATTCATCTAACTTTCTTTTCAAAGGGGTATCATGACATTCCATTGAAGCTTCCTGAATTTGTGCCTGAATTTTACCTATTTCTGTAAACTTGCCAGTGCTCTCAACAATGCATGTGCAGCAACCATTGGTAACTGTAGTTCCTGCAAACACCATGCATGCTTTTGACTGCAACTCACAGTCACACAAGGTGGCTGGATATGTTCTTTTGACCACAGGCATGCTCTCTTTGGTCAGGGAGCTCTGCTCCATCCTAAAGGTGGATGTCTTGAGGGACACAATTCTCAAGTCTGCAAGAACCTTGTCTCCCACCTTCAGTTCCACTATATCTCCTGGAACAAGTTCTCTGGAGGGAAGATCTACAACATAATGTCCATCTCTCAAGACCTTTGCATGATCAGATTGCATTTCTTTGAGAGCTTCCAAAGCCTTCTCAGAATTATTCTCCTACCATACTCCAACAATGGCATTAAGGATGAGAATCAGGAGAATGACCAGGGGCTCTACATAGGCTGTTATTCCCTCCTCAGAAGACACATTATCACGAAAGTAGGCGAGAGGAAATGAAATGCCAGCTACCAGCCTAAGTATTTTAACAACTGTATCATCAAATTGCTCCACTGCCAGCCTCCACAAAGGTGTACCATTTTTCTTCTGGAGCTCATTCCATCCATATATTTGACGGCGTTTTCCTACTTCATGAGAATTTAAACCATTCTCTAAGCTCACATCATATTCTTCTAAGCATTCTTCAACAGTTTTTAGACCAAGCAGGGAATATCTTGTCCTCCATGGACTATGAAATAGATGATCAGATTCTGACTTCAAACAGATTGCTCCACCATTAACAGATCTATAATGCATTTGAAAAACCCCAAAATCAATACTTTCAAGAACCCTGGTAACCTTGGACACGAGCTTTAACTACTTTTCTCATTTCAAGCTTGAATTTTGACAAAAATCTCGGGTTTTCCTTCTGCAGAGCTGTTTTCTGTGTTTCCTGTAGACGACTTCCTGTAGAACCGCCTGTAGAGTGCCCCTGCACCTCTAAGTGAGCCCGATACACTGGAGAATTGTGAACCAGGCCACAAAGCTCAATGGAGGACGATGGGTTAATCATTTTGTGGAATCAGAGGATGCATACTTCAGTTGAAAATGTTGCAAGTGCAAGTTAACAACAGTCCGTGAGTTTCAACTGAGCGTTCATTAATTGCTGCGTCATTTGTGGTGAAGGAGTGAGGTGGCCAGGTGTACGTGGCCACATGCAGATGGCATTGCTATAATGAGCTGCATGTCCTCTTCTTGTTAATCAATTGCACTGGATTTAAAGCCTCTACCACTGTCTGTTTTTTATTTTCAATTTTCACGTGAGTGACTTACCCATGCATGCTGCGTGATTTTTGCCTGGATGAGTGCAATCGGATATGGCTAGCTTCCTCGCTGAATCCCCCCATCTCATTCATTCATGCAGTGCTTATATTAGATTCATGCAATAGAGGAATAAGGTTTAGTCACGTACCTGAAGCCAGCTGGTTGCTGTGAGGTGCTTTTTGCTGCTGCATGCTCATATTCTGCTGCTGCATGCATGGATCCTTTGGTTGCATGAGGGCTTGGATGATGATTTTTGGTTGTTTTCCTTGTGCAGGTGTCCTTTGGCCGGATGCATGCTGCAGGAGTTCATTTCCACGTTCAGATCTGCACCTTCAAGCTGCTGCTGCTGAATTTTCACAAGACCAGAACTTGTTTTCGCCATTGCTCCCAAACGGTAAACTGGATTGATCTAAAACTTGCTAAGTGCATTCCTATCATCATTATGCACCTCCCATAGCAAAATCGTGATCAATGGATGCACAAATTTCGAGAAAAATGGAAAATGGTTGAAGATTTCAGAGATCAATTTCTCGGAAACCGTGCATCAGAATCGGCTGAAACTGCTTGGGTAGGTTACTATCACCCATATCCATATCCCCATGAAACAGGTTTTGAAACGGATGCATGAATATGGAGAAAATGCAAAAATAGATGATGGTTATGGAGGTTGATTTCTTGGAAACCGTGCACCGGAATGGCCTGAAACTACTCGAGCATGTTGCCATCATCCCTATACAATTCTCTGTAAAATGGTTCTTCAAATCGATGCATGGTTTTCAAGTTATGGCAAAAACAAATTTTGTTCTATGTATTTTCTCTTCAAAGCATTTTGCAAGTTTTTGCATGGAAAGAAAAACTGAGCTTGGGCTGTGATGCAGGTATGGAGATGATGGAGGAGGAGTTTGAAGATTGCAGGAGGACTTCTAAACCCTTGAGGAAGCTACCATGTTCGCCAAACCACCTTTTTGAAATCCATTTCTAGCTCCCTACAATTTCTACAGGAACTTCCTGTAGAAGCACAATGAAGAAGCACAATGAGGTGGAAAAGATGATGGAAAAGGGTGAGGAATGGGAACATGGATGCTTGCAGGCATAACCAATGGATTCCAAGCTTTAGATCCCCTTCCAAAATTGAATCTGGCTCGCTTGAAGGTTCTACAGGATGTTTCCTGTAGAAATATAGAACCTCCTCTAGAAGGCACAAAAACTCCTTTGTCTTTGTTTTGAGTGATCCTCCTGACCTGCAATGTCATTGCTGCAACATGAAATTATTCAATGGAAATTAGCTTTATTTTTCTTTTTCTTTTTCTCTTTTTTTTGAATAAAACAACTAGGGCGCCTCATGGAGGTTTTCACCCTAATTGCCTGCCCTGGGCGCCTCCAAGGGAGGTTTTCACCCAGAGATCTTATTCTCTTTTCTCTTTTTTCCCAACCCATTGACCGCCTCATGGAGGTTTTCAATCAATGAGCCAATCTAAGGCGCCTCCGAGGAGGTTTTCACCTTAGATTTTTTTTTTTTTTTTCTTCTTATTTTCATTTTTCTTATTTTTTTTTTTTTTTTTCTACCCTACCCTACTTGAAAAACAAAATTCCTTTCAAGTATAAGAATACTTCCAATGGAGCCATGTGCACATCGAGATTAGAGACAAGATGATGTGAAGGCTCGAAATGCATGCTTTGACAGGTATCCGGATTTTAGAAACCAAAGGATCTAACTTTGAAGGGATCAAACATAGCTAAGGAAGAGAGTACCACTGCAACTTAGTGGCTGTCTGGAACCATGTCTCAATATAGCTTTGATATCCTTGGTCCTTTTGCTAATCTGGATCATTCTTCATGTCACCTTCTATCATGGATTTCTCATCTCCCTTTGTTTGTTGATCTTTCTCTTGAGTACATGGAAGATTTGATGGTAACCACGAAGGATCTTTCTTTATCTCTGCTTCTGATGTCTTCTCTTCATCAAGTAAAGCCCATGGTTCCTTGATTTCCTCTTCTGAATCTTCTTTTTTCCTTTGGTCCTTCAATGTTGTCAACATAATCTCTGCTTTGCAACACTCTTCCTGGGCTATGGTGAAGATCATTGAGCTCAAGAGGAGTAATTTGGACATGTTGTGTCCCAGCATTGCCATTGTGTTGAGCTACTCCAATGGATAGGTTTGGAAATGGTGGTATGGGTAGCTGAGTGGGGGCGTAGATTTGAGATGGATGTGGATGGGGTTGTGGTTGGGCAGGCATTTGGGGTTGCCTTGGTGGAGGAGGAGGTGATGGTTGCGATTGAGCAGGTGGTGGAGGAAAAGAAGTGGGAGGAGTGTTGTACTGGGGCCTCCACCCTTGATGAGGTGCATTCCACTGAGTTTGGGGCTGATCATAAGAGTGAAACGAATGAGCAGTTGGTTGGGCATAATATGGATCTATGAAGGAACAAGGAGGAGGTGTGAACCAAGAAGGATGAGCAGGGGGACCCCAAGAAGGCATGAAAGTGGCTTGATAGGGGTCATAATAGGTCTCGGATGTCCCTTGCAATTCCTGTTGGTAAGATCTAGGTCCATGCGGCCTCCTTTGGTTCATATAATAGAGTGATTCAGTGTCTCCTTTGGCTCTCTGATATGCAGCTTTGATTCTGGGCAAGGAAGGGCACTGATTTGTAGGATGGTATTCTTCGCAGACAAAACACACTTCTATGGAGTACAATGGACATTCATTCCTAGGATGCTTTCTAGTGCACCTAGGACAAAAAATGGCCAAAGCCCTCTTGGCTTCTTCTTGCTTCTTTTGGATCCGCAAGGTATCCAGTTGCATGGCAAGAAACTGCCTCATATCACTCTTGAAATCTTCGATCTGATTTTCAAATTCGTCTTTGGACAAGGTGCTGCTCCCAACATTTCTGCTTGTAGCCATTTGCTCCAGAGGAATGGTTTCTTCTTCTTCATCCCTTGAGGTTCTTCAAATATGTCTTGTTGTCCACCTAAGGGTTCTTTAATCACAGCCATCGAAGAAGAGAGAATGTTGGATGTGTGAAGCAGTGGGGGCGTTGTGCAATCATTTTTCTAACTTATCTCTACTCCTACAAGGCATGAAATGAAATATTTTTGGTTGATTTTTGCTTTTTTTCTACTTCTACCTGCAAAACTGAAATAGATTGAACTGCAACTAACTATCTTGCTAAAATGAAAATGCGGAATTGAAATGAAAGCAGGAAAGGACTAATCTATTTTGCTCAAATGAAATGCTAGTCTACGCTTGCGGAATTGAAATGCTAATCTACGCTTGCAGAAATGAAATTGCGGAATTGAAATGCTAATCTATGAAAGCGGGAAATGCTAATCTACTTTTGCAGAAACGAAATTGCATAATGGAAATGAAATAAACTACTTAGCAGAAGGTTGTAGTGGAAAATAGAAGAAAAGCAACAATCACCAATACTCTGACGCTTCCCCGGCAACGACGCCAAAAAGATGGTGAGCCCCAGTATTGTAGCAATAATGCTACAACTCCTGGAGCTTCCTTCTTTAATTTTATCAACCCGGTAGTTCGTAACAAACTTGGAAGCGACAGTGCTGTATGCACAAGTACTAGCTCTTGCCGCAGCTGTCACCTGGTCAGCTAGCACAAGTCCGCTAGGGGCTTAAGCCAACCTCTATGAGCTCTTAGAAGAAGCTTTTTAACTGATGGATGAAAGCTAACTCAAAGGAAGCTAATCTACTTGCGGAAAGAAACTGAAAGACAAAAAGAAACTCAAACCCTAGCAAACCCTAATTCTACCAGCTAGTCCTACTGACGCAAAGGAGAGCATGCAAACTACTGAAAGAGATGCCATTACTTCTATGAAGGTAAAATACATGTGTCTAGACTACCTCTATCTGAAGAAAACATCTTTTTGTATTTTTGATTAAGTTGTTGGAATTATCATGCATGTGCTTTTAACTATTTTTGACTGTGCAGAGGTGGATCAAGGAGGAGAAATGCTTGGAAGAGGTCGGGAAGGTTCAGAGAGGGTCTAAGGAGTCCCTAACACCCTTCCAGAGAGTCTCACAAAGTTTGGCTGCCAAGAAACCATGTTTATGAGCTTCTACAGGAAGTCTGTAGGGGTTCTACAGGATGTTCAAGATTTCTACAGGATGTTCTGTAATTCTTCTATAGGATGTTTCAAAATGGGATTTTGGAGCATGGATGGAGGGAAAAAGAAGGAGGAATGAGTATGGAGGTGAAATAGGGGTGTGAAGAGGTCTAGGACTTGGTGGATGAGGCTAAGGAGCGATTGGATTTGTTCAAGGATGGAGGAAGCGATGATGCACAAGAATGTAGGAATTAGGGCAAGGTGGGGAAAGTATGGCAAATGAAGGGTACGAATCATGGACTAAGGGTTGGAGAAGTTTATCTGATGGATTATGGGTAGATAGAGAAGGATAACAGGTGCTCTGCAAGTTATTTTTCGAATTTAACAAATGAAGACTTGAAAAATCAAGAACCTAATTACCTTGACCTAATCTGACCTAGATAATAGCAAAAGAAATGGAACAGAAGTTTATTTGCACAAAATCAGATGAACTAACTATGAAACTAAGCAATCATAACCCTAAGCATGCAATCAAAAACTGATATCAAGTTTGACAACTAAGAATCCAACACTAATACTTGCATGGTGAAGCAAAACAACGTTTTTGTGGGCAGCAAGGTCACCTTTGTCCCAACTCACGATCCCACTGAGGGAGAGGTAAGATCAGAGGTGCTTGAGCCCCTTTTTCCACGAACCCTTTATGTTATTAATCTATCCAAATCAATCTGAACATGAAAATCTACTTTAATCATCAAAAAGCAACCTAAATAACACAACAAGTTTTAAATCTAAATAGCAGATTTTACTCTAAGAATGCAGCAAAGACACATAAAGGTAAACAAAGGAGGTACTGGCGCTTGAGATGGGCCCAACCCCAAGAGCTACAGCCTCCTAAGAGAGATTTAGAGCTAGTGCAAAGCTGGATTCATCTTTATTGATCAAGAAATGAAGAGTTACATCAAAACTGTCCACAAGGAGAACTTGAAAATGAGCTGACAGCAAAACTAATCTATTGCCTAAAAATTGAACTACAAAATGACTACAACAAGACTATGAAATGACTAACTACCAGCTAACCAAAATGAGGCCCTAAGCCTTCTTATTTATACAAATTGAGGACCCAACAGTCCTCCTAAAGTTTAGGGACTCGGCGGCCCAAAACTTGTAGTTAACAACAGTCCTACTTGACTTGCTTGGCTGCCCTTGTGCTAATTGATTTGGTGGCCCTTGAACTCCGAGCTGATGGTGGAGAATTCAAGGTAAGGGCCCATAAATGAAGGGGACACCTTCCTACAAATCCTCTCTCTTGTTCTCCCACGAATTTGGCTGCCAAGTGCTCATTAAACCCCTTGATTTTGTCTCCAAATTGACCAAAGAGGCTACAAAAAGCACACATTAGACTTGTTGGCATAATGACTAACCCAATTCACTCTATTAGCATAAATATAATCAAAAACATGCAATAAACTAATGAGAATGGTGGATTAAGTCGAATTAGGAGGTTGAATGAGCCCAAATAATTATCCATTTTTGGGGCTCATCATCTCCCACCACAATAGAGGAAATTCCATAATGGTGTAGAAAACCTATGGAAAAAACTCATCCCTCCATTCTTTAAGATGACATCTCTGTTCATAACCCAAGTGTTGAGTCTAATCTACATCTCTCCCATCCTCCATCATCTACAAGCCATGACTCCTTGCACCATGATTCACTTGAGCGATCTGCTTCACAAGCTAGCTGTGCGCACTCTCTTGAGTCTTGAGTTGCTGGCTCAAGTTGCAGTCGTGTGCAAGGAAGTCTCATCATACAAATGGAGGAGAAGGATGGTGATGACCTAATCAATTACTCTCAAAACATTAAGCCTCCATTCTTGATCGATTCTTGATCCATGAATCTTGGTGAAACATCATGCACAATCAATTCTTTCGATCAACCTCCAGTATTGAGATGTCATCACTCCCATGCTTCCGTATGTTGTGATGAACACCCAAGCACATCATATGATCTACTCTCATCTCATGTACACTCTAACTCAGATCTGAAATGTGCACAAGTCAAAGCAGACATCCATATTGAAGCTTCCTCTACACCTCACTTGCCCATGTGTCCTATCATTCGCAGTGCATCAACATGCGTTGGAGATATTCCACATTCTCTTGCTTCTTCAACCCATGAGTTACCTCCTTGATTGACACAAGTCATTGAGGTTTCCCACGATGAAAATAGTCTCCATGCACAAGACTCTTCCCACTTGTCATCATCTTATGTGTTACATGAAGATAACTCGTCAAGTCATCTTACTAAAAATTTTGATGAAGCCTGTGATAGAGATGGTTGTCATCCTGAAAGTAGTTTTGAAATCAGTAACAAAAACCATCCTCAAGCCATGCATGATCTGGTTCACATCTCAAAATGAAAATTTTCAATTATGAAAAGTTCAAGGATGTGCTAGGGAGTCAAGGCATTTCAACGTCCTTTGATGGTTATCTCAGGACCTTGTAACTCTGGTAAGCCTGCCAAACCAAATCAGACTTCATTTCTCACGCAAAATCTATATATCTGCATGGTTGCAATCGATGTTGATCCCTGTGTAAAGAATATTTACTATTTTGGGTGTGATATTTCAAAATTTTAGATTTTTTGCTAAAGATCGAGTCCACGGGTTTGTTACTGCATGTCTGTCTTCATGCACCTCTCTTATATCTAATTTGGGTTGGGAGTGTCCGTCCCTCATTCAATCATGGGACAACGAAGTTGATCATCTCAAAGACTATCTTTATCTGGAATCATACTTATCAGATGTTATCTCTTGTAATAAGCTCCTTGGTCTTTTTGAAAAATTTTCACGTCAAATCTGCCCACTCATCACACCAACAATCTCCCTATGTGAAACAAGCGCACAACCTATTGCATGAATCAAGTTACTCTCATTTCACCGCACCCTAACTGGTTTCACATATTCACAGTGCTGGCATTCTTTCTACATTTCTGTGATTACCATGATGCCTGTGAACTTTTTCACCAGTTGCACGTGGGTGTTCTATCATGTCTAGCAGACAATGAACTTGGTTCCCTCATTCAGAGCGTTCACACAATTGTTCTAAAATTTTCTTTGTTTGTGAAACTGGGAATATGCCATCTCGATTGAATGGTCTGATTTTTCTGCTACCTTGGTTATCTATCATACAGTTTATCATTTTCCCAACATTACATCCAATGATAGTCGCTTCACATTCTATCATTTTCATTGTGTAACATCTTTAATCATAGATTTTTGTCAAGCAAGTGAGCCACCTCGGCCTGCACTGATGGGTATGGCAGGCCCTCACTGTCTTGACATGACTCATGAGAATGACCAGATCTATCTATCCATATCAAATTCCCATCATGATCCCCTGTCTCGAATCAAGAATCCATCTTCTCAAAGATCACAAATCTTTCAAAAAAAGCATCATGAATTTTATGATCCAATCGCTAAATGCCTAGAACAATATTACTTGGCGAATCATGTTGCAGGTAAAAAAATTTAGTCCTTCCTTGCACTTGCTAAGAAACTTGGTGCAAAACAACACACACTCGCAAGAGGGCTCTGAGGTTTGTTAAAAAATGGTAGTCATGGAAGAGGTAAGCATGTGTGTTGGGTGGTTGTGACACATTGGTCCGCCCACAAGCAAGACCTTCTCTCTCTTGTGAAAGTTTTTCAAGTTTTTTATTTTTCTGTTGCACACTATTTTTTATTTGTTTTAATCGCTCGTATCTTTGTGATTGCAGGTCAAGTACGCCTATGGTGGATTCACTGGAAATTTCATTTCACATAACCCCAACCATTTAACATAGATGTAGGAGTAGTGTTTTATGTTTTTCTTGTCTTTGCTTTCTCTTTTGCATGTTTGTTTGCTTGTTGACTTGGCTAGTTTGCTTGCTTGTTGTTGTTTTCACTTTGTTTGCTTTGCTTACTATTTTTGTTTTCATTTGTTTGGCTTGCTTAGTACCTTAATATTTTTTTTTACGGAAATAACTGTTGCCAACTACTACGTTTTGGCTTTTGAATAGAGTATGTTGCTAAGATTTGAAGAGACTTGTGACACTACAGCACTTGGCAAGTCTTGTGTCCTTCTTCTCTGTGCTCAGTTATAACCTTTGGTCAATGAAGTCTTGATAGAACATACGAGCCTTATACGAGGGACGTTTTGGTCCAGCCATGAGCCTGTGTCTAGACTGGGAAGCCCCATGCCTACACTCAACCTTCTACTCTGTGTGTTTAAGGTCATCCAACTAGTAGAAACGGAGAAGGGGAAAATCTAAACGAGAAAACCTATGTTATAGGTATTACATGCTTCTCTGAAGGAACAACCTCTTCTTCTCTCAATAAGTCGAGATCCCTCTTCTGCTCCAAAAATAAATAAGTGCATATGCACATTCCTCTTGAAAAAATACAAAGGCGAAAGAAGAGAAACGCTAATTGATCCAGATCTTGGGGGAAGAGTGCCAAGATTTAAAAAATTGAAATGGATCTTCGGGCAACAGGCGGCCAAGATATAAAAAATTGAAATGGATATTGGGGCAAAAGGCCCCCAAGATCTGAAAAATTGAAATTCCAGAAGAAAAAGTTCAGAGGCATATAGCCGCCACATCTCTTCTCAGGGATAAGCTACCATCGCCCGAGCTAGTTTATTTCCATTTATGTTACTAGGCATATTTTAGTATTTTACATTAATGAAATGAAGTATTTTTTATGCTGCATCTCTATATTTATGGTTATATATGTACTTTGTTGCGTTCTTTTTTAAATATAGAGATGCAACAGAAATAATACTTCATTTCATTAATGTAAAATATTGAAAAATTCCTAGTAACAGAAATGGAAATAAACTAGCTCGGGCAATGCTAGCTTATCCTTGAGAAGAGATGTGGTAGCTACATGCCTCTGAAATCCCTTACAATGAGGCTCAAGAGCATTTTTATTATTGAACAATAAGAGCAAACCCTAAATAACCAAAACCCTAACCCGAGGAGATGTAACACGAAGAGTTTATGGGCCCCGTTGGGGTTAGTTGGACAACCAAATTCCCGGGGAAGTGAATTAGTCATATTATCTCCATTTGAGCGCATGATACCCCGTTCGAAAGATCTCTCTGAGGACTACAACAGAAAAGATGATTTCATCATAAAATTGTTGGCGGTAGACTGCCAGAAAAACATCATTTAAGGCCTCAAAACAGCTTTGTATGTTTAGAACCCGAAAAACTGCTAAAAATAGTAAACTATGCTACAATTAAGGAAACTGAAAAACTAAAAGAAACAATGGTGGGGGTCCAAGTGGAATTGGAGGGTGGCCACCGATATCCACCTGGACCATTCCTCCCCCCTTAGGAAGCAATTGTCCCCATTGCATTGAGTTCCTCCATGAGATGTGGAAACTTTTGCTGAAGTTGGTCCCTCATGAGCCACTTTCCCTAGTGAAGGAGTTGGCCTGCTTTGACAACTTGATACAATTGGATCTTCTGCTGGTGAGTGTGCTTGATCTGTGTGTCCATGATCCGATTAGTTGCAGCTTGTTCCATGCAATCTGGATTTAACTCTATTGGTGTGAGCTATTCTGCAATGTCAAATGTGTCTAGTAATGGTGGAAAGTATGGTTGAAGGCGGTCCACATTGAACACTGGGTGCAGGCCATGGAATGGGGGATGCTGAGCTCAAATGCATTATCACCCACATCCTTGGTAATGTTGTAAGGACCATATCAGAGTGTTTTGAGTTTTTGATAGGCTCCAGCAAGCCATTCCTTTTGCAAATGCAACTACACTTTGTCGCCCACCCGAAACTTGTGTAGCTCCCAATGTTGATAATGTCGCTACTTGTACTTTGCATTTGATTTCCCCAGAATGTTGTGGAATTGCTGGTGAATATGTTGGATGTGCTCAATAAAGCTATTTTCCTTATCTATTTCAAACTGGACATGAGCCAAATCTGCCTGAGTAGATGCAAATGGCATGGCCACATCATTGGGACATAGTGGCTGGAATTCCAAGCCCACCTAAAAAGGGTTGTGGCCAATCGTGCTATGGAGATCCCGGTTATAGCTATGCTAAACATAGGGGAGGCTTTCATCCCATGTACATGGATGCTTTGAGTTGTACATGCGCAGAATGTGTATGAGCATCCTCTTGACAACCTCTGTCTGGCCATTAGTTTGGGGATGGAAGGCTATGGAATTAGTGAGTTTTGTGTCCAGCATTGACCAGAGACTGGACCAAAATGTACTGAGGAACCTGCTATCCCGATCTCAGATGATAGACTGTGGGATCCCAAAGTTTACACACACTCGTTCGAGGAAGAGTTTAGTAGTGGCTTCTGTTGTGATATTCTTCTTGTAGGTCACCATAATGGCCATCTTTGAGAACCTATCAACAACCACAAAAACATTTTTTTTTCCATGCATAGTAGATGCAAGGCCCAACATGTAATCCATGGAGATGAATTGCTAAGGTCAACTAGGGGTAGGCAGCAGAGTATAGAGGCCTTACTTCTTGATGGTCAATTTGGCAATGGCGTAGGAAGTGCAGGATCTGATGTACTTTTCGACATCCTTTTGAAGATTCGGCCAATAGAAATACTTATGCAGTACTGCCACCGTTTTCATGACCCTGAAATTCCCAATAGCCCGACTGTAGTGTGCTTCCCGAATAATCTTGGCATGCTCGCTTGAAGGAACAGAAAGGTGACCCAAGTGGCATAATAGGGCATCCTGGAGGTGAAAATTTGGAACATGCTGACCCTCCAAGAGTGTCTGGTATCTGTGGCCAAATTTTGGGTTGCTTTTATAGAGAAGTGGACAATCTGAAGTCCCATGCCCACAAGAGTTGACCACGTGGTTAACGCCATGATCGGTGGTTGTTATGAAACCAGCTCACAAAAAGATAGAAAAGATAGATGAACGCCTTAGAAATAAGCCTCTTCGAGGGGGAAACCTCCTTTACATTACACAAATGAACAATTCTTAGATGATACAAATGACAAGACCTCCTTTCTATATATAGGAGTCTAAGGGGTCATAATATAATTAGAACTAACATAACAATAATAATGTAAGGGCACAATAATAACATTATTAGGCTTCTATGGGGCACAATAATAACAATATGGAGACTACATGGGCACAACAATATAATAAGGGGGTTGTACTAATAACAATAAGGGGTTACACTAGTAGTATAGGAACCTAACATGCCCCTTTCCTTCAAAAAATGTTGTCCTCAATGCTTGAGTAGTTCTTGATGCTCCTGTATAAAATTCTTGTCCTCCCATGTGGAATCTTCAGATGGTCAACTCTTCCACTTGATGAAATACTCTGAAATTGATCGATTTCGTAGCTGTCGGGTTCTTGTTTCTGTGACTGCTCCAGGCTCCAATATGGTTTTTACTTCCTCGTCAAGTTCTAGCAATATTGCTTGAACTAGGATCTTCTGCAACTTTTGAATGAGTGGCCACACTTTTTCATCCTTCTTCCGTTCATACCTTGTTTCATTTATCCAATATGGTTGGATAATAGAAATGCCGCACAACAATGCTTCCACATCCTCTTCCTTTCTTGAGAGTGCATCTCCCACAACATTTTGCTTCCATCTTTTGTAGATGATTTCAAAGTCATAACCCAACATCTTTGTGACCCATTTTTGTTTCTCTTTAGAGGATTATTTTTGTTCTAAAAAGTATTTAATACTATCATGATCCTGTAAATTTTCCCTTTCGTATAGGGTTAGAAATATTTTTTTGAGGCTTTTGCGATGAACCACGATGGATGGATCGAAACATCGATACAAACAATCATGGATGTAAGAACTTCGGAAGAAAACAACACACTATCATGATCCGTTTTTACCTTCAAGTGTCTTCCCATTAGGTAAGGTTGCCATTTCTTAAGTGCGTGTAGTATTGCCAACATTTCCTTCTCATAAGTAGCTTTTTGAGGGACATTTGTTTGTATGTATGTAACAATAAAAATACCCAATTGCCTACATCAAAACTTCTTTCATTGCGATGTTGATCTGCCTGTTGTTTCATTCGATTATGCACTAAAGTGGCATTATTCTTTAAAAGTTGGAGAACTTGTTGTTGATGCTCGATGTGATCTTTCACTACTTGAATATTTTTCTTCTTGATATGTCCTTCTATATTTAGAGTTTGAGGAGTGGTAATTTCTTCTAGTGCATTACAAGGTATGGTCAGATTCATTTCTTGATGCTCTATGTGATCTTTCACTTCATGAACATTTTTCTTCTTGATATGTCCTTCTATCTTGATAGTTTGAGGAGTGGTAATTCCGGCCATTGCATTACAAGATATGGTCGAATTCATTTCTTCTTTCTTGATGTGGTCTTTCACTTCTTGAACCTTTTTCTTCTTGATATGTCCTTCTATCTTAAGAGTTTAAGGAGTAGTAATTATTTCCAATGCTTTACAAGATGTGGTTAGATTCATTTCTTCTTTCTACGGGGTTGGTTCCTGGTGTATATACTCTTCTTTTGGCGTGTCTTGATCCTTTTCTTCCTCCTCTCCACAATCAATGTAAAATAATTTCTTCTCACCACAGTTATGACCTTTAATGTATTTTCTATCACAATTGTAACAAAGCCCTTTTTCTCTTTTTTCTTCCAACTATTGTCATGTAACCCTTATAGGTTGTGGAAGGCTAGGAGAAACAACACTTACATCTTTATAGTTGTGAGGGGTAGACTTCCTTGTTGTCATAATTTTTCTTTCCACTTTGTAACAAAGCCCTTTTTCTCTTTTTTCTTCCAATTGTTGTGGTGTTTCTCTAAAGAAGGTGTTGCTCTTTGTATCCTTATAATGTGCTATAATTTCCTCCGTGAAAATTGACCACGTAACAAGTGGTTTATGAGAATAGATCCCTTTATACCATAAAAATTGATCTTGTTCTAAATATGAAGACGCAATACATACCTTCTGTAACAGTGGTACACCATGTAGATCAAAATATTTCTCCATTTGTAGTATCCAATTTATTGGATCCTTGCCATCAAACTTCCCCATCTTGCTTTTTCTTGATTTTAGGAGCTCGATCTTGCAACGACTGTAACTTTGTAATATTGGATCTCCAAGTTATGAAATCTCTTCCTGTGGTAGCTATCTAAGTTCTCTTTCTAACCCCACAAGTTTGTTTAGAATTTAGATTCTCTAAGAAAGAGTTAAGCACAATCTCCCAAGATGACCTGATTATATATACCTTTTCAGAAGAGCAAAATTGTATGAAGTGCCACGTGTCACTATCTTGACCTTAGTATCTAAAAAATATACACAGGGAACTATAGTTTGTCCTCTTTCTGTAACTTCTTATGAAATTTCAATCTAATGCTCAAAACAAAAGTTATGACGATTTTCCCCAGGTCAGCTGCTTGGAATGTAATTCGGGAGGCTGCAAAAAGACTAACTTCCTCATATCATATCTCTACAGATGTAGTGTGAAAAGCTATGAAATTTAGACCCGAGGTTCAGAACGATTTTGACCCAAATGGGTTTTTGTTTTAGCATTTTAAACGTTTTAGAAAAACGTTATAGCGCAAATGCCACAATAACCTGTTTGGAGCACCGAAACCCTAGAATCCAAAGCTCTGATACCAAATGTTATGAAACCAACTCACAAAAAGATAGAAAAGATAGATGAACGCCTTAGAAATAAGCCTCTTTGAGGGGGCAACCTCCTTTACATTACACAAATGAACACTTCTTAGATGATACAAATGACAAGACCTCCTTTCTATATATAGGAGTCTAAGGGGTCATAATACAATTAGAGCCGACATAACAATAATAATGTAAGGGCACAATAATAACATTAGTGGGCTTATATGAGGCAAAATAATAAGAATATGGGGACTACACGGGCACAAAAATATAATAAGGGGGTTATATTAATAACAATAAGGGGTTACACTAGTAGTATAGGGACCAAACAGTGATCGATTGAGGCAATCTTCAACATTATTGGTGCTTCCCTTCTTATACTTGATATTCAAATGGAACTATTGTAGGTATGTGGACCACTTATGATAGCGATCATTCTGTAACTTGCCTTGTGTCTGTATGAACTGCAGGGGTTAGTGGTCTATGTGGATGACTGTTTCCTTCCCCAAAATGTAATTCTTCCATTCTTGGCAGGCCTACACAATGGGTCATGCCAAAAGTGAATTTCTCCAAATTGGCACATAGCTTGTGTTGCCGCAGTGTTTGGAGAACCTGTCGAATGTGGTGGAGGTTCTTTTCCCAACTCTCGCTGAAGATTAGGATGTCATACAAGTATACCACTACAAATGAGTTGGTGAATGGCCTCAAGATGTCATCCATCAAACTCATGAAGGTTACAAGAGCATTTGTGAACCCAAAAGGCACAACCAACCATTAGAGAAGGCCCTCCTTGGCTTTGAAGGCAGTCTTCCACACATCGGAGTGTTTGATTGGTACCTGGTGATACCCTGACTTCAAGTCGATCTTGCTGAAATATTTTCCCCCCTTCAATTGGTCCAGAAGGTCATCAATCCATGGGATCGGGTAACTATTCCTCACAGTGATCTTATTTAGTGCCTAATAATCAATAAAAAGTCTCCAAGTCCCATCCTTCTTATGTACCAACACGATCAGGCTCCCATAAGGCAATGAACTCGGTCGGATGTGACCTTTCTATAGCAACTCCTAAATCTGCCTCTTTATTTCGTCGTTCTCAAGAACATAGCTCTGATAGATTGGTCCATTGGGTAGTGACACACCTGCGGTCAGATCGATGGAGTCCTTGACCTAGCAGTGCAGAGGAACCCCTTTGGGGGAGGTGAAGATGTCCTTGTACTCCTCCACGACCTTGTCCATCTGTAGTTGTCGTGTGGAGGGGCCCTATCTGGAGGTTGTGGCAAGCTTCTTCTTCTTTCTCTGAGGGAATATCATCATGAAAATAAATTTCCTAGTTTTGGAAATGGGCTTATTGCATTATTTTGCAGTAACCAAAGAGATAGCGATAGGTAGTGCGACCTCCAGTATCCTATACAACTTATTTCCCAAAGTAACAATAACAGCACGAGCACTTGATTCATACATAGCATGCACTTCCACAAGTATGGTTGGCCTAATAATAAATCACAAACATCAAGGGGAGAAACGTCACATAATACCTCGTCCATTAATGGCTTGATGTTGTATGGAAGGCGACACTGCTGGCACACATGAGGATCCCATCTTGTGTGAAGCCACCCGATCGTGTACGGTTGGGGATGTGTTGTGGTCGGTAAGCTTAGATGCTTCATGAACTCTACCGAAATGAGTTTCTTTTTGCTTCCGCTGTTGATAATGAACTGTAGCAGGGAACCCTTTACCTACATCTAGGAGTGGAGGAGGTGCTCCGCCTCCTCTGGATCTTTGGGTTCCTCCTTATGGATCATCGTGGTGGCAATGGTGGCATTGGGCTCCGCATAGATACTCTGCCTCCCTTCGTCATTCCCCTTTTTGGGTTCTGACTCAAATTTGGAACATGCATCTGATTTTGAAGCCTTTAGCTTGGCCACCAGTGACTGCTTGGCCTGACATTAACTTGTATTGTGAATGGAGCTCTTATCGAACTCACACCACCTTCCCATGTCCTTCTTCACTTCGCGATGTTTTTCTTTGCTTGAAGATTTGGCAGGTTGTCCTGGGCCACCCCACCTTGGCTTTATCCTTTGTTTTGCGGTTTGGGGGCACCTTTCCCTTGCTTTGGATTCATAGATCCAAAGTTTGGCTTCTTCTGTTTAAACTTCTACTCAATCTTGGTAGCGTATCGGTACGTTGTGCTGAGCGAGGAGATGCCCTAGAACTCCATCTCATCCTGGATGTACCTGTGTAGGTAGCCATGGTATTTGAGTACCAAATGCTGCTTAGTATCCTTGATACCCAACTTTGTGTGAAGGGTATGAAAAATATTGGCAAACTCCGGCACGTCTTGGTCCCTTCCCCACCGCAGCATGGTCCACTTTATGTATTTATCCTCATAGCTTCCAACATGGTAGTACTGCTCCTTGATGGCATCCCAGAATGAATTCCAAGTGGGTGTGTCTGAAAAAAGTGATGTCGTACTTTCATCCTTTTTCTCGGAGTAGGTTTCCCACCAGTCCTTGACGTGGGGGGCGGCTTTGAGAAGAGCAAAAGTAATATTTTCCCATCCGTAAAAATCATGAACAAAAAAATACCCTCTTAACATATGAACCATTTATCTATAGCGTCTGCATCTATCTGACCCTCAAATGTGGGAATGTCAAAGTTAACTTATACCTTAAAGGGTGTAGCACTTCCAGAGTAGCTGTTGGAAGTAGATGTGTCGTCCCTAGGTAGCTACTAAAGGATCTGGGCAAAGTTTTCCATCATCGCATTCCTTTGTCACTCAAGGGCCTCTTCGAAAAGATTTTGATAAGATCTCATGCCCCCTCATCTTTCTTTTCATCCACCATCGGAGGCCATCGGGATTTGCGAGGTCGGTCTTGAAAAGGTTCGACCAATTCAAGCCCTAACTCCTTATATCCCAACCTTGTTGGGGACATACAAAGAACAAAAGTGAAAGAGCATACCGCTCTGATGTCATTGATCTAGATTTAAACAAGAACGCAAAAAATTATAGATATAACCATAAATACAAAGATGCAGTAGAAATAATACTTCATTTCACTAATGTAAAATACTCAAATATGCCTAGTAACATAAATGGAAATAAACTAGCTCGGGCGATGGTAGCTTATCCTTGAGAAGAGATGTGGTAGCTACATGCCTTTGAACTTAGAATGAGGCTCAAGGGCCTCTTTTTTATTGAGCAATAAGAGAAAACCCTAAACAAGCAAAACCCTTACCTGAGGCGATGTAACAAAAATATTTTATGGGCCCTGTTGGGGTTAGTTGGAAACC
This sequence comes from Pinus tabuliformis, assembly GCA_031772625.1. Lineage (NCBI taxonomy): Eukaryota > Viridiplantae > Streptophyta > Pinopsida > Pinales > Pinaceae > Pinus > Pinus tabuliformis. Next base: position 659,105,388 of record CM062817.1, read on the forward strand.
AACTTCCAGGGGTCGTGACCTGGTCATATTATCTCCATTTGACGTGCAGGATACCCCATTGGAAAGATCTCTCTGAGGACTACGAAAGAAAAGATGATTTTACCAGAAAATAGCTGGCCTCAAAATGGCTCCAAAAGTTTAGGACCCGAAAAGATGCTAAAAATAGTAAATTGTGCTATAATTAAGGAAAATGAAAAACTCAAAGAAACAATGGTGGGGGTCCAAGTGGAATTGACAGGTGGCCACCAATATCCACCTAGATCAAAAGCTTCCTACACAGAGAGGTGAAGCATACAACTCCACCAGGTTACTGACTAGGCTCGCCAATAGTGGAGCAATGAATGTGTTCCTACGTGACTCCACTGGGGTATTGTCTAGGCCTACTAGGAGCGGAGCAACACCAGAGATGTAAACTTATACTCTGAAAATATTCAACTCGTGAGCTAAACTACGCTTCCTGAATTCGAAACATTGTGATCAAGCTGAACTTTTGATTGTGCTTGACTGAGTTGGGAAAAGGTGAACCATGTATGTTTGTGGGGTGAGTGAGGAAGCTGGAGTAACCTGCATAGTGATTCAATTCTCACCAAAAGACCATGCCCTGTGCTATCAATGAACCAAAACAGAGAAGCTGGAGTTCTACCAGTGTGTCGCCCAATGTTTTAGCAGCTACAACCACCCTCCAAAATTTTGGCCTGCACCCAATTTTGGAGCCTCCCTTGAGAGTTTCAGTTGATGGTTGTGCACACTTGGGTTCACTCTGTGAGCTCATGTGAGTCTTTGCACCCACCTTGCTTGATCATTTCACCTAGGTTTTTCATGTTGATTTTAATGTCATGCTTGCGACCATGTTTTGGTTATACTCAGGGTCTTCGCTCTGTGTTTACTTGTTCTGTTCACTATGTAAACATCTGTCGCACTCACACACAAGTCACATACATTGTTGCATAAGCATCATCATAGCCAACAAATGATCAATCACAAGTGTCATGCTTGTCGCTTACACCGTCAGTCAGTCATGTTGAGCATGTGTGTCTAGATGGTTTGAGTTGTCTCATTGTCAAAGCATGTAAGTGTGTGTTTGTAAGATTACATATGCATCTTTTGCTCATTCACACACTTAGTCACTTTTTTGAAGTTTTGATGACCGGATTCCCCTCTAATAGCCAGACCATCACCCCACCATCAACTTGATCAAATGTCACCTAGAATAGTGCGGAATCCCCAAGAAATTAATTTCAAATTGTGCTGTCTGCAAATAAATCAATCAACCTTCATGCTAGTCAACCAAAGCGTTTGACCCGGCAACCACCCTGCGACTGACTCCCCTAAAAAATTGCACAAATGGTGTAGACATTTCCTGCTCCGCTGACTGAGAAAGTTGTGCAGACAGGAGGGACAGACACCAAGTGCCCATCCCTATCTCCCTCATAAAATTACATAGCTTTTCCAGCCAACCCTCTCGATAGTCGACTGGCTACTCACCAAGAAAATTGCACAGTTTTCATGATCAAGTCCTCTGCTGCCCAACAGTCTGCTCAGCTTAGAAGCAACACAGAGGTAACCAAAATGCTAGCCTCCCAGCATCAACGCAGTTTTTCCACTAGTAGCTTCAGGTAGTGAACTGCCAGTTCTGCTCAAGAATTGCATAGTTTTTGCTGCCAAGCTCTAGCAGTTGACTGCCATTTCCCCCAGGAATTACATAGTTTTTTTTGCCAATCTCCTGACTGTGGACTGTCAGTTCCCCTCAGGAATTGCGAAGTTTTTTCTACCAGTGACCCAATAGTTGACTATCGGTTCCCTCCAGGAATTGTGCAATTTTTGCTGCCAAGATCCTGGCAGAGGACTGTAAGTTCCAATGATAATTTTAGGGGCGAATGTTCTCCCTTTGGTGAAACTAAGGGGTTTTAAATTTTTAGTGGGCGAATATTTTGTATCATAGTACATTTTTACAAATCACCTCAAATAGCCCACTTTATTTTAAGGGAGAGGGTAAAAAAGGTAAATTTAGCCCTTGAAATTAGGACTTACAACCTTCCATTCGCCCATTTTCAAGAATAGGTTTTATTTAAGTGAATCCATTCACCCATCTTCAAGAATAGGTTTTATTTAAGTGAATCCTATGGGCTAAATACCATATTTATAAAAGAGGTATGGTAAATTAATAAAAATATAAATAAATGAGAGGTATGGTAAATAAATAAAACATTTTTTATATTTACTCCATAAGTCACATTATATACATGTAAGGGTGTAAACAAATAAAAATATAAGTAAAGTGGAGGTATGGTAAATAAATAAAACGTCTTTTTATACTTACTCAAAAGGTATGGTAAATAAATAAAAATATAAATAAACTAGATGTATCGTAAATAAATAAAACCTCTTTTTATATTTAGTCCATAACCCTCGTTCTATTTATGAAGGCTCAAGAAAGAGATTTTATTTAAGTGAATCCTATTGGCCAAATACCATATTTGTAAAAGAGGTATGGTAAATTAATAAAAATATAAATAAACGAGAGGTATGGTAAACAAATAAAACATTTTTTTATATTTACTCAATAAGTAACCTTATATTTACGAACACTCAAAAAATGGGTTATATTTAGGTGAAACCTATGGCCAAAATACTATGGGACAAATACCATGGACTAGATTGTTATTAATACCATGTAAAAAACCATTATTAACCCTAATATTAGAATTAATAAAAATAAAAATGGCACATGGTATTGACCCATGGTATTCACCAAAATGGCACATGGTATTGACCCATGGTATTCACCTGAAATGTAGCCTATTTAAATGGGGGAATTAAACCAGCATGTAGCCTATGCTAAGATTCACTAGGACATTACAAAGTTTTATTATTTAGTGAAAGACTCGCCAAGATCTTACAAGATTTTATAATTGAGTAAAATGTTCGCCATGCCTAGTGAGAGATTCGCCAAAAAATTATATATACATATTATATTATTGATAAAATCGCCTTCCATTTTTCCTATATACCATGGAGATTCGCCCATTTATTATATTTATAAATTTAGGGGGGGTTCTCCTCAGGAATTGCGCAATTTTTGCTGCCAATGACCCAACAGCTGACTACTAGTTCCCTTAAGGAATTGTACACTTTTTGCTGCCAAGCTCTTGCTCATTCCAGAAATTGCGCAGATCTTGCCTACCTAGGCTTTCCACAACCTAGACTATTCTTGTCAAAAAATGTGCAGTTTTGTCCTGCAGTTGAGCGAGACCCCGTGAAAAGTCAATGTCAATCTTGATTTCCTATCTTCATTACCTAGTGACTCCTATAAAGTTTTCATCAATAGTGCCCATAGCCTCCATCCCAGCTCACAACCATGTCTCCTCTCCCAGTCACCTGCATTCGAAATGATCAAGTATCATGGTAGACTAGGAGGGTTTTGGATTTGATGTCATCTCGTCATGAGTGACTACAAATACAGGTACACAAACAAACATGGTGCGATGACACATGGGATGAACGAAGGGAGAATATGAAGAACAATAGGTTTGCCAATGGATGAACAAAATGCATATGAAGATATGTGCTCACGAACAAACTCTTATGCAAATATGTGTTCATTGATGAATGGATGGACAAGAAAACATGCAAAATGTTTTCACAGACAGACGAACATGGAATTTTCATGAATAGATGAACCTGTTAAGCCTTCAAACATACAAGCAAGGAGAAACGTGTGAATGCAACATCAAGTGAACCCAACGACCATCAAAGACTCCGCACAAGTTGCCATGCAGAGGTGAAGTTGTGACACACCATGAGGACATCCATCAATAGCAACACTGCAACTCAACATGCACACTAGCAGCAACACAAATGTACCAACACTATCATGTCGAGTCATGTCATGAGTCATTTTGTCCACATCTCTACAGTGGGCCATCCTTTCAATCAATGTATTGTAACATGGAAGTTGAAGAGACCCACTTATTGTATGAAGAGTCATGTAACGTTGAAAAGTCATAGAAGTAAAATAGTCATGAGGGTAGTCGAACAACCACAAGAGTCAATTTCACCCTTGGCTATAAATACCCCATTTTTTTACATGGAAAGGACTTTTTCACCTTAGCTCCTTTGGTGTAGCCTTGAGAGTTTGTAATCTTTTCTTTGAGGAGTAAGTAGTGGCTCGAACGACCTACACGCGGGGTTAGTTATGTATGGTGTAATGATGTCTCTTGGAAATTTCGCTTAATTTAGAAGCCTACTCACAGGCCAACATGTTTTCACACATGTATTTTAACTGTTGTAAGAATAATCTTTAATACTTGTAATGCACGTTGCTTTAACCTGTGTTTAACACTTGAACTAATTCACTTGTTGTAATACATATATGTTAATGAAAATTTGTTGTGTTTGTTGTTAACATTGTCTTGCCCATGTAGTATACTCTCTCGGACATCAGACAGACCTTTCAAATAAAACTTGCTATAACAACCATTGCACTCACACAAACTAATCCACTGAGTATTATACATGTTATCTTCCCTTGTGTGTTGTGATTGCCACATCTGTGTAGGTTGTTCCACCGAAAGTTGTGCACGTCCTGTTGTGTTGTGTGTTCCTAGCAAAGTTGGGACTTCTCTAAACCGACTTGGTACTCGCTCCCACCCTCTCCCTCTATGGTGAAAGAACCATTGACACAAGAGACACTTACAATCATGAGGCACGCGAACCTCACTTATCACAAGACAAAGTAGACCACTCTCCTGTGCTGACAAGAAAGAGTTGAGGTAAATATTTAAGATAATGGCAACCAGGCCATCATACTAGATGGGACTCCTACACCAAACAGTGTGAGGTCTAGTTGGGACTTCATACCAGGGTGATTCCCTAATGTTGGCAAGTCCAACACCGTCAACATAGTGGCATGATTTTTCGGGTTATGACAATGGTTTTCAGCCTTGACTTGCCTTTTCTAGATAACCATGGTGTGATGGGATGGTTTTCTAGGTTTTGAGCTTTGGAATTGCTGGATGGTTTTCAAAATCCGAGGCGGAGGTGGTCTGAGGAAAATTCCCAAAGTACTAGGAATCCATCGACCCGTTTTGGTGGGATACATGGTAAAGTATGAGGGTGGTGTCTCAATTTATGGCCTAGTAATCCAATGTGGATATTGGTAAAGCCTAAGATACAAGGAGACAAAAAATTCCTCAAGGATAGTGATGGAGTCTGGAGGCATTCCATGCTCGGTTTGGTTTTGTGATCTGACTGCCTATTTTGGTGAGATCATAGTTTAGTGAGGGTGAAGGTGGTTTAACCTCTATATTCTTGGTAGTCTTTGGATTGGTTTATCCATGATATCCCACATTCATGCTTGGAATATGGCATGGGGGTGACTGGTTGAAAGAAAGATTTGGTTCAACCATGTCTATGGTCAAGTGGTACATGGAAGTCCCGAACCTAATCAGCTCTTTCCTATGTTTAATAAAAGATAATTTCTCTTGCTTTTGTACTTGTTATTATGTGGCCTTAATATTTGTTATCTCATTGTTATTTACATGGTTTGATTTTGGTTATAAGCATGGTTTTGTGACTAGTTATATTCATGGTTATTTCATATATTTACTTGTAACTAAAAGGATAATGGATGAAAGGCCTAATTCATGTCAAAATAGTTAATGGAGGAGGATGGGGATCCTTCTTGTCAAGTCCCATATGAGTTATCAGTCATTTATGCTTTGTCTTGTATTCATGTCCTATAGATTGCATTGATGCCAAGTGTTTGACAAAATGTCAGTCTCGATTAGGGATGGTCAAGCCTAGCCCTATAGTCAGTTTTAATTTGTGAGTCTTGTCATTATGTAAATTATGGATTCTGAAAGCTACAGTGGTTTGTAGGTAGTGATCTAGATTTTGGGCTTGAAGAGTGTCAAAAATCTCGGAGTCATAGGCACACGTCTAAAGATAAAATTCCCTAGATGCATGCATGCCTTGCTATGCGAGCATCTTGAGCCTCCCGATTTACCATTTACCATATCAAGGGAGCATCCAGGGTTTGATGGTCTAAAACTCAGTGGGACCTAGAGGCTGGTTAGGGGAATGGATGTTATTCATTCTAAGAGTCTTCTAGAAGGTGTAAAAGGTCTAGTATGGTGTGTTTCTGTCAATTTCACTTCCTTAACTCACAAATAGGGAATCAAATCATATCATAGTAACTGATCGTCACATGTTTACCCCGGTTGGTCAGTTGCTTGGGTAGATGTGGGAGGAGGTTGTTACACTAGTCCACTTTTCCTGGAATCTATACACACCATGAACCCTTTATTTGGTTTTGTAATATTTAGAACTAGAGAATTTGTAGGTAACTACTTTAACTCCTCAAAACTAGCTGCACATTCCTCTGTCCATTCAAATCTCTTTCCTTTCCTCTGTAAAGAATTAATAGGATAGGAAATCCATGAGAAGTTTCTGATGATCCTTGTGTATTAACCTGCTAACCCCATGAATGATCTGACCTCATCCACATTCCTAGGAGCTTCCCATTCCATGATAGCTCTAACCTTTTCCAGATCCACCGCCATGCCTTTGTTGGAAACAACATGTCCCAAGTAATGTACATATATTAAAGAAATTGTGTTTACTATGCTTGGAATATAACTCATTCTCTCTAAATAGTATTAAAATTTTTGCTAAGTTTTCAACATTCTCTTCCTCATTCGTAGAATATATCAATATGTCATCAATGAATACTATCACAACCTTGCCCATATAAGGGTGCAACACATTATTCATCAAACACACGAAAGTAATTGGTGCATTAGTCAAACCAAAATGAACCACAATAAACTCATAATGCCCATAACTAGTCTAGAAAGTAGTCTTGTAGATGTCCTCATCTTTGATGCATACGTGATGATACCCTGATCTCAAATCCATCTTCTATAACACTACTTCTCCATTCAAATAGTCAAACAAGTCAACACTACTTCTCCATTCAACTAGTAAAACAAGTCATTAGTCCTCTAGAACGGATACTTATTCTTGATCATCAAATTGTTCCGTTGCTTGTAATCAATGCAAAACCTGAGAGTACCATCCTTCTTCTTCACAAACAACACTGGTGGACCCCAAGATGACACACTTGGCCTAATTTATCCCTTGTCAAGTATTTCCTTCAACTAAAAATAGAGTTCCACTAACTATGGAGTGCTTATCTTGTAAGTTTCCTTTGATGATGGTGTTGCTCCTCGTACCAACTTAATAGAAATTCCACATCCCTGTGAGGAGGAAACTCTAGAATATCTACTGGGAATAAACCCTAAAAATGTTGCAAAACTGGATACCTCTTTAATACTTCTGCATCCTCAACATCCTTACCTTTATCACTAGAAACATGCAATGTGAACAATACACACCCTTTCTTGCAACTACGCTCCACATGCATAGACGTAACCATTCTCATTGGTGTAGGCTTCTTCTTACCCAACAATATCCTCTTCTCTCCATCATCATTGAATCACTTAATAGCCTTCTCATAACAATCTACCTTGGTCGTTTGAAGGTATAACCAATCCATACTCAAAAGCATATTGTATCATCCCAATAGAAGCACATTTAGATGTGTTGATGTAGGTATACCATTCAACTCAAATGCACAAGCTCTTACCTAATGAGGAACTATTTTATTAGTACATGTAGCCAAATACACCAACTAATTCTCTACATGCACTTCTTTTCTCAAACCACACTTACCCACCAGGGCAGGATTAACATAAATATAATTAGATATAGGGTCAATCAAAATAGAAACAACTCGTTCAAAAATCTTACTTTCCATCTTAGTAATGGATGCCTTGTGATCCACCTGCTTTTTATCAAAATTTGCATAGATATGAGGAATGCTATGTCCAACATCCCCAACTGTTTGTGCCTCTTTGGCATTGTAGATATGAGGCCTACCACCCTTATACATCAAACAATCATTCTTGTGATGATCCTTGCACATATCAAACACTACAACTGTCCACTACTTATATTCTACTTCTCTCAAGGATGCAACCCATGTCCCTTCTCAATTGCATTAAACTTATTGTAAGGGGAAGCCTTATTGTTCTCACCTACATCTTGGGGTATTCACACTTCAGTGGCCATTTATCCTTAGTCTCATAACTCCCTTTCCAACCCTGCTTAGACTCGGTCTTACACTTTGATTACTCATAACAATGCCTGAACTTTCCAATGACTTCTTCCAGTGACTGATGCTCATCATACTCAATCCTATCCTTGAATGCTAATGGAAGTCCATTGATAAATCTTTGAACTTTTGTCTTCTCATCCTCAATATAACATACATACCTCAACAAATCCATGAACTTAGCCATGTACTCCTTGTCTATCATAGATCCCATCTTTATCTTATAGAATTCCTTGGCCTTTCTGTCATGGTACCTCTCTAAAAAGTATTTTTTCCTAAGAGTCTCTTGAATTGAGGCAAACTAAACTACTATGTCCTAATGTCTCTTGCACACTTCACATCTTCCCACCAGATGTTGGCTTTCCCTTTCAAACTGAAAAATAGTTATGATAGCCTTCATGTTTTGTGTATAGTCATCCAACTTAAATAAATTCTTCATTCCAAGAAACCATGCCTCTTCATCTTCCAAATTCTTTGACTCTCAATCAAATTTAGGTCTTGGCTTTCTTTAACTCAGTCAGTAAATATCCCTTCCCACTCCTCCTATAAGGATAATAACGATGATGACCATGATACTTTTCTACACCAAAACTAGAGTAGAACCCATATCCACCACCTCTCCTGTCAGGTGTATTCAAGAACCTGTCATCTCAGACTGTGTCCTCCCTAACTGACTTGTACCCACCATGAGACTTGCTACTATATGCCCCATTATTCATGTCCTCCTATCCATAGTTGATCTGTGGCTCTGCCTATCTCTCTAAATATGACAAACTTTCAAGGATAACTACATTATATTCTGCTTATTTTTCTTTTTCCCCAACAAGTCTTTCCTATGACTGAATGATCCTATCATTATCTTCATTATGAATTTTTAATTATGCCTTTAAACATTTCAATGTATATTCTATGTCGAGAGAGTAATCATCTCCGTGCCACATATTTGATCTATAAGGAGAGTCTCATGAACTATAATCCACTGCTTTTCTAGTCATCTCTCATCCTCTTCTTCTTGCAAACATACATTGTTAGATAAACCAAATATAAACATAATCAACATACTTTAGTGAAGTTCAAGGGAGGCTATCTTGTCTGCAAAATCAATCCAAGTTAGCACAATACATGTATATACATAATCATATCAATATATGTACATCATGGATGATAATACTAACTGCATACAATGACCTCAGTAATGACAACCATAACGATGACAATGCGTGCATAACAACCATATAGACACTGGCATGCATTCATGACAAAAACATTCTTCCCATTTAGCTCAATTATTTGAACCATGCTCTGATACCAATCTATAACCACCCCTCCCACATTTTACCACTTTAACTGGCCTATCAGGGTAAACATGAGATAAAGGATAGTATTACATGACCCAACATCCTAAGTATAGTTAAGGAAGTATAGTTTACAAACTAGAACTTTACTGACCTTCCTCAAGAGCTATAAGACACCCAAGAGCTAAACAACCACTCCTAGTGCCCAAAACATGAGTTAGATTTATTTTCTTATGACCTAGGCTCCCAACCACATTCATGACATGGCCTTCATGTAGTTACAGGCCTCCAACCACATGCATAAGCCTACCAAGGTGTGATTGTGGCGCAAAAATTGTAGTTCAGAGGGTGCGGTCCCAAATTCTGAGCCAAAATTTCAAGCTAGCCTCTATACCACTGACCATAACTCAATGGGACTTTCCAAAATGAGAAATAACATTAGGAAAGAGCCATTCATGCAAAACTTCACCAAATACTTGACCTATCCAGGCCTAACCATGATTGTAATTTTGTCAAACACATGGTGAACATGTAATCTACAGGTCAAGAATGCATATATGAACATAGGGTTCTAAAAATTATTTGAGAATCACCTAGAAGGTCTAATTACCTCTCATAATAGCTAAAATAAGATTTGTTATCTCATGCATTCATTAACCATTCATCAACTAATCAAAACATATGAAGAGACATAACAAGAACCTGTTATGGAACCATGCTGATAACCAACATATAACCAGAATAATAACCATGATAGAACAACCATAAAAGCCACATAATAACAAGTACAAGTACTCATACAATACAATAGGAAAAGAGCTCTTATTAACATATGAAAAATCCAACCAAGTCAGATACTTCCACATACCACCTGACCATAGATTGGGTTGAACCAAATTTATCTTTCAGCTAATCACGATGTGCCATATTCCAAATATCAATGTTTGACTCAAGACATAAAGAAACAAAGCTTCCTGCAAACCAAACATAAAAATCCAGGGATTACCATAGATTAAACCACCTCCAACCTCAAGCTACTGCAATCCAGCGAAAATCAATCAATAGAACATGAAGCCTAAAACAATATTGGATTCCTCAGAATTTCTTCACGATGATCTTGATGAATTTTCTTGTCTCCACCCAGCTGTTGAGGGATTCGTAGAGATTAAACAACCTTCACCCCCAACCCTTGGGAATTTTCCCAAGACCATCTCACCTAGTTTCAAAATCTTTCGACAATCCAAAGCAACCAAATAAGAAAACCCCATCGCACCATGGATAATTGGGAATGGCAAGGAAAGGCCAAAACAACTATCACACCCAAAGAAAACCATGACAATGAAAAAAAAAACCAAATACACAAATGCATGTTCCATGAATTCACAAACCAACTAGGAAATCACACATGCAAAATGTTACCTAAAATTATTCTTGCTAAAGTTTCTTGATTTAACCTTCCTTTCTTGTCCTTTTCTTTCTGTGTCCTCCCTTTAATTTCCTTGTCCTTTTCTTTCTGTGTCCTCCCTTTAATTTCCTTGCCCTTCCTTTACTTTTCTTTCTACATTCCTAGAGTTTTTGAAAATTTCTCTAAGTGTGAAAAAGTATGAGAGAATAGAGAGAGAGCTCCAAAAATGAACTCACTAATGTTAAAATAGCAAAATATGTGAGTTGATCCTCATAAGCCTTTTTATCAATCAAGCCTCTATTTTCTTCAATTTCCCGTATTTTTCCTCCAATTTTCCTCTCATGCAAAGATGTGACCTTTCATCTCCCTTTTCTCCTATTCTACTTTATTTTCTTAGGTAAAATGCCAATTGATGGCTCTTTTCCTTTCCAAATCCTTTACCAATGTCTTTTCCAATTTTCTTAGCCATAATAAACCAAAAGGGACACCCACTTGCATGTTTTTTACCAAGATTCAGCTTGTAATATGTGTCCCAGGACATTGGCCTTATTTTTTCTTTATTAACTTTATTGCATGAATTTTTAACCCGAGGATGTTACAATCTTGTTGAGCATAGTGTCTTGGGGTCCAGTTTGAAATTGAATGAAATTTAGGTCTGCATAGAGTTGTGGAGAAGTGGCCTCTTGCAAGTGGTGCTTGCTAAGTTGGAGCAATGATTTTGTGCTAGTGGATGCTAGCAAAAATGTAGAAAAATTGATCGCTTTTATCGGGTGGTAGATGGATAATAATTGATGGTGGAAAACTAACTATACTTTTGGGGGTTAAGTCTTGTGTTTGGTAATCTCTGACAAATTGTGTTTTAGGTCGAGTCTCCTAGATGGTGAGTGAAAATAATCTACCTAAAATATTAATATATTTTACTTCACACATAAACAATATCCAAAGCAACACATCAACAACAATGTTGGTTTTTATCCCAAAGGGGTTTCTACCAGATGTCCTTGTTTCTCATGTGTATGATTTTCTATGTGTGTTTTGATGGTTTACATGCTCATGTTATATCCACTTATGGTACATGTTTATGCATAAATTATCTGAAATGTGAAGTTGCTAATAAATGGTTGATTCAGGATCTAAAAAAGAAAGAGCAAAATTGATAATATTACACTATTGATTCACCCTTCCCCCCTCATTAGTTATCAATGTTTCTAAAAATTGGTATTAGAGTGGGACTCTTAGTTGCAACTTAATCACTGCGAGTAGATATAGGAAGTTTTGGTGAAAATTTTGCAATTTTTTTAGGATGAATCATTAGGGATTTCTTGTCCTAATTGTTGCAAATTTCAAGGTATGGAAAAGGAATGTTAAATATCAACTACTTCCTTATGGATCCAACATTTGGATATTGGTATGCTTAAGTTATTTCATTATAGATCTAACTTTCACTTAAAGTTTTGTAGCAGGATGCTCAAGCTAGAAGCATAACTTATCAAAATCTTTACGATGCATATTTGAAGGATTTAGAAAATCTAATATAGGTGAAAGATATGTGGGAAAAAATATAGATAATATTTGGTGATGGTAGCAACAACAATATAGAGAACACGAAGAAGGGAAAGAATAAGAAAAAGAATAAGTGCCCTCAAAAGCATGAACCCAACCACAAGAGACTCACCCTCCTAGTGAAAAAGGTTCAGCCGATAATATAAAGAAATCAAGAACCAAACATATTGCAATATAATGAATCCAAAGGTATAGATAATAATGAGTTACTTTTGAATTATACTATGGATGGTTTAGTTTCTAGTCATGTTGAATTTCCTAGTGAAGATGAGGATAATATTAAGATTTTTAGAGTTGAGTACAAGCTTGCCATGGAAATTTTAGAGAATTTATTTGTTAAGATAAATAGACTAATAGATGCATACAAATATTAGGAGAGTTTATGGTAAATATGGCAAGATATGGAGGCCAAGCTCAAGGAGAATATTATCAGTGTGAGGACTCAATTGGAAAAATCAGAAAGAGTTGACGAATGTTTGAGAAAAAAAATTCAAAGAAAATGAATATTGGTGTGAGAAATTAGAAGCTAAATTATTCTCCATAAGGAAGCAACTAAGATGGAGAAGAGTACCATAGCATTGGATAGTTTTTCGAGATCTAAATATTACCGTTGGATATATCTGGCCTTGGATTTCAAAAGGGGGACTCTAGTTTGCATGTAGGCAAAAACAACAAAGTAGAACCAAAAGTACCTATAATGGACAATAGAAACATCAAGAGTAGCAAAGAAGGAAACAAAAAATAGATCTAGTAGTAGTAGAAATAAAGACCTCAAAGAGCACCTACATTCAGAAAATATTTTTCTCCTACAAAATATAGTGGAAGATCTATCAAAATCCAAAGGAGTCAAAGTCTCTTTGTTCTCTTTCTCCCTTCGATGCACAAGACATAGTGTTGGAGTTGTCGCAAGATTGGATATGTTGCAGCTAATTGTAGAAGAATAGTGTATAGATCTAGTCATTGTATATTGTAATAGTATGAGAAGGCAAGGAGATTGGCGATCAGGTATAATTATGATTTTTATGGTTATTGCTACTCATCTAACCTATTTAGCCACAAGGAAATTGACTACAAATATAGCCAATGGAGGAGAGGAACATTGCATGTGATGTATAGATATAGCATGAGAAACAAGAGATCTAATCCTCTTGCTTCATATATTTACCATGTGGAGTGTTATTCATGCACAACTTTGGTCATATGGCGAGAGATGACATGCTGCCTAGTTCTTCAAGAAAAATCTAGCAAGAGCGGAAGAATCAGAGAGGAGATAACAAAAAACCAGAGAGGAATGAAAAGAAGCGGCTCAATATAGTGTGCAAAAAGAAGAAGCATCATCCCGCAAAGTAGCGATATTCTCCCCTTCATAGTCCATGGTTATCTTAGGCATACTTATATAGGACTGCAAAAGTTCATTAGAGGTGCATAAAGTTAGGGAGAGCATATGGGAGGAGTATTAATAACTTAATGAGTACTAACAATAGATAGTTTTTATCTAGTGCTTCCGTGCATTTTCAAATCAGTAGGATCAACACACTCATGTGAGGTCTATTTTTCTCAGGTGGAGCTATGCTTACTTATAGGGTTTCAAGGCTTCTTCTTTATATTTCTTTTTCTTTTCACTCATATTTCTCGTAGCCAGTTTATTTAATGTTTATGAGTGGAAAGACATGTTCCACAAGCCTTGTTGTGGTTATCATTGATTATTTTTCATCTACCTTCACTTGTGCTTAGAGAAATTGTGGCATGGGCATGAAAATAATAACTTGAGACATAGACCAACCATGTGTGGGTTATATGTTCATCATTACATCCATGTACCTTTTACTATTTCATAATCTTATGTTGGTTGAGAGTCCAATCATTAGTGAGTTAAGTATTCATGGTGATAGGCATGTTTTTGGAGGAGTTTTATGAAGCCTTCTTACAACCATTTGTATGGGCTAATGATGTAACTTGTAATAGTCATGTCATGTTATTTTTTTGGCTCATGATATCATTGGAGATTGTATAGCATCAATATACTTCATTGTTAAATCCATGTAAAACACTTATGAAGCCATGTACTTGTATTGTCCTTATCATTGGGTCTTCCAATGGATTGGAAAGAGAGTCATGAGGCCATATCATAGTCATGTATGAGCTCATGTGTCACTACTACAACCATGTATTTAAAATGGTATATGTCACTTAGTCATGGTTATATGGAGTCTTGGTCCAGATTGTGCTTCTCTCTTGTTCCAAGGATGCAATGATTGTAGTGGAAGTAGTTCACTATAGTTTCGAGATGATTTTGGAGATGGAATATTTTGAGGGGGAGAATATTATATGTTATTTTTTACTTCAACCATCCATTGTTGGCATTATAGTTTTCTTGAAGGTGTTCATGATGTGCCTCATGCTATAATATGAATTTTGGGTTTCTTGACCTCATTACATGAGCAGAGAGGTTTATGACTTCCATTGATGTTGTTGATTGGAGATATGCATTCAGATATGGTTGGAGGTTGTTTTAGGAGTTTTGATATAGTATATTATGCCATTGACATGTGTTTGCTACTATCGGGAGTATGGGTTCATGCCTAATGTGGATATTGTTTCATATTATGATTGAAGCTACTCACAAATACCACATATTAGTGTTCGTTATGAAGATACTCAATGACGCTATGTGTGGTTGCCTCATCTGAATATTGTCGTTTTTGTTAAAGATTGATTCATTTGACATGCTTAGAGGAGACAACTCAATGATTGGTTTGATGTCTTGCTTATTGCTACTGATGTACAAAGGATCGTTATTTGTTGACATGTATTACCTTTCAATCATGTAGAGATCAGATGGTGAAGTGATTGTGTTTGTGCTATAGTGCTCTTCGTAACATATCAAAAGGAGTTAAATATTTTCCATTTATGTCAAAGGGGGAGAGAGAAAAGAGAAGATTGAAGGTCTGGAGATTTTTTGGTTGCCATTAATGTTAAAGGGGGAGATGCTTGACATTATGGAGTTGATGGTTGTAGCTGAATTTTTTTGGCATTGATGTCAACCTTGTAGCATGTGTTATAGAGTTTTAGTTAGTTGCAAGTAGGATGTGTTAAAAATGTTTGGTTATGCATGGGTTATGATGATCTATATGATGCACTGATGTTATCCTTATGGTGGTTTAGATGATGGAATTGATGTGCTTTGATGCAGAGATGAGTTTGGCAGACTGGGCCTTCATATGTTGATCCATGTTGAGGTGTATAAGTACTCATGTTCATGACTTGTTATAGAGGTGTTGGGACTTGTGATGTTATTACTAATGTGCTACAGAGTTGTGCAAAGGTGTTGAAGGTTCTGCAAAGGTCTAATGAAGAGTGGAGGTATTTTTGGAATTATGTCAACCCTTAACTTGTTTGCATCCAGTTCAACTTGGTAGTGAAACTTGTCTATTTAATGACCTACTTTGAGAAGTATCACAGAGTTTGGTAGCGGCCTGGAGGTGTGTACAAGTTTTGAAGAAGGTGTACTAGAATATAGAGGAAATTATGAGCAACGATTCATTATTTTACCTTATGCTCTACCACAGTCACTATGAGATAGTGTCCTCAATGTGGGTGTAGAATTTTAGCTACTAGGATGTAGTGTATAGAGTTCAACTATAGCCGAGAATTTCTAGTTTAGTCCATGCGGGTATGCGATTACATAAGATCTTCTTTAGCATTCCTTCAACACATCATGATAAATTCAACATGGTAATTCCCAGAAGATTTGAAATTAAGTGGATAAGGTTGCATTTGGTTGAATAAGTCCTCCATTTCATGTGAATTCTTTTAATGCACAAGTAGTGATGGTTATGGATGGACTTCATCAAAGTTGTGTACCTATGAAATTAGACCAAAAGAGGAATTCACCCAACACATTACAAAATATCTCATTTTGGATCTGAGATCTAGTTGGTTAGTGTAATTGAGAGAGTAAGAGGACTATAGACAAGAAGATTCTTTAGACATATGTGTGAACAAAGATACCTTGTGATGTAGGAGCATGAGGCTTGAAGACAAAAAACTTCAAATTATTCCAAAAATACAAAAAAAGTTTACAATAAAAGGAGTGGGGTCCTTTAGCTTTCACTTTATAAAGCTTTCTAGACAGGATTAGAGGTAGAATTCAAGGATTTGGATTATCATGTAATAAATTCAAGTAGTTAGGTTTAGCTGAGATTCTCGAGGAGAATATTAGGTAGATTAGATATGATTAGGCAGTTTCGATCCATTGATTTAGGATCTGGTTGTTGTATGTACAAGTATTTATGTAAGTTTTGTATTAATCTAAAAGGGTTTGGCTGTGGAGGATTACACTATAAAATTTGAAATCTCCCTATGTCTATGTGTATTCTATGCATGAATGGTTAAATCCCGGAGGTTTTGAATTTCCTTCGAAATATCTTTGTGTGTTGTTGATTTCTAGTTTGGTCTCTCTAGAATTAGAGTTTCGTATAATCTTGTGTTATCGTGTTTAAATCTTCACTCACTGTGTATTGAAATAACATAACATATTTCAAAACCATAGAGTTTAGTTAGCGATATCCTAAATCTGATAGGTGAGGACTAAACTTGGCGAAAGCGCTAAAACCTTGGTGAAATGAGAAAAACCTGATAAATTCGTGAGGAGTCCAGGAAAATATCTGAACCATCTGATCGACATATCCAATAGATCAACGGTCATCGTGATCCAACAAGCACTGAAGTTAAACAGAGGAGTAAAGCGGTCTTCGTAGGTGAAAGTTGTTTCTTGCTCGGACTTAAGGTGGTAAGTTGTATTTTGAAAATTCACGTGATTCCACTTAGGAACCAACACATAACATGGGGAAACTGTTTTTCTCACGTGCCCTTGGATTGTTATATATTGGAAAGAATTCCTCGCAATATTAAGCGTGAACCATTGGATCAAGCGGGATTAATCAAAAATGAAGATCATCCGGCTAGTTTGTAAGTAGGAAAAGCGATAACCATCGGATTGAGCGTTGAGATTGACGACAGAGTTTTAACATGATAAAGGTTTGTGGAATGATGGACGTGATAAGGTTTTAAACTGAAGTTTTATTTCCTTTTTGATTCCATGGAAAGTCCTGAAGGTTTGCTAGTTTTTGGGTAAATTTAACAGTTCTGCTGTTTTATCAGAATATCTAAAATTAGAAGTTTATGGCTGATATTCCAAAGGAAACCCAGGAAGAAGTCCCACCTAAACTTGAAGAGATCGTTTCTGGTTTTGAACAATTATCCTTAACACTTGCAATCAGCCCACCATTAGTGGTATTAGAGTAGCTTATTGACACTGATCAGGATCTCAAAGATCAGAAAAGGAAATCCAACATGGCTTTCAGAGTTGGAGGAAGACGTGGTGGTGGTCGAAGAAGAGGAAGACCATTTGCAAATGCAGAAGTGTTGGAATCTATGCAAGAGATGCAAGCTAGACTAGAAGCAGTGGAAATGGGAAATCAAAGAGATGGAGATGTCAATGAGCCTGAAGTTGAAGCTACAGAAGAAGAGGAACCTGTAGAAGTTACTCCTGAAATGAGATTCTTTAAATCAGTGTTGGGATCCACATCTAAACCTAGACTTGAGGGTTTAGTTTATACAGGAGGTTTAAACCTTGAGGAGTTGATAGACTGGATTAATGACATGGAGAAATTCTTTGATTATGAACAAATGGAAGAAGGAAAGAGAGTGAAATTTGTTATCACAAAGTTGAAAGGACATTTAGCACTTTGGTTGGATGGAGTGTAGGCAGAAAGAAGGAGACTTGGTAAGCAGCCAATTAAAAATTGGAACATGATGGTGGGGCAAAGTTGAGAGGTAAGTTTTTCCAAATGATTACCAACTTTCTTTATATAGACATATGCAGAACCTTAGACAGAGGTCTTTGACAGTGAAAGAATACATAGAGGAATTTTACAAAGTGAGCATAAGAGTTGGACAAATTCAAGATACAGATGAGAAGGTTGCAAGATACATAAATGGTTTCAGAATGGAGATCCAAGATGAGATAAGTTTTTTGTCTCCTAAAGAAGTAGAAGAGGCTTATCAGGTGGTATTGAAAGCCAAAGAAAAACTCATGAGGAAGCAATCTGCCAGAAGTAGAGGTACTTTCCGAGGAAGGGGAAGTTAAGGTGGTAGAGGAAGATCTACAACACCTAGAGATGGAGCTAGCAGTAGCTTGAGTCAGCATACACCCACAGAAGGTGATGCAAGTGGCAGAAGGAGTTTTTCAGAGGAAGAGGAGGCAGAGGCAGAGGAAGAGAAATCAAATGTTACATATGTAACAAGCTGGGACACAGAGCCTATGAGTTCGCAGAAAATGCAGGAACAAGTCAGAGATATGCAATTGTTGCACAGACTAAAGAAGAAGAAGTAAAGGTGTCAAAAGAAGAAAATGTACCAGAGAGAGAGGAATCTTTGGTAGTTAACAAAGTTTTGTTAAAGCCAACAAAGGAAGTTGTTGAACCAGCACAGAGAAAGACATTGTTCAGGACTGTGTGCAAGGTTCAAGGAAAATGTTGTCAAATGATAATTGATAGTGGCAATACTAATAATTTGGTCTCTACAGAAGTGGTGGAGAAGTTGAAATTAAAGACAAAGAAACATCCAACACCTTACAAGGTGTCATGGCTTCAAAATGGACATCAGTTGTTAGTGAATGAACAATTTGAAGTGGAGTTGTAGTTGGGCAAATACAAAGACAAAATTCTGTGTGATGTGATTCCTATGGATGTGTGTCACATATTGTTGGGAAGACCTTGGCAGCATGACAGAGGAGCCGTGCATGATGGGAAAAAGAACACATATAAATTTGGTAAATATGGTATTAATCATACTTTGTTGTCTATGGAAGAGGAGGATGCATCAAGAAAGTCTAATTCAAATACTCTATTGCTGAGTGGAAAATAATACTTGTAGCAGATTGAAGAGGATGAGGTAAATTTTGCATTGATTTTCAAACCCAAGGTAATAATGACTTCCACTAAAATTTCTGATTTGCAAATTGAAATTCAAGAGATGCTGGGGAATTATTGTGATATCATTGTATATGATTTTCCTAATTAGTTAACACCCATTAGAAAAATCAGCCATCATATAGATTTGATTCCAGGGGTAAATCTACCAAATAAAGCAACTTACAGGATGACTCCCATAGAAAATGAAGAAATTAGAAAACAGGTTCAGGAACTATTAGGTAAAAGACTAATTAGAGAGAGTTTGAGTCCTTTTGTAGTGCCAACGGTGTTGAGTCCAAAGAAAGACGGAGGCTGGAGAATGTGCACAGATTCAAGAGAAATCAATAAAATAACAATCAAGTACAAATTTCCTTACCTAGGATTGAAGATTTGATGGATTCTTTGAGTGGAGCAAGATATTTTATAGGTGGATCTAAAAAGTGGTTATCATCAAATAAGGATTAGAGAAGGGGATGAGTGGAAAATTGATTTTAAAACAAATGTAGGATTGTATGAATGGATGGTAATGCCTTTTGGGTTATCAAATGATCCTAGTACATTTATGAGGCTTATGAATGAAGTGTTGAAATAATTTATTGGTAAATTTGTAATAGTATATCTGGATGATATATTAGTTTATAGCAGATCTAAAGAGGAACATATGGGACGTCTAAATTATGTCTTACAAAAGTTGCAACAAGAAAAGTTCCTGCTAAATCTAAAGAAATGTTCATTCATGAAGGAAGAGTTCGTATATTTGGGCTTTGTTGTTTCTGCTGATGGATTAAACATGGAACCAGAGAAGATAAAGGCAATCGTAGAGTGGCCTTAACTGAAAATTGTTTTTGAGGTAAGAAGTTTTCATGGTCTTGCTAGTTTTTATAGAAAATTCATAAGGAATCTTAGTAAGATCAATGCTTCTATTATTGACACTATCAATAAGGATAAACAACCATTTAAATGGACTGCTGAAGTAGGGAAGAAATTTCAGCTGTTGAAAAGGAAGATCACTGAAAAACCTATTTTCATTTTTCCTGATTTTAACAAACCATTTCAAGTGAAATGTGATGCTAGTGGAGAAGCTATTGGAGGTGTTTTAAGTTAGGAGGACAGACCTATAGCTTATTTCAGTGAAAAACTGAATGCATCAAAGAAGAAATATTCTACTTATGATAAGGAGTTTTATGAAGTTGTACAACCATTGAAGAAGTGGAGAAATTACTTGATGTCTAAGGAGTTTATACTTTATTCAGAAAACCATGCATTGCAGTACATTATGCAACAACCAAAGCCTAGTCAGAAACATGCAAAATGGGTAGAATATCTTTGAAGTTTTAATTTTGTATCAAAACATATAAATGGCCAATCAAACAAAGTAGCAGATGCCTTAAGCAGGAAAAGCATTTTAGTTCAGGAAAGTCAAATTCAAGTGTTGGGTTTTTATTTTCTTAAGGAATTATATGAGAAATATTTAGATTTTAAAGAGGCATTTGAAGCTTGTAAAAATCTTGTTTTGTTAGACAGAAGTGAGTGGCTGGATTTTTTCAGTGAGGGAAAATTTAATCAAGGATAAACATAGTGGTGGACTTGGAGGACATTTTTTTACAGACAAGACTCATGAGCAGTTGAGTCGGTTTTATTTCTGGCCAAAGATGAGATCTGAAGTGGAGAAGTATGGGAAAAATTCTAAAGTCTATTAGTATGCGAAAGGAAGGAGCCAAAACACAGGTTTGTATGTTCCATTACCTATTCCAGATGGAACTTGGGATATGGTAAGTATGGATTTTGTTTTGGGTTTACGAAAATTTCAAAGAGGCAATGATTCAATTTATGTTGTGGTTGACAGTTTTTCTAAAATGGCACATTTTATTCCATGTTATAAAGCCAGTGATGCTACTCACATTGGTAATCTTTTTTTAAGAAGATTGTAAGGTTGCATGGGTTACCTAAGAGCATTGTTTCAGACAGAGATACCAAATTTGTTGGTCATTTATGGAGGACCTTATGAACGAAACTTGGTACTAAATTGAGTTTCAGTTCATCTTATCATCCTCAGACTGATGAACAGACTGAGGTTGTAAATATAAGCTTGGGTAATCTTATGAGAAGTCTTGTAGGTGAACATCCAAAACAGTGGGATCAAATTTTGGCATAGGATGAATATGCTTATAATGATTCTCCTAACAGGAGTACAGGGCAAAGTCCATTCCATATAGTTTATGGAATGCACCCAAGAGGAGTGTCTGAATTAACAGACTTGAGAAAAGCTGAAATGAGAAGTGCTGAAGGAGAAGATTTTGCTTAAGAGATTCAAGCAAGACATGAAGAGGTAAAAAAACAGTTACAAGACAACAACATAAAGTACAAGAGCAGAGTAGATTTGAAGAAGAGAGAAGTTAATTTTGAAGTTGGAGATTTGGTTTTAGCACACCTGAGGAAAGAAAGATTTCCAAAAAGGAAGTATAACAAGTTAAAATTTAAGAAAATTGGACCATGCAGAGTCTCGAGGAAATTTTCTGCAAATGCATATGAAATTGAACTATCCCCTGATATTGGAATATCTCCAATTTTCAATGTTGCTTATTCGTACAGGCATAAAACTAGAAATGCAGAGGATATAGCGAAAGACAAGGAAGAACAAGAGGTTGATTGGGTGAAACAGTTACCTACAACAAAGCCATTGTAGCTAGAGAAGATATTGGATAAGAGAGTGTTTAAGAAGAAAAGGGGACAGGAGTATTTTTAGTATTTGGTCAAGTGGAAGGATCAACCAATTGCTGATATTTGGGCAGATGCCATGTTACAGAAGTTCGGTGGTTCTATAGAAGAGCTCATGGATAGGAGCCCATGAAGAATTTTGTCCTCAGGAGTCTGATGCAGGAGCATGAGGCTTGAAGACAAAAAACTTTGAATTATTCCAAAAATACAAAAAAAGTTTACAAGCAAAGGAGTGGGGTCCTTTAGCTGTCACTTTACAAAGCTTTCTAGATAGGATTAGAGCTAGAATTCAGGGATTTGGATTATCATATAATAAATTCAAGTAGTTAGGTTTAGTTGAGATTATTGAGGAGAATATCATGCAGATTAGATAGGATTAGGTAGTTTCAATCCACTGATTTAGGATTTCGTTGTTTTATGTACAAGTATCTATGTAAGTTTTGAATTAATGGAAAAGGGATTTGGCTGTGGAGGATTAGACTGTAAAAGTTTAAATTTCTTTGTGTCTCTGTTTATTCTCGGAGGTTTTGAATTTCCTTCAAAATATCTTTATGTGTTGTTGATTTCCAGTTTGGTCTCTGTAGAATTAGAGTTTCGTATAATCTTGTGTTATCACGTTTAAATCTTCGCTCACTGTGTATTGAAATAACTTAATGTATTTCAAAACCACAGAGTTTAGTTAGCAATATCCTAAATCTGATAGGTAAGGACTAAACTTGGCGGAAGCACTAAAACCTTGGTGGAATGACGAAAACCTGATAAATTGGGGAGGAGTCAAGGAAAATATCTGAACCATCTGATCAATGGTCATCTCAATCCAACAAGCATCGAAGTTAAACAGAGGAGTAAAGCGATCTTCGTAGGTGAAAGTTGTTTCTCGCGTGGACTTAAGATGGTAAGCTGTATTTTGAAAATTCACGTGATTCCACTTAGGAACCAACACGTAGTGCGGGGAAACTGATTTTCTTGCATTCCCTCGACTTGTTATACATCCGCAAGAATTCCATGTGATATTATGTGTCAATCGTTGGATCAAGCAGGATTGATCAACAGTGAAGATCATCCGGCTAGTTTGTGAGTGGGAAAAGTGATAACCGTTGGATTGAGTGTTGAGATTGACGGTGGAGGTTTAATGCGATAAATGTTTGTGTAATGAAAGACACGATAAGGTTTTAAACTAAAGCTTTATTTCCTTTTTGATTCCTTGGAAAGTCCTGAAGGTTTACCAATTTCCAGGTAAATTTAACAGTTATGCTATTTTAGCATAATATCTAAAATTAGAGGTTGATGGCAAATATTCCAAAGGAAACCTGAGGAGAAGTCTCGTCTAGCTTGAAGAGATCGTTTCTGGTTTTGAACGATTATACTTGACACGTGCAATTAGCCCACCACCTTCTGTATGACTGTATATGGAAATGGAGTGAGAAGATCAAAGGCTTATAAGAGAGTACTAAAGCATAATATTTGTTCGCAGAGAAGAATTTATGGGGTTATAGAAGAGCTTATCTTTCAATACATATGGAGGACATGGAGTAAAATTAATGGTAAAGAAGACAAAACATTGAAGTCTCTATTGTTTATGTGATTGAGTAATTTTTTTTGCAAGGTCGTTGGTTCATATGGTATCATTCCATAATGAATTTATGATGTTGATATACTGAGGGTTTGATGCATTTTTATTTTTTTATTAATCGTGATAGTGTGTGGCCATGTGTATTTTGATTGTTGAATTTTGATGGCTATGTGTTTTGCTGCTAGTTGTTTATGTTGTGACATGATTTTTTTGTCAATGATGAGAATGTATTATTGTTGGGGTTTGATAGGAGATTTGAATATTATTGAGTATAGTGTCTTAGGGATGTAGTTTTAAAATGAATGAAATAAAGGTATGCAAAGAGTTGTGGAGGAGTGGTCTATGGAAAGTGTGTGCTTGCTAAGTTGGAGAAGTGATTCTGTGCTAGTGGGTCCTAGCAACATTTTAGTCGAAGTGGTCACTTCTTCCCAGTGGTAGCTAGATAATAGTTCTTGCTAGTGAACTAACTTTAGTTTTTGGATCAAGTCTCCTAGTTCTTGGTGGCAAACTAACTATGTTTGAGGTCAAGTTTCCTAGCTAGTATGTTCTAATAATCTATGTAAAATATATAGTTTGCTTGACAGATAATAAAAGATTCAAAGTAGTGCAACATAAGCAAGGGTAGTTTTTCTCCAAAAAAGGTTTCCACTGGATATCCTTATGTCTCATGTTTATGTTGTTGCATGTGTGTTTTTGATGGTATATATTCTCATGTTATATCTTCTCATGGTACATATATATGCATAGGCTCTCTCACATGTGAATCTACTAATAAATGGTTGATTCATGATTTGAAAAGAGAAGAGTAAAATTGATAATATTACACTACTAATTCACCCCGCCAGTAGTGTTCAAGGTTTTTAACACATCAGAATAAACCTGTAAAAAATTCAGAAAACAACATGAAGGGAATCTAGGAAAGGCCCTCATATGAAATGATTGTTGAAAATTTTATGCTGAAAAGGATTAATCAATTGGATTTTCACACAAAATACTATGACTTTTTGGAAAGCGGGATGGACAAGGCATTTCAAAGAACATCAAAGTCTTGTTACATATACTTCTACTTACTTTTGGGATGCAGGATATTCAAGATAACTCACTCCTTTTTGAATTTACTTCCAGTATCTTTGTTCTTGATAAGTGGGAAGCCCCAGTTAGAAAGTATGCCATTGATAAGATTTTGACTGGCTACATTAGATATTTTATTTCTTTTATCAATTTTTCTATCGAGACACAATTTTTTGGCATTATGATGCATGTATTGTACTTGATGTCAACCCACTTGCAACATAACATCTCACTTATATATATCTAGATAACTCTACAGTAGTGATATCAGATGTGAGATGCAGAACAGCTCAAAGGAATCAGAAGACAGTTCTAAGTATGAAAAATTAGCTTTGCCATTAAGTCCAAAGGGGGAGATTGTTGGCATTATGGTACAAGTGTTGTCCTTGATGGAAACTCACATAGTGCAGCAGGGCAGTAGCAAAAATTTGATGATCATACTACAAAGAATGTAGAAAATGAAAGTCCCGCAGGTTCCTGTTCACAAAGATGCGGCGTTAGGCCGGGTCCATAGGTGCGTCGTTCAAAAGGTGCGCACATGTTCGCAGGTGTTCCAAACAAAAAGTGCAGACCTAAATTTCATAGACTTTCATGCAGAGAAAAGAGCACGCACGTGGGAAAGCTTAGATGTGATCCATGGTATTTAGTCCGACATTTTTGATCCTATGGTTTTGGTCCGTGGTTTTGCTTCTAAAGTATTGAACCCCGGTTTTGGGTCCCTTGTATTGGTTCTCTATGGTTTTGGTCCATGGTTTGAGGAAGGGCTTGTCTATAAAAAGGAAAGGAGATCATTTGGCTGGGCACTCATGGGTTGAATATCTGAAGAAGAACAGGATCTGAAATACTGGTAAACAATTGAGGAGTTATAGTTGAACCTAAATCAAGGAGGATCCCAAGCATTACAAGATGATGAGTCGAGGTCTCTTTGACGCATGATCAGATCTGATAATTTGGGTATGCAGGTCAGCGCAAGATCAGATCTATAACTCTATTAATTTGGGTATGCAGGAGCGACACAGAGTAAGTGCGGATACACGCAGGACAGAAGACTATTAAGGTGCGGATACCTGCAGATCAAAAGACTCAACAAGTGCAGATACACACAGATCAACAGTGTGTGCAGGTGCGGATACCCGCAGATTAGCAGAAAGCACAGTTGCGGATACCCGCAGATTAGCAGAAAGTGCAGGTGCGGATACCCACAGATCAGAAGAAAGATCGGGCATGAATACCCGCAATTTTCTATTGGTGAAGTTGCGTACCTTTTATTGAAATATGTTTTTCTAGTGTTCTAGGTTTTGAAGTGATGTCTGCTTACTGGTATTGAGTTCTGATAACAACATTCTGAGAAGTGATTGATTGAATGATTATGTTTAGCTTCAGTATTGATGGATGAATGGATCAAGTTCTTAATGACTTATCTTTATGTGATCTAATGGACTAGATTTGGTTGCTAACACACATATTATCCTTCCATATGTAATGATCTGGTGATTGGGTGATTTTGAAGATTGATTGATTACGTATTGATGGGTCCAGTATGAAAATTGGATGAAACGTGGCCTT
The DNA here is from genome assembly GCA_031772625.1 of Pinus tabuliformis. NCBI lineage: Eukaryota > Viridiplantae > Streptophyta > Pinopsida > Pinales > Pinaceae > Pinus > Pinus tabuliformis. The sequence continues at coordinate 659,131,732 of CM062817.1, forward strand.
CAGATTATGTGTTGTGCATCAGGAGTATCCAGTCTGAAAATGTATGAAATGTGATTCCTGGAGGATGAAAGAGAAGGTTGTAGCCTTCTATAGGTCAGCACCTACGTACTAGTACATCAGCTAGTATAAGAGCAAAGGGGGTGGTAGCTCCCTTTCAGTAGCAGCTGGAAAATGAGTAAAGTTAGGAGAATTTCAGTAGGCCGGCACTTACGTACTAGTAAATGGATCAGCTAGTACAGGAGATAAGGGGGTTGTAGCTCCCTTCCAAGAGATTCTGGAGAACGAGAGAAGGTTGTAGCATTCTGCAGGTTGAAGCCTGCGTACTGGTATAAGACTGCGCCAATACAAAATCATTGTAAAAGAAGTTTCTTATTAAAAAGAAGATTGAGACGACTTGCAGCAGGTGGTTTTCACCCACATTGGGTTTCCACCTTACATCATGGTGTTCATGTGTGCTTCTTGTGTTCGATGATCTGTTCTGTTGTTACTACTCTTGTTTACTATTCTTATGGTTCATAATGTTTTGATGCACTCATTAAGGATCAACTAACTGAATCATAAGGTTACTGGATATATGCTTCTACCTTAACTGAAGTAGCTTATATGAATCTTAATATGGAAATGAAAAAGTTACATTGATGTAATAATACTGATTCATCCCCCCCCTCTCAGTATTATTTCCAACAATTGGAATCAGAGTAGGTCCTTTGGTAGAAGCTTGATCGCTTGAAGGAGATCCGTAGAACAATGGGAAAGAAGCTTAAGAAGAAAGCACCTAAGAAGAAGAATGCATCTCAGAAGAACTATGATAGTGGGAGAATCAATTGGGGATTATGTGGAAGAAGCACTTCAGATTCAGAATCACTTCAGAATGAAGATGAACAGACAAAAGAACTTTCAGGTATGAATTTGTTATCCTCTAGTGATACATTTATCTATCCATTTGGAGATGATGAAAGTGATAGCGAAACAACTGAATTTTCTCTTATGGGTGAGCAAGAAAGGCATCAAATAGAGGCAGAATTTAAAAGGCTCACAGACAAAATCAGAGATCAACAAGAGTTGTTGAACAAAAGGGAATGTGCCTTCAAAGAAGAATCTACCAAACTAAAACCTCAACTAGTGGAAGGAAACAAGGTAAGGAAGTTGTTCAAGGAAAAGGAATATCAATGTCAAAAGCTGCAGGATGAGGTGACATCATTAAGAAATGAAGTCAATGAAAGGAGCACAACAATCAAGAAACTCATAGATAGATCCAGCTACTGTGAAAGTCTTGAAGCTACAATCCTCTCGCTAAAAGATGATCTTGAAGGATCAAATAAGCAGAATAAAGAACTACTCCAAGCTCTTGAAAAACAAGACAATGAAGTTCTTGAACTAAGACATCAGTTGGAAGAAGGAAGGAGAGCTGAAGAAGACATGAAGAAGCACTATCATGAAAAGGAAGAGAAACATCAGACTGAGGTAAATATTCTAAAAGATAGCTTAGAAGAAAAGGATAAGCTCTTATGATTTCAAGATAGTACTAAGATCTGGGATGATATTCTTAGTAGTCAAAGGTCTCCTGCCATCAAAATGGGTCTTGTTTTTCATGAATCTATTGAAGGAGAATCTAGTTCACAAAGTAAGACAAGGAACTCTAATGTAAAATCTGAAATGCTTAGCAAGGAGATGAAAGGTTAACCTCATCAACAACCAAGGAAAGAAATTCTTCAAAGAAAATATTTTGCTCCTCCGATGAATAATGTTGAATGTTATGTCTGTCATAATCTTGGACATTTTGCAGCCAGATGCAGAAGAAGAATGGTTCAAGACCATCACATAGAAAGATCATCACGTTCTAGGTACTTTAATGGTTATTGCTTTTCTTGCAATATGTTTGGTCACAAAGCTGCTGATTGGTATAGGAGGAATATGAAACATGTAAGATGTTATGCATGCAATAAGCTTGGACATATAGCAAAGGAATGCAGGAGCAAAGTACGAGCATCACACCAAAAGGAGAAAACATCATCACACTTGAAGATATGGAAGAAGAAGGAAGTACAGTCAGAGAGATGTGGCACAGCACAACATACAGACATAACAGATTCAAAAGGAGTTGGAAGTGTAAAACTTCAGTGTCCTAAATCTCATACGCAAGTTTCATAAAAGGAAGTCGCATATATATGCGAGTTAGTTACTGCACAGTCACGTATGTGATAGTTTGAGGAAAAGCAGTGGAGACAGGCTCAAGAATAAGGGTCTAATTCAGTCCATTATTTTCTCTGTTTGATGATGGTTACATTCTGCTAATAATGTGTGGAAATGTCTTGACACTCATAAGAAGTTTAGAAGTGTTTTGATCCCATCTTGATGATGATGAAGTCTTGATGCTTATTATTGATACATGCATGATCAGATCTGACAGTAATCAAATGGCACAGGTTTAGGGGGAGTTTATGTTTTGAATAATGTATTGTTGGCATTATGGTTAGTAACCCTTGGTGATGATGCTTATATGGCTAGATGATATATCTTGCTATGATATAGTTATGAGTTGTCTCATATGATTCTTGGGGTTACATTGTTGATGATCAGATCAGATTTGTGGTTGATTCTCTAATGATGCATGTATGGTGCTTACATGATGATCTTCATAAGGATAAGGAAAAGGACAAAGCTTGAATTCACATTACTTGATGATGAGTCACTCATATGCTGCTGTCATCATATGCATAAAGATCATATAATACAGTTATGATGCAGGATTCCTATAGTTCTTGGTGCTCATATGGATAAGGATTGTTGTTGTTGATGATATCAAGAAGTCTTGACAAATGATCTTGAGCTCAAGATACATAGTGTTGGATACATGGATGATTACTCAAAGTTGCGTTGATGGAGTCATAATGATAGGTCGATACTTACATATATTGATTGATGCAGATGTTCCCAAGATCTTGATGTTGATGTGATAGCTGTGGTATTTCTCACATATGATATAATGTGAATGATTCTGGATGAGGTTGACATATCTTGTCACAGGTTGATGCCATCTACACTAATGGACATATACAAGTTGTTGGTCTGGATGCTGTTGACAGATGCTTATAGAGAAAATAATGCTCTAGGTATGATAGTTGCTGAGGACTATCATGGTCTTATTTAGATGTTTGGTCTTTGTTATAAATGGTATGTATATCATTCGATGTAAAGGACATATCAAGTCTCATGATGTAATAGTGTGTCTCTATCTAGTGTAGTCATCTGATGAGATCTCTTCTGGTCATAATTGTACCCCCCTCTATGCATAGGAAGGATAATGAAATATTTCAGTCATATATTTCTTGTATTATCAAGGTCATGTAACGACCTATGTTGGTTTCCCCACTATGCTTGGGATGAATGATGTTATACTCTTGTGTTATCATGTGTAAACCTTGATGTATCCCCACTTGGTTAGGTGGATGTGTCAAGTTTGGTATATCCCCATTTTGATGGGAGATGGATGTATGTATGAGTCTTTACTGATAGAAAGGTCATTTATGATGTATAGAGTCATGTTCTTCTTATAGAACATCTTTTACAGACCTTTCTTATAATCAGAGGGAGCATGGACAGATTGGTACACCTTGGCATATACAAAGGGGGAGATCATTCAGAGATTTCAGCAGGTACTCAAGGAGAGTATGGACAGCGGAATGTATATCAAGGAAGAGAGTATCTTGGTCTGCCCTTTGCCCTTGATGTCGAAGGGGGAGAGTGAGATGGTTGTTGCCATCAAGTCCAAAGGGGGAGATTGTTGGCATTATGATGCATGTATTGTACTTGATGGAAACCCACTTGCAGCAGAACATCTCACTTATATATATCTAGATAACTCTACAGAAGTGATATCAGATGTGAGATGTAGGACAACTCAAAGGAATCAGAAGACAGTTCTAAGTATGACAAATTAGCTTTGCCATCAAGTCCAAAGGGGGAGATTGTTGGCATTATGGTACAAGTGTTGTCCTTGATGGCAACTCAAACAGATGACAGATCATAGTGCAGCAAGGTAGTAGCAAAAAGTTGATGATCAGACTACAAAGAATGTAGAAAATGAAAGGCCCGCAGGTTCCTGTTCACAAAGATGTGGCCTTAGGCTAGGTCCACAGGTGCGCCATTCAAAATGTGCGGACATGTTCGCAGGTGTTCCGAACAAAAAGTGCAGACCTAAAGTTCACAGACTTTCATGTAGAGAAAAGCGCACGCACGTGGGAAAACTTACGGGTGATCCATGGTATTTAGTCCGACATTTTTGATCCTATGGTTTTGCTTCTAAAGTATCATTGAACCCCGATTTTGGGTCCCTTGTATTGGTTCTCTATGGTTTTGGTCCATGGTTTGAGGAAGGGCTTGTCTATAAAAAGGAAAGGAGATCATTTGGATGGGCACTCATGGGTTGAATATATGAAGAAGAACAAGATCTGAAATATTGGTAAACGATTGAGGAGTTATAGCTGAACCTAAATCAAGGAGGATCCCAAGCATTACAAGATGATGAGTCGAGGTCTCTTTGACGCATGATCAAATCTGATAATTTGGGTATGTAGGTCAGCGCAAGATCAGATCTATAACTCTGTTAATTTGGGTACATAGGAGTAACACAGAGCAAGTGCGGATACCCACAGGACAGAAGACTATTAAGGTGCGGATACCCGCAGATCACAAGACTCATCAAGTGCAGATACCCACAGATCAAAAGACTCATTAGGTGTGGATACATGCAGATCAACAGTGTGTGCAGGTGTGGATACCCATAGATCAACAAAAAGCGTAGGTGCAGATACCCGTAGATCAACAGAAAGCACAGGTGCGGATACCCGCAGATCATAAGAAAGATTAGGCGCAGATACCTGCAGTTTTCCATTGGTGAAGTTGTGTACCTTTTATTGAAATATGTTTCTGTAGTGTTTTGGGTTTTGAAGTGATGTCTGCTTACTGGTATTGAGTTATGATAACAACATTCTGAGAAGTGATTGATTGAATGATTATGTTTAGCTTCAGTAATGATGGATGAATGGATCAAGTTCTGATGGACTAGATCTGGTTGCTAACACACATATTATCCTTGCATATGTAATGATCTGGTGATTGGGTGATTTTGAAGATTGATTGATTACGTATTGATGGGTCCAGTATGAAAATTGGATGAAACATGGCCTTCAAATTATGTGTTGTGCATCAGGAGTATCTAGTCTGAAAATGTATGAAATGTGATACCTGGAGGATGAAAGAAAAGGTTGTAGCCTTCTGTAGGTCAGCACCTACATACTAGTACATCAGCTAGTACAAGAGCAAAGGGGGTGGTAGCTCCCTTCCAGTAGCAGCTGGAAAATGAGTAAAGTTTGGAGCATTTCAGTAGGCCGGCACCTACGTACTAGTAAATGGATCGGCTAGTACAGGAGATAAGGGGGTTGTAGCTGCCTTCCAGAAGAGTCTGGAGAACAAGAGAAGGTTGTAGCATTCTACAGGTTGAAGCCTGCGTACTAGTATAAGACTGTGCCAGTACAAAATCATTGTAAAAGAAGTTTCTTATTAAAAAGAAGATTGAGATGACTTGCAGCACGTGGTTTTCGCCCACATTGGGTTTCCACCTTACATCATGGTGTTCATGTGTGCTTCTTGTGTGTGATGATATGTTTTGTTCTTACTGCTCATGTTTATTGTTCTTATGGTTACTAATGTTTTGATGCACTCATTAAAGATCAACTAACGGAATCATAAGGTTACTGGATATACACTTCTACCTTAACTGAAGTAGCTTATATGAATCTTAATATGGAAATGAAAAATTTACATTGATGTAATAATACTGATTCACCCCCCCCCCCCCCCCTCTCTCAGTATTATTTCCAACACAATTTATATAAATTGTGGTATATAAATAAGACTTGTGATTAAGAATACTTTATATTTGTTAGATTTAGAAGAGAAAAACATTAAACCTTTGCACCTTGAAGAATATTAATTAATCATAGGCATAATGAAATGTGAATTTATAATCCGTTAGTATATATTGTATATTGATGAGTTTGGGACTTATTTCTAAATACTTTCTTTATATCACTAGGTTGAAGAGTAAATATTATCTCAAAAGGATTCAAGCCATATCTCTGTAATAGTTTTGAACTTCATATTCTGTATTTCTTGACCACATCCTTATTTTACTCCACTCCTTACACATAAATGTCATGGTGGATTACATTAACATATGAGTGATACAACTATAAACACAAGGTTTGACCTTCACAAAATCAAATATTAAAACTCTTGTTGTACTAGTTAGTTAAAATGATACTCCATGCATGCAACCTTCCCTAATCACTGTATTGTTCTTGATTACATGAAACTAATAACTTTTAACAATAGGTTATGCAAATCACTTCATTGAGGCTATGGACGCTCACTGGCAGTGGAGCGATATATGTGGTACTCGGTTACTCTAGTGCATAGTCATCCCATTAGTTGCTTCAAAATGGGGAATTCTCACATCTTTGCTAGGGATATGGACGCTCACTAGGAGTGGCGTAAGGTCAGTGGAATTGGGACAAACCCCATTTTATGATCATCCCATAGTTAATTAATTGATGAAATAAAAATAAAGCTTCTGCAATTCATGTTTATATGAGATTTAAAAAAAGATGAAATTTATTAGTCATGATAGTAGAAGACTTTATCAAGGCTATGGATGCTCGTTGGAAGCGTAGAAACATTTGACTTTGGAAACTCATGTAGTGGATACAAAAATGGGGAATAAAATCTCTAATACCTAGTCTCATGGTTTGAGCTAAACTTTAGTTTAAAAATGAAATCCATCCTTATGATCTTAAACTAGTATCATAATTTCTTCAATATTTTAATTATAATTGTAAGAATGGAATTATTTTTATATGTTTTTGAAATTATCTTATAAAGAATGAGAAATATATCAATAGATGGTCATTATGCCCTAAACCATTACCATAATTACCCTAATATATTGAAACATATAAACAAATGTCTTATATATGAATAACCATTAGACTCATTAGTATTTACATACTATGGATCTCATTTGATTTATCTTGGTTTCATTCTTTCTTTTGTGCATTTAAAACATCAAGATGAAAATATTTTCATTCTCTTTCCTAGAATAGATTAGGGTATGCATTTATCTGCATCAAAACCTTCCTTTCCTCCTCCTGCTAACAAATTAGGGGTTTTTACTATCTTTTATTCTTATAATTATGAGAATGATACATCTTCATGTATAAAATTAAAATGGTTGGTATTAGATTTTTCTCCCTTTTTGAAATTCTCATATACTTTATTTTCATTGAACTTCAGTTATGATCACCCGAATCTTACAAAATATACACTGCATCCTTTGAATTTCTACGCTAATTGGCCAGAAATTTAGAATCATCTTCCTAGCATAATTGAGATGTTAAAATGATTAAATCCAATGGTTGGTGTTTCCCTCAGATTTGGAAAAGCAAGAGCATTAATACACATTGATTGACCCACAATGATCAAACAAATGTTGCTTTTCCAATCTAATGGTTACAGAACGTATCGTGGCATGAAATGCGTGATATTTAATTATGACGTTGCGATTCTATATGATCTGAAGAATCAGAATTATCAGATCTGATGGCTATTATTCATATTAGGTGGAAACATGTGAGAACTTTAATGGGTCCTTTACCACTCGATATGATCCAATGGTCAATGACATTTTAATATAATGACCATTTAATCATATTGGATGGAAAAGTGTGGGCCTCTTAATAGCCTTCATACCACCTGATAAAATTAAATAGTTATCACGTGAATACATCAGTGGCTCATTCATTACGTTGGAAGTAAATTTGTGCACGAGTTAATCCCAATGAAACATATAATGGTAAAGTTGATTATCATAGAGAAATTTCACTCGCATCTTGCATGTTCCAACACAAGTGTAAGAATAAATAAGTGACAAAGTTGGCAAGTCTGAAACCTTTATCCTCGAACTCAAATATCAATCATTAATTATGTTACAAAACTTTAAATTTGAAAATCATCTCCTAATGTGAATGTGGATATTTCCCGAATAAAATGGATTTCCGATAGATTATGGCCAATAAAGTTTCAATATTAATAATTATCTGGAAATATTCCACGTGATGTTTTCATTTTAGAGGGTCTATTTTCTTAACATGAGTTGACTCCATGCTCATTTGAAGGCATCAGGTCTATAGTTGTTTCTACCTGATAGCAAGGTTGTTGGACACTTAATCCTCTAAGGATTGGTGTGGAAGTTGAACCAAAAGGAGTCCAAGGACCACTTGGAATATGAGACCAAAGGTCACTCGTATGTATTATAAATATGTATCATCGTGAATAAGAAATGCAATATCATGTTTATCTTTTCTATTTTGTCTTTGCCATGTATGTGTTTAACATGGTATCAGAGCAGGAAATTTCCTACCCTGATCATATTTGATCCACAAGTTTTGTGACCTCTGTACATGTTAGCTTTTCTATTTTTTTCTCCCTCTCAGAAGCATTTCCTTTACTCACAAAACCTACTTACAGAAACTCTGTAGTCTACAGTTAATTCCCTCAAATTATGCTCATGATGCTTTGCATTGAAGCAGCTGTGCCACTTTAATACAACCATTTTCTTATATAACACAGGACTGACAATCCTTTCCATAACGTCTTTGTTCCTACTCCTCTCCAACGATCTTTCCGTTAAGTTTTGACTAGGTGGTGATGAAGGAAGGGAAACCAGACAATTGGGGCAATACAGTGGACAACCCTACGGTAAATTGGTGGGTAGCCCTTGAATGGCAAGCAAGCAAGTCGCTGGGTAACGTATCAACTAGAGCACATGCCTCACAGAAGCGGTGGAAACAATTTGGAACATAAACAATATCGGCTTTATCCACATCTTTGAAGCAAATTTGGTTATCTGATTCCCGTCTTTGTTCATATTCCTCTATCTATTGATGGCTTCTATGGCTTCTTTGGCAGCTCAATTCATGTGTTATCCATGGTAGGAGATGCAATAATATGAAAGTCCATGGAACTTCATCATATAACGAGATGCTTGGCTGTGGAGATGAAGGTGGCTTAACGAGGAGAATAGTAATGATATCGTAATTTCGGAGCCAATGAGGAACACCAGAACAGCTTGTAGGATCACCAAGTCGTTGGCCGTTAGATTGAATGCTTCACAACCGTGGTTCTAGTGAATCGACCCCAACCAAAGGTGAGGCCGTTAGATTGAATGCTTCACAACCGTGGTTCTAGTGAATCGACCCCAACCAAAGGTGAAGGCCGAGGTATCGAATATTTTGGTGTAATAAAATCCTTACAGAATTTTGAAACTTTGGGCTTGTCTTCTGTGGCTTGTATGACACACTAAATTCAGGTATCTCCTCCTTTGAGTTTTTTATTGTATCTGGTTTTAATAATCTAGCCAACTTGCATACGAAAGTGGTTTTTCCTGTTCCATTTTCTCCCAACATTACAAGAATTTGTGAATCAGTGAATTCTCCTTCCTCTACGTGAAGTTTGAAATTTCCCTGTGTTTTAGACATACTTCGATATTTGCAGCGTCCATAAAATTTTCTCTTTTGCACTTTCTTGCGGAATCTCTACAACCTTGAATGTAAGTGATTCATCTCGAAAACAAAGATTCTCAGTAGGCATGAAACCAGCCAAAAAGATATTTATCCCTTCTCTGACAGAAAATGAAAGCGTTACTACACCATAGACGCCAGGCTTCTCATACATACAACAATTAAAGTTTGATAAATAATCAAGGACACTAAGATCATGCTCGACAATAATAACATAGCTGTTGGGCCTGAGAAAGGATCGAATTACTGGTGCAGCTTTAAGTTGTTTCCTTACATCAAGATAACTTGAGGGTTCATCAAACATATATATCTCAGCATGTTGAATTACAACTATTGCAATAGCAAACCACTGCAATTCTCCTCTAGGTAACTCGTCAACATTTCGATCAATAACCTCATTCAGTTCAAGATCAGTGAAAAGCTCGGACTGGGTGGTGTTTTCCTTCTCACAAAGTTGAGCCAACAGTTATATATATATATATATATATCACCATGACCCCAACTTGATTCATCAATGATAAGCTCCGATTCTATCTCATGTATAGCCTTGTGAATCTCATCAGAGAAGCCGAAACTGGGACGTCCTCCATGCAGGCGGAAACCCTGAGATCCATCTGTGGCAAAGGAAACAACAGTAGTGGCAGAGGCAGTGCCGGTGCCAATAAGTGCAGAGTCAAGACGAGGCCTAAAGGAACAAACTTTAACTCCTCCTCCTAGCCTTAAATTGATTGGATGATCTGTTTGCATAACTCTCTTCTTCTTCACCGACTTCGAGCCAAATAGATGCACCCCTCGCTCCACAATAAAACCACCTGCAGGTAGCCTTCGATTCAGAAAGCGCAGTGTTACAGAGGCAGAGCTCTCCTCATCCTTCCTAGATGAAAGAACATGCTTTCAATGGAAGAGAATATTTATATGAGGAGAAGAATCCACAGAGCGAAGAAGAAGGGTTCCAGAGGCAACCAGAGAAAGAAACAAGGAGACGAAGAAGAAGGGATGATGGGAAACGGGGCTACTGGTATCTGAAAAAGCTTCCTATCTTTCTGCGCATGTGGGAAGCTTCCTCCATTAATGAATGGTCGGCGAGAGTCATCGAATTTAGAACTATTTAAATTGTTGAGTTTGGTCTTATAGATTGCAACATAAGATAGTAATGGTAAGTTGAAATGATCTTGGCTTGGTTTGATGCACTTAAAACATTTGATTGTACCGAGAATTGTGGCAAGTTTTAGAGTGACCATTGGTTATATTGCCAAATTTGAGTGTATTTTGGCCATTTTGAAAAATTATATTTGTGCATTTTGTCCAACACGATATCTTTGTTTATTGTTGCAACCATTTTAGCCATATAATTCAAGAGACTTACCTGATTTGTTCAATGAAAATGACCAGAATTAATGCAATATTGGAGTTCTTGAAAACTCTGATACTATCTGCTTCTAATGACACATTCCAAATCACCGAAGGCTCTCTCTCAGAAATTCAGACTTGTATACAATATGCATAAGAACATATTGCTTTTTTGCAGCTTGAATCTCAAATATAGCAGGAAGAATTACAACAGTGGAGTCATCATTCTGAACCTGTTTCTATTTAGAAGATTGAAACAAACTCCCATAAAAAGCAAGACAATAATGTTACAGTTGATTCAGATCCAGTGCCCAATAAAGCAGAGAGTTACATGCAGATGCAGAAGTTCAGTTTGCACTTCCCAATCCCATCATCAGACCTTTGGAAGAGCTTGTCAGAAACAAACACAAAATAGGTCTTGGATATGATAAGGAGGTTTCCTCTCATATTCCAGATTACTCAAAGCCCGTTCAGTTTCAGAGTGCTGGATTGCTTCATGACAGTTCACCTTCAGTTGTTCCAGATTCTGCTCCTCTCCCATAGCAACAACAACAGATTGTGGAATGCCAACACTTTGACTAAGTTGGCCATATGAGAGATCACTGTTTTGATTTTCATCCATGCAAGCACTGTCATAAAACTAGTCATTCTTCAAACAGATGCTTCAGAAACAAACATCCTGCAAGAACAAAGATTCATCTTGGATGGATCGCTTCTTGGAAATGGGTTTCAACAGCTAAGAAGATATTTTTCTCATACAACAAGATTTGTTCTCGAATATTGAAAAGTCTTGCAGTTGAGATTTCTTCATCTTCTCACCTTGTATCTGACATGGGGGGAAATGATGGTCATCTACAAGCTTCAAAGCCACATCAAGTGAGCGTGAGTCACAACTTGCCATACTAGATTCAGAGTTGTAGCCAAAGACAAATATGCCCCTCAGCATGCCTTCAGTCTGTGATACCTCTTCAAAGAATTGGGGACACTTCCTCTAGCAGAAGACTTCAACTTCTTCCAAGTTTTGGAAGAGTTCCAGCAATTGTATTAAGCATTCCAGAGTTGTTGGTCATCCTTAAACCATCACAGGTTGAGACCTCCCTTTTCAGGTTGAGGTTCTCCCTTTTATGCGGGGTGAGACCTCCCTTTCATAGTCGAAGGTTTTCCTCTTCAAAACATCAGGAGCACTTCCTCTAGCAGAAGACCTGCGCTTCATGCCAGACTTGGAAGAGTTCCGAGAACTGCACTAAGTATTCCACTGTTGGTGGTCATCCTTAAACCACCTCCCTTTATACCAACATTCTAGAGAGCACATTCAGCCTAGTGTTGCCATGCATTTTTGCACATTTTGTATTACAGCTCCCTTCTTGGACTCATACATAACCCTTCAGATTAAGGGGGGGAATGTTGGATACCTAATCCTCTAAGGGTTGGTCTAGAAGTTGAACAGCCAAAAGGATTCCAAGGTACCACTTGGAATATGAAACCAAGGGTCATTTCTATGTATTATAAATATGTATCATTGTGAATAAGAAATGCAATCTCATGCTTAGCTTTCCTATTTTGTCTCTGCCATGTGTGTGTTTAACAAAGGCATCATGCCTAGTAAGAGCTAGATGTTCGTGTTAAATTCTACCCTCTCCAGAAACTTGGCTACCTCTAGGGATTTTGGCCCATTATCCTTTATACTATTTGAGACATTGTCCTTATTCAGACAAAAATTTTAATCCGTAAAATAAATTAAAAACTTGAATAATGAAAAATAACATTAATGATATTTTTGTATGTTATTTACATAACATCTCATATCCATAAAAGCATGCGTGTGTGCTATTATTATTATTTTATTACCTTAATATTGTTGATCACACATACATAACTATACATAAATGATTAATAATGCTAACTAAGATGTCATTATCATACACACCACTAAAACATTATTAATCATAATTGTGACTAAACATCATTAACAACTAAATATCCACGTAAAAAGGAGTAATGTCTAAAAAAATCAAATAATCATAATAAATAAATAAAATGCTTCTTATCATAACCTCTTTTTACCTTTTTTAAGAGAGTTGATTTCTTTCTATATATACACATTTGTAATTCATAATATATTTTACAAAGATCAATGTAAGTATAATACAAGAGTTGGTATTCAAATTTCTCGAGTATAAACTAAATATCTGAAAACCCTCATGTCCTAACCCGTTAAAAAAATCATATATTTCATACAAATTAAATACATCACTTCATAAAAAAGAAATTATCAAAAATTTTTTCCATCCATCAATCTAAAGTCCATTGTTACGTAAGACCCTATTCCAAAAAGGTACATAAATAATGTTATTAAGTCTAGTTAAATAATTAATTTCACGTCCTAACCCGTTAAAAAAATCATATATTTCATACAAATTAAATACATCACTTCATAATTTTTTTTTATCAAAAATTTTTTCCATCCATCAATCTGAAGTCCATTGTTACGTAAGACCCTATTCCATAAAGGTACATAAATAATGTTATTAAGTCTAGTTAAATAATTAATTTCACAAACATTTTATTTAAATGTAATTATGTGAAAAGTCATACCTTACAGAAAATGAATCATATCAAATAAAATGAAAACTAAAGTTATTAACAATAAATAAATGCAAATGAGTGTAAAAGAGAATTTTGTATTATGCTAATCATACACTTACATTAAAATATCTATTAAAACAAATTTCATTAAATAGAGACCTCCATTAAAATGTTTTATCAAACCGTCATGCTAAAATAATGCAAGAAGCCCCCACTGACCTGACATCACAGATGTGGCTGTTATCGGATTGAAACAGAGTGTTTATACACCTTCCAATTCTCAACCCGATATGAAACATGGACCCTTCATCAAAAATAACATCAACGATTGGATTCCATCGGTTCACATGAGGGTTGTTAACCCACCTCCACTTCTCCACTTGATATTAGATCTGAACAATTAATTAAAAGTAATTTCGACATCCAGATTCAATCGAGCTTGCACCTTGGATGGAAATTTTGGTGCTTCCACATTTTTATGACTAATATAAATATAATTTATTTAACACAGTTTTATTTAACTTTTCAAAAAGTTTATTAAATTAGGTAAAGGTTTTGGGTGGGGAATTTGTTTAAATTATGTTTACCTATATCAATCTACCAACATGAAATATACTTTATAATCCAAAATTTCCATTAAATTAATAGGGATTAACCGAGGTTTACCGCAGGAATGAAATTAAGAAAGGAATTATATCATTCATCAAGGAATTAGGTTTGTAAAAGCTGTTTTTGGACCCGATAATTTCACCTCCATGATCTGGAAAGTTATTAAAGGGGTGAGGTTAGATGTATGCTTATCTTTTTTGAGTTATTATATAATAACTAAAGAGCTAATTCATGTTTACTTGATGCAGGAAAATAAGTGTAAAACGATTAAAGACTTCGGCATACAATTCAACAAAGAATTATAGAGGATAAATTATTATTTTTTTCAAAGGTATAAGAGTATATGAAAAGGTCGTCCAATGGCGGTGAAGAAAGGAAAATGAGCTTTGAAATTAGTTTTCATTTTTATTGTAATTATGTAGGCAATTATCAAAATAGTTATCAAAAGTTTTGTATAAAACTCTTGATTTCCCATATGGAAAAGAGAGAGTTTTGGAGAAGAGGATTTAGGGAGAGAAGAGAAACTTATGTATCGATGGTCTCTGCTTGCACTTGTTACATAGACCAAATCAATATTTTTTTATGACTTTATTTTATCCAATTTTGAATGTGACATACTTGCAATTTTTTATTTATTTTTCTTTGTAATCATATGTTGATTAATATTGTGATTCAAATTGTTGACCTCGTCAACTATTTAGGTTACTTTTAGTACTTGATCTCATCTCCTCTCAGATATACATATTATCAGAGCTAGATGAGTAAATTATTTACATGTTTTGTTGTTATTCGAGCACTAGATGCTTGATATTGTTATTTTGTTACAATAATTCATATGAATACTATTTACATCAGCTATATGCTCTATTTATTTCATTTGTTATTAAATTTTCTAATGTTTTATATGCTTACATCTTAAATCTTCCAACATGGTAGTAATCAACATCATTTGTATTGCTCTCTTGCAATTTATAGCAGATTATTTTGTCTTTTGGTATTCATATTATTAGAGGATGGTTATAATCTTAGCACTTACCTTCTTGTAAAGCCAATGATAATGTAATGATACATGATATTGTACATTTTCACATTTTCCATTTAGATAGGTTATCAATAAGAGGATATATGCATATTTCATTTACATTTCATTTTGTTTCTTATCGCAACTAGATGCTCATTTCATTTTCTATTGGATGTTATGTTCTTGTTGAATGATTAAGTTTTTAATTATAATCATTGATTAAATGTTGCTATTTGTTTTCTCCACTTAGAAATTTACCCTTTTATACCCCTTTCTACAATATCATTTATCTAGCACTAGATATATTTTCTTATTTGAATATATTTCTAATAGAATCAAGGAATACCCCCTAAGGTGAAGGGAGTTGTTGGGTCTTTTTATTTCATCCAATTTTATTTCCATTTGCTTCAGAATTTTCCATATTCCGCAGCTCCACAATCATGCACTAAGACCATCTTCATGATCAAATATGGGTTTAGACATATGATTTTCCAATACATTTATTTTGGTATTTTGAGTGAATTTATGGTTAAATATTAGAAAAATAACATGTATTCACTTATATATAAAAGTTGGATGAGTTTTGTGACATGTGTAGGCATATATGGAGATTCCAGGACAATCATATTTGGCCTTCAAGACTCAAATTCGAATTTTCTCTTCAAACTCTTAAATTTTGAGGAAGATTTGAGATCATTATTCAAAGCACAATTTATGGACAAAGATCATAGAAGTTTTCATAAGTGTCTCTTATCAAAGTTAGGAGAGATTTGTGAGAGGATATGAAGAGATGCTAATTGCTATATGTCAACACATGGTTGTTATAACCACATGACATATTTGTGGATCCAGGAGATATTTGCGAATCTACATTTATGAATTCGTTATAGTTTCTGTATAAATATGAGTGCCTTCTCGTCTCAAAAGGTGTGAAATGTTTTGGATTTATGCTCATGCTTCAATTTATAGGTTTGGATGTTAAATATTGACACTATTCTTATGATTGATGTAATGAGTGTCATTGTAGTTAAATTTGATATGGTTGTGCCTTCATTTGGTGTTTGATCAAGAGTTTTCTCAACTTTCAACCTCTTGTGTGCTTTAGGATGGCCACCTAATGAGTGTGGGATGTACTGTAATGATTTATATTTTTAGTTTCTTTATGTTCATGTTAATTCTTTTGATTAGATGCATTATTTACATTCTTTCATGCTCATTCCATTTATGTTATTTTTCAATCTAAGCTTTATTACTCCCATTTCATAGATTCATTGTTTTTCAATTTGTTTGATAGATAATCATGAATTATTCCAATTTGAAAATGTACACATTAGTAATTTCAATTGATCTCTCACTGCTTTCAGAATGAGTTTTCTTTAAATTTCATAGTTTAAGAATTCAATGCTTTCTTAGTATATGATTTGCTTCTTTCTATACAAAATTTACTTTCTAGTCATTTGAATATATTTACTTTCTTGTTGGTAAAATATATTTACTTTAGTGCGTGCATATTCATCTTAGACAATTTCATAGATTAAAAAATTTCTTTCCAAGTTCTAAATTTGAGACTTTTGAAAAAGAAAGTGTGTTCATATTCTTGTTAGAAATTTTTGATGAACAGGTTTGCTATCATTTTAAAAGGTTAATTCACTCTTAAATTGAAATTTGATTCCTACCATATATTGTGTAAGTGTACTTCAAAAATTCATGAACCCTAGGTTTGACAATTTATTGACGAGTAATTTAACAGATAATTTGATTACCCAAGAGGAGGTCAACCCTTATAACCTAATGCACGAGAATGACCATATCAATAGTGAATGTCATTTTGACTTGTTCTCTACACTGGAACAATTTGAAGCCAAACACATGGTTCTATGGGTAGAGAGATAAATTTACTATGTTAATCTCTTTGAAAAATGTTGCATGGTTCTTGTGCATTAATTTCATTAAAAATATTGCATGGTTCTTGTGTGTTAATCTCTTCAAAAGTATTTCATGGTACTAGTGCATAGAATGATAATTTAGCCATGAAATTTTCAATGAAAATATTTCATAGATAAGCTATCTATGTTCTTGTGCATAAAATGATAAGTTAACTATGACTATTTCTTTGAATATATGATCTTTGTAGCTGCATACACATTATTTATTCACATGCAAGCTATTATAAATGTGCCTTGCATTCGAGATACTAATAAAGAGTCATGGTTTTATAATTGCACACATGCTTGTCATTCATATGCAGATGGAAAGTTATTTTTATATAGTTAAAGTGGTTTTACATTTGGAATAAGGATGAATAGGGGAGATTTTATAATTGTATGCATTTAACTAATGCATGTGAAATGTGGATAAATAGGCATGCTTTTATAATTATATATATTTATCTAATGCATGTCAAATATGTACAAGAAAAAGACGGGCACTTATAATTGTGTGCTTTTGTATTATGTTTTTGGGATAACAAATAACAAGATTAGTCATATTTTATAGTACTCATCTACATTATTGTATTAGAAATATAAGAATGGTTATGTATTTAAGGGAATACGTATACTATAGCCATGGTTTTTTATTTAAAAGAACAATTAAATAGTTTTCCATTCTTCAAAAACAAGAAGAACAATGGGGAAACAATACAATAGTTGTGAAAATTGATCCCAATAGTTTTGCATTTAGATTAAATGCAGTTTAAGTGTGGTTTTGTAGATAATTATTAAGGTATTGTATACCTAAATAGTCATGGTTAAGTACTTTATTATGCATGTAAATGTAAAATATTAGTTATGGATATGACTTTTATTCTAACTTATGCATGTGCATGAAAGTGTTTCTAGGCCAAGATGTATAAAGTGAATATTATTATTAATGATTTTGACATGATAACTAATAGAGATTGAATATTTGAGATAAAAAAAATGGTTTTCTTTATTTATTTGATAAAAAAAGTCATAATATTTTGGGCTTGGATAAATTTATTTTTCAAATAAAAAATGATGATAGAGTTGCTGACGATAATGGTTACAGGAAAGAATTGTGACTTACATGAAGACTAGATTCATAGTCCAAACTAATCTCTTTCGCATCAATCAAAAGGTGGATTATAACTAATACTATGATAGGGAATGAGGTCATTATGTTTAACTATTGTTACATGTAAAGTGAAGGATAATGAAACACAATGTTTAAGGGGTTTCTTATTGCAAGAAATAACCATGCCACAAAGACATTAGGTAATAGATTGAGGATTATGTTTCTTTTGTAAAAATTCAATGGTGTACATAGGTAAGGAAACCCTTGTTTCCATTGAGTTAGAGGTGAACTGCCTCACAAAACATTTAATAAAATAAACATTTGCTGGTTTTTCCCTTTGTGGTTTCTAGGTTATATTGGTGTCCATTTGAATGTTTGCATATTCTACTACCTTGATGATGTTGTTACCTTGCATGATATTGAATCTTATATCATTCAATGTGTTATTAATAAGCTTGATTAAATGTAAAATGTTGATGATGCAAAGTTGCAACCAAAAGCATTATGTTAATAAGTTGCATTAATGATGGCTACTTTATAAGATTTTCTATCCATTTTCTAAGGTTACTTCACTTAATGATCATGAATATACAATATACAATTTGATTATCAATTAAGGAGTATGAGATACATCTTTTATGAATATTACATGCTAGTAAAACTCGTACAAACTTCTAATCCTATGTTTTTTGTACAAGGCACACTTTGGAATGTTACAATAGGATCTCAGCCAAAAAATAAAAAACATAGAGTAGTTAGACAATGCCATTTTATATATAGAAATAAAGTAATTAAATTTTAAAAAAGCTCATATTTTCATGCTTGATTTTGATGGAGATGTGTAATTTGTCTAGTAAAATTACATTTAAAAATAATAATATTTACATTAACAAATTAAAGATAGTAATAGAAAAAATATTTCAATGTCCATCAGAAAATGCTTCTACACTTTAATTTTACAACTTTATATAGAGATACAGTAATTGAAAGTAACAAAAGGAATCAATTCAATCTATAATTGATTTCTACATTTTAGTATTTGACATATGTGAAATTCTTTCCCTACTTAATATCAGTTGGAAAGTGACATTAAAAAACAATATTTTTTGTATCAATTTTTTTTAGGAGAGTACTTTAATGCACATATTAATTTTACATCAACTTTATATAGGAAAATATAAAGTAATTGTAAGTAAAAAATTACAACTGATAATTCTTTCATTAATCAATATGAAATTATTTCCTAACATCTAAAATAATATAGTTTTGTAATACATTTTGTAGTTTGTTGACATGTATTCATTAAACACGAACACAGTTAACAAATTTGTTTTTAGTGCTAACTTTAATAAAGTAGTTATGATAGATTAATAGATCTACCAACAATAAGGGGATCAAGTTTCTCAAAATGCAAACTTTTATTTGAGTGAAAAATTTGAGGAAAAGTTTACATCTCAAGAGATTTGATTCCTCTCATGGGTTAGTAGATTTATGCCAATTCTGAATAATATCATTTATACTTATATATTTTATATCAACATATCAACTATTCTTATATATTTTATATCAACATATCAACCTCATATTAAAATTTATATAGAAATTACACAACTCTATTATGTTAAAAATGAAAATATATGATTTTTTTTTTACCTTTTATTACTTTATTTCTCTTTATTGAATGAGGCTCATTCTACAATCCAGTATGAGGGACAAACATGTGTAAGTATGTCAGGCCCTAAAAAAAAAAAAAAAAAATTCATTCATGTCGGCTAAACAAAAATTAAATAACCATATGAATAAAAAAATTAAAATCTATTAACACAATTGTTGATATTCCACTTTCACTCTTCAAGTAATAAATACAATATTTCGATGTCTACTTTAAATAATATGATTTAATCTAACTTTACAGAGACCATATTAGATTGTGTGTTTGTGTATTAATGTTAACCTTAGCTATGAATAACAAGTTAAAATCTATTAACACAACAATTAACTCTTATTGACATTTCACTTTCACTCTTCAAGTAATAAATACAATATTTCTGAGGCTATTTTAGATAATATGATTTTATATAACTTTAGGGAGACCATATTAAATTGCATGTTTATGTATTAATGTCAACCTTAGCTCGAAATGAAAATGTAATTGAAGACAAAGTAGAGTAACTCATTCAATTTTTAATATAAAATATTAATAAAGTTAAAATAACAAAATATACAATTTAAACAATGAAAAATTACCACTATAGATCTATATTAATCACATATTTACCAAGCACTAAAATGTATTAATTGAGGTGTAAATCTTTTTTCAAGTTTGAGATTTGATCCCTCTAGGCTCTTGGTAGATATGTGGTTAAAATGAGTCTATAATGGTTTTATAACCCACTGTAAATAGAAAATCAAAGTCGCCTAAAACAAAAAAGAAAAATATATATGTTATGTGTTTTTAATTAGTTTTACATAAGACCTAATATCATGTAAAGTAATTAGAAGTAAAAAAAAATGTAGTGAAATGTTTAAACCTTATGCTTTTCAAAAATATTTTAATATGTGATATCAACTTTATATATATCTATATATAGGAAAAAATGTTAAAAGAAAATATTTTAATATCCTTTAGAATAAAATAGTAATGTGAGCTATGAATAAAATATTTTAATATGAATTAATAAAAAATGACTTAATACACATATTTGGTAATCTCTATAACATTTAAAAATGAAATTTAAATAGTAAAAAATTACACATTGTTTTTTTACTCTAAAATAAGTTTGGGACAAAAAAAATTGATATCTAGACTCATCTTCAATCTATATTTTAGATAAATCTATAATAATATAAAATTAATACTAACTTATGTTATTTAGTTTATATTTATAATTAATATTAAGCGTTTCTATTATCAAGATGTATTTTATAAACCTGATATGATATGAATTACATATAGATTACTTTATATTAAATTATAATATAAAAAAATACGTATTTATTTATATATATTTAATACATATTATTTCAAAAGTAAATCATCAATATGATAAACATAAACCTAGAAAAACATATTAATATTACAAAGGTCAATTAACTTTTTATGTTAATATATATTTGAGTAAATATAGTTAAATTTTTTTTGGTCAATTGAACTTACCCAGCAATTTCACAACCTATCTCTCTGGTCACTAAAGTTCTCCTTTCCACCATAAATCTTTTACCACAGACAAAACGAAGCTGGGCGTTATTGCATTAATCATGTTACGTATCGAACTGCTCCCGAAGATGGTCATTGGTGACTCATTCTACAAGTTCGCCAAGTCTTACATTGAATTCTCTGAATTAGGGAGATGCTCTCACCTCTGTCACGCCCTTCACGTCGCCACCGGTTTGAATATATGTCACGTATTTGTCGACAATTTTTGAGATGATGCAGAAAACTCTCCTGCTAAAACCGTATGAAACACGGTTGTTCATGGAGCAAGATTTCTACGTTTCCATTCACCTTTTTCTACGTTACCACAGACAACACAACGGTCGGCTGTAATAACCCCAGATTATGTAAATATGGAAATTACTGTGGTAAAAGACATTAATATAGTTGTTGTTTATGTTTAAAAACAAAACTGTGATAAACTATTTTGATGAAAGTAATTTAAATATTTTCTTGGAAATGCTGGCAGCCTCTAAGAGGTGGATTGAAAAGAAAGAGATCAGTTATATTAACTGATGGAAACTACTCTCCCCAGAACAGGAAAAGTCCTGGCTGTAGAGAAAAGTTCTGTGCTGTGGGGACAGACAGAAGGAACCTTTTCCAAGAAGAGAAAAGAGAAAAAACAAGAAAAGAAGAGACTGGTTAAGTCTGGTGAGGATCAGATAACCAGGCACAGAAAGTGCACAAATCTTGTTGAGGGCTGGAGGCCTGCAAGATGGCTCGGGGGGAGAACTCCATCTGAGAGATGGATCTCATGGCTGGGTGGAAGAGCATAAACAAGCACAGGTGACTTGCTTGAGAAACCATTCTTGATACTGGCGAACCAGGTACGGTTTCAACTGCAGAGTCTCTGTTTGAATATGAAAATATACAGTGAATGTACAGTAGTCAAACAGGAAGCAAATTTCTTTTCCTAGTTACTGTCATAATGATAAGAAACTGTATAGATATGGTTAAAGTTAAAGGACAGATTGTCATAAACCTAGTCTGACTGTAGATAAAGCTACATAGAAAGGTGTAGTTAAAAACTGGTTATAGGAACCAGGGAAGGTAACCGAGAACTGGTTATCGAATGACTGTCTGAATATAACCTCGTGCAGAAGACCGAGTCACTGTTTAACAGTGAGTAAACTAACATTGACAGAATAGTATTAAATATCTTGATAAATGATCAAGTATATACCTGAGTGTGTCGACAGAGTGAGGTTAGAACCTCTGAGTCTGAGTAGACGAGCACTGACGGTAGTCAGATGCTACCCTGTCGACGGAGGGATAATTAAAACCTTCAGTTGTTTGATACAAATGACTAACGAAATGAAAATACACAGAAAGAATACCCAGACAAACAGCGTTAATTGATAACTGTGCAAATAGAAAATGAGATTATTATGACATTTCATCAACCCATGTTCTCAAAAATACAGTGTTAGCGAACACGGTAACACGAAGCCAGCTCCGTGGAGCGATAAATTGGAAGAGTATATATTCATGTATACAAAAGCCTGTGCATGCAAATCGAAAGAAGTTATACAGTTATATGTATACAAAATCTGGTTCATGCAACTTCGATAAGAGGTATGCTTACACTTACAAGATAATCCGTGTATGCAAATGCAATGGAAACCTTAAACATATATATAAAGTGCGATGTTTCCATAGCGGAAGGAAAGAACTATAATATCGTTTCGGTTAACCATTCGAATGCATGTTGTACAAATATTGCTATATAGTTAACCGAATGCATGCCGTTCAAACATTGCTGTATAGTTAACCGAATGAAAACTATTCAACCCTAGCAAATAAGACAGATGCATAAAGAATACAGAGCAAACGGCATGGAGCAATCATTATAACCTGAGACAGTTAC
Source organism: Pinus tabuliformis (assembly GCA_031772625.1). NCBI lineage: Eukaryota > Viridiplantae > Streptophyta > Pinopsida > Pinales > Pinaceae > Pinus > Pinus tabuliformis. The sequence goes on from CM062817.1 coordinate 659,155,053, forward strand.
GAAGATACTGCTATGTAGACGAGCGAAACCAGCATCTAATGATATAAACCTTTGCACTGTGTGGTACGATAAAAAAAGCAGAGTATATAAATACTCATTTGTTATACAAAATGTGTACTGCCTGAGGGCGCAATAGAGTCACAGTCACATATAAATTACAAGTATCCATATACAAACCAACAGCACAATACTCGAGTGGAAATCTTGAATGATTACCGTTGTTCAAATAAAAAACACTGAAAACCCTCAACAAAAGTGAAGATCCAATAACCAGGTCTGCGCACCACGGCCAGACCCGAAACCCATGTCTATCAGCAGAACGACAAACCAAATCAGAGTATGCCGCAAGGGGGTAACCATACAAACAAATGAGAATCCTTAAATACAAGTAAACGAGCTATGGAAAGTTCCGCCGTGCTCAGTAACTAATCCGGCGGGTATGGACTCGACCAGTCACAAAGAAAAACAAATACAAGTCATGAGGGCTCTCTGAGGAGTATACCTCGGCCTGTGAAGCAAGAAGGCCCTCATTCGAGCGGCAGTCTGCAACCATAACCTAATAGCTTAAAAATCGATAACACCGTGAAGCTTTATATACAGGAGCAGGGTAAACAAGTATCGAAGCTTACCTGTGGCCGCTGCGAGGGTGAAGCTATCATGCATAGCCGCTTGACACCGCCAGTGGGGTTGCAAAACCCAGCTTCGTGCCTAGGAGTAAGAGAATACGAAAACTGTAAGAATTAGTATCAATAAAACCAACTGTAAATATGCAAGGTGCATTAGAGTCGAGACCATTACCTGTGTAGTATCGAAGGCGGCCACTGCACAGCTCTGGGTGGATGCAGGTTAAGCGGATAACGCTGGTGAGAATGGACCAGAGGTGAAATGCCGAGACGAACCGGAGGAAACAAACGAAACAATAAGCCTGTGACCGCGTTGTTGAAGCTTTTGTAATGCCTTAAACCCTGGATCGAATCTCAACCCTTCGATCCATGGGTGAAATCCTGTCCGTTCATGCAAGGCGGGAATGTCAGGTGTAAGGGCCGAGAACTCAATGATCGAGGCATCACATGGCCAAAGGAGCCAAGCGGTGCCACCTCGCGCTATAAGGACGGATGCCATTAAGGCAGGATGTGTTGGCGCCTGCAAGAGCTGCGGCAGGACCACCAACGCCTGCACTGCATTAAATACTCACAACTGTGATGTGGACTAACAGCTAAGCTCCACCGAAAGGTCAAAGGATTACACCGAAACCCTTGGCAAGCATATGTTATTGCCACGCAGCATATGTCAACCAAAGTTACCACCGAAACTTAACATGGAATTAATAAACTGTGTAAGATGTGGTATAATATATATAATAATGCTATGTGAGTAAATGTGCGTGCAGACATTATAGTTGCATCAAGTAAAGCATAAGAAGAATAATTATATGGGCATACATTAATTTTTTTTTTTATGTATGTGGTCGAAGGTGTGACAAATTGGTATCAGAGCCCAGTTTCAACACTGTGGCCTCAAGCAAAACATGTTTCACTGTGTAGAAGCCTACACCATGCATACGTATATAAGTTTATAATTTAACTAACTGTTGTTCTGTCTATTTAGGGGTAAAACACAGAATTACAACAGTTAACAATTAAAGCAGTGAGGAGACAAAATGCAAGGAACCGGCAGTAATCCTCAGGAGAACCCGGAGCTGTGGGTACAATTGGGTGAGGCAACACGAAGTACCAATCTGGCAATACTGGAAACTGTTCAAGAATTGAAGAATGAGATGGCACGGTTGCGAGAGGACAACGCGCGTTTAACAGTTGAACAAGAAAGGATTCTGAAGAGCTTGTCGGACAGGCAGAATCCACCTCTATCTAACCCCAGCGCGGAGCAGCAGAGGATGACAGAAGAACAAAATTATCAGGTTGAACCTGAAATTTCCGAGGGCAAAGAGGATCATTCAGACAATGTACCAGAGCAGCAAACTTCAAAACGTCAGAGGATGGAATTGCAGGGAGAATTCCGGAAGATTAAACCCCCACATTTCGATGGCGAACAGGAGGAAGCTGCTGAAGCCTGGTTAATAAATATGAATAAATATTTTCAGTTGTATGAGTATGACCATAACTTGAAAGCGAGATTAGCAATCTTCCAGTTACAAGGTAAGGCAACCTTGTGGTGGGAGGAAATCAAGATTGTCAAGGGGGTCAGCGAACGGACCATTACATGGGAGAAGTTCCAGAAATACTTCAAAGAAAGGTACCTGACTGAGCGCTTCTATGATGAGAAGGCAAGGGAATTTCATGACTTAAGACTAGGACAGCAGACCATGGACGAGTTCATTAATCGTTTTACCTCCCTGTTACGTTATGTACCTTACATCAAGGAGGAGAAAGCCAAGGTCCAAAGGTTTGTGAGCAGCTTACCTGCATATATAAGGGAGAGGATTGAGTTTGACAATCCTAGGACCATGGATGAGGCTATTCGTAAAGCAAGGATCTGCTATCAGCAGAGTAAGCAGAAGGGGGATACTTCGAACAAAAGATGGAATGAGAAAAGGAGCAGTCGGATGGTTGGAAGCGGCAAGGGAGGTCGCAGCAATGGAAGCAAGGGAGCTGGTAAAGGATTAAACAGTAGATCTGTAACAAGAAGTGCGCCCCGAACTAGACCAGGAAGTGAAAACAGAGTGAGTGAGCAGCCTGTTAGACCAGAAGGTGAGGGAATGACCAGACCTCCGGTTCAATGCTGGGGCTGTGGAGGGCCTCACTATGTTAAAAACTGCCCACAGCGAAAGGGGACAGACCAGATATCCCAGATTCATGAAGCATCGACTGTTGGGGACGTGGCACGTAGTGTACCCAGAATTAATGCAGCTTTGGAGGACCGCCAAGCGGAGTACCAGCCATCTATGGTTGAATTTGAAGGTAAAATTTCAAACCTTTCTATAGCTGTTCTTATTGACCCAGGAGCTACTTTAAGTTATGTTAGCCCAAAAATAGTAGAACAGTGTAAACTACAAGCTGAAAAGTTCAGAAATCCGTGGCTGGTCCAATTAGCTACAGGAGCCAAGAGACGAGTCTTGGCCAAAGTAAATAATTGTTCCTTAACCATAGCCGGGCAGCCAATAGTGGCAGATTTAAATATACTACCGTTGGGTTCCTATGATATCCTGATTGGGATGGATTGGCTGGAGAAACACTGGTCCTTAGTGAATTGCAAGACAAAAACCATTTATTATAAGGATGACAGTGGAGAGCAGCAGGAGTTACAAGGAATCAAACATCCTGTACAGATTCGACCCATTACGGCAACTCAGTTAGCTAAATGCATCAGGAAGAAATGTCAAGTCTATGCTATTCAGGTGGGTTACGCAAATCAGAAGGATAAAACTGCCATGTTGGGTAACATTCCGGTGGTGCAGGAATTTGTAGATGTTTTTCCCGAGGAAGTACCGGGATTACCACCTAAAAGAGATGTGGATTTCACCATTGAACTGATTCCGGGGGCAGCACCTGTATCACGGGCACCATACCGTATGAGTGTACCGGAACTAACAGAATTAAAAATGCAACTGCAGGAGCTGTTAGATAAAAATTACATCCGTCCCAGTGTGTCACCCTGGGGAGCCCCAGTGCTGTTTGTCAAAAAGAAAGATGGAACTTTTCGGATGTGCATTGATTATCGTCAGCTGAATAAGCTCACGATCAAAAATAAATATCCTTTGCCTCGGATCGACGAACTTTTTGATCAGGTGAAGGGAGCGACGGTATTCTCTAAGATCGATCTGCGATCTGGTTACCATCAGATCAGAATTAAAGAGGAGGATATCGCTAAGACCGCCTTCAGAACGCGATATGGGCATTATGAATTCGTGGTGCTACCTTTTGGTCTGACCAATGCACCTGCCACCTTCATGTGTTTGATGAACAGTGTGTTTCACAGGTTTTTAGACAAGTTTGTGTTGATATTCATAGATGACATTCTGATTTACTCCCGATCAAGAAAGGAGCATGAGGAACACCTTAGGTTGGTGTTGCAAACTTTGCGAGAACATCAATTATATGCAAAGTTTAGTAAGTGTGACTTCTTCAAGGAGGAGATACAATACTTAGGCCATGTAATCACAAAGGAAGGTATTGCAGTTGACCCTGAGAAAATCAGAACTATAATGGAGTGGCCCATCCCAAAGGACGTGGCAGATATTAGGTCCTTTATGGGGCTAGCAGGTTATTACAGAAGATTTGTGGAAGGCTTTTCAAGGGTAGCATACCCTATCACCTCCTTACAAAAGAAGGGAAAAGTATTTAAGTGGACCCCAGAATGTCAGCAGAGCTTCGAACAGCTCAAGCACTTACTCACCACCGCGCCCATATTATGTATAGCTGATCCTAATAAGGATTACGTGGTCTGTACGGATGCAAGTAAAGAAGGTGTGGGAGGAGTGCTGATGCAAGAGGGAAGAGTAATTGCATATGAATCAAGAAAACTGAAGGAACATGAGCAGAAATATTCTGCTTACGACTTGGAGCTGGCAGCTGTTATTCATGCACTGAAAATGTGGCGACACTACCTCTTGGGGAGGAAATTTTTGCTGTTAACAGACCACCACAGCTTAACGAATTATTTCAGCCAACCCACTTTGAATGCGAGGCAAGCTCGTTGGGCTGACTTTTTAAGCGGGTTTGATTTTGAAATTAAGCATTTAAAAGGAAAGGAGAATCGAGTAGCTGATGCATTGAGTCGAAAGGTACAATGCGTGTGCAAGATTTCGGTCAGTAAGTGGCAGAGTACCCTACTTGAAAGGGTAAAAACAGCGGCTGATCAAGATGCTGTTTATCAGCAAATTAAACAGCAAGTACAGCAACTGTCTGGTAAGGAAATACAACAGGGGTATGAGCTAGATGATGCCGGATTGCTGTATTTCAATAAAAAGCTGTATATACCCAATGAAAATAGTCTTAGAAGACTGATTCTGGACGAATTTCATACCAGCCATTATACCGGGCATCCAGGGTACCAGAAAATGGTTACCGCTCTTCGAAAAGAATATTATTGGCCAAAAATGAAGAAGGAAATAGCTGAGTATCTAGCGCGATGTCTAGAATGTCAACAGATTAAGGCGGAGCATATGCATCCAGCAGGGCTGTTACAACCCTTACCCATTCCGGAATGGAAATGGGAGACTATTTCCATGGACTTTATAACCGGATTGCCTCGAACGAAGAAAAATAATGATTCCATTATGGTGGTAGTGGATAAGTTAAGTAAGGCAGCACACTTCATACCTGTACAATCGACGTATAAGGCTGTGCAAATTGCTCATATTTTCATGCAAAACGTGTTCAAATTGCATGGACTTCCGAAGGTGATTATCTCTGATCGTGATGTTAAGTTCACATCAACCTTTTGGAGGACATTGTTTGCTGAACTGGGAACACAGCTGAACTTTAGCACAGCTTATCATCCCCAGACCGATGGTCAAACGGAAAGAGTGAATCAGGTTGTGGAGGACATGCTGAGAGCATGTGTTATGATGAAACCAACTCAGTGGGAGGAATACCTCCACCTGGTCGAATTCGCTTATAACAACGGATATCATTCCTCAACACAGATGAGTCCTTTTGAGGTTCTGTACGGGCGAAAGTGCCGCACGCCCTCAAGTTGGGGTGGACCTGAGGATAGACTACGAATTGGTCCTGAGATGCTCAAAGAAATGGAAGACACAGTAAAAAGGGTGCGTGCTAACTTAAAAGCCGCTCAGGACAGACAGAAAAGTTTTGCTGATCGAAAAAGAAGGTTCAAAGAATTCCAAGTTGGGGATCATGTGTTTGTTAGAATCCAACCCAGAAGAAGTACCTTGCAGTGGAGCGGGTGTGCCAAACTTGCACCTCGCTATTTTGGACCTTTTCAAATCTTGGCAAGGGTGGGGCCGGTAGCTTATCAACTCGCTCTACCAGGCCATATTAGGATCCATAATGTTTTTCACGTTTCCGTATTAAAACAATACGTCTACGATCCTAAACATGTGATTCAATGGCAGAATGTTCGGGTAAGAATTAATCTGGTCATTCTAAATAAGCTCTGTTCCTAAACAGGAAAATAACTTAATCTGTTGCTGATTGCAGGTCGAGCCGGAAGGCGAGGTTCTGGTCGAACCACTGACCATTCTCGACCGGAGAGAAGTGCAGCTGCGGAAACGGGTTATTTCCCAAGCTAAGGTGCAGTGGCAACATTATGGGCCTGAAGAGGCCACTTGGGAGGATGAGGAACTCCTTAGAGAAGCTTACCCGAATTTGTTTAAGGGTGACGGACATCGGGACGATGTCCAATCACAGGAGGGGGAGATGTAATAACCCCAGATTATGTAAATATGAAAATTACTGTGGTAAAAGACATTAATACAGTTGTTGTTTATGTTTAAAAACAAAACTGTGATAAACTATTTTGATGAAAGTAATTTAAATATTTTCTTGGAAATGCTGGCAGCCTCTAAGAGGTGGATTGAAAAGAAAGAGATCAGTTATATTAACTGATGGAAACTACTCTCCCCAGAACAGGAAAAGTCCTGGCTGTAGGGGAAAGTTTTGTGCTGTGGGGACAGACAGAAGGAACCTTTTCCAAGAAGAGAAAAGAGGAAAAACAAGAAAAGAAGAGACTGGTTAAGTCTGGTGAGGATCAGATAACCAGGCACAGAAAGTGCACAAATCTTGTTGAGGGCTGGAGGCCTGCAAGATGGCTCGGGGGGAGAACTCCATCTGAGAGATGGATCTCATGGCTAGGTGGAAGAGCATAAACAAGCACAGGTGATTTGCTTGAGAAACCATTCTTGACACTGGCGAACCAGGTACGGTTTCAACTGCAGAGTCTCTGTTTGAATATGAAAAAATACAGTGAATGTACAGTAGTCAAACAGGAAGCAAATTTCTTTTCCTAGTTACTGTCATAATGATAAGAAACTGTATAGATATGGTTAAAGTTAAAGGACAGATTGTCATAAACCTAGTCTGAGTGTAGATAAAGCTACATAGAAAGGTGTAGTTAAAAACTGGTTATAGGAACCAGGGAAGGTAACCGAGAACTAGTTATCGAATGACTGTCTGAATATAACCTCGTGCAGAAGACCGAGTCTCTATTTAACAGTGAGTAAACTAACATTGACAGAATAGTATTAAATATCTTGATAAATGATCAAGTATATACCTGAGTGTGTCGACAGAGTGAGGTTAGAACCTCTGAGTCTGAGTAGACGAGCACTGACGGTAGTCAGATGCTACCCTGTCGACGGAGGGATAATTAAAACCTTCAGTTGTTTGATACAAATGACTAACGAAATGAAAATACACAGAAAGAATACCCAGACAACTAGCGTTAATTGATAACTGTGCAAATAGAGATTATTATGACATTTCATCAACCAATGTTCTCAAAAATACAGTGTTAGCGAACACGGTAACGCGAAGCCAGCTCCGTGGAGCGATGAATTGGAAGGGTATATATTCATGTATACAAAAGCCTGTGCATGCAAATCGAAAGAAGTTATACAGTTATATGTATACAAAATTTGGTTCATGCAACTTCGATAAGAGGTATGCTTATATTTACAAGATAATCCGTGTATGCAAATGCAATGGAAACCTTAAACATATATATAAAGTGCGATGTTTCCATGGCGGAAGGAAAGAACTATAATATCGTTTCGGTTAACCATTCGAATGCATGTTGTACAAATATTGCTATATAGTTAACCGAATGCATGCCGTTCAAACGTTGCTGTATAATTAACCGAGTGAAAACTATTCAACCCTAGCAAATAAGACAGATGCATAAAGAATACAGAGCAAACGGCATGGAGCATTCATTATAACCTGAGACAGTTACGAAGATACTGCTATGTAGACGAGCGAAACCAGCATCTAATGATATAAACCTTTGCACTGTGTGGTATGATAAAAAAAGCAGAGTATATAAATACTCATTTGTTATACAAAATGTGTACTGCCTGAGGGCGCAATAGAGTCACAGTCACATATAAATTACAAGTATCCATATACAACCAACAGCACAATACTCGAGTGGAAATCTTGAATGATTACAGCTGTTCAAACAAAAGAACTGAAAACCCTCAACAAAAGTGAAGATCCAATAACCAGGTCTGCGCACCACGGCCAGACCCGAAACCCATGTCTATCAGCAGAACGGCAAACCAAATCAGAGTATGCCGCAAGGGGGTAACCATACAAACAAATGAGAATCCTTAAATACAAGTAAACGAGCTATGGAAAGTTCCGCCGTGCTCAGTAACTAATCCGGCGGGTATGGACTCGACCAGTCACAAAGAAAAACAAATGCAAGTCATGAGGGCTCTCTGAGGAGTATACCTCGGCCTGTGAAGCAAGAAGGCCCTCATTCGAGCGGCAGTCTGCAACCATAACCTAATAGCTTAAAAATCGATAACACCGTGAAGCTTTATATACAGAAGCAGGGTAAACAAGTAACAAAGCTTACCTGTGGCTGCTGCGAGGGTGAAACTATCATGCACAGCCGCTTGACACCACCAATGGGGTTGCAAAACCCAGCTTCGTACCTAGGAGTAAGGGAATACGAAAACTGTAAGAATTAGTATCAATAAAACCAACCGTAAATACACAAGGTGCATTAGAGTCGGGACCATACCTGTGTAGTATCGAAGGCGGCCACTGCACAGCTCTGGGTGGATGCAGGTTAAGCGGATAACGCTGGTGAGAATGGACCAGAGGTGAAATGCCGAGACGGAACCGGAGGAAACAAACGAAACAATAAACCCCGTGACCGCGTTGTTGAAGCTTTTGTAATGCCTTAAACCCTGGATCGAATCTCAACCCTTCGATCCATGGGTGAAATCCTGTCCGTTCATGCAAGGCGGGAATGTCAGGCGTAAGGGCCGAGAACTCAATGATCGAGGCATCACATGGCCAAAGGAGCCAAGCGGTGCCACCTCGCGCTATAAGGACGGATGCCATTAAGGCAGGATGTGTTGGTGCCTGCAAGAGCTGCAGCAGGACCACCAACGCCTGCACTGCATTAAATACTCACAACCGTGATGTGGACTAATAGCTAAGCTCCACCGAAAGGTCAAAGGATTACACCGAAACCCTTGGCAAGCATATGTTATTGCCACACAGCATATGTCAACCAAAGTTACCACCGAAACTTAACATGGAATTATTAAACGGTGTAAGATGTGGTATAATATATATAATAATGCTATGTGAGTAAATGTCCGTGCAGACATTATAGTTGCATCAAGTAAAGCATAAGAAGAATAGTTATATAGGCATACATTAAATTTTTTTTTTTTATGTATGTGGTCGAAGGTGTGACATCGGCGTTATTGCATTAGTCATGCTACGTAGCGATCGAACACTCACGGAGATGGTGACTATTCTAGAAGTTCGCCAAAGTCTTCACTGACTTGACTTCTCTGAATTATGGATATGCTCTCATCTCTTTCACGGCCTTTACGTCTGAATTATGGATATGCTCTCATCTCTGTCACAGCCTATACGTTCCCATCAGTTTGAATATATGTCAGGTATCTGTCCACAAAACTCTATGGTGAAACAGTATCAAACACGGTTGACAAAGAAGCAAGCTTACTACGTTCATCCCCTCACTATAAAAACAAAAAATCAGTCTACGCTAAATCATATAAACTTCAAAACGTAAAATCAAAATAACTAAATGACAAGACAAAATATCAGATGAAGACAAAATAGTATGAAACTAACTAAAGGTAAAAATTATTTTCGCATAAAAACAATGTATATTCTATCATGAAAACAATGTGTATAAAATTCAAAACGTAAAATCAAAATAACTAAACGACAAAACAAAACAAGTCAAGACAAAACAATATGAGACTAACTAAAGGTAAAAATTATTGTCGGATAAAAACAATATATATTCTATCATTGAAACAAGATGTCTTAGATTTTATTAGGAAAAATTTAGCGTAAATGAGTAGATTTTTGGATTTGGAATAAGCCAATTTTTTTTAAGGACGGTAAGGTTTGAGGTTGGAAAATATCTAGATTTTAAGATTAAAGAAAATGTATTTTATATATGTAAAAGTTTTTGCCGCATTAAAATTGTAGTTATGATTAGGTATTTTATGTATAAAAAGAAATTAAATAATATAGAAGACAAGTGATTTATTAAAATTATTTTTAACTCTAGTCAAAATCATCACATTAGGTATAAGGGAGAATGAGATAAGTATGCTCAATTTTGGTTACACTATTGGAAAATAAAAGAGGAAATGAGTTTAAGAAATAAAGATAATGTAAAAAGAAATTATTATATCAAAAATTAAGGAGAAATTATGGGGTGCTAAAGAGTTGGAGGGAAAACGAGAGCTAAGATATTATAGGAAGGAGGTGATAAACCCCTCTTGAAAATCACAAATATCTCTTTGGCTTTACTAGCATAAGGAAGAAAATAAGCATGGTTAAGGTAAGGAAAATCAAAATTTTCTCTTTATATTAACATGTGTGTGGAAGAAAATAAATATTTTTAATTTAGGAACAAATTCTCATGAGTTTAATATTGAAAATGGGCCTCTAGCAATTCCCAAAATCTCGTGGAAGGATAGAAATGGGGTTGAAAATGAAACTCGCTTTATCATATATTGTCCTAGTGTACTCACAGTAAATATAAATTTAAAAATATTTCTCACTCTACCAACCTCCATTTAAATCAGTAAAATTATGTTGTTCTTGAAAAACTTATCTATATGTTTTTTACCATAAAATTAGTGTAAAAATTTTGAGTAATCTCTTACCTTCGAAAAGTTTAATAGATCATCATCATCATCATCATCATAATCATATATATATATATATATATATATATATATATATATATATATATATATATATATAGATATAGATATAGATATAGATATAGATATAGATATAGATATAGATATATATAAACACATTAATTGGTTTCAATTTCAAATTGAGAGGGGTGGAGTATGGGCATTTCACTAGATTTTAGTTGTTACACTAAATTTTGTCACCATGACTCTCGATTCCAGTCTCTCACCATTTGATGAGTGTCTCAAGTGAATCACCTATGAAGCTCAAAGTAAAACAATACAAGGGACAAGAAATTTTGCGTTGCAGTGCTTAAAAACCATTTTTTAGCATTTGCATGGTTTTCCTAGCCATTACCTACACATGTGCATTTTTTTACCATTACAATTCTGCACACTGTCTTCCACTATAAATTGCAGAATCATGTTCATGCAAGTGAAAATAAAAAAGAAAATTCTAGAAGCTTTGATGGAGGAATCTTATTCAAATTAGAAACATCGAACTACTACATACCTATGCCTCATCCCTTGGTTCATGGAACTAATCTCTTCCTCTTAAGAATCATATCCCTTGAGAAGAGGAACTAGAAACCTCCTCCTCTTTCCTATAAAATGAGCACAAGAATAGAGGACGAGAGAGACTTGGATTTGCAAACTTATGTTGATGGGTCTAAAGAACATGTCATAAGGGAAGGAATGATGACCATTGAAAGAATCTTGTGACATCAAGCAAACCACGTTGTAAGCTTGTTCTCTTTTGAATTTAATATAGAGTAGTTATTCTTGCCTAATTGAGTCTATTTTGACGTTATTTGCGAGATTCCTTGATCACTCACATGGTTTATAACATATTATTGATTCAATTATATGTTGTATGTCAAGTTGGGGATTTCATTTACCTTTGACTTTATATGTGAGATGCTTTGATCCCTTTGAATTTTTTTGTGTATGAAGATCTCTTTTGGAGCTTCGTGGAGAAGTTGTGGAGAGCATTGGGAAAACCTCTAAGGCATTAAGGAAAAGTTGGTTGTGGAAAGCACTAAAAGGACTTCTACAAGCACACCGTTAAAAGGTAAGTGATTCTTTGCGTACTACATGTTTCATGTTTCAGTTATAGGCTAAGGAAATGTAGCAATTATTTCGATGTTTGTTACTAGGTTTTGTTGGAAATCTAGGGAGATCATTCTTGTCCGCAAGAAGTGATTTGTTTGCCTAACATTAGTAGATGAATCACTTACTGAAACCAAGACCCTCCCATAAACAAAAAAAGTCTCATACACCAAATTTGATAACCAACTTAACCTTCACATTAAAAACAACATAGAAAAAAAATTATTCTAATCACTTCAATATTATTAATATTTGGAAACACAATAATATTAATATGTTAATATAAATTTCAAAACATATATTTAACATATTATAAAATAAAAACATTATTAATATATTATATATAGTTTATTAGCATATGAAAAGGTATTAAGATTTATTTCATTATATTATATATATATATATATATATATATATATATATATATATATATATATATATATATATATATGGGGTTAGAAATTTTTATTTTTAATGTTTTGAATGGGAAATTTATTCATTGTGAGGGGTAATAGCGTATGCTAACAAAACATCATGAGCCATAAGCTGAATGAAATTGATCGGTAATGAAGAGTTGGTATTAATTTGTCAAGAAATATTGATGCATGTATTCCTAGATTATGCCATTTATATGCTCTAAGATCCTACAATCGCCCCAATCTTTCTATGTTCTTTTTATAGAGAGAAGGTATACATCATAATTTCTTTCCCCATAAATGTGACAACTTGAGATGGAGTTACAAGCTTGTTTTATCCACAAAATATCCTCAAGTAAAGGAAAAAGTACATGGTTTTGACATCTCTGCATGACATTGAACTAATTAACAACATTCAAAGAGTCTCCAAGAACCTGTAGAGAGTGCACATTATCTTCCAAAAATCAACATAAAAGGAGTTTTCATGAGAGAATTTCAACATAATTATTGGTTCACCTCTCCAGAACCACAACAAATTTTAAGATTTGATGGTTATTCAAGTATAATATGAACCTGGACACCACAAATTCCATCCTCATTTGAAGCCACCATCAAACTATGACCACAGTCTTATGTGGTCCATCACCTCTTCGGTAGTTCCCCTTGGAAAATGAAGTGCTTCCTTTGTGGGAATGAGGGAAATAATAACACATATTTGAGCAACAATAAGATCAAGAACTGAGGATGCTTCCTCCAAAATTAATTTGTTTCTAGCTAATCAAATACCTAAACATATAAGAGGTGGAATTCATATAAAAGTATCATCGTGTGTAGAGTCCCACTAGAATCTCCAAGATTCAGGAAAAGTAGCTCCCTTACAAATCAAATTACATCCCACTATTGGTTTTACTTTCACCTAGACATTAAGGGAAAATGTAGAATGCAAAAATAATGTGGGACAATTTTTATATCATTTTTTCATATTATGCACTAACCCGGAGCTTCCTTTCATATTTTTTCAAATTGTCCTAAGTGGAGAATTTGTTTTTAATGAGACACCATAAGTAAAGTAAGGCCTTTTCAATGCAGGGTAATCGCCAAATATTCTTGTACCACCATTTTGGTTCTTCTGTGGTTGTAGGTGCAATCTGGATTTCATAACCAATTTTTGGTGAGTATAACCCTGAATGAGTGAATTCCTAACAAACAATGTCCTCCCTATCTCTAATATGAACATGAGAACTATTAAGGGTGTATATGAACCTTATCCATGTGTTCTTATGTTCCCCCAATAAATGAATTTAGTTGGAATCCTTCCAACATTGTTTCCACATTGTTGCTTTTCCTTCATCCACAATTTTTGATAAGAAGATGTAACCTTGTCCATTCAAAACATTAACTAGCTCATTGGGTAGTGTAAAATTATCCACCCAACTGGACCAGGGATCTATCCCCAATCTGACTCGCTCCCCATTACCAACAAACCATGCAATAACATTTTCGATCACCTAAAAATGGGAAATGATAAATTTCCATATGAATGATGGATTTGTAGACTTATTATTAGGCTTCTTAATCTAGTCTTCAATGGAAAGAGGAAAATAATATTTTCTACAAACCAGAAGAGTCCACGTACTATTGGTGGAGATAATCTTTAATATCCCTGGTTAAAAATAGATGTAAAATATATAAGACCAGGGTCATGGGAAACATATTCCAAGTTCAATGTTGGCGAAAATATCGTACTGGGTGTTCACTTTGTTTATTATGGCTAAGGGAATTTGGAAAGGAAATGGAAAAGGTATTAAAACAGAAAACTAGCATGAATTGGCATTTGTTTATGAAAATAATGGAAAATGGGAGAAAAGGAAGGTGAAACGTCACAAGTTGCATGTGAGGAGGAAAATGAAGGAAAATAATGGAAATTGAAGAAAATACAGGTCTCATTGATAAAAAGGATTCTGAGGATCAGTGGGTAGGCTTGATCAATGTACCTTTTGGTCAGTTCATTTTTGGAGCTCTCTCTATTCTCTCTCTCTATTCTCTCTCTCATACTCTTGGACACAAAGTTTTCTTGGAGCACTCTTGGAGGAGTGTGGCATACTTGGAGGTTTGGAGCAATAAGGAAAATGAAGAGCAAGAAACTGTAAGAGGACATCAGTATAAATAACTACAATGGGTTTTTGTTGCAGGTACTGAGTTGCATGTATGTTTTCCTCACTAGTTTTTGAATGCATGGCATATGCATGTGGTTTCTTGGTTATGATATGTCACTGGCATGGAAAATTTCTTGGAATAACAATGGATTTTCCTAGACTTTCCATTTTTTAGATAGCCATCGTGTTGCATATTCATTTCCATTTTGTTTTCTAGTTTGTTCTCATGTTCATTTAGTTGTGGGTTGAGTTACTAGTTCGTGGAGCCTTGGTTGGATAAACACTTTGGAGCCCTATAACAACTTGGGTTGAGTTACTAGTCCTCAAGCCTAGGTTGGGAAAATTCTCTAGAGCCCTTGGTGTGTTGATTCACTAGTCATGGAGCCTCAGTTAGACAAATGCTCTAGATCCCGATAGTAGTTGTGGGTTGAGTTATTAGTCATGGAGCCTTAGTTGGAACAAACACTCTAGAGCCCTAAAAAAGTTGGGTAGAGACTAATCTGGTGATGGTTAGTGATCTCCTACCATGAGTTAGAATAATTGGTTGAGGATTGAGGTGGTTTGGCCTTTGAAAGCCCTAGATGGTTTTGATTTATGTGTTTTATGAGATCCCACATTCATGCTTGAAATATGGCACGGGGGTGACTAGATGAAAGAAAGATTTGGTTTAGCCTAGTCTATGGTCGGGTGGTTTGTGGAAGTCCCAAACCTGGTTGGTCTTTGCATCATTAGTATGAGGTTATTTCTCTTTGTTAATTTCTAAATATTATACTAGTTTATATGTGGATTATATGGTTGTTGTTTCCTTGTTATTTTTGTTGTTATTGTGTTGGTTATGAACATGTATTATGACAATGGCTATGTATAGATCTCACAATATTTCTACTTGTAAATGAATGAGCAATGTATCTATGGCCTAATAGATGAAATTGCAGCTACTGTGTTGAGGCATCAATGCTTCTCAGTGATTCTGATATAGGTATGAGACCCGTATGCTCAGTTCTTCTTTTAATACATGTAGCTTTCATGTTTGTGACATGTTTGACGAAACCCTTGTCATGGCTAGTAGGGGTCTAGTCCAGTCCCTGTCAATTTTTTTGCAAATGTATCATTGTTCTGTTGTGTAAATTCATCTATGAAGGTGTCATTGAGTTCTTGGTAGTGACCTAGGCTCTAGGCCTAAAAAAGTGGCACAAATCCAAGATTTGCAGCCACAACACTAATGAAAAAGTCCTTGGAAGCTACCTTACCCTTACTGTGGGAGTGTTTGGAGCCTCCTAGATGCACCTTTGTCCAGATTAAGGGAGTGTCTAGGGATTTGATGCACTAAAAATTTTGTTCGTCTCAGGAGAAAGTTACCTGACTAGATGGGATGGATCCTAGGGGTTTTTTGCTAATGTGGAAGGTTTGTGTGATGTATTCCACCAGTTTCACTTTCTTAACTGACACATAGGGATTCATATCATATCATAGTAGCTTCTTGTGACATGTTTACCCCAGTTGGTTGGTTACTTTGGTAGATGTGGGAGGAGGGTGTTACAGAGTGGTATTAGAGAGGGCTACTCTCTCTTTGGGTCATATTTGATACCATAGGGTGATATCAGAGCATGCTTCAACCCTTCAACTGGATAGGTAGAATATCTTTTTCATGCATGCATGCACGTTGTATATGTTCTTGTTATGTATGCATGGTAGTGGTTATTTTTCCACTTGTGTTTCCATGTAGTAGTTGATGATGTTGTTGTTGGGATGCGTTTGTCATGAATGCATCTCGATTGTATATGCATTTGTTATGAATGTTAGTGTCTATATGTTGTTATGCATGCATTATCATGGTTATGGTTATGCATGTATGGTAGGTTAGACATGCATTGTGAGGTCATTGTATGCAAGTAGGTCATCATGATGTTATTGTTATGTTATGATGCTAATGAGTTGGTTGAGATAAATTTGGAGATTCAGACCATAAAGGTGAAGTTGCAGCACTAGACTTTGGGGTAAGATAAGATCGCCATACAAGTTTTTATGTTTGGCATGAAATTATGTAATTCATGGTGGTTGTAAGCATTAGGGATACTTGTATGTTTTTCATTCTATTATTATTAAGGTTACATATATGATAAATGCTAGTTGATAAGTGTAGTCATATACACATGTGTTAGATAGTCATGAATGATAGCGACATGTGGTTGCATGCGTTGTTGTTGTTGTTTTATGTTAGTTAACTTGATGATTATGTTACATGTTGTTGATGAATATGTTTATGTTAACTTGTAGTTAGCTTGATGATTATGTTATATGTTGTTGATGCGCATGTTATATGTTAACTTATTGTTGTTATATGTTAGTTAACTTGATAATTAGGATTATAGCATTAATATCTTGATGTTATATTTATCATGCTAAATTGGATTGGCCTATGTAGATGGTTAGGGTTATGAAATTCAAGTATGGGTCGACTTATTTGTGACATTGTGTTGTACTAATCTAGAATAATCTTACATATGTGTTATCGGGAAATCTAGTGTCTATGCAGAGCTGCTAGTCCCACTAAGGCTGGTAGCTACCTTAGAAACAAACAAACTAAAACCACTTTCATTTTCCTTTATGAGAAGTAGATAAGAGGGGAACAAAGGAGACCAACCTCTGTCTTGCGCTTGGTTCCTTGCTTGATTCCTCTCCCTTCTGATAGATCTTTGCCACTCGCTTCCTTGTCTACCCAGCTTCAAAGAGCACCTGTAGAATCAAAGCAGCATAACACTATCCAAGAATAGAGATCTACTATCATAAACAATATAGGACTAGATATATATTGACCACACAAATGCATATATCATCAATCATACAACAATGTGGAGGAAAACTTGAATAGCTTTATTAATAATCAAGAATAGCAAAGAGGATTACAACCAATTGTTCTGACCCAGCATCATCCTCTCAGCAAGAAAGCCCTTCTTCACCTCATGAAAAGCTTAGATCACCCAACACTATGATGTTACACCAAGAAACCAGCAACACTTCCTTACAAGATACAAAATTCCGGCCTCCAACCTCTGGATCTCTGGGATGAGAGATCTATATATAGATATTTGCAGAGGTGTGAGTCAGCTTTGGGTTTTTGATTAGGGTCTTCTCTCTGATAGTTCTTGATTCCACTTAGAGATCTCATTGATCCCTTACTCATCCTTGGGCGATTCTGAGAGGCAAGTGTCACAGGAGATGTTTATGGAATATTCCATGATCATCCACCTCGCAAACTGTCTCCGCCACTTGTCTATTCTCATCCATCGCACCCTATAGAAGGAATTTTCAGTATGCATCACACCTCCCGTGTGTAGTAGGTGCGATGCATCTCACCCTCAGCACTGAGCAATCAGTATTGTCCAGTTTTGACCATTTCTGAGTAGTTTTTCATGGAGAACTTCTAGGAGATGATGTAATCAGCTGACCTTGTTTCTCTAGAGTGTTTAAGCAACACTTTTAGGGACTTAGGAGCCCTTGGTTTATGGAAATATATGATTGGGGTTGCAGTGACCAAAAATGATTATAACATTTGCCCCCTAAAGCATGAGGTCATTAATCTTTTGATGTCGGGTGAAATGCTTTATCATGAGGATCCGAAGTTTTTTCGAGCTGGAAGGTGACCTGTAATAAGATACAATACAATACATTATCTTCATAATATTTTCATGATCTAGCTGAGGCGGGCATTCCCATGCTAAGCTTTATAAATTCATTTTCATGTACATAAGACAGACAATTGTCTGTGTGCAGACTGATGATTCTGGTACAACCATCATCCCTTAGATTGGATGGTTATCTATGCAGCAATGATGTACATTTGATGTCTTTATTTTCCTGAATATATATCGCACCCCGGATGGATGACACTAGATCCGGTGTCTTCAATCTCGTTCAATCTTCACTCAAAGTACAAGTCGATCCATGTGATAGATGTTCTGGAGTCGAACATGGAAAGACATCGCCTGATTACCAGCCAGTGATGTAAGCTGTTAAGAGGCGTGAGAGGAATCACCGATAATGATGATGACCCTCAAGGTACGACAGTACAATTCACGTGGTGTGAAAAAGGGACTTGGTTTCGAACACCACGCAAAATCTTTCGGTCGAAGGCCATTGATGTAAACCTGTCACCGGAAGTGAGAAACTTGCCATTGAGGCATGCAAGCTTCAAAGTACTGAAAGGGTTGTTCCTAGATCGACTTCCTAGATAATGAGCTGATGTCGATAAGAAGCGATCCATCGTAGGAGGGCCTTAATGAATCCCACATCTACGACACGGAAAGGAGCAAATGAATTTAATGGAGGTGAAAATGATCTGATGATATAAGGTTCAGGGTGGCGGTCATGAAAGAATGGAGCATAAATGTATTCCAGTGGATGAGACACAGGTGAACTCTCTGAGCGACTTCTCTTGAACATATCGGCGACACTAACATGATGGATTGGTAGCGTTAACCCCAAATGTGGATGGTGTGATGGACCAATGGTGATATGACCAGTGAACGGAACAACCCAACCCAACTCGGATGCGGAGTGAAAGTGTCATGTTCAAGAGTGACTTGCTACTAACAAAGTTTCTTCAAGTTTTCTTCCCAATTCTTCCCCAGTCATTGCTAACCAATACCTCTTTATTTTTGTCAAGCTTGAGGAGGATAACATATGCTTGTTCTATAATTTTCCCTTCGAGCAAACCCATCGCTATGTTTTAACGAGCCTAGCAATAGTGAAACTAGTTCTTGTCTGTATGGACAAGTTTGTCGCTATTCGGTTTTAATGAGTTTAACAACAAAGATAACTCGGTCCTTTTCAATTTTAGAGAGTCTGAAAGAGACGTAAAGAAAACTCCAACAATCCTTTTTCGTCATATAATCCCTTAAGTCCGAAAAAGTATAAAATAATACAAAAGGGATGAATTTTCGGTAATTTTAACGAGCCAAACAAAACAAGCGCTTGATCTTTTTGTGTAATAATCCCTCAGGTCCAAAAAGATTAAAATCTAAAGGAGGGATAGCACTTCCGGTCACTTTAATGATCTGGAGAGGCCAATTGCTCGGCAATATTTTCATATTTTACGAGTCAGATGAAAAGAGCTTAAAGGAGACTCATCTTTCGAGGAACGAGTGATAAATTCGGGTAGCAACTAATTCCAGGTAAGGTTTGGAATTTTCCAATCACGGCAGTGTCACAAGGATGGCTAACAGGATCACTCTTCACAACTGTTCCTCAAAAAGGGTAAACAATCAAATGGAGGTGAATGATCGGCTAATACAGAGTGGAGGTGATGATGAGAACATGACCAAGGCTTCAAAGGCTGATGATAATGCATTCACGATGGTTATTTACCAGAAATTGGTTCATTTTTTAATGAATGAGCTTAAACTCTGGGGGAAACATTTGCTCACTGCTTATGTTTAATTGTTAACGAGCTTGAACTCCACATAAAAATTGCTCGAGGCGGGTTTATTTTTTAATGAGCTTGACCCCTGCAGTAACACTACTCGTGATAAGTTTGCATGCCCCTAGCATAATAACGCAAATCGAGGTGCATGCCCCCCAAGCTTCATTGCATTCATCACGGTGGTTGGAATGAAGGTTTACCTTCGAGATCTTCGAAAGACTCGACTTTGATTTTACGAGATCATAATCAAAGACTCAATTTGGAAAGGGAGTTGTTTCATTTTTTAATGAGGTTGACACAGTAAAAGAGCTATCCTCCTGACTCCTTGTTTCATTGAGATAAGAACCATCCTCGAAATCCACCGTATTTACAGTATTTGATAGAAAATCAAAAACTGAAGGATGATTAAGGTTGCTGGAATAATCTTCGTGGTAATCCGGAAGACGGGAGTGATGGTGGTAATCTTCCCATGGTGCCTCTCCTATCATCATTGATTGAATGATTCCTTCGTCTATAGAATGTACATGCAACCAAGGATCTGAAGAGGTGCCATATTCCTTAGACCTATCTATCCAAACACTCGATGAGCGTTGATTTGGGTTTGCCCCCCAGGCCAAGAAAATTGATTGCTACAATATTTCTAAAATGGCGATGATCCATGCTGAAAAACTATTTAGGAATATTCTGAATCCATTAGATATAGAAGATTTCATATTGTAGGTTTCCACTGTGGCCACTTCTGCCAGATTACTTTGAGGCAGTAGGGAAAAAGTACCCATTAAGGCAGGGTCTTTTAGGAGGCCTACTCCAATATTTTGAAGCAAATGATTGCTTCCATGGATCATTAGAATGCTTCCCGTAACTTATGAATTGTTGGGGAGAAATGTTTGTTGGTCGACGATTGTAATTCTTCCTTGGAAGGGAAATGAAATCTTCCTGAAGTAGGTCAACACAACTGCGACCATGGCATATATCCAGGGCCTTCCCAGTAGGATGTTTTAATCGAGGTTTCCGTCGATTAATTCAACATCAATTTCTACTGTTTTCCCCCCAGTTCAACTTGCAAGTTACTTAAAATCCCGTATGGAGTGTATGATCATCCATCAAATTCTTTTAACATCATTGATGATCGCGACAAGGGTGGTGAGCCTAAATTTTTCCAGCAACTCATCGACATAATACATGTAGATGCCCTCTCATCAATAATTGTTCGATGAACAGTTTTGTTGAGGGCTTTCACTTGAATAAGGAAAGCTAGTTGAGCTGGTAGGTGAGGATCATATCCTTTGTGATTAAAGGATACAAGATTGGAATCTTTTGGCTCAATCCCACCTATTACTGATAATAGAGCCTGCTTTTGGGAGGGGCAATTTTGCGGTACCTTAAGTGTCGACATAGCGGACAGCGATTGGGCCAGGTCCTCTACTATATTATGATTCTATGCTACTTTAGCACGAGGATTAAATGTCGATTTGTGTACTACTCCCTTTGGCAGCTTTATCATTAGCTCAGGAATGATGGGTGGCACAATGTCGGTTGAAGTTGTTGTCGAACTACTCAGTTGATCAGTAGCCTTGTTGTTCGACAGCTATGGATTCCCGTAATCTTTATTCCTTGTCGATATCAAAGCATCATTTTTCCATTTTGAAATGGACAACATAAGCACTTGGGATCGGGAAGCATTTTGATTAGCAACCAGTTTGTTTCCCAAGTTTGGAAACGGAACAGTTAATACCGTTGAGGTTTTTGAACTCTTAAAGAGTTTGTTAACTTCAGCTTTATGTGGACAATCTCTCGTCTGATGATCCTCATCACATATCTGACACCCCGCAGGGGGTTTCCTTTGCCTAGAAGGGTTTGCAAAATGTTTTTCAGGAGATGACTCATCCTACTTCTTTTTTCTCCCTTTCTTTTTCTTCTTGCCCCCTGGTTGCTTCAGTTGTTTGCCCTTGTCGGTCGACATGACATTTACCTCCGAGGCGAGAAGTTCTTCATTTGCATTTTGATCAGAAATCTTACAGGCTTTCTTAGATGTAGCCTTTGTCGATTTTGTGCTTGTCGTACCTATCATGCCATCGTCGGCATGAGAGTCTTTGCTTGATTTAGGAGGGGGAGGAAGGAAAAATTCCGGTCTAGGAGCATCAGGTATTTTATCGTAGAGCATGCCAGACTGAGTATAGATCATTCTAGATATTGTGCATGAGCAATAACTTGCTCTTCAATGACGACTCCTCCCTTTGCCACATCTTCTGTGATAGAAGGTAATAATGACTTAATAAACCATTCAGCTAGCAGCTGATCAGGAACATATGTTTTTACCATTCTGCGACGACGTCGCCACTCATGAATATGATCGGATATGTGAGTGGCCGTTGTTTGCTTGAAATTGGTAAGAAGTTCTGTTCTTGTTTCGTACCTTATGGGTAACTGAAAATGGGTTAAAAAGGTTGTGGCTAGGGTACTGAAGTTATCAAACGAAGCTCTAGGTAATTCGATATACCATTTTGCTGCCGGACCAGTTAAAGTTCTTTGAAAAAGGCGAAGCCTAATTGAATCATCGTTTAGGGTGTTTGATTAACACCACAGATGAAATGTCATCACATGATTCGACGGGTCTTCACCCGGATTTCCATTAAATTTAGGAATATCTGACGGAAGTTTATGAGGAATCGCTGGCCACCAAGGGGCGTAAGCAATTGGATCGTTCGTTAGCCGATTTAGATCCGGTAACTCTAAAGTCACCACGAAGGGTAACTGTTGATTCAGGTTTGGTGAAGCATACCCAGGATAAGATGGAATTACCTGAGCAGTTGGTCTTTGCATACCAGCATAATGCATTTGATGCTGGTAACTTTGGTAAGGTTGATGGGCATAACCATTGTAGAATGATTGATTTTGACCGTTTTGAATATACGGCTGCCCATTATTTGCAAAGATTTGTTGCTCAGATCCTTGGTAAACTTTTTGGAATTGCGGTTGTTGATATTGCACCAGCCATGGTTGTGAAGCCATGTGTTGTTGTCCAATACTGGCTGTTTGACCAAGATGAGGGGTAATTGTACCCGTTTGGGCCTGTGTCATTCCACTAGTTGGCGATTGTGGTTGAGTCGTAGGGATAAGAGGCTGTTGCATTACAACCTGAGAAACCTGAGGTTGGCATACAACAGGCAACACTTGTACTTGCGACACCGTCACAATAGCCAGCGTAGTTGGTATATTTGACATAGGTAAACATTGTTGCATCGAGTATACAACTCTTGGTTGTTGAGGCAGTATTGGCACCCAACCGCTAGATGTAATTCCAGCATAACCTGAATTTTGTTGTGAACTCTCGTATGGTTGTCCTCCCGGAGGAGACAATGAAAGGGTATATTGCCCCCCATACGGCGGTAATCCG
Source organism: Pinus tabuliformis (assembly GCA_031772625.1). Classification (NCBI taxonomy): domain Eukaryota; kingdom Viridiplantae; phylum Streptophyta; class Pinopsida; order Pinales; family Pinaceae; genus Pinus; species Pinus tabuliformis. The sequence continues at coordinate 659,178,403 of CM062817.1, forward strand.
GTACTTAAAGGAATGGTTTGCCCCTGAGGACTGGACTGCCCAAATTGACACCGTGAAGGATCAATTTGCTGAGACTCAACATAAGAGTTCCCGGATATTATTCCGGATGAACAAACGGGAACGGACCATGCTGTCGAAATAGCCCCTGAGTGGGCACCATCAGGGGATTGAAAGCTAGTTGGGACAGATGGTATGCCGACGAACATTGTTGGAGTGACAGCAAGAAGTTCTGCCATCGCTATGTCAGATGACATAGTCCTAGATGTCGATGGCTATTCAGACATTTCTAGTCTATCCAAAAGATTTCCTAGCGATTCTACAGGAGCTTCCGATAACGGTAGACTAATTTCTGATGAAGAAGGATATATGGTGATCCCAACTCCAAATTGTGATGGAGTACTAGATGGAGGATCTTCCACAATCTCTTCTATAGCAATCAGACTAGGCGGAAGAGGTAGATCGTCAGGTCCGTAAAATATTTCCGGTGTCGAAGAAGGTATAGATTCTGGAGTGACAGATGTTTGGGGAATAACACCTTTTGAATCAGCTGTAGATGGAGCTAGTTCAGTAATACAAGTGTTTACCTTCACACTAGGATCAACTCTACTGTCCTTTGGTGGCTGCGGAACTTCTTCTGTAAAGGCAAGGATACCAGAAATGTTTGGAGTAACCGGAGTCTCCGATGGTGTCGGAACACTTGTTCTAACTTTACCAGGGGATTTGGAACTGGTTAAACGAGTTCGCTTCATCCGTAACAGTTTTGATTCTGGAGACAAAGACGGTTGACTCGTAAGCCTCCACGAACAACGGGGTTTCAATTGACTTTCTTCCACGATTTCGGATTACTCGACCAACTAAAAATCAAGGGGAAATATGTTTCCGAATTAAATGAATTTTAGACGCTTTGACACAACTTGTTTTTTCAATTTTTAAGAGTCGAGAAAAAACAAAAGATGACTCTAGTCGCCTTCGATTTTTAATGAGCTTGAAGTGACAAGTGCTCAGATGGACCTTTTCCTTTAAGGAGTCTGAAAAGGAACGAAAGGGACTACTCTAGAAATCTAGACAGAGGGATTACCAAACCAATCGCAAAACTGCAGAATACTTTTTATGGTATGACAGTCAATCTTCCCGAATGCTGTGTTTAGTGCATTACGATCGATAAGGCGGCAGACACGGCTTCCTATGGATAAAGGATAAATCCTATTGTTGTCTCCCAATATATACTCGATGGTACGTGGGAGCACAAGTCCGTACTAGCACTTATCATCTCAAAGTGGAGGAATCACCCAACCAGCAATGAAAACAAAAGTTACCAGGCTTTATGACGCCGGAATACATCTCTAGCCTAGACTTCTAAATGTTGTGCGTTAGGTTCCAAAGTGTTTTTAGATTCATTAAATTTATTTTACAGTTTATCTTGCTTAAGAAATTTTCCTTTCAGGTTCACCGAGTGATGTAGATATACAATTCCTAAAATGCAATCTAAGATGATAAACAATCGTTTAATCTTCTTTTTGCAATGAAAATCCTAGCTACTAAGGAAAGAGAGACGATATTCTTTTAACATAGAGCAGAGAGCACACACTATATGCACTGTCCTAAATCAAACCAACAAACAGTCTAAATGCAAATGCACATGCATGTATTTGTTTTCAGCCTTCTTAATGTGTGAATGGTAGAAAGAAAGCTAAGCGCAAATCTGAATTATTTTTCAAAGCAACATTACTAACAAGTTTCTTTTCAAGACAAAATGAAGACAATGACGACACTTTGTTATTTGGAATTGAAAACTTGCTTTCGACACTTGAAAAACTATTAATTCAAATCAAATACAAGGGTAACAGTGTAATCGAATATCAAGAACAATCGAATTCTCTTCTGTGACTGAAAACGACACTTGCGACACTTCCAGATCAAGAAACGACAGTTCAATTACACTACTTCTTTGTAAAGGAGAACTGAAAATGGCTCACAATACATAAAAACATTTACAGTTCTTTGCACAATGGAGGCGGAATAATGGCAAGGAAGGGGGTTTCCAACAGAGGTATACTAATTACAGATAGCAAAGCTCCTGAATAGAGCTGAAAAGAGTCAAAAACCAAAGTCTGAAGGCAAAATTAGCCCTTTCTGATCAGTGCACCTGTTACACAGGGATTCCAGTATGCATCCCACCTACAGCACACGGGAAGTGCGATGCATACTGATATCCTTGAAGAGAGGGTGCGATGGTATAGTGCGAGACTTTTGATCCAGTTCTTGATCACAGTTTGCAGCACAGTTCAGGGATTTAGGCCGAGCAAGTGGTAATCAGTAAATAAATCACAGGGGTAGATCTAAGGAGGTTACTAGAGCCACCACAAGGGCAATTAGAGAGCTTGTAAATTGATTGTTCAGTTTATAAACAAAACCCGGAGATAGACTGAAGCAACATTGATCTACTTTGCACTTGCATAGCAAATGAAGTTCAAAGGCTAGCTGGCTTGACTTCAGGCTTCGTCTGTAAGTTTATAAAGCAAAAAAATATAGACAAACAAACAATCTATTCGCACCCCAGCGGAGTCGCCATTTTGTTATCGGGAAATATAGTGTCTATGCAGAGCTGCTAGTCGCACTAAGGCTGGTAGCTACCTTAAAACAAACAAACTAAAACCACTTTCGTTTTCCTTTATGAGAAGTAGATAAGAGGGGAACAAAGGAGACCAACCTCTATCTTGCGCTTGGTTCCTTGCTTGATTCCTCTCCCTTCTGATAGATCTTTGCCACTCGCTTCCTTGTCTACCCAGCTTCAAAGAGCACCTGTAGAATCAAAGCAACATAACACTATCCAAGAACAGAGATCTACTATCATAAACAATATAGGACCAGATATATATTTACCACACAAATGCATATATCATCAATCATACAAGAATGTGGAGGAAAGCTTGAATTGCTTTATTAATAATCAAGAAAAGCAAAGAGGATTACAACCAATTGTTCTGACCCAGCATCATCCTCTCAGCAATAAATCCCTTCTTCACCTCATGAAAAGCTTAGATCACCCAACACTATGATGTTACACCAAGAAACCAGCAACACTTCCTTACAAGATACAAAATTCCAGCCTCCAACCTCTGGATCTCTGGGATGAGAGATCTATATATAGATATTTGCAGAGGTGTGAGTTAGCTCTGGGTTTTTGATTAGGGTCTTCTCTCTGATATTTCTTGATTCCACTTGGAGATCTCATTGATCTCTTACTCATCCTTGGGCGATTCTGAGAGTCAAGTGTCACAGGAGAAGTTTCTGGAAGATTCCATGATCATCCACCTCGCAAACTGTCTCCGCCACTTGTCTATTCTCATCCATCACACCCTATAGAAGGAATTTTTAGTATGCATCGCACCTCCCATGTGTAGTAGGTGCGATGCATCTCACCCTCAGCACTGAGCAATCAGTATGGTCCAGTTTTGACCATTTCTGAGTAGTTTTTCATGGAGAATTTCTGGGAGATGATGTAATCAGCTGACCTTGTTTCTTTAGAGTGTTTAAGCAACACTTTTAGGGACTTAGGAGCCCTTGGTTTATGGACATATATGATTGGGGTTGCAGTGCCCAAAAATGTCTATAACAATATGTGATTATTATGCATGAACAACAAATGTTTATCAGCTTATAATGTGAACATGTTAGTTATTTATTGTTATTGATATGATGATATTATTTGTGTTTGAGTTGATGGGTTATGAATTTATATCATGTTAACTAGATTGAATGTGCATACAAGATAGCCTCCCTTGAGATACATTAAGGTATGATCTTGCTTATGTCATCTACTTTGTTCTTGAATGTTTGATTATGTGATCTATTTGGTATTTGAGTGTTTATATATATTATGTTGTCTATCTATTGTTGAATGTTTGATTAATCTCATGATATGAGTATGTGTCTATAATATTTCATCAAGGAATGACCTTGTTTTAAGATGGTTTTACTCACACATACGTGTTGATATAGCTAACATGTATTCAAGTGTAATAGGTGATAGTTGTAGCATTATGTTTAATGACTATGAGTTGACTATGGATTATGACATGATTGTTAGTCTTGGTAAAGTTTGATTTCAAATTGATAGATATGATTGTCTTGATATTTGGAACATGTGGTTGACATGTGTCAAAAATTGCAAGGTAACATGCTCGACATTAGTATGAGAAGGTAAGGTAAATAATATGTTTTTATATTTACTTATGCATTGACAATTATGTGTTTATGGCAGCATGATCTCGGGGATTTCATGGAAAAAGAGATTTCCATGAAATCTTAAAGAAGGCTTGGGTTGAGCTTTCACTTGGAGGCACTGGGAACCATGGGGATGGAGTCATGGTGTCTATTGCTAGTTTTGTGCTTTTGATATTTTTTATTTGGTTGTGATTGATTGCATCTTTGTTATGTCTGATGCAAGGCCTTGCCACTTTGTTTGTGGTGTCATATTGTTATTGATTTTCGTGGTTTTCTTCTTGTTTGTTTCTTGTCTTTCCTTTTATGTTTTGAGTCTTGGGAATTGGTTTGGGAAAAAGAAAATATAATGGAGTTTGGGGAGACTTAAGTGGTACCTAATAGGTGATGTAAGGCTTGGATGAAGATTAGTGCATCTATAAGGGAAGTTGAAGACAAGTGTATGACAACTAGCTAGTTGGATTGGTTGGGTCCATTGAGGTAAACAGACGGTGATAGGAAAATAATGAGAAAGGTAATATGAAAGGTAAAGTAAATGAATTTGAGGTTTCAAATGCCTTAGATATGTTGGGAACTATTGTTCTCAATATTGTGCATGTTGTGCATGAAGAAAGGAAGTTCTTGTTGGAAATAATACTCATGGGGGGGGGGGGGGGGGTGGTGAATCAGTATTAGAAAATCAATAACCTTTTTACAATTCCATACTTAGATTCATATACGCTACCTTAGTTAAGGCAACCCACGTGTATACGAAATTGTGTTTAATGCAACTAGCGTATATCCAACAAACTTATGATTTAGTTAGTTGATCTTTAATGAGTGCATCAGAACATTATTAACCATATAAACAGGTGCAATAAAACAGAACAGATCATCACACATAAGAAGCACATATTAACACCATGATATAAGGTGGAAACCCATTGTGGGTGAAAACCACCTGCTGCAATCGTATCTATCTTCTTTTTAATAAGAAACTTCTTTTTACAATTTTGCACTGGCGCAGACTCATACCAGTACGTAGGCACCCACCTACAGAAGACTAGAACCTTCTCTCGTTCTCCAGCTACTACTGGAAGGCAGCTACAACCCCTTAGCTCTTGTACTAGCCAATATGTTTAGTAGTACATAGGCGTCGGCCTACAGTAGGCTACTACCTTCTCTTTTTCTTCTAGGGACCACGTTTCATAAATTTTCAGACTGGATCCATCAACACAAAACAATCACTACTACAATACAACCATAAACTATATCAGCATCATCAATTTCTGAATCACCCAACAACTGAATCACTAAAGCCCTGTTATCAAAACACAGTCACCATAACACAGAGCAAAACCCAGAACTCTGAAACGACCACTAGAACCACAACAACCTCAAATATCAAATCTCATAATGTATATGCCACTTCGCTGTGTCGAACCAGCGTGTATACGTTGTTTCACCAAAGGGAACCCGTGTACAGATCTGAAAATAATTACTTATACCTTCGCTGCAATTTTCAACTTCAAATAAACCCAGAACATAAGATATACAGGATAAGGCATGCGTCCGTATTCAGATCTATTCATGATCATACCATATAATGATAATGCATTTTAGTCTTCATGATCCTGGTCCATCAATCTTCATCAACCGCATAGGTTCTCCCTCGGATCAGATCAAGCAAAGCATCACCAACCCATAACCAGCATACTAGATCTCTCACATCATCAGATATTCATCACTTGTACACTTGCACTCTGGCCTAATGATCTCCTCCTCCCTTTATAGTCTTAGGCCTTACTCAATACCATGGTCCAAAACCACTTAGAACCAATACCTTGGACCAAATACCTGGGGTCAACACGTCAGACAAGATACCTTGGACCAATACCATGGATCACAATACCATGGTCCAAATACCATGGACCAAAACCAAATGTACACGTCTTTCCTTGCATGAAAGTGCATGTATATGCAGATGCACTTTTTGGTCATCGAATCGACGTGTATACACAGCTTGGTCAAGGGGAACCTACATATATCTCTTTTTCCTTCATTCTGTGAGCTTGAACTGTGATCTGTCATCTGAGTGAGTTGCCATCAAGGACAACACTTGTGTCATACCTGTATCATAATGCCAACAGTTCTCTTAACCCTAACCTTGAAATATAGTAAATATATTGTGATCATGACTGCTTTATGCTAATTTTTATATGCATATATGTGTATGTATATTTTTATCTGATAGGGTCATTAGGGATCATGATTATTTTATGTTGATGTTTATATGCATACATGTATATATGTATGTTGATGTATGACGGAGTCACCAAGGATCATTCTTGGAGGGGAATGATTATTTATGCAGGTGAATGGCATGAAGAGGTTCATGGTTTATTAGGAGTCAAGTGGGAAGAGTAGCCATGACAAATATATGAGGTCAGTATCATGTGGATATGAATTGATATTGTATTCTTGTATTATGCTTATCTTTATGTTATGAAAGGTAACGCTGAAGGATACATCAGCGGAATGAAAAAAATGTCCTTTGTAACATGCTAGGATAAGCATGGATGGAAGAGAGGCATTGGAAGCAAGGTTGCTTGGTAGAGGAAGTATGTTTTTGGATGTGCAGTGCTATTGTTCTGTACATGTTCGTCATGTTGTATATTCAGTGATTGTAACTATGGTGATGTGTAATGTGGTATATGTAGTACTGTGTACATATGATGTTGTATGCCTATTGTATATATGGTGTTGTGTGTATATTACATGTGCAGTGTTGGGTATAGATGGTGATATGTGCATGTTGGATATGCGGTGATGTTTACATATGATGTTATGTACATGTTGTATATGCAGTGCCATGTACATATGGTGTTGTGTGAATGAATGTACATTTGGTGTTGTGTGCACATGGTGCTCTTTACATGTTCTACACATGGCATTATGTGCATGTCATGCATGTGGCGATGTGTACATGTACATGTCATGCATGTGGTGTTGTGTACATGTGGTATTGTGTACATATTCTGTAGGTGTTGTGGTGCAAATAGGCGATGTGTACACATTGTGTAGGTGGTGTCATGTACATGTGATGTTGTGCACACGTTGTGTAGGTGGTGTTGTGTACAAGTGGTATTTTGTACATGTTGTACATATGGTACTAGTGTACCTGTGTTATTGTGTGCATTCCATACATGCCCTGTTGCAAGCATGATGTACTATACATGTCCATTGTGTAGTTGTGGTATCATGACAAGTGTAATATTTTTGTTGTACTATGTGTATGTATATGAATGGTGTTGTACATCGGGTGTAGGTGTATGTATTATGTGGCGGTGTACACTGGATGTAGGCGTATGTATTGTGTTGTGTTGTACACTGGGTGTAGGTGTATGTGTTGTATATCAGGTATAGGTCCATGTATTGCATGGAATTGTATGTCATTTGTGGTTATATGTGTGTGATTTACACTATGTGTATGTGTACATCGTTGAGGAGAAGGCACTAGGTGTTTGTCAGTTGTGGCAACTGATCCTGAGTTTGTATGGAATAAGAACAAAGGTAGAAGCAAAAGACTGATTGAAGGATAATTATAAGTATGTCATATAGTTTTATTATACATATGACCTGTGATTATGATTTATGATGGTTATATGTGATATATGATTATGGTTTATGATGATTGCATGTGATTCATGATTTTGATTTATGAAGGTTTTGTTTTGAGCTAACCTGACGTGATATGTTTATATATAGTGATTTGATCAAAGATGCTAATTTGAGTTGTTGTGATAGTAAGTTAACAGGATTGCAAGTGTACCTTATTGATGAGCTACCAATGAGGTATGCCGCAAACTTATTTTAATTTATTCTAAATATAATGCCAGTTATGTTCTTGGTACATGAAAGAATGGGAAATGCCCGAGTTGGGTGGTTCAAACCGACTGCATGAATTATCCGCAACAGTGAAAGAAATTGGAACAAGTAGTAGTATGCTCATAAAAAATTCGAGAGTAGGGCCATTGTGGGACACTGGTACCCAATAGTGTCCATTCATTTCCATGAGCATGCTATGACTGGTATGATGGTTTGAGGTAGGGATATGCCTTGGTTTCTAGACCTTCCAATGTGAGGAAACCTTGTCGAGGGATGGACTCCCTGGGATGGGGGTGCCACCATAACTTGGAACATCTAAGACTGCACAGAAGGGGGTCACCGGATTTCCGAAAGGACTGTGTAGTAGATAAGGGTAGGTCAGGGATGGATTTGTTCTGGTCATTGGCATTTCCAGATGGAACCAGATGCACATTGGGAGTGTGCCCTGGAATGTCGGTAACTCTTTACTGAGAGGACAAGTGGCGCAAGATTGTAGTTCTAGATATTGGATGCAACTTTGACTTTGACAGTGGATTTTGGACTTCCTAGGAAGGAGGTGAATCCTCGTACTAATTTTTAGGGTGGAGATGTGAGCCTCTAGATTCCCTTTTTGATTGATATGAGTGTCGTATCCTTTTATTTTTTGGTTGAGAAAATGTGTATATATGTATAGGTGTGTATTATTGTAAGTACTCTATCAAGCTGGTTTATAAAGCTCCATAGACAGTATCATTATTTGTTGGGTCAATCAAATGTGCATATATGTATATATGGTTATTATTGTAAATATTGTAATGAGCTATCTTATAAAGCCCCACTAAACAATATGTTTCTCATGTTTCAGTAGTGGTCAATGTAAATACTACAATGAGCTAAGTTATAAAGATCCATGGGTAGTATGTCCTGTTGCAGTGGTCTTGCTAGTTTTAGGTGTGATTGAGCACTGAGGAGGGTGTTCCCCCAAGGGGGAGGGTTCTCTAACAACCCTGGTAAAAAATCCATGTAAAATATATAAGACCATGGTCATGGGCCACGTGTTCCAAGATGAATGTCGGGAAAAACATCCTAGTGGGTGTTCACTTCGGTTTATTACAGGTACGAAAATTAGAAAAGGCAATGGAAAATGCATTGAAAAGGAAAAGTGGAATTAATTGGCATTTATTTATGAAAATAATGGAAAATAAGAGAAAAGGAAGGTGAAAGGTCACAGGTTTCATGTGAGGACAGAAATGAAGGAAAATAATGGAAATTGAAGAAAATAGAGGCCTCATTGATAAAAAGGCTTTTGAGGATCAGTGGGAAGGCTTGGTCAGTGTAGCTTTTTGTCAGTTTAGTTTTGGAGCTTTCTCTCTATTCTTTCTCTCATACTCTTGGACACTTAGAGTTTTCTTGGAGCACTCTTAGAGGAGTGTGGCATAATTGGAGTTTTGGAGCAAGAAGGTAAATGAAGAGAAGGGAAGCTTAAGAGAACATCAGGATCAACAAATAAAACATGTTTTTCTTGCAGGTACCATGTTGCATGTATGTTTTCCTCACTAGTTTTGGGATGCATGACATATTCATGTGGTATCTTGGTTATGATCTTTCATTAGCATGGAGGATTGCCTATATTGAAAGTAGATTTGACTAGCCTTGCCATTTCTTGGATAGCCATGGTGTTGTGGGTTCATTTTCCTTTTTTCTGGTTGTTTCTCATGTTCCTTTAGCTGTGTGTTGAGTTACTTGTTCCTAGACCCTTGGTTGGACAAACGCTCTGGAGCCCTATAAAATCTTGGGTTAAGTTAGTAGTCATGGAGCCTTTGTTGGAAAAACACTCTAGAGCCCTATGTGGGTTAAGTTGCTAGTCTTGGAGTCATGGTTGGCTAAACACTCTAGAGCTCAGACACAACTGTGGGTTGAGTTACTACTCCTAGAGCCTTGGTTGGGACAAATTCTCTAGAGCCCTAAACAACTTGGGTAGAGACCAATTTGGTGACGGTGAGTGATGTATGACAGTGAGGTGCAATCACGGGTTGAGGGTTGAGGTGGTTCGACCTCTCGAAGCCCTAGATGGTTTTGATTGATGTATTTTATGAGATCCCACATTCATGCTTGGAATATGGCACAATGATGACTAGCTAAAAGAAAGATTTGGTTCAGCCTAGTCTATGGTTGAGTGGTTTGTGGAAGTCAAAAATTTGGTTTTCCTTTGCATCATTAATATGAGGTTATTTCTCCTTGTTAATTCATGAGTATTATATTGTTTTATATATGGACTTATATGGATATTGTTTCCTTGGTATTTATTTTGTTATTATGTTGGTTCTGAGCATGTATTATGACAGTGGCTATGTATTGCTCTCATCATATTTTTACTTGAAAATGAAATAATAATGTATCTATGACCTAATAAATGAAATTGTAGCTAATGTGTTGAGGCATCAATGCTTCTTAGAGATTCTCAGATAAGTATGAGACCCCTATGATTAGTTATGTTGTTTAGACCTATACCTTTCATGTTTGTGACATGTTTGATGAAATGCTTGTCATGGCTAGTAGGGATCCATTCTAGTCCTTGTTAATGTTTTTGAAAATGTATCATTTTCTTGTGTAAATTCAACTCTAAAGGTGTCATTAATTTCTAGGTAGTGGTCTAGGCTCTAGGCCTAAAAAAGTGGCACAAATCTTAGAGTCGTAGGGACATCACTGCGGACAAAATTCCCTAGAAGCTCCCTTTCCCTTGCAGTGAGAGCATCTGGTGCCTCTTAGACGCACCCTTGTTAATATCAAGGGAGTGTCCACGGGTTTGATGTACTAAAATTTGAGTTGGTCTCAGGGGATGGTTACCTAAGTGGCTGGGATGGCTCCTAAGAGTTTTGTTATTGATGTGGAAGGTGTGTGTGATGTATTCCACTGATTCCACTTCCTTAACTGACACATATGCAGTCAAATCATATCATAGTAACTTATCATAACATGTTTACCCTAGTTGGTCCTTTACTTGGGTAGATGTGGGAGGACGGTCTTACATAATCCTCCAAAAAAAATTGTTGCTAGAGACTTCAAAGAAAAAATGAAACCTTTTAGGCCCCATCTGCCCTAAGCCTTAGGTAAAGTGATCTCCTCCTTGGCAACTGAGGAGACAAACTTTTCATCTTTAGAGCCAACCCATAAGAACCTACTAAATATATTTTGGATGATCTCCAGGATGCGTTTAGATGCCAAGGTTAATGCCATCCAATAAAATATGATGACTTCAAGAACAAATTTGATTAACACCAAGCATCTAGCCCTGGAAATCCATTTAAAACTCTAGTGATTTAATCTCCTTTCAACATTTGCAAGAAGCCAATGCTAGTTTGCATTTTTGTAAGAGTTTGGATTTAAATGAAACCCAAGGTATTTTAAACAATCATGCAAGGTTTTGACTATAAAAAGGAAATATTTTGCGCACTTTTGATTTCACCACTCGACAACCCTATTTTTTTAAGAGTGGATATTTGTTCGTTGATCAATATCCATGTAGCCTTATTAAATAGTTCTAGAGGCTACTTAATATTACTCATATCCATTCTAGATCCATTGCAGAAAATACATATGTTATCAAAAAAGAGAAGATGGGTAATGAAGAGGTATTTGGCCACCTCAATTCCATGTAGTTCTCCCTTGGGATTTTCATGAATTAGAAGACGACTCAAACCTTCTCTAGTAAGAGGAAATAGAAGGGGAGATAGAGGGCATCTATGCCTAAGACCTCTCTATGCATGGAAGAGAGAGAAAGCTACCCGATTTATCAATAATAAAAAAGACACTGATGAGATACAAATCACCATCTAGTTGATAAAATAAATGTCAAATCCTAAGAGTGTGAGGAGCATCGAGAGAAATATCAAGCTTACATTGTCATATGATTTAAATAGGTACATTTTAGGAATTATTCCTTTCATATTCCTCAGTTACATACTATATAATCATTCTCATGACATCCCAATGGCCTCATTCATTTGTCATCCTTCCATAAACCCAAATTTTGCTTTGGAAACATTCCTAGGCAAAATGGGCTTGAGTCTATTGGCAATAATTTTGGCAATAAAATTATACACACATCTGGGAAGTGATATAGCCTTGTAGTCATCAAGGGATGTAGGATCATTTGTTTTTGGAATAAGTTTTATGAAAGTTGAATTCAAAGGGTCATATATCTTCCTTGTTGGAAATAATACTGAGAGGTGGGGGGTGAATCAGTATTAGCAAATCAATAACTTTTTCATTTCCATAATCAGATTCATATATGCTACTTCGGTTAAGGGAACCCGTGTGTACACGCAACTGTGTTTAATGCAACTAGCGTATATCTAGTAAACTTATGATTAAGTTAATTCATCATATGCTGATCTTTAATCAGTGCATCAGAACTTCATTAACCATATAAACCGTAACCAGGTGTAGTAAAACGGAAAAGATCATCACACATAAGAAACACACATGAACACCACGATATAAGGTGGAAACCCAATGTGAGACAAAAACCACCTGCTGTCATCTTCCTTTAATATAAGAAAAACCTGTTTACAATATTGTAGTAGTGCAGACTCATACCAGTACATAGGCACCCACCTGCAAAAGGCTACAACCTTCTCTCATTCTCTAGCTAATACTGGAAGGGAGCTACAACCCCCTAGCTCTTGTATTAGCCGATATATTTACTAGTACGTAGGCGCTAGCCTACAGAAGGCTACAACCCTCTCTTGTTTTCTAGCTGCTATTGGAAGGGAGCTCCAACCCTACTACAGGAAAATTTGGCCACATCAATCCCGACTTCCAGATCCGTATTATTAGGGTTGATCAACCCCTCATTCAATTGTTTTCATTCCCTAATGAAGTTAGCCTACATCATGCTTGCCTCCCAAGAGTTTCATGACACCATTCATCCAAAACATGCCCCTAAGAGATCAGCACAGGTGGCCTTCTATCTAGTTGCAATGCATTGTCGTACCTGCATTGTCTAGGTGTTATGCATTACACCTAACCTTTGTTCTACCTATGCTGAGTGAGATTCATCGAATTTTTTAAATGAATCCATTGGATTCCTTATCCAAGGGATCCTTCTGGAAGTTTCCAGGTTGATTGAGCTCACATTTGGATGAGGAAGAGGATGAATGAACCTTAATCCATTATCCCTTCCTCCATGGAACCACTTCCCAATTTTGGCAAAACATTCATGAGGGCCATTAATGGCTTAAACTCCTCCATTCAGCGATAAATGGACCAAGCATTCCAAGACTGGTCTAGGTTGGAACTTCCTGAGCTAAGGAAATGTTGTTTGAGTGAGATTTACAAGAGTATTGTGATGATGTCAAGTTGTTGTTTCATGAGGAGAGAAGGGTTTGAAGCTAGAAGGATGACACTGAATCAAGCATGCATCTACATGCGTTGTAATCTTTCCTTCTATTAATAAAGAATTCTCAGCTTTTTCCATTCATGTGTTTATATGATGTATATCATATTCTTGATTCTATGATATATTTAGTTAACAGATCGTCATTATTGTATGCTTTGATGGGTTTCTGTCTTAGCTTGTGTGCAAGTACTTTCCAACTGAGTTAAGTACGGAGAGGAGTGGTGAAATTAGTCAAAGGAGAGAGGGATCGAGTGAAGGTTACAGGTTGGTACCTTTGTTCTTCTTTGTCTTATCTGTTAACTATAGGAAAACCAACGAATTACTTTGTTTGTTGTTTCTAGACTAGCTACTAGGTCTAGAGGGTTAGGCATTTGAAGAAACACTAAATTTGCCCATAACAAACCCCTTGGCTCTTATACTGGCCGTTATGTTTACCAGTACATAGGCACTGATCTAATGAAGTTTCAAACCTTCACTCTTCCTCCAGGGAGCACGTTTCATAAATTTTCAGACTGGATACACCTGGAACACAACACCACAAACTGAAAGGCCACGTTTCATCCAATTTTCACACTGGATCCATCAACAACATTGAAGCACAAAATCAATCACCATTGAAATACAACCATCAACTATATCTTCATCATCAATCTCTGAATCACACACAACTGAATTACTGAAGCCCTGTCATCAAAACACAGTCACCAGAACATAGAGCAAAACCTAGAACTCTGCAGCAACAACCAGATCCAACTGCAACTTCAAGTATCATACTTCATACTGTATACGTGATTATGATGAGCTGAACCTACGTGGATACGTGCCTTTACCAAGGTGAACCCGTGTACAGATCTACAAATATTTACTCATAACTTTGCAGCTATGCTAGACCTCAATCACACCCAGATCATAACATTTATACAATAAAATATGCGTCAGTAATTCAAATCTAGTCTATCCATGATCAAACCACATAATGATAAAACACTCCAAGCCTTAAGATCTCGATCCATCATCCATCATCATCTGCATAGGTGCATCCTTAGTTCAGATCAAGCAAAACATCACAAACCTATAACCTGCATGCTACATCTCACACTTCATCAGATATTCAATACTTGCACCACTTGCACACCTTGGCCTAATGATCTCCTCCTCCTTGTATAGTTTTAGGCCTTTCTCAATACCATGGACCAAAACCCCTTAGAACCAATACCATGGACCAATAGCATGGACAAAAATACCATGGACCAAATACCATGGACAAAAATGCCATGGACCAAATACCATGGACAAAAATACCATGGACCAAAACTTAGTTTTCCAACATGTACGCGCTTTCCCTTCTGTGAAAGTGCATGTTTATGTTATATGCTCCTTTCGATCTGTTAACCCGTGTATATACACTCCTTTGTCAAGGTGAACCTACGTATACCTCTTTCTCTTCATTCTTTGTAGCCTGATCATTAATTCTTTGCTATTGACCTGTTGCACTTTGATCTGTCATCTGAGTGAGTTTCTATCAAGGACAACACCTGAATCATAATGCCAACAATCTCCCCCTTTGGACTTGATGGCAACAACCACACCAAGTCACTCTCCCCCTTTGACATCAAGGGCAAAGTGCGGACCAAGATATTCTCTCCCTTTGATATACATTATGTTGTCCATACTTCCCCTGAGTACATGCTGAAATCTTTGATTGAGCTCCCCATTTATACATGCTGAGATGTACCAATCCGTCCATGCTCCCTCTGATCACATGTTGAATTCTCTGATCGAACTCCCCCTTTGTACATGCCAAGATGTACCAATCCGTCCATGCTCCCCCTGAGCACATGCAGAGTCTGCATAAATATTTTTCAAAAGAATAACATGACTTTACAACTCAACTAAGTGAGTATGACCTTCCTATCACCAATGACTCATACATACATCAATCTCCCAACCAAGTAGGGATACACCATTTTGACTCATCCACCCAACCAAGTGGGGATATACCAAATGTTTATACATTACTGAAAATATAAATTATTACATCATCCTTCCCATGCATAGTGGGGGTACAAATTAGGTCTTTGCATGACCTTTACACCAAATGATATTCATGACTTTTATAACAAAGACCAGCAATCTAAACAAGACCATGATAGTCATCAACAACTATCATACACCATATGAGCTACACCATAAGCATCTGTTAGCAATATCAGTAACTTGTAACCTGCAATACCATTCTCTTAGCCAACCAACAATAATATGCCACTTAAGTGATCATCCATGAATCTGATTTGAATACCAACAATGTGACCTCAAGTATCATAGCAAGATGTATCATAAGCATCATCACCAAGGAATTTTAACCATAATGCCAACAATGCATTATTCAAAGCATATGCTCCTTCCAAACCCGTTCCATCTATTCACTGTCAGATCTGTTCACGCATATATCAGCAAGAAGTATCAAGGTATCACCATCAATCAAATATACATCAATTTAACTTGTGAGGATCAAAAGCACTTATAAATAACATCTTATGAGTACCAACACATTTCCACACATCATCAGCAGATTGTAACCATCATTAAACAGAGAAAATAATTCACTGAACCATATCAGACCCTTCTTCTTGAGTCTGTCCTACTGCTTTTCTTCAAACTAACATATACGCAACTGTGCGGCTTCAAAGTCACGTATATACATGACTTTTCATCATGAAACTTGCGTATGAGATTTAAAACACTGAGGTTCCACACTTTCATCTCCCTCTGAGTCTGTCATGTCTGTATACTTTGCTATGCCACATCTTTCTAACTGTACTTCCTTCTTCTTCCATATCTTCAACTGTGATGATTTTTTCTCATTTTGGTATGGTGCCCAAAATCTTCTCCTACATTCCTTTGCTATATGTCTAAGCTTGTTACATGCATAACATCTTACATGTTTCATATTCTTTCTATAGCAGTCAAAAACTTTGTGACCAAACATATTACAAGAAAAACAATACCCCTTAAAGTACTTGGAATGTGATGCTCTTTCTGTGTGATGGTCTTGAACCATTCTACTTCTGCATCTTGCTACAACATGTCCAAGATTATGGCATACATAACATTCAACATTATTCATCAGATGAAATAACCGTCTATCACTTCCACAGTTAGGAGCAAAAGATTTCTTTGAAGACTATCTTTCCTTGGTTGTTGATGGGGTTGACCTCTCATCTCCTTGTTGAACATTTCATATTTTTCATTAGAGTTCTTTGCCTCACCTTGTGAGCTAGATTAACCTTCAACAAATTCATAAAAACCAAGAATAGTTTTGATAGCAGTCGACCTTTGACTACTAATAATATCATCCAAAATCTTAGTACTATCTTGAAATCATAATAGTTTATCCTTTTCTTCCAATTTACCTTTCAAGATATTTACCTCTACCTGATGTTGTTCTTCCTTTTCCAGATATTTCTTCTTTGAGATTTCTTCATACTTTCTTCCTTCTTCCACTTGTTTCCTTAGTTTGAGAATCTCATTTTCTTGTTCTTCATTATGCTCCTGTAGAATTTGATGTACTCTAAAGGCACACTCCAGCTGAGCTTTTAATCTGGCAACTTCTTCTTGGAGGGCACACTCTATTATTTTATCTGATGCTTCATTTGCTTGTTCATCTTCAGTATAAGGTGATTTAGAATCTGAATACTTGCTTCCACCTAACGGTAGGCTGTCACTATTCCTTTGAGCTGTCTTCTTCTTCTTACGTGCTTTCTTTCCCATTGATCTACGGATCTCCTTCAAGCAATCAAGCTTCTACTAAAGGACCCGCTCTGATACCAATTGTTGGAAATAATACTGAGAGAGGGGAGGTGAGTCAGTATTAGAAAATCAATAACTTTTTCATTTCCATAATCAGATTCATATACGCTACTTCAGTTAAGGGAACCCGCGTGTACACGCAATTGTGTTTAATGCAACTAGCATATATCCAATAAACTTATGATTCAGTTAATTCATCATATGTTGATCTTTAATCAGTGCATCAGAACTTCATTAACCATATAAACCGTAACCAGGTGTAGTAAAACAGAAAACATCATCACACATAAGAAACACACATGAACACCACGATATAAGGTGGAAACCCAAAGCGGGACAAAAACCACCTGCTATCGTCTTCGTTTAATATAAGAAAAACCTATTTACAATATTGTACCAGCGCAAACTCATACCAGTACATAGGCACCCACCTGCAGAAGGCTACAACCTTCTCTCATTCTCTAGCTACTATTATAAGGGAGCTACAACCCCCTGGCTCTTGTACTAGCCGATATATTTACTAGTACGTAGGTGCTGACCTACAGAAGGCTACAACCCTCTCTCATTTTCTAGCTACTACTGGAAGGAAGCTCCAACCGCTTGGCTCTTGTACTGGCCAATATGTTTACTAGTATGTAGGCACTAGCCTACTAAAGGCTCCAACCTTCACTCTTCCTCCAGGGACCACGTTTCATAAATTTTCACACTAGATACACCTGGAACACAACACCACAAATTCAAAGGCCACATTTCATCCAATTTTCATACTGGACCCATCAACAACATTGAGGCACAAAATCAATCACCACTGCAATACAACCATCAACTATATCTTCATCATCAATCTTTGAATCACCCACAACTAAATTACTGAAGCCCTGTCATCAAAACACAGTCACCAAAACACAGAGCAAAATCCAGAACTCTGCAGCAACAACCAGATCCAACTGCAACTTCAAATATCATACTTCATGCTATATACGTGACTATGATGAGCCGAACCTACATGTATACGCGCTTTTACCAAGGAAAACCTGCGTACAGATCTGCAACTATTTACTCATAACTTTCTAGCTATGCCAGACATCAGTCACACCCAGATCATAACATGTATACAATAAAATATGCGTCACTAATTTAGATCTAGTCTATCCATGATCAAACCACATAATTATAAAATATTCCAAGCCTTAAGATCCCGATCCATCATCCATCATCATCCACATAGGTGCGTCCTTGGTTCAGATCAAGAAAAACAACGCAAACCTATAACTTGCATGCTGGATCTCACACTTCATTAGATATTCAATACTTGCACCACTTGCATACCTTGGCCTAATGATCTTCTCCTCCATATATAGTTTTAGGCCTTTCTCAATACCATGGACCAAAACCACTTAGGACCAATACCATGGACCAATAGCATGGACAAAAATACCATGGACCAAATACCATGGACAAAAATACCATGGACCAAAACTTAGTTTTCCAACATGTACGCACTTTCCCTTCTGTGAAAGCACGTGTGTATGTTATATGCTCCTTGCAGTTGTTAACCTGGGTGTATACACTCCTTTGTCATGATGAACCTACATATACCTCTTTTCCCTCATTCTTTGTAGCCTGATCATTAATTCTTTGCTATTAACTTGCTGCACTGTCATCTGTCATCTAAGTGAGTTGCCATCAAGGACAACACCTGAATCATAATGCCAACACTCCCTAAATCCCTTGAGTCTTCAATGAATGTTAAAAGGTCCCACCCAACCAAATCAAATAGACTAAGAGAGAATTCAACTATCAACCTACTAGGACCAACACTTTTGTCCTCTTACAACCCTTTAAGAACCCCATGTAGTTCCTTTTCAGTAATAGAGATCCTGATTATCTTCCTCTTCTGAGTAATGGGAGAAATTTTAAGCCAATCAAGCTACATCTACGATGGCGATATCATTGTGGTCATTAAAAATATTTTTGAAATGTTCTCTACTAGTTTATTTTAATTCCTTAAAGGTTTTTTCCTTGCTTCGATTAGGCCCAGAGATCTCCCAAAAGGTGTTGCAACACTTATGACCTTTTAAATAATTTTGGAAATTTTTTGAATTTTCATCCCCACATTTTAGCCATATCACCCTGCTTTGTAGCCTCCATTGCTCTTCTTTTTCTTCCAACAACCAAGTTTTAGTAGTCTCTGGGAGTATAATCCTTTGTTTGGCTTCAACATATTCATAACCAACACTCAGGATCTTCTAAGCAAGCTAATTCCTCCTCCACTGATTTGATCTCCTCATCTCATAAGGGGATTTAAGTATCCTTCACCAATTGAATATGATTTCCATCATTCAGCCAAGAGAGGTTGAATTTGAAATGGCTTCCAGGATTCTATGGATCAGCAGTTAGTTCCAAAAATACCAGGTTGTGGTTGGCGACCCCTCTAAATCCAATCCACAGTCTGAACATTAGGATGTTTTTAGTCAAGGCCTTAGCGATGAGGAATATTTCCATATATTTTGTAAAATGTGTGTTTCTTATTTTCATATTCCTTCAGGTTGGAATAATCCAGATGAGGTTGACATCGATAAGGTTTGAGTCTACCAGGATTCAAACAAAGAAGTTTTCTATTGAATTTTTCATAACTTTTGGCCACGAAAGCTCTAATTCTCCTAAAGAGAAATCTAATTCCTCTTCCAGAATGACATTATCATTATTCATGAATGACATATTTATAAATGAACTCTAGAAATGTCTTATGTCCTAGAAGGGGCCGTATATATTGACAACTTCCAAATCCATATTCATCTTGGAGGATTAGATATTTATTCCCAAGGTTGAACCAACACCCCATGTGCTATGTACCTTGATCATTTTTAGATTAAATCCCAAAGTTTCCCCACCCAAGTGACCATTAGCATCAATGGCACAAAAAAACCATTTGGGATAGAGTTTATTTCAGATTTCTATGTCCTTATCCCCACTACCAAGGGTCTCCTGTAACATGAAAATGTCAGGTTATTTCAGCAAAAACATTCTCTTAAGGGCCAATATTTTCTTTGGGCCAATCCAGCCCTAGAGTTGAAGGGGATACAGATCATGTAGGAACCATCTCTGGGGCTTGTGCTACATTAAGTGCCCCAATTAGTGATTTATCTTTCCCTTCTATAGTATCAATTGTGCCTTTATTTTTTCTTTAGAAATGTGGGATTTTATCCCCTTAGTATGTCCATGGGATATTTTAGGAACAATGGCACACAAGCCACCTACCCCCTCTGATGCAACATGTTTATTTTGTTGAGGTATGAGATTGCAAGGATTGTATTGACAATGCATAAACTAGGAAACAATTTTTTATGAAATTAAATATGTTTGGGGATCGAGTGACATAATCACACTATCAATAGGGCCCAAGTAGAGCAATGTTCCAGAAGCATAACATATTGCGGGCCTAGAGGGGCTTAATACAATTTGTGCCTTTATTTTTTCTTTAGAAATGTGGGATTTTCTCCCCTTAGTATGTCCATGGGAGATTTTAGGAACAATGGCGCACAAGCCCCCATCCCCTTCGATGAAACATATTTATTTTGTTGAGGTATGACATTGTAAGGATTGTATTGACAGTGCATAAACTATGAAACATGTTTTTATGAAATTAAATATGTTTAGGGATATAGTGACATGATCATGCTATCAATAGGGCCCAAGTAGAGCAATGTTGCAGAAGCGTAAGATACTACGGGCCTAGAGGGACCAAGCACCAGATCACCAAGAAACATATCAATAAAAGAAGAGTGATATGGAGGGTATGTTGTTATATTACCTGATTATAGTATAATAATCCCCATACTAGACTCTAGCTCACATCCAATGTCCATCGATTGATACTCTCGTTACCTAGAAACATTGCGAGTTAAGTTTCCATCAAGATGCACTAGAGAGGTTTGTGCCTCCTCCATTAGATCAATATAAGTACTATGTTGGGTCCCTATAATACTAGTGATTACCCCATTACTATTGTAGTTGTATCCCTTATTAATATTGTTGTGCCCCTATTGTCCCCATATTGTTATTACTGTGCCCCATAGAATCCCTCTACTGTTATTTTTGTGGCTTTATATTATTATTGTTAGGTCGGCTGGGTTATATTGTGACTGCTTAGACTCCTATATATAGAAACGAGGTTTTTTCATTTGAATCATCCAAGAATTTCTCATTTGTGTAATGTAAAGGAGGTTTCCCCCTTGAAGAGGCTGAATTCTAAGGTGTTGATCTCTCTTTTCTATCTTTTTGTGAGCTGGTTTTATAACATTTGGTATTAGAGCTTTGGATTCTAGGGTTTCGCTGCTCCAAACAAGTCATCGTGGCATTTTCGCTATAACTTTTTTTCTGAAACATTTTAGAAGCTAAAAAAAACATACTTTTGAGAAGAAATCGTGCTGAACCTTGGGTCTGAATTTCAGAGCTTTTCGCGCTATATTTGCGGAGATATGATCTGAGGAAGTTGGTCTTTTTGTAGACACCTAAATTACATTCCAAATAGGTGACCTGGGGAAAATCGTCATAACTTTGTCTCTGAGCATCGGATTAAAATTTCATAAGAAAGTACAAAAAGAGGATGGACTGTAGTTTCTTGTAAATCTTTTTCAAATCCAAAGGTTGAAACAGTGACTCGTGGCACGTTGTACAAGTTCGCTCTATTGAACTAGTCTATAATTAGGTCATCTTGAGAGATTGTGCATAACTCTTCCTTGGAGAATCCAATTTGGATCAGACTGGTGTCATTGGAAAGAGGACACAGAGGGCTACTATAGGTCACAATTTTAGAATTGGATGATCCGAAATTACAGAGATACATCAAATTCAATATCAAGTTTCTACAAAGTGAAAAAAGGTGTGTAGTTTTTTTTTAATTTTTGCATAAGCTTGGTTTGAAAAATTAGTTTGAATCGGTAATTGATGCCCCGAGGAAAGAAAATGAAAACACCTAGTAAGAAATCTGAAAACTCTAGCATGACTCATGAAGAAGAGGAAGAAATGCAACATGATATATCAAAATTACGAGACCAAGTGCAACAAGTGTCACTTGCACAAAAAGCAACAGAATCTAAGATGGACGGTTTAAGGAAAGATGTAGAAGCTAAGATGGATGGTTTAAAGAAAGGTGTACAAGCTAAGATGGATTGTTTAAAGAAAGAAGTAGATGCTAAGATGGATGGCATGGAAGCTAAGATGAATGGCATGGATGCTAAAATTGATGGCATGGATGATAAGATGGAAGAATTGAAGATAAATATGAATAAGTTGCTACAAGAAATGGTCACTAATGGTGAAAGGGTAGTAAAGGAAACTCATGATGAGAATAAAAGAAATGTTAATCATGATTCCATAGTCTCTAATGTTGGATCGAAGACCCACCATATTCCAAAAATCGATATGAGGAAGTTTGATGGCAAGGATCCCGCAACATGGATATTACAAATGGAGCAGTTTTTTGATCTCAATAATATGCAAAACACACAAAAGGTATGTATTGCAACTTTATATTTGGAACCAAATCAGTTTGTATGGTATCAATGGCTTTGCTCTCGTAAACAAATTATCACTTGGGCAATTTTTATGGAAGAATTGATAACACATTATGAGGATACAAAAAGCAACACTTTTTTTAGCCAATTGATAAGTCTCAAACAAAAGGGTTCAATATGTTGGCATTATGAGATAAGTGTTGTCCTTGATGGCAAACCTCACTGATGACAAATCATAGTACAGAAGGTCAGCAACAAGGAATTGATGATCAGACTATAAGAAGAAGAGAAAGTTCATACACGCAGGTTCGTTAAGCCCAAGTCGCGTGTACACGCTGGTTGGCTTCAGAAAAAGCACGTGTATGTGGAAAAGTACCTTTGGTCCATGGCGGTTATTCCTTGGAAGTTGTGCCTATGGTTTTGGACCTTGGCGTCTCGGCGGACGTGTTGATCCCTAGTTTTGAAGTTGATGGTATTGGATTTCTATGGTTTTGGCTCTTGGTATTGAACAAGGCCTAAGGCTATATAAGGAGAAGGAAATCATTAGGCAAGTGCATCTGAAATGTCTTGAATATCTGATGAAGCATTAGATCCAATATGCAGGGTTATGGGTTGATGATGCATTGCTTGATCTGAGCTAAGGAGAGATCTCATCGGTTGATGGAGAACAAGATCTAAGGAGAGATCGGGATCAAATGGTTTGAAATGAACTATCTTTATGATGCTTATTCTAGATCTACATACTGACGCATGTATTGTTCTATAAGTGTTATGAGTATGACTGATGTCTGGTACAGCTGCAAGTTATGAGAAATTATTCTTAGATCTGTACGCGGGTTGTCTTTGGAAAAAGCGCGTATACACGCGGGTTTGATTCATCGAAGTAGCGTATACATTGTAAAGCTTGATATTTGAAGTTGCAGATGGATCTGATGGTTATTACAGAGTTCTGTGTCTACTCTGTGTTCTGGTGACTGTTGTTAACAGGGTTTCAGTGATTCAGAGTTTGATGATTGTTTTGAGCTTCAATGATAGTTATGGGTCCAGTATGAAAATTGGATGAAAAGTGGCCTTGCAGATTATGTGTTGTGCTTCAGTGTATCCAGTCTGAAAATTGATGAAACGTGGTACCTAGAGGTGAGAAGATTGTAGGCAAGCACCTACGTACTAGTATCTAAGCTAGTACAAAAGCTAAGGGAGATCTTTGGAGCATTGTAGCAGGTAGTAGCCTGCGTACTAGTAAATGGATCGGCTAGTACAAGAGCAAAGGGGGTTGTAGCTCCCGTACTGGTATATATTGTAAAAGGATTTTCTTATTAAGAAGAAGATTGAGATGACTTGCAGCAGGTGGTTTTCACCCACATTGGGTTTCCACCTTATATCTTTGTGTTCATGTGTGTGGCTCTTGTGTGATGTTCTGCTC
Source organism: Pinus tabuliformis (assembly GCA_031772625.1). Lineage (NCBI taxonomy): Eukaryota > Viridiplantae > Streptophyta > Pinopsida > Pinales > Pinaceae > Pinus > Pinus tabuliformis. Next base: position 659,202,626 of record CM062817.1, read on the forward strand.
TGTTATTCTGCACCTGTTTACTGTTAATATGCTTAATAATGATCTGATGCATTTACTGAAGATTAAGCTAACTGAATTATAAGATCTCTGGATATACGCGAGTTTTATTAGACACAGTAGCGTGTACACGCGGGTTCACTTAATTGAAGTAGCGTATATGTTTCTGAGTATGAAATTGAAAAGTTTGATTGATCTGATAATACTGATTCACCCCCCCCTCTCAGTATTATTTCCAACAATTGGTATCGGAGCAGGTCCTTTGGTAGAAGCTTGATCGCTTGAAGGAGATCCGTGGAACAATGGGAAAGAAGCTTAAGAAGAAAGCTCATAAGAAGAAGAAGACATCTCAGAAGGACTATGACAGTGGGAGAGTCGATTGGGGATTAGGTATAAGAAGCTCTTCAGATTCAGAATCAGATTCAGAATCATTATCAGGTATGAATGTGTTATCCTCTGATGTTCCTGCTATATTTCCTTGTGAAAGTGATGGAAGTGATAGTGAAACTACTGAACATGCTTTTATGGGTGAGCAAGAAAAGTATCAAATAGAGGCAGTATTTAGAAGGCTTACAGACAAAGTTAAAGATCAACAAGATCTATTGAACAAAAGGGAATGTGCTTTCAAAGAAGAAGTTACCAAACTAAAGGCCCAACTAGAAGAAGGAAACAAGGTAAGAAAGCTACTCAAGGACAAGGAAGACCAATGTCAAAAATTGCAGCATGAAGTGACATCATTAACAAAAGAAGTCAACGAAAGAAGCACAACCATCAAGAAACTCAAAGATAGATCCAGCTACTATGAAAATCTTGAAGCTACGATCCTCTCACTAAAGGAAGATCTTGAAGAATCCAAGAAGCAGAATGAAGATCTACACCAAGCAATTGAAAAACAAGACAACGAAGTCATCAGCTTAAAATCACAGTTGGAATGTGCCTTCAGAGTTCGTCAAATTCAGCAGGATCTGTATGAAAAGCAAGAAAAGGAGATACTCAATCTAAGGCAACAAATGGAAGAAGGAAGAAAATATGGAGAAGACATGAAGAAGCAATGTCTAGAAAAGGAGGAACAACTTCAAGTTGAGGTAAATATCTTGAAAGGTAAATTAGAAGAAAAGGATAAACTTTTGAGATTTCAAGATAGTACTAAAGCCTTGGATGATATTCTTAGTAGTCAAAGGTCTCCTGCAATCAAGACTGGTCTTGGTTTTCATGAATCTGTTGAAGGTGAATCTAGCTCACAAGGTGAGGCAAGGAACTCTAAAGAGAAAACTAAAATGATCGACAAGGAGATGAAAGGTCAACAATCAAGGAAAGAGACTCCTCAAAGAAAATCTTTTACTCCTCCTATGAATAATGTTGAATGTTATGTATGTCATAATCTTGGACATGTTGCAGCTAGATGTAGAAGAAGAAGGGTTCAAGACCATCATGCAGAAAGATCATCACACTCAAGGTACTTTAATGGATATTGCTTTGCTTGCAATATGTATGGTCACAAAGCTGCTGATTGCTACAGAAGGAACATGAAACATGTTAGATGTTATGCATGTAACAAGCTTGGACATATAGCAAAGGAATGCAGGAACAAAGGATGGACATCACACCGAAAGGAGAAAACCTCATCACACTTGAAGATATGGAGGAAGAAGGAAGTACAGTCAGCACAATGTACTGAGACACAGCACAGCACAGACATATTAGACTCAGGGGGAGCTGAAAGTGTAAACCTTCAGTGTCCTGAATCTCATACGCAAGTTCCTTAAAGGGAAGTCGCGTATATATGCGAGTTCGACACTGCAAAGTCGCGTATATGTCAGTCTGAAGAAAAGCAGTGGGGACAGGCTCAGAAAAGGGATCTGATATGATTCAGTCCATTATTTGCTCTGTTGGTTAATAGATACAGTCTGCTGAGGATGTGTGGAAATGTTTTGTTACTTGTATGATGTCTGGAAGTGTTTTGATCCTAACTTGAGGATGAAGATGTTTTGATGCTTACTGCTGATATATGCATGATCAGATCTAACAAATGGCACTGGTTGAGGGGGAGCATATGCCTTTAGTAATTCATTGTTGGCATTATGGTTAATAATCCTTGGTGATGATTCTTATATGGATAAATGATATATCTTGCTATGATATGATGTTGTGAGTTGTCTATGATAAACTCTCATATGATTCTTGAAGTTACATAGAAGATGTTCAGATCAGATTTATGGTTATGCATGTATGGTGCTTACATGGTGATCTTCATAAGAACAAGGAGAAGTACAAAGCTTGAATACACATCTTCCTCACTTGATGATGAGTCACTTATATACTGCTGTTGTCATATGCATAAAGATCATATAGTTATGATGCAGGCACTCATGTGGATAAGGATTGTTGCTGATGATGATATCAAGAAGCTTTGTCAAAAGAGTTGAGCTCAAGATACATAGTGTTGTACATGGATGACTCCTCAAAGTCACTGTCTTGGAGACATGATGATGAGTTCATATCTATATGATGATAGGTTGATACTTACATATGTTGATTGATGCAGATGTTCCCAAGTAATAATACTTGGATCATGTAGATCTTGACGTTGATGAAATGGCTATGGTGGTTTCACATGTAATGTGAATGATTTCATGATGATGTTCAAAAGGAGGAGTTGACATCTATGTTCAGACATACCTTGCTGCAGGACATTTACAGGTTGCTGATATGAAAATGGTTGTACGCGAGTTTCATAAGGCCTATCCACGTATATACGCTTGTTTATGTGGATGAATACGCGTATATGGAGTTTTGAAGGAAATCAGCAGGGACAGATGTTGGTTGCAGAAAGTCTGATATGGGTCCGACAGAGATCATCTGGCACAGTTTCAGGGGGAGCAGATAATCTTCCAATGATGCATTGTTGGCATTATCTTAAAGCTTTTGGTTCTAGTTCACATTTGTTGTTGGTTTCAAGTGGAACAAAGGCGAAATTGGTTGCTGATCTGAATGGTGATTATCAGATGCTGATAGTGACTTTCATAAGTCTTGGTCTAGTTCTTACGTCTCTATGTCATATATATCTTTTGTGGTATCTCTTTCATGGTGTCAAGGTCATGTAACGGCCTATTTTGGTTTCCCCACTATGCCTGGGATGATTGATGCAATATTATTGGTTGCCATATGTAAACTTTTGATGTATCCCCACTTGGTTGGGTGGATGAGTCATTTTTTTTGTATATCCTCACCTAGTTGAGAGATGGATGTATGTATGAGTCTTTGGTGATAGGAAGGTCTTTTATGATGTAGAGAGTCATGTTCTTCTTGAAGAACATCTTTTGCAGATCTTGCCTACAGTCAGGAAGAGCATGAACAGCACACTTCAGCAGTACAGACACTTGGCATGTACTCAGGGGGAGCATTGACAGATTGGTACACTTTGGCATATACAAAGGGGAGATCATTCAGAGTGTTTCACAGATACTCAGGGGAGTATGGACAACGAAATGTTCAGCAAAGGAAGAGAACATCCTGGTCCACCCTTTGCCCTTGATGTCAAAGGGGGAGAGTGATTTGGTGTTGTTGCCATCAAGTCCAAAGGGGGAGATTGTTGGCATTATGATGCATGTGTTGTACTTGATGGCAACCCTCTCATAGAAGAATATCTCACTTATGTATAACTGGATGAATCTTCAGAAGAGATATCAGATGTGACTGATGGAGGATAGCTCAAAGGAATCAGATGATAATTCTAAGTGTGACAAGTTAGCTTTGCCATCAAGTCCAAAGGGGGAGATTGTTGGCATTATGAGATAAGTGTTGTCCTTGATGGCAAACCTCACTGATGAAAAATCATAGTACAGAAGGTCAGCAACAAGGAATTGATGATCAGACTATAAGAAGAAGAGAAAGTTCATACACGCAGGTTCGTTAAGCCCAAGTCGCGTGTACACGCTGGTTGGCTTCAGAAAAAGCACGTGTATGTGGAAAAGTACCTTTGGTCCATGGCAGTTATTCCTTGGAAGTTGTGCCTATGGTTTTGGACCTTAGCGTCTCGGCGGACGTGTTGATCCCTAGTTTTGAAGTTGATGGTATTGGATTTCTATGGTTTTGGCTCTTGGTATTGAACAAGGCCTAAGGCTATATAAGGAGAAGGAAATCATTAGGCAAGTGCATCTGAAATGTCTTGAATATCTGATGAAGCATTAGATCCAATATGCAGGGTTATGGGTTGATGATGCATTGCTTGATCTGAGCTAAGGAGAGATCTCATCGGTTGATGGAGAACAATATCTAAGGAGAGATCGGGATCAAATGGTTTGAAATGAACTATCTTTATGATGCTTATTCTAGATCTACATACTGACGCATGTATTGTTCTATAAGTGTTATGAGTATGACTGATGTCTGGTACAGCTGCAAGTTATGAGAAATTATTCTTAGATCTGTACGCGGGTTGTCTTTGGAAAAAGCGCGTATACACGCGGGTTTGATTCATCGAAGTAGCGTATACATTGTAAAGCTTGATATTTGAAGTTGCAGATGGATCTGATGGTTATTACAGAGTTCTGTGTCTACTCTATGTTCTGGTGACTGTTGTTAACAGGGTTTCAGTGATTCAGAGTTTGATGATTGTTTTGAGCTTCAATGATAGTTATGGGTCCAGTATGAAAATTGGATGAAAAGTGGCCTTGCAGATTATGTGTTGTGCTTCAGTGTATCCAGTCTGAAAATTGATGAAACGTGGTACCTGGAGGTGAGAAGATTGTAGGCAAGCACCTACGTACTAGTATCTAAGCTAGTACAAAAGCTAAGGGAGATCTTTGGAGCATTGTAGCAGGTAGTAGCCTGCGTACTAGTAAATGGATCGGCTAGTACAAGAGCAAAGGGGGTTGTAGCTCCCGTACTGGTATAAGACTGCACCAGTACAAATATTGTAAAAGGATTTTCTTATTAAGAAGAAGATTGAGATGACTTGCAGCAGGTGGTTTTCACCCACATTGGGTTTCCACCTTATATCTTTGTGTTCATGTGTGTGGCTCTTGTGTGATGTTCTGTTCTGTTATTCTGCACCTGTTTACTGTTAATATGCTTAATAATGATCTGATGCATTTACTGAAGATTAAGCTAACTGAATTATAAGATCTCTGGATATACGCGAGTTTTATTAGACACAGTAGCGTGTACACGCGGGTTCACTTAATTGAAGTAGCGTATATGTTTCTGAGTATGAAATTGAAAAGTTTGATTGATCTGATAATACTGATTCACCCCCCCCTCTCAGTATTATTTCCAACACAATAATGGAGCACATTGAGGAGTTCCAAAAATTGAAAGGGTAAAAAATATTCCAGAGGAGCATAGGATTGATGTGTTCATAGGGACTTTAAAGGATAATATCCAACATGATGTTCGCCTTTGGGAACCTGATTCATTAGAGAAGGCATTCAGGTTAGCAAGAAAAATGGAAAGAAAAATTATGGCAACCAGGAAGCATACCACTCACAACTATAAAGATGGAAGTGTTGTTGCCCCTAGTCTTCTACAACCTATAAGGTTGACACGAAAACAATTGGAAGAAAAAAGAGCAAAAGGGCTTTGTTACAGTTGTGATAGCAAATACACAAAAGGTCATAAGTGTGCTGAGAAGAAATTATTCTACATAGATTGTGAAGAGGAAGAAGAAAAGGAGCAAGAAAGGTCAAAATAAGAGGATATACTCCAAGAACAAAGCCTAGATAAAGAAGAAATGAATCCGACCATATATTGTAATGCATTGGCGGGAATTACCACTCCTCAAACCATCAAGATAGAAGGACAAATAAAGAAGAAAAAGGTAATAGTGTTGATTGATTCAGGAAGTACCCACAATTTTATTCATTGTAAGGTAGCAAAAGAATTGAATTGCTTCTTATATCCAGCGCCAGAGTGTCAAGTGATGGTTGAAAATGGAGGAACAATAAATTTCTCTAGAAAGTGCCATAATATCAAGCTATCCATGGGAGAATATGTACTGACTAGCCCAATGCTTTCCATTCCAATGGGAGGTGTTGATGTTGTACTAGGAGTCCAATGGCTACAATCCTTGGGTACAATAGCTTTTAATTTTCAAGAAATTTTCATGAAATTTTCTATGGAAGGAAAGGAAGTTGAATTAAAGGGTATTGCAGGGAAACCGGGAAAGATAATCAGCTATAATGGTATGACAAAGCTTCTAAAAAAGGAACAAAGATGTGTAATTACACAATTATGTTCGCTAGATGTTTCCACATTGGAATCATGTATTTCTCCAGATCTCCAAAAAGTCTTGGACAATCATTCCAAGGTATTTGAGACTCCCAAAGGTCTCCCACCTATTCGTGATCATGATCATGTTATTCCTCTGATTCTAGGAAGTGTTCCTCCAAACATCAGGTCGTACAGATATCCCTATGCCCAAAAGAGTGAAAGTGAACTTATGGTTGCAGAAATGCTAGAGGCTGGTATAATTCAACCGAGTCAAAGTTCTTTCTCTGCTCTAGTAGTATTGGTGCACAAGAAGGATGGATTGTGGCGCATGTGTCCAGATTATAGGGAGCTCAACAAGCTCACTATTAAAGATAAGTTTCCCATTCCTGTCATTGATGAATTACTGGATGAATTGCATGGATCAATTTACTTCACCAAGTTGGATCTTCGTTCAGGATATCATCAAATCAGAATGAAGGCTGAAGACATTCCGAAAACAACATTTAGAACTCATGAGGTTCATTATGAATTTTGGGTCATGCCTTTTGGCCTTACCAATGCACTTTCAACATTTCAAGGTTTGATGAATTCCATTTTCAAACCATTCCTTAGAAAATTTTTGTTATTATTTTTTGATGATATACTAATCTACAGCAAGTCTTGGAAGGATCATGTTGAACATGTTGACAGGGTGTTACAACTATTGGAGGAGAAACAATTATATGCAAAAAGATACAAATGTTTCTTTGGAGTACAAGAGGTGGAATATCTGGGTCATATTGTATCTCGTGAAGGAGTTAAGGTAGACCTTAGCAAAATTAAATCCATTAAGGAATGGAAAATCCCCACATCCATAAAGCATCTGTGAGGATTTCTCGGGTTGACAGGGTGTTATCGCAAGTTTGTTAAGAATTATGGGAGAATAGTAGCACCTATAACAACATTATTGAAGAAAGATGCATTTTCATGGACTCCAGAAGCAACAAAGGCCTTCGAGCATCTTAAAGAGGCAATGTGCCAAGCACCGGTCTTAACTACACCAAAATTCACAAAAACATTTATTGTGGAATGTGATGCTTTAGGAAATGGAATTGGTGTTGTTTTAATGCAAGATGAAAGACCCATTGCTTTCGAAAGTCATCCAAACAAGGGCAAGTTTTTACACAAAGCTATTTATGAGAAGGAAATGTTGGCAATACTCCATGCACTTAAGAAATGGCAACCCTACCTAATGGGAAGACGCTTCAAGGTAAAAACGGATCATGATAGCCTTAAATACTTTCTAGAACAAATATTATCCTTTGAAGAACAACAAAAGTGGGTCACAAAGATGTTGGGTTATGCCTTTGAAATCATCTACAAAAAAGGGAAGCAAAATGTGGTGGCAGATGCACTCTCAAGAAAGGATGAGGATGTGGAAGCATTGTTGTGGGCCATTTCTATTATCCAACCAGATTGGATAAACGAAGCAAGGGAGGAATGGAAGAATGACGAAGAAGTGAGGGCACTTATTCGAAAGTTACAACAAGACTCTAGTATGTCTGATACATTTAGCTGGCAAAATGATTCGCTATGGTACAAAGATCGCTTATACCTCTGTAAGAATTCCCAGCTAAAACAAAAGATTCTTATGGAATTGCACACTTCTCCCTTAGGAGGGCACTCAAGATTTTTAAAAACTTACCACAGGGTTAAGAAGGAATTTTTTTTGGAGGGCCTTAAATCAAATATTCAAAAGTTTGTGGTGGAATGTCTAGTTTGCCAACAAAATAAAGTTGAAACAATTAAGACATCGGGTCTATTACAACCTTTATCCATTCCAAGCCAATGTTGGGAGGAGGTTTCAATGGATTTTATTACAGGTTTACCCAAGTCTGAGGGAAAGAGTGTCATCATGGTGGTAGTTGACAGACTTCCCAAGTATGCACACTTTTGTGCATTATCACATCCATTTAAAGCCAGTACAGTTTCTACCGCATTTATGGAAACAATTCAAAAGCTACATGGAAACCCAATGATTATTGTAAGTGACAGAGATCCCATTTTCACTGGAAATTTTTGGACAAAATTATTTTCTTGTCTTGGTACTCAGTTAGCTCATAGCACATCTTATCATCCTCAATCTGATGGGCAAACTGAGATAGTAAACAAATGTTTGGAAGGATATCTTTGTTGCTTTGTACCTGATAAGCAGACACAATGGGTCAAATGGTTGCCTCTGGCTGAATGGTGGTATAACACTTCCTTCCATACAGCAACAAAAATGACCCCATTTATGGCACTTTATGGTTATCAGCCACCATCCATCACATCATATCTAAGAGAAAATTCTAAGGTTCAAGTAGTGGAACATCACATCGAACATCAACAATAGGTCCTCCAACTCTTAAAGGATAACCTCATGTTGGCACATAATAGAATGAAACAACAGGCAGATCAACATCGTAGCGAAAGAAGTTTTGATATACGTGATTGGGTATTCCTACGGATACAACCATATAAGCAAATGTCCCTCAAGCAAGCTAAGAAGGATAATAAATTATCACCAAAGTATTATGGTCTATACAAGGTGTTGCAAAAGATTGGTACTATGGCATACAAATTGGAGCTTCCTGTAGCTTCTCGATTGCACCCAGTTTTCCATGTTTCATGTTTAAAGAAGGTTATAGGTGACAAGCTCCCAGTTCAAACAATATTGCCAGAACTTGATGAGGAAGGAAAAAAATATATTGGAACCAGAAGCAGTCACAGAAACAAGAACTCGACAGTTACGAAATCAATCAATTTCAGAGTATCTTATCAAGTGGAAGAACTTATCCGCTGAAGATTCCACATGGGAGGATGAGAATTTTATACAGAAGCATATAGAACTACTAAAGCATTGAGGACAACACTTTTTTGAAGGAGAGGGGCATGTTGGGTCCCTTTAATACTAGTGATTACCCCATTACTATTGTAGTTGTATCCCTTATTAATATTGTTGTGCCCCTATTGTCCCCATATTGTTATTACTGTGCCCCATAGAATCCCTCTATTGTTATTTTTGTGGCTTTATATTATTATTGTTAGGTCGGCTGGGTTATATTGTGACTGCTTAGACTCCTATATATAGAAAGGAGGTTTTGTCATTTGAATCATCCAAGAATTTCTCATTTGTGTAATGTAAAGGAGGTTGCCCCCTCGAAGAGGCTGAATTCTAAGGCGTTGATCTCTCTTTTCTATCTTTTTGTGAGCTAGTTTCATAACATACTATTAGTGTATGTAGCTGACTCCTCTATCACCCCATTATCTAACTTATCACTCCTAGAGAGAGATCCTGTACCTCACTTCCTTCTATAGGCAAATGGATAGTCTCGAATGATATGACCCATTCAGTGAAACTGATGACAATGAAAAGGAAGATCTTAATAGTCAACATGCTAAATATAACTAAACCCTTTGTAGGAGATGTTTAGATTCACAAACAAACCCTCCCTCGGATCTATCTTAACCAAAATACAAGCCACTATTTTAACTTGGAAGCATAGAAAGATAAGTCCACCTCAAGGAACTCACATAATTTCTTTCCAACAACCCTAAATACATCCGTCTTCCTTAGTTGAAAAGGAAGGCCATAAATTTTTACCCAAATAGGTATGATATATAGATATTCATGACGTGCATCAAATAGAGGATTGCAACATTTCATCAACATTGGGGACATTTTTATACTCCAAGTTCGCCCTAGTGCCCAAGTTGTTACATCTTTTGATGCAAATTTAAACTTTACCCAACCACAAGAACGTAATTGCACCTCCACCATGTTCAGAGGGGTATTATTCCATGTTCATACCACCCAATCACATATGTCCTCAAATTTTGAGACACTCCCTGTAACCCTACCAAACACAACCCTTTTGACCATATCCATGGCTTCATGAAGTTGAATTTCTTCCCTTAGGACCAGGTTATGATTTTCCACCTTTGTCCTTAAGTTCTCACCCTTCTTCCATTTGTAACCCACCATATGTTGTCAAAAGTCTTCAATTCCTATTAATTTATCAACAAAGTGTCAATTTCGATCTTTTTCTCAGTGCCAATTATCTGAATCATTCATCACCCCTAACTCTTGTAGGCTCACGAGTGTGACCCCTTCATTCACTAGACTACGATTCACTTGGTGACTCTCATTTCCATTGATCCCAGTTGCCAAGCTGTGCTTGCCATTTACACCCACATAACCATAATCATTAATGGTTTTTTTTCCTAACAACAATAAATGGGTCATTTAACCAAGGGCCCCATCTATAGAGAGAGGCACAAAGCCTCAAAGAACCCATGATGAAAAAATTAGAATAACGAAAGGCAATATTTTGAGCCCTATTGAATTGTTCTTGCTCTTGACTACATCCTATAAACCACTTGAATATGAAACCACTAGGGTCACTCGACATTATGTCACCATAAAATTAAACCCATCAGAAACCAGACACAAACCTGCATCACCCAAGCCTAGAAGAGGAAAATATTGCATGTTACCTGTATCCCGAACCAAGAGGAGAGTTTGATGAATAGGTTTAAGGCGCAATACCGGTAAAATATCTCATAGATCTAGTTTAATATGTACTAATCGTTCCATGTTAACTGCCCAAAAACACAATTACTAGTAGTAAAAATCGAAAAACCTCCCTCCTCTTCCATAGGAACACCAACCAAGAAACCCTAATCCGCTTTAGAAAAAACAAAACAAAATGGTAATGCGGAAATTAGGGAAAATGTTATATCTCTTGTGGCTAGTTAGATGCAGGAAGGCGCGTGCCACCTTCATCCATGTTTGTTGCTGGAATATTTTGATCGCATGCCTCCATCTAGAATCCATTCTTTAATCGCTAGCTTTTTTTTTATTGATATTAAGTAAAACCATATAATTTTCTTACTATAATTTAATTTATTTATTAAAATTCAGTTCATATTCATGGGCCTAAACCAAATTTTATAATTAATAACAAATAACTAGACAATATAAATAAGTTGTTTTTATTTTTAAAATAATTATATAACAATTAAATGAATCTATATTAATTTTTTTAAGTGTCAAACTATATTTAATATATATTACATAAAGCCAACACGATGTAGAATAGATGGTGATGGGGTGTATTGTTAAGTCATTCTGTGATGAGAAGGTCATAAATTCAAAACTTCATGGGAAATAATCCAGTGATGTTAAGGGTTGGTGTGCCCTGGCCTAGGTATGATTCCCAGGTGATTTTGACGGGGTTGCAGTTTCTCAAGGCACAGGTCAAACCTTAATGTAATTTCTGATGAACTCAGACCACTTGAGAAACAAATATATATATATATATATATATATATATATAATAATTTATAATTCGAATCAATTTTCACATAGTTAATAATGAGTTTATTCCATTATATTTTTTATGAATAAAATTATTTAATTCAACTAATAGAATTTTAAACCTTTTAATTAACAATACTCATTAATTTGGAATTTGTTAATTTATAATATTTTAGTGCAAAGTATGCTTTCAAAAATATTGCAAATTGATATATGAAACTAAAAAAATAATTTCCTACTAAGGGAAAAAACTTGCATAAATTTTGGTGGGTAGTAACCCTCACAAAGTTAACACATTTATATTTTTACTCATGCTTACTAAGTGTGCACATTTACATTTTTAATCCTAATTATTAAAGTGTTGAAGAAAACATAAATAATGGTAGGCAATAGCAACTCCCACCAAGTGCTGGATGAATGTTAGAATAGATGGTGATGGGGTGTATTGTTAAGTCATTCTATGATGAGAAGTTCATAAATTCAAAACTTCATAGGAAATAATCCAGTGATGTTAAGGGTTGGTGTGCCCTGGCCTGGGTATCATCCCCAGGTGATTTTGACAGGGTTACAATTTCTCAAGGCATGGGTCAAACTTGAGAAACAAATATATATATATATATATATATACATGATAATTTATAGTTCGAATCAATTTTCACATAGTTAATAATGAGTTTATCCCATTATATTTTTTATGAATAAAATTATTTAATTCGACTAATAAAATTTTAAACCTGTTAATTAACAATACTCATTAATTTGGAATTTGTTAATTTATAATATTTGAGTGCAAAGTATGCTTTCAAAAATATTGCAAATCGATATATGAAACTAAAAAAATAATTGCCTGCTAAGGGGAAAAAACTTGCATAAATTTTGGTGGGTAGTAACCCTCACAAAGTTAACACATTTATATTTTTACTCATGCTTAATAAGTGTGCACATTTACATTTTTAATCCTAATTATTAAAGTGTTGAAGAAAACGTAAATAATGGTAGGCAATAGCAACTCCCAGTAAGTGCTGGGTGAACGTTAGAGCTTCCAAGCTATCAAGATTTTTGGAGACAAAGCTCCAAACTAAGTTTAGACATGAAAAAGTAATTCTAATTCCTTATTTTAAATCATTTTAGTTTCTTTATTTATAAAAAACTATGGATAGAAATAAGATTGAGTAGATAAAAATTTAACAAGAAAAATTTCCTTTTAAGGCATGAGATTTTTAGGAAATAAATCATGTGAGATTATAGGCCAAAAATCTTGTCATAATCATAAGGGTAGTAGTAAGTTGATAAAAAGCTTAGATATTTTAGGAGTTGCTAGAGTTCTTTTAGGATGTAGGAAAATCTATTGTGGTTTTTAATTCAATTTGTTGTAAGCCTATGTGCAGTTAGATCTAATGGCCAAATGAATGTGAGATTGGGACATAGAAGGGAGAAAATGTTTTTGTAATTGTATGTACAGGATTTTATGAATGAAATAGAATTTCATGCCAACTTGTAATTATCTCTATTTGTATGTGTGAATGAAGAATTCCATTTCTATGTGTAATCTCGAATTAAGAAGAGTTTCAGATCTTGTATATGAGTTTGAAATTAAACAAGGATAGCTGCGATGCAGCGAGTCCCTGCACTAAGTTGAGCCTGCATAATATGTGATGTGTCATAGCTATGCTGGCACGCTCTTAGTTCAAGCTAAGACAGGAGAAAACTAGTTATATACAAGCCTAACATCGTTAACTATAAGTAAATAAGAAGCAAGAATCATAAAATATGTGATGTGTCATAGCTATGCTGGCAAGCTCTTAGTTCAAACTAAGACAGGAGAAAACTAGTTATATACAAGCCTAACATCGTTAACTATAAGTAAATATGAAACAAGAATCATAAATTGTGTGGATGCATATTCTGGCTCCTACCTACAAGTAGAATCAGAAGGCACTATGGCAGAGATTTCTATGGATGTTGATAGTGCCGAGAACAAAACGATTTTAGATACGAGTTTTGAAAACATACTTGGCCACATCAAAGGCCATGGTATATTTATTCTTAACAGATTTGTTTTAGAATTGTTGTTTCTGACCCACTCCTTTGTTGTAGCCCTCATTTAGAATAAAGGATATCTCGTTTCACTGAGTGAACGGACCTGTTGCAATACACCTCAGGCACATTCTGGACAACAAGTGTGTGTGTTATAACAGGTTGGGAGGTGTTGTTCTTATAAAGCTGCTTGGTTGTTAAAGCTGGCTCGTTGCTTCTGGCTCTGATGCGAATAGAACCAACCCCTGCTTATGGATTCGGATCTTTTGATAGGGATTTAGGGTAGAAGGAACCGTGCGAATGGATGGTGGTGGGTGTCGAGAACGATAAGTGGCTATGGTAGTAGTGGCTACTTCTGGACCTTTAGCTCTAGCTACTACTGCTCCCTTCCATGAAAGGGGCATGTAGCTCAGTGGTAGAGCAGCCTGCCAGCCAGGGGCAGGTCCTAGCCTGTCCAAGTTTTTAACCTAGTCAGCATATATGATGGAATGTTTCCATCAAACAGCATCTCAGGCATAAACCCCGACCTGTATGATGTTTAGCCACGACCCCCTTCTCCTTTCAGCAGAATTTGACGCAACTCCTTAGAATAGTGAAAAAATATGCCTAACCTAGCTAGTGGACATTCAGTTATTCTGACATCAGATCACTGATATTAGACCCCCCTTTTACGCACCCAAAAAAAAGACTACATATTCAGTGGTTCAGAGCATAACTTTCCTCCTTAATAGTTCAGTTCTCGTTTGCAGGCATTGTTACCTCGTAGTTTTCCCAACATTGCTTCATAAAACCAATCATATAACTCCTAATCTCCCACCAACTTGATTAGGAATCACTGCGCCCTCGTCTAAGTTCATCTTATATCTTTCTACTGTGAAGTTCATAGTTTTCCCAATAGCTTTATCGGTGGTATCCAAGAAAGGCTTCAAATTACGCCTGCGAAGATTTTCCCAGAGAAAGATTTTCCAAAATTTGATAAGTTTTCGATTTTAGACTCTACGGCCATAAAATGTTTAGTACATGTGATTGCCTTAAAAAGGATTGTGAAAATGATAAATGCAGGAGCTCAATTACATGCCATATGATACTATTAAAAACTTTTTGCAAATGCGCATAGTTAAAAATTACATGACCAGAAAAAACATGCAATTGCGCATTAGAATAGTATGAAATATCATGAACAACCTAGTTCCCCATCTCGCAAAAAAATCACCTGCATAAAGATATCTTAATAAATAAGCAGGAACCTCTGAGTCCCTGAGCGATTGGACATCAGTAACCAAATTGCTTGATCTGTTTGCATCTAAATGTGAGTGTGTACCATCAATTTCATCGTCTTCCATATTATGATTTTCATGTCGATCCACCTCAGTGATAAGATCTTCCCTCAGGTCCTCCTCATCCATTGACGAATATGAAAACACCAAATTACTCTATTTTTACCATAGAAAACAGATAATCCCAATACCGAATGCTGCCCGTCCTACACCAGTAACAGCAACCCACTTTAATTTTCAGTGAAATGGTTTGAATGTGCTTGAAATCATTACAAATTTTCTTAAGAGCCGGGGTAATTTTCAATTATGGCAAAACTAGGCTTCAGATTATATTATGATAAAAAGACGTCCATGGACCATGTGGGCCCTCCCATGAGCGCCACATGCCTCACCTCCTCCATAACATAACATGGAGGGCGTAAACCATGCCACTTAACATCGTATCATGGTAATATGTATGCTAATATGTCAATACAGGAGACATCACGATAATCGAACAACCCAGGAACTAGAACATAACAGGAAGATACTTGTACAGAGAGACCTGTCATGGGAAACTGAAGGTTCTGCCGCTGCTGCTGCCGTTGAGTGATGCAATCACCGGAATCGGAACTCGCCTCCCCAGCAGGCAGTGGGTTAAGAGAATTTTCGCTATTGCAGTCCTGCAAGGCCTCAGGAATATCTCTAGTCCAGGTAATCTCATTAATCTCTTAATTGTTTCCAAACCCACTGCTATTCTATCAAGTAATCATGTTATGATGACCAAAATTTAATCCTATGATCAGTTTCACATTAGAAAATTCAATTTGCTACCAAAACATAGCTGTTGCAGAGAGCATTAGAGGTTCTGGGAACGGTCTACCTTGGAGCAATCCAAAACCAAGTCATCCTTCGGGCCTTCGACAGCAAGCTCTGCACATGAATAAAGCAGCATGGCGATTTCGGCCCAAATGGGCCTCTGTGATGATTTGGTGCCATGAGTGTGCGAGGACGAATGTGATGGAAATGCCCATGGAGCCAAGCTTCTTTGCGAGCTGCATCATGGGATTCATATGCCGTTGCCACGAGAGCAGAGTGAAAGCGACTTTGTCATGAAAGCCGCCACCATTTCATGTCACAGTGTCTCCTTCATGGGACATGCCAGCCTCCGGGGAGGAGTTCTTAGATTCATCGTCGCCCATGGAAGCGCGAAACCTCCAAGAAAGTGCAGTCTCAGGCGACGAAAACAGCGGCAAAACGCAAGAAACCTCCGAGAGAGTGCAGCCTCAGGCGACGAAAACAACGGCAAAACGCAAGAAGATAATGGTGCTTCTGGAAGCGGTGTATGAGGCGGAGATATGGAGGTCGTTGTCAATGGAGGAGAGGCAGAAGAAAATGGTGAGCAGCGGAATACTAGAAGGCACAATGAGCCCCATTCGGACTCTATCGAACGCCATTGTAAACGAGGTAATCTGCTTCAGTGGAGGCAGCTGTAAGTTGCTTTAATGCAACAGCTGCAGTGCATGCAGCCTGCATGCTGAACACTTGCCGCCGAAGAATATGCCAAACCTGAACAGTGCGAATATGCCAAACCTGAAACCTTAGCATATACCTGATTGCATACACCTGATTGAAGTTAACGGATTAATGCTAGCATTAACACGAGACCGTTAACGGTCAGGCATAATCAAACTGGCGTAAATAGAGACTTAACCTATGTTCGGGCCTCTTCCGCCTCGGGAAGAGGCCAAATAAGATGGGAAATGTTAAGCGGCGAATCCGACTTTGGTT
The DNA here is from genome assembly GCA_031772625.1 of Pinus tabuliformis. Classification (NCBI taxonomy): domain Eukaryota; kingdom Viridiplantae; phylum Streptophyta; class Pinopsida; order Pinales; family Pinaceae; genus Pinus; species Pinus tabuliformis. The sequence continues at coordinate 659,219,258 of CM062817.1, forward strand.
ATCTGCCGAGAACACCCCACAGCGGAATTCCAGACTTTATGTTAAGCGCCGCATAACAGAGACTAGAAACTCAAAACTAATGCTAAGTCGACTAAAAACGATTACAATAGTCCCTGCCGATTGCCAGATGGCAGGGACTAATAATAGATTTGGATTTTTTAAATCTATCATGTAGATCGTATGCTATAATTAGAAATAATTATGATAGAAGAATTTTTCATGAGTTCTTTGTTGATCTATTTACTAAAGAGTGAAAATAAGAAGTCGAATCTCCAAGGATAAAATTGCTGAAGCCTTAGTGCACTTTTGTTAAAGAAATAAACGTAAGGAATTTTTGTAATTTATCGAGTTGGAAGCAGAGTGGAGGATCGTAGAAGTTAAGAATATGTCAGTTCCTTGAGCGAGTTGTCTAGACTGTAGGAACCTACCATAGAACCATAGTGATCTTCCAGTTCCATCACACAAAACGTCTAACATAAATGACAATGACTTAAAGTTGGATTCTAGATACAACTTCCCTCACATAATATATTATTTTCATATATTGTTCTATTACGTTTGCGATTGCTAGCAGTGAATTTTAGGTGGATTTAGAATCCATGAATTTGTTTAAATTTAAGGAAGAGTATACATTGATTTTCCACCATAATGGAGGTTTACAAGTCGACATTAGTAGCCTCATAATATTTAATAGCTTATGTATTATTTACTAGTTGTGACTTATGTGAACCAAAAGATAGTTGATCTTAAGATTGAAATTGTAATGTACATGGAGGAGCTTGGAACCTTGGTATAGAATAAATTATAAAAACCCACGTTAAAAGTTCATGTAATAAGGTTAATAAAGGAAAGATAAGACCAAGGTCATGGGACACATATTCGAAAATTAATCTTGGGAAAAAAAATCCTAGTGGGTGTTCATTTGGTTTATTATGGCTATGGTAAATTGGCAAAGGCATTAGAAAAGGATGTAAAAAGGAAAAGAGTCATTAATTGGCATTTATTTATGAAAATACAGGAAAATAGGAGAAAAGAGAGGTTAAAAGGTCACAAGATTTCATGAGAAGGAATTTGAAGGAAAAATAGACGGAAATAAAGAACATATAGGCCTCAATAATAAAAAGGCTTATGCGGATCAATTCATGGTTTTTTTCAGTTTAGTTTTTTTTCTACTTGAGTTTTGGGGGCTCTCTCTCTATTCTCTTTATCTCACTCTTGCACACTTATATCATTATTGGAGCACTCTAGAATTGGAGAAAGGAAGGAAAAGGAAGGACAAGGAAGCAAACGTAAGAGGGAAAGCACAAAGAAACATGTGGATCAACGACTACAATTGGATTACTTTGCAGGTATCGAGTTGCAAGTATGATTTCCTTGCTAGTTTTGTCATGTATGGTACATGCATATGTGTATTTGTTCTCTTGCTATCATTTGCATGGATTTTGCTAGGTGTGGCAATGTTTTCAATTTTTCCTTTCTATTTCAAGATAGCCATGGTGTGATGGGGTTCTTTTATTTGGTTGAGATTTGGATTTCGAGATGGTTTTGGAACCAGGTGAGGAGTTCTCAGCAAAATTACCAAGGACCTAGGAATTCCTTAACCAGTTTTGGCAGGATTGTGGTAAAGCCTGATGGTGGAGAAGGGAAAATTCCTAAAGGTATTGATGAAGAAATCTGGAGGAATCCAAGCTTCTCTAGGGCCTAGTGATCCCTTGAATAGTTTTGGCGGGATTGTGGTAAATCCTGGTAGTGTTCTTTTTTGTTTGGGCATAGGAATCCCTTGACTATTAATGACATGATTTTGGTAGAGCCTAGTTGTGTAGGTGTTTTTTTCAAGTCTAGGAATCCCTTGACCAATTTTGGTGGGATTGTGGTAAATCTTGAGGAAGCCCTTGTTGTTTTGTTGTGAGTCTAGCATTCATGCTTAGAATATGGGATGGGGGTGATTGACTAAAAGATATATTTGGTTCATCCAAATATATGGTTGGGTGGTAAGTGGAAGTCCTTAACTTGGTTGGATTTTGAATATTTTAATCAAATATCTTTTCCTCTTGTATTTCATCAGTAGCTATACTTGTTATTATGTGGCTTTGATGGTTGTTCTATAATTGTTTTTATTCTAGTTATAGACTAGTTATAAGAATGGTTTCATGACATACTCTAGTTATGGCCCTTATCATGTTTTGATTGGAAAATGAATGGTTAATGAATGCATGAGATAATAGATGTTATTTTGTCTATTTTTAGAGGGAATTATACCTTCTTGATGATGTTCAGATAAATATCAAACCCTATGTTCAGATATGCATCCATGACCTGTATATTTCATGTTCTTAATATGTTTGACAAAATGACTGTCATGGTTAAGCTCGGTTAGGCCAAGTCCTTAATCAATTTTTGTAGTAATGGATTTGTATTAATGTTATTTTCCATTCTGGAAAGTCTCATTAAGTTATGGGTAGTGGTGAGGAGACAAGCCTTGAAAAGGTGGAACTCATTCTACGGTCGTAGGCTGAAAACTAAGAAATTGGGAGAATAGTCTATATTTTGTAGGCTTATGCATATGAACGGAGGCCTATAGTTTCATGGATGCATTTTTATGCATGTGGATGGGAGTCCAAGTCAGTGAAAACACAATCTGACTCGAGGTTTGGGCACTTGGAGGGGTGGTTTAGCTCTTGGGATTCTTGTACCTCCTAAGGAAGGTCACTAAGGTTCCATTTTGTCAACTCCATTTCCTTAAGATGATCTAGGAGGTTGGGTCATGTAATGGTATCCCTCTACTCATGTTTACCCTGGTAGGCCAATGAAAGTGGATAGGTATGGGAGGGGGTTTTACATAAACCTATGGTCTTATGTACATATGTGGATTAATGTGAAGTTCTAGTTCGTTGATGATTGGTCATGTGTGTAATATGATCAAAAGGAATTTATGGTAAATTGGGTTTTGACCATATGTTTATTAAATAATATGTCATGTGAGTGAACATTGCAAGAACAAAGTATTTGTCATGATATCAAGAAGTATCACCATAAAGGTTTGGTCTTTGGATTTAAGGAGAAATAAGAGCAGGTGTTCTCTTTGGAGGAGAATCAAGGCTTGCAACAATTTTGGTTTCCAAATATGATTGAGGTAAATATGTTTTACTTTGAAAATTATACTAAAATAGAGGATTGATGACTGAAGGCTTAAGATATGAGAATGATCATTGAATTTCTTTGAGGCAATGATGGAATTATCTACTTTGGTGGAAAGTAATGACATGTTCTTATAATGTGGTAGAATAATGGAAGATCTACAATAGTAGAGTCAACAAAAGATTAGGAAAAAAATGCAGTAGTTACACACATGTTCACCTGCAGTAGAATGTACAGTAGGAGGATTATAACTAAGAACAAGTGAAGTTATTGAAAACATGTGGTAAATAACCCTTATAGAATCTAGCTAAGGTTGTAAGGAGGTAGGTAGGTGGATGTTATCAGAAGAAGTGAATAGCTACAAAAGCCTAAAAGGAGTAGATAATATCAAGAGGTTCTAGAGGATAGAACCAAGGATAACAAAACGTTAGGGTTAGAGATATGTTGATGAGGTATTGTAACAAGTTAGGGAGTAATGTGTTATTGTAGAGGCTTGAAGGTAGTCTACAGGTGGACAATGTAAAGTTTGCAAAATAAGAGAGAGGATGACTATCTATAGTCATATCATGGGTTTAGAGTGAAGCCACAAAAGAGTAAGGGAATATGCCAAAGAAAAGGGAATAAGAAGAAGGATGAGAAATTAGGACTTTGAGAGAGAATTAACTAAGATCAAATAACAACAAGATATGATGAGAGGACTGTTATAGGGAAACAAGGGAGGCCATAGATGTTGATGGACTCTACAAAATAGAGTGAAATGTAATTTGGTGCACATAAGACTATGGCATAGGATAAATGGTCAGTTGGCGAAGGAGAATCTGAGAAGAGTTAAGTTGAAGTAAATACTAGATGATGAAGGAGAGGTTTAATTTTGTCAACCTAAATAAGGACCAATCCTTTGAGAGAGTGATGATAATGGGAAGAGTTTTGTTGAGGATCTCTTCAACTATATAGATGGTTCAAATCAGGATGAAGAATTGATGAATGAAGCATGGAATAAGGCCACAAAGCCTTGTGATTTCAAAGCTAATTATTTTTGTATGTTTGTAGGTTTCATAGACAAGGAAGAAAGAAATTTGTCTAAAGTTGCATGAAGATTAAGGAAGATGATGGTGATATGCTTTCCAAAGGCATTAGATAAGAAAAGAAACAAATTTTTGTTATGAAGGAAGATGAGAAAGCTTTTTTTCATGCAGGTAGTTAGAGTGGAAATCATACAAAATGGATAATGATAGTTGATGGTGAAAATATATGGGAACGTATTAGTGCAATGAGTAAGAGGAAGATGGATTATGTAGAAAACCAAAAGAAGGAACAAATAGATGATCTGGAGCAACATTCAAACACAATTCTTATGAAATTTGAGGAGAAAATTAAATTGTTGGAATGGTGATTGAAAGAACCCAATATTGTAGCTAAATATGTAAAGGCAGATGATGATAAATAATAGTTGATGCCAAAATAATAATATAAGATGATGGAAATTGCGACAAGTTTGCCTAAAAAAGTGAAATTATATTTCATTTTTAGCAAGAATATATAAAGCAGGGAATTTTCTTTGAATACAATGATGAAGATGAAGTTAAAATTGATAATTTTGAAGAAGAAAATACTTTATTAGTTGTGGAGCGACAACGAAGAAGAAATTCAAGTGTCTTAAACATCTTGGGAAAGATGCATGTTAATGAAGAGTTTGAGAAGAGAGGTCATGAAAACAATTAAATAACCATCGATGTCATAAAATGTTCTAAATCAAATATTCAATTACAAGTAAGTGGTGATAATAGCATGTCACAAAAAATGGAAAATTTGGACATGGAAATTGATAGGATGAGAATATTGATGAAGAAAGTGCATAAGAAATTGCACACTAATGTAAGAAGGGGAATTAATTGCAGAAGCAAAATGGCCATAAATGAATGAATCAATAAAGAGAATGGACAACTAAAATAGAAAGTTTTAAAAACTAAAAGGTTAAACAAGACAAAAATAGAGTAGCAACATGAAGAAGCATGTGATCAGTTATAGTACAAATTTTATTATCCAAGAGGATTGGTCCATTGAAGGCTCATGAATAGGAGGTCATGAATTTTTTCTACCTTCGAAGTATGATGCAAGCGCATTAGATCTTCTAAGCCATCAAGAATTTTCGAGATAAAGCTCCAAACTGGGTTTAAACATGAAAAAGGAATTCTAATTCCTTATTGTAAATGTTTTAGTTTCTTTGTTTCTAAAAGAACTGCGAATAGAGATAAGATTGAGTAGATAAGATTTTTAACAAGAAAATATACCTTTTAAGGCATGATAATTTTAGGAAATAAATCATGAGATATTATAGGTGAAAAATATTGGCATTATCCTAAGAGTAGTTAGTATTTTAAGGAAATGCTAAGAGATCTTAGGAACCGTTGGAGTGCTTTTAGGATGTAGGAAAATCTATTATGGTTTTTAATTCTATTTGTTATAATCCTACGAGCAATTAGAACTAATGGACTAATGAATGTGAGATCATGCCATAGAGGGGAGAGAATTATTTTGTAATTGTATGTACAATATTTAATGAATGAAATATAATTTCATGCCAATTTGTAAATGTCTCTATGTGTATGTGTGCATTAATAATTCTAGTTCTATGTGAAATATGGAATTAAGTAGTGTTTCAGATCTTATATATAAGTTTGAAATTAAATGATAGATTTGGGGATTTTAAATCTATCATGTAGGTCCTATGCTAGGATTGGAGACAATTTTGATAGAAGAATTATGCATGAGTTCTTTGTTGATATATAGACTAAAGAGTCAAAATGAGAAGGAAATTTTCTAAGGAGAAATGGATTGAAGCCTCAACACACTTATGTTAAGGAAATAACAGAAAGAAAAGGATATATGGAATATATGGAGTTGGAAGGGGAGTGGAGTATCATAGAGGTTAAGCATATATGGGTTCCTTGAGTGAGCCATCCAGACTATAGGAACCTACCACACAATTGTAGGTGGTATTCCAATTACATGACACCAAATGCCCAATATAAATTACAGTGACCTAAAGTTGGATTCTGGATAAAATTTCCCTCACATAATATATTTTATCAATATATCGTTCTATTACTTGTAGACAAGAACAAAGTTCATGATTGGTAGTAATCAGTTTTCAGTAGATTCACAATCCATATCACTAACTAAATCAAAGGAAAAGTGTACATTGAGTTTCTAAAGTAATGGGGGTCTATAGATTGACATTGGAAACCATCCATGCTTGATGATGGGTGTGTTAGTCATGATTATATTTTGGAAGTGAAGCGTAGATGCCAAAATGGTGATAAGTCCATAAGCTAGTAAACACTATGAGGTTTTGAAAATTTGATCAATGAATCTCTATTCTGACTTATGTGAGCCAAAATATACTTGATTTTAAGATTGAAATTGTAATATACTTGGAGGATATTGGAATCTTGGCAGAGAATTAACTAGGAGTTTTGTTGATGGAAGTGGATTAATGCAAAGTGCTAGTTCATTCATGATTGGTCATGTGTGTAATATGATCGAAATACATTTATGGTAAGTTTGGTTTTCACTATATGTTTATTAAATAATATAGTTGTGAGTGAACTTTTCCAAAAAAATGATTTTTCCTAAGTGTATTTATTTACATCTTGTCCCTATCAATTTGTTATGCAAATATGTTATTTATTTTGAATAAGTAGTTATGTTATTTATCTGAGTATGGGTTGCTTTCATGGATTCTAATATTTGGTCGTTCTTATGAAGCTTAACAATTAAGAATCTAAAAGTATCAAAGAACCATTGCATTAATATTGCAACTGCATCAAGAAATATGGTAGAAAAATATGAGGCAATTATCCAGATGGCATTGTGTAGTGAAAATGTTGCAATAAGAATCATTACAAAACAAGACTGAACCAATCATATTGCAGATAAATAATTTGAACTATTAATAAAAAACAATAAAATTCAATCCATAATGTTAGAATATGAGAAGAATGAAGGAATTAAACAATGAAATTAAAAAAATGGTAAAAGGTTAAGAAACTGAAAGTAAAGATAAGGAATGGAATACCAACATAATGAAAAATGATAATAAAAAGAAAGAAAAAATAATAATTTCATTTTGATCAAACCAAATAAGGTATTTATAATGGTAAGAATATTACACAATGACCCATTTGAAAATGTAGTTATGGGAAGTGAGACCGTCTCTGAATTTAAGAAACAAATAATCTACAAAAAAAAATTAGAAATACTCCCTAACCAAGCATAGGATTTGATTTATCCTTAAAAGATCTAAATAATTATTTAAAATTTTTATATATTTAAAAAGAAAAAGATAATTTACAATAAAAATTAGAAATACTCCCTAACCAAACATAAGATTTGATTTATTCTTAAAAGATCTAAATAATTATTTAAAATTTTTATATACTTAAAAAAGATTAATATTAATTTTAACCAAAATTTCCCCTTATATTTAATATTTTAAAATTATTTATTTTTCATAAATATTTTTTTGGGTAACTTATTCTTACATCCATTTTCTAGTTCACTTTCCTTTCACTAGAAAATTGCAATTAGCATTTTCCCATTCTAATCCATTTCCTTTCTTTTTCTCATTTTTTTATTTATTTTATTATTTATTAAATGTTTGATATTTGATTTTTTCTAAATTAGTTTGAGTATTTATTATTTTTTTATAACTTTCTCATAAATAAAAAAATAATATTTCTTTTATTTTTAAGTAGGATTATCATTAATCGGAAATTTATAAATTATCGATTCAGCAATAAAAATGTTCGATCAAACAATAAAAATATCAAAAATCACTTTATATCTATCAAATTCAACATTAATATAATTATTATTGACTTATACTAACGGAACGCAATCCTAAGAAGAATGTAAAACGTTTAAAATGAGGTTCTCGCAAATCTCTTCGTAGAAAGGAAGACTGTACAACATTTAAAACGATAAGCTTTGAGAGGATGGATAATACAAAAGTGAAGGATGAAACATTGTTGGCTATTGATAAAGAAAACTTTCAACATTGTCATTCCCTCGCCATAAAATAAAATAAAAAATAATGTACAACAAACTTTTTATGTTCCCATTTTCTCACCTTCAAAAATTATCAATAAAAAATAGTCAACCACTTTAAATAAATTATTTAAATTATATATAATAAAAAAATTAAAACTTGATTACAAAATGTAGAATAGTCATTTAGTGATGTGTAGGTGACTGGTTTGAAATTTCATGGGAAAAATTCCAATTATGTTAAAGGCAAATGTGGTTGAGGCCAGGTGCAATCCTCGGGTGAATTTGACAACTTAGATGCCTCAGAGTCATGGTTTCTCAAGCCACAAATCAAGCCTATTGTAATCTCCGAGATCAAACCACTTGACAAAAAAAAATGAAATTTAATTAAATGAGAAAAAATATGAAATACATCAAATAAATTTATCTTAATTTTAAAATCACGGAGTGCGGAGAGATAAATTTTTCCTAAGATGTAAACTTCATTTTGAGTGCAAAACAAAAAAAAGTTTGCATGTGGAGAGATTTAATTCCTCCAGATACTTGATAAATAAATCCATAATGATTCTTCATGATATTATTGTAGGAAGAGGTACTCTACCTTGGAGAGAAATGGTGTCACATAATGCTACATTTTGAAAATAATAAATAAGTACTTATATTAAAAATGGTAATAATAATAAAATTAATATTGGCCATAAATAAAATACTTGAATTTTTGCCTTAGCTTTATATCAACTTTAAAGCTAAAAAATTAATTCGATTTTTAGAATGGGGGAGAGATGATTTCCTCACTACTTAATACGGAGTTTACAAATGGCATGTACAGATAATATTATTGATACTACATGATTTGTAAGACACTATGTATTCATTCAACATGTAAGATTTAAAACAAAGATATATTAGTAACAAAAAATATTTTAGTGCAA